>OX457096.1:12939379-14247712 GCA_949752805.1 Deilephila elpenor | reverse complement strand
TAATTTTATAGTACAACTTATTTACATATTTTGTCTTCTTAGAAGTGTCACTATTTTCTATGTAAACTTTGCCAGCCTCTTTCACGCTTTAAGACTTGAATTTAGTACTCAATACCAGCAGCATAATGTATGTAATATTATAAGTCTCCAATTCCCTGACAAATTTCACACGAATGGCATCAGAAGTTTACCGTGAAAATGAACAGGCAGGCTTGCATTCATTCATAGTATTAGTTACGTCAACAGCTATTTTTAAACTTACTCTTTTACAAAACGACAAAATTAAGACAACATTGGTTCTACCTAGTCAACACAATAGGGTATTAGACTCCATTTTTTTTTATTGTATACATCAAAAGGTATCCATATCCAAAATCTAGCAAACAAAGTATTTTGTAAATCTATTCAGAATTAAAGAAGTTAGAAACATTTTAAATCTTGTAGTAGGAGTAAAAGAAAAGGGATGCATAACAAAACTAGTGACGTCACTAGTCTCTATGTGCATTACAGTGTGCGCGTGTGAAAGAGACAGTATGATATCCCAATTACACTTCCACTCTTTTTTTTTAAATAGTAATTTTTGCCTCATGTTGAAAAGCTACTTTAATACTGTTTTGATAGAAATGTTTTTTTTAATGTTATTTATGTATGGGCGCAAAATAATACAAAAAAAGCGATCATAGTCAAATACCCTATCAATTGTCGGAGAAGTTCCATAAATGCTTCCTACACTTACTTGGTTGAGTCGATGTTTGTAAGAATCCCAGGAATTGTTCCAGGAGTGTCGTCGTCTGTCGTAGAACACATTCATAGCTGCTTCCTTGGACTCCCGATGGTAGCGGGGCCGCTTAGCGAGCGACACTACCATGGGTACGACGGCCAACCACCACCAACTAGCTTTGGTCTTACTATCCATTTCTGATATATATTTCCTGACAGCTGCGTTGACAGCTAACTCGTTAGTTGCATCGTTTTGTTCTTTTAATTCATAATACTTGGCATTCAGTGCCTGTCGAAGATATACATTTTTAACACTTACTTTGCTTGCTAGAACGCAGCATGCCATGATCGGGCGATGAATTAATGTAAAAAAAAAACTATTTGTATTAATTACTGAGTGACGTTACGGCGATCTATCTAGTTGATAGAGACCCTAAAAGTTAAGTACAAATGAAGTGAATTGAAGCAGCTAATTGATTTGCAAACAAATATATAGTTATGCCCTGCAGTGGGACGTATATGGGCTGATACAATACAATACAAATTAATAGTTCTAAGCATGGGACGTCCAACCAATAAATACATAATAAGACGGTCTGTCTTTGGTTGACAGGAGACGTGAAAGAAGTTCAAGTTAGAAGGACCAACTTTCCTATATAGTGTATTATCCATGGGACCAACCAACGTAAAATGACGTCTGTATTTTATTGACGGAAGACGTAATCAAACTAAATTCAAAAATTTCTACATTGATTATATAATATACGGCATAATTTTCATAATTTCGTTCATTTCAAATTCCGTCCGTGTCTTCTAAAATAGCCCATATTTTTGAGATGGTTGCAACACTTCTTTCAGTACGTTCCACTTGACGATCGCAACGACCACGCTCACGACCGCGATATTTCCCGTTCCATTTGCTCGTGAGCGTTATGATCGCAAACCCAAGTGAAACGGGTTATGAGGCGTTTTGAGCGTTTAAGTAACAAATACCTATTTTAAAAAAGCTATAAAGAGTTAGGTTGCATTATGGGTTAAATCTTGACGGTAAAACATTAAAGTTTTATCGTCTTGTATTCTGTGATAAGCATTAATAAAATTAGATAAATTTATTGATGTTGAAAAAAACCATTTTACGTTCGAAGTAACAAAAATATCCCTCTCCGTATCATATAATGTAATTTTCTCTGTTGACATTTTTCTTGTTTTGACGTTTCAAAATCCCGCCAATTTTCTCAACGCGCACCACGACCCACCTCTTGACATGGGTCGTCGTGAGCGTATGTCATGACGTCATCAGTGACGTTTTCACCGCGACCACGACGATCGTGATCGTCAAATGGAACGGCGAAATGAGTGTTTTTAGCGCCGTGAACGCCTAATGGAACGCGCCCTTTAAGAGGTATGCTCAATTGGAGCTCAATTTTTGCCAGAGTATACGAATTGTAATTACATACCATTTTTCTTTTTCATATACGACATTGTTTTTTGAAGTGATACTTTTTAGATGCGTTGTGGCACAAATTCATATTAAACATCAGTGTTGTTTTCAATAACCAAAAATGATTCATAATTAATTTTGGTACTTTGTTGAGGTATCTAAACATTATATTCAAAGTATTTGCGATGATATATTTTTAAATGTCATCTGTAAGGGCAGTATGAAGGTTTTGTTTATTTGTGATATTTTTCATAAATTATTAATAGTAGTTTAAACATGAATTACAATCAAATGTCGACCGCCCGGCGATCCCTAGTAAATAGTTAAAAATTTAAGCAAGTGATTGTCTCGCAAAAAAAAAATAATACAAGCAAACTCACGTCCAAAAGTAGTTCCTTGTCGTAATCGTTGTACACACTGTTGTCAGGGTGAAACATATTAAGTGCTTGTTGCTTTATCTCCTGGTGTTTATTGGAGAGGTCGTCGGGATGCACGCACCACCATCCGGGGCTCCAAAACTGTTTCATAGTAGTGTCATAGTAGTCCATAGCCCTTTGGAACAGTTTTCTGTTCACGCTCTTGTTAATTTTTTGCAGATTGATAAATTGAGTCGCCATGGCCTGAAACATATTTTTATTTACGTAAAATGCTTGGTTTTTGGGGTTCCCTATTGATTTTCTGGCAGAATTTAGTTTGTAAACAGTGTGATGCCCAGGGTGCCTTACCCACCCTTGCACTGTTCTGTATCAGCCCATATACGTACGACCCACTTGCAGGGCTCGGGCCTCCTCTACAATCGAGAGTACGATTGAGAGGGATTAGGCCATATAGTCCGCCACGTTGGCCTAGTGCGGGTTGGTGGACTTTACATACCGTAGAAATTCCTTTTAAAATCGCTACGGTATGCAGGTTTCGTCACGATGTGTTCCTTCACCATTATAGTGCGTGATGATTGACTATCAATACACACATAACATATTACCCATCACACAATACAATTTGTTTGTGTTTTTTGTTTGATAAATCTTTAGGACTGAAAGTGGATGCAGCAATCCGCTGAATATTAAACATCGAAATAGCTAGAAGCTGTCGTTTAAAGGAGAGGTGAGTTACTCTACTATGATCCGAAACGAAGTTCGAATGTTCGAACGTCGTTTGTAAAACGGATGCGCCAAGGTACTCCACAAAATGTTCGAATCCTCTATCGTTTGTTCGTAACCATGGACTAGGTTCGGAGTGAATGATATATGTCATAAAGAATAGTATTGATTTTTAGAAGAGGAAAACTTATACTAACAGGAGTATTCGATTCAGAAGCAAGCAAGTATATATTGACGAATTTCGATGAGGAAATTGGTCAATGAAAGTAAGTAGCGACGGTACCGTGGCTACTGGCAACATACCTGAAGTAAAGATGTTTTAAAACTGTCGTCTTCGTGGGTCGTAGGCTTGTTACGTTTATTTTGGAATTCAGCGACAGCGGTTGCCTTCACTTCGGCATATTTGGCTTCAAACTGATCATCGTCCAGCGGCGGGTCCCTAGTGAGCAGAGCTTCCATGTTCGTAGAAAATACTGAACGCGCGACAGCCACCGCCATTTTATTGTATTGTTCATTCATATTACGAAGCGATTTTAAGTTCTCCTCCAGACGCTGCAAATAGTAACAAATCTAAGTTTTCTCTTGTATGATTTCTTACGGCCAGATATTATGTTGATTATTGGAATACAAATAATAAGGTGGTCATGAAGATATACAAGGGACGAGTAGAATTTCGTAATATTAATTACGGGAATTTTCTTGCGGGTTGTATTCAAAACAGTAACAATCCGTACCATATATGGTGTTTTAATACCGGTAATAGATAGCTGTACAGCGGGTGGGACGAGACGGCTACGGGACGTAGCATAACTTTATATTCTACTGTGCTTACCTCCTGGAATTTGATTCTCTCCATATCTGGCATATTGGGAATATTCTTTCTTTTAGCGTCAAATACTGAAAGTGCTGCTTGAACTGCTTCATTATGGACTTGTTCCAAATCGAGCGGATGCAAGCACAGCATGCTATCACCATTGACCAGATGTATCGCTGCTTCATATCTTGTTTTAGCTTCATCAATTGCTTTGCGCAGTTTGGCGTCATTCATTAATACGTACTGTTGCAGGCGGTCCTCCAAGTCCTGCAAACACCTTCGAATAAAGTTACCTTTCCATGATACAGAGAATGTATAAATTCAGAATTATTACATGAGTCATCTGCGCTAAATATGCGTCGCATTGTTTCTTGCTGGCCATTTTCTTCTTGTCGTTGAAGGCAGCCCGCGCGGCAGCGAGCGCCTGCCTGTGCTCGTCGTCCAGCGCCAGCGCGGTGAGGCTGGGCTGCTTGTCGCTCGTCACGCGCTCCATCCGCGCCTCGTACAGCTCGCGGGCCTCGTCCACCGCCGACAGCAGCGCCGCCTTCGCAGTCGCCTGCCAACACATACTTATCTTCTTGACACAAAAAAAGACTCACACATCGTCAGTACCGCTCTAACTACCGCCAACTAATTACCAATCTTACTATTCTATATATTACCTCCGCTATGCTGGCTGGAGTTGGTATCTTGTCGCTATTAAATATCTCCATGTAACTTTTGAATAAAATAAAAATGTCCCGAGCTTTCACTGACTGTCCATTATTTAACTTGGGGGTTAAGTTAGCTGGCGCAAATATCGAGGGCACCAGTTCCTTTAATGAGTTCTTAAAGTTCTCGTCAAGTTCTGAAATAACATACAAGTAGATGAAATCAATTGTGCTGTAATATTAGACAAATGCCGTTTCTGAAATGGTAAATGGTACCAGCGAGAGATCCACCGAAGGTTTTCTTCCTCACATTGGGGCCAGGGTACGGCATCAGGAAGCAAGTCATCCTCTCAAAGGAGGAGCGAAGCTGATCCCGCAGCTCGCGCAGCTCCTTGGGCATACCCTCAACTTCCTGATCATTTCACAAAATTTTTAATTAGGTACATATAGTATAATTTTTTAACATTGATCTTAAACATTCTAGAAAAATATTTTAAAAACTAGAACATCATAGTTTTCCATGGTTCTCATAGGGGATAAGTTTCCAAATAAACAACGAAATCTACTGCGTATTATAATGTATTCAGCTCTCCTACTCCTATCAGTACCTAGTAGTCGCCAGTCTTCTTAAAGATTATTAGAAACGTCTCGTCATGAATAATTTGTTTTAATGATATCTTGTACGAATTATCAAGTTGTTTTAACACTTACTTGCATTCTTTTCGCTAACAGTTCTTCACCGCCTGTACGACCATAGGCATGTTCGTATTCGTAAGGCCAATCTCTTACCAGGAAATCTAATACTTGAAACGCTTTCTTTCCATCCTCATTTTTTAACAATCTAGCGTATTCCGTGAACAACTGCAAGCAAAACCAATAAGGGGCTATGATACAATAGTTTAAAAATCAGGAATAACAATAATTGAGCTTATTATGTAAAGAAAAATAAAGATACCCAAATCGGTTTACCAGAGTGCAAAGAGATTTTTTTACGAATATGGCTGGATGTTTAATCTGGCTTGATGTCAATACATTTGGAATATATTTCCACGACTGCTCATCACTTTGAAACTGAATAGATAGTGCAATCAATAATTCAATAGTGGCCAAAAGGGTCGCGCATACAGAATTCGTAGAACACATTAGAACTGGCATACTATGCATGTTGTTGGTTTTTTTAACACCCTTTTATTAGCTTTGCCTGTATGTATATTATACATGTATGAAACAGAATATATGAAGTCGATTTTTGAGCACTGTGAAAATGTCGGTTTGACTTGAAATTTTGCATACTTGTCAATGGTTGATGACAATAAAATAATTAAAAAATTTAAGTGATTTCGTTACATACATACATGCATTCATACAGGCGAAGCTAATAAAAGCGTTTTAAAATTAGTTTTATTTTAATAGTAGATATATTTTGTACCTGCAAATGTTGCATATCATCTTCCTTAATGTTCTCCTTGATGTTGTATACCAGCACTGAAGACACGAGCGTGGAGAGCGCGAAGATAGTGGAGCAGTCGCGCACCGTGCTGCTGCTGTCGAACGTGCCCTGCGTGTCCATCAGCAGCACCGCCACCTGCACCAGCAACGCTTTTATAACCGATACGCTGCGCCCAGCACTCACTCACCGAGCTACTGGACCCACCTTATCTCCGGAAGGCAGCGTCATAATGTACGGCTCCGACCACATCAGGATGCCCGTGGTGTTTCGCTCCGAGCCGCCGCGCCAGCTGAATCCGGTGAGCAGCTCTGTGTCGGTGCCCAGCCAGTCTCCTCTTTCATTGCGAGCTGCCTCCTGGAACACACAGGTACCGTGCAATGAGTACACGTCACACTCCACGGCGTAGAGTGGTGGTCGAGTACGTACCGGCGCCGTGAGGTATCGCAGGAAGAAGTTGAGCAGGAACGACTTGCCGGCTCGGAATGGGCCCGCCACGCTCACCACCACCACAGGCAAGTCCTTCACATCCTCACGCAACAAGATTCGCTCCAGCGCCTTCTCATCAAGTTGGTATCCGTTCTTTACAATGTTCACGACTTGTACGGCTTCTAAATTGTAAGAAATTATTATATGAACACACAACCTATAAATACAATTAAGTTAGCCGTAATTTTTAGCAATGGAGCAAACTGAAAAGGCAAATCGAAGTTCGGATGTTCGAGCTGAAAGCTGTTATTCCAAAGAGGTTACCTGTCCTTGTAATCGGTTCCATGGCGAATATTATTACAAAATCTACAGCCAATTGTACAAATTAATATATGTGTATATTCAGTGAAATCAAAACCCATACTGGCGATGTCATGTTGCGACAAGAATTTATAACAGAATCGCGGTGGGAATTCCTATCGCTTTGCCCTAACCGCAAGTCGATACCGACTGGAGGGCTCCACGTCCTGTCCTGCCCACTGCTTGATAGTAGTTATAGAATTAAAGTATAGTTATAACTATAGTTCACACGCTAGTATCTCGTTCGGGATTATGATACCACATAGTTTCAACTTTCAACCGTATAGTTTCCAGGGGGAACAAGGAAGTTACTGTATGATCCGAAACGAAATTCGAATGTTCGGACGGTTGAACGGCCGAAGCACGGTATAAGTTTCCCACTTATAAAATCAATACAATTTTTTAGGATTCTTATCAACCACACCGAACTTAGTCTATGGTCACGACGTACAATAGAGGATTCGAACATTTTGTAGAGTGCCTACTAACTAATCGTATTCGTACAGTTTTACGTACGACGTACAAACATTCGAACTTCGTTTCGGATCATAGAGTAACGCCACAATATAGAATAGGAAGTATAAACACACAGTTGACTAGTGTTGCTTATATAATACAGGGCTCTCGTAGTTTAAGCACCAGCTATGTTTACTAAAATCGTATCCTAGCCTAAGTAATTACCACATGGTTACATAAGTTTCGTTGTAAAATTAGATTCGGGGAAGAAATTGATAAACGATTTATTTATTTAAATGTTCAGAGAACCCCGGCTCAAGTTCGGTTTCCTCACGATGTTTTCCTTCACCGTTACAGTCCATGGTGATTGACTAATAATACACAGTAGACTCCGAAAAGTCAGAGGTGTGCGCTGGGTTTTAAACCCGCGACCAGCGTGAACATGTTTGCATCCGCGTCTGGTGCGTTACCAACAGGCCACCACGCCCATTTTCCTGCGTGATTTATTTATTTAAAATATATTTTATGTCCCTAAAACCCGACAGGCACTCCCTTTCCCTTCTTTCATCTCCTTTTGTCCCATCAAAAGAAAAACTAAGAATCACGTCATTATTTATTTGTGATAAATAATACCTAGATGCATTTAAATAATTTATTTTCTGTGCATTTTTTTTCTCGACTAGCCGATGGTGAAAGATGAAGAGGCCATTTTATCTCCAAATCGTACTACCTATCGCATTCTCCAGTAGGTACTTATAACTAAAGAAATTAAATTATCAAAAAAAGCTGTATGATGATGAAGTTTTTTCTTATTAGTTTTTTTATAAACCGTGTTGTTAAAATTATAATCAAGTACAGATGAAAAAAAAGACATCGAAGCTACTATTTGCTAATATTTATTTTTCTGAGTGACCAATTTCCTCCAAAATAAAGTCTGACAAAATCACAAAAAAAATGTTATTTTGCAATATCCTTAAATTGTCAATGGCATATTTTACTCAGATAAAGAGGACCGCAAGCACATGATAAAATGATAACAATTTGCACCGCAAGACTCAAGGACGATGGTTGATGTACAACGGAAACAATCAACCACAAACAATTCAGTTTAAATAACTGTTATTCATTTACTGAATTCCCCCTTCCGGCTGCCTCGGTGGCGCAGTTGTACTACGGTACGACTACAACGCTGAGGGTTCGGGTTCGATTCCCGTGTCAGGCAAAGTGATATTGGATATTTCTATACATTATCTTGACAGCCTCCGTGGCGCAGTTGGTGGGACGCCGGCTGAGAATCGAGAGGCTGTGGGTTCGATCCCCGCACGAAACAAATGTTTGTGTGAACCACAGGTTTTTTTTTCGGGTCTGGGTGTATGTGAGACCGAAAAGTCTCTCGTAGTTCCTGATATCCACGACAAAAGACTCGATCTTAGTGTAGGGTCAAGACTCAAGACTATGTATGTGACTGTTGGGTGTAAGTATTTATTTATTTATTATCAGCCCGGAGTCAGGACTTTGTGCCCGATATAGCGATAAGCTCGCTACCTATTACATCGTGGGATGGAACACACAAGGCAAAACATGGGTGTCCTAGTAGCTTCTCTGCCTACCACTTCTGGGAAAAGCGTGAGTTTATGTACGTATGCAAATTCCCCTTCTTTATCAAGGTGTATGAATCTCATAACATGTTAGGATGAACAGTAAATGTAACTCCCATTTGCTTACCTGTTAAATTGTAATTGTGTTATATTCTTTGCATAAAAATATAAACAAAACACAAGTAGAGAAAATAAAAATACTGAATTTATCACAAATTTTATTATCTCAGTTACAGTTACAGTAAATTACGACTTACGACTATCTTGGCCAAATGGTTTTATTGTTTTCTTAAGACTTAAAGTTAACCTAGTAATTGACAGTAGGCTGGAGTCTGGACTTGTTTGCCCGTTCTTCTTTAATCTTAAATATTATCAGAACAAATTCGAAATAACCATTCATTTTCACATTCGTTTCACAATTTAAATTTAAATATTTAGGGCCAAGTGCACAAACTAACTTTGCCTATACCTTTGTCTCTGAAAACGTCAATGCCATACATTAGCAATGTCTAATACGTCATAAATGTATGGCGATGACATTGTCAAAGTTAAAGAAGGCAAAGTTAGTTGGTGCAACTGAGCCAGACTCCCAATCTTAGTTTATGAGTGCCTCGGTGGCGTAGCTGTACTATGGTACGACTACAAATCTGAGCTCACGGGTTCGAATCCCGGGTCGAGCACAGTAATATTGTGTTTTTCTATTAATTATCTGCCTGGAGTCAGGAATTTGTGCCCGATATGGCGATAGGCTAGCCCCTATCCCATCATGGGACGGAACATACAAGACGAAATGTGGGTGGCCTGGCGGCGCCTCTGCGTACCCCTTCTGGGATAAAGGCGTGAGTTTATGTATGTATGTAATCTTAGTTTATGGCATAAAAATAATAATATGGGTCTGTAGTCTATGTTAATCATTATCTAGGCTCCGAGCTCTCTTGCAAGCGCCCGCAGTGGATGACAGTACACATCGTGACCATGGTCCAGTTTCTGCAATAAGAACATTATGTAAAAAATACAGGCGACAGTCACATACATAGACAGACTTCGTTGCGTAGTTGGTTAGACGCCGGCTGTGAAACGAGAGGCCGCGGGTTCGAAACCCGCACCAAGACAAATGTTTTTTTGAACCACAAGTATTTGTCTCGATATTTGAGAGACCGAAAAGTTCCTGATACGCAGGACACAAGACAGGACCTTAGTGTGGGGTCAGGACTATGTATGAGACTGTCGGGTGTATTTATTTATAGTCTTGACCCGATAATATACTCAAGGCTTGTCAGGATTATCAGGACTTTTACTTTTACTGGTGGTAGGTCTCTCATATGTGAGAGGCCGCCTGGGTAGGTACCACCGCAATGTCTATTTCTCCCGCCAAACAGCAGTATAAATGCGCTGTTGTGTTCCGGCTTGAAGGACATTGTAGCCAGAGTAACTACTGGACATATTGAGACTTAACATCTTATGTCTCAGCATTGCCTTGTAATTCATGGTGTTGTTTAGTTTGACTACTGTCCATGAGCGTTCTTATCGCTTACCATCAGGCGAATGGCATGCACGTCTCGCCATTCATTGCAATAAAAAGAAAAAAGGAACTATACGATATTTTTTGGTCTCACCACACTTAGACTTGTAACAAACATTATGGGTTCCCGTTTCACAGGCTGATCAAAACCAACTGCGCCACGTAGGTTTAGAAATAGAAGTTGTTCAGCTCAGACATAGCCACACAATCAACTGATTGGTTCCGAAGGCGTCACCTATCATTCCTTATTTTGATGTGCTGAATATTAATCCGAGGACAAATATACATTTTCATATCTTCAATAGTGTAGTGATCCATGATCACGCGGACGAAGTTGGCGGGCAGAAGCTAGATAAAAAATAATTTTGGCCTTTTAAAAATTTACGTAATGAAGTGTAATTTTAAAGCATGTAAAATATTTAAAGAAAAGTAACGATAGGTCTCGGAAAACCCTGCTTTTTGTGGGTGATGTTACTATAGGGCCCGGGCAGATTCAGGCAAGAATAATTGGCTGTCATCGTTCCATTTTCTTTGAAAAACTTACACTCTCAAGTTTGTCGTAATATTCATCGTTGCTGTGGCTACGGAACGTGCGGCGTCGCGACTGGAACAGCTCCAGAGCTTCCCTTTTAGCAGTCGCGTGGAAATCCGGGAATTGCTTGAGAACCTTCACAACCCAGGGCAGGATCAAGATAGACAGCAGCGATGGCTTGCATTTGCTCTCCATCTTTCTGCTGTAGTGGTTGTAGGCTTCGTCAACTGCCCTGTTGTTGCAAATGACGTTGACATCTTTCAGTTCCGCATGGCGCCGTTCTAAACTCTACAACAAATGTATTTCATCCTTTTTATCTTGCTTTTCAACTATAAGAAGTCCACTGCTGGACAGGTTTCTGTCAAGGAATTCTAAAGCGACTTGTTGAAAGCGGCCTACATCCAGAGACTTTATGCAAATCTTATTACGTCGCCTGTCCATCTCGTGATTAAATAAAAGATAGATTCATACTATTTATGCTTTAAACAATATAATGCAAGACTAAAGTGTGTATAGACTAGCACGACTAGGTTTATACCTGACCACAGCTACCATTCGCTTAACAAGATTATTGCGAGTCCATTCATCTTGTAAGACAATAGGTTTTTCGCGTACTTAAAGTCACCTGTTTTTAATATTGTTTTGGCAATTAATCATTCGATATCTTTTATATCTTATTTCTTCATTAACTACATATTGCTTTACGAAATTTTAATAGATAAAACATACACTTCAAGGGTTTATGGCGGCAGCACATTTTGCAATATTATCGGTGATAGGCAGGATTATTTTTACCTCGATGAGTCTATTCCTGTCGGGATCCTCCTCGTCGTCTCCAGAGGTCCTGTTGCTCGTGAACTCGTCGAGTGCTGTTTCCATGGCATTCTGGTGGACTGTAGTGAGGTCGTCGGGGTGCAGACAGTACACCTGAGGCCCCCACGTTGACGTGATGTAGTTGTTATATGTATGCAGAGCTGCTTGTACCGCGGTCCTGTTAGAGTTCTTGTTAATTAATGCATTCTTGCTGTGCTGCTCTCTGATATTCTATAATAAAAGTAAGAATAAATTTCATTACGAATATAAAATTGATATTATAAAATTTGAAATATACGGGAAAACTAGAAGTTCAATTTAAGAGTTTTTATAAGTCTTTAATCTCTTTTGTCGTATTTCATTATCATCAGCATCATCATCAGCTCGCTGCTGTCCACTGCTGGACGTAGGCCTCCCCCAAGGTACGCCACGGAGCCCATTCAACATCACACACTAACAACAAAAACATTTTTACCTTTGGCTTTTGTATTTCCCAGAATAAATAATATATTTTCGCTTTTCGTTATTCAAATCAATGGATCATTACACTAAAGAAATTAAAGAGAACACTTTATTTAATATAAACCAACGCTTTGTCACCGACCTTCTCAAGCATATCCAGATAAATATCGTCAGAGTCGTAATTCTCAATATTCCTCTTAGATCTGAACATGTGCATAGCGTTGTCGAGTCCTTCGCGATGCCGTCGTTCCAGCATCGGCTCGCTAAACAGCGTTCCGGTGTCCATCGAGCTGGCGATGTGCATCAAGTACTGCTCTTGCGCCTTCATCACCAGACCCATATTGTTCTGATCGTTTTTGTTACGCAGCTCCTTGATGTTGTCTTCCAATTTCTGATGGAATTATTCGTATTAGTGTTACATCTCAGCATGCACCAAATAGTTTATATCATTTCGTAAATCGTGCTAGGTTTTTTGATCGGTCGTAGCATGCGACAGATAATAAGTGAATATCACGGCACTGTCAGCAATCAAAACGCCATATTCAAAACAATTTGTACCTATGCGATGTCATATTGCTCATATTGCAATTTTATTTTAACAGATCTAGTAAATCCAAATAACTAATTATTTGATTATTTGTGTTTACAATCTATTGTACCTTTACTAGCGCATTTCTTTCTTCATCGTTGTCTGGGTCTGCAGACGCCCGGAGCGTATCGAAAACCTCGATCGCTTTCGTAACAGCCTTCATGTGCAGCACTTCTAGATCATTGGGGTGCAAGCACAGGATCTGGTCTCCGGACACCTCTAAGATGGTGTCATCGTAAACCTCGTTCACTTTAGCATAAGCACTTTTTAGCTTGGCGTCATTTAAAGCCTCGTAAGACGGCAGGTGTGCCTCCAAGTCCTGTAAGCATGTTTTAAATATAGTAGTTTAATTAACTGTCATTGGTTATATAAGAGTGTATGAGTAAATCATTTAAGACACTAATAAGTTTAAGTTGTATAAAAGGGATAGTCCATACATAAAAAAATTAAATGATAAAAAAGTCAGATGTTCATACCGCCATAATCTTGGCGAGATAGTCGTCAATGTCCTTCTGTGGACCCATCTTTTTCTTGGAGGTGAAGGAATCTCGGGCGGCTTGGAGTGCTTGTCGGTGTTCCCGGTGGAGATCAATGGCTGGCATGCTCGGCTCGCGCGGCCCACAAATCGCCTCCATCGCACGTTCATACACCTCGCGAGCGTCCCTCTCCGCCGACATCAGGGCTGCTTCGGACGTCGCCTAACAACACACAATTACAACACTAGTAACTTGCGAGTTGCGCGCCCTAAGAACAGGTGACATGAGACTTCAGTCTAATGTGGGCAAGATAATTTTGCAAGCTCTAGTGGTGTCATAATAAAGATTTTACAATAAGGAAAAAGTGGCCTTGAAGGAACGACAGACTTTGCAAATACATAATATATTCAGAATATTTTAAAAACAAGACTTATGAATTAAATTGTCTAAATAACTCATCAGGCTCTTCGTAAAGCGGTCGTGATATTTCTGTGAAGTTGTAAATTTAGCTTCGACCATCTGTTTGATTTCATTCATTGAGAAATAAGTGAGATCATACCTTCATGATGGTGACGGGTTCGGGCAAGACATCACTGTTGAAGATGTTCATGTAGGTTCTAAAGTAGTCCACCAGGTCGCGGCACTTGAGACGATGCCCGTTGATCGTCTTAGGGGTCAAAGAGGACTGAAAGATCGCTGGCAACAACTGAAGTAGCGACTGTTTGAACTCCTCGCGAATGCCTGAAATACATAATAATTCGGTGGTATTTATAGGTATGTATAAGTTCTTGAGCTGATATACTTTCTCATGATTTTTGTAATAAAATCACGTCAAAGATAGGGATGTACGTGACTGTTGGGAGTAGTAATTAATTATAATGAAATTTGAATTTCCTAGTTCAGTTCACTTACTTACTTGATAAGTTGCCGTTAAAATCTTCTGCACACACTTCGAAGCCGGGGTGCGGCATCAGAAAAGCTGTGACGGAGCGAAAACACGAACGGATGCATTGGCGCAGATTTCTCATGTCTTCGTTGTGGTTGGCGTTAATCTATGAAAAGATCCCTTGCTGTAGCAAAAACAGTGCTCCAACATACCACATCAACGCGATGAGTCAAGACATAGACTTCAATATTACGGTTACAAAACAATTATATAACAATTTAATTTACCTCCAGCCTCTTCGCGAGCAATTGTTCTCCGCCGTCAGCGCCAAACGGATGCTGATACGGATAGGGCCAGTCGCGCACCAAGAACGTCAGCACTTGAAATGCTTTCTCCTCAAGGTCCTGGGCCAGTTTGCCGTACTCAGTGAACAACTGAAAAATTTACTCAGTAAGTTGATGATGGGATATTCCTACCGTTTGTTCGTAAAGCAGGTGAAATTGTTACATGTAGGTGCTGCAGGTCGTCTTCTTTGATGTTCTCTTTTAAGTTGTAGATCTGCACGGAGCTCAACAGCGTCGAGAGCGCGAAGATAGTGGAGCAGTCGCGCACCGTGCTGCTGCTGTCGAACGTGCCCTGCGTGTCCATCAGTAGCACCGCCACCTGCGCAGTAAGCTTATTTCAAACAGCACAATTTTTTTTGTCTCGATGCGAGTATCGAAACCGCTGCCAGCAACAGTCATCATCTAACCAACGTCGCCACGGAGGTTCTCAGTAATAGATTGAATGTATTTACCTTTTGCCCATTGCAATTGAATTTGATGGGCTCTGACCAGATATGCATGCCGGTGGTCTCCCTGTCGCAGCCGCCTCGCCATCGGAACCCGCCGAGAGCTGAGTCGGGTTGCCCCAAGCAATCGTTACAGTTTCGCTGAGATTCCTAGAACATAATGTAGGCCAAGTTGTAGCAATGATGTCGAAAATATTGTTAAATGAAATGAATTGAATCCAATCCAGGCCGAATTCGGCTTCGGCGACCCATTTACAGTTGCGAGAGGTTATTTAATTATATTCACATGGCTGATGTACCCAGTTACCAGCTGTGAATGTTCTTGTACAGATGCTACATATCAGAACGCCATTAACAAAATTGTATAATATTATTATGATTTCAATGAAATAGCTAAGTCTTGGTGGTGGTTTTTATTTAACCTCAATTTTAAGAAAATATTACTTTAGGCTCACCGTAGCTTTAAGGTACTTTAAGAAGAAGTTGAGTAGGAAAGACTTGCCGCCGCGATAGGCGCCCGCCACGCTGACCACTGCCACGGGCAAGTCCTTGACATCATCACGCAGCAGGACCTGCGTCAGCGCTGCCTCGTCCAGCTGGTACGTGTGGTCGTCCCGCACCTTCACTACTTGTATGGCGTGACCCTCGTCAAGCCCACTCATGTTGAATGTCTGCAAAGAACAACAGCTTAATAATAATAATAAGTACACCCAACAGTCACATCCATAGTCCTGACCCCACACTAAGATCTAGTGTTGTGTCGTGGGTATCAGGAACTCACTCACTGTGATAACACGCTACTCTTCTTGAAAACGTTGCTTATAAGATGCAGCTGTTTAAACAAGACACAAGGAAGAATATATTTCAACAGAGCTTGCTACATGCAGGTATCAGTACAGGTACACCGAGCTGGGTTGTTTATATAATACTGCTTGTACTAATATCTGCTAAAATAAACTTTGCAAGTTAATTGTATACGCAACGGATTTACGACTGCTCCGATCCGAAAAATCCGCTTTATAATCGATTTATTTTTTATGGAGGATACTTTTATATTTTTCTTTATGCAAAGTCCGCCAACACGTACAAGGCCAGCGTGGTGGACTATATGGCTTAACCCGTCTCAATCGTACTCTCGATTGTAAAAGACGCTTGTACCCTGCAGTGGGACGTATATAGGCTGATAGGTAAAGTTAAAGACGGCATAAGTAACTTATTTGTTTATTACTAACACTTTTAGGACCAATACTGGTGGTAGGTCTCTCATATGTAAGAGACCGCCTGGGTAGGTACCACCGCAATGTCTATTTCTCCCACCAAACAGCAGTGTAAATGCGCTGTTGTGTTCCGGTTTGAAGGATATTGTAGCTAGAGTAACTACTGGACATATTGAGACTTAACATCTTATGTCTCAGGATGGCGAGCGCAGGGCAATGCCAAGCATTGCTTTGTAAATCATGGTGTTGTTTGGTTTTGCTACTGTCCATGAGCGGTAGTATCGCTTACCATCAGGCGGACGGCATGCTCGTCTCGCCATTCACCGCAATAACAAAAAAAAACACTAAATATGTTATAAAGGACAGGACGCGTCGATGATCGAATTGTTTTGGTACCTATATTGATGAGAGATTAAGCTACCATATATACCTACACTAGATAGTAATCATTATCAGTATAAATATTTCTGCGTATTGATAATTATGACGAAGCCCGTTTTATTGGTGGGTGCGAAGGATTTTAGTAGCGGTCTTTTTTATTGTTTTAAATTATGTATTTTTTAAATAATCGCTACAAATTTTATTTTTTGCTTGTATTTAATTTGATGTGACATTCATATCCACTAACTGTTGTCATACAAAATTGAATTAGAATAGCCAAATACAAATATTAATTAGAATATAATATACAAATGAAAATAGCCATATAACAGATAGAAGTAACTTGGTGACTTATTTTGATAATCAAATATAATATATCCGGTTAAATAAAATGCGATAACGAATAATGCGACTAAAACTGAATGATAGCTTCGCAGTGAGTAGCTCAGTAGTCAGTACCGAACAAAAGTCATTCAGTAATTTATCGATAAAGATATTGCACCATGCTCTAAACGCTGTAGAGAGGTGCTTGAGCTACTATAGTGAGTACAGGCCCACTCCATCAGTCCGGTACCCATCTCTCAACGACAACTATCGTGAATTAGTTTCACTGAAATGAAATGAAATGAAAATGAAATGAAATGAAAATAATTTATTGAATCCATTAAAATGTTCAACATTGTTTAGATTCAGCCATTTTTTGAACTACCACCCGGTTCGGAAAGCGGTTTTCACTAGAGAAGAACGGGCAAGAAACTCTAGTGTTGCTCTTTTCAAAACCAGTTTACAATGTATGATTATTACAAAAATTGCAAGTTGGTTTAAATCAGAGCAGTTCATTAATAACTTGTTATGATTTGCAAGTAGGATATATTTTAATACGAATAAGTTTACTTTATATTTAATATGGCTGAGAGGAACTTCCATTAGGCATAATATATTGATTCTGGATTTTCCTCATTCAGTTACTAAGACTAAAGCCCTATTTACACGGGGACAGTTTCCGCCTCGAAGATACAATTATTCTAAGGATATAAAAAGTTGCATCGTGTAAACATTTGTCAGAACACGATAATGTATGGCGGTTATGTCGCGTGACATATCGTCATGCGATAATCGCATACGATTCTCGCCGGCAGAAACTCTGCCAGTGTAAATGGCGCTTAACAGTATCAACGCATCTGCGATTATAAGTATGTCGGTCATACGAGTAACTAACTAGGTGGGGCGCTTGTTGTTTTTTATTTTGTTTAAAGGAAATACGAATAGGGTTGCCTCGGTGGTGTAGTTTTACTATGGTAAGATTACAAAGCTGAGGTCTCGGGTTCGAATCCCGGGTCGATGATATTGGATTTTTCTATTCATTAGCCCGGAGACAGGAATTTGTGCCCGATATGGTGATCGGCTCGCCCCAACCACATCGTGGCATGGAACATACAAGGCGAAATGTGGGTGTCCTGGTGGCGCCTCTGCCTACCTCTTCTTGGATAAAGGCGTGAGTTTATACATGTATATATTATTATAAACTCTATATTATACCATCACATTACAAAAAAATAACAGTTTTACGTCCACAGAAAGAAGACTAACCAAGATCCTGGGCCTCTGAAATCGCTGACCGACATTAAGGCATGGTGCAATTAAATAAATGGTGTTTATTTGTTCTTATTTATAAAACCGCAATATAACAACTCGCTACTATCACATTGCAGTTGTAATATTTGTTTTGGTTACATCATCCTTATTTTGTTTCACTCTTAGAATGCGCAGATGAGGATAATTTATGAGAAATCCCCATTGCTCTAAACTCTAAAGGCAGCGCGTTTGGATAGTAATTGGCCCGTGTGGTCTCGGGTTCAACTCCCCCTTGATAACCCAATTTGTGTGTCTGTTTGAAAAATATTTCGTGGATTTCCTTAACGCACGTTTAAAGTGTAACTTCACCACGTTTTGGAAAAAAAAATAAGCTACGCGAACTAGTAGTAGAAGTTCTACCTAACCCTTCCAGCGTAGCGTGGGTTTATGCATTAAGTTCTCTTAACTCTTGACCAATAGCCGTGCAACCTCGTCTTATTTATTTATATATAAAGTCCCCCAACAGCGCCACATATCATACAATGTAAAAGATACAGTAAAAATGATTAAGTTCGATATGTACGCCAATCATATCTTCGAAATCGGTGCGTCAGCGTATCCTTGCAAAAAGTCAATTCTTTCCTTGCACATCTGTGTTGTATACACAAACTTAGGACAGAGTCCAAGGATATGTAACATTACGTATATCCTCGAAAATCAACCTTTTAGTTTTAACATTCATACTACATTCAATTTATTTATTTATTATCATCATCATCAGCCCTTCTGCGTCCACTGCTGGGCATAGGCCTCTCCTACAGCACGTCAATATAATTATTATAAGCTAATTCAAACAATAATGAAAACCTGTTACTTAAATGTTACTGTTAGTACTTACTGTTTGTGAGACCGAAAAGTCTCTCGTAGTTTCTGATACCCACGACACAAGACTCGATCTTAGTGTGGGGTCAGGACTATGTATGTGACTGTTGGGTGTATTTATTTATTTATTTATTTATTATTTAAATATTTTCACATTAATGATGAAAGATTGTGAAACTCAATAGAACAAATCTGTTCATCTTTATGTAATTATATTCTGGCAAATACATTTTTATTTCATATACCTACTAAATGACATGTTCACCATCGACTAATAAAAAACAGGATGTGCCTCTGACTCACACGTAAACTTTACTATCTGCCAATTGCCATTGCTCCAAACAAAGACAAATAATGAAAAACGTCAGATTACACATTGAAATAAAATTAAATCAAATCGCGATAAAATCCGTAAAAATAGTTTTATTCGCGTATATCTAAGAAACTATTACGATAGATTACAATTTAAAAGATTTGGTATAAGTGATAAATTAATATAAATTCTTGGCTGAACAACTTTAATTGCCCTCGTAAATGACGCATACATTCTCAGTACAAAACAAAAAAAGAGACAATTGCAGCAGCCGAAATGTTTTGCAGAATTTTATTATTTTATTACTAATGATATAACATTTATACAAATCGTTTCAACGACCTACTGAAACGAAAGCCATCAGGTACGAAATCATCAGAATTTTACCAACGTCATCCTTAAGTAGTAATATTATTTATTTGTATTTTTTTTTCTAATGGCTATACACATACCTATTTAATTCTTATTTTATATCACTACACGGCACTTCATAGTACACTATGAAACATTTCTCAATTAACATATAATAACAAACCTAAAAAAATAAGTGTTAAAATCATCGCCAAAGTTTGATAACACATGTCACAACACGAAATTTTTAGCAAGTTCGGGTTTTAAATTGATTATTGAGCTATACATTGTTATTTGGACGACGCGACGATTACTAACTGATAAGGGACTTAAATTAATTCGTAAAAAAATATTTTATTTACCTAACTGTTATTACTAAAAACTCACTGGTTACTTTGTAATACAATATGAAACACACCACTTCACTTTTGTCCGTCTAGGAATGAACGCGAGTTGGAACTAAAACTAATACTGGACATGAAGCTAGGACTTGGAAATCCGCACTCTTACCGCCTCAAATCGTATTGGTTGATCTCCATCTAAAACACGAGACAGCCATACTCGGCTCACACAGTCAAACCATTATAAGATTTATTACAAGAGATTTACGATTAATAATAACGTAGACTCCTTCTGCACATACTGCGCTTATGTTTGGAATGAGCGAACTTCAAGATTATGTGGGCTGCGGCAGACAGCGGCTAATTTCACGCTTATTTTCGCGTTTGCTGCAGCCATACACTGAGTAAGACGAACTATTAGTCATTAGTTAAACAATGCACCAAAAATGAATGAATACTTTATAATTTATGGTACCTAATTCATCCGGTGTTGCTTAGGCCTAATTAAGTATTCCTATAAACAAATCACGAAAGTGGGGAATGATGAGCAAGATGGAAATTGAGTATGAGGGCAATATGGAAGGATTTGTTTGAGTATGTATCTGTTTTTAATGGTCTTCAAATTCACAAAATGAACTAAACGAGAAGGGTGAAGACAAGATGTTTTATTTCGTTTTGCGTGGTGAGCCCTAACAGGTTGTATATTTAGTGTTAATTATTTATAATTACACATTTTTTTAACATTGATAAGGTCTCTTTTAAAACTGATTAAAATAAAATATTTTGTTGTTTATATACTTTTTGCATCATAAAGTTAAGTCTTCCATCTTGCCAGCCCCTCCGCCCTATACCCATTAGACAAAGAACTAATATTTGTTTTTTAAATTATTACGCTATCCCAACAACCACTTCTAAAACAAACTTTCACTACACATAAAACTGACAAGGGGCGAACCATCGTATCAAATAGCGAGGTTTCTCCCTGTTGTCAGTTAAAACACCCCACACACCTAAACATAACACCTCATAGAGACAGTCAATACGCCCACATAATAAAACACAGGCTGAAAAAAAAACTGTCATAGATAACAAAATGTAAGTAAGATTTTTTTAGCATGTTATATAAAGAGAAAATAAAAAAGATCACGGAAACATTTGTGTCGATGCGGGATCGGACTCGTGACATCAATGTCGCAGCCAGAGTCTCAAAGACCCACGGTGGCTCTAAAAATAAACAATGCAGAAACGGTAAATATTGGTTGATGCGTAAGCGATGGGGATTTCCCGCTAGCAGTATTAAATCATTATCATTTACGTTGGCATCCGGTCGCAGTAGGCAGCTGTATGTGTCGGCTAAGATACTGCGTGCGGGATTCCCCGACGCCGAGGAGTTAAACGGCGTATACATACATAAACTTACGCCTTTATCCCAGAAGGGATAGGCAGGGGCGCCACCAGGACACCCACGTTTCGCATTTTGTAATCCGTCCCATGACGTGATAAGGGGTGAGCCTATCGCCATGTCAGGCACAAACTCCTGACTGATAATTCTGGGAAGAAGGCGTGAGTATATGTATGTATGTACATAATTGACAGCCTCCGTGGCGCAGTTGACGCCGCCTGTGAAACGAGAGGCCGCGGGTTCTATCCCCGCACCGACATAAATATTTGTGTGATCCACGGGTATTTTCGGGTCTGGGTGTTTGTGAGACCGTTAAGTCTCTCGTAGTTCCTGATACCCACGACACAAGACTCTATCTTAGAGTGGGGTCAGGACTATGTATGCGACTGTTGGGTGTATTTATTTATTTATTTTTAAGAGCTAATTTATAAATATGTCTATCATTTCTCCATAAAAAGCCAACTCGTTGATAATTACGAATTAAAGTTTATGATAAAATCATATCAAATCGTGTATTTATATACATAATTTCATTTACATAATACTCCCACGATTTGATATGGCGCGAACTTATTGGCATTGATGGGCGCATACTCTGGGCATCTCGTATCATATTTTTGAAGCGAAAACAAACTCCATACCTAGGTAACTCACACGTAAATAATCCAATACACTTCATTCTTAGCTACAGGATATAATTATAACAGCCTCCTTGGAGCTATTGGACAAGAGTTACGACGTAGTCTGCAGTTTCGATCCTGCAACAACAAAAACAGCGACAAGTATTTGTTTCGAATGGGTGTAGTTACTTATATCCACGACACAACCCCATTTTAGCGCGAGGACTTGGCACCTACTTGATTAATTATTGATAGTAACTAGGTATTTATTAAAAAACATGAATTGAAATAGTTTCACTTTTATCGCGGACCATGACCACACGATATTTGCTATCGAATAGCGGTTTTACCCCGACCCTGAAAGTGGTTGAAAATAGAGGTTTCTGTGGGACGGAATAGAACATGGGCTATATAAAATGAGAAACAAATACCATGCTAGTATCAATTACCGGCCTGCGCACACTGCAAAGTATACGCGCGCAAACCGTGAAGTATTGTTGCAACCGCGTGTGCGATTATTTTGGGAAGCAAAAAGTTTGAATAAGCAGACTGATCACTGAGGTAAACAAATTCGTATTTCTACATACACGCTTATATATTACAAGTATATAGTGAGCGTCCTGGTTTTAATATACATATTATTTATAATAATATCGACCCAAAAAATCAAAAACTGGGTACCTACTTGTCCTGGGGAACGCAAAATGCATTGTAACAACTCACGGTTGCACAAGTGACCTAACACTAAGGAATGCCTCTAACGCTCTTTTATATTGATACTATAAATTATTATAACAGTACAGAATTATTGTCTATTAATAATAATATTTTAAGTTGTAATAGTTTAAGTAATTGGGTCAAGAGCCAGATCCAAAAGGCAGTGTTGCTGGACACGGCTCGCATAGTGAGGAGGTTCCTCACTTTGGATCCCTAACCACCGGCGGCTTGGGTCTTGAGCCTCGCCATCGAAGGGTATATATTTTTTATATTTTTATATGTATATATATATTTTTGTAATGTATGTAATATGTATATAAAAATGTAAAAATGAAACGTAAAAAATAAAGAGAATAATAAATATTTTAATAGACAATAATTTTGTTTACTTTTATCATTATTCTTTGCCTATGTTGTGACCACCCTCTTCTTCCTAATTTCTTTTCAATTCAGTCCATCTAATGGTTGTCTGGAAGAAATCGCTGTAAGCGATAAGACCGCCGATTGTCGCCTTCATTTAAACTAGTTTTAATTCTTTTTTTTCTTTTTTTGTACGTACGTGGTGTTCAATAAAGAATTTAAAAATAAAATAAATAAATTTATAAATATAAATATTTTGTGAAGTCATGGCGGGTGAATTATTTAGTAGCAAACAAACACGTTTCTAAAAACCAGTCCATCATGAAAACTGAAATATTTTAATAAAAATATATTACGACAATAATTATTACAAAGACTTACGAAGGCGATTCTCACGAAAATGTAGGTACAAAAGTGTAAAGTCCGCACATTACAGACTAGTCATTTCCATATTTTATTTTTACCGTGATTATAGGGAAATGACCAAACTGTCCACCAAACTAAGGCATGGTTATTGAATCGAAAATACTCATATTAAAATTATATTCTATGTTTTAGGCGTCAGGATGGCTCAAACTCAACCACCGCGAGAAATACGCATAGTTTATCAGTCGAATAACCTTACGTATGAGTTAGATGAAGCTGCGCTGAAGCGGATCCTGCTGCGCGAGGATGTGAAGGACTTGCCTGTGGTCGTGTTGAGCGTGGCCGGCCCGTTCCGAGCCGGCAAGTCGTTCCTGCTCAACTTCTTCCTGCGTTACCTCACGGCGTCGGTACGTACTCGACCACCAGTCTGCGCCGTGTCGTGTAACGTGTACTCGCTGCATGGTGTAGTTACTCCTCTGTGTTCCAGGAGGCAGCTCGCAATGAGAGCGGAGACTGGCTAGGCTCCGACACAGACCCGCTTACCGGATTCAGCTGGCGCGGCGGCTCGGAGCGAAACACCACGGGTATCCTGATGTGGTCGGAGCCGTACATCATGACGCTGCCCTCTGGAGACAAGGTGGGTCCAGTAGCTCGGTGAGTGAGTGCTGGGCGCACCGTGTTGGTTGTTACAATTGTTGCTGGTGCAGGTGGCGGTGCTGCTGATGGACACGCAGGGCATGTTTGACAGCAGCAGTACGGTGCGCGACTGCTCCACTATATTCGCGCTCTCCACGCTCGTGTCTTCAGTGCTGATATATAACATCAAGGAGAACATCAAAGAAAGTGACCTGCAACATTTACAGGTATGTTCTAAAAACATAAGTGGAATTCGTTATGAAATATCTCGTACGAAACCTTGTTTATTCAATCCTAATGTCTTACATCCAATCGTTTGCAGTTATTTTCAGAATATGGAAAATTAGTAATGACTGAAGAGGGGCAGAAAGCATTCCAAGTACTGCAGTTCCTCGTAAGAGATTGGCCTTTCGAGTATGATCATGCATACGGACGAGTAGGCGGTGAAGAACTTCTGGCTAAGAGATTTGAAGTAAGTTGAATACCACAAAATAAAGTTTATGAAAATCCTAGGTGCCGGAAGTCATATATTAAATGCCAAAGTACTTACCTATTATTGGAATGTATAGACTAATTTACCGAAACGGTGTTGCAAAGTAAGTTGAATGTCTCCAAGTATTACAGAACGCTGCTTTAGTTGAAGACAGCCGTGGAGATATCACTTCCATCCATCAGCCAAAGGAAGTCCACTGCTGAACATAGGCCTCCTCCAATGATTTCCACAGTGACCTGTTGGAGGCAGCCTGCATCCAGCGACGTCCCGCGACCTTTACCAGGTCGATATCACTCGATATATCGATATCACTTAAAATCTGATTATATCATTACTTTCCATCGGCAACCCAAGGCTCTTTGAAGTAGAGCGCCATGCGTCTCTACAATTCGTATAAGTAAAGTTGTTCATGGTTGAGGTGACGGCGGGCATGGCTGCCGAGCTGCGCGACGTGCGTCAACACATCCTCTCGTGCTTCGAGACAGTCTCCTGCTTCCTGATGCCTCATCCAGGCACCGGTGTCTACAAAAAGAGTTTTACGGGAAAAGTTTCGGGTATGATATATATATTGCATTACACTTAAGTTCCATCGCATACTGTTTGTAATATTTGCCTTATAACAGGCGGCATATTTAATATACTGCGGCTAAATATTTTTGTCATTTTCAATCTTATGAAGTCCATTATAAATAATCCTAGGATGTCCACGTGAGCATGTTATCGTAAATAATTGTACAATTCTAGTTTATGCTTAAACAGGGTCGGCAAAGCGCGAGTGACACCTCTGCGTAATAATAATAGTGACATAGGCTGCGGTAATTGCTTACCATGTAGCGTGGCAGGTCGTATGCTTGTTTACTTCCTAAGTGGTATAAAAATATACTCGCGGGGAGCTTAAAGATTCTTCAATTTTTAAGTTTATTAATCTATAAGACTTATCAGACGGTTTCTGTGTTTTAGAAATGGACCCAGAATTCAAAACGGCGCTAAAGGAATTAGTGCCTTCTTTATGTTCGCCTGCAAACTTGACTCCCAAGTTGATCAACGGCGAGAGAATGAAGGCTCAGGACCTGGTGAAATACTTCAAGACCTACCTGACGCTGTTCAACAGCGATACCACCCCGACGCCGCTCAGCATTATGAAGGTCAGATATATCAGCTGCACTACATATTTAATTAAATTTTACTATTATTAGTCAGATACTTCTTGTTTTTCTGTTTTGTAACACAATATACTTTATATTTGAATTCCTACGACATTAACGAGGTCTTCTATCCATCAAAATATGATGGGATAATAAAAATTATATATGATTAACTATGAATATGTCTACTTACTTTTTCAAATATATTTTTGGGTACACCGCCACTTTATATTAGTTCTTGAACGACTGATGCATTACACTGTAGTTATCTAAAAGAGGTCGCTAATAGAGATAAGACTACCATATGGCACGCTTAAGCAACGTTGATTGTGATATCAGTATAAAGTGGCGTAGCCTAAAGTGTTATGTATGTATGTTGAATGAGATGTATCGGCAGGCGACGGCGGAGGCGTCTCTGGCGGCGGCGGCGCAGCAGGCGCGCGAGGTGTACGAGGCGAGGATGGACCGCGCTACCGCCGCCGACCAGCCCAGCCTGCAGCAGAGGACCATGCCACACTTGCACCGAGCCGCGCTCGTCGCTGCACGGGATGCCTTCAATGATAAAAAGAAACTGGCGCCCAGAAACGAATCCGACGCATGCCTAGAGCGCCTCACTGAGGTCGCTAACTATTTCATTGCACTGTCTATTTACATAGTAATCCAAATTTAGCTGTAGGCGAATCATAATTTATCCATAACTTGACCTTACCCATTGTTATATTCGCCGAGGCTCTAAGGTTGTAGCAATTTAGTTAGCTACGTTCCATTATGATTGCAATTAGAATACTTGTACTATTAGAATACCTGTATGGTCAAAACGTTAGAGGAAATCATGCTATTGTTTATAAAATGTTTAGCAAACCGAACTAAAATGCCATTGCAGGAATTGGAACGTCAGCTGCCGAAGTACATCCTAATAAACACGGCGAAGGTGGAAAAGGCGACTCTGGAGGCTAAAGCAGCGTATGACGCATCTATACAACGCGTCCACGGAGTCGCGTTACTTTGCGTGCACCCTACCGACCTGTACAACATGCACGAGACTGCCGAAGCAGCCGCTCTCGCAGTTTTCGATGCTAAACGGGATAGGCAGCCTAATTTAAATGACGATGAGAGGATGCAGTTACTTGAGGTAAATTTTTAAAATTATTATCATTCGGTAACCAACTCTGTATCTTTTGGTGAATAATTTACAGCTGATATGTCACATGTGAGAGGCCGCTTGGGTAGGTACCACCGCAATGTCTATTTCTCCCGCCAAACGGCAGAGTAAATGCACTGTTGTGTTCCGGTTGTGTACTGTTGTGTTGAAGGACATTCTAGCCAGAGAACATAATGAGATTTAACATCTTATGTCACAGGATGGCGAGTGTAGTGGAATGCCAAGCATTGCTCTGTAATTCATAGTGTTATTTCGTTTTGCTACTGTCCGTGAGTGGTCGTATGGCAACACAATTTGTACGCTGAAATAAAAGTAATGATAAACATGAGAACATAATACATTTAAAAACTAAATATGGTATTCTAGAATACTCTGTTAAACTTAATATATATCAAATACACACACATAACGTTAGATAGGTATCCACAAAGTCCAGCGGATTAGTAAGATAAAAAGGCAGTGGGCGGGACACATAGCACGGGAAAGTGACAGCCGTTGTGATGAAAAAGCTTGAGGGAAACCAATTTTCAGCAGTGGACTTCCTGTCGCTTAAAATGATAATCATTACACACGTAAACTTAAATTTTGCAGGACTTGCAGAAGAAATATGAGGCCCTTCGTAATATAAACGATCGGCACAATAGACTTTACTTGGTGGATGCCAGGATGAATTTCTCATTGGAAGTAGATGGTTTGTTGAGCAGAGACCCCCCACTACCATTTTACCAGTTCCAATATAAATATGAAGAAGCTTTGGAACGAGCTATCGAAAAGTTCATGCGCAACCGAAACATTCACTCGAACTACGCCGAGGATCCTTACAAGGACGAATTAAAGCAGGTAAATAAAATTACGTAACCTAGTTTTGAAAGCCTCCGTAGCGCAGTTGCAGTTTAGACGCCGGTTGTGAAACGAGAGGCCGCGGGTTCGATCCCCGCACCGAGACAAATGTTTGTGAGGCCCACAAATATTTGTCTCAAGTCTGGGTGTTTGTGAGGCCGAAAAGTCTCTCGTAGTTTCTGATACCTGCGACACAAGACTTAATTGATCTTAATGTGGGGTCAGGACTATGTATGTGACTGTTGGGTGTATTTATAGTTTTTGTTACTATGTTTGTTCTCGCCACACCGTACTGACTTGCCCAGGAAACATACCTGTGCGGATCCCTACATGTTCCTATTCAGTGGAACTACCCGAGTCCAACAGCGGAACCCGATTGGGTGTGGCGAAATTACGGATCAGATCCGAGGCTCATCAGTAGGTATATTCGTGAAAGTAAGCCAGCTAATACTGGTGGAATCCATGGCACAGGAGACGAGAAGCAGGGCCTAAGACTATTTTCAACTATTAAGATACTGCTTTGATGTGATTGCGGAATCACATGAAACGGCCGTGTTATACAGCCGCCACCCATCGCACCATATGAGTCGGTATCACTTACAATTCATTAATAAAAATGTATTGCTTAATTACAGGACATCAGACGTCGCTACGATACTCTGAAGAGTATCTACAGAAGCACGACGAACTAGTTCGAGTTCAACGACGACGCTTAAACAACAAGCATTAAATAAAATGTTCAAGTATTAAACAAGTATTTTCCTTTCACACATCATAACTCTAAATCGAATAATACGTCATCATGTTAATATACATTAGGAGTTAATTGACAGACATACATGACCTCACGCCTTTCTCCTAGAAGGGGTAGGTATACACACATGTTTCTCCTTTGTGTTTCGATGTGATAGGCGTATTTGAAAGATCTTCATAACGACGCAGTTTAGGCAGCACTTAACCTCTTCGACGCTAAAAGAAAGCGTAGGTATTCCCAATATGCTCGACATTGAGAGAGACAAATTCCAGGAGGTGCGCGTTGTAAATGTGACAAGTTGTCCACAATAATCAGAGAATAGACTCCAATTTATTTATAATACAAACTAATTGGTACTATGTAAGTGAACACATTAATTATCTAAAAGCCCTACAGGTTTAACACACACCAATTGTATAAAGAATCTGACTTGCTTAGTGTCCGGAAACTTTTAATATTTACTGCGATATTATATGTTCACCGAAACTATACTTTTTACGAACACAAAGAAACAAACTCAAGTACGAATTACCTTCATAAACCTCGCTCATTAACTTCGTTTGGAAAGCGTTTTGGCAAATTTCTTCACCCTCATATTATACAATAGTACTATAAAATCATGCAAATAAAATACCTTACTATCCGTGAAGTTATAAATATTATATTATTATTATTATCTATGCAGGAAGCATGCATGCTGCAAACCTCTGCTTTCTAGACTTATATTAGTCAATTAGTAGTTTTGGCTGTTGTATACTTTAGTATACAATGGAACAAATTAAACGCCCAAATTAACAAAAAATATATTTTTTGACTCAAGGTGTTAACGATACGCTAGTTCAAAAAGTTGTGATTTTGACAGCTAGATTTACAACATTTATGAGTAACATTGAAATTTTTAAAAAACTATAAAGCATTGTCAGGCGTTAAGCGCCGCAACAGTTGTATATTAATCGTCAGTCACACAAAAGATTTAAAGTGTGATTCAATTTAGATATTCAATTTATACTGTCAATAAAATATAGGTATATACAATAATATATTTTTTGCAAAGGCTTTGTGGCACAGAACGCGTACCTACGCAGCGCCGCGTTGTGTTGAGATAGCACCAAAGGGTAGTACTATACAGTCTACGGCATCAATCCGAGCGCGGACGCTGGCTGCAGGGCTGGGCGCGACGCTCTGACACTCAGACGCTGTATTTGACAATATATTAGCGTATTATTTAAAAGCACTAAAACTTCTATGTATGGTTCCATGATACCGATTTACAATACATTTCTAATAGTTTATATAGGCAGGTAAAATGATTGTGTTGTTAATTGTGTTTATTGCTAGAAAATACTTAGGCAGGGGACCAATGAGTTTTCTGGGAATTTACTTGAGCGCGTCAGATGAATATAGAGGAGGATCCTCGCATCCTATTGAGTACCTCAACCATATATGGGCTCTTTATGTAGAGACGTGAGTCCAGGCCAGCCCATCCGATTAGTAAAAAAATCGATCGTCGGAATTACAGAAGCGCGTCATGGTAGGTTAATTACTGGATAAAAACTGTATATTTAAAAAATCTGACGATTCGAGTGTTATGTAAGCAAGTGGGAGGGCTACTAATAATATATAGTGATAATATGTCATATTCTGATATAAAACCTCCTTTTTTAACTAACCGATTTTACAATGAGAACTTCATTTATTAGGTATCTCATGACATTAAAGGTTGTGATAAGATTCTGATTTATTACAATAATTCATTATACAATTATTATCAGACTATTTTATTTTCCATAATATTACATTCTATATATCTATATCAGCCCATATACGTCCCACTGCAGGGCACGGGTCTACTCTACAATCGAGAGAATCGATTGAAAGTGGTTAGGCCATATAGTCCACCACGCTGGCCTAGTGCGGGTTGGCGGACCTACATACCGTATATATTTTTTTTCTAAATCGCTACGTTATGGAGATGTTTCACACGATGTTTTCCTTCACCTTCAGTGCGTGGTGATTGACTACCAATACACACATTACTCCGAAAAGTCAGAGGTGTGCCCTGGGATTTGAACCCGCGACCTCCGTGAACATGTAGGCAGCCGCGTCTGGTCCGTTACCAACAGGCCACCACGCACTTTATTTATATTATATTCAGTTACCTATATTAGTTGTGTAGTGTATAAACACCCAGGCATTTGTAATGTGAAGTAGGTTGATCTACATAAGATCCTAGTAACTATGGTGCCGTTGTTATTATGCTGATGTTATGAGTTAAGTGTTACTCTTATAATTAAAATTGTTGTAACTTATAGAAATGAGCACCCACGGAGTTTCATGGCCGTTCTTCTTTGAAGGAAATAGCCTTCCGAATGGATGGTCCAACAAACAGTAATAATTACAGTATGGTGTATATTACCCAATTAGGGCCTAGCGTTGCCATATGGCACATGAGTTGTCGTGTTATTTTAAAAATCGTATTTCATAAACTGTGTACCGCAGTCCTTTATTATTACTCAGAATATGTAACAATACACGTTGTTATTGATTAGAAATAATTTGTGTACAATGTGACTCTGTAGTAACTGTTGCTTCTACAATTCACAAAGTAAATCCATTACAATTAGTAGATAACTCTAAGGCAAACCAACAAAAAGAGAAAGATCCGCGACCTAATGTTATTGCTGTTTATAATCAGTACCTGGGAGGTACAGACGTTATGGACGCTCATGTAAATAATTATAGGATTGGGATTCGAGGCAAAAAATGGTGGTGGCCTATTTCTACATGGCTAATAGATTTGACCATGAATGGTTCCTGGATACTAATGCGCCTATCAGGAAAAGATTTATCACAACTCAATTTTCGTCGAGAACTAGTACAAAGATATGTAAATACCATAGTACCCCCCCTAAATCTGGTGGTCGGCCATCTACCTGCATAGTAGGATTGTTCATAGAGTGAGGTATGATGGAGTAAATCACTTTCCAAAATCTATTGAAAAGATACGCAGATCTGCTGGAACTGATTGTAAAATTATTGAGAGGGTTATATTGTAATTAAAAATATTTCAAATTTTCATTATTTCTAATAAAAGATATTGGTTTATGTGCCTTTTTATCTGAAATCGGTAATAATCATTTTTGTACGCAATATATGCATTGCCATATGGCAACAGTGCATAACTCAAAAGTGGGGAATAAAAAAATGTTTTTTCTCGAAAAAATGTCCTTTGGACACTGCCTAATCTTAATGTAAGCACAAAATAATAAAAACATTTTTTTTAAAACTCAGAATCTAATTAACACCACAAGAATCAAGAGTGCTCTATAGATACTGGTAGGATATGAAGTTCGCACTGACAATAATATGTACATTTTCGTTTTAATTAATAGGAAATAAACAATAAACTGTTACTTATACAGGGTATATCAAGACTGCGACCGAAAACGAAGCCAGTTGGTAGTATTAGTGACTTCAGACACAATGCAACTAAAAATTTCCCAAAACATATCGTCAATGTTTTTTTGTAATTTTTTATTTATCGTCGTATTTGGTGGTAAAAAGATAGTTTTCCTAAAATAATAATGTACACCTTTTTATTTTTAAAGGCGCAATGGTAGGCAAGGGCTTAAATTATTATTTTCCCAAAAACTAGGGGTTTACCATCCAAATATATAATATTAAAAAAATTGCCAAAAATAATCTGTCACTTTTTTTGCAAAATTTTTAGTTGCATTGTGTCTGTAACCACTAAACCTACTGTGTGTTTTCGGTCGCAGTCTTGATATACCCTGTATAGAAATGTTATCTAACAACTAGTGACACTTAAACCTGTTTAAAAAATGAGTGTTAAAGGAACTTTAAATCACATAATATGGGTGTATATTGAATTATATATGGGTGTGTATCAGTATGTTATGATAATGGCGTTGACAATAAAACAAAATTTATTTATAAATCAATTTTATTAAAATAGAAGAATAATCCGGTTATGAGAACACAGTGTTTTTCTTGCGAAGTCGATTAATTTTCAAACACGACTTGGCTAGGCATATCTTTGATAGGCAAAGCTCATTTTCTGTAAATTCATAAAAATAATGTTTTAATGTAAAATTTAGGGAGTAATATTACATTTTACAACATCTCTATAATATACTGGTGTAAAAATGGAAATAATTAGTGCACACGTGTCGACCACCGTACGCAACTGTCAGGCCCGCAATAGTGATCCACACAAGCGTCGCTTTTCTGAATCACCCTGTATTTATCAAGTTTCTAATAAGCCTGCGTAATAGTGTGGGCCGGTGAGAAATAGTCGCGAAGGTTTGGCGCCCGTCGATACTTCACCTGGACCGACTGCATTTACCATCACGTATACATGCGGTCACTGTACCATGCCAATATCAAATAACAAACTATATTAATAAGTTTCATGGAAGGATTTAATGGAGGGATTCGATCCCAACAAGCTACTGTGCACTAGCATAAATAACTTATGTTTAATTTTTATATTTAAGATATTTTTCATATACTCAGGTATCATATACGACAAATAAAATTTCGGTTCGCTTACTTCGTTGAGCCGGATAAGGAAGCGGTCCGTTGCAGGGTTCATGGTGTCGCGGCGTTTGCTGAAGAAGGTCGACAGCGCTGCTTCCCTGGACTCCCTATGGTATTGGGGCACTTTAGCTATTGCCACTAACATTGGTACGACGAGCAGCCACCACCAACTAGCCTGGCATTTGGTATCCATTTCTGATATATATTTCTTGAAAGCTTCGTTCACAGCTACATCATTGAGCGCATCGTTTTGGTCTCTTAGTTCTAAATACTTCAATTCCAGTAACTGCCAATAAGTATAAAATTTGTACAGTTGAAAGACATGTATTTGTATGTTATATAATACGTAATTTAATAACATCAGCCAAAAAGCTCATTAGAGTTAGCCCACCTGAGAAAGAAGAACTGTTTCGTAATCGCCGTCGGCATCGTCTCCAGCCGGATGGAACATATGTATCGCCTGCGGCTTGGCACTTGTGTGCGCTTTCAAAAGGTCGTCCGGATGCAAACAACACGTTTCTGGGTTCCAGAACATCTTCATGTAATTCGTGTAGAACTCAAGAGCCGTTTGGAACGCTCGTCTATTATTACTCCTGTTAATTGTTTGCAGACTCATGAATTGAGTTGCCATTACCTGAAACATAATATATTATATTTATATGTCTAAAGTATGTAATTTAATGTTATATTACATACTAGCTTCTGCCCGCAAACTTCGTCTGCATGATTAACTTTATTTGGGATTTCCCATCCCATCCCGTCCCGTTATATCTCGCCTGTCCCGTCACATTCTCCCTCAAGGCATGTAATCCAGTCCCGTTTCATCCCTTTCAGTATAAAAAAGTAACAAATATATCGGAATTCCTTCCTCATCCCTCGGAAACACAAAAATTTTGCGGCTTAAAAAGTTAGCCTAAGTATTAATCCACGATGTAAGCTACCTCCATACTTAATTTCATCGAAATCCGGTTAGTCGTTTATGAGTTCATCGCGCACAACCGCACAAACAGACAAAAATTGAAACACAAACAAAAACTTTCCCCTTGAAACCTGATTAAGAATAAAATATTATTAAAACTATTAAATGTAATTCAAAGCTATCGTGAAAAGATAACAGAATTTGTATTTAAATAAATAAATACACTCAAATAAATATTTCGCATTTATAACATTCAGTATGGATCACAGTAAACATATTATTGCGCAGCCGAATGTTACAAATTAACATGCATAAAAATTAATAGTAATGTTGATTATGTACAGTGCCAACATACCTGAATCAAAGAATCTTTGTAACTGTCCTCTTCGTGTTTTGTAGGCCTATTGCGTTTATTATCGAAAGCAGTAAGGATTTTTGTTTTAGTTTCATTATATTTAGCGAGAAACTCGTCCTCATCCAGTGGCGGGTCGTTAGACAATAGACCCTCCATGATCGTAGAGAACTCGGATCGCACGGCACTCACCACCATTTTGTTGTGCTGTTCGTTCATATCACGTAGGGTTTCCAGTTCCTTCGCCAGACTCTGTATAAATTATATCTTAAAACTGTTAAAGTATGTTATTGCACTCACGGATATTTTTATAGTATTTTTTATGTTGATTAAAAAAAATCTATAGCTGATCATATACCAGTAAAAGTCGCGTTTCTGAAATTATCATATATAATTATCATAAACCATAAATATCATTTAGTAGGTATATAGGGTTTCCCAGAACTAGACAAAAAACCACTAACATAAAGAAATTGATATAGCCCTGCCCCAGATATTTTTTAAGATACAGCAATTCTAGTAAACATTCAAAAAAATCTACTTTGACCCACACTTTCTAGCACTGTGACCAGTGATATTCATTAAATATATTTTTTTATTGACGTTTTGCAATGTTAGATAAATAAGCTTAAGAACTAAATACCAAATTAAATCAAAACGAGTCTATTTTGCAAGATATATGATCGAATGCCCCAAAGAAGATTTTTTTAAATTATTTATTGATCTACTTTGACACGACATACTGAAGAGAATATCTACTAGAGTACCCATGGCATGTTTTATCGTTTAGTTCTGTGACATCCTGTATGAGGCTAGTAAAAAATGGCATAGGTTCTAAAATATATACATCAATGTTTATTTCTTCACTCAAAAAAATTAGTGTATAGGTGGATTTAATGGCTGAGGCATTCCTTACCAGTCGAATCTAGTGTGATGCAATTAACATGAAAAGATAATACATATTATTATTTTATACATTAGACAGTCTCCGTGGCGCAGCTAGTTAGACGCCGGCTTGCGAAACGTGGGCCGCGGGTTTGATTCCCGCACCGAAACAAATATTTGCGTGATCCACAGGTATTTGTTTCGGGTCTGGGCGTTTGTGAGTCCGCAAAAGACTCGTGGTTTCGGATGCCCACGACACAAGACTCGAGGGGGGTATGGAGTCAGGATTATGTAAATGACTGTTGGGTGTATTGTTTTATTATTAATTTAAAAACAATCTAAAGTGTAATTGCCCAATTACTGTAAATCCGATAAATTCCGGTCATTCTATATTTTACACTAACATATTTAACATAAACGCGTACCTCCTGGAATTTGATTCTTTCCTTGTCAGGCATATTGGGAATACGCTTTCTTTTAGCGTCGAAGACGTTAAGTGCTGCCTGGACAGCTTCGTTATGAACATCTTCCAAATCCCGAGGATGCAAGCACAGCAGGTTCTTGCCATGAACCGCACGAATAGTCGCTTCGTAAGCTGTTTTAGCATCTTGAATTGACTTGCGTAATTTGGCTTCGTTTATCGACACATACAATGGCATGCGGTCTTCCAACTCCTGCAAATAATCTCGAATAAAGTTACCTTTCCGTGATACAGAAAATAAACAAATACAAAAACATTACATGAGTCATTTGCGCCAAATAAGCGTCGGATTCTTTTTTAGGAGCCATTTTCTTCTTGTCGTTGAAGGCAGTCCGCGCGGCGGCGAGCGCCTGCCTGTGCTCGTCGTCCAGCGCCAGCGCGGTGAGGCTGGGCTGCTTGTCGCTCGTGACGCGCTCCATCCGCGCCTCATACAGCTCGCGGGCCTCGTCCACCGCCGACAGCAGCGCCGCCTGCGCAGTCGCCTGCCAACACACACGCTTCATCAGTAGGTACGGGTCTCAACAGCGCCACCACATCAACTACATACCAATTGAACTGCCCCATACACCACCTGTGCTATGCTGACGGGACTAGGTATCTCGTCGCTATTGAATATGGCCATGTAAGTTTTAAAATACGTAAATAGTTCGCGAGCTTTCACTGATTCTCCATTGATAAATTTAAGCGTCAAATTTACGGGCGCGAAAATTGAGGGCACCAGTTCTTTCAAAGAATCCTTAAAATTTTGGTCAAGTTCTGAAATAATAAAAATAATAACTGCAAGTCATGCACATAATACAATTGCGATATGAAAATACGGTAGGTGGGTACCAGAGAGTGTCCCTTGGAAGTTCCTCTTAGTCACAGTAAGTCCAGGGTGCGGCATGAGGAAGCATGTAATCTTCTCAAAGCAAGAGCGAATCTGCTGGCGCAGCTCGCGCAGCTCCTTCGGCATCCCCTCATTCTCCTGTTTTTGCAATGTGATTTGCTTTTATTTAGGTATTTTAAAAGTCTAAAATATATTATAAAAATATTCTAAAAGAAGGTAATTACAATAATTATTGCTCGGTTTATTCTACGCCACTGAAGGTGCCTGTAAATGGACTACTAATAATTGAAATATCAAAAATATTGTTAATTACCAATTGAAGCAAAATGTACCTACTATTGGCCGTGACATGTTCTTTAATATTGGTACGCAAAATAACAAATATTAAAACATAATATGCGATTTTATAGACTTACATTCATTCTAATCGTCAGCAGTTCTGCGCCACCTTTGTGACCATATTCATGATCGTAGTCGAATTGCCAATCTCTAATAAGGAACTCCAACGCTTGAAACGGTTTCTTTCCATCCTCATTTTTTAACAATTTCCCGTATTCTGCAAACAACTGTAGTCAAACCCGCACAAGGTTTTATTATAGAATATTTATTTTATAACTAATCTTCTTATCCGGGACGAATTAGGTTTTCCGAAATTAAATGGTAGTGTATTAAAACTTGCGCATACTATTCCTTCTCCTGAACATTTGCAGTGCTCTGTGCTACTAAAGCTAAACAATTGCGGCAACGACGTAATTAAATAATATAAAAAATATTTATAGACATTTCAAACGCTGTGTATTAGAGCTTCAATCAATATTAATTTAGTGGATTCTGCATAACCTTCGACTGCAAGGTAAAGATTGACTTATAGAAAATTTATGCACGCCTCGAAGGTATGTGTGCCATTGTTGTCTGTAAGACATTGCCTTTGATCGATAAGACCGCCAATTGTACTTTTTATGTATGCTATGTCCAATTGTATTTGACATTTGTTTCTCTTTCGTGTGTAACAAAGTGTTTATAATAAATAAGGTATGATTCATTGCGGTATACCTGCAAGTGTTGTAAGTCATCTTCCTTAATGTTGTCCTTGATGTTGTATACCAGCACTGAAGACACGAGCGTGGAGAGCGCGAAGATGGTGGAGCAGTCGCGCACCGTGCTGCTGCTGTCGAACGTGCCCTGCGTGTCCATCAGCAGCACCGCCACCTGCACCAGCAACGCTTGTGACAACCGATACACTGCGCCCAGCACTCACTCACTGAGCTACTGGACCCACCTTGTCTCCGGTGGGCAGCGTCATGATGTACGGCTCCGACCACATCAGGATGCCCGTGGTGTTTCGCTCCGAGCCGCCACGCCAGCTGAATCCGGTGAGCGGCTGGGTTTCGTAGCCCAGCCAGTCTCCGCTCTCATTGCGAACTGCCTCCTTGAACACAGAGGAGTAACCAAAACATGCAGTGAGTACACGTTACACGACACGGCGCAGACTGGTGGTCGAGTACGTACCGGCGCTGTGAGGTATCGCAGGAAGTAGTTGAGCAGGAACGACTTGCCGGCTCGGAACGGACCCGCCACGCTCACCACCACCACAGGCAAGTCCTTCACATCCGCGCGCAGCAGGATCCGCTCCAGCGCCTTCTCATCAAGTTGGTATCCGTTCTTTACAATGTTCACCACTTGTACGGCTTCTAAATTGTAAGCAATTATAACATGAACACACAATTTATAAATATAATGAAGTAAGCCGTAATTGTGAGACGTGGAGCAAACTGAAAAGGCAAAACGAAGTTCGGATGTTCAAGCTGAAAGCTGCTTTCCAAAGAGGTTACCTGTCCTTGTAATCGGTTCCATGGCGAATATATTTACAAAATCTACAGGCACTTGTACAAATTAATATATGTGTATTTTCAGTGAAATCAAAACCCATACTGGCAATGTCATGTTGCGACAAGAATTTATAACAGAATCGCGATGGGAATTCATATCGCGTTGGCCTAACCGCAAGTCGATACCGGCTGGAGGGCTCCACGTCCTGCCCACTGCTTGATAGTAGTTATAGAATTAAAGTATAGTTATAACTATAGTTCACACGCTAGTATCTCGTTCGGCATAATGATAGATTCAACCGTATAGTTTCCTAAACTGTTCTACAGTGAAGTTACTGTATGATCCGAATTGAAGTTCGAATGTTCGGACGGTTGAACGTCCGAAGTAAGTTATAAGTTTCCCACTTATAAAAACCAATACTATTCTCTATGATATTTATCAATCACACCGAACTTAGTCTATGGTTACGACGTACAATAGAGGGTTCGAACATTTTGTAGAGTACCTACTACCTAGGCGTATTCGTACAGTTTTACGTACGACGTACGAACATTCGAACTTCGTTTCGGATCATAGAGTAACGCCCCAATATAGAATAGGAAGTATAAACACACAGTTGACTAGTGTTGGTTATAATACAGGGCTCTCATAGTTTAAACACCAGCTATGTTTACTAAAATTGTATCCTAGCCTAAGTTATCACCACATGGTTACATAACATTTCGTTGTAAAATTAGATTCGCAAAGAAATTGATAAACGATTTATTTATTTAAATGTTCAGAGAACCCCGGAAACGCTCTTTTTTTTTGTTTTAAAACCATCGAAATGTGGATAACAATTGCGAGCTTTTCATTATGTACGGCCGTCGCAATCAGGGTGGATTTGAATATTCAGTCACAAACTTTTATTATTTACTAGTTTTTGCCCGAAAACTCCGTTTGCGTGATTTCTATCTGTATTTATGTCCGCCCATATAAGTCCCACTACAGGGCGCGGTCCTCTTATACATTCGTTACATTGGTACCATAGAAACTCTTACAAATCGCTATGGTATGCAGATTTTCTCACGATGTTTTTCTTCACCTTTACAGTGCATGGTGATTGACTATAAATACACAGTAGACTCCGAAAAGATACTCGAGTCAAAGGTGTGCGCTGAGTTTTGAACCCGGGACCACCGTGAACATGCTTGCATCCGCGTCTGGTGCGTTACCAACAGGCCACCCCGCTCATTTTTCTGTGTTTATTTACTTTATTTAAATTAATATATTTTATGAACCTTAAACCCGAAAGGCACTCCCTTAAACCTCCTTTCACCTCCTTTTGTCCCATCAAAATGAGAAAAAAAACAAAACCACGAATCACGTCATTATTTATTTGTGATAAATAATACCTACATACATTTAATTATTTTATTTTCGGTGAATTTTCTTTTTCTCAACTAGTCGACTGTGGAAGATGAAGAGGCCATTTTATACTTTGATTTACGATAACTCATCTCCAAATCGTACTATCGCATTCTCCAGTAGGTACTTATAACTAAATAAATTAAATTATCTAAAAAAGCTGTATGATGATGAAGTTTTTTCTTACTAGTTTTCTTATAAACCGTTTTGTTCAAATAATAATCAAGTACGTAAGTAATAATCAAGTAAGATGAAAAAAGAGACATCGAAGCTACTATTTGCTAATATTTATTTTTCTGAGTGACCAATTTCCTCCAAAATACATTCTGCAAAAATCACCAAAACAAAAAGTAATTTTGCAAGATCCTTTAATTGTCCCTTGCATATTTTACTCAGATAAAGAGGACCGCAAGCACATGATAAAATGATAACAATTTGCACCGCAAGACTCAAGGACGATGGTTGGTGCACAACGGAAACAATCAACCACAAACAATTCATTTTAAATAACTGTTATTCATTTACTGAATTCCCCCTTCCGGCTGCCTCGGTGGCACGGTACGACTACAACGCTGAAGTCTCGGATTCGAATCCCGGGTCGGGCAAAGTGATATTGGCATTGACTTATATTCTACCGATAGACGAGACACGTCATAGAAATAAAGTGCGCCGTATTTTAAAAGCACACTTGCGGCATTTGTTCATTGACTGGAACTATTACAAAAGTGGTCAAAGAATAACAGAACCTCTTAGACAGATATACAGTTCATATCAATCATACCTTATATGGGTGTAATTATTTATTTATACCTTTTCCAAAATTATTGTCTAAGTATAGATTCCGACAAGTTAATATAATATTTCGTAATGATTTACGCGAATATTACATATTTGTTTGATGGAATGTGCAAGATAATGGAGGAAAACGAAGAAGAATTTGTTGTAATTTGTTGAAAATGTGTAGGTGCGCCTACTTCAGCAGGTTTGAGTCGGGTATAATACGGGTACCTAGCTTTAACCACAGAACTATAATCTTGTAAAATAAATACTTATAAAATGAACATGTTTATTACAGTTTTATTTACATTCAAATCATTAAATTAGACATCTTATACTTACTTAATATACTACTTATGATAAAGATATATTTTTACTGGTGGTAGGTCTCTCATATGTGAGAGGCCGCCTGGGTAGGTACCACCGCAATGCCTATTTCTCCCGCCAAACAGTATAAATGCGCTGTTGTGTTCCGGTTTGAAGGACATTGTAGCCAGAGTAACTACTGGACATATTGAGACTTAACATCTTATGTCTCAGGATGGCGAGCGCAGTGGAATGCCAAGCATTGCCTTGTAATTCATGGTGTTGTTTGGTTTTGCTACTGTCCATGAGCGGTCGTATCGTTTACTATCAGGCGAATGGCATGCTCGTCTCGCCATTCATTGCAATAAAAAAAACAAGATATAAGTTATATAACTTATATCTGCCTACCCCTTATGGGAAAAAAGCGTGAGTTTATGTACACGTATGTAAATTCCCCCTTCTTTATCATACATGCATAAACTCACGCCTTTATCCCCGAAGGGGTAGGCAGAGGCGCCACCAGAACACCCACTTCTTTATCAAGTTATATGAATCTCATTACATGTAAGGATGTGCAGGTGGGACACATTTTGCGTACTGGACGTGTTATCTAGTGTAACATTGATATTGATGCATATAACATTTCCTAAAAATTATGTCTTTACATACGTTTTTTTCTTAAAATGAATAGTTTCGGCGTGCGGGCTCCGCAAAGTGTTACGTTATACGCGTTTGATGCATGGAGTATTCCATATTGGCCAACATGATGAGATCAATACCTAGGAAAAAGAATAATAAGTGCGATGTTTGTAATGCGTGATTTACTCCAGCTGCACGATCTAATTTTCAGAGACGCTTTTTATTACTTCGGCTCGAGGAAATCGTCAGATTATGGCATATTGGTAATTCTTGCATGATTTACTTCAAATTTGTTAAAACAAACGTTTTTTTTTTGTAATTTACTAAAAAGGTTGTATCTGTGATTTTTACAAGCGTCATTTTATTTTTACAAGTGCTTTTTTATTTTTATATTATTATTTCTTTTCTTTGGCATGACAGTTTATAATATATGATCAAACGAACTTACCAAGTGAAGTTCGATCGATATTATATTAGTATGCTTCATTCGAAGATATAAAAACAACAGTAGTACTTTTATCCTGCTGGCAACTTCCGCACTATAAAAAAAAATGTTAAGAGTAGGGACGGTAGTCATTGTCGTGGCAACATTGTAGTAACATCTCATTCTTTTTAGAGATTAGCTAACAAAATTTTCTAGTTTGGGTTAAGGGTGGGTGGGTGTTTATATCTTCGAATGAAGCATACTAATATAATATCGATCGAACTTCACTTGGTAAGTTCGTTTGATCATATATTATATTTCGTAAGCTTCATTCTTCAGATATAAAAACAACAGTATATGTTTAGAGACGAAAATTTTGTGTAAAAATTAATGTAATAAAATTTCAGATAATATAAACAAATCAACTTTTATTTTTTATATTTATCACAGATTTTAATCACAAATATTTGGTAATAAAATAGATCTTGCAAAATCTTCTCGAACCATTATTTGGCGGTGGTAAAATTTTGCAAAAGTATGAGACGTAGTAGTCCATCCAGCCGTCTTTCTAATCATCTCCAAGGATATACCGGATGCTCGCGCTGCTGATGTGGCGGCGTGCCTTGTACTGTGCGCGCTGTATGTTGACACATCTATCCCGCTTAGCTTCAGTATATCTTTAACCCATCTGCTAATAGTTTGGGTAGTAGCAGGTTTGTGAGGGCGCTTGTATGTTATCAAAAGATGACTTGTGTTTGATGGTCTGATATTTCTTGTACAGAAAATGTAGTCTTCAATAGCTGTAGCGGGACAGATTGCTTTATTTTCGTTAAAGTATGGTAAGACTAGCACTGGTTGTTCGCGTCCTACGGCGGATGTTTTAACTGAATTAAAAATACCTATCTTTACCCCGGAAGGGTTAATAAGAATATTTTCTAATTTTATGGAGGCTAACGTTTGTACCCTATGCGCTGTGCAAAGTGCCAAGAGAATGACTAATTTCTTGGTTAGTTTCTCTAGGGGTAGTTCTCTATTGGGTATCCAGTTATTTATAAAATTTAAAACTACTTGTGGATCCCAGGTGAAATTATATTTAGGAGCCGTGGGTCTTAATTTATAAGCGCCTTTAAGCAAACGTTTAATTTGTTCGTTACCTGTTACAGGACTACCTAGCAAAAGAGAAAGAGCTGAAGGATGAGAATTTAATGTCCCATAAGTTTTGCCTTTACTAAACTGCTCTGTTAGAAAAATAATTACTGAGGATAATGAACATTCGAAAGGGTCACAATTATTTGACTGTGAATACTGCCACCATAATTTATATGTACTGTTATACTGAGCCAGTGTGCTTTTTGAGAGCGATGCCATGACTAGGTCCAGTGCAGATATTGGTGTTCCTCTTAACTCGAAGGCTTTCCTGATAACACTGCTGCAGCCAGGGTAAACGGCTTTTTCGATTGTTGAGGCGTCCTGGAAGACGATGAAACAGAATTTTTATTTTGTGTGAAGTAAATTATATTTGACGAAATTATTCTTAGTACTAGAGGAAACCATGGTTGGGATGGCCAATATGGAAATACTAGTATTCCTGTGGCCTCGTCACAAATAATCTTTTGTATGCATTTTAGTATAAGTGGAAATGGTGGGAATGCATAGAAATACATGGTTTTCCAATTAATCGTAAAGGCGTCTATGGTCACGGCATCTGGATCGGGTTTCCATGAAATGTATTTTTTACATTTTGTATTGGTACGAGATGCAAAAAGGTCTATTACTGGTTCACCAAAATTGTTAATAATCTGTTGATATTCAAAGTTAGATAGGCACAATTCGATATCTGAATTAACTTTTCTTGACTCTTGATCAGCTTCAATATTATCTTTTGTGTTAATATATGAAGCAAACAGCCAGATATTACGATCCTCACACCATTGCCAAATATTTTTTGTAAGTTCTGTTAAATGAGGAAATTGAATCCCGCCCATTCTATTAATATAACTCACCGCAGTTGTATTATCGATGCGTAATAAAATATTGCAACTATTAAGATTTGGGGCAAAACATTTCAGTCCGAAAAAGGCTGCAAGTAATTCTAAATAATTTATGTGAAATAACTTTTCGCTTTCTTTCCAGGCTCCGTTTATGCGTTTATGGTCACAAAATGCACCCCAACCTATTCTAGATGCGTCAGAAAATATTTCTAGACTGAAATGGGGTGTTTCGAATGAGTTTGACGTGGAAAGGATATTTCTTTTCCACCAATATAAGTCCGGTAAAATTATTCGTGAAGGTTGGAATTTTTCCCCATATGATTTATATTTTAAAAGAGCTAAATATTTATGTCGTTCTAGTATTTTAGTATAGAGCCAACCGTATTTGACGGCTGGGCAGGCTGATGTTAATAGACCTATCAACCGAGCAAAATTTCTAATGGATGAGGCCGGTATTCCTATAAAATGTTGGACTGATTGAAATATTTTATAACGCTTGTCTAAAGGTAAGGATATTGATAAATCCACAGAATTATATAAAAAACCTAAGAATTTACAAGACTGCTGTGGCTCTATATGGCTCTTCTGAAAGTTAATTACAAAACCTAGGCATTTAAGTAACTTAATAGTTTCAGTAACGTTTCGTTTGCAACTATCATAACTATCCCCTATGCATAACCAATCATCTAGATACACTACGGACTGAAAGCCGCGACGTCTTTGGAAACAAGCCACTTCTTTCATAATTTTTGTGAAAGTACGTGGCGCTGAGGACAAACCGTATGGCATAGCATTAAATTCATAAATATGCTTACATCGTTTTTCATCTTCAAATTCAAATCTTAAATATTTGCGATGCGATGTAGCTATAGGTACAAGTAAATATGATTCTTTAAGGTCTATAGTTGACATAAAACCACCTTTTGGTATCATTTTAGATGCGGTTCTATGATCTTCCATTTTAAAATGAGTATTTGAAATAAATTTATTTAACTGTTTAAGGTTAAGTATAAATCTATATTGATTATCAGGTTTTGGTGCTAAAAAAATATTGGATATAAATTGACCTACTTTAGGTTTACATTTTGTAATTGCACCCAAATTGATTAAATCATTAATGGCAGAAGCCATTATTGCTTTTTGCTTACTTGAAAAAGAATTTTGGGTAAAAAGGTGTTGTTCAACTTTACACTTGAAAGGTATACGATAGCCTTTGTTAATCAAATTTAGAATAACTTTATTCTTTGTGACGCCAAGCCAACATTTATAAAAATATTGCAATCTGCCCCCATGTACCTGTGTTATTGTCTCGCAGGGACACGTTTGTTGACATTGGAGTTCGCCGGAAGGCGTTTCGGTTGTGCTGGTCCTGGCGTTTGTGGAGTCCTCCGAAATTGATGTGCCGCAGTTCTGTAGGAGGTTGTGTGCCCCCCCCTTCTCGGCGGCGGATAACGAGGGGGCGCCGCCCAGTTTCCCTGATTGGAACCACGAGTGACTGTCATAGTATTTGTCATTGGTACTCTTGCACTGTGAACCTTCTTAATTTGGAGTCCCTGTCTTTCGATAGCCCGGGAAGCTTTAATTTTTTCGGGTAAAGTCTCCCCAAATAAGGTACCATCTCTTTCCTGGTTTTGAATTATAGACAAGAATGCTTTATCCAGTCCTGGTGTAACCAGCTTTGTTCGTACCTGTGTTTCTGTATAATGCAGGTCTGTTAATATGCGACAACCGTCTGATAAGATTTTTATACATTCTATCTTATTATCTTCCGTTAGGAGTAAAGTAAGTGCTTTGTTGATGGCTGCTATACCTGAGCCCAATTGATCTTGTTTTACCTGGAGTTTTTTGTCGCGATTTCTTATCAAATCATTTACGGCTGCAAATATCTCTGCATTCAATGTTGGGGCTTTTAAAAGTCGACAATTGTCGGGTATGTTGTACTCTTTCAAAAGTTTTTCTTTGATATCTCCTTGTAAGCCCTTTTTCAAGATAGGAAGCTAACGCTTTGCTAAGTTATTGTGGATATTTGGTCCATATACTGGTGTCTCGTCACAAGTATCGCCTAAAGCATCTAACAGTTGTGGGTCGAGTTCCGGTTCCTCTAATGCGTCGGCTACTGACGAAGAATGTTGAGGTTCATCCGGCATTAAATCCGCGATTAAGTCATCGGGGGGTATTTCTGGTGTCTTACATAGTTTTTCATCTTCACATTGTAGCCCATCATCTACAAAAATAAAATGTATGCTACAACATTTTTGTGGGTAGGTAGTTAAAAATGTTTAAAATTTTACTCATAAGAGATTGCCCAAAGTAACGCCCTCGTGTTGACCCGCAGTCAAACCTCCAGGCTGGTTTTAAAACGTCATGCTTGCCTATCGTGATAACCCGCAGTTATCCTCCAAGGAAGCTTAAAGACGTTAGTTATAACACTTAGGTATAGAGAATAGACCCTCTATTCATTATAGCGGAACTCTTTATCACTTCACATGCTTAATAAGATATTATAAACTCACTTGCAATACTTTCAGGTTCTGGCGATGAAGATAATATTCTATTACTACGTTTACGCGTTTTTGCCTGTAACTTGCGAATTTTTTCATTGTAATAATTAATTTTTTCTTCAGCTGTTCGTTTCGGCATTTTATCAACTTATTTAAAAAGTAACCTAAACTAGTGTCACCGATAAGTGCTCGTTGCCGCGCACGAAAAAAGAATGAGATGTTACTACAATGTTGCCACGACAATGACTACCGTCCCTACTCTTAACATTTTTTTTTATAGTGCGGAAGTTGCCAGCAGGATAAAAGTACTACTGTTGTTTTTATATCTGAAGAATGAAGCTTACGAAATATAATAACAATTTTAATAATATTTTTAATAGAAATTATTTAATTGTGATTTTGTATGTGGTTTTACCTATATACTACTATTATTATTATTTTTTGTTTACTGTTTTAAATATTGTAATTTTTTATTATATCATTCTAACATTCAATGTTAGTTCTAAATTCTCATTATAAATTAAATAAATTTATTCTGCATTCTGATCTATTGTAATTATTATAAAATATTATAATCTGTTTTAACAATAATTTCAAGAATGTTGTATTCACATGTAATGATAGTACACAATGTCCAATGTTATATTTGCTCAACTGTATTTTATTGTATATAACTTTAAATCATATTTATTTCGAAACATTCTTAATAACGGTGAAATCTAATACATAATATATGGGTGTACTCGTATATCAGTATGTTGTTAGGTTTAGATATAAAACCTTTAAAAAATAATATGCATAGATAATACACTATATAGGAAATAGATATGCCACTCTTCAAAAATATTGAGGTAAAAAAAAATTACCTTTGCTGACGGCGAGATGTCGCTGGAAATATTGTTTTAAATAAAATCCGCCAGATGGTGCTGCTCATGCCTTTTTATTACCTAAAGAATGGAGGGGAGTCACGACAATTGGGCACGAGCTCATCGTTTTGTATCCAAATCCCAATAATTTCATTTTAAAACGAAGAGAACTGGCACCAATTTGCCGTATTTAAAAAAACAGCACGTTTGCAATAACATTATCTTTATTTTTACCCGACATTATCATTATTATTATCTTTATCATTTTGTTACAATTGCGCAATGTTTGCATGTTTATCTATGTCGATGTTTCAATAGATAGCCAAAATTTCATATGTGCATGTATATATTATGTCTTTTTGTATACTTTTCACATTTAGTTTAAGCATAATCAAATATAGCTCAAGAGTTTTCAAGATATAAATTGTTTAATGCTGCAATTTCTATAATTCTTAGTTAGTATTATATTTGTTATGTGTCATCTACGGGTTTCCTCGTGTGCGTAAATAATAATATATACATGCACCTCTGATAGAAATTAAGGACAATTCTATAATATATGCTCCATATTTAACATGATTTTAAAATGCAAAAATCAAATAGAAAGTGCAAGAAAATTATTACATTCAGCACAATTTTTACATTAAATCGAAAAATTTCCCGAGCCCATCCGGGTATTTAGCAAACTCCAAATGAAGTACAAAAGTAAACCACGAGGCAGAAGATATACCACGGAGGAAAAATTCTTGCATTATCTATGTACAAACAAAGTGGTTAGGGCTTATAACGTCCTCAGAGGTACACACCATTTCAAAATAGCACTTCCAGAAACACTTCCTAGGCGCCATTGTTGTTCTTGAAATATCCAAATCGGAAAGCAAGTATGAAAATCCAGTAATAGGAAGCCGAGGTCAAACGCAAAAGATATCAAACAAGTCCAGTTAAAAGCCAAAGTCGCAAAATTATAGCTATTGAATCGCAGTAGTACGCACACGAAAGTTTTCGAAAAACTTGTGTCAATTTTTGACACAAATTGTAAAGAGGGTATGTACATACATTAAAAAGTTTAAAGTATGTAATAAAATGGTTACAGTAATAAATAAAATATACTTGAATTTTTTATATTAATAAGGAAAATAAAAATTATTAAAAAGCAAGACTGCTTGTTTTGTTTATTATTTATACTTTTAGTTTTTTAATTTTTTTTGGCACTTGCCGCGACATCTAGTAATACTTTAACAAAAAGATCATCAGGTTGGACCCGTGGTTTGTGTCATATGCATTCAAGATGGCGCGGCTAGTACCTTATGAATAGAATGCAAGAGAGTGGCACCCCCATGATAATATGTGACATTAGGAATTTGACGTGAAAATATAAATGTTTAATGGAAAATGGATCATGAATTATTAAAGATATTCTATCGGATTGAGTCAATATTGGGTGAGGAGAGAATGTAAAACAAGAAGGAACAATTTGTAAAGAGGATAAGATTGTATTGAACGGTATTGGAATAATAAATTGTAAAAAGTACATGAAGACTTTAAGTGGAGTAATTTCTTCTGCTGAACCCCTTTAGTTCAGAAGCGGGATTACTAGGAAAATTTTTATTCTTTCCTAACACGTCCACTCCATAAGGAAAAGTTAAGTAATAATTTATTATATTTTATGTTATTTTAATATGATTATTTATAACAATAAATGAATAAAATAAATTAGTGAATGTTTAATATGTTTCGCCATTTGACATCAATGCGTATAATATAGATATCATATTATAATATTTTGAATGGAACATTACAATTCCAAAATTATTTCAAAGAATATTAGGAAAACTATTTCATTTATACTTTACTAGTCCTACAATTTGAATTTAATATTAGTCAGTATTAGTCTATCGATAAGAATTTTCGGACAATTCTTCAAGTATTGAAAATAGCAGCTTTTTGCAATTGTATGTATGTAAGGGGATGCATGTCAAGAATTTTTAAACTATTGTGGTGGGTGGGATGACTCCTGTGGAGGAAATTATGTTGGGTACTGTTTTAACTGTTTGAACTTGCCACTGGGTTTTAATTTCTATGGCTAAGTCTGTATATTTAGATAATTCATCTGTAAATGTGTAGGTAAGGTTATGGGTATTTGGCACGGCAATATCTATCAAGTAGGTATACTACTTTGTTTCTCTTGTCGTGAAATGTTATATCCGGTCTATTGAAGTGAATTGTTTTATCCTTGGGACACAAATCTTTTAAGTTAAGTGGGGTTAATTTTTGATCAGCCTTTACTATTGATAAGTGTAGTTGTGATTGTTCTGAGTACTTATGAAAGAATGATCTTAGACTAGTTATTTGTATATTATGTAGATTTTTGATGTCAGTTAGGGCTCTTCCTCCTTCGTTCTTGGAAATGTGTCTCTATGCATGCCTCAGGGTGATGTTTTCGATATTTCGTCACATGGGTATTTATATTATTATCTTTTTTTAACATTTCAATTTATTTTATCACATTGTTGAACTACCGATCGACAATAATTATTCTCATTAAAAGATTATTTTGTGTTATGGAACGAATATTGTGACCCGTTACTAATTTAACGCGTATTTATTATTCATGGTTTGGCACATATTAAGCTGGATTCTGTTAGTTTCAGATAAAGAAATAAGAAAAACCCTAGGTGGAGGGTTAAGGTTAAATGGTCTTTGCAGCCCGAGGAAAGGGTTGACAATGAGTATGTCCCAGGCAGAGGACCAAAAAATAAGGAAAAACCCAAGGTGGTGGGTTAAGGTTAAATGGATTACCCGAGGAAAGGGTTGGCAACGTATGTCCTAGGTGGAGGACCAAAAATAAGGAAAACCCAAGGTAGTGGGTTAAGGTTAAATGGATTACCCGAGGAAAGGGTTGGCAATGTATGTCCTAGGTGGAGGACCAAAAATAAGGAAAACCCAAGGTAGTGGGTTAAGGTTAAATGGATTACCCGAGGAAAGGGTTGGCAATGTATGTCCTAGGTGGAGGACCAAAAATAAGGAAAACCCAAGGTGGTGGGTTAAGGTTAAATGGATTACCTGAGAACGGGTTGGCAATGTATGTCCTAGGTGGAGGACCAAAAATAAGGAAAACCCAAGGTGGTGGGTTAAGGTTAAATGGATTACCCGAGGAAAGGGTTGGCAATGTATGTCCTAGGTGGGGGACCAAAAATAAGGAAAACCCAAGGTGGTGGGTTAAGGCTAAATGGATTACCCGAGGAAAGGGTTAACAATGTGTATGTCCTAGGCGGAGGACAAAAAATAAATAAGGAAAACCCTAGGTGGGAGGTTAAATGTTAAATAGAAGAAATTGTTAAGATGTGGGAAGTACTCGAGGAAAGAGTATGCACTTATCAGCAATGAAGAACAATCAACAAAGTGAAGTAAGGCAAGAGAAACGGAACGGGATGGCTTACTTATGGACATTTTTTTTTAAACTGTTTTAGACTAAGTTAGGAGTTCGGATAAACCTAATATCATGTTCAACGTTTACATAGTACCGTAGTTTGAGCTCCTATCCAAGTAGTAAAAAAATTTAACGTGGATAATAAATATAGAGGAAATTTATGGTTGGGTACAGAAAGAAAATATCCATTATTGTCTTCCCACATTAACTAGCGCTGCAAAAACATGTTACCAGGGTTTCATTTAAATATAATATACGGGATCCGAGTCGAAAAGGAAATTAATTGAATTATTTCGGTATAGAGAGGTTATGCCGAGCTCTTAACACAAATGATAGCTCATAAAGTGATATGGCGATTTTTAAGCATTATTATTATGCAAAGGTTAATCCATTGAACAGATATAAAATTACGGGTAAAAAAAAAGCTGTAGATTGTCTTTTGCATAGCATAGGGGATCGAGCAGTGAAAGTAAGCGCCCATGTAGCTCAGTTTCGAGAACCCAAACAGGTACTTAAATATTTTAAAACTATTTAAGGCATAGGATGCAAAGGGGCAGATTTGGGACCAGTACTGCAGGTTCTGCTAAATCAGGTAATAATACCAATCCAATGGTAAGGTGTTTTAACTGCAACGAAGTTGGGCACGAATTTAATCGGATTGATCATCTTACTTCAAACTTTTACAGGAATACGTGAAAATCAGGTTCTGAGGCTGGCAAGAGTTTGCGTAATATTAATGTCAATGGATCCACTACATTCTGTCACTTAGATCCATGGATTCAAAGCTCTCTTATTAGAGCTTCTGATGTCGTTTATCTAAATCTTCAAATTAGTCCTCGTCTAAACTTACCGATGCTGAGAGATATAGAGGCTAACCTGGTAAGTCCTGTGCACCACTGTCGAAGTTCAAGGTATAACCGAAACTATCGACTTGTATGTCGTAGAAATTTTCTTATTTATTTATTTATTTAAAAACTTTATTGTACACCAGTGATATACAAAATTTCAAGTTAAGAAAAGATAACACAAAAAACGTACAAAAGGCGGTCTTATCGCTCAAGGCGATCTCTTACAGACAACCAACCATAGGATGGATAAGAGGGAACAATAGTTTTGGGGTACCATGAGGTGTACGAAAAACGAAATACTAAAATATATACATGTAAAAATACATATATATAAAATATATATATACACATCTACTCATATATAGGTACATACAAATATATATACTTAAAATAATATATAAAAATATGTACTTATAAGAATAATATAAGATGAATGCATAAATATTAAAACATAAAATAACCAAACATATTAAATAAAAAAAAAATAATAATACATATATTACATGCGATGTCTTCAGTTTGTTTGTGAAAGATAATGCTGTTTGATTAATCTTTTAAATATGGGCAGGGACTTAGCTCGCCTCACTGAGACCGGTAATGAATTCCATAGCCTAGCAGCTTGTACAGTAAAAGACTTATCAAAAAATGAAGTGGAATGCACTGGAATTTTTAGTGTTAAGTTCTCTGATGACCTCAGGGATCTAGAATTTCTTATTGTGCATCCTGTCTTATTAGACCAATCTTTCACTGAGAAAGTCATGGTAAGTAGTATGGTCCCGGAAATGTTAGATAGTAGTATGATTAGAGAATCATCATCGCCTTATGCAAGCCCGATTTTCCTTGTTCAATAGAAAACGATAATCACTTGTGCGTTGATTACGGGTCTTAAGAACGAAAAACTAAAAGGGATCATTATCTAATGCAACGAGTGGAAGATCAATTTGACTTGATTGCAGGTAATATTTTGTTCACATCTTGGGATTTGACCTCAGGTTCTTAACAAATCCCAATGTCTGAAGAGTCTCGGGCAAAAACCGCCTTTGTGACAGCAGATGAACAGATTGAGTCAAATTATATTCCCTTCGGTTTGGAAATGCGCCATTTTTCCTCCAAGGGACGATAAGTAAGATCCTAAGGGAAGCCAAAATTAAATACAAAGATTAGGAGAAGTGCTATAACAACTGAAAGCAGGTGGCTTAACTTTTAAAACTCAACGCTTTGTCCATGGTTAATCAAGACGGATTTAATATCTCGTATATCTTACTGGTGGATTCAACTTCATAAAATTAGATTCGGTTATTTGTTTATTTATTGGTCACGTAGGCAATTAAATAGCTCTTATGACGATGACATGAATACGACTGGACAATCGAATACCGATTAGGTGCTCGTATGTCTCATGCAGATGCGCTGTGTAGGAATCCAATAAGTAGTGCGGTAAGTGAGCAACACGTGTTGGATGTTTTGTCGATACAAGAATTCGACCAAAACTGAATATCTACCGCGCAGACAGCTGACGAAGAGGTAAGGAAAATAAAAAAAATGTTGGTTCTTCAATAGAAGCCATAGATATACTATATAAAGTATAGAGTTAACTGTATTATAGGGGAAGAGCTTAAATAGCTAGTACTTTGTGGTGTGTTGTGGCAGATTTTGAACATGAAACATGACGATGTGGAACATTGGGGATTTGAAAAAACTTATCTATACATATAAAAGAGGAACCTGATTGACTGACTCACTGACTGACTGACTGACCTATCAACGCATAGCTGAAACTACTGAAGCTAGGAACTTTAAATTTTATACAGGGATTTCTTTTATAACGTAGGGTAGCCCTAAGGAAGGATTTTTGGAAATATAATCCCTAAGGAGGGGGTGAAAAGGGAAAAATATTTTTGTATGGAAAACCGCAACCGTTGAAGTTGCAGATTTCAAACTTGACATTATAATTACTCATCTAAAACCAAAAATAAGTACGTACTCTGTTTACTTAAATTTAACCCTAAAGGAGTAAAATAAGGGTTGAAAAGTTTGTATGGAAAATTAAAGCTACTGAAGTTATTCTTATGAAAATTTAACTTTTGTAAAACTTTTGTTTTTAAAATTATATATTTATGAGACCGTTTATCTATTGATCCGATTGGTCTCAAAATCGATATCTAAGTTCCGATAATCTAAATTTGTATTCAGAATTGAAAATGTTGGCCGTCATTTTGAACTTTTTATTTATTTATCAGATTGGTCTCTGAATCGTTAACTGACGGACCCATTGATCCGATAATCTGAACTCTGAGTCAGAATTGCAAATAGAAATGTTGCACGTTGATTTTTAGTTTACGTAAATGACCCAAAAGAACTCTTCAGAGTTGCTGTCTGGATTCAATATCATTAGCTGAACAAAAGGTAAGCTTAGTGAAGTAATTAATTAAACAAAATTTCGATAGAAAACTTGGACGATGTGAGACAGAAGGCCGGAGAAATAATAATTTGACAACAGGTAAGAGATGTTACTAACTTCAATTAACATAGAAAGCCGCGGACATAATAGAAGGAGGGATTTAGTGCGATAATAGAAGGAGGGATTTAGTGCGAGTAAAGAGACAGGTATCTCACGACGGAAAATCAGACAGAAAACAGAAAGTTGTGTAAAGTTTCAAGGTCTTTATCGCATAGTAAAAATGCTTAATAACGATCGATTTTTGAATGAAGACACACCTATGATTCGGAACCATGGTAGAAGGTATGAAACTATAGTTCTTGTGGATAAAATAAAACCCTGGCTGATTTTTACTGAAACTTTAAATCAGAATCATCTGAAAATGGCACCGAAAAAGTTGAGTAGCACAAAATGTCTAGTTTTGTCTTCACTCAAAATAGTAATTTCCTACATACATTTTTGTAACAACATATCTATAAGTATCATGTTTGTTTTATTGAATACGAGTACATCAAATAATACATATTTATTCAAATTGCACTACTAATTACTGGTCATCAAATTGATTGATTTGGTTATTCTATCTCGCATATATATTTTTTTGAAGAATGTTAATGAAAAGTATTTTTTTTAGACATATTTATTTATGTTACATTACTGTCATAAATGTTGCTTGTGTTTTCTGACGAAATTATTGATGTTTATTTTAGTAGATTAATTGCGACATCAACTTACAAATAAACAAGAAATAATCTGTAAATATGCTATGCAATCATTTATTCACTAACAAACTCGAAATGTATATTTTGCATAACATTCATATTTAGTTTGACCAGTCCATAATTCTGTATTTTTTTTTAATAATAAGCGAAGGGACTCGCTTATAGTAGGATGGCCGAGCTGTTAGGTTTAGATATAAAACCTTTAAAAAATAATATGTGACATTAGGAATTTGACGTGAAAATTATAAATGTTTAATGGAAAATGGATCATGAATTATTAAAGATATTCTATCGGATTGAGTCAATATTGGGTGAGGAGAGAATGTAAAACAAGAAGGAACAATTTGTAAAGAGGATAAGATTGTATTGAACGGTATTGGAATAATAAATTGTAAAAAGTACATGAAGACTTTAAGTGGAGTAATTTCTTCTGCTGAACCCCTTTAATGTTATGTCAATGGCGTTGACAGTAAAACAAATTTTATTTATAAATCAATTTTATTAAAATAGAAGAATAATCCGGCTATGAGAACACAGTGTTTTTCTTGCGAAGTCGATTCATTTTCAAACACAACTTGGCTAAGCATATCTTCGGTAGGCAAGGTTTATTTTCTGTAAATAAAAATAATGTATTAATGTAATAGTCCGCGGACTTTAGGGAGCAATTTTACATTTTACAAAATCACTGTAATATACTGGTGTAAAAATGGAAATAATTTGTCAAGTTTCTAATAAGCCTGCGTAATAGTGTGGGCCGGTGAGAAATAGTCGCGAAGGTTGGCGCCCGTCGATACTTCACCTGGACCGACTGCATTTACCATCATACATGCGGTCACTGTACCATGCCAATATCAAATAACAAACTATATTAATAAGTTTCATGGAAGGATTTAATGAAGGGATTCGATCCCAACAAGCTACTGTGCACTAGCATAAATAATTTATGTTTAATTTTTATATTTAAGATATTTTTCATATACTCAGGTATCATATACGAAAAATAAAATTTTGGTTCGCTTACTTCGTTGAGCCGGTCAAGGAAGCGGTCCGTTGCAGGGTTCATGGTGTCGCGGCGTTTGCTGAAGAAGGTCGACAGCGCTGCTTCCCTGGACTCCCTATGGTATTGGGGCACTTTAGCTATTGCCACTAACATTGGTACGACGAGCAGCCACCACCAACTAGCCTGGCATTTGGTATCCATTTCTGATATATATTTCTTGAAAGCTTCGTTCACAGCTACATCATTCAGCGCATCGTTTTGGTCTCTTAGTTCTAAATACTTCAATTCTAGTAACTGCCAATAAGTATAAAATTTGTACAGTTGAAAGACATGTATTTGTATGTTATATAATACGTAATTTAATAACATCAGCCAAAAAGCTCATTAGAGTTAGCCCACCTGAGAAAGAAGAACTGTTTCGTAATCGCCGTCGGCATCGTCTCCAGCCGGATGGAACATATGTATCGCCTGCGGCTTGGCACTTGTGTGCGCTTTCAAAAGGTCGTCCGGATGCAAACAACACGTTTCTGGGTTCCAGAACATCTTCATGTAATTCGTGTAGAACTCAAGAGCCGTTTGGAACGCTCGTCTATTATTACTCCTGTTAATTGTTTGCAGACTCATGAATTGAGTTGCCATTACCTGAAACATAATATATTATATTTATATGTCTAAAGTATGTAATTTAATGTTATATTACATACTAGCTTCTGCCCGCAAACTTCGTCTGCATGATTAACTTTATTTGGGATTTCCCATCCCATCCCGTCCCGTTATATCTCGCCTGTCCCGTCACATTCTCCCTCAAGGCATGTAATCCAGTCCCGTTTCATCCCTTTCAGTATAAAAAAGTAACAAATATATCGGAATTCCTTCCTCATCCCTCGGAAACACTAAATTTTTTGCGGCTTAAAAAGTTAGCCTAAGTATTAATCCACGATGTAAGCTACCTCCATACTTAATTTCATCGAAATCCGGTTAGTCGTTTATGAGTTCATCGCGCACAACCGCACAGACAAACAGACAAAAATTGAAACACAAACAAAAACTTTCCCCTTGAAACCTGATTGAGAATAAAATATTATTAAAACTATTAAATGTAATTCAAAGCTATCGTGAAAAGATAACAGAATTTGTATTTAAATAAATAAATACACTCAAATAAATATTTCGCATTTATAACATTCAGTATGGATCACAGTAAACATATTATTGCGCAGCCAAATGATACAAATTAACATGCATAAAAATTAATAGTAATGTTGATTATGTACAGTGCCAACATACCTGAATCAAAGAATCTTTGTAACTGTCCTCTTCGTGGTTTGTAGGCCTATTGCGTTTATTATCGAAAGCGGTAAGGGTTTTTGTTTTAGTTTCATTATATTTAGCGAGAAACTCGTCCTCATCCAGTGGCGGGTCGTTAGACAATAGACCCTCCATGATCGTAGAGAACTCGGATCGCACGGCACTCACCACCATTTTGTTGTGCTGTTCGTTCATATCACGTAGGGTTTCCAGTTCCTTCGCCAGACTCTATAAATTATATCTTAAAACTGTTAAAGTATGTTATTGCACTCACGGATATTTTTATAGTATATTTTATGTTGATTAAAAAAAATCTATAGCTGATCATATACCAGCAAAAATCGCGTTTCTGAAATTATCATATATAATTATCATAAACCATAAATATCATTTAGTAGGTATACAGGGTTTCCCAGAACTAGACAAAAAACCACTAACAGAAAGAAATTGATATAGCCCTGCCCCAGATATTTTTTAAGATATAGCAATTCTAGTAAACATTCAAAACAATCTACTTTGACCCACACTTTCTAGCACTGTGACCAGTGATATTCATTAAATATATTTTTTTTATTGACGTTTTGCAATGTAAGATAAATAAGCTTAAGAACTAAATACCAAATTAAATCAAAACGAGTCTATTTTGCAAGATATATGATCGAATGCCCCAAAGAAGATTTTTTTAAATTATTTATTGATCTACTTTGACACGACATACTGAAGAGAATATCTACTAGAGTACCCATGGCATGTTTTATCGTCTAGTTCTGGGACACCCTGTATGAGGCTAGTAAAAAAATGGCATAGGTTCTAAAATATATACATCAATGTTTATTTCTTCACTCAAAACAATTAGTGTATAGGTGGATTTAATGGCTGAGGCATTCTTTACCAGTCGAATCTAGTGTGATGCAATTAACATGAAAAGATAATATTATTATTTTATACATTAGACAGTCTCCGTGGCGCAGCTAGTTAGACGCCGGGTTGCGAAACGTGGGCCGCGGGTTTGATTCCCGCACCGAAACAAATATTTGCGTGATCCACAGATATTTGTTTCGGGTCTGGGCGTTAGTGAGTCCGCAAAAGACTCGTGGTTTCGGATGCCCACGACACAAGACTCGAGGGGGGTATGGAGTCAGGATTATGTAAATGACTGTTGGGTGTATTGTTTTATTATTAGTTTAAAAACAATCTTAAGTGTAATTGCCCAATTACTGTAAATCCGATAAATTCCGGTCATTCTATATTTTACACTAACATATTTAACATAAACGCGTACCTCCTGGAATTTGATTCTTTCCATGTCAGGCATATTGGGCATGCGCTTCCTTTTAGCGTCGAAGATGTTAAGTGCTGCCTGAACAGCTTCGTTATGAACATCTTCCAAATCCCGAGGATGCAAGCACAGCAGGTTCTTGCCATGAACCGCACGAACAGTCGCTTCGTAAGCTGTTTTAGCATCTTGAATTGACTTGCGTAATTTGGCTTCGTTTATCGACACATACAATGGCATGCGGTCTTCCAACTCCTGCAAATAACCTCGAATAAAGTTACCTTTCCGTGATACAGAAAATAAACAAATACAAAAACATTACATGAGTCATTTGCGCCAAATAAGCGTCGGATTCTTTTTTAGGAGCCATTTTCTTCTTGTCGTTGAAGGCAGTCCGCGCGGCGGCGAGCGCCTGCCTGTGCTCGTCGTCCAGCGCCAGCGCGGTGAGGCTGGGCTGCTTGTCGCTCGTCACGCGCTCCATCCGCGCCTCGTACAGCTCGCGGGCCTCGTCCACTGCCGACAGCAGCGCCGCCTGCGCAGTCGCCTGCCAACACACACGCTTCATCAGTACGGGTCTCAACAGCGCCACCACATCAACTACATACCAATTGAACTGCCCCATACACTACCTGTGCTATGCTGACGGGACTAGGTATCTCGTCGCTATTGAATATGGCCATGTAAGTTTTAAAATACGTAAATAGTTCGCGAGCTTTCACTAATTCTCCATTGATAAATTTAGGCGTCAAATTTACGGGCGCGAAAATTGAGGGCACCAGTTCTTTCAAAGAATCCTTAAAAGGTTGGTCAAGTTCTGAAATAATAAAAATAATAACTGCATGTTATGAACATAATACAATTGCGATATGAAAATACGGTAGGTGGGTACCAGAGAGTGTCCCTTGGAAGTTCCTCTTAGTCACAGTAAGTCCAGGGTGCGGCATGAGGAAGCATGTAATCTTCTCAAAGCAAGAGCGAATCTGCTGGCGCAGCTCGCGCAGCTCCTGCGGCATCCCCTCATTCTCCTGTTTTTGCAATGTGATTTGCTTTTATTTAGGTATTTTAAAAGTCTAAAATATATTATAAAAATATTCTAAAAGAAGGTAATTACAATAATTATTGTTCGGTTTATTCTACGCCACTGAAGGTGCCTGTATATGGACTACTAATAATTGAAATATCAAAAATATTGTTAATTACCAATTGAAGCAAACTGTACTATTGGCCGTGACATGTTCTTTAATATTGGTACGCAAAATAACAAATATTAAAACATAATATGCGATTTTATAGACTTACATTCATTCTAATCGTCAGCAGTTCTTCGCCACCTTTGTGACCATATGCATGTTCGTAGTCGAATTGCCAATCTCTAATAAGGAACTCCAACGCTTGAAACGGTTTCTTTCCATCCTCATTTTTTAACAATTTCCCGTATTCTGCAAACAACTGTAGTCAAACCCGCACAAGATTTATTATTGAATATTTATTTTATAACTAATCTTCTTACCCGGGACGAATTAGGTTTTCCGAAATTAAATGGTAGTGTATTAAAAACTGCGCATACTACTCGTATTCCTTCTCCTGAACATTTGCAGTGCTCTTTGCTACTAAAGCTATACAATTGCGGTAACGACGTAATTAAATAATATAAAAATTATTTATAGACATTTCAAAAGCTGTGTATTAGAGCTTCAATCAATCTTAATTTAGTGGATTCTGCATAACTTTCGACTGTACTTTTACTTTTTATGTATGCTATTTCCAATTGTATTTGACATTTGTTTCTCTTTCGTGTGTGTAACAAAGTGTTTATAATAAATAAGGTATGATTCATTGCGGTATACCTGCAAGTGTTGTAAGTCATCTTCCTTAATGTTCTCCTTGATGTTGTATACCAGCACTGAAGACACGAGCGTGGAGAGCGCGAAGATAGTGGAGCAGTCGCGCACCGTGCTGCTGCTGTCGAACGTGCCCTGCGTGTCCATCAGCAGCACCGCCACCTGCACCAGCAACGCTTGTGACAACCGATACACTGCGCCCAGCACTCACTCACTGAGCTACTGGACCCACCTTGTCTCCGGTGGGCAGCGTCATAATGTACGGCTCCGACCACATCAGGATGCCCGTGGTGTTTCGCTCTGAGCCGCCACGCCAGCTGAATCCGGTGAGCGGCTGGGTTTCGTAGCCCAGCCAGTCTCCGCTCTTATTGCGAACTGCCTCCTTGAACACAGAGGAGTAACCAAAACATGCAGTGAGTACACGTTACACGACACGGCGCAGACTGGTGGTCGAGTACGTACCGGCGCTGTGAGGTATCGCAGGAAGTAGTTGAGCAGGAACGACTTGCCGGCTCGGAATGGACCCGCCACGCTCACCACCACCACAGGCAAGTCCTTCACATCCGCGCGCAGCAGGATCCGCTCCAGCGCCTTCTCATCAAGTTGGTATCCGTTCCTTACAATGTTCACCACTTGTACGGCTTCTAAATTGTAAGCAATTATAACATGAACACACAACCTATAAATATAATGAAGTAAGCCGTAATTGTGAGACGTGGAGCAAACTGAAAACGCAAAACGAAGTTCGGATGTTCAAGCTGAAAGCTGCTTTCCAAAGAGGTTACCTGTCCTTGTAATCGGTTCCATGGCGAATATATTTACAAAATCTACAGGCGCTTGTACAAATTAATATATGTGTATTTTCAGTGAAATCAAAACCCATACTGGCAATGTCATGTTGCGACAAGAATTTATAACAGAATCGCGATGGGAATTCATATCGCGTTGCCCTAACCGCAAGTCGATACCGGCTGGAGGGCTCCACGTCCTGCCCACTGCTTGATAGTAGTTATAGAATTAAAGTATAGTTATAACTATAGTTCACACGCTAGTATCTCGTTCGGCATCATGATAGATTCAACCGTATAGTTTCCTAAACTGTTCTACAGTGAAGTTACTGTATGATCCGAAACGAAGTTCGAATGTTCGGACGGTTGAACGTCCGAAGTAAGTTATAAGTTTCCCTCTTATAAAAACCAATACTATTCTCTATGATATTTATCAATCACACCGAACTTAGTTCGTAGTTAGTTAGTGGTTACGACGTACAATAGAGGGTTCGAACATTTTGTAGAGTACCTACTACCTAGGCGTATTCGTACAGTTTTACGTACGACGTACGAACATTCGAACTTCGTTTCGGATCATAGAGTAACGCCCCAATATAGAATAGGAAGTATAAACACACAGTTGACTAGTGTTGCTTATAATACAGGGCTCTCATAGTTTAAACACCAGCTATGTTTACTAAAATTGTATCCTAGCCTAAGTTATCACCACATGGTTACATAACATTTCGTTGTAAAATTAGATTCGCAAAGAAATTGATAAACGATTTATTTATTTAAATGTTCAGAGAACCCCGGAAACGCTCTTTTTTTTTGTTTTAAAACCATCGAAATGTGGATAACAATTGCGAGCTTTTCATTATGTACGGCCGTCGCAATCAGGGTGTATTAATGGATTCGAATATTCAATCAACAGTTTTTAATATCCACTAGTTTTTTCCCAAAAACTCCGTTTGCGTGATTTCTATCTGTATTTGTGTCCGCCCATATAAGTCCCACTACAGGGCGCGGTCCTCCTATACATTCGAGGGTACGATTGTGAGTAGACTTACACGGACGGACTGAGACGGACTTTACATTGATACCATAGAAGTTCTTACAAATCGCTATGGTATGAAAATTTAATAGTGATTAACTATAAATACACAGTAGACTCCGAAAAGATACCCGAGTCAGAGGTGTGCGCTGAGTTTTGAACCCGGGACCACCGTGAACATGTTTGCATCCGCGTCTGGTGCTTTACAAACAGGCCACCACGCCCATTTTTCTGCGTGATTTACTTTATTTAAATTAATATATTTTATGCACCTAAAACCCGACAGGCACTCCCTTAAACCTCTTTCATCTCCTTTTGTCCCATCAAAATGAAACAAAAAAGATAAACTAAGAATCACGTCATTATTTATTGTGATAAATAATACCTAGATGCATTTAAATAATTTATTTTCTGTGCATTTTTTGTCGACTAGTCGATGGTGGGCCATTTTATCTCCAAATCGTACTATCGCATTCTCCAGTATGTACTTATAAATAAAGAAATTAAATTATCTAAAAAAGCTGTATGATGATGAAGTTTTTTCTTACCAGTTTTTTTATAAACAGTGTTGTTAAAATAATAATCAAGTACAGACGAGAAAAAGACATCGAAGCTACTATTTGCTTTTATTTATTTTTCTGAGTGACCAATTTCCTCCAAAAAAAAATCTGACATAATCACCAAAACAAAAGGTTATTTTGCAATATCCTTAAATTGTCAATGGCATATTTTACCCAGATAAAGAGGACCGCAAGGACATGATGAAATGATAACAATTTGCACCGCAAGACTCAAGGACGATGGTTGGTGCACAACGGAAACAATCAACCACAAACAATTCATTTTAAATAACTGTTATTCATTTACTGAATTCCCCCTTCCGGCTGCCTCGGTGGCGCCGGTGCCTCGTAGTACAACTACGGTACGACTACAACGCTGAAGTCTCGAGTTCGATTCCCGTGTCAGGAAAAGTGATATTGGATATTTCTATACATTATCTTGACAGCCTCCGTGGCGCAGTTGGTTAGACGCCGGCTGAGAAACGAGAGGCCGTGGATTCGATACCTGCACGAAACAAATGTTTGTGTGAACCATAGGTATTTGATTCCGGTCTGGGTGTTTGTGAGACCGAAAAGTCTCTCGTAGTTCCTGATATCCATGACACAAGACTCGATCTCAGTGTGGGGCCAAGACTATACAGGGTATAACAAGACCGCGACCGAAAACGAAGCCAGGTGGTAGTATTAGTGACTTCAAACACAATGCAAGTAAAAATTTCGCAAAAAAAATTAACTACTTTTTTTTTGTAATTTGTTACTTATCGTCGTATTTGGGTGATTAATACATAATTTTTCTAAAATAAAGATGTACACCTCTTTATTTTTAAATACGCAATAGTACGTAAGGGTTTAAACTGATATTTTTAGCAAAAAACTAGGTATTTACCACCCAAACACAATGAGTTTTAAAAAATTCAAAAAAAATTTCTTTCACTGTTTTGGCGAAATTTTTATTTGAATCGTTTTTGGAGCCACTAAAACTACCACCTGGCTTAGTTTTCGGTCGCAGTCTTGATATACCCGGTATATGTGACTGTTGGATGTATTTATTTATTTATTATCAGTCCGGAGTCAGGATTTTGTGCCCGATATAGCGATAGGCTCGCCCCCTATCACATCGTGGGACGAAACACACCAGGCAAAACATGGGTGTCCTAGTAGCTTCTCTGCCTACCTCTTCTGGGAAAAGCGTGAGTTTATGTATACGTATGCAAATTCTCCTTCTTTATCAAGGTCTATGAATCTCATAACATGTTAGGATGAACAGTAAATGTAACTACAATTTGCTTACCTGTTAAATTGTAATTGTGTTATATTCTTTGCATAAAAATATAAACAAAACACAAGTAGAGAAAATAAAAATACTGAATTTATCACAAACTTTATTATCTCAGTTATAGTTACAGTAAATTACGACTTACGACTATCTTAGCCAAATGATTTTTATTGTTTTCTTAAGACTTAAAGTTAACCTAGTAATTGACAGTAGGCTGGAGTTTGGACTTGTTTGCTCATCTTCCTTTAATCTTAAATATTAACAGAACAAATTCGTAATAACCATGCATTTGCACATTCGTTTCACAATTTAAATTTAAATATTTAGGGCCAAGTGCACAAACTAACTTTGCCTATACCTTTGTCTCTGAAAACGTCAATGCCATACATTAGCAATGTCAGCGGCGTGCACAGGATTATGACACTGGGCATGCGGCGGAGTACTCGGTCACGAAAAAAAATCTTTTAAATAGATTTTTAGCATAGCCGCAGCCACGCGACGGATCCCTAAGTCGGAAACCATTCCAACAGAACAAGTCTTAGATGTACTACTATTCATGTACATCTTCTACGGCAACGCAGAAAAAACAGCGATCGATCGTCGCGGCGGAAGAAATTCTAATAAGTAAAATAATAAACGTTTCATAACTTTATCATGAAACTTTCGAGTTACATTCCCTTTTCGCTGGTTTAATTGTCGTAACTCGGGCACACACCTACCTTTAGACACAATTTGAATCTTTTCACTGAATCACAATTGTGAGAACTTGTTATTTTTAATAAACAAACATTTTCAACACAAACCTCACAATCCAATAACATTTTAAAAAAATCAACAATCGCACTAGTAAAAGTAAATCACTACAATTATTATAGAAACTCAGTAATAAACTGTTAATTAATGTAGTATGTACACACTTTAAATGTTAAAATAAAAAATCTTATAATAATGAAAACTATAAATAAACTGGCGCAAACAAAACAAAATAGTAAACAATGCTTATCACATGAAAAAAGCAAAATGGCCTCCGCGAAACACAAAACATTTCTGCTATTTAAAGAAATAAAACCTTACTAAACAAAAATGCATAATGTGCATACGTGATTTATTCGATTTCCGTCTATTATTTTTACTCGGGTTATAGGCAACGAACATTACCGATTACTCCCGACAACTGCCGAACGTCCGTAGCCTGCCGCTGGAGTTGCTTTCATTTCAGCCAATCCGGCTTTCGATATTCATGGGTGTGTGCGTTTGCGAACCGTGCACGGACACCAAAATTACTACACACATGCGAACAAATGTCCTGCGGGACGCGACGGCATGAGTTGGTTGATTATGTACATTATTTTGCAGCGCTATTGCTTTTTATAAAATATTAGGCGTTTTTAATTTATTATATTTTGTTTATTCATTTATTTACTATTAATTAAAGTCATCTAAAACGTACGAACGTTTTAATTAAATATCTGTGAATGGCAAGTAAAGCACTGCATTTCTGCCTACAAGGAGCGCACGCCCCTGAGCAATGTCCAATACGTCACAAATGTATGGCGATGACATTGTCAAAGTTAAAGAAGGCAAAGTTAGTTGGTGCAACTGAGCCAGACTCCCAATCTTAGTTTATGAGTGCCTCGGTGGCGTAGCTGTACTATGGTACGACTACAAATCTGAGCTCACGGGTTCGAATCCCGGGTCGAGCAAAGTGATATTGAGTTTTTCTATTCATTATCAGCCTGGAGTCAGGAATTTGTGCCCGATATGGCGATAGGCTAGGCATTAGGATTAGGCCCTATCCCTTTATGGGACGGAACATACAAGACAAAATGTGGGTGTCCTGGCGGCGCCTCTGCCTACCCCTTCTGGGATAAAGGCGTGAGTTTATGTATGTATGTAATCTTAGTTTATGGCATAAAAATAATACTATGGGTCTGTAGTCTATGTTAATCATTAGCTATGCTCCGAGCTCTCTTGCAAGCGCCCGCAGTGGATGACAGTAAAAATCGTGACCATGGTCCAGTTTCTGCAATAAAAATTATATTATATAAAGAAATACAGGCGACAGTCACATACATAGACAGACTTCGTGGCGTAGTTGGTTAGACGCCGGCTGTGAAACGAGAGGCCGCGGGTTCGAACCCCGCACCAAGACAAATGTTTTTGTGAACCACAAGTATTTGTCTGGATATTTGTGAGACCGAAAAGTTCCTGATACCCAGGACACAAGACAGGACCTTAGTGTGGGGTCAGGACTATGTATGAGACTGTTGGGTGTATTTATTTATTATTTATTTATAGTCCGGACCCGATAATATTCTCAAGGCTTGTCAGGATTATCAGGAACTATAAGATATTTTTTGGTCTTACCACACTCAGACTTGTAACAAACGTTTTGGGTTCCCCTTTCACAGGCGGATCAAAACCAACTGCGCCACGTAGGTTTAGAAATAGAAGTTGTTCAGCTAAGACATAGCCACACAATCAACTGATTGGTTCCGAAGGCGTCACCTATCATTCCTTTTTTTGATGTGCTGAATATTAATCCGAGGACAAATATACATTTTCATATCTTCAATAGTGTAGTGATCCATGAACAGAAAAAAACAATCTATACATATCTATAATTTTGTAACCGATTGATGTCTGTACATGGAAGATAAATGAGAAAAACTCATATGGGGGTCATATGTATTAACGCAATATAACCCAAAATTAATATTTTTAGAATTTTTGTCTGTTTGTCTGTGCGGTTGTGCACGATGAACTCAGAAACGGATTACAATGAAAGAACAATGGCAATTGCCCATACATTGTTTTGTTTGAAATTAAAATTAAACGTCTTTACATGAAAAAATCACGTTAGCTTAAGTGTTTTTTTAATTCAATATATGTAAGAATTGTTGTTAAAGAAAGAAGAGAAATATTTATATTCATGTTTGATTTTTAATATTTATACGCCTACGTCAAATAATGACTACAATGGCTGACCGTGCTATGACGTATTGTAATATCAGGAAAGTTATTTTATCGTAAATTAAAATTATAATAAAACATTCTGGTAAAAAGACGTGTTGTATCAGTGTCTTGAGTTATTATTTCTAATGGCATATAAAATATTTTTACACCTAACACGTTATTATCGTTGATCTGCCGAAGTCTGCTATTTTGACAGTTACCCTCAACTAATTCAGTAAAACGTAATCCAAGCAGAAGTTAAGATCGGTGTTCAAAATAAACATAGCATATCACACATAGAAAATATAAAACTCCGTAAGAATACACGGATCACATCAGCCAATATCAGGCTCCATAATTCTCCATTAATTTTGACTCAGTTCGGTATAGATTCAAAACAACAATTCATGCAACAAAAACGTCAAAACCATTGGTCAAAACTCAAAGGTCTGTCATGAACTTTTCTAGCGGGCGAGATGTCAATCGACTATTTGCTTTGATTACTAATTCTTTTGCCAGAATCACACCACACTTTTAATGTATTTCTATTTAAATACAGAAAAAATATACATACTTACAAACAAAGGACAAAACGGTTTTATTTTCAATTATGTCAGTTATGCTATGAAACTAAAATACATACCACAGCAATTACATTTAGAACAAAATAAATATCGCCTGTAATTAATGTATGATGCATATTATGCCTCTTTTTTCTGTGTTTTAATCTATCTGATAGGTACAAAAAAGAAGTGATCAAAAAATCTTCTATCCAGACTTAGCCCTATTTTATTTATATGTTGCGAATTAATATGTAGAATTGCTGATGGATTGAAGTTATCGAGAAATGAGGATAATTCATAATTAGTCATAAAATTGCATAATTAAATGTTTTAGCATAATATAAAAAATAGATTGTTTGAATTACATTGAACAAATATGGAAATCCACGAGGCGGCGTTTAAAAAAATTAAATGCCATATAGATTTTTGACATATATATCATTGTGATATTTGTTATTGAGAAAACAAAGTTAGTTACTATTACTTTAGCAAGCAAACAAAATATCAATTAAGTATCATTAGTTACATAATTAATTTATCTGACGAGTTGCGATAGTTTGACAATGTTATACTGAAGGACAAAGTTACCTCTATTTACATTTTACAGTACTTGACTATGGTAAACTATTTTAGTCTAATAAATATGGAATGGCAACATTAAGCTAATAATAGTTTATAAACCCGGAATTACTCAAATTACTTTCCATTTTCAGGATTTTTTTTCACCCGCCTTGTATATATGTCACTTAAAGACGCTCAAATTAAGATAAATCCAGAATTCGCATTGTTCTTTGGTATGAAGGTAGCTAACAACCTGGATTAACACTTAGGCTATTTTTTATCGCGAATAATTTAGTGATCCCGTGGGATGAAGAAGGAAAACCGATATTATATTTGTTACATTTTTATAGTCAAGGGGATGGGGTGGGACTGGAATACATGCCTTGAGTGAGAATGAGACGGGACGGGCGGGATATAACGGGAAATTCCAAATAATATTATTTCGAAAAAAGTTAATTTCAAATAAAGTTGGCGAAGTTGGCGGGCAGAAGCTAGATAAAAAATAATTTAGGCCTTTTAAAAATTAAGGTAATGAAATGTCATTTTAAAGCATGTAAAATATTTCAAGAAAAGAAACGATAGGTCTCGGTAAACCCTGCTTTTTGTGGGTGATGTTACTACAGGTCCCGGGCAGATTCAGGCAAGAATAATTTGCTGTCATTGTTCCATTTCCTTTGAAAAACTTACACTCTCAAGTTTGTCGTAATATTCATCACTGCTGTGGCTACGGAACGGGCGGCGTCTCGACTGGAACAGCTCCAGAGCTTCCCTTTTAGCAGTCGCGTGGAAATCCGGGAATTGCTTGAGAACCTTCACAACCCAGGGCAGGATCAAGATAGACAGCAGCGATGGCTTGCATTTGCTCTCCATCTTTCTGCTGTAGTGGTTGTAGGCTTCGTCAACTGCCCTGTTGTTGCAAATGACGTTGACATCTTTCAGTTCCGCGTGGCGCCGTTCTAAACTCTACAACAAATGTATTTCATCCTTTTTATCTTGCTTTTCAACTATAAGAAGTCCACTGCTGGACAGGTTTCTGTCAAGGAATTCTAAAGCGACTTGTTGAAAGCGGCCTATATCCAGCGACTTTCTGCAAACTTTATTACGTCGCCTGTCCATCTCGTGAGTAAATAAAAGATAGATTCATACTATAGTCTATCTAAACTAACAGGTTCCATTTGACGTTTCATACTTTTAACGTAAATAACTTTGTGCAGACGTAACCCACACAATTTCAATAACACTTTCCGTAAATCCATGGAATTATGAAGCTATTCTTATTTTATCGCTAGACTTACAATCCATAATCACTAAATTTAAACTAGAATCCTTTAAATAAAGCAAAATAACCATTTTAAACAACATATTTTTTTTCTAAACGACATTACAAAGTCACCTCGTTAGGTCTTTTACCGGTAGAGTCGAGACTATTCAAACGCATTTGTATACGCATAATCGGTAAAAATATTTAAATAATCGAGCAGATATAAAACAGTTATGTTTTAATTTTTAAAAATACTGAACTTGCAGCTAATAATAGGTATGCTGTCAACGAACGTACATCAATAAATAATGAAATAATAATATTAATATAAATTAATTTATTATTAAATAATAGATTTGGATATTACAATGGAAATGAAGGCAGTATTGTAGGATTCGACACACATAGTGAGGAGGTTCCTCACTTTGGATTATATGTATTGTATTGTATGTATGTTTCATGTGTTCATAAGCATGTGCGTGATGTGGACTGGACTCAAAAAGTGTCTGCACCCGGGTGGAGCCGGGCCGGGCCGCCAGTAATAGATAAATCACTCCTTTTGTTCCTAAATAGTAAAGTGACTATGCAATTGTGGATGACTCATTAGAATAAAAATGTTCATGAAAAGAAAAACGAAATAATGTAAACTAAAAATATAAACTGTAATCGATTAAGAAATACAAACAAATATTATCGATATCTCTATATAATCGGAAATTGTAAGAACCGATTTATTTGACAGCATCCCTATTTCCCAATGTCAAATGGAACTTCTTAGTTTAGATAGGGTATATTTATGCTTTAAACAATATAATGCAAGACTAAAGTGTGTATAGACTAGCACGACTAGGTTTATACCTGACCACAGCTACCAATCGCTTAACAAGATTATTGCGAGTCCACTATTATTAGTATTTGGTATTATTAGTATTTGGTTCATCTTGTAACCAAATAGATTTTTCGCGTACTTTACACAGTCACCTGTTTTTAATATTTTCTTTGGCAATTAATCATTCGATATAGTTTATTTATTAACCGACTTCATTAACCGACTTCAGAGGAGGTTATCTATTCGTAAATTCTTATGTATGTTCACCGATTATTCTGAGATTTCTGATTAGATTTACGTAATTCTTCTTTGTATGTAAAATGGCTGCCATTTGGTCCCATTAAAAGTTGGTGAAGACCTGATGAATATCTTTGGACTTGGAGAGTAGAACTCCTCGAAATTAAGCAGGTTTCCAATGGTTCTTTTTGCAATAGGTTCAGTTTAAAAGTCAAATTTTAACGAGACAGAGAAAAAGGGGTGGGGGTGGGAAAATTAACATGCATGTAAATACTTAATATCTTCGGCAGCTTTGAATCGATTTTAGTCATTCTTCTTTAGTTTGATGCGGAATAGATGTCATTTGGTCCCATACAAAAATTGGTGAAGACCTGATGAATATCTTCGGACCTAGACAGTAGAACTTCTCAAAATTGAGAAAGTTTCTATTAATATGCATGTAAATACTTAATATCTTCGGCGGCTTTGAACCGATCTTAGTGATTCTTCTTTAGTTTGATGCGGAATAGTTGCCATTTGGTTCTATAAAAAATTGGTGAAGACCTGATGAATATCTTCAGACCTATACAGTAGAACTCCTCAAAATTGAGTAGATTTCCAATGGTTCTTTTTGTACCACGTTCAGTATTAAAGTCAAATTTAGTAAGGTAGAGATAAAAGGGTAGGGTGAGTAGGGAGGCGAGAAAATTAAGTTACTGTAGGCGTTTTGCTCTTATGAGCGTTATTACCAAAAATTGAGTTTAGCTTACACTAAAAAGTAAAAAAAAAACGACGTTTAAAAAAACCGACTTCAACTACTAAAACGTATAAAATAACTTAATAAAGATTGAATTTAATACACCACTTGTGCAAACCTATACCTTTCATATCAATAAAATACAATTATTTATATGTGCTCAGTGCTACCTATACGTAGGTTTGAAGTCGGTGCCAAGCCTTAAACAAAATAAAACTTAATATTATAAACAGCTTTCTTCCTGTAAAGAAATTTTTACGCTAAAGATTAACCTACATAAATAATCCTACAAGTAACGTGAATTTATGAGGAACAGATGAAAACTTTACGAAAAATATATATTTTTATAATATTAATACCTGAATATGGTTATACTAAACCTATATTATGCTTATATATGAATATATTTTTGGCTCTGAAAAGGACATTTTGATTTGCGTATTGTGCGACGAGCACACAACACCTCTGTTTCGAAAACAAACTAATAATGGAATTAAGTAATAATGATGTTGGGTGTATTTATTTATTTTAAGTAATAATGAATACCTACTATAATAAAAACAAGTTACATACAAAACCTTCGTGCAGCAGATAAATTATACAAATCTATACTCGTAATATATAAATTTGGTTACAACTTGGCACCGATTTCAAACCTATCAATAGGTAGCACATATAATTAATAGTATTTTATTGATATGAAAGGTATAGATTTGCACAAGTGGTGTATTAAATTCAATCTTTATTAAGTTATTTTATACGTTTTAGTAGTTAAAGTCGGTTTTTTTAACCGTAGTTTTTATACTTTTTACTTTTTGTTACTCCTTCTTTAACTACATATGGCTTTACGGAATTTTAATAGATAAAAATACACTTCAAGGGTTTATGGCGACAGCACATTTTGCAATATCATCGGTGATAGGCAGGATTATTTTTACCTCGATGAGTCTATTCTTGTCGGGATCCTCCTCGTCGTCTCCAGAGGTCCTGTTGCTCGTGAACTCGTCGAGTGCTGTTTCCATGGCATTCTGGTGGACTGTAGTGAGGTCGTCGGGGTGCAGACAGTACACCTGAGGCCCCCACGTTGACGTGATGTAGTTGTTATATGTATGCAGAGCTGCTTGTACCGCGGTCCTGTTAGCATTCATGTTAATCAATGCATTCTTGCTGTGCTGCTCTTTGATTATCTATAATAAAAGTAAGAATAAATTTCATTACGAATATAAAATTGATATTATTATGAAATTTGAAATATACGGGGAAACTAGAAGGTCAATTTAAGAGTTTTTATAAGTCTTTAATCTCTTTTATTGTATTTCATTATCATCATATTCATCGTTGCTGCATCATGCTCGTTGCAGTCCACTGCTGGACGTAGGCCTCTCCCAAGGTACGCCACAGAGCCCATTACACATCACACACTAACAACAAAAACATTTTACCTTTGGCTTTTGTATTTTCCATAATAAATAATATATTTTCGCTTTTCGTTATTCAAATCATCATTACACTAAAGAAATTAAAGAGAACACTTTATTTAATATAAACCAACGCTTTGTCACCGACCTTCTCAAGCATCTCCAGATAAATATCGTCAGAGTCGTAATTCTCAATATTCCTCTTAGATCTGAACATGTGCATAGCGTTGTCGAGTCCTTCGCGATGCCGTCGTTCCAGCATCGGCTCGCTGAACAGCGTTCCGGTGTCCATCGAGCTGGCGATGTGCATCAAGTACTGGTCTTGCGCCATCATCACCAGAACCATATTGTTCTGATGGTTTTTGTTACACAGCTCCTTAATGTAGTCTTCCAAATTCTGATGGAATTATTCGTATTAGTGTTACACGTCAGCATGCTCCAAATAGTTTATATCATTTCGTAAATCGTGCTAGGTTTTTTGATCGGTCGTAGCATGCGACAGATAATAAGTGAATACCACGGCACTGTCAGCAATCAAAACGCCATATTCAAAACAATATGTACCTATGCGATGTCATATTGCTCATATTGCAATTTTATTTTAACAGATCTAGTAAATCCAAATAACTAATTATTTGTGTTTGCAATCTATTGTACCTTTACTAGCGCATTTCTTTCTTCATCGTTGTCTGGGTCTGCAGACGTCCGGAGCGTATCGAAAACCTCGATCGCTTTCGTAACAGCCTTCATGTGCAGCACTTCTAGATCATTGGGGTGCAAGCACAGGATCTGGTCTCCGGACACCTCTAAGATGGTGTCATCGTAAACCTTGTTCACTTTAGCATAAGCACTTTTTAGCTTGGCGTCATTTAAAGCCTCGTAAGACGGCAGGTGTGTCTCCAAGTCCTGTAAGCATGTTTTAAATATAGTAGTTTAATTAACTGTCATTGGTTATATAAGAGTGTATGAGTAAATCATTTAAGACACTAATAAGCTTAAGTTGTATAAAAGGGATAGTCCATACATAAAAAAAATTAATGATAAAAAAGTCAAAGTGTTCATACCGCCATAATCTTGGCGAGATAGTCGTCAATGTCCTTTTGTGAACCCATCTTTTTCTTGGAGGTGAAGGAGTGTCGGGCGGCTTGGAGTGCTTGTCGGTGCTCCCGGTGGAGATCAATGGCTGGCATGCTCGGCTCGCCCGGCCCACAAATCGCCTCCATCGTACCTACATACACCTCGCGAGCGTCCTTCTCCGCCGACATCAGGGCTGCTTCGGACGTCGCCTGTAGATGTCATCATGTCGGAACATGTCGGAACGCCATTAACAAAAGAGTATAATATTACACTCATTTGCAAAAAAAACGGAAGGTTTTGATTTTAATTCTTCTTTAAAAAAATACGGTACCAAAATGATTTCAATCATTTGTACATGTTACTGGCCGGTTTTAAAAATGCCGTGGTGTTTAAAACAGTACGTTCTAAATTCAAATTTTCGTTTGATGCTCGTTTTTACAGAAAACCACTTCTTATCCTACATTTTTGGTGCGAAGTTCCAAAAGATAATATCGGTTTTCATAACTTTTAGTCAATTTTTATGAATTTATTTCATATTCTTAATTGTCAAAGCTTCATTTATTGCTGTTTAGCTGTCTCAATAATGTTAGAGAAAGTGGTAAAAGCTACCAAAATTATTGCGCTGCTCGAAGAGGGTTGCAGCCAATGCTTCGTGGCTCAGAGGCTAAGTGTGAGTCGCTCGAGGGTTCAAAGGACCTGGCAGCGGTATCAAGACACCGGTTCCGTCGAGAGAAGGCCTGGTTCTGGAAGAAAACCATGTACCCAACCACGGGATGATAGTTTTCTTGTGAGTCGCGCATTGAGAAATCGCAAGTCTTCGTATGTGGACCTTAAGAACAACCTTGAAGAAGTAAGAAATGTGCATATTAGTCTATGGACGGTCAGGAGGAGGCTTCTCGCGGCCAATATACGCAGTCATCGCCCGGCCCGCGGCCCTAAGTTACTCCGTGAGCACAGAGTTGCCAGGCTTAGGTTTTTCTCGAAATTGTGAGTCATGGACTCAAGAAGACTGGAATAGGGTATTGTTCTCCGATGAAGCCAGGATATCTCTGTTCGGTGAAGATCGACGTCGGCGAGTGCTACGAAGACGAGGAGAACGCTTTGCAGAGGCTTGTTTTGAAGAAATCACACCTTATGGTGGGGGCTCTGTTATGTTTTGGGCAGGAATAAATTCAGTGGATCGTACAGAGTTAGTCTTCATTGAAAACGGCTCACTGACTGGACATCGATACATAACGGAAATTCTAATTCCTCATGCACAACCCGCATTGGCCGCTTTAGGCGAAGACTCAATTTTTATGGACGACAACGCTCGCGCCCACCGGTCTGGCGATGTGGAAGCGTAAGTGCAAGAGGTCGGCATTCGTCGTTTGGATTGACCAGCTCGAAGTCCCGACCTCAATCCTGTAGAGCATGTCTGGGACGTTCTGAAACGACGCGTGAGATCAGTACAACCGGCTCCGCAGACCATCAGAGAGCTGAATAATGTGATTACCGCGGAGTGGGAACGTATTCCGCAAGCAAGTATCCGGGATATCCTCGCTAGCATACCCAGACGAATTCAAACTGTGATTTCAGCTAGAGGGGGTCACACTCGATACTAAACATTTATCTGCTTTTACTTTATTAAAGAAAAAACAAACAAAAATCTTTGTTAACTTTTACTTCACGAGCATATGCACTACTAGCGAGCATACACTACTAGTAAACTTTAGCATTAAAACCCATAAATTTTATCAAAATTTTATGATAATACTGACAAAAACGATTATTTGCTAATTAATTTACAAAATTGTGAAAGTAAAACTACCTATAATTATCAAACAAACCAATAGTAACATTTGAAATGGTTCATTGCTTAGGTGCCCGTATTTTTGCAAATGAGTTTATTATGATTTCAATGAAATAGCTGTCTTGGTAGTGGTTTTTATTTAACCTCAATTTTAAGAAAATATTACTCTTGGCTTACCGTAGCTTTAAGGTACTTTAAGAAGAAGTTGAGTAGGAAAGACATGCCGCCGCGATAGGCGCCCACCACGCTGACCACCGCCACGGGCAAGTCCTTGGCATCATCACGCAGCAGGACCTGCGTCGGCGCTGCCTCGTCCAGCTGGTCGTCCCGCACCTTCACTACTTGCATGGCGTGACTCTCGTCAAGCCCACTCATGTTGAATGTCTGCAAAGAACATCAGCTTAATAATAATAATAATGGATCGTAAAGTCCGTACTCTACTGACTGCACATCGTATGCACCATCCACGTTCGTCAGTAATGTGATTGTACATACCGCGGAGATGTGAGGGCCGAGGTATGCTTAATGCTAAGGACCTGCATAATCGCGAGGTGTGCAATCTCAGGGATTATTTCCTTCACAGCGACGTGGATATGCATGGGGTTGTAGTCATGGTAGATAAAGGATTTACCCCGCTCTCTTTGGCGAATGAGAACTGGTGGAAACCTCTGGTGATGGGCATTAAGGATCGCGAGGAAATATGGGAGGGCAAGGAGCTGCATGGTCGGTTCTATCGGGCCCTTCATGGGCCTGATGTGGACCGATTAGCGTCTGTGTCTTGGCTACGTTTCGGTAACCTCTTTGGGGAAACTGAGGGTTTTGTCTTTGCAATTATGGACGAAATTATTAAGACGAACAACTATAGGAAATACATCCTGAAGGACGGTACCGTCGACATCTGTCGAGCATGCCACCGTCCTGGCGAGTCCATCAGGCATTTTATCTCCGGTTGTTCGTATCTTGTTAACGGCGAGTATTTGCATAGACACAATGTAGTAGCCAAGATCCTATATCAGCAAATTGCTTTTCGGTATGGACTTGTGACTCCTGAAGTGCCATATTACCAGTATGTTCCCCAACCAGTTCTTGAAAATGGTCATGCTACGCTGTATTGGGATCGGTCTGTTATCACAGACAGGACTATTGTTGCCAATAAGCCTGATATTGTGATAATAGATCGATTGGCGCGCCGGGCAATACTTGTTGACGTCACCAATCCGCATGACGATAACCTCGTTAAAGCAGAAAAAGATAAATTGACGAAATATTTAGATTTGGCACACGAGGTTACTGAATTGTGGGATGTCGACTCAACAATAATTATTGTCACGATTGTTGTTTCTGCACATGAATTGATACCAAAGAGCCTCGACCAACATCTCCAGAGGCTCTCAATGGGCTGTTGGGTCATGAGCCATATTCAGAAGGCAGTATTGCTTGACACGGCACGTATAGTGAGGAGGTTCCTGACTTTGGGGTCCTAACCACCGGTGGCTTGGGTCTCGAGTCTCGCCACTAAAAATGTAAAAAAATAGTATAATAAATAAAGAGTCATAATAATAATAATAAGTACATCTAACAGTCACATCCATAGTCCTGACCCCACACTAAGATCTAGTGTTGTGTCGTGGGTATCAGGAACTCACTCACTGTGATAACATGCTACTCTTCTTGAAAACGTTCCTTATAAGATGCAGCTGTTTAAACAAGACACAAGGAAGAATATATTTCAACAGAGCTTGCTACATGCAGGTACAGATACACCGAACTGGGTTGTTTATATAATACTGCTTGTACTTACATCTGCTTAAATAAACTTCGCAAGTAAATTGTATACGCAACGGAGCAATCCGCTTTCAAATCGATTTATTTTTTCATGACGGATACTTTTACATTTTTCTTTATGCAAAGTCCGCCAACACGTACAAGGCCAGCGTGGTGGACTATATGGCTTAAGCCGTCTCAATCGTACTCTCGATTGTAAAAGACGCCTGTGCCCTGCAGTGGGACGCAGGTATATAGAATTCTTTTACATCTAGAAGTAATACTTCCGATTAAGATAAAGTTAAAGACGGCATAAGTAACTTATTTGTTTATTACTAACACTTTTAGGACCAATACTGGTGGTAGGTCTCTTATATGAGAGAGGCCGCCTGGGTAGGTACCACCGCAATGTCTATTTCTCCCACCAAACAGCAGTGTAAATGCGCTGTTGTGTTCCGGTTTGAAGAACATTGTAGCTAGACTAACTACTGGACATATTGAGACTTAACATCTTATGTCTCAGGATGGCGAGCGCAGGGCAAAGCCAAGCATTGCTTTGTAAATCATGGTGTTGTTTGGATTTGCTACTGTCCATGAGCGGTCGTATCGTTTACCATCAGGCGGACGTCATGCTCGTCTCGCCATTCACCGCAATAACAAAAAAAACTAAATATGTTTTAAACCTATCAATAGGTAGCACATTTAAAAAATTGTATTTTATTGATATGAAAGGTATAGGTTTGCACAAGAGGTGTATTAAATTAAATCTTTATTAAGTTATTTTATACTTTTTAGTATTTGAAGTCGGTTTTTTTTAAACGTAGGTTTTTTTTACTTTATAGTGTGAGCTAAACTCAATTTTCGTTAACAACGCTCATAAGAGCAAAACGCCTACAGAAACTTAATTTTCTCTACCTCCTCCTCACCCTTTTTTTTTTGTTTACGTGGGGAAAAACGCTTTATCGCTACCGCTGCCCGGAGGGGAGGCGGGAGCGGTGATGTTGGTTTCACCGGTCTTACGACTCAACGTTGAGCCACCCGGGAAAGATGTTACCATCCGGGCGACCGTTGAGTCGAGTCCCTACCAAAATACCTACACCGGCATACCAACCAAAAACCCCGCGGTGGTCCTCTTCAGCGCATCGGAGCGGCCCCGGGTTCCTGAGGCAAAGCGCCATAGCTTCGCCGGAAATGCACCTGCGCAATGCCATTATCGCTACGGCACAACCCATGCATTTAAATCCTCATAGTCGCTTTAATGGACGCTACGCAGCCCCCCGCTGCGTGCCCGCGACTACTATTGTTGCCCCCATTAGTCGCCTCTTACGACAGGCAGGGTATACCGTGGTGGAATTCTAAAAGTAGCCCCCATTCCACAGGGCAGGAGTCGCCGGTTAATCCTCACTCCGGCGTCTCCTACGTCTCCTCGAACGACGAGAGGGATCGGATCGATCTCTCTCCCTCCCACCTCCTCCTCGCCCTCACCACCACCACGTCTTCTGCCTCACTATAGTTTGACGTTAATACTGAACCTGTTAAAAAAGAACTATTGGAAACCTACTAAATTTTGAGAAGTTCTACTGTCTAGGTCCGAAGATATTCATCAAGTCTTCACCAATTTTATATCGGACCAAATGACAACTATTCCGCATCAAACTAAAGAAGAATCACTAAAATCGGTTCAAAGCTGCCGAAGATATTAAGTATTTATATGCATATTCATGGAAACTTACTCAATTTTGAGGAGTTCTACTGTCTAGGTCCGAAGATATTCATCAGATCTTCAACACTTTTTATGGAACCAAATGGCAACTATTCTGCATCAAACTAAAGAAGAATTACTAAAATCGGTTTAAAATTGCCGAAGATATTAAGTATTTACTTGCAAATTGATGGAAACTTACTCAATTTTGAGCAATTCCACTGTCTAGGTCCAAAGATATTCATCAGATCTTCACCACTTTTTTATGAAACCAAATGGCAACTATTCCGCATCAAACTAAAGAAGAATGACTAAAATCAGTTCAACGCTGCCGAAGATATTAAGTATTTACATGCATGTTAATTTTCTCACCCCCTCCTCATCCCCACTCCTTTTTCTCTGTCACTAAAATTTGACTTTTATTCTGAACCTATTGCAAAAGGAACCATTGGAAACCTGCTCAATTTCGAGGAGTTCTACTCTCCAAGTCCGAAGATATTTATCAGGTCTTCACCAACTTTTTATGGGACCAAATGGCAGCTATTTTGCATCCAACTAAAGAAGAATTACGTAAATCGAATCAGAAATCTCAGAGTAATCGGAACATACATAAAAAAAAAAATTACGAATTGATAACCTCCTCTGAAGTCGGTTAACAAAATTGAATTAGAATAGCCAAATAAAATTATATGATATAATCTCGCCCCCATCACATCTTGGGATGGAACATAAAAGGCAAAATGTGGGTGTCCTGTTTGCGCCTCTGCCTACCCCTTCTTGGATAAAGGCGTGAGTTTATGTATATATACATTTGTACATTATAAACTCTATATTATACCATCACGTAACAAAAAAACATAGTGTTGCGTCCACAGAAAGAAAACTTTCCAAGATCCTAGGCCTGTAAAATTGCTGACCGGTATTAAGGCATGGTGCAATTACTAATAAATGGTGTTTATTTTTTCTTATTTATAAAACCGCAATATAACAACTCGCTACTATCACATTGCAGTTATAATATTTGTTTTGGTTACATCATCCTTATTTTGTTTCACTCTTAGGATTCTTGGATGAGGATAATTTATGAGAAATCCCCATTGCTCTTAACTCTAAAGGCAGCGCGTTTGGATAGTAATTGGCCCGTGTGGTCTCGGGTTCAAATCCCCCCTGATAACCCAATTTGTCAGCGTGATTAACTTTATTTGGTATTTCTCATCCCGTCCCGTTATATCCCGCCCGTCCTGACTCATTCTCACTCAAGGCATGTAATCCAGTCCCATCCCATCCCTTTGAGTATAAAAAGTAACAAATATATCGGAAATATTTCCTCATCCCACGGGAACACTTAATTTTTCGGGATAAAAAGTAACTTATGTGTTAATCCAGGGAGTCAGCTACTTCCATACCAAATTTAATCGAAATCCGTATAGTGGTTTTTGAGTTCATCGCGCACAGCCGCACAGACAAACAAATAAAAAATCTAAAAATCATTGTTTTTATTACGTTTATAGAGACACCCCATATTAGTTTTTCTCGTTTATCTTCCATAATATAAAGAAACACCATGTATGTAAATAAGATATATAACAGTTTTTAAGTTGGACTTGCACATATATAACTGTGAAAACCGCATCTCAATTCGTGCGTTAGTTTTTGCGCAATGCGCAGGTAAATAAAAAGAAACATCCTGTATGTAAATGAAATATATACCAGTTCTCAAGTTGAACCTGCACCAATATAACTGTGAAAATTGCATCTCATTTCGTGCGGTAGTTTTTGAGTAATGTGCAAGCAAACAAAAAGAAACAACCTGTATGTAAATGCAGCATATACCAGTTTTTAAGTTGAACCTACAGCAATACAACTGTGAAAACCACATCTCATTTGGTGCAGTAGTTTTTGCGTGATGCGCAAGCAAACATACAGACAGACAAAAATTCTAAAAAATATGTTTTGGCATCTGTTGCTGTTATAAACACCCCTCGCGTTAAAATTTCTTAAATATCTTCCATGTACAGACATCGACCATTTACATTTTTATTATATGTATAGATTACTAATGGTATAACATTTATACAAATCGTTTCAACGACCTACTGAAGCAAAAGCCATCCGGTACAAAATCATCAGAATTTTACCAACGCCATCCTTAAGTAGAAATATTATTTATTTGTATCTATTGGCTATACACATACCTACTTAATTCTTATTTTATATCACTTCACGGCACTTCATAGTACACTATGAAACACTTCTAAATTAACATTTAATAAGAAACCTAAAAAAATAGGTGTTAAAATCATCGCCAAAGTTTGATAACACATGTCACAACACGAAATTTTTAGCAAGTTCCGGTTTTAAATTGATTATTGAGCTATACGCTGTTTGGACGACGATTACTAACTGATAAGGGACTTAAATTAATTTCTAAAAAAATATTATAATTATCTAACTGTTATTACTAAAAACTCACTGGTTACTTTGTAATACAATATGAAACACACCACTTCGCTTTTGTCCGTCAAGGTATGAACGCGAGTTGGAACTAAAACTAATACTGGACATGAAGCTAGGACTTGGAAATCCGTACTCTTAGCGTCTCAAATCGTATTGGTGGATCTCCATCTAAAACACGAGACAGCCACACTCGGCTCACACAGTCAAACCATTATAAGATTTATTACAAGAGATTTAAGATTAATAATAACGTCGTCTCCTTCTGCACATACTGCGCTTATGTTTGGAATGAGCGAACTTCAAGATTATGTGGGCTGTGGCAGACAGCGGCTAATTTCACGCTTATTTTCGCATTTTTTTATTGTATGCCGCGGCCATACACTGAGTAAGGCAAACCATTAGTCATTAGTTAAAACAATGCACCATAAATGAATGAATATTTTTATTATGAATATTTTTATTGACTGCCTCTGTACGACTACAAAGCTGAGGTCTCGGGTTCGAATCCCCGGGTCGGGCAAAGTGATATTGGGTTTTTCTATTCATTATCAGCCCGGAGTCAGAAATTTGTGCCCGATATGGCGATAGGCTCGTCCCCTATCACATCATGGGACGGAACATACAAGGGGAAATGTGGGTGTCCTGGTGGAGCCTATGCCTACCTGGGATATAGGCGTGAGTTTATGTATTACTTACTATTTTATGTACCTATATTAGTTGTATAATGTGTAAACTCCCAGGCATGTTAATGAGAAGTAGTTAGATCTAAATAAGTCCCTAATAACTATGGTGCCGTTGTTATTATGCTGGTGTTTTGAGATAAGTGTTACTCTTATAAATTAAAATTGTTGTAACTTATAGTAATTAGCAACCTCGGAGTTTCATGTCCGTTCTTCTTAGAAGGAAATAGCCTTCCGAATGGATGGTCCAACAAACAGTAATAATTATAGTATCGTGTATATGAACACCAAAAGAATCAAGAGTGCTCTATAGATATATGAATTTCGCGCTGACATAATATGTACATTTTCGTATTAATTAATAGAAAATAAACAAATAAATATCACATTTATAGAAATGCTATCTAACAACTAGTGACACTCAAACCTGTCTAAACAAATGAGTGCTCCATACAGAACAAATATCACAACTGACAACTCCCTTGAGACATAGACCGTGCTATAGAAGCCTACAACGATAAAAATGACATTGACATCTTCAACTCGTCCATTGCAACCTTTAAGTCGTTTTAAGATAAATCGTTACTGCATCATCGCTAGTCAGGTTGCATCTGTGATTTTTGCAAGCGTCATTTTATTTTTACAAGTGCTTTTTTTATTTTTATATTTTTATTTCTTTTCTTTGGCAGGACAGTTTATAATAACAATTTTAATAATATTTTTAATAGGAATTATTTAATTGTGATTTTGTATGTGGTTTAACCTATATATTACTATTATTCTTTTTTTATATTATTCTTATATTTTTTTTTTTTTTTTGTTTACTGTTTTAAATCTTGTCATGTTTTATTATAATATCATTCTAACATTCAATGTTAGTTCTAAATTCTCATTATAAATTAAATAAATTTATTCTGCTTGATGATCTATTGTAATTAATATAAATTATAATCTGTTTTAACAATAATTTCAAGAATGTTGTATTCACATTGAATGATAGTACACAATGTCCAATGTTATATTTGCTCAACTGTATTTTATTGTATATTTGTAACCGTCGACGGTGTATCTAAGTGAATAAAAAAAATAACTTTAAATCATATTTATTTCGAAACATTCTCACTAACGGTGAAATCTAATACATATATGAGTGTACTCGTATATCAGTATGTTATGTCAATGGCGTTGACAGTAAAACAAAATTTATTTATAAATCAATTTTATTAAAATAGAAGAATAATCCGGCTAAACACAGTGTTTTTCTTGCGAAGTCGATTAATTTTCAAACACAACTTGGCTAAGCATATCTTCGGTAGGCAAGGTTTATTTTCTGTAAATAAAAATAATGTATTAATGTAAAAGTCCGCGGACTTTAGGGAGCAATATTACATTTTACAAAATCACTATAATATACTGGTGTAAAAATGGAAATAATTAGTGCACACGTGTCGACCACCGTACGCAACTGTCAGGCCCGCAATAGTGATCCACACAAGCGTCGCTTTTCTGTATTTATCAAGTTTCTAATAAGCCTGCGTAATAGTGTGGGCCGGTGACAAATAGTCGCGAAGGTTTGGCGCCCGTCGATACTTCACCTGGACCGCGCTGCATTTACCATCACGTATACATGCGGTCACTGTACCATGCCAATATCAAATAACAAACTATATGAATAAGTTTCATAGAAGGATCCGTGACAACGGAGTCGGCAGATTCGATCCCAACAAGCTACTAGGCACTAGAATAAATAACTTTTATTAAATTTTTATATTTAAGATATTTTTCATATACTAAGGTATATCATACACGACAAATAAAATTTTGGTTCGCTTACTTCGTTGAGCTGGTCAAGGAAGCGGTCCGTTGCAGGGTTCATGGTGTCGCGGCGTTTGCTGAAGAAGGTCGACAGCGCTGCTTCCCTGGACTCCCTGTGGTATTTGGGAATTTTAGCTGCCGCCACAATTATTGGTACGACGAGCAGCCACCACCAACTAGCCTGGCATTTGGTATCCATTTCTGATTTATATTTCTTCACAGCTTCGTTCACAGCTACATCATTAAGCGCGTCGTTTTGATCTCTTAGTTCGTAATACTTGAATTCCAGTAACTGCCAAAAAGTATACAATTTGTATAGTTGAGAGAGGTGTATTTAAATGTATTAAAACAGTACCTAAGTAGTATGTGCTGTGCCATTTAATCACATTCATCATAGCTTTTTTGTTTGCTCGCGGCAATCAAACTTGTAAACGACCAAGGGAGTAAATGAGTGTAATAAATATTTTATACAAAATAAAAAAGCCCATTATAGTAAACCCACCTGAGAAAGAAGAACTGTTTCGAAATCGGCATCGTCTCCAGCCGGATGGAACATATGGGTCGCCTGCTGCTTGGCACTTCTGTGTGCTTTCAAAAGGTCGTCCGGATGCAAACAACACGTTTCTGGGTTCCAGAACATCTTCATGTAATTCGTGTAGAACTCAAGAGCCGTTTGGAACGCTCGTCTATTTTTACTCCTGTTAATTGTTTGCAGACTCATGAATTGAGTTGCCATGGCCTGAAACATATATTTATTTGTCTAGAGTCTGTAATTTAATATTATATTACATATGACGAACGGATTCTTAAAGAATGTTAGACAATCGTTGTCTTTGATAACTAAGATATTTAATAACACATTTATGATCCGTCCCAATTCATCGGATTCAAATCCCGTTTGATTCCATTCCACTGAATACCTTTTGATCTACACTTGTAACACTACCTAAGTTGTGAGTCGGACTAGAACATCATTTCTCATACAAACTTTCCCCCTGTAACCCCTGCCCCCTTTTTCTCTTTAGGTGTTGTGATTGAGAATTAAATTTTATTAAAACTATTGAATTTCCTTCAAAGCGTAATCGTGAAAAGATAAAAGACTTTGTATTTAAATAAATAAATATACTTAAATAAATATTTCGCATTTATAACATTCAGTATGGACTACAGTAGGTATACATATTATTGCGCAGACAAATGTTACAAATTAACATTCATTAGAATTAATAGACATGTTGATTATGTACAGTGCCAACATACCTGAATCAGAGAATCTTTGTAACTGTCCTCTTCGTGTTTTGTAGGCCTATTGCGTTTATTATCGAAAGCGGTAAGGATTTTTGTTTTAGTTTCATTATATTTAGCGAGAAACTCGTCCTCATCCAGTGGCGGGTCGTTAGACAATAGACCCTCCATGATCGTAGAGAACTCGGATCGCACGGCACTCACCACCATTTTGTTGTGCTGTTCGTTCATATCACGTAGGGTTTCCAGTTCCTTCGCCAGACTCTGTAAATTATATCTTAAAACTGTTCAAGTATGTTATTGCACTCACGGATATTTTTATAGAATTTTTTATGTTGATTAAAAAAATTCTATAGCTGATCATATACCAGTAAAAGTCGCGTTTCTGAAATTATCATATATAATTATCATAAACCATAAATATATTTTAGTAGGTATACAGGGTTTCCCAGAACTAGACGATAGACCAGTAACGGGAGATAGACCAAACTATGACGGCACAGAAACAAAAATTTTGCAATGTTAGATATGTTTTGCAATGTTTTGCAATGTTAGATAGACAAGCTTAAGTAATACAAATTAAATCAAAACAAGTATATTTATAGTATGAACTAGAGTACCCATGATATGTTTTATCGTCTAGTTCTGGGATATCCTGTATGGGGCTAGTAAAAAATTACTACATTCTTAAATATATACATCAATGTTTATTTTTTCACTTAAAACAATTAGTGAATAGGTGGAATTAATGGCTGAGGCATTGTCACCAGTCGAATCTAGTGTGATGCAATTAAGATGAAAAGATAATATTATTATTTTATATATCAGACAGCCTCGGTGGCGCAGCTAGTTATACGCCGGCTTGCGAAACTGGGGCCGCGGGTTTGATTCCCGCACCGAAACAAATATTTGTCTGATCCACAGCTATTTGTTTCGGGTCAGGGTGTTTGTGAGACCGAAAAAGTCTCTCGTAGACAACAAAAGACTCGATGGGGGTGTGGGGTCAGGACGATATATATGTACCATCATGTATATGCGCCGATCTAAAGCGCACTTACCCAATTACTGTAAATCCGAGAAATTCCAATCATTCGATATTTTACACTAACATATTTAACATAGATGTATCAACGCGTACCTCCTGGAATTTGATTCTCTCCATGTCAGGCATATTGGGCATGCGCTTCCTTTTAGCGTCGAAGACGTTAAGTGCTGCCTGAACTGCTTCGTTATGAACATCTTCCAAATCCAGAGGATGCAAGCACAGCAGGTTCTTGCCATGAACCGCACGAATAGCCGCTTCATAAGCTGTTTTAGCATCTTGAATTGCCTTGCGTAATTTGCCTTCGTTTATCGACACATACAATGGCATGCGGTCTTCCAACTCCTGCAAATAACCTCGAATAAAGTTACCTTTCAGAGATACAGATAATAAACAAATACAAAAACATTACATGAGTCATCTGTGCCAAATAAGCGTCGGATTCTTTTTTAGGAGCCATTTTCTTCTTGTCGTTGAAGGCAGTCCGCGCGGCGGCGAGCGCCTGCCTGTGCTCGTCGTCCAGCGCCAGCGCGGTGAGGCTGGGCTGCTTGTCGCTCGTCACGCGCTCCATCCGCGCCTCGTACAGCTCGCGGGCCTCGTCCACCGCCGACAGCAGCGCCGCCTTCGCAGTCGCCTGCCAACACACAAGCTTCATCAGTACGGGTCTCAACAGCGCCACCACATCAACTACATACCAAATGAACTGCCCCATACACTACCTTTGCTATGCTGACGGGACTAGGTATCTCGTCGCTATTGAATATGGCCATGTAAGTTTTAAAATACGTAAATAGTTCGCGAGCTTTCACCGATTCTCCATTAATTAATTTGGGCATCAAATTTACGGGCGCAAAAATTGAGGGCACCAGTTCTTTCAAAGAATCCTTAAATTCTTGGTCAAGTTCTGAAATAAAAAAAATTTAATAACTGCTAGAACTGCACATTATACAATTGCGATATGAAAATACGGTAGGTGGGTACCAGAGAGTGTCCCTTGGAAGTTCCTCTTAGTCACAGCACGTCCAGGGTGCGGCATGAGGAAGCATGTAATCTTCTCAAAGCAAGAGCGAATCTGCTGGCGCAGCTCGCGCAGCTCCTGCGGCATCCCCTCATTCTCCTGTTTTTGCAATGTGATTTGCTTTTATTTAGGTATTTTAAAAGTCTAAAATATATTATACAAATATCTAAAAGAAGGTAATTACAATAATTATTGCTCGGTTTATTCTACGCCACTGAAGGTGCCTTTAAATGGACTACTAATAATTAAAATATCAAAAATATTGTTAATTACCAATTGCAGCAAGCTGTACCTACTATTGGCCGTGACATGTTCTCTTAATATTGGGACGCAACATAAAAAAATATTAAAACATAATATGCGATTTTATAGACTTACATTCATTCTAATCGTCAGCAGTTCTTCGCCACCTTTGTGACCATATACATGTTCGTAGTCGAATTGCCAATCTCTAATAAGGAACTCCAACGCTTGAAACGGTTTCTTTCCATCCTCATTTTTTAACAATTTCCCGTATTCTGTAAACAGCTGTAGTCAACCCCGCACAGGGTTTTATTATAAAATATTTATTTTATAACTTATCTAATGTATGATTAATTGCGTCATACCTGCAAGTGTTGTAAATCATCTTCCTTAATGTTCTCCTTGATGTTATATATTTGTACTGAAGACACGAGCGTGGAGAGCGCGAAGATAGTGGAGCAGTCGCGCACCGTGCTGCTGCTGTCGAACGTGCCCTGTGTGTCCATCACCAGCACCGCCACCTGCACCAGCAACGCTTTTAATAACCGGCACGCTGCGCCCAGCACTCACACACCGAGCTACTGGACCCACCTTGTTCCCGGAGGGCATCGTCATAATAAACGGCTCAGGCCACATCAGGATGCCTGTTGTGTGGCGCGTCGAGCCACCGCGCCAGCTGAATCCCTTCAATGGCTCTTTCTCAGTGCCCATCCAGTCCCCGTTCTCATTGCGAGCCTCTTCCTGAAATACAGAGGGCGTAATGTAGTTACAGTACGAGGGAACACTTTATACCCTCGATTCTCGTTGAGTACGTACCGGTGCTGTGAGGTATCGAAGGAAGAAGTTGAGCATGAACGACTTGCCGCCACGGAACGAGCCTGCAACGCTCACCACCACCACAGGCAAATCTTTCACATCATCACGCAGCAGAATCTTACTCAACGCCTTTTCGTCCAGTTGGTAAGTATTATTCGCAAGGTGAACTATATGTACGCCGTCGCTACTATTTGAGTTGTTGGAATCCAAAGGAGCTTCAGTAAAAACATAAATTAATCCATTAGGTACGTCTGAGCAAGCCAATGCAGAAATCCTTACATTCTATTTCGCAATGGACTGGTTCTGCATATAAAGATAATATTGAAGCAGTATCCCCATTGTTAAGTACAGGACTCAGCTTTTCAACCAACAGTTGAATCGTGAGGGCTTTAGGCTTTAATTCTCCACGCATCACCTATTACCTACCGATTGGCGGACTTCAATTACAGTAACTCGGGGTGGATAGAAACGCAGAGATGAAAAGAAATTAACTGGTGGTCATGTTACATTACTAGCGGCCCGGCCCGGCTGTGCTCGGTTGTGGATACTCGTTGACGGGGAAACCGTTTCTGCAAATTTTTTCATGGATGCTCCGCTTCTACTAGTCTTATCGTTACAAATAGGAGCGTGATATAGCCCATCAATGAGCTGTCCAAGACCAAAAGAATGTTCAATTCGATCAGTTAGTTCCTGAGATTAGCGAGTTCAAACCAACAGCTTTTTAGATTAGGTATGAAATATTTCACAGTTACACCTCATGTTTCGATGCACATCGTTCTACGGTACCTACCTTTGAAAATCTTTGAAATATCTCTGTAGTATGCAGATTTTTTCACCATCTTATTCTTCACCGTTACAGTGTGTGGTAATTTACTAATAAATGGTAACGCTTAATTAAAATTAGTATCAATTAACTATTAGCAAAAGGCGCTAAAGATGGTCTAAAATTATTGTCTGTCGATTTTAGGCCCTACGCGGGTAGAACACATCGCGTAATAAACAAAATAAATCAAATAGAATTTATAAGGTTTTAAAAAAATTCAAGTGTAGGCTATTACGCGATAGCTACGACAAATAATATTGACATTATAATATCTTTACACAACAAAGTACTTTTGTACAAACATGTTCTGATGCCAGTATGGACTTATGGTATACAGTTGTGCGGATATACAAAACCAAGCAATTGACTAATAATACCACGATTCCAAAACAAAGTACTGAGGGGTATAGCAAACGCCCCATGGTACGTAAGAAACAAAGATCTTGATCGGGACCTCAAAGTGGACTTCGTAAGAAATATAGTGAAAAAGTATGCCGAAGCTCATGAACATAGACTTCATCAACATGTGAATGTCGAGGCGATCCAGCTCCTCGACAACACGGACTTAGTGAGAAGACTCAATAGGACAAAACCTTTCGAGTTAGTGATGAACAGTTAGTACAACATAGTGCAGTTAGTGCTAGTGAAAAAGAACTCGCGAACATTGTGAACATTGCGAAAAGTGTTAATGAGACATATTCTTAGACATAGTCTCTTTAGAAGTTTAGGTTAGATTTAAATAACTTATTGCTCATAAGGCTAGATCGTTATTCAAATGATGTATTACGACAGAGTATAACATTAAAAAATATATTATAATATCTATTCACTCAAATGAGTCCAACTGTTTTCATAAATTAGATACAAGTTAATAAGTCAGTTATGGTTACCTTTAGTGGCTGACATGATGAATTGGTTATTCAAAAATATAGACACTTCCACCAAGTAAAATATGTGTTTTTGCAGTGAACACAACAATAATACTGATGATGTTATGTTCATTCAGGAATTTATATGAAACGCGATGGTTTCATAGGTACCCATCGCTTTCCGAAAACCGCAGGTTGATAGCGGCTGAAAAGCCACGGATCCTGCCTATTGCTTGATAAATTATTAATTCACACGATCGTATCTTGCGCGGTGATAATGTATCTGCGACTGTAGGTACTTACTACCTAGTACCTACATCTATATACATGTAATGAATTTGTGTCATTCTCCCGTTGCTGTGTTATCGCTGAGTAATGGGACAAGTGACACCCAGGAGGACTTATGTACACCTATCTTGCTGTAAATTGCAATGTTGCAGAAAAATCAGACTAGGCTGTATGCACTCGATTCCTTTACCCGTTGCTTTTGTGTTGTAATAAAGCCATGATCCTAGTATTTTCGCGGGAATATAGCGACTAGCGAGTAAGTGATAAAACATTTAATTCCGTAATTATGTTTTTCCTTAATGAGTTTTTAGTTATATTAGTTGTATAAAAGTGGTGGACGTAAATTGATTTATGAATATTAACATACCATCAACTACTAACATCAATGAAACTGCGTCGAACGCACGATGGAATGTGTTGAAATTTTCCAAGAAACTAGGTAAGGAGTGATATTATATAATATAAGTATCCAGGATCAGGTAAGTCTTACAAAATAATATACAATGTACCTATGTACCCAGTAAGATTTCATATCTGCAACATTTCAATACTGAAAACACTTATTTCTCTTACAGTATTTATAATACAGTGCGAGCGTTGTCAATACGTACATTTGCGTCCTCAATAAAAAATAATTTTAAAAGATTAAACCATCTTCAACTTAAAGGTCGCGGGACGTCGCTGGATGCAGGCTGCCTCCAACAGGTCACTGTGGAAATCATTAGGAGAGGCCTTTATTCAGCAGCGGACTTCCTTTGGCTGATGGATGGATGGAAACCAACTTCAAAATTGTAACAAAAAGAGAGAAATAAAACGATGTTTTTAATAAATCTAAAATAGACCAACCTTATGGAGCAGCTATGCCCCGCGGTTTTACCGGCATAGTTCATAGCGTAATGTTATATTATAGCTTATAGCCGTACAGCTGGTACCGAGCTCAAAAAAAAGTTAACATATTTAGGTATTTTGGAATTTTAAAAGATTAATTATATTTCCCTCTTTTTAAATACAATATTTTTTTGTATAGTTTGATATAATCGAAATGTGGTGTTTTTCCAAAACTGAAAATATATCTTTAATATACATTAATAGATAAAAAACCACAGTAACAGGATATGATAATAATTTGCACCGCGGAATCGAAGGCCGATTGATGAACGGAAATTACGCATAAACCACAAAAACATGTTTCTTTTTAATTGGGATAATATTATATTATTGATAAAAGAACAATCGCCTAGTCTACTAAGTTGTATGTTCTTTATAAATGGGCAAACTTGTTCTATCATTTCACTCAAAATACTGTAGTACCTACCCAGTTAGTAGGTAGGTACCATAGATTTAATTTATCAACATCTATAGTTACTAGACTGCCTCGGTGGCGTAGTTGTACTACAGTAGGACTACAAAGCTGAGGTCTCGGGTTCGAATCCTGGGTCGGGCAAAGGGATTTGGGTTTTTCTTTTCCTTATCAGTCTGGAGTCAGGAATTTGTTCCTTTTATCACATCATGGGATGGAACATCCAAGGCGAAATGTAGGTGTCCTGGTGGCGCCTCTGCATAACCTTTCTGGGATAAAGACGTGAGTTTATGTATGTACGTTATGTATAGTTACTAGATACAGCGTATACTTAACCAATTTACGCCCACCATCCCCAAACGAATACGGCTGTCAAAGTACCTAAATATTTTGAAGCTTGGGTCTAATTTGGAAATAATAATAAATAAATAAATAAATACACCCGTCACCCAACAGTCACGTACATAGTCCTGACCTCACATTAAGATCAATTAAGTCTTGTATCGCAGGTATCAGAACTACGAGAAACTTTTCGGTCTCACAAACACCCAGACCCAAAAGAAATATTTGTGGGCCGCAGTAACATTTCTCTCGGTGCGGTTATCGAACCCCCTGCCTTTCGTTTCACAGCCGGCGTCTAATCAACTGCGCCACGGAGGCTCTCAAATAAAGTGTACATACGAAATACTGTACTGTACTGTAGTTTAGTGCTGTGTATTTTATAAAATACAATAACTTCATAATGTCCATAAATGGTTTTATCACGAGTTTTGTGTAGTGAATGTGCGTGAAATCCGTACTGAAACTTCAGTTTTTTTTAAGTTTATCCACACGTTTCTTTTCATTTCCCCTAGCAAACTATTATTTGTATTGTCTATTATAAAATAATAATTTATAATTTTACAAATATTGTAAAACTGTTGATCCTGGAGATAAAAATATAGTGTCCCCAAATGGGGATACTAGGCACATACATATGTTGGTAATAATTTTTTCGTTCTTTTAAATAGTGGCTTTTGAATTAATGAAGTTACGATGTGCATTTAGCAGCCAAAATGAGTTCCATAGGCTTTAGAAACGATTAGTGACTATCATGGATATAACACTACCCTAATGCACTGATCAATTTAGTGGTGTTTCCTCTATACTCAAGCGTTCGGTCTGGTACGTACGAGTATGATATACAGAGAGAAAATTTGTACGTCCGTAGTTGAAAGACTATATGGAACTGTTTTTGAAGACCATACCTAAAAGTATCTCCTATAATATGAAAGATATAAAAAAATCGTGACGACTTATTGACTACAAAGATTCAATCAATCAAATTCTCTTGATTGCATGTCTTGATTGATTATCGAATATAACATTGTTCCCGCGTTCCTGCGAAAATGATAGAGATACAACACTAAAACATCATAAACAGAAGATAAAAAAGGCATTCCACATAAATACAACAGGATTACAAGCTTAGGAAACCTAGCTCACCAGTAAACATGCGTATATATTATATATCAAGTCGCCTTCTAGACATGACCAGAAACGGCACGTTTTTTTTTATCTAGATGCTGGATTCAGGGCAGAGTAACACGTGGATTGTAACATTTTTGGTCAACGACAGGAAGCTTGATCCCTTTCATTACTGCTGCACTATTACTTGAGACAATTTAGGACAACGTGCTCGAAGAAAATAAAGTTTGTTTTATTTCTTTCCAATTTTATGAACCGGGGATACGTTACTACATAGATAATAATAAAGAAAAAAGTAGGATTTCATTCCCAGTTTTTGTTTGAGCGTAAATGTGTGTGTAGTGTTTTGACTACGGCGCGGCGTTGGAGTTACGCAATTGGATTCTAAAATGTAACACATTAAGCTGTTCGGTCTTAGTTGTTGATACTCAGTAATATCAGTACCTAGTGTTCAATAACAGCCTTACCAAAAGAACCTAACGTAATATAATGTGCGCCTGTTTAGTCCAGTCACAATTGAGTGCACCAGCACATTGAGCAGTGTGAGCAAGGTTCTAATATAATTAGTACGTGGAAAAATGTATATTTAAAGCTTAAGTCGTAGGTATATAACCAAAATTAATACACCCAGTCACACACACGCTGACCATAGTAAGATACCAAATATTGCATCGTGGGTGTAAGAAACTAAGAGACGTTTTGATCTTACAATACCCAGACCCGCATCAAACACTTGCGGTTCCTACACGTATACATTTGTCTCAATGCGTCCCTTTTTTTTCTCTTCTGTGCTTCTCATTTTTCTCTGGTTTTGCAGCCGGCTCTCAACAACTGCACCACATACTGTCCGTATACGAATGTCCGTCAATAAATAGATAAATGTAGCTACAACACACAGTTCGTTATTTTGTAATGATGACGACTGTCACTGTCCATTTTATCTTAGAGTATTTTAAGTTTTGATGCAATTTGAAGTGTTAAGGAATTAGGATGTTATTTGTATCTATAGTGAGGTACTTATTGTGATAATAACATAGTTACATACTGCATGGCTGCATAAAAAGCCCACAGGGAATATTATCCACTCGACGTTAACTAAAATAAAACAACAATTAAATTATAAGTAATAAAACGCATTTAATATTTAGAACATCATGCTAATTTTAAGGTTTTTATTATAAAACAATCGTTTTCTAAACGGCGATAAAGCATTTAAACAACGTCATGAGATATGAATTCTATTTAAAAGTACAAATATTCGTGATGCCTCAGCATAAGCCAAAATACTTTAATAAAATATGGCGTGTTCTGTATACCCTTTACTTATCAACTGTTATTAGCGACGCAGTCTAGAATTACCCAGGGGAGCTCGAGGACTATGTAAGCGACACAACATTCCAAAATATTGTAAAAAGTAACACATTTTCAGTCTCTTTTCCTCACAATCGCAACATAATGCAAATTCGTCACACAGACAGTGGAATACAACAATAAATTAATTGTTGCTAACGCTTCAGTTATCATTATACAGTTCCTAAATATAGGTAAATGATTCACACATAATTTGAACTCGCTCGCATAGCTATCGAACTACCCCTAGTTTTAAATCAATACGAAAATAAATACTAATATTACAACATTTTATAAGTAGAGGGTCTTTTAACCCCGACACCCCGTAACGGTAATTTTTGAGCTCGTACATCAGTCAGTAGGTCCCGCTGGTCCTCGCCTGGCGATATCAACTGCTTGCGGACTTACATAATAACATTTTTGAATGGTTTCTTTATGGTATTGAACATGATGAACATGTATGTGCGTGTGCGTTATCAACCAGTCAATACAATTTTTTTACATTAATCAAATGGTTCATACGAGCTAACCTTTCTGTTGTGGAGCGCTCCAAATAATATATACCTTTCTTATATTCATGGCAAATATTATGAAACTCTATTATGCCATTGAATCTGCTGTTTTATCTTGTATCAGTCCTACACAGTAAATTATGTAATTATTCGAAAGGAATTACACATATGATGCACCCTATTTATAGGTTAGACACATTTCAATTAGAGAAGGTATATCCTGCTACACAAGATAGTAATTTTATACGATTTCAAATAAATCAATAACATGCAATTTCTTGTAGTACCTAATAATAAACTTGGATCTCACAGACTCGTATTACAAATGAAAAACGGTATACGCCTGGTATGTTTCTTTCTCTTCCAAGCGAATGTTTACAACAACCATGCAATGAGCATTGAAAAATTAATAAACGTTTGTCTGGGATCTTACTGCTTCTATATTTTGCTATTATTATAACTCAATAAAACAGCACACGTTCATCTCTTTGTAAGTTACAATAAATAAAAATCAACTAATTTATGCGAATTTATTTTTTGGGAGACGTCATTATGCCAACCGTTGGCATGAAATTTTCAGCTAATTAATTCATTTTAAGAGTAATATGCGAGTACATTGATTTTACATTTTTTAAAGTATAAAACGCTTGTGCGTATATACAGGTGATATTTTCAAGTGGGCGTTGATTCTCAAAGGAATCACAGAATGGATACGCGTGTGTATTTTTTTCTAGGCATATCGATTTTTCAAAATACCATGAATGCAGCGTTAGTTTTCATTAATATCAGGGCCGTGGCTTCTTTGAGTGTTTTTCGCTTCCAAATACTTTGAGATTTGCCCATCGACGCCCACTTAAAAAATTCTCCAGTATATTCTTTATAGTAATTAGCAGGACACCGCAAGCTTATTTAGCGAAGTAGGGAACCGATCGATGGTTGGGTATACGTTAAAAGCAATAATATTAAGAATAAAAACACTCCACAATATTGGCTTTCAACTGTAATGCATATCAGCTGACAGGATGTTGGGGCGTTCGAAAATGTTATTTATTAAAACAAAACACTACAATCAGTTTCAGCTACCTAATCAAATATTCTATTTTAGGCATAATTAGTATCTATAAAAGTTCATTTTCAACGGTCAATCACTCAGATAAAGTATGTAATGCGGTCCCGCACTTTGTATTCTTGAACCATCGACTAATGAAAACAGTTACTGCATGCTGACTTATGAAAATGAATAAAAATGAGACTTCTGTATAAGACATTATAAACTCGTTTCCCTTTCTTCAGAATGCTAGCAGTGACTATAGGAGAATACAAATAAGGTTTTATCTACGCGTGTACTTGTTACAAAACGACTGAAAACATGAGATCCACATATTAGTACAAATATATTATTGAAGAGGAATACATACTATATATACAATAATTATTGCAGCTAGTGCAAAAGACATTTGCTATACCTATATTCTATAAATATGTTTTTTTTTTAAGAAACCATGTTGTGACCAAAAAAGCGTACGCTCAATTGAACCTATTCTTCAAAGTGTGATGACTCCAAGTGTTATATAAATGGGATAGTCTTACTGGATATGTATTATTAGTGAAATTTATGTTACAACGCATATATATGTACTTATGCTCTGCAGAAATGATTTCCCGCCCACTATTAAACAGTATGATCATCCGAGTCAAAGTCACAAATAGTCAAACGACCGAATTAAAACTACGTCGTTAGCATTTAGCACCAACTACATGGTAGTCGTGGTTAAGCAAATGTCTTTCACAAGTTGACAAAGGCGCTACAAGAATTAATAAATTTAAAAACCTATCGATCGTTACTCTTACCCTTAGAACATTGCTTATACCAACTACATATATTGCAGCTATTCTCATCGACTAGCTCATGTATGGGACCCGATACAAACATTTGGTGCACGGTCTAAAATACTACCCCCAATAATTCAAACTTGTGAAGATGCTATTTCAAGGCATATCAGGTCATTGATTTAAATTTGATTACGATTTAAAGTTTCTTTTGCAAATATGTAGTAATTATTAAAGTGCTTTAATGACAATTTATGAAACGTTGAAATAAATTGTTTATTTGTATCATGTCCCATGCATAATGATTCCAGCACGACAGCGTTATCCCCTGCCACACGACGGTCCTATCTAGCCATTAAGGTCGCATCCATTTTATACATACAGACAACACTGGGCCATACTTCACAATTTCATATTCACTCCAAGTGCAGAATCAATTTGTCTTTCAATATATTGACGCCATTTTGAAACTCTCAACGTGGATGTAGAATTCTGCATGCCCTCTTGTTCACACCTTTTTTACGTTCTTGATAACTTATTAAAAGTTTTGCAGACATACGTGCAAGTGCAATTTAATAATTTTTGTTTATTTCTAAATAACGATAATAGTGCCAAATATAATAATAAATGTAGTCAACATACGTAAATAATACTGCGTTGTTTCACAAAGTTGATGCTGACGCAAAAACTATTGACATAAAAACTTAATAGAACAAAAATTTAAAAATACATTTTAGAGGCCGCAAGACTTCAACTCAAACTGCGCTATTTAAACTATACATTTTATACCAGTAATGTTTAAAACGTGCATAAACCTGATACGCGACAAATGAAACGAAATAAGAGCATCAACAATATTCCCGTAATCGTCAGAGCAATTCCGTCCCATATTATCTAGACCGGAAGTACAAAAAAAAACTAATCGAAAATGAGTCCATTTCAGCTGTACTCCTATTATTGGCAGTGGGGCAATCAGATATCAAATCCATTATATTGCACTGATCTTATTGGTTCATAGTGCAAGCGAAATAAATAATGCTATGCCGTTGTAAGTAGGAAAACCTGTGGCAATCATGAAATGTTACTACTAAGCATCTAATATCACTTACACTACATGCTAAATTATCGAATGAATATGTAGAATTATCGTTAATTTAAGTCATCTTGTATCTAACCGTGTCCAAAATCTGGTATTCTTAGAGACTGGGTGTGATCAAAGCCCAATGCGATGTTGATTGCATAGGTTGTGAACATTGAGGTGTTATTCTGGAGCGGACATCGCGAACAAAATCTAAGCGCATTACGCACGAAACCAGTGGAGCGAGAGGGAAGTTAGAATGCACACGAGTGTCGGAAACAGGAATAGCGGCACGGTACCGCTGTTTAGTGTTCCCAGCGTTTTGTTCGCGGTGTCTGCTCTCATACATCTCATCGGTTGTGGCGCGTTGTCGAGAGTCCAAAGTGTAGTTGAACAACATATAACGGTGTATGCAGGTGCAGGAGGTGCGGGTGCGGCGGGTGCGGCGGGGGTGCGCGGGGTGCGGCGGGGGTGCGTGGGGCGCGCGGCCAGCTCAGCACACGCAGCCGCTCTCGTTGCCTTCCTGCTCCGAGCCCATCGGCGACTGAGTCTGCAAGTCCACAGCTGACAGACAATGATGTAAGGCTTATTTCTAGCGGGACATACAAGGTAACGTTACAAATATACATCTATAGTCAACCAACTTTTGTTAGGACTTTCAGAGCAAGTAATTGACCGCTAATTAATTTGTTTCGAAAGTAAGCCAAACAACCTTGAATTTATTTTTGCTCATTATCGAACCCCGGCAACACACGGTGTATATTGTATTATGTGTGTTTATGGACAGCGGTTAACACTTCCGCTCGATAAACTCTACTCGTATGCGGGTCCTATGCTGTGCTATGAAAATCTACTACTTTTCCTACCCTGGATTCGTAGATACGGGCTGTTTTAAAATATTAGTATTAGAAGGACAACGCGTTTATACTGGGTATATCCAGACTGAGACCGAAAACGAAGCCAGGCGGTAGTTTTAGTAAATACAGACTCAATGCTATTAAAATTTTCCCATAAAAGCGACTTTTTTGCATTTTTTTAAATATAGTGTTGTTTCGTTTTCGGTCGCAGTCTTGAGATACCCTGTATATGCATGTGGTCTCCATACTAAACTACAGATTTATCTATTATCATTCATATAATCCATATCATTGCTTATAAAAAATATTCTTAATAAAAATAAATCAAAATAACAATAAGACCACGTGTTCGTTTAGGTCACCCTAGCAATCTATGAATACCCGCGACAACAGCCTGTTACAAACATACATTAATCTAGAGTTGTATCCGTAATGATAGGAAGAGAGGCCAGTAATGTCATCTACAGATCGTCGAGTCTATATCCGGCTCAAGATGTGTTAGGTTACCACTATAAGACTAATAACCCTATATAACAAAATATTAAATCAAAGAACAATGTTGTTATTTATAAAATTTATTTAAATTCAGCGTGATTTCGTAATATTTACATGTAATGTGCAATTATCATTACATTTGCGGTGTACAATTGTGTGTTCATATCTTTATATTACGTACCTACCAATTAAAACAATAACAATAATTTCACAATATGACACATATTTAGTTCGCCATAACCACATGAATGTAAAATCGAGCATTAAATAAATACGTAATATAAAAACTTATTTTGTAATGTGTTCGCTACACGACAAGTCAACTTGAGCAGTCCCTTTACAAAGGTATTTTAAAAGTCGTAATACCCGATAAATCTTTTCTATGACATTCAACACAAACCAACATTATATATTTTTAATTTATAATAATACGTTATTTTTTGAATGTTTAAATGAAAAATGTGTGATTGTATGCACGAAATGGGACAAATCGCTTGCTGTTAGGAAATCCAAATAAAATATTCAAAAAAGGCTGAATAAAACCAAAAATTATTCACATTTTAAATTGAAGAATAAATAGTTATTTATAACAATTCAGTAAAATATAATGATATCAACCATTTCAAATAGACAACGCAATTTGGCGCCGAGGGACAATTTTCCAGAGAATTTAAGAGACTTATCGTGTAACAAGCGTAAATGGTCATTACATAATTTCATTGAATATAAAATATATGAAAATAATTTAATTTACAAGCATTCGATTTAGTAGTATAGCAAATAATAATTAAAACATAATATATTGTATATTGCTCTTGTGTTTTGAGACGGCAATATATGGAGGCGCACGGTATCCGCAAAATATTGCTTCCATTTTAAAATACTGGTAATTTATATTTGACATACAAAACAATAATAATTTCCTTTACGATGCCTTTTAGAACTTTTTTTTTTGCTATTTCACTGCAATAGTTTAACGGGCATCCACACGCCGCCGTATATTGCGATCTCAATATTTAAAAAATAAGCTCGTTGGAATGATACAATTAATAAAAGAGTGTTACAATATTCTACAATATAGTTAGACACAAGCTAACAGTGAAATCTCACTAACAATGTATTTGAAATCATAAGTATTCACTCTTATGCACTAAGTAAATAAATAATACTAATTTACAGTGACCGCGGGACCTCGGTGTATTGTTCACACAACATTTTAAGTCAACGGCAGAAAATGCTCGAGTAGCCGGTAACGATTCCCAACTACCGAGCCTGTCTGCCTAAATATTTTCTTTAAATAATTAAGTGGACTTCATAATGTTGTAAGCACCAATTTATTTATTTTAAGGAACTTGCCTGTATTACTACATGTTTCCCTATAAGTTTCAAGTAGGATTTGAATATACATAACCTTTTTGCAAGTTTTTTTTCCCGTGAGCATTTAATGGTCGAAAAACCAAAAAAATAACTTATTTTGTCACAATATTCGCTGTCATAAGATGCCAGGAAAATTGTTTAAAAATGTTGGATTATTTAAATGTATAAAAAAATACTGTCCCGCGTACTATATACAAAGTACAGAACTTTCTCACAAGATCGCTAATCATAACGTTAAAATATAAATGTACCTAATGGTAAATTATAAAATAATTTTAGAGTTTTCTTTTAATAAACGTATAGCCATATGGCGGAATTAACAGTGTGTGCAGATCAAATGCAGATTCGATGCTTAGGAAAATGGTTTCATAAAATCAACGTATACCGATCACTAGACACTGGGGATCAAAATTGGACATATTAAATAAATATTTTAACATTAATTACATTATAGTTCTAGTATCAAAAAATTAAATAGGACAAAATATATACGAGGCCGAAAAGTTCGATGTTGAATCATTTTGTATAAATATACTTGTTCCAGGATGTCGTATTTGTAAACAAATTGCGATCTGCACTTCACCTCACTAAAATCGTTGATGGTAAAATGTGTTCGCTCAAGCAGATTCAGTCTTATACAAACTTAAACATAAACCTGCCTAGAAATAAACCAAGAGCAAAACTACAAATCCTACCGCGATACATATCATTTCAAGTCAATATATTTCAACCTCACGACCATTTTGAATATTCTGGACCGGCTTTAAAATAGAACTGGTTGAAACTGTGAAATTAGCTTTGGACGTGCGAATAATATCCCAAAATATCATTTAATTTCAAGGGAAATTGTAAAATGCGTTTATATTGTCACAACTGTTCGTAATGACATCTTTCTACACTTCAACAATACATATTTTGTTGATGAAAGGAGAATGCCCATTCATGGTATCGGTAAAAAATATCGTTCCCGATAGAGATACTGCTTAAAATTCATTATAACATTTTTTTTATGTTTTATTCTTAAACGGTTTCCTGTTTTATCCTGGCCGCCAGATTTTATAAAATAAAGTAATTATCATCACATTTTACGATACGTCAGTCATTACTACAAATGAGGCTACCAGTGACTGAACCTTAAGTTCATTTCTCCAAGAACTCCGGGCCTGGGTCGCAATTATGTTTATTTTTATTGAAAATATATATTTTTTTCTATAAAACAAAGTAGGTTTCACCGAGGGACAAAAATCTTCGCACCGATACCAAGTTTCTTAGTGAAATGGGCATTCTCCTTTACCCCTATCATTGGGCTAGTAAGTACGTATGTATTCGTGACAATAAAACGATGCAGGCAAACTTCTGTTTTCTTCGCGATTCCTATGTCTTCCGGGTTGATTTTTATTTTTAATAACAACTTTGATAATTCCACGCGATATTGCCACTCTTATTCTGTAGTAAAAGAAAAGAGGGACGAAAAAATATTTCTCAACCATATCTATATGGACACACGACACAGTTCGTTTTCGGGCGGAACGACAATCTAGTAAGGCAAGCTTGAAATGAATGATTGAAATTCAGGGTAGAGCTTGTAGGCGTGGAACTTCGTGGTGATACTAAACTTGCTTAAGTAACAGAACTCAAACGTCACACATGTAGTCCTCACGCTGTAGTCAGATACAAGTCTTGATTGGTATCAGGTACTACAGGCTCTTGTCTCACTACACACTGACTAACAAATATTTGTGGACCACATGAACATTTGTCTCAGTGCAGGGATCGCAACCGTGGCCTCTTGTTTCACAGTGCACCACAGATGCTGCCGGATGGTAGATTTTTCATTATTTTTGATGCTGTTTATATAATTCATTTTGTTAAATACATGATGCATGATATTCTATGCTTTAACCAAATTTAGTTTTTACCAAAAAAAGACTACGAAAAGGATCAGGATGGCATGTTGACAGTTTTATGTATTTTGCCTGCATCATTTTGATTATCAACTGATACAATTACTTTCAAAGACATCTCATATAGGAAGCTATGTTTTGTCGAAGTTTAAGATTTTCGTACACTCGCCGTATACCTATCAATGACGTCATTTTTCTCAAACCTTTTAATTGACAATACATAGGTTTAACAGATAGAAAGCAATAATACATTGTTATGACGTATTTTTCGCTATATTTACATTGGTACGCTGGTATAAGTTACCTACAGCTGCCTGAGAGATACCAGCACTTGAATTCGTTACGTCATCGACATTGATAAGCGCAAAACAGTATTGTAAAGTATAAATTGCAATCAATGGTGTATTGCATTGAGATATTATAGTGGAACGGTCATCGTATTCGGCACACGAGGATCATGTGAAGTGAGAGGAAAGCTAGTGTCACTGTAGACGTGACAAAGATGGAAACAACAAAAGCGCTACGGTACCGTACTTCCTCGTTGCAAAGTCTTCATACGCGGAATCCCTCTAGTATAATATCTCAATGGTGTAATGTGCAGTGGTCGGGTGTGGGCGCCAGCGTGCGACGTCGGGTGTCCGGCGTGGCTGGAGTGTCCGGAGTGTCCGGCATGTCCGGCGTGCTCGGAGTGTCCGGAGATTCCGGCGTGTCCGGAGTGTCGGCAGGGCGCGCGGGCACTAGCAGGCGCAGCCGCCGTCCGGCTCCTTGCTGTCGCCCGGCGCTTGTCGCAGGATCACCTCGTGCACTGGACACACGCTTCATTAAGGAAATACTACTCAACCAAACTACACGTGCACGCAGACCCGTGGCTGTCGCACCCTACCCACTAATATTATATGGGACTTTACACCTTCACTGTGTCATGAAGTCCTATCCTACCAAGTCAAATTTTAATTTCACCTCATAATTGAATTTAGATGTACAACTAGGGAAATGAATTAATTGAAAAAATTTGTTACTTTTTATGGCAACACCTTATCCAATATTTTTAAATGAAATGTATATTTTCTGCCAATTACTTAATTTTGGGCTCCATATAACAACACACATCTTTGGTGACAGCAAAAAGATCCTACCACGTCAAGTTATATAGTTTACGTTTTTTTTGTAACTGATAACCCACAATAAAATAAACGGAAATATGCATTAAATTTTCTATATGCAGACACAAAATAAATAAATTTATATAGCAATCGCCATTTGTAGGCCGGGTTATTTTGTAAAGCACATAAACATCTTTCACCAGTCGATGTGCTATCTAGAAGGCACTATTAGATGTAGTGCAGTCGCTTTGGCAATGCAGAATACCAAAATAATCCAATATTCCACTTAATTTCGTAGTCACATCATCCTAGACTCTCTATTACCTTTTTTTTAACCCACGGGTCCGCGTGAAAGATACAAAAATAGACAATTAAAGCAAAGGTTCGAGTGAGAAAGATCTCTCACTACATTCGAAAAGTATTAGTGTTTGAAATATTCTAATACAAATATAAAAGAAAAAAGCATAAACAAATAATGGTATGACTACAGGATCGGCAGCGCGAATGTATTGGTTCTCGTCTTGTAATATTTTAATTCACTTTTGATCGTGGGAAAACCACCCCATAAATGATTGCTAACCGTAGACTGGTGACCGAGTTAGAATAAATATCTAATTATATGTAGAATGTGAATTTTCCTTCTTAACAAAGCTAAACCATAGTGGTTTCTTAGATTTACACGAATGTTACACATTGAAATAAAACTAATTTTTACGGATTTTATCGCGGTTTGGTTTAATTTTTACATTATTTACTTCCTGACGAGGCGGACTGCCCCTTGACCACGAAAGCTGTAAAGCAATCGAAACGTCGGGAAGTAAAAAAAAAAATTAAATTTAAACCAAATCGCGATAAAATCCGTAAAAAATATTATTTCAAAGGCTAAACCAGATAGCCTCCTAAAACAGCATTTCTCTATAGAGTGTTCTTTTAAAAATCCAGGTGAATTAAAAAATCACAGACAAATAGGCATCGTGCGGACAATATTATTGAAGCGTAGTTAATAAGCAATGTTCTACAGTACATAAACATACTATATAGCAATTGATAGACGTAAATGAATATATAAATATGACAGTACGAAATTAATTAGTACCGTTAAATTTACTTACAACACAGGTTTTAGACGTTAGCGAACCACCACCGTGACACAATTTGATCCGCGGTACGTCACTAGTATTTTAGTAATATGTGGATATAGCTGCTTTTAATTATCGATAGCTAAATCAAAACATACAACCCTATAATGAAAAACGTAGTAGAGAGAACAATAACGTAACAAAGCTACGCGTTTCTTATGAGTTTTAAAGCGTAGCTGTCTGTGACGAAAAGATTCATTGATCGCTGACATTGAGTGGTGCGCTGATATTTCACATGTAGTCATAACTCAATATTGTACATATTTATTTATTGGTTTTAACTACTTTTGTTCAATAACTGCATCCTCTATTAAAAATCACAGACAGAGTACATAAGACTCGTAAAAACTAATAATCCATTATTTCAATGGCAATCACTTGAACAAGTACATCAAATTATAGTCGGGGTTTAAATAAATCACGAATATAAATTATAATATTGCAGCTAAATCCACACATTAACAAACGAGCGATTAATTACGATTTAGCCACCGGAAAACAACGTTCACCCAACCGTTAATATTCCAATAATTTCTAGCGATATAAAAACATGTATATATAATGTTTGTGTGTCGGTATGTGTGCAGTGGGCACGTATGGACGAGCGTGAACCTAATGTGTCCCAAAAAAAAAAAAACTAAAAATATATATAATGTCTCAATTGAGCCGACGCGATTATTAACTGTGCTTTGGACATATTGAGATATAATAAAGTATAGTATGGTTTCGTTAAAAAAATCAGCATTTTTTAACCATGGTACAGGAAAACAAATGCACCTGAGGTGAGTGCAGTTCTACTTGATAGACTAGTTATTTGATATCGTTATCGAATAGATTAAAAGATAAAATGCTGTATTTTTTATCTTAAATGTGCCTTTGAGGTAGTTTTTCTTCCTAGCTACATTTAAGCACATATAAATCTTATACCATTGCTCTACACCATTGAACCTGTCATATTATATGGTTATTATATTGAGGTGTCTCTGGCAAAATATAAAAAAGTGAGACAGTGACAGACTTTTCTTATTTATAACCCTTGAACCCATCATAAAATTATGTACATTAATGTTAGTAGTCGATTAAATCATGCATATTATGTAACATACACTTATAAAATTATGGTTATGTCCAGACGCGAAGAGATTTACTAAATGTTATCATATTTAATTATGTAAACGCTTCATTAATTAATATCAACTTATACCTGTATATTTAAGCTTGTATGTCAATATAGAATTTATAATTTTTACTACCCCAAAGGCGCTTAGTGGTGTCAGTAAAATGATGCACTCTCAACATGTCCACAAGTTGATAATTGTTAACACAATGTGTATTGTTTGGGAAAAGGATACTGTCTTCCGGAGGCTTGTTCTCAGCAGAGTCCATGCCGGGCAGGGCCGCCGCAACCCGCCTGAATAACTGCAACGTGCAAACACAAACGTTATTATATTATATCATAAATAACACGCTCAATAGTCGCCTCATTAGTCTACGAGTTGATCGCCAGGTCAGGCAATCCAAGTATAAATAAATACACCCAACAGTCACATACATAGTCCAGACCTTTCACTAAGATCGAGTCTTTTGTCGTGGGTATCAGGAACTACGAGGACTTTTCGGTCTCATAAACACGCAGACCCGAGACAAATACCTACATGGATCACAAGAATATTAGTCGCGGTGCGAGGATCGAACCCGCGGTCTCGCCTCCCAGCCGGCGTCTAACCAACTGCGCCACGGAGGTTGTTATCATTGGGATGACAACTGGGATTGGGTTTTATGCGCTGCATGGCGATAAGTGGCGGTTATAAGCAGCCTTTGCTGGTCATGCACTTTGGCATGTCAGTAGCGTTGTTTCTATCTCACCTTACTTGGACTGCTATAATTAACAACCTATTTGATTGTTTCGATTGTGTAACATCAATAGCCATAGTAAATCCACTGGTGAATGTAGGCCTCCCGCTAAAAGTCACTTGTCAAACAGCAATCTGTCTGCAGGCGTTTCCTGCCTTTATTATTTTGTCACATCACCTTGATCGTCCAATGCTATGTTTGCCGGCACCTGGCCTCCGTTCAGACACTTTTCGATCAGTTCTTTGCGCTATATATCCTGGTAAATACAACCTAAACCTACCAATGCTCTTGTTAAGTTTTCTCACCTACGGATCGCAATTCTCGTAAAACAACAAATCAACTTGTAGACTGAAGTTACCTGTTTGACGTTATATCCGGCTTTGGCGCTGGTCTCAATGAACATGACATTGAGCTCCTTGGCCTTCCTGTCGCCCTCCTCAGTGGAGACCTGTCGCTTGTCGGACAAGTCGGTCTTGTTGCCCACCAGCATGATGATGACGTCGGAGCCGCGCTCGGTGCGCACATCGTCGATCCACTTCGACGTCTGATGGAATGAGTTCGCGTCTGCAATCAACGCAAATTACCGTGATGGAGCAATTGGCAGAGGGTAGTTTGTAAACTGGCTTTATATGGACAAATGTAATATGTAGGATGTAAGCATCTTACAAATCTATTGGTAGTTTTAAAACTGGCTTTATACCAACAAAGATTCGAAGATTAATGAGATTTTTATTGATGATAACAAAGATATATAGAAATACAGTTAGATCCTAGCGTCGCGTTGGCCAGATATGTAAGGTACAATAACTGACTAGCAATTTTAAGCTTGACTTAGCAAAGTAGAATACAACTAAAACACTGATATTCAAATTATTAAAAAATATTATTACGGTTCATATAAAGATAATTAAAAGAATAAAACAAGCAGGCAGCTAATCTCCAAAGTCAATGACCTCTTCATCAAAGGGCAGCAGTCTCACTAAGTGTTCACAATTAACCCTACGCTGCTGTAACGAACCATTGGTCAACCACAACACACACAAACCAGACACTTTTTTAATCAATTATAACACCGGCCGGGTAACGAAGTACATATAGTCGCCTGGTAAAAATATCAGCCTACCCATACAGTATACTGGCATAGCGATATTGTATTACGTATCTATAAAAAACCAAGCACGATTTCAAAGTAATGCGTCAGCATTGCAAGCACGTTCTGTTAAAGCTAGCGTAATGTGCAATATTTTCCGGCATACTAAACAGTAGTCTGCCTCATTGTTTTAGTAGAAGTTGTGACCTTCTGGTTCTGGTTTAAATTTCTAGGTCCGTTAATCCAAATTTAATTCATATTTTTGATATGTATAATTTAATTTGCTCGAAACTGGATTATTTTCTTCCCCTTCTGTCCCGTTTCATTCTGTCCCATGACGAAAAGCATGCAATACTGTCCTCCCCTGTCCCATGCCATCTATTCGAATTTCAAAGAGTAGGTAGTAAATATGAACATTTGAATTACTGGCTCATCCCGCGAGAACCAATTTTCAGGATAAAAAGTAACCTATGTGTTAATCCAGGGTGTCCACTATACCTAAAACCATCAAAAGTTTTTGCGTGAATAAGTAACAAACATCCATACATACAAACTTTCACAATCATTATAAATATTATAGTATGTATTCACAATTATTCTTTGTAAGTATGATCTTCATGTGGCCCGGGTGTTTCAAACTTTCAATCCGGAGCGGTTGCAGATTTGCCAGCTGGGTCCCTCCCAGGACAAAGAACCTAATTTGGCATACAGACTAATATTATGTATTGTAAAATTATGTATACACTCAGTATTTTTTAATAAATGTCAGCAGATAGAAAAGTCTATAACATTACATTGTAATGTCGAACATGATTATTATTTGGACATCGTCAATACGTCCATTTCATTGATATTATAAACTAACTATTTTTACGTTCGATAGCCCTGTATGCGCGCGCCGAGGGTCGGTTGGATTTCCTAGAAATCATGCAACGACAGTTTGCATTTACGGCATATCTTTCAACAAATAATCTCATAAAAGAACGGACCACCCATATACATCGCTTTTGAAGATTCCAATAGAGTTTATGTTGAAATGTATCACAAAATGTGTCAATTGGAAAATTCACCACAAATATGGAATCATACAACGCGTGGTGCCTATTGCCGGCCAACACTTACAACAAATAACAACCATATAAATAAGCTTTTCTAAGGTTCCGTAGGACCTTAGAATCTAGCTTAATAGCGCAAATTGGCCCAATGCAGTAAGCAATAAAAGGTTATCGCCGAGGAAGAAAATAGGGCAATTGCTAAACTAGAAAGGTCGTAGCTTTGAAAATGGAGACATATAGATTGTAGTTATAGGCCAAATGAATCCTTGCTTTAACTAGAGACGTCATTTGATGTTAACATCTTAATACATATTGTATATATGACGCTTATGTATTACGGTAAATAATGTTTCAATTCAGTGTGAGGTATAATCCCGCTTCACGTTTGTCAATAAAATATTTGAGTTCTCTATATAGCTTACACCATAATATATTCAATCTCAGGTTTCCTATTCCATACAAAAGCCAACTTACTAACACATAGTATAGTGTATTGATATATGTGATTATTGAGTTTTAAATGGCTTTACACCAGAGGATATTAGCTAATACCTGCATATTTTTGTTTCGGTTTACAAATCCTATGGTACGCACTACCGTGTTATTCATTAAGACGCATTTGTTTTATCGTCTGAATTCAGTTTACGAGCAATTAAACCCAGCGTCTGTGCCACCCTAAAAAAAATCCTTGGATGTCGAAAGAACCACTGTTATTACATATATTTTCAGAATATTCAAAACTTTAAATGATTCAATAACTTTTAAGAGTGACCACAAATTATTTATTTTTTCGAGCTTTTCTATTGTACTACTATCGCCTTTAAACGTCGCTCTCTATGTGACTTCACAAAGTGGATTGAAATCAGGCTTCCTCGACGTTACCCTAATTTATAACATATTCATGAACATAAGTGTCAAACTGAATTGTTTAAGCTTAAAATACGAAGATACTTATTCTATATCCTAGTGCGCAATACTCACTTACTGAATAGGTAAGTTTACGCATAAAAGCTCTGGAATGCAGGCTTTTAAATCCACGTGGTTTGAGATCTTTGTGAGTTCAGTGATTTTTCAGAAGGCAACCCTGCGTCGACGGCCATTACAGCATCATAGCGCGAGTTGAGCGAACTCTCAAGCACCGCCTCTTATTAATGTTATGGTATTATAGTCCTATTTTGGGCCTTATTCTCGGTTCTATTTTGCCATTTACTTAATAGTCTTTGTGAAACACGCCGAGTCTGGTTCAATTGAAATGTAACCCGGCCCAGTGCCGGATCGATGCGTATTACACGCGCCCTCCAAATGTTTTCAGACGTAAAATTTATCACCGAATAAACGATAAATTCACGCTTTTATTTACTGATATTCGAAATGACTACGTGCCTCGGACTCGTTTTGGTCTCAACCAAATACTCTTTCTAAGTGGTAAATTATCCTGTGTTTTTAATATGGAAATTAAATAAAAAAAAATACTTATTACGCCTTTTCTCAAAGTACGTTTTAACTGGCAAATTGCTTTTATCAATGGATACGAGTTATTAAAAAATAAAAGTTGTGTAAATCGAAAACAATAGTGGCAAGTCGAAAATTCGTCGTAATGGGAAGTTACCATCAAAACATTTTTCTAGTATTGATATATTTTTTGGCACATACGATGTTTTGCCTAATGTGATTGCCTAGTGTGATAAGACCACGATTTGTACTTTCTTTATATTTAATTTTAGTGTTAATGTGTTCTTGGTGTACCAAAAAGCATAAATAAATATAATGATATCAGTTCGAGCGGGATAGTATTTATTATAGAAAACCGACGGGAAGTAAATTGCAGCTTTGCTGTCGCATTTCGTTTCGTAAGTGAGATTGCTGGCGGTGGAAAAATCGTTACACGCTCGCCTCTTCGCGTCCCGCTGCATTCAAAATGCTAGCAGTTTATGTAGATAAACTGCTAGCATTTTGAAAGAAGTAGTTCTTTGGATGTCTTCTTGATGACAATTATTGCGTACTATATACCATTGATTCGATTAAAATCTTTGATAAAAATACTTATCTTAGTACTTGCAGGTGTTTGCTCACACAGATTTCTCGGTGAAGCAACTCAAATCCACAGCATCGCGCCGGCGAACGGCACGTAGGCGTAATCTACGCGGCACAAAATGCCCTAAACCCATAAAACAGTCATAAACGCTACACAATGACTTTTTTAGTGGCTTGACAAAATAGCACACCGCGCTACGTAGTATGGTCAAGGCTGTGCAAAGTAAAAAAAACAAAGACGGATGTACAAAATCATACAAAAATATTTAGTTGAATTTAGTGAGATGAATTTTTAATCGAGCTTGTGATAAAACAAATGTTATCATAGGTAAAATTATTTCGGAATCCTTATAGATCTTTTGTACAATCTAAGATCTTATTCCACCGATTTTTCTACCCACTTACTGTATAGGAACAGCGAGATGAATTAAGTCTTAGCTCATAGGGACAGGGATAGCTGAATGCTTTAGGGAGCTGCCTGTACTCAACAATAAAACATATAAGATAGTCATGCACAATATATTAAAAATTCTATAGTATGAGAGGATACGAAGATAAATTAAAATAGTCGACGAATGTTAGACTATCGTGAGTAATGGATATGGGTCAAAAAATGGGACGCTAGACGCCCCCAATAAATTCTGTCCACCCTCCCACATTATCCAAGTCGCCCCGTCCACAGATCTGAAACCCGTTCCAGACGAAAGTAGGTCGGCGATGTAATATAGACGCAATAACTGTATGCTGGAGGCATTATAAAAAAAACATGTGAACGTAGTGTCGAGTCTCGACCCCGACCTCCGCGCGCTGCGGTTACGCGCACGCTGCTCACGAGATCTCTTGCACCGGCATGTGAATCATAACTCGACACTTAACATTAGTCATGGCAATATTCTAATATTCACGGACACGCGGAATAAAACAAAAATGTAGGAAGCTTAACGGTCACGCACCATGTGATACGATACTAAAACAAATATGTTTCGAATATAATCCCTATTTACTTAGGAATTTATTACAATTAACCGTTTTATTTTCTAGATGGCCGCTTTTATACTACTGCTACAGTTTTCCAGTCTATATGTTCCAGTTAAAAATACTATTAATTGATATTTTTAGTATACTTTACTACGGTTAAAAAATACAAAATAATCTTGATTAATACTATGAGTTTTCGTCAACTGTAACGCGTTCTTAGGCTATGGTTTTAAAAAAATAATATTAAAATTAATTATATCAATTAATTAAATTAGAAAATAGTGAACACAAACTGTGAGTTTAATTACTTACAGTCAATGATACTTAGTCATTATTTAAACCAGCACAAAAATGCTAAGCTCTGTCTACGGACTAATTAGTAAATCAATAATCTATCCTATGTACCACAATAAAACATAATTGAATTTGAATTTGAATACATAGTTTCACTTGTTTCCAAATAGAATTACATTCCGTCGCTGTAGCCGATAGCCCGCCTACATTGGAGGCGACATTGACTACTTCGATCTCTAATATAGACGCAGACAGGCCAAGGTCCGTCGGGGAGGACATGCGAGGCAAATATTTGTCAAAGTCGGGACACAACGCGACATCCAAACAACATCTGCGCTAAAAGTCAATGGAATAAAGGTGATTTTCGAATAAAACCTTGTGCCAATAGATCTGATTGGATTTGAAATGTAAGAAGTGCAAATATTGGTCTCGAGGCAGGTGTATTTAGCAGCGGCCTATGAAAGTCGATGCCACTATTTCAAATTTTCCTTTCACTAAAACGCTAGACGTATTGTAAAAACATTCGAAGTCATTAGCCGAATAACCAGCTCTTTGAATTTGAAAGATTGGTGATAGTTTTTAAAGCTCGTCAATTTATATTGGACTAGTCACTAGAGTAATACTGAACCATCTCTCAAGAACACACTCTTTACTTTACATACTTTGGCATAGTCTATGTTGAAATAAAACATAACACAATTCTATTTTTTATTATTCATATGACTTCACTAATCGTTAAAAACACAATTTTCAAAATCTAATTCAAACAATGAAACTACGTTTAGAAACATAATCACGTGGGAACTTCCTGTACGTAATATACGTAAAAATTAAATTAAAATCAAAACTAGGCATGAAACACGCAATAACATCCTTAAATGATATTGTAACAAAGTTCGAAATCGGTGTTAAATATGTTGTACAAAATATTAACGAATATGAGCCTTCAAAGCAGCGCGCGGCGCGCCGAGGGCATTGGCACACTTTCAGCTTCAGGAGCGAACGTCGTGCAACCGAGTGCTGTAATCGAGTCTTTTCATTTCCCGATCGGCCGAATTGTTTGTGAAATAGACAAAAAACTCAACAAAACCACTGCACCAATATAATATATTCTGCACCCAGTTACAATTGATCAGCCAACTCATTGAAATTTCCACAAGAAGTGCCAGCTCTTGAAAAGCCTAGGAACTTAAGTTTTCTTTAAATTGCTGATCAGATTATCGTAATTTAATTTCAGGTTATTAAAATTTGCTAATATTCTGGACAAAATTATTTATAACATGTTGGTACATCTCGATGTGACCTTAATTAGAAATGTCTTTGACCAGCGTCATGGGTGCATGAATGCGACGATTACAAGTATACAAAACATAGATATCTATACTTTATTCTGACATTACAGTAACCTAGCCTTTTGTATTGTAGGTATACTACATCTTACATTATAAAAAAGATACCTAACGTCAGCCTTTACTAAAAATAATTTAATTGCAAGGAAACCGTGAATTTTACAGAAAACTACAAAGAGGATTACTCGTCCATTTTGCGCGAGTCCTGGGACTAAATCCAAGACTCGCGGCTTAAAGTAAGAGTATTAAATATTGTAATATAAAGACTTCGTAGTAAAATTTCATAATAGAAAAATAGATCATATTTGCTGCGCTACGAGCAGGTTTTCTAATTGGCAAAACATAGTTGCTGCCACGAAGTACAAAGAGAAACAAAAAACCCTACAATGATCTTCTCGCAATTGTGTTATTAATCTATTATGAGTAAAGTTTCTAAACTATGATAAAAACGTGACACTGCGCATAAGTAACATAAAATTACATAAAATGTTTAATGACAATATTTGTACATCAGACCAAATATAAATTATCAGAAACGGTCCACGATTACAGTAGGCTCAAACACCATTTACACGAGAGTTTCTCGCAGCGAGAATCGTATGCGATTATCGCATGACATAACCGCCATAAATTATCGTGTTCTGACAAATGCACGATGCAACTTTTTTAACCTTACTATAATCGTATCTTCGAGGCTAGAAAGTCTCACCATGTAATTGGGGCTTTAGTCCATCTTATTGATTAAGTTACTATGAACATGCCACTGATAAACCAGCTATGAATCATATACATTTTTAACTGTCGCTGCATAGCTCCATTGGTGTGATTACTAGTCAGTAAAATACTTTACTTATATGATTTTACATAAACTCCAAGAACATAATTATTTATCCTGGCTTGAAATTGTTACAAATAGCGATGCATGTATTCGATTCTTCGATCTCTCATCCAGGAATATAGAAGTTATACGCTAAAATATAAGTTGTTCTTTATATAACAAATCCATAAAATCAAAATAGTAATTGTATACGACGCACGTTCCGTTAACGACCTGACGCAACATCAACCGGCAATAATTGTTAAAGCAATTGCGTACTATTGTACTTGACTTTGTTAAGAAAAGTATTTGGGGAGATGCATTATTAAGGCTTTTGAATTAAGATTTAAAATCGACATTTCATCACATCCTGTATCCTGGAACTTCTAGAGTTTCACAAGATAATTTATTGATCTTAGTGCTTGCAATTTGGAAACCCATAAATTATGACAATAAAATCCACCCTTCTCCAAATCAGCGAAATAAAGGAAGAGGGGCGATAAATATCAACCTATCATTAACAGCCCATATAGTTCCCACTATTGGACACGGGCCTTCTCTACAATTCAGCGTATAATGCATTGGAGTAGCATGGACAAGACTCCACGTAGACTATATTTTTATGGAGATATTTTCTTTCACCATTAAAAAGAGCGATAATTAACTACGAATACAATATCATTGTGTTGGCCACTTACGGCTGTAATTAACAAATGAATTTGATCACTATCTATGAATCGATCCCGAAAGTACAGGTATTCATCGTCACGCCGTTATTTGAATCATTTTGATTGGCTTATTTTCGGAACCACCCGGTATATGGTCTGTTGATTAAAAATGCACATCACATGCAATACGGTGTCAAACACGACTTTGCCTGAACATCTTTTAGACTTTCTTATTCTTCGTCTTTTGATCCGCCGCAGGTGAGGGGCATTTATGACGCTGCGTTGTGCGATTCGATCACACCAGAGCTACTATAAAGATTAGGGTAGGTCATTAACTTCGGTAGTAAGTTAGAAGTGTGTGTAGTGAGCTCAGACAACCTGTACTGATGATGACTTAAAAAGTAATAATTTGACTTACTGGTGATATCGTAAACGACGACAGCGACCGTTGAGTCCCTGATGTACGAGGGTATGAGCGAGCGGAACCGTTCCTGGCCCGCGGTGTCCCACAGCTGAAGTCGCACCGTGCGGTCTTCAAGGTACATGGTCTTCGACAGGAAATCTATCCCGATCGTCGCCTGTGGACACCAATTAAATCAGAATTTGTTGACTTACCATTTAATTTAACTTTTTTTATTACTTATTCCTGTAGTTGATAGGGAAAGATGAAGATTTTGTTAAAAAAAAGCTTTGTAAAAAACTCATGACGGTTTGCTTATCGCTTAATCTAAGATGATTTTCGGATTCCGAAAGTTTTGTTTTGTTATTATGGTTTATTGGTTATCAATGCACCGTAAATGCAAATGATAATTTATTTAATATCTTGCAGATTTAACCAAGTGATAGATATCCAGTTGGGATTTAAAATAATAACACTCAACAAAACATTCTCCTCCCTTTTAAATACCATAATTTTCGTCTTACTCACAATTATCTTCATTCCTTTTCTCTCAAAGCTTCACCATGTCATCAAGTTCTGAACTCCTCCTCTGATGATGCAAGAATAACTTGATCATCAGCGTAAAGGAGACATTTTATTCACAACTCATTCATTCTAAACTCATACTTACTATCTTTCAGATCTTTTAAGCAGCCGTCCATGAAAAGGTTGAACATCCATGGAGACGCTACACATCCCTGCCTCACACCCTTGTCAATGCGAAACCAATCAGTGTAAGCCACATTTATCCTATCACAACCACTGGAGTTCTTATACACAGACTAGCTTCTGCCCGCTAACTTCGTCTGCGTGATTAACTTTGTTGAAAAAAATATACATGGATAGATTATTTGGTATTTCTCATCCCGTCCCGTCCCGTTATATCCCGCCCGTCCTATCTCATTCTCACTCAAGGTATGTAATCCACGCCCATCGCATCCCTTTGAGTATAAAAATTAACAAATATATCGGATTTCCGTCCTCATCCCACGGGAACACTTAATTTATCTGGATAAAATGTAGCCTAAGTGTTAATCTAGTGTTAATATGGGGAATATTAGTTTTTCTCATTTATCTTCCATAATACAAAGAAACATCCTGTATGTAAATAAGACATTTACCAGTTTTTAAGTTGGACTTGTACCTATATAACTGTGAAACCGCATCTCATTTCATCTTGTAGTTTTTGCGTTATGCGCAAGTAAATAAAAAGAAACACCCTGTCTATAGATAAAATATATACCAGTTTTAAAATTGGACGTGCACCATTATTACTGTGAAAACTGCATCTCATTTCGTATGGTAGTTTTTGAGTAATGTGCAAGCAAACAAAAAGAAACATCCTGTCTATAAATAAAATATATACCAGTTTTCAAATTGGACGTGCACCATTATTACTGTGAAAACCGCATATCATTTGGTGCGGTAGTTTATGAGTAATGTGAAACCAAACAAAAAGAAACACCCTGTATGCAAATGCAACATATACCAGTTTTTAAGTTGAACCTGCAGCAATACAACTGTGAAAACCGCATCTCATTTGGTGCGGTAGTTTATGAGTAATGTGCAAGCAAACAAAAAGAAACACCCTGTATGCAAATGCAACATATACCAGTTTTTAAGTTGAACCTGCAGCAATACAACTGTCAAAACCGAATCTCATTTGGTGCAGTAGTTTTTGCGTGATGCGCAAGCAAACATACAGACAGACATAGGAAATACAGGGAAATTGATTTAGAAACCTCTGGTAATATTAAACTGTTGTCGGCTGCAATTGTAAAGTTAATTTGACATTGGTGGGATTACATACAGGTTGTTTCTTTTTTTATTAATACATAGTAAACGCAAGTAGTAAGTAATAGCAGAAGCTAGTAAGTAATATTTTTGTTAATATTTACATTAGTTACAATACAATTTGGGAAATTTGGACAATCATGAAGACATCAGTATCTCAATGAACGTAAATACTATTGATCTATATAAAATATAACAGGATTAGTTGTAGGATATTCGTTTCCACGAGTTCGATAACCGTACACACGAATTTTATGGAAAAATTTAACACAACTGGTATGTAATCCAGAATCAAATGGTTAATAGCTAATTCAATGGGACTAAGATTTAAATATCTAAATCAAACACCTATATGATCGCAGTTCAAAGGAGGTAACAATTAGTAGATCGTCTTGTATTTTAAATGGGTTTACTCGTTTGATTACTACAAAACATACAAAACTATCAATGTACATAAAAAAACACTTACTTCGCGTTAATAACAAAGTAATAAATTATTATCAAGATTTGATAAGTTGCCTACAAATATCGTGTTACGTATAAAAATGTATCGGTTTACATATAAAATGTGTTTATATTTTCTATCAAGGCATTGTATTTAAAATATACTGTATCAAACTAAAAGAGGGCCACATTCAAAAAATATATATAAAAATAATTAGATAAATTGTCCAATAATAAAAAAACCAAATCGTTGTATCCAGGGCCGAAGCAAGACCCGTAAGTCTTATTATACGCTCCCATAATTGTAATTATGTACCCACCTAAAATATATTAAAGGTAGCACAAAATTTTATTAAATTGATTACTATAGATGCGATAATAATAAATCATCCTAACCTGAAGATATGAATTATCCGCATAACTGCTCAGTATTGCGCATATTCAGCACATACCATTTATACATTTGTAAACTATGAATACATTCATAAGCGTAGGTCGAACAAGATTTCACTCATTTGCCGTAGATTTTTTTCCTTTAATGTTATCAGCACTATTAGTAGTTTACAGCCATAGCTTAACAAAGAGCTGATCAACACATATTTCCTACATATAACTCGGCGGAAATATCTGTGGACCTGAATAATTAACGTCACTGGAACATAAGTTCAGCTAATTCAAAATATAGGTTAAACAAATTGAATTTAAACAGAAAAACGAATAAAAAATTAAATTCGCACCCATCTCAAAACGTTTTTAATGTAAAATAACATAGTAGATAGGGGAACACAAAAAAATTAAATGTGAACCGCATGGCAGCTAGGTTCACAGATATTTCCGACGAGTTATACATCCCTTCGAAATCACTTTCTTTGTTTTAAAAAAGTGAAAACACCAATTCAGACATATCTGACACAACAGTAGTATAATGTATTTAATGAATATGCATGAGTTTCTATGACTAACCAGTGATGTAATGTGTTACTGCTTGTTAAACTGGCTGCTAGAGCATAGGTATGCCAACTAATAACAAATACCAATGTATTTGTTAAATTTTGCAATTCGTGATGTGATTTTTGTAACATCTTATTCAAAAAAAGGAGTCTTAGTTAATAAACTTAAAGCAACTTCGAATATTTATTTAGTTACATATCGCGGAAACATAACGTTCGTGGAAATTAATCGTTAGTTTTGACTTTTATACTATACTTCAACAAATATTGTTTTGTCTCTTGAACAAAGGCAAAGATATACTGTTACCTATTTAGGCAGATCCAAATTTCAGCACTGGAAATATATAACTTCTGAATTGCAATATAGCGGAACATTCCTGTCTCTTGAAAAAAGGCATGGAGGAGGGTGCCAATTGTTGAAATTTAACATTAACAGCAATCGCAAAATAGCGTTTAAAAGTGAGTGTATATTCGAACTTTCAATGAACGGCGAACTTGCCAAGATGCTACTAGACGCCCACCATCCCACATTGGGCTACTACCTCGCACTATATCCGGGGTGCATTTAGGATGAAAAACTATCGCATCATATGTCGTTTATAATTATGTAATAAGTTTATACGAGATTTTCAATTTAAAGTAACGACTTTCCTATAGTTATATTTTTCGTAAAGCGAAGACTTCACAAAGATAGACAATCGTAAAATAGGGAGCCAAATGCGTTCAGCAATTTGTCATAAAAGCATGCAGCGCAAAGCCTATAAAAATGCGGGATATGTTTGGGGTGAAGATAATTATAATATACCATTAGAGCACATTTAACTTTAATTAGGTAATGAGTTTTTCCTTGCAGATTTCTCCTTGTAGAAGTCTAATGTTTTAATTAATTGTAATTTGACTTCAACAATACACAGTTGCAAATCTTCATCTAATTGGTAAAACCAATTCTCCATTGTACCAGGCTAAATTAAATTATGTAAGTTGGTAAAGCCCCCAAAGGGCAAAAAACTGAATCAAGCTTAGGTATGAGTACTTCAATTTGGGAACAAGGAAAGCAATATATAGAGTGCCCTATACTTTTTAACAATTTGGTTGGCAGATTTATAACATGTTAAAATAATATGGAAATGTGTTACATCACATAGTCTGCAAGATATTTAAGACTATTACAAATCACTATTATTATTCACATATACACACACATTATTCACATTTTAATAACAGGTGTAAAGCACCCATATCAGATTTATATAAGGTTTTTAATCTTAGGGAGAATTAAACATGATATACAGCTTCACCTATGCTGGCCTAATGGACAGACAAAGCAAAATATATGTAGGTGAATGTATTTTTTTTTATTAAAGGTATAATTTTCCCATTAGGTCTGGAATTATAAGTATATGGGGGTTTGCTCGAATGCATCCTAATTTATTAATAAATTCAGCTCCTGTAGTATATTTCGTAATATCCTAGTAAAATGACATCAAGTTTGAACAATGCAAACTAGAGTTAGCAGTACAACAAATGCACTGATTTAACAATTTTGTACATGGTGATTCAGCTTATTTGTAGTTTATTCTTAAGCACTGACTTGTATAAATAGAATATAATGAATATATTTAGTGAAAGATGTTGATAGGTATATTTAGTAGTGACACTTAATGTATCTGTGATATATTGATTTAATCCCATATTTAATTTGTCTTTTTAATGTAAGAAAAGAATGTTCCTTAAAACTGTTACAATATAATGAAAAATATGTTAGCAAAATACAAAAAAGTGTAACTAAAATATGATGTAAATTGTGGAAAGGTGTGTAAGATCACTGTGATTCATAAGACAAAATAGCTAAATTGTGAAAATATAAAAATAATGCAGACTCACCTGATAAGTGTTGTCAAAGCTATCGTACATGAACCTAGTGATGAGCGAAGTCTTTCCCACTGAAAACACACGGGTTACTGTGTCAATCAACTGAATAATTGTGCAGCAGAACATTGATAACGGCAGATACGCGTGTGAACATACACTTATAATACACTCGGAGAGCGTAACCTACATCCTAGTCTCACGTAATTCGGCACACAGGCACCGCGACAGATTCCGCCGATACGAAACCCGATCCGCAAGCAAAACCTCCTCTGTACAACCCTCGCACTATGTAGGTCAGTAATTCGATAAAGTCTAAACCAATCTATACTTACAGATCTTAAATTCAAAACTATATATTAAAAATGTACGACCGAGCGACGATAATTCGCCGTCTACTCACCGCTCTGTTCCCCGAGGAATACGAGCTTGAATTTGCGTAAAGGATTTCCGAATTCACCCGACGCGGACATCGTGCTTGTTTTAATTAATTCGCTAAACTATAATTTCACAGTAATTCTTATCACAGAAAACTACATCAAGTATGAACAATGACAATTGGAGCCACTCCTGCGGCAGACGAGCGCAGCGCCGCCACGTTACGGCACACTGACGGCCCGACGCGCAAGCCAACTCAGCAAAATTATTCTATGACAAATTCACGACCAAATAATAATTTAAATATATGATAATCTTTATCTTATCTATCTTACATATAAAATTACACCATATTTTATTTTCTATTTACACTAATGACATTTTTTGCAATTTCAAAAATCTATTAATCAACATGACGTTTTGATTTCCGAACGAAATTATCTACGAATATACATCGACCCAAGGAGTCGATATTTTAGGCGATTGTAGGGATGTGACGTGTCTTATTAGAATCAATCCTTAGTCTGTGGAATCAATCTTCAAATTGATGTTACTTTGGAATCGATTTTAAATTATTCCTTAAAAAAACTTGATTATATTTATTTGAAAAGTATAAAATGAATTGGGTATTTGACTGTTGTGGCAATAAATTATAAAATGTGTTGCATATGATAGCTTTTTGGTAAACAATAATTATAGCTATTTTTATTTACATTTATCTAAATTATAAATATTTAAATTGTCTAACATAAGTTTGCCATTTTTTATCTGTTGATTAAATGTAACAAAACATGACAAGCTGTCATTGTGCAGCGTGTGATGTCACGATTTACAATTTTCATTCATCTCTGCCCCTAAGATCATTCACCATTTGAATGACGTGACGTAACTTTTTCAAAGTCACGTGACCTACCGTTTTGGTGACATATATGATGATAAAACTGAAAAATATGTGTATTCGTTATAAACAACTCTTTAAAAATAAATTAATAGTTTGAAGAGGTATAGGGTGATTATATCTAGACTTTAAAACACTTTTCAGAAATTAGTCAAATAGCCAATTGTTTATTTAAGTTAGATCAGACAGTTATTGACCACTGCAAAGGAATTTAAATATTATTTATACACTATTATCTGCTCTCAGAGTTCTGGGATGAATATCGTGACACTGTCCACTGATAATTGTTTTGTTGGTATGGAATCAAATAATCGGTTTTATGTCACATGCGTATAGAATTGGGTATTTTACTATAAGAAAGAAAAAATCTAAAAACTATAAATGTATATAGTAGAGCATTAAGCAATAAGTATATGTTAATTTCAGTTTTTATATCCAAGGAATAAATTTTATAATTCGTTTTGAAAATTTCAATTTTTTTATCTGTCCTAAAAATATGTGAAACGGCTGCCGCCATGATGGATAGCGATTCTACGTCATTCCGTAAGTAGAATACCCCATCCGGTGTCCAAGAGCTCATACAAACACAGGTTGTTTACTGGTTGAGTGACGTATCATTTTAAAGGAACATGGCGCCTAGCGTTTTCACATATTTGCGCGCATAAATTTAAAATTTAAATTTTAAATGGTTTTTTATTGGACTTGCCGAGCGAATAAAAATTTGATATTTTTTTAAATAGTTTGTCTTAATCTTAGGAACAACTTAAAAGACTTTTTGAAAATGGGTAGAATACCCAATTGTAACCAGCATTCTTCTTTTAGTCAAATTGGTTATTCCGGCGATGACTCATTTTCTTCATACATTGCTAATTGCTATTATAATGTAATATGGCGCTAAAGCGAGAAGCCTCTAGCCGCTTAGAATAATCTAAGCCGCTTAGAATTCGTATATAATTTATTTTTATGCTGATTGCTGAGTGAAAAGAGTTTTTGTAACATAACATAACATTAAAAACTGTTTATTAAATCTTTCCTTAACCTAGGTAACAAACAAATTTTAACTTAAAATAAAAGTGCTTAGGCTAATATATTGGAGCAGTTTTAATGGTTTTATGCCTTGCAGCCTATTCCATCTCTAATTTTATTAGAAATAGGTAATAAACAAGCAATTTAAACTAATTCACATTTACCTAATAAAAAAATTAGAGATTAGATTGTTATAACCAGGAATCAAACCTGTGTCTTTATCAAGAGAAGTGAACTAGGCGGGTGGGTAATATCTCATGCTGGTAAAGAATACATCAATAGCATTCGTAATAGTTTTCGTAATTTTTACTTGCATTGTGTCTGAAGTCACTAATACTACCACCTGGCTTTGTTTCCGGTCGCGGTCTTTATATACCCTGTATATTACGTTTATACTTTACGAGTAGATACTGCTTAATACTGTTGCTGGAGTCCCCGAAATATCTGAACTTAATACAAAATCAACGTTCCCGTTAATGCCATTCATCTGATGGTAGGTAAGTGATACGACCGCTCATGGACAATAGCAAAACCAAACACCATAAAATACAAAGCAATGCTTGGCATTCCACACTAGTTACTCTGGCTACAATATCCTCCAAACCGGAACATAGCATTTACATTGCTTTATAGGCCTAAATTCAGGCCTTTTATTTACTGGGGATTCTAACAACTAACAAAGTTGTGCTTTACCCATTGCTTTACAGTTTTATAGGATGTGTAAAGGACATAGCGTTGACTCCCGTAAATTTAGTGTCACGATATTTCTCTGCAACATAACTGGCCCCTGCACTCTGCATCAATTTTAACGGTAAGATTTATAATGAATAAAATACTCGGTATTTATTATCAACTTTACTATCTACATTATAATACATAATAAATATCACAAATCATCGTAACTCAAAACTAATTTAGATAACAAAAACAACTTAAAACTAAGAATTTACAGTGGTAGTTTACCAGTCTGTTGTACAGAAATTTTAAAAAATATGGCTTAATATGCAATACATTATTTAAAATAGCTTTTTAAGTGATCATGTTATAATGTATTCATGAATATATTGTGATACTATTATAGATATTAATAATTATCACCTATCTATAATTTGATTATTATATCAAGTTAAACCAGAAATACTTCTTATGTTGCTAGTTGCAAGTCTATACAACCCTGCCCTATCACACATAGTTAAAAGCTACAAACCAAAAAAAATATTAAAAAAATATAATTACCACTAAAATTTACATATTTCATTGCAATTATTACCCATCTTAAATTTTTGAAATGATCGTAACTGACAATACTAAGAAATACATAAATTGTATAGCAACATGCAACTGATAAAATAATTAAAAACAAATTGCTGCAAATTTTGAAAAACAAATTTATAAAGTAATTGAAGTTAAAAAATATTTTTGATTTTCCATTGTCGGTTACAGACTAGGTAGTGTTTATTTAATAAATAGATTTGAGTGTATAATAATTCCATAATGGTTAAATACACATATTGTACTCATAAATACAATCATATCATACACATACAAAAAAAGTGCAATTGAAATAACTTGGAGAAATATATTCACTGTACATGAAATAAAAATAAAATTCAGCAATTCATTGCGATTTCAATTTGAAAATAAGTGTTTATAAATATAACGCGACTGCAGCAAAAAAGCAAGTACCTACCTTCGAATGGTTTAATAAAATGTTATTGCTGAATAGTAATTTCTTCATAATAGTGCGATCCCGGATCCACAACGCAATTACGTTTTGTGGCGCAATCGGCAATAGTGTTATCGATTGTTACCAAAGAGTACAGATTGTTACCGCATGTAAGGCGACATTACTTATCTTATGCTTGCACGGCAACTGACATTTTGTAATCAAATAGAAAAGGAAATGCAGTGTGGATGCATCATAATATGTCATAATTCACAAGTTATAGCGCAACAACTTGATTCAGCATTTAAAAGCATTACAGACAATTCAGAATTTTGATACATATTTCTAAAATGTTATTTTTTTACTGCACCCATATCTAACTAGTAATATAACGATTGACTTAACAACAATCATAGCCACAGACACTCAAATGCGTTACAACAGCTAAAAAATTAAGGTGCTGTGAGGGCACATTGAATTTTATCTAATGAATTTAAAGGACAGCCATGAAATAAGTTATGTAATAGTGGATATATTACCCACAGTTTGTTAGTATTATTGTCGAAAATCCTTCTCTGTCGATTTTGCAATATCCTGTAACACTTACTTTATAATAGAAAAACATTTAAAAAATGGACCTTAAGGCGCATGTCTCCTTAAAGGGAACATGTTCTCTTCCACTACAATGACACCGCAAAGTAAATCATAGCCAGTACGGTTGTGTTTGAAAACAAACAGTATCACGCACAATGGGAACAATAGCGAAATCAAGAAGTTCTTCACAACAGATCTGCATAGGGCTACAAAGAAGCTGAGCGGCCTTCCTGGGTACAACAGAACTGTTTCTTTAGGTCTTCCCTCGACTGGTATCATGGCGGATGCTGTTACCACACGCAAGCCAAGTAGTACTTTGCCAGGGGTGGCACCACCTGTTCTTCCAATACTGCCGCTGAGACAAAAAGCCTAAAAATGTAATACAAATCAGTAAAATATATAGTGTACCAACCAGCACTGGGCCAGTGTGGTGGACTATATGGCCTAACGCTTTTCAATCATACTCTTGTTTTTATTATACAATTATTGTTTGAAAAACTGTGTAGATTACATTTCTATGTCTTTTTTTTATTAGGGAAGAATCCCAACAACATATAGTGTAAGAAACCAAAAATGTCATACATACATAAACTCACGCCTTTATCCCCGAAGGGGTAGGCAGAGGCGCCACCAGGACACCCACATTTCGCCTTGTATGTTCCGTCCCACGATGTAATAGGGGGCGAGCCTATAGCCATATCGGGCACAAATTCCTGACTCCGGGCTGATAATGAATAGAAAAATCCAATATCACTTTGCCCGACCCTGGACTCGAACCCGAGACCTCAGCTTTGTAACCGTACCGTAATACAACTACGCCACCGAGGCAGTTAACACACACCAAAAATTTCATGTTATAGAATAACTAATAAAGTTACCTCATATACGCAAACAAGAATTCTGTATATAATTTCCAAGTACAATATTCCTGATGTCAATTCCATTGCATATTTATAATCGTCATAGTGTTCACTGAATTTGAAGAAATCAAATTTTTCCAGGTCTCTGGAAAATAAAATACAATTAGTGGAACATGTAATATAAATAATATTTGAATTAATAGGTATAATAGGCATAATCAGAATCCGTATCTCTAAACCATAAAAGAAAATAATACAGTCAGATATATATTTTTTTATTATTGTGACTGGCGGAAGAGCATACCATTCATTTGATGGTAAGCAATCTGACCGCTCATGGACAGTAGCAAAACCAAACAACGCTATGAATAACGATATAACACTTGGCATTCCACTATATTGGTCTCACCATCCGGAGACATAATACATTTCTGTATTATGCTTTATTTAATCTAGCACAGTAAGCTGAGTGCATTACATCTGTTGGTAAGTGCAATGTCATCCAGATAGAGTAATGCTTACTGCTAAATCACACAATGACCAAAGTATGCTGGACTATAGGAAGGAACATATTATTATGGGCAACCAATATGCTAGGAATTAGGATGTCTCCTCTACAGATTTAAACCATAACAATTTGCCAAATTAAACAAAAAAAAGACAAGTTATAAAATACATAGACAAGTTATAATTTTAGTAATGTTTTTTAACTTGATGTGGTATTTGATTCATTGTTAATTAAGCTTTCCCAAGGACTTGCAAAAGAGCGAGAATTACAAATAGAAAATGTATAATCAACTTACATTAACTCAAACATATCAACTGCAATAAATGTAACAATTAATTTTAGGATAAAAAGCAGTATAAAGTCGATAAACTCTGCAATCAACCTTTTGTACAGAGGTGGTATTATGTATTCATATCCGCCATGTCTTGCAATCACTGAAATTAAAACATGCACCTTAAGAGATTTTTTTACGAGCACCAAAAATTTCAATAATAGTAAATAACATAAACTTTAACTAAGAAACAAATTAATAAATAAATCAATTTTATTATTTTTTAACTATTTCCACTGTTAAGAAAAGCAAACCAGCTGGTATGATGTTAGAAAGACTACTCCTGTTAGTTTAAATTTAGTACATAATTTCTATTCTTCTATTGTTAAAAACTAAAGTAATTTTAAAATTATTGGATATTTAGATAAGACTGAACAATCAATATTTATGAAAAAGTCTGTTTTTATTAATAGCATGTTTATTTGTTCTATATGAATACTAATAAACTATGCTTATATATCAATTCATTATTTTAAATAGCTATAAAACATACCCTCAGCGGCAGACAATGATTCATTCGGAGGCTGGGTTTCTGGAATAATACGAGGGGCGTTCGGCACTTGAAATGGAAACTGATGCCCTTGGAACTGATAGTTATTGTTTAACAGAGGGACATTCGTCGGATTATTCTGCAGGCCCTGAAAGGTCATCATGTAATACGGGAAGCATGTCGATAGATTCTGGTACATCTGCGCTTGTTGTATCCACAATTGCAAAGCTTGAAAATACGCATCTCGTTCAGACACAACTGGCGAGCCATCACCCTGGCCCGCTTGATCTGAAGTAGGTTCTGATGCTTCGGGATTCTCGATAAGTCTTTCGGACTCCATCGTAAGGGATTACAATAGATAACACATTAAAATTTTCGTCATAAAACAGCAACAAAGTACACGTCAGTTTGTTGTTAATTTTGTTTTGACGTTTTGGTATTTTTGAAACTACAGATAACTCAAGGAAAGATGATGTATTGTGGTCTTATCTTAAACCGATTCTAAATGACAAAATGCTGTTTTAATTATTAATGATTTTGAAAATGGTTCATAATTAATCTGGTATTAGTGTAGGACGTAAGTAGGTAATTAAATTTAAATATAGATTTAGATAATTAAGGTGACAGCTGTTTTAATACAGGTTTAATTTTTGTGAACTAGCAATTTTGCGATAAAAACGAAAATATTTCAGCAATCAAACTTTCAAAGTAATTGGGTATTCTACCCATTTTCAAAAAGTCTTTTAAGTTGTTCCTAAGATTAAGACAAACTATTTAAAAAAATATCAAATTTTTATTCGCTCGGCAAGTCCAATAAAAAACCATTTAAAATTTAAATTTTAAATTTATGCGCGTAAATATGTGAAAACGCTAGGCGCCATGTTCCTTTAAAATGATACGTCACTCAACCAGTAAACAAACTGTGTTTGTATGAGCTCTTGGACACCGGAGGGGGTATTCTACTTACGGAATGACGTAGAATCGTTATCCATCATGGCGGCAGCCGTTTCACATATTTTTAGGACAGATAAAAAAATTGAAATTTTCAAAACGAATTATAAAATTTATTCCTTGGAAATATAAACTGAAATTAACATATACTTATTGCTTAATGCTCTACTATATACATTTATAGTTTTTAGATTTTTTCTTTCTTATAGTAAAATACCCAATTAGTGGTACGAATTCGATAACCATTATTGTCATTAAAGTGATTTTGTTTAGAATATAAATTAAAATTATTAGGTACTTAATACTTTTAATGTAAAATTACGCAGATATTGAGATATTAAAAATATTAATATGGCAACAATTTTCATGTCAGATGGCCATCGTACCGTGTTGAGCTTTGGGAGTAAAATGATGGTTGAAACTGTGAGTTAACGAACGGCTACCGTCTAGCCAAACGTGTGTGCAATTAATGTGATGTGAATCGCGATGGTACACTGCCCTAAAGTTAAGATGCTAGCAGAGTTTATATAAAATCTTCTTAATGTGTGACACAGTGCCATACTTAACGTAGTGTCTAACTTTTTGCTAAATAAACGAAAAAAATATATCTGACTACGACCAGCTGTGGACTGTGCTGTAATTCGCTGTATTATAGCCTAGTGGTGTGTTATTTGTGTTATAGCCGTCAACTTGTGATAATTGAAGGATAACATACGCGTAAAGTTCTAAATCTTTCTAACAGTAAGTACATTTTAGTAAATATTTGTCCGGCGGTCTATAAGACCACTTGTTTTTTTTTAATAGGGCAGTGCGCTTACCGCGGCTGTTACGATTTCCCTATTTGGTCGTGAGGCATGTTCATCATAACGTACTTTTTATCTTATCAGATAATCTTCGTATTGCGTCCTGCACCCTTACGGCCGGACCTTAAGATTCTAGTCTAATACATTATACGGCCAACTTCTAACTATTACAAATAAAATAAAAGTCCAATTACATTCTTATTGGTCAAATAAAATCTTGAAATAAATTTAAATTATCATGGATACACTGCAATATTTCTTTATATTATGTAAACCATAAAGGACAGAACTGCATATATTGTAATTTCTGGATTGTCATAAAAATTTATATAATAATATTCCATATTTGATTCAAATTCATCTTGTGGAACTGTTCATTGGATAATTTATTTTGATTATAAGATGCAATAGAAAATATTGACTTAGAATATTCATATTTGTATTATTTATTAGACAGTCCGTTAATAATTAAACATAATATTCCCTTTTATTTATTCAAATACTATTTTATCTGAAATAGTCAACTATGTATTATTGTTTTCAAACATCCAAGTTAATTTATAAAATATACTAAAAATGTTACAGTGGACAAATTAAAGTTGGTTACATTAGCACAAACAAGGGGAATTAAATGGATTCAAAAAGCTTTTTTTTCTAGATAAATGAAAACTTAGACATCATTTATGTGGGTAGTTTTTAATAATTTCATTTAGTATGTGAGTTACGAAACAAATCCTTTATCAAAATACGTTCTGAATATTTGCAATAGAATTGTTCTGAAAATTTCATTTTATTTTATACATACTCAAGGATCAGTCATTTGATGAAGTTATAATACATAGGAATCACATGGAATTGTTTTTCACTGATGGTAATGATAACTTCCTATACAAGTTATTATTGCCTTGTGGTGTAGGTGGAATGTTAGAAGTTAGCATCATTATTTTGCAGAAAACATTAAAGGGTGTACCAGTATAAATAATATTTGAATATAGAATTAAATGAAAATATAGGCTTAGTTGGTTTAGAAACGGAATGTCGAAACTTGGTAGTGGATAAAAAATCAGTGGACAGAATAATGTTCACAGAATTTTGGTTTCTACACTTGTTATTTGCCCTTTGCTTTAGTAGTGAAGGAAACCATTGAGACAAAATCCAAATACCTAAAACTTTCCATGAACATTTTGAATGTATTAAAAGACCACCAACCCAGGGTCTATCAACCACATTAGGATTTAGTATGAAATGGTAGACCAAAAGCCCTACTGCTGATAGGGATGATATCAGGCAGACATTTGGTTGTAAAACTATGAGCCATATCATTCTGTTAGATGGTGATAAACAGCCATGTTGGATCTACCCCATGTTTTCATGAGATAAGGTCAGCCAGAAGAAGATTGCTTTGAAATGCAGGAAAAAGCTAAAGCTAGCCCGCAAAGCACCTGTCTTTATTCCATCGATCTCCAAATAGAACTCAATGATCCCAAAATAAACCCTTAATTTTTATCCTGGTAGTACCTAATTTATTTCTCAGTAAAGAACATTAGCTGCTGACTCGACAATAGCGAAAATATCTATTAGAAAACATTATGGTCACGAAATACGCACGCATTTAATTAACATTAAAACCACGGAGGAGTAATCGCGCGGCGTTTTATTTATTTGTCGTTAAAATATAGCGAAAATTACACGCAATACCGGTCCGGCCGGTGACGCTGGCCCAGTGGCGCCAAAAGCCGGCACCCATTAATTAGTATTTACCGAGCAACAACTGCGTTCCATGCGACTACGCTGTACTTATCGGGCTAGCCGTGTGCGGAATGCTTAATGTGTAGACTGTAGTCTACTATAGAACATCGTGCGTGGACAGACATGAGGTATTCATAATTTGCTTTTGCCATGTTTTTGCTTTCCGAAAGTGACATTTTCTCCTTTTTCAATTGGTTTCTCTGGTTCTTACCCAACCCAGCCATTGGTTGCATAAATCGTAAAAAAATATTCAGTAAAATGTAAGCAAAAAATCGACCCTTCACAATTATAGTCATATTAAATATTAAGATTGTATAAGTTTATCGTTACATATATCCTTTTTAACGCATGTCAGTTTTGAGCCGGATATATGAATGTCATACACATATTATGAGAATATTTATGACACTAGTCAGGTTTTTTAATAAGTAAATATTTTATGCAGGGGTAAGTAATTATCTATCTGTGTTGATTCACTAGATTCGGTGAGCATCATAATTTATCATACAAATTCTATTGATTACTTTCGATGTGCTAATCATTGCACTTACAAGGTGAACAGAAGATCAAATGAAGGTCGCAGAAGGTCGCTGGAAGCAAGCTACTTTAAGCATTTCGCTCAGGAAATCGTTGACTATGACGATGCATTTTGTGGAGTGCTAAGTACTCTGTATCCTTACCTAAATTTTAAAGTACCGCTATTTCCACTTGGAATTAAACATAAGCAATGGTTATATAAATTATCTACACCTAATTAATAATTTAATTAATAAATCCTATTTGAACCATAATTGTGCGTAAAATACTACGGAGTACTCCATTGGATATTAACATAAATATAATTTTGTTTCAGTGTAAGTACTGCTTTATTTAATACCACATATGTTTTACTTAATTGCCAGTCTAAACACAGTAAAATCAGAAGTACCTAGGTATTTTCCGCCAGTCCTTGGTGTGAGAATATTTGAATTACTACACGACACCGGTGCCCTTAACAACTCGAAAAACTTGTTTTTCTCCGGCAATATAAGAAATTAAATGTCTACTTATTGAATGAATCACATGTACAAGTTATTATAATAATATCGATTGTCATATATATGAATATTGATTGCTTCGGATAAGTCGGTTGGTGTTACGGAAATTAATTCAAATGTTTATTTCTATAGACAGAAATTTCAAAAACATCACAGATATTTTTTATTAAACACGAGGTAGGAAGTATCTGGAAGCTTTTGTGCTCAGGTAGCACAATATTTTCACATAATCAATGACTTAAAAACTGTAAATCAAAATGTATCTAGTTTTAGGTGAGTAATAAATACAATGTTAATTAAAAATGAGGTCTGAATCGTTTAGAATGCTGACAAGCAATAACGGGGATCATTAAAATATCTAATCCTTATATATTCGTATTTTAGCCACGGGTTATTCAGTATTATTATTTTGACTATAAAAGAAATGTACGGAATCTTTGAAATAAAATAAATTGCTTATTAACTTTAATAAGCTAAAAAGTTTTCAGCGTTCAGGAGCAGTCGAAATGGTACGGGCGATATCTAGTCCAAGGACAACTTTCGGAGACACGGCCGCGGCGCCTTTAAGGCTGGTAGAAACTCAGTTATATGAGCTTACGTGCTTTATAAATTGTTAGCTGGTTATTACAATTGGTGAAAATGTATTTTGTAAATAAAAAATCGATGTTTTTAAAATTTTTTTTTGAGGCTATATTAAGTCCCGCTGGTAGGGAAAGGCCTCCCCTTTTTTGTTCCATTTCCTTCTCTCTTCAGCGAGCTCTTGCCATTTTAGCTGGAATGTTATATTGAAAAAAATCGATAAGAATTCGAGCTTCGTTGGTCTAACTAATTTCCTGTGCTTGCCTTTATTCCATACTTACACGGAGTCAGTGCAACATGAGCATCGAATATCCTTATCCAATATAATTTACGATTAGCTTTTACTGTTACAGCTCGTTCGAGAGTACCCGGCTTAAGATGCGTATCGAATCTGTCCTATAGCTCATTAACTAAAGTTTTCTTAATATCCAATAAATCCATATACTATTTGATGTTTATATAACCAATAAAATCAAGGTATATTATAGCTGAGTAATAATTTACTAATTAGTGAAATGTAACACGCTAATATAGATAAATTTATCAATAAGTTATTGATCGCTTGATTAAAAGTTTACGAACAATTTCGTATCGTTAGGTATGAATAAGATATTATGATAGCTTACAATTTTGCGACGACCGACTGTACGAAATAAGCGACTGTACGAAATATGCATTTTAGTCAACCATGTCTGTACCTTGTATGTATGTGTATGTACCATCGAAATTCTTGTGGACTGCTCTTGCTGAGTAGGCTTTCTTCATGACAAATTTCCTTCATCATTACAGCAAGGGCTATTTGGAAAATTCAGTGATTTGTGCTTGGGAACCTACCCTCTGGGGCTTGGCAGTCCAGTAACTATCCAATTGAGCTACCCCTCGCTCTCAGTTCATATGATATTCATTTGTTCCGAGTAGTCTGTCCTGGAAATATCTTGAAATTTTTATTATAGTGTTCGAGGAAACGAATGAAATGATATTTTAATCACAGACCGTGCAGGTTCCATCCTATAATCCATTTATTGGTTCGATAAAGGCCTCAATTAATTTATTTTATGACGTGTTCGTTGACATTGTCGTCTCTAACCCTATAAAATGGATAGTATTATTGTAAATATTTGAGTAGATATCTGCAACCTGGATAATGATGTCGGAAATGCAACTATAAAAACTATCCCTCGCTAAACAGTAGATCTACATTTCGACTTCACTGAGTGCATGATTAGTGTACCGTAAGTAGCCATGTAGTCAGTATGTCATGCTAGCATCAAAGAAGATCATACTGCCAACCTTTAAAAGTTTGACTCTATATTTGTGGTGTCCAGGGGATGACAGTGTTCCTATACGCGCATCAGACACCGATTGTTGGTGCAACTTGGTCATAAGCTTGGTTTCTCAGTAATAGGTTGGAAATTAAATTGTCAAAATATGTGTATTATAACATTATTTTCCCTGCGATAGCAGAAGGTTAAACGGTTCCATATACAGTAAAACTTTGTCGATCCCTGTAAATTTTTATACTTAAGGGTTAATCACCTAAATTGATCAGTGTTAGATTACATGGTTATTTCGTTGTCTGGTCTACTGATACAAGTCAACATTTATTAAAATCAGCTCTGCCTTTACGAAGTTAACAAGTTGCTGCAGACCAATTATCATAGTCTAGCCGTTATCAAGAAATTCGTCGCTTACTCACCATGAGATTGAGGAATGCCCATGAATCAGATTCAGTACACAGTCAGACGGTGCTACCCAACGATTATCACACGCGTGACTCATTGTTCCTGGTCGGCTTCGTCTGATACTTCATTGCTAAGTGATTAGTCACATCCTTATACTTAATAGCATAGGTGCTAAGTTTGAACTAGACAAAATATATTTTGGGACAAAATAATCGAGGCTTTGTGGAATAGTGGTGGTTAGTAAAGCCTCTTGGCTTCAATTTCCAAGTTGGTTTATGTTCTTTTAATTGATATTTTTATTATTGTTAACAGAGGGACTGAACTGATGGTAAATGGCATCTATATAGTATCGATAAATAATCTGCCGGCACATGTAGGTAATGTCATTATACCAGTCTGGTTACTCGCTTATGATTCTTCATTCTTCGCTTAAAGATACCAGAATTGCAGGAAAGATGAACAGGAAACTGTTTTGACAATCTCCTCGTTCAGCCGGGACGGTAGTGATCATGAAACTGGCTGTACGCCACGTGTGGTTATGTTAAGAAGAGGAGAGGGTAGGATATAGTTAGTAAATTGTTGAAAAATTTTACTTTGATAGTGACAGTAAAACAAGCTAGTCAATGCGACATCTCTGAATCTATAATAGTTCCTGGTTGTTGATGATGTCTGCATAATTAATGATGCGGAAAGCTCGCTGCAATCCATTCAAGGTATCGAGAAAGTATTATAAAGTTTTCGTTTCCGAGATTCGCCTTAGACGGAGTAGATTTCAGATAAGAATGATGCCTGGCAGGTCAGTCGTATAAGTATAGCCCGAAATCATTCTTTATAATAATTTAAAATCATGTGTAGATCTACGATATATCCTGCTTGGAGCTTAGGCTATCTGCGATAAACCCAGTTTTTTTTTATGTTTTTTGGATTAATCAATAACGTTTTTGTATGCAATAATTATTGTAGACAAGATATTTCGGTCTTATCTGTGCACGCGAGCTAATCATTACGCCTGACATCATTAAAAGTCATTCAGTAGTTATTAAGTGACGTTTTCCTGCGACAGTAAAAAGTCATTATTTTACTGCATTTTATGGTAGTTTATAAATAAAAAATAAAATGGTGTCTTGTCAAATAGAGGACAGTCGAAAATATATTGATTATATACATAAAGCGAATCATCAGACGCTCGTCTCCAAGTTGGACAGACGACTTAGTTGAGGTTGAAGGAAACGCTGTATGTAGGATGCTTCAAACAAATCGCTATGGTAATCCTTGGGCGGGGTTACATAGTATGAACATAGTCCTGACGTCATACTAAGATACAGGTTTTATATGGTATTAGAAATTACTAGAAACCTTTCAGTCTCACAGACACTTAAAAGCAAATACTTATGGAGCACACAAACATTCGTTTCAGTGCTGAGATCGAACCCGCGGTCTCTCGTGTCAGCCTGCATCCAAGCAACTGTGCCACGGAGGTTGTTGAGAATTTATGTACATATTACATACCTATTTCGTTTCATTTATATAAAATATACACTGCTAAACTATAAGAACAATTTAAATGTTTTGGATGGTGTATTGTCTATTATAGATATGTAAAAAGATAGGTATAGTATTTAAAATGTGTTTAAGTAAACGTAATTTAATGTTATCTTTATTATAGCAATTTTGTGTCTTTATTTTCACTCACATTCCTTATTAATAAACAAACATTAGCTACATATCTATGTTCCCGTGGGACAGTATTTAAATGTTGACATACGTAATGTAAGATATATCAAGAAGAAACTATTATGCAACGGAGTTCTCATACGGACGTCATACAAATTTACATACATTTAATACAAGCAGTGTTCTAACCTATACACAACCTATCGGCGGATGAGGGCTTTAATGTCATGCGTGTATTCCACTTTGGTATTTAAAACCCATAATGATTTTACATTACAAATTAAATCGATCGGATTTTACGCGGCGGTTCTGAATTTTTAAAGTTTAAGCAGTAACGGCTTGGCTTCATCTCTGTGATTCCCATAGTTCGTGATCGATGGTGACTTACCATTAGGCGTTCCCTAGCATATCTACCCAGATGTGTACTAATAAAATAGTATATTTCTTTTAATATTAATTCTATATCCACTTGAAACGATTGTTGCGGGAAAACAATTCTCGTACGGTCTAACCGACCAATGCGTCGATATATTGGGGTTATAGGAGCCAGAGTTTCAAAGTGGCCAGTTGTGCGGTGCGTGCCGCGTCACATCCCGACATCCCGTTTAGTTCCCACGGACGATGCGGGCCATCCGATTCTTTAACGCGAAGTAATAAAGGCCACATTGGTCTGTACCCGTCGGTAGCTCCTTGTACATCGCAATTTGTCCCGTTTTATTCGTCGTACGAAGTGATAGCGTTGTTATGTCATTGTTTTATAATCGATTGTCTTAGTTCCGGGGCGAAGGTTGCCACTGACAAGCTATTGATAACATTCAAATCCGGGTAAGACCGTCTGTTGTAAGGGACTTCACTGATACTGGGAGAAATGAATGTAAAATTAAATATATTTTGTAACTCAGATTTAACACGACTTAAAAAATAAACAAAATACCTAATAATGTATTTGTGGCGTTGATTTACTTTTATAGGTTATAGCTATTCTGCAAACTGATTTGATTATAATTGAAACATGGTCATACACCACACAACAATGTTCAAACTATTCGTGCTGGTTTTGCGTTTTAAAAAAGCTCGTATCATTTACCTTATACTGGAATGTGTAGTCTGCATGATGATAGACTCGACGTGTCACATATTCCGAAGAAAATAAACTGAGGTCTGTGACTGATTTCGCCAGGTCTCCTCCAGGTTACGTGAGGTGGTGCATATAAATGGCAATATTTTCTATAACTAGAACATGTGGCGTGGCGGCAACCTCACGACCCGCCGGCCTTAATACCAGCGCATTTGCCACCACGGGCCCGTTGTCACTTCCACCTTTGATCTTTATTACTGCGCGAAATACGAGGGCCTAGTTTAACAACGCTGCCGACGCGTGTATATAGAGTGATGATTAGACTGAGTGAACTTCACAACTGTACTTTACTGTATCAGCCCGTATACGTACTGCTACTTCTTTGTAGAAATCTCAGATGTGCAGGTGTCGCCACGATGTTTTCATTCAGGTGTGCAAATGCTCAGTAATTAAACATGTGCTAAGGCAGATCGTTTAGCAAGTCAAAAATGTAAAAAAATACCATTGTCGAAATAGAAATGAATTATTGATACTGACTATTCCCTATGAGTTTTCCATGTGTCATTATCATCCTGTATATAAAGCTAGTCGGCATCGGTCGACTCCGCTTTTTTAAACAGCCAATTTAATTTTGCACCTGACTTTTAACAATTGCTCGTCATTGTTATGTTTCGCGCTGTCTTATTAAGCGGCTGTTCGCGTGTTTAGCTAGCTATGTCATTTGTCCTAGATATTGGAGTTTTAATATAAGCCATTATATAAGTTGTACACGAGGATATAGTACGTATGTCCTTCTATTTAGTTGATGTGTTTGTAAAAACTTATCACCCATGACAAGTGCCCAAAGGCATGATCCACACGATATATAAAAAAAACTGTCCACATATTTCAGAAACTACAAAAAGTATTGATTTCACATTAGAGATTTTAACAACTATTTCATGTAGATCATACCAATATTTATCTCATTCAGGGAATGCAACTGCGACATGGCAAAACATACAATACTCAACGAACTAATTCGGATCCAATCGGCCACGGAGTTATATTGAGGCGTCGATGCGGAATGCCGGAATAACACCCCTTGGAATTCATCTCACGTTCCGCCTCCACGACCATACATGCAGCCCTTCGATTAAAGAAGCGATCGACTTGATGTCGAAACTTCGCCCGATACACTGCGACAGTCGTCACGTAGCTTGCGAGAAACCGTCTTTATACAGCTTCTAACTAGATAAATCTAGTGCTGAAACTTTTCCATTTCAAGTAGAATAACGTATTGCAAAAGAATTGTGTTTCTTTAATAAAAAATCTTGTGTTGTTGTTTTATATTAATTGCTGAACATAAGTACCTAATTTTTATAAAATCGATATACTAACTAGTAGAACTAGGTAATAAATAATAATAATTATAATAAATCTTCACTTTTTACTTTATCTCATTAGTAAGAAGATAGTGGATGGGTGAGCAGTAAAGATTGATGGTGTCTTGGTCCAGTATATTCATTCGATGGAGAATTGCTTTTATTTAAAATTGCTCCAATACCCCTATAGTACCCTGTTTTTTCTTTTGCCTGATACAGTTTTGTTCAATGAAGCTCATACATACGCAATTCTCTATTTGTAAATCAGCTATTATATGTGTTTCCGCCACACACAAAACATCCTTAAACACTGAAAACAATACGCCCGTGTTTAAACGGATGCCGTTCGATATAAAAAGTAAGTCCATTGATTGAAACCGTTGAAATATCCGTTTGTCGGTACTGGGCTATGGCCTACGTGTTGAGACCAGGGTGTCTCCAGTCATCAAATATGCATGAGTGGCGGCTTCCTCCGCCGCGCCCTGTGCTGTCTATAGATAAAAATACTACGGCTATTGTCTCTACAACTGGAATGTTGGGTTCTGCGTAGTGTGGCATGACGTCACTCCTCATAACGATCATAGTTTGTAAACCGGTCGTGGGAATCGTAAAGGATACGTGGATTGTTCACGGAAATCTTCGGGCCTCCGCTTTTATGTTTTTCTATGCGGTTACAATGAAAGCGTACTCGTGTGTTATTATTTTACGATATATTGCTTTTGTATGTCGTGGTATACTGCCTTTTGTAATGCCGCCTCCAATCGGTTGTATGGTTTTTTTTAGTAGTCCTGTGATCAGCAGCGGACTTCCTGTAACTGTAAGATGATTTAATATGTATTCAATATAATTTTATGTAGTAAATATATTAATTATTAAGTAAGTAATTATGTAAAATCATGGGGAAGTTTTCCTCCCAATTGATACAGCAGGTGTTTGCGGAGTAAGCAAATATTAGTCCAAATACAATAATGTAACCCGTTGTATTTCATTACGTTTCAGATGTGCAAATAAATAATTATACATTAAAGCCAATATTTAAATTCAATGTTGTTGATGTAACACTACTTGCTGTAAAACGTTGTGAACCTTACGGATTTATAAGTTCTATTCTTCGATAAAATGTGTTTGTTGTTTTTATGTATTATTTTAATTTTCTACTGGTGGTGCCTAAAATTAATATCCCTTTATTACATTTGGTAAAATAAAATTAAAGCCTAAGTGCTAATATTGATATTGGTATAGATTTTTAGTTTTAGTCAATTTAATCAAATTGACTTAATATAATCTCCGATGGTTCCTTACAAGCATAGCAAATTTTAAAATGTAAACATCAACAATAATAACGCTTACCGTAAACGCAACAACAACACGAGTGTGTTACGTAAAATAATGGGGCCTCATTCAAATACAAGCGACAAAAACAAAATGTCGGATATAAACTATTAAGATTGTAAATATAAACACGGAGGTGTATTTACAAAGTGTTTCCATGCGAGAATAGATAAGCAGTAATCGTGTACTCTATGACCACATGACGTGAGACGTCATGCGTTCGGCCTCCACCAATAATACGCGATACTCGATAGCAACTGCCGCACTCTGCCGCGCTTCCCGAGGACTCGACGCGTCTTTATGGGATTTTTGATTAGTACTGCTAGTTTACCATGAAGGTTGTATGCCTCGGTTAAAGATGTGTTCAACGTCAATGGAAGGCAACTGGCTTCCATTCACATAACCATGTGATGACGAAAAGTCGTAGAACTGAGTCCTTGTGGGAGGCATAGATTTGTCACTCCAATTAAAAAGTTAAATTACTAATATAATATTACTGGCCCATATACGCAATCTTCTCGCTTCGGGTTTCCTCTACGGCTAGATAGATTTCAGTTAGAACGTTACTCACGTTGGAAATTTTTCAAGGATCTAGGTTTTCTTACATTTTTTTACCTTTGTAGTTGCTTACTAATATTCTCGTCAACTCTACCTATGCCGGCGCCATGGTCCACTATTCAGTTCAACCTTTTCCATTCCGCCCGGTTCAAAATATATTTCTTAAATGCCTTCCTAGAATATTGATCGGTTGTCAGAGGGTGAAAAAAATACATTTTATTTTTTTTGAAGCCGTTGTGAAAAGCTCACAAGCCAGACGTAGTTATAATGTTGATTGATTGCCTCGCCGGGCTTGTTTATTGAGCAGATGAGGTAAAATTGAATCTGTTAACGTCCATGAATGTTGAGTTTTATTGTGACAACGCGGCGGGGTTCGGCAGGGGCTCTTTATTATTCATCCGCCGCTCAGTGCTCGGGTGCGACATAAAGGTCGTCGGACCGCCGCGCCGCGCCGCGCCGGCCGCCGCTCCTGCGTTTGCTAAATACCCTACATTTCATGCTTGTAGTATAATGCCTTTGCGTTATCCATTTGTCACTTCAAATAAATGCACGGACTTCTCGCACAGGTAGAACTACTAAGATATTTAATATCAGTCATTATATAGATACTGTTACGCAAGGTTCGAACACAGCATACATCACGACTTCCGAGTAAAATTTCGTATAATTCATTTGAAGCGCGTAGGAGTTCAGACCCGATGTAATTACTCTTATGAAATTATTACTGCATAACAATAACCAGATATTTTTGCGTAACGCCATCTGTTGTTTATAAACGGAAACAGAAATCGCACATATTAAAACGTCATTTTTAATAACAAACGAGTCGTTTCTAGCGCGTTATTAACGAGCACGTTCTGTAACTAAAGTGGAATTTGTTTACAACAATATCGCAATTTTCCGCCTCCAGTCGGCACACAGATAATCGCCATAATGTGGCTGAGATATATTTTTAGATTACATTGTTCGCCATCTGTGGCAGTATCTTTGTTTGTTCCGGGCTTATTTAGCGAAGACTAGACGGGTTTTGCGCGGGCTCACTATTGCGTCGTTACGTGCTGAGGATCATTTTGGGTTGGGACATTTTTGTCGAATTAAGTAATTGTGGTGAAATGAACAATTTTTTAGAAGAATTGTGGCTGAACTAATTCACATCTGACATGGACTTGTGTTTGTGAAAGTCGGTTTCTGTAAGCGAAACAATTCGTTAAGTGATTCGTTACTTTCAGATATTCTTAGTGGGATTCCCAAATCGATTTATCTGGGGGAAATTTAAGGAAAATCGTGGTCTAGAGGCCCCGCAAAAAGGTTCATGTACATGAGGCGTGGATGTTCGTTATGGCCGGAGGCTGCACTCCCTATCAGATGATTCGTTTGTTCATTTCCCTGCACTACATTATTATTTTTATTTATTTATTTATTAATATACAAAGAATTAAAATACAAGTTTATGCATAGGTCCCGCGAAACCGTATTTCGGTTCCAAAACCTTCTATTAGAAGACATTTGATGATATTTTGTGACTTTTAAAGATTTCCTATTTTGGTTTAATGAAACAAGACTTTATGGTTACTATCTAATCTGCTTATTTTACTCTTTACATTTCATTCTCACACCGAAAACCAATACAAATGGAGAAATACGGCGCCTGTCGTCCTACTCATTTTTGGAATGGAATATCCTACATAGCAGACACTCAGTCATTCGTATTTATACAACTTTTCTACGCGACTATTGCATTAGCACGACATCACACCACTCGGTCACATTTCAATAAAAAAACTTTTTATTTGTGTTAACTCGGTTTTACGGCGAAGTTTATCGCGAAGTGTTCAGTTCGTTTGTTATCTTTATCTTTTGAGTGCGATAGGCTAATGTGAAAGTCATTGCTTTGTGGTGAACGCTGTATGGAGATGAGTGTGTTGTGTGTTTCGTAACACTGTATTGTTTATCTCTGAGTACTTGTGAGTACGTAGGATATTTATTTTTATTATTTGTTTGTTGATCTTATTGTTTAAATACTTAAATAAAATAAAATACCCATTTATTGCTTTCTTCCACGATCATTAAACAAATACAAATTCATACATTCTTGAATTATTTTGAAGGCAAGAGGAAGTGGCTCAGTTCGTGCTAACCGGGACAGAGGTACGGAGCAGCGCTGGTTTTTAGACACTCCTTAGTATTGGGAATTATATGTTGTATACTATGTTGGATATCTCCGGTTGGCGCAATTTTGTGGGCCAGCTAAAAACCTGATCTACACAGGTCTACTCGAAACGTTATATTTACTGTGACAGGTTTCCATGAACATTTACGGTGATCGCTTTCCGTGCGGTGGTAAATGTGCCACGGGCTGTAGCATCCTTTTGAATTATTCCCTCATAGTTTTTAGCTTCCTCAATCCACCAATAGATCAGTTCGGTATAAATGTCTATTAGCAAGGTTCACTAATGCTGGAGATTACACAAATGCCTGTCTCAATATAGCGTGTTTTACAATTACGTTGCGCTCCTTATATCATTATGTACGTTTGATAATCTAGCAATGCGTGTTGTGCTTGGGCGCAGTTTACGATCGTAGACATTGCTGTTTAAACAACACGTTTACGAGCCAGCCGCTTTGATCTGTGAAATACGCCGGAATGCCATCATGTTTTTTTTATGCCTTTTTCATCACCACCGTCAAGTTTGATGATGAATGTGCTGAGCGCCAAGAACTGAGTTTGAGATAGCGCAAGCCAGCGGTTTGTGATCGTTGTTTATGTTGAAACAACAAGACCTTTTGCCCTTTTCCTATGCCAACATGTTTTTTTTAATGCCCTTTTTCATCACCACCGTCAAGTTTGATGATGAATGTGCTGAGCGCCAAGAACTGAGTTTGAGATAGCGCAAGCCAGTGGTTTGTGATCGTTGTTTATGTTGAAACAACAAGACCTTTTGCCCATTTCCTCTTTCTATCAGTTTTCGTTCCTGCTCCCCTCCCGATTTCATGTGCATCTATGATCCAAGCGTTGGGGATGTTATGGGCGGCTGTGATCATTTACCATCAGGTCATCTGTTCGCTCGTTTGCCGGTCCTATTAGTATATAAAAAACCCTATGGAAATCCACAGCGACGGCTCATGGCCATCAGTGAGCTGCAGATTATGACGATGACTCAATCGGCCCTGCTAGTCAAAGCACCGCATGGTAATATAGACAAGATACAAATACTGATGAGTCTTGGTTTCGAATACAATGGTAAGGGCAGTACTGGACTGGAGCCCATTTTTTTATTTGTATTGGTGATACGTTTCTATAAGGATATGTGCGCGCTATATCATTATTGGGTGCATACGTGCATGTTAGGTGGTGCATGCATTCGCCGGTTTACGTGCGTTATATCGCGCTTGTCGTAATAGTAGTATGTTTTTAAACATCCTTAAAATTTCTTGTGTTCTAGAGCGTCTGTTGGTCACACGAATTGTAATGTCAATGTCAAATTTGACAGCCTTTGTGGCGCAGTTGGAAAGCTGCCGCATGTGAAACGAGAGGCCGTGGGTTCGATCCCCGAACCGAGAAAAATGATTGTGAGAACCACAAGTATTTGTTTTGAGTCTGAGTGTTTGTGAGACCTAAAATTCTCTCGTAGTTCCTGATACCCACGACACAAGACTCGATCTTAGAGTGGGGTCAGGAGTATGTATATGACTGTTGGGTGTATTTATTATTATTAATGTAATTATATGAAATCAAAATAAAGACGTCCTAAGCCGTATTATTATTATATGAGCCATGCCGTTATCCGAGCCGAACTATATGTATAACACGTGTTTGCCGAAACGATTTGGAAGCTAATTCTGACTTGTATCGATTTATCAACTATTTTTAGCCAGAAGATTAGATAACCACACCTTCTGCGAACAAATAAACTTCGTGTTTAAATCATATGAAACATTTTGCACCGTCAATACCTAATATTATATTACAAATTTTATCTAAAACATTTGCAAATTAACATACTAGCAGCCATTTTGAAGAAAGCAGTACATATACAATACATTTTCCGAGTTTTGTTTTGATTAAGCACAGAAAAACTGAATTGTAATATACATAAGAAACAATATTATACAACCTATCACATAGAGTTGCTATTATATTTTAAAAGTTCAGAAACTCTTAATTGACATAGGGTGCGTTGGGGTAACACCGTAGTACAACGATGGAAGAAGTAATAACGTAAATACGTACATTTTATAGGAGTTTCCGTTCTTACCCTTCGTTCCGTTCAGAGCAACACAACCACGACCTTCGCCTTTTCAGTCCGATCTTCGATCCAATCTCGATGATAATAACATTCCATGTTTTACACTGTAATAACAAGACCCCGTATAACATGTACTCAAATAATATTGAACGTATTTTTATAAAGATAGCAATCTTTGTGTGAATCTCCAACGTAATGCCAGTAATAATGTCTGGAGTTGTAACCACGGAGTACGGACATTTATATTAAATGTATCACAGCGGAGTAAATACAAATAAACTTGTAGGTAACCCGCGCGCCCCAATTCGAGACAATTCAATTTGTTCGAATCTGAGCTCTTACGTATATTTCTGTTGGATATTGTTCGTCTCTACGGCTATACGTTCGCGTCATAAGGTTTGTCTTATGGAATTGCATGTATGTTTATCATTTCGATAAATTTATTTTATTCTATAACTGAGCACAACCGTAGAATTAGACCAGTACTCTATGTAAAACAGCTATAAAAGTCGATTTTACTGTGTTACATTCTTTTGTATGTATACAACCTTCTTTATCAATACATCCCCTTTAACATCGATATAAAGCAGTTAATATGACATATTAGATGGATAAAAATAGTCTACAATTGGAAGTTTCTTGGCAGTGAAGCCATATTCAATAGTTCCAAAGACTCTCTCTCTTTCCCTCTATTAACAGAATAGATAGATATTATGCTGTATATGTCGGCATGTACATAAAACGATGCCCATAACATATAGAACATTCGACGTCCATAAATCGTTTACTGCTCAGAAGCGAGTCCGTTTTATAAGCTAGTATAAATTTGACGTGCGCGCGCTGTGTAAGCAAATTATCGAAATCTTCGTGCATGTTTTATAGCTGCTCCATTCTTGTGGGTCTGTGTCGGGGGGTTGGGAATACTTGCTTTCATGTCATGATATAATCCCCTTACGTATTCTTCCCTAGTGTTCCCAATCTGCCACTCATATGGAGCTTACGGCCATGAATTTGCAATTCACCATATTCATTTCATTTTCTACCGATTGAGATATTCGCTCAATCCTGCAACATATTAAAAACAGTATAGTTTCAGTTGTCATCATCAAAATTAGTGCAAACATTGAAAGAAATTGTTAATGAATATCAATTCTGAAACAATACTGATAGCTGAAAATTTGTCAATAGCCCTCGTTACACGTGGACTTTTAACAATGTTACTCCATTACGAGGAGCTTGTTTGATGCCAGCTGTGATGACGTCATCTCGCCTACCCATAAACATCCTTTGAGCAATGACGCGCCACTTCACAACATCGTTTGCATAAATTAAACATATTAGAAAACTTTACGTCAATGAATCGCTGAAGATCTTCTTACATAAGATGTGTTATAACAAAACGTGTAAATATTTAAATTCTACACAAAAAAAATATTGTGAAGTCTAATAAATTAGATACGCGTAATATTCTAGGGCCTCACTTCTTTATCATATAGGAGGCGCGTGTTCAGCTGTGGAACGTGATGATGTATGCAGAAGTATAAAAGTAGTTCGTATATCTCATGCGTGAACTAAAAATATATGAATACTGAGAAATTCGCATCCGGTCTATTTTAGTAGCCGTTGAGATATGGTTTACAGTTTTGATTAATCGCTTCTCGTGTTTGTGCCGAAAGAGTGTAGTGGTTTATGACTGGCTGCTATGTTGAAGAACTGTGCCTGTTAATAATTTCGATTGACTTTCATACCATAGGGTATCTAGTATCTAGTTGGGTATCTAGTTATATCTAGTTGGGTATCTAGTAACCGGCTTATTTAATGCTACCAGTGTTAATATTCGTTTCGATACACTGTACCATCCTTTGTTGAATGAAATGAAATTAATAAGGTATGCGTGGCACCATGGGAATGTTTTAACTTGGTTCAAATGTATTTTTTTATCTTTTTTTGGACTCCGCTAATGCAATGACACTAAAAACTGTACAAAAAAGTAGAAGTAGCAGTCTTATCGCCTTAGGAAATTTTCAATACTTTGGCTATAAGATAAGACAGTTTAAGGTGTAAGGAATTATAACAAGATATAAAGTAATACCTAGATGTTTTTCATTCGCTTAATTAAAAAGAAAAAAATGGGCTGCAATTACACGGAGTACAGTGATGTGGCTTATTCCCAAACCATCTTAAAATGACATATCCATAAAATTGTTACTTTTAAAATACATCATAATAGTAGAACTGTGCGTACAAAGGGAGAAAAGAGACATGCTTTCGTCCAAAGTGAACGACCCGAACGAGGAAGGAGACGGTAAAATTGTTCGCGACCAGTTGATTCGGTTCAATGAATAAGGAAAAACTAGTGGTGTTTAAGTGTGGTGACGTTGGCGACAGGAATAACTGCTTGCCATTTCGATGCGGTGTTCGAATTTACGTCATTCGTAAACATTTTCGTCATGAATGTCATTGGTTATTAGGTTGATATTATTTTACATATTATGTATAAACTCTCGCCTTTACTCCCAGAAGGGGTAGGCAGATGTGCTATCACCCACGATTCGCCTTATGTTTTACGTCCCACAATGCGATAAGGGGCGAGCCTATCACCATATCGGGCACAAATTCCTGCCTTCGGGCTGATAATGAATAGGAAAATCCAATATCACTTTGCCCAACTCGGGATTCGAACCTGCGACCTATTGATGACCTATGGATTGATATTATTTTTACTGTAAAATTACTGGGCTGTGTGCGGCCTTTGTCTCGCAGTGAGATGGACCAATATTAAACAAGATTCAAGTACCTAGGTACCGGTACCGAGATTATCCCTGAAAATAAATGTCTTTTTCCAATCTGTGTGTTGTGGTTTCACTTAAACGCGTCTTTAAATTTATATTATGAACTGTTCTAAAATAAATAATATTATAACAATAAGAGTCAACTACATTATAAAAAAATGCTTAATAAACCCTCTATCACGTATAATTCCCTCGCAATTTATCTGAAGTCAATTTTTATAATGCATGCAAGAAGCTGTTGCTAAATCTGAAGTGCTAAAATTTCGCATAAATTAATACGAAATTAATTTATGAACATAAATCATAATGCGATGATTTGAATTCCAGACGATCATATAGCCATCAATCTTTTCACGCGCATGTTTGTTAAAATGGCAGCGTGCTATTTTAAGGTTCAGCACCTTTTGCGTCTTAGTACATCTACATATACACTGTCTTGATTACATGCGATCTTTGGTATGTACTTATATGGCAATGCATTCTAAGTAAGTTGTAATCGTCTATCAAAATAGCTGTGTACATTCTATAATGTTCAATACTGGTAGACAGAATTGTACTCTCGATTATAGAGGATATTTGTGCTGATACAGATAAAGAATTGATAGTATAATAGTCTAAAAAACTTGATTTTGGACTGATAAATATCCAATAATTTATGGCATCCGCGTAGGCTAAGACCACATAACATTGTCTCATATAATTCCATATCTCGAGGGCCGCGTAGTCTGTTATAATTTTATTTTCGAGTCCGCATTACGTCAATATCTGAGAACATTTTAATTAAGTAAGTAACGAGTGTTGTTCGCGCGTCTACACGTTCCCTTGCGGTTAGAGAATGTGGAGAAAAATAATTTTCATCAACTCACTAACTTAATTAAGAGCTCATTCAAGTTCTCGACTAAGTATGTAGTTTGTTGTTACCGTACAATGACTAGGGAATGTGTAGTTTTAAACTTATGCAGAGGTCTCACTGGGCCTTCGTATTTAAAAACTTTAATAATACAGTTTTTTTTTTCATAATATATTTGTTCTGAGTCAGAAAAAAAGGTAAACGTTATGGTATCTACAGTGGCGTCCAGACAGCGCGTCCATAGGCAACAAAAGATTACCTCTCGCCATTTTACACAGAAACAGCATATTATATTACTAATACTAGTTAACATATGTACTTGCGGTATGATTTTGAAATAATCTTTTTACAAACATTCTAATTATCGTAAATATTGAACTAAAATACCTGTGACTGAGTTTCGTTCCAAGCCGGTATTAATTTATTAATTATAGTGAAATATACATATTATAATCTATCTTTTATGGCATAGCATACATAAGTGCCATAACACTCATATACAGAATGTATTTATAATAAAAAACGGTTATGATTATAAAAAATGAGAATATATTTATAACGTATAGTCTGGATTCAAATTTAAGATATGTGCATAAATGTCGTGATTATCAGATGATGTGAAAAATCGAAATATCTGTAAATATATTAACAGTTAATAAATTTTGTTTTAATATCGATAAAATCTACACATTGTTATGAAAACAAATAAAAATTAATTACCAATCACAGCACCTATTTCTATTTCTATGTTGCATAAATAGAAACAGAGATAATAAGCAGGCTTAATGAACGTCAGGTGCTTGTCACGAATGTCTAATTGGTACTAAGTTTTATTCATTAAACACTCAATTACGGGCGCCAAACAGCACTCGCAGACGTAATGGATACACTGCCGACCATAAAAAGTGGAGCCTTGACATGACCACGCACAACTGTCTCATTAGCGCCATATGTCTTTGCCTCACGCGTTATTTGCACTGCATGCTTTGCTCCACTGTAAGAAAGGTAATAACGCTCATAAAACGGCTTTTTGTCGTGTTTGTTTGTGGGCTATTTGAAATCGTCTCCATAGTTGCGGAACCATGAATAATTACCATTTGACGCATGGATAAACAGCTTGAAAAGTGTCTTGCTTTGGATGCAAAGGAATATTCATTCGTTAATAAAAAAAAGTTTTTTATTGTTCTCTTTGCGGACTGTTTTGCGAAATAACAATTTGCTTGATCTATATGTATGCAATGGTTCGTGAGTCTCGGTATTGGATGCATTTTTTGCGACGTTGAACGATGAAAACAAAATAAACTTTATGAAAGTTTGCTTGTTATTCGTACTACAGCGGCGGAAGCTGGGCGTATCGAACTGTTTTTAGTAGAATATCTGGTGCGTAAAACTATTCGAGGATTACCATAGTATTAAAAAAAACTAAATTAAGTGCTCGTTTCAAGATGTCTATGACATTTTTAAAATAGTTTTTGTTACGTGTAGTGTATTGTTGTTTTTGTGATTAATCCTCAAATTGATCGTTCAATGTGATGAGCATTTTCTGTATGATCGACGAGGTATTGTTTCCCTCGCCAGACAATTCTTATGTTTTGGATAGAATATCACGATGCATATTATATACTAGCAGGTACTGTGTAGTCACTTCGCGCTTTAAGTAAATATGTCTTGTATAATTTACATGCATACATAAATTCACGCCTTCATCCCCGAAGGGGTAGGCAGAGGCGCCACCAGGACCCCCACATTTTGCCTTGTTTGTTCCGCCCCACGATGTGATAAGGGGCGAGCCTATCGCCATATCGGGCACAAATAATCCGGGCTGATAATTAATGAATAGAAAAATCCAATATCACTTTGCCCGACCCGGAACTCGAACCCGAGACCTCAGCTTTGTAACCGTAATACAACTACGCTATCGAGGCAATCAATCTTGTTTAATTTACTTGTAGAAATAGTATTCATTGGATAAAACGTCAGTTACGGTCAAAGCAGAGTGTTGTGTCACGATTGACTAAGTGCAATATTTAGCTGCAATAACATAAAATAATTGTATTTCGCTTAGATCTGCTACATTTTATGATTTTAATAGCTGTGTGTGTATTTTGCACGAAAACACAAGTTTGCAAAAACAAGCGACTTAATTATTTGGCCTACATTACTTAAGTTTTGTAGGTCATATAGACAAATATGACAAATTAGGCAGTATTTCAAAAAAACTCTTGTTAGATTTCTTAATAATCACTATAAATATATTTGCTCACAAGTTACATTACACATCTCAAGTTGAAACAGGAAAAAAACGCCTCTGGCGGCAGAAAACAAAAACATAATTTACACGTTTATGAAGGCAGTCCGCAACGAAACAATTACAAAGACACCTAAAAAATACTTTATATTTTTTTATTCAACACATGATTTTATAAAAGTACGCACATCATTTAGTTTAACGACATTTAAAATTATAATATTGTATGAGTTCACATATGCTTTACTTTTTGGCCTGAAAAAATACGAAATCTCAGGTACAGCTGTTGATAATGCATTCTTCTACGTTAGTAAAGATCAAATACAAATGTATCACATGTGGATATATCATACAGTAGAATGAATATTATAGTTATATATGTCGCAGAATCATACAGATTGCGATTTATATGGCCGCCGTTGCCGTCCGCAATGATGATTCTTATTAATCAGTCAGTGCGCACGTTTGGCGCTGTTCCGGGCAAGATTACAATAGAAACCATTAAATATTATCAAACCGATCACAGATTCTACTGACCGACTATTCAGCGTTACCATAGGCAACCGATAACTTACAAGACGTCAATCATGTCAGACTGTGTTGCAATTCCAATAAAATAAGTAACATCAATGCGTATGGCATTCATCCTGCGTGGATCAAACTTGTGTAATCTCTAACATATATTTGCTATTTATTGATTTGGTGGAACAGTGTATACCGATTCTGCGTACTGGGCGACTTTACTTAACTCATCCGTTAAAATTAATTAATTGATTATTATAAATCATTTATGACGTGCTCTGAATTAAACTAAGCTGCGACTTCTGTATAATTAGAGTATTGCTTTGTTTTGAAAAGAGCAACGCTAGAGTTTCTTGCCCGTTCTTCTTTTTTTTTTTTTTTTTTATTTCAATGAATGGCGAGACGAGCATGCCATTCGCCTGATGGTAAGCGATACGACCGCTCATGGACAGTAGCAAAACCAAACAACACCATGAATTACAAGGCAATGCTTGGAATTCCACTGCGCTCGCCATCCTGAGACATAAGATGTTAAGTCTCAATATGTCCAGTAGTTACTCTGGCTACAATGTCCTTCAAACCGGAACACAACAGCGCATTAACACTGCTGTTTCTTCTCTGGCGAAAACAGCTTTGTGAACCGGGTGGTAGAGAAAAAAATAAACTGAATCTCAATAATGTATAGCATTTTAAAGATTCAATAAAGGGGTTTCCTTTACATGGGGTTTCCTTTACAAGGGATTCCTTTACATGGGGTCCCCAGCTTCGTGAAATAAGCCGTAAGCTGTTCGTTTCAGCAAGGTCCCTGCGAAGGTTACGCAACTTTCTACCCGTTACCACGAAGATTTTGCTTGCGCAATCCCTCCTTCTCCCCACCCTTGATTATGCCGATGTCAGCTATCTTGATCTCACCGAAGACCAACTTAATAAACTTGAGCGACTTCAAAATTTCTGTATAAGATTCATATTTGGTTTACGCAAATACGATCATGTGTCTGAGTTTCGAGCTAAGCTCAAGTGGTTACCTATACGACTTCGTCGGAATGCTCACATTCTTTCTCTTCTTTACAACATTTTATTTAATCCTCTTACCCCTTCTTATCTTAAAGAACGATTTATTTTTCTTCATGACTCACATTCGAGATCCTTGAGGTCGTCTGAGAATCTTAACCTGCGAATGCCTGTGCACACCACGACATTTATGGACAAGTCCTTTACGGTCAAAGCAGTTCGTTTGTGGAACGCGCTTCCTACTGTGGTGAGACAGGCGCAAACACTGTCATCGTTCAAGAGGCTTACTAAAGAACACTACCTCTCTCTTTAAACTGATTTTATTATTATTTCCTACATCAGAATTCTCTTTATATTTTAGTATAGTATCTCTTAGTATATAAATTTATATATGTATGTATGTATGTCTATTTATTATGTATTTATTTTATTTGTTATGTAAGTATGTAATGTCTGTGTATTTATATTTATATGTTTAATTAGTTTTATTTGGCTTCCATTCTTTATTTATTTAATTTCTTTTTTTACACTGCCCTCTGTTTCTCTTTCTCCGTCTTTTAAATCCATCCCATGGTTGTCTGTAAGACATTGCTTTATGCGATAAGACCGCCATTTGTACTGTTTTTTTTTTTTCTGTTCCTGTATTATATTTTATTGTGTACAATAAAGATTTAAATAAATAAATAAATAAAGTATTTTCATTTAAATATTATAACATTTCACAATTGCAATTGCATAATTAGGTCAATGTACACATGGTTAGCCACGCTCCGGAAGACAGCCGACGCCAGTGTACCGCGAACCCCTGTACTGAGAAAATGTTAATTATTATAAAATCCGTTAGCTTAAGTTATCTAGACGATAATTATTTATACAGATATAAGTATAGTGTATATTAAGAGAGCTTATATAACTGAAGTGCTGTAGGTTGATAATCTGGATGGAAAATAAACAGTATCTACATAGGTCTTGGGTGCAGGTGATGGTATAGCAATAACATAGCGGTTATTCGACAAGCCAACTAGTACGGCAGTCGGGTTGTGAACCAAGCGGCCGTAGATTCGAACTTCAGACTGATACGAAAGTTTGTGTGACCCACATTTTTAAATTTGTGACCAGTGTGACACCGAAAAGTTTCATGTTATGTCTCATTCCCGGCGTTCATACATTTATAATTGTATTTAGGATATGAAGATATTTCTTTATTTTGACGTATTCCGCTACATAGTACGTGGAGGAGAGGTACGCAGTAGCGCGTCACATGTGTATGTGTATATTGTGATATATTGATAGATAGCAGTATGTCGAACGGTGCATATTTAATGGCTTCTAATGAGGTTTATGAGCTATGAAACTTTATCGGCGTATGCTTTACGGTTGTAAATAAGCAATTCTTGGAGAGCAGCCATTGTTCTGATGTGTATCTTATTTAGTGCGACGTCACGGCAGATCTTATGTTTAGTGTTTACATACAATTCCTATAGTTCTAGCCTTGAACTTTTAAGCATTTAAGTCAATATTTACGGGTCAATTATTGAAATTATGTCATTGTTGGGTGTATTATTAATTTGTTATTGAGAATCTATATGCCGTTACTTCAAATACATTCTGAACATTTCATGTCTTTTATATCAGAATCTAAAGCATGCGTCTAAACGTATTGTACTATAAAAGTAAATCGCGCGTATCACCTTTTGCAATCACATCGCTTTTCAACCTAAGACAACATAATCTTACTAAAAATCTTGAACGAAATAAATGCATGAATAATTACGCAGCGAAATTACGCGGGACACTCAGGCGGCAGGCCCCTCGATAGCAATAATGGCGTGTTCATATCGGCCACTCGTGCGTGCGTGTAAATACTAAATACTGTCATATCGTGAGCTGATAACAGCTAGATTAGAACTTAGGCTCTTTGGCCAAGTGGGGCGTTTATGGCAAAACGAGGCGGAAAAACATCGTTAAAATAACAAAAACTATGACCCAAGGCATATGCCTTAGCATTTGTTTTGAAGTGATGTGAAACTAACGATGCGTTGTCGCGTTTCGGTTTTTAGACCTTTTCTATCTTTAGTTATTTCATCTCAAAGGATGTGCACGGATCTGTCATTTGTAAGGTTATGTAGTGTGAGGCACCTGTGGTGTATGTATGAGGATAATCACTTTAAATCAATCATACCGTCTGCGTCATTGTTCTAAACTACAAAAAAATAATATATTAAATAATACATACCCATACACGTCCCACTGCATGGCCTCCTAAACAATCGAGAGATCTATTGACAAGGCTTAGGCCATATTCCACCACGCTGGCTTATGCTGATGGGCTACTCTAGTCCAAGAAATAAACAACACAAAAAGGTTTCGCGATAATAGTAAAAATGTGAACGCACTCCGCCTTGAATAAAAGACAATTGATCTAGATTTCACGGAAAGGTAGACACGATCGGAGTAAGAATGAAATCATTCCAGATATCTCTATGAATTTAAGCGGATTGAAACCTCAGATAATCCAATCAGATGTCATTGGGCGAACATGAGCGGTAATGGTGTATATCCGCTTGGGGTAACGAGAGGCTTACGTTCTGTAATGGATCGGATATGCGTTGGTACTGATAAGGACAGATCGACTGATTACACTCGCCCACTCGCGAGGGAATAGTTTTCAATTCATATGAAGTGTGCTCGTAAACTAGATGAAATAGTGAATAAACATTAAACACACAATAGTACAATGCACAGTCCCGACGCTGCTTTATTAACATGGTCAGTAAAGATAACAAAAAATATACTGAATTTGTTATTTAGTATTGAAACCGTAACGCCCTGTTTAGATTGGTTCATTGTATTTCCGAATAGAGTTATCAATCAAGGTTGGCATTAACAGAATTAGGTACTGATTTTACAGAAATAGATAATATTATGAATATTTAATAAGGGTCGATGGTGCGTCAACTGACCAAGACCACGTGACACAGAAACGCACTAATGTCTTAATACAAGGCACCGGCCTAACCTCCCATTAGAGAGCTTTGGGCCGTAATCCATCATAATGCCTTAATACGGGTTAAGCGATGTTAGTGGTCGCTTCACTGTGGATTTTGACGGGACGTAATGACCCCATTTGACAACAAGCAAGATGAAGGGTTGGATTTCACACTTTGTGTTGCCAAGATAGCTTTTGGGCCGTTGCTTGCATTAATTATAAGTTTATTTATTTGATCATTCTCTTAGTGTAGATGTTAACATATTTGGTGAAACTATTGTATTAGTGTCGCAGAATTTACTCTGCATTGGGAAACCTCTGATATAATGGTAATCCTGTAGTCTTGATTATTTTTATTATTTCCTCAAATTTTTAAACGTTTTCTGTAAAGATGCACTGTAACTTGTGTTGGAGTCAATTTATTTAATCCTTTTTCCCCATAAGCCTACACTGATGGGTGAATACGGGACCTTGCGTTCATTGCGTTTATAATTTCATAATCCAGCGCCGTGGTATGAAATACTCCTTTCACAAACATAGCGAAGAGTGAATAAGATCGATGCCGTAAATAATGCAGTATAAAGTTTTGCCAATGAATACGAGTAACAAGAGCACGGAGTGAATCTGCTGTATCCGGCGCGAGCGAGCGTGCCGCCGTTTTGTTCAATACGGGAGTCATTCGCTCGCAACAACTCATATCAACATTCCGCATACGTCCATTATACGCACGCCGGTGATCTTGGCATTTCATCTCCATACTATGTTTTATTGTGAAACGAGTGTCTTTATGCGCCAGACTGGAGATTATAGCTCGGCTCGGATAGTCATGGAGATACATGTGGGTGTGGTCATTCGTATGTACTTCGAGTTTCAAAAATAATAATGGGTCCACTATTATATTTTTGTTGTTTCCCTTCACGATGTATCCGTCGACGGCGACGCCTGGGTGTACTCTGGAGTGCGCCCGAATGTGACTTGCCAACCCGAATTTAGTTATAAAAGTGCGGTTGCACGGTAAGCAGTATAGTCGGACCAGTGCAGTTATATGTGTAGTTATAAGTTCGCTTGGGTTGGGTCTTTCTTAATTGCCGTTTGGTATCAGGACTTTCAAGACCCAGTGCTTAAAAATTGCGTATACCATTAGAGACACATCAGCGCCACCAGTGGCGGATTATCCCTAAGGCAAACTAGGCACGTGCCTAGGGCGCGAGGTTACGAAGAGGCGCGCGTGATTTCGCATATCTTCGTTTCTATGCAATGTTATAATTATGTGACATACGAATCGCATTCTTCGCTAAATGAACTATTCACGTAATGTATGTATTTTTTTTAATATGACCCGGGATTCAAAACCGAGACCTCGGCGTTGTAATCGTACCCTAGTACTTCTGTCCCACCAAGGCAGCCTTTTTACATCTTGGTTATGGTGGGCGTAATCGTGTGAAGCGGCGAATAATGCTCTCGTCATTCGATACTCGCATCTCAACAGCACAGCATTTACTATCATGCGGCATCAAAATGAAAATATAAACTTTTTTGACGAGATCAATTGCGCATCGCGGGTAGGAGTAACTTTAAAATAAACTCGTGAGCTAAGAGCAAGCGTTACACATAGCTATGTATCTTGTAACCCCTTTTAAGATGTCAAGTGGGGTATGAGGCCAATTTATAAAACGGGAGCCGGGGTGTGCGTCAACAGGTGGCGGGGGCAGTCTCGAGCAGACTTTCTTCCAGGGTAGCTGATACCCATTTTTACGTAGATTTGCGTATTGTTTGCAGTGTTACATCTGCTTCCGTTATGCGACAGTTCAATGTATGAAACATTATTTAAATATTAAATAAATACACCCAACAGTCACATACATAGCCCTGACCCCACACTAAGATCGAGTCTTGTGTTGTTGGTATCAGTAACTACAAGAGACTTCTCGGTCTCACAAACACCCAGACCCGAAACAAACACTTGTGGTTCACACAAACATTTGTCTCGGTCCGGCGATTGAACCCGCGGCCTTTCGTTTCACAGCCGGCGTCTAACCAACTGCACTGACTCTGATCTAAATTGACAATTTAGATGAAAACTGTTTATTGAAATAAAGTTCTTCGGTAAGTCGTCGTTGCGGTGTAAACAAGTTAAAGGATTATCGATTATTCTTAAGTTTTGTAGATCAAAGTAAGCTTAGCGAACTGATCGCCATCGGAATTGGAGCGTTTTCTTAGTACAAAAATCATTTATCCAAATCCCGGGGGAAACGTTCATCCGGTACAAAATCCATCTTGCTCGTTTAATCCGCGCCGCGACCTACTTCCGTGATTAATTTCATTCCAACAAGTTTAAATCCTTTATTGAACAAAACACTCAGCCGCTCCGAATTATAAAACAATAGCTTTAATTTGAATTTACTGTTGAAACTGATGTCACTTGAATGCCTTTCAGTCGGCAGATTGTTATAAAATTATAACATTTTGGGTGTTTTGCTGTTTGGATATTTCGTTTTGTATTCGCACGGATCACTGAATAAAAAGATGGAAATAAATCGATTGTTACCCATGCATGTCAAGTGTGTTGCGTTCGAGAATCAAATAAGGCACATCCGGTTAGAATAAAATCTATGTAATTTCGTCAATTATCCATGGGGGAGGCCTACGTTCAGCAGTGGGCTTCCTGTGGGTGAAGAGAGAGAGAGAGAGAAATTCGTTAATTATGCAAATACATTTATTTAAGATTTTTAAAAACATACCTATTATGAAGTGTGCTCCGCAGTCCGTATAAGGGCTTCCAACTAGTATCTCGGAGAACGACGGCAAAAGATTTTCCAATTCGTGTTTTTATAGTTTTAGTTTTAACCGTAGCGTAATAAAAAATAACAAGAGATGTTCTCCCGTTTATATTATTAAAATAAACAGCCCTTTATGAAGAAAATTGTTTAAGTTAGCTTTTCATTTTAGATTAAAACATGAAAAACATAAATCTGAATAATATTCTTAATGTTACGAATAACAATAAATACCAACTGTTGTGCTCAACATTGTTTATATTCATGGTAGCTTTAAGTTGTATTGTATCGGCCCATATACGTTCCACGCAGGGCACGGGCCACCTCTACAATCGAGAGTAGTATGACTGGACGCTGGCCTATTGCGTATTGGCGGACGATCTACCTGTATTTGTTTCGTGTCTGGATTTTTGTGAGACCAAAAAGTCTCGTAGTTTTTGATAATCAGGGTGGGGTCAAGAATATGTATATAACTGTTGAGTGTATTTATTTATTACACAGGATTTCGTTGAAACAAATGCAGGGTCATGTAGGCAGGACGTCGCATGATGCCAAAAAGTGAACTCGATGCGGCTCGAGATACCGGAAGCAGATACGGCTCGTCTGGCATGTGTACAAGTGGCCGGAGGGCCCGCGCCGGTTTATTGTATGTATATTTAATTTTATAATTCAGAGGACGGCCGTGGATGTCGCCATTGGTCCTCGCATGAATTATGCATAGGCGCCTTGTAATCAGCGGCCGCTTCGACAAATGACTGCACGTATCACACAATGCATCGGTTGTGCGTAAGCCTATGTCATTTGATGGAGTATGATCGATTGCATGAAAAGAAACTTCAGAGATGTTCGAAGTTAGGTCCACAATAAACTTTTTGGAAAAAGGAATTGTGGTTGCCATGACGTCTGCCTGGCTTCAATTTTTCGAAATTAGTCTCTGTCACTACGCTAACATAATATGTATTTGTATCTTACCAACAAATACTCGCCCCCTGCTCAGCACAATCGGGAGTTTAATTGAGATGGCTTATAGCCACAGACTTATGGCATAGCCCACTCTGACGACCTATTGCAGCATGACGGACTTCATATACCCTCGAAATTTTGGCAAAATGCGAATGAATGATACGCATTTTTATATTTATGAAGAACTCTCAGATGTGAAAGATTTTCACGAGTTTGTCATTTCCTTAACTCATGATCAAAAAAAGGAAACTTGGTCATACACATATTAGTTTGAAAGGGCTCCAACGCAGCAGGCTAGCTGGCTGGTGAGCCCGCTTTTGCCCACTCCAGCCAGTGTGAAAGTGGAGGTAATCGAGTCAAGAGCACTCGGAGGAGATACGGGCCAAGGCTCTCGCTGTAAACAATTGCGATGCACTGTATCGTTATGCACTTTTATCGTACAGATAGAAGTATTTAAACAGATTTTGTTTATTAGCAATGAGTGTGCTGTGTGATGAGGGAATATTGTGCCCAGTTGTGGCAGGAACGGACTGTTAAGTTGAAGGTCGCGTGTTGACCAAAAATAGCTTGATATTCCATGACGCTTACATCAATGACGAAGGAAAATTTCGTGAAGAAATTTGAATATTTAACAGTTCTTCATTAGAATTTAAAAGGCATGTGAAGTCCACTAACCCGCTTTATGGCGATGTGCTGGATTAAAAATTATCGCACAAGGTTTCGCTTACCACAAGTAAAGTATACATTTAAGAAACTAAGGAGTTTTTCATTATAATTTCAATTTTTTTTAGCTCGTTCCGCGCCGCGGAGCTTCTGCTATACGTCACTGTCAACATTGCGTAAACAAGGTCCACGAACCATTCGCCTTCAATATTGCTCCAGGTTGATAAATTACCCGTATAGCGGAAAAGCGTAGTCCCAGTACCCTAATGCCTGCTTCCACGTCAAAGGAATGAATGAATGAACTAGACGAAACCACGCAAATGAGTCCCGTAATGGAACTGCTTTGTGAATGAAGTGATGAAATTGAACCAATCTTGCTTTTATTGCGCACCGGGGGCGGTGGCGTTTTGTGAGCGGATGACAGATTCCGCGGATACGTCATTCGGCAATGTAGCAGGATATTGCTCGTCATACAGCTGAGGAACCGATATTGATAAATGTTAGTTTCACGAAGGCCTTGTTTTGACATGATGAGCTTCTAAAACATGACGATACAATTATTATTTTGCCGATTTGTATAAGTAAGACCTCGTCACCTAAAATAGTAAAGCGTGTTGTTAATACTTTTATGATTCCTATCTGCTTAAATCCTTTTGTAGGCGCAACATGGTTCTTGTTATCAAATAAATGGCTAATAATTTTGAATTTCCCTCCAGTCTCAGTTGAGTCAGATACCTGCCGCTTAAATAATTAGACACACGAATACATCCCTATATCTCACTAATACAAGAGCCGGAGTAATATTCTTAATTACGCAATAGAAATTAGTATTCATAGTGGAAAACATAATCGGCATTCTCACGCCCCTCCCTTTGTCCTATCCAAGGGAGGCGCAAGTTGATGGACAGTAGTCCTGTCCTCACTCCGGTTTAATTCATTATTCATATTGAATTAGGAGCGTGTTAATATTGCGGCCATTGTTTGCCCCGGCCACAAGGGAGCGTGTCCGCTCTGACAATTTGCAGTTACGAATTTTATTAGCAGCGTTATGTCTTCGTCAAAGCCAGTGTATTCCCATGGTGTAAGTGTTAGTATTCGTTTGCCTTCGTGTGTACTGAGTATAGTACACTGTCTGGTTTTGATTAGTTTGAATTTAGATTATGTTAATTTGCTTTATGACGTGACGACATGGTTTATGATCAATTATATTGCAGTGGCATTTAATATCATTTAACCTATGGGTAATGAATAATAAGTACTACTTTTCATATGCATTCATAAACGCAAGTTACCCACGTAAGTGTATAGTGTTTCGGATTTAGCATGTATACAACCAGTTTGAGTTCAGTGAGCAGGCTGGAATAATTATGTCGACAGATGATAAATAGAACCGTCGAGAGATGATTCAGATTCAGATTTATTGGTTTCATAAATATACAAGGTTACCATTTCTGTTAATACTCTTATCTGATACTTTATCGTCGCTTTGTCGCAATTTGTTGAAATAAATGAGGGGCTATGGAACCAGTAGACTTGTGACTTGGCTCAGCACGGCAAAATATCTTTTCTCATAGTGGGTTTAGGGAAAATGAAGATTACTTGTGTTCCTTGCACGGTGTAATCAAGACATACCTACGTTATATCGAAGTCAGAGGTATACGGCCCGCTAATCTCGAGCTTTCCGTCTCGGCACTTCTTCCTTTTAACTACACTATCGCTCGCTAGACTTTATGTAGTAGAAATAATAATTCCGAGTTGTCAACTCGCGCTCACTGTATCGGAAACGTAGACTAGGCGTTAACATTGCTCAGCTCACTTAACCGGATGGTGTAGATTCTTATTTGCGAGTCAATGTTTGGAATGAGCAATGGAGTGGACGTGAAATATAACAAATCGCGTATGTATTAGAATTTTTAATACATTTCTGGTAAATTATAAGTTGGATAGAAAGCTGATGCTGCCTTCCACATCCTTCACAATGCCTATTGAACTATAGACATGTTGCTAGTCCTTGAGGGGTGTAGAACTAAAAAGCAGAGAGGGGAGGATAACTAAAAATATTATTTTCCATCAGACAATGTCTGGTCTACCCTTGTTCAAACGTGACAATTCTGCAGTTTCTCATGCAACGTAGTTAACAAAAATATTTGACTCCAAATATACGAGTAGTACAGTGTCAAAGTAGAACTATTGGAAACCAAATAAGTTATTTGGTTTACTATTTTTCTTGATCCCATACGGCTATTGTCTTGAGTGACAGTTCGTGAGCTAAGCTGCTCATTTATCACGATACAAAGGCGTGTGAGCCACCTGTTGCGAAGTGTCAGTGCGCATTCACGTGGCTCTTGCTCTCCACATCTTCGCTGTAAAGGTCACCTGTTCCGACACTAGTGGCCCGTCGTCCGCGTATATGTGCTTGCGGTTTCGCACCTATCGATCTTTGATTTGATAGCGCTACGCGTGGGCGACTACTTTTGTGAAATTGGTTGTTAATTGAGCAAAATATAACATACACCGGACATTTACAATTTTAACTACTTAATGAGATACGTCTTTGTCGCGGGTATCAATAACAGACGGACTTTTTAATTTTAAGCTCGATTCAAATATTTGTAGATTACAAAAACATATCATAACATTTGTATCTGTGCTTGAATCGAATCTGAAGCTTTTCCACAGCTATTTCATAGCGCAGATGACTTTGTGGTTTCGCACTGATAGTGTGGCCGCGCGGAGGCTATTCCTGAGAAATTGGACGATAATTGAGTAGGTGCAGTGCCATATTGTTTACTGGTTGAACTAGCTGAGTACATCTGATGGGAAGTCCTTTATAATCCGAATAGAGTATTCATAATTACTCTGGCCTATTCGAAACCAGACACACTAATGGTTCACTTTGACAGGTTTTGCACCATTGGTTATTATGTTAGCTATCCGGGAAGATAAATATGTCTTTTCTCTCGCTCGCTCTCTCTTTCTCTCTCCTCTTCAGCTACAAGGCCACTGCTGAACATAGGCCTCCCCCAACGATATCCACATCGACCTGTTGGAAGCGGCTTGCATCCAGTGACTTCTTGCAATCTTATCAGGTCGGCCATCCACCTTGTCATACCACCATAAAATCACATTATTAAAAATTCAAGGCCCCCTAAATTCCGCAAACACAACTGACCAATGTAGTGTTATATTGTGGAAACTGATTGGATCGAAATTGGGTCGACATGTGAGCAGGTCGCTCAGACACATAATATACTAAACTACTATACGTGATTTCGGAACCCGTGTCGCTCCATATTACTGTTGCGATATCCAATGAGTTTGTATCACTAACTACATATATTACCAATGGAACCACGCTGTCAACGATAAAAGGAAACCGGCCCATCGTAAAACGAAACCTCCCATCCAACCATGCGAACATCTAATTTCCAAGAATTGACACCGACACGTGGGATTTTCCCCTTCGAAAGGAGATAAAATAAAAAGGTAAAATCTCACCGTGACAGGATACAGATAAAAGGCAACATGTTCGAGTGAATATGGCCGAAATGTCGGTTATTGGTTTTACCCGAGTAAAAGCCTCGCTCGACACTCGTACGGAGGAAATTTAATAACACATAAGGATATACTTACGTCAGACAGATTCGCGATTTGCTTATGAGTTACGCGACGTATTGGTACAAAAGTATGGTAACTACTCCAACTCTTTTTGTCTATTTAAGTTCGGCCGTTGAAAAGTACTTCACGAGCTAATATAAGTTTTGAAAAGGTCGTGTGTGTTCAAAACTTTCAGATGTATCTTTAGATTCCGATATGTCAAATGGGAATTTAATGTCGAAACTTTGGTGAATATCGAATATCTATTATTAAACTGGTTGTCTGGCTAATCTTTCTCGAATGTAAGGATTAGGAGTACATTAAGTCTGCTACAAAGTAATGTAAACTTATATCCTCGTCTTTAGCTAATATTCTCAGACGCAAATGATCGTCTTATAACATTGAATATATTTTACACATAAACAGATTTTTCTCATCTAATATAATGTTATTCAGCGACTTTATTGAAATACATTATCCTCCGTTGAGCAATTCACTAATAAAACCATCGCCGCTTCTCATAAAGTTCTCATAAAATCCATTTCACAAATGAAGCGGGATTATAACAAAATTTCTCACTCCCTTCTCCACGGTTACTTTTACCATTCTAATTCATATTCCATTACACAAATGAAAGTGTTTTAAGTAATTTGGACAGGTATACATTTGCTTCTGGAGCGGCCCAAGTCATTCCCGCCTGGTAACACATGGAAATAATAAATAATAGGAGCGCTATTTTTGTGTCGACCTAAAGTTAAAATAGAACATTGGTGAATATTTTTTTCCAGATGGATTTACATTTTAACACTCCTACTCTGTGATTATTAATAGTTTATTACGTCTTCGGCTAAACACTCGGGGGATCCATGACGTCATACTGGACAGACGCCGCTGCAGGAACATCTGTGTTGCCTTAAACAGTTAGCGCATACAAAGGGAATACTTAATAGATCTACATAATCTGTACATAACAATCGTTTTGTAATCTCATAAGATGTAAATTGCAATACTGGAGTGTGTTTACGATCAGTATACTTACTATATAGCTTTCAGGATCTACTTTAACTATTTGTAATACTGCAGAATAAGGCCTCAATCAAAAAACAAATTTCTGGGTTACTGCATTCACCTTCATAAAATTAGCCCTTTGTTGGGACTTTACGAATAAGTTGTTATATGTTTTCGGTCCATCTATTTTACAACCGAAGCATTTTAAAAATAAAACGAGATGGTAACATAACTGATGATTTAAAACTCTTACAAACAATTTGTTGAGTTTCCAGCGATTTCAACGCTCTCATTTACTTACTACTTGTGTGTTATTATAATAAATTTCGATCGGGTTAAAAGATTTCACAATGAATAGATACGTTTTTGATTTAATGTGTGATGTGAGTGCCAATATTGTACGGCCCTTTTTTAAATTGTTAAACACTTGAGCTGACCGTACCGTCTCTCAGAACTCCTTCATCATCGATATCTTAATCCACAGGAAGTCCAATGCCGAGTATACTCTTTTTGCTACAATAATTTTCTCAACCTTATGGGAACGGCCTGCATCCAGTGACCTTCTGCAATCTTTGTTAGACAGTCTATTAATATAGGTGGAAGTTCAATGTTTAGATACCCCATAATTGATAGAAACTATCCGTCGTCAATGCCTGTTTTCTGCCTCTTTGTATTTTTAATTAAATAAAAAAATCATCTGAAGGTTTTCTAAGTCACATAGTTTTTCAATTGTTGTATTGTCATCGATCCTTGATAAATGTGGAAAATATCAAGGCAATCCGGCGTTTTGAAATGCTCGAAAATCGACTTCAAGGATTCCGTTACATACATACGTACATACAGGCGAAGCTAATAAAAGCGTGTAATAACCAAGACTTGTTGAACCTCGCTTAGCGTCTGCGCCACATTTATATTTTAGTGCCTTCTGAAGGTGCCTTTCAGTAATTAACGTAATTATCTTAACGGATTTATGTATATTCGGAATAACTTATTTGTAAAATTAAAACAAGAGCTATAAACTCCGTAATTCAAGCTAGAATTATAGCTGCTTTTGAGGATGTTTGGCAGTTTACTGCTGTATTTTGCAGTTGTATTTTGGAAATTTTTGCGGCATTGCGTATATTCCCCTTCTAATTCTTACTGCTGACTGTGTTGCTACCCCTCCCCCATCAGCGTCACTATCGTGTAAGGGTTTTTAATTAATCGTCTGATCTAAAGATTTGGGGGATGAGTGAATTTTTATGTATCACATAGGCTTTTTAACGCTGTGATTTGAGACACAGGGTTACTAGTATCTTGCCAAGCATATTTTCTTGAAATTCTTCGATATTGCGGTATACCAAATTAAGTATGAACGCTTCTACTGTCCAAATAAGTAGGATACACCACTTCAGCCGTATCGCAATATGGTTAATTGTGTTTTATCTACAAAGCTTTTATATTTACTGATAATGATTGTCGATATTTCATATCAGTACATCGATCACTTGTTTTTAGAAGGTTCTAAAAATAGTCTCACATTAACTTTGACCAATGTTAATCCTCCCTAAATAGTAATTGAAATATTCTTTATTCTAATTATTATGTAAATTCAATGTGAACTTGTTATAAATATGTGTATGTTAAAGTTGAAGTGGCCAAATAGAAATCCAGATGTGTAACGAGAAAATTGTATTATATATTTAGGAAATGAAATGAAATGAAAATAATTTATTGTATCCCTTAAAATGTTAATACAATGTTCATATAATTTGTAGTACATACTCGTATAATGATAATCTAGTGCATTACACCTGACAGTAACAGTTAGTGTCCAGATACAGAAATGACTAACCGATAACCTACATATGACCTACAGTTATTTATCTGGGTTTAGGTGTTTGTGCATATTACATTTGTTTATTTAACCTAATTACGATAACTGTCTCGAATTTGTGCCTGAAGAAAGGCTATAGGCCCGCAATTTTTATCACATTTTAGGATGAAATTATGCTTGGCAAGCTATGTGTTGCTAAAGTCGCAGTTCTGTCTACACTTGAAGGAATTGTGTGTGACCTTATACATGTGTAGTTACATACATATTATACCCATTATACCAGAGTAATTTCATTGTGTTTTCCTAAAAACAACCATTTCAGCTATCGCAACTTAAAGTTAAAACATTCAAAAGAATTAATTTATTTGTGCTAAAGTTATTGCCGGCGATGGTACCGTAAATCCTCATAATCTATTAGCCCCTGTCCAAATTCACAAGTTGCCTGACCTTTTCCATCAGCCTTATTGATATTTCTCCGGCTGCTGTCACGTTGAGGCCCGTATTTATTTGGTAATATGTCCCCGAGGTAGTGGCTACCCTTTTTATTGACTTGTGTCCCAATGTTTCGTTTATTTCGGAGTGCTCTGTGAAAAAGTTAAGGGTACTTAAGTGTTATCGAATAAAACCTATAAAAGAGTTGTTCGTAATAGTGATGTATGTGTTTTATATATTTATTTAATTTTTGAGTTACTTGCCTCAATGATAGTTTACTGTGACACATATAGGTATAATTAATCTATATGTTGAAGAGTTATTTGATTTTAGCGTCTTAAACGTGGGATTCTGTTCATTTTATTAAGTTATCTGTAAATATTTGTGCTTTTATTACGCAATTTTTTCTTAAGTATATACAAGCTACATTTAAGAAAGCAAAAAATGAAATCTTAAGGAAGCTTGCCGGAAAAATAATATTCTTTCAGAGGTAAATGAATGGGGAGACAGTGGTTATTAATTTAAGTGAAACCGTGGGAAAGATTTCTGAGCCGACCTCGCGAAAGGCCACTCTGGCATTTGTCCCTTGCTATTGTAGCAAACTTTAAGCATTTTTTGTTAGGATTTCTAAACGAAATTATATTCAAAATCAAAATGTATGTCTATCTCGCTCTGTCTGTCAAAACGCTGCGCACGAACATGGACGATATAATTTGTGTTTGCTGAATTGAATAAATAAATATCTTTACAAGATACAATTATTTCTGCGTAATAACCATCATTTTTTTAAACTTACGTTCAGAAATTCGAATGTTCTTTTACAAACCGTTATTTTCGGATCCCGAATCCCTTCCCCGGATGTTTGGTATGCTGCTGCTGTTATAATATAACACGATTTTTATACTCGATATAAATATAGAAATTACTGTCAAAAGATATCAATAGTGAAGATATAAGACATGATGTGCAGCGTAGTCATTTTTCCAACCTACTGTTAAAAACGGTTTTCCACCGATTTGCACTGGTTATGGTAATGGAAAATTACTAAAAATTGTGCTGTAAACACTGTTTAATGTTTCTCGAAAATTTAGGGCTAGATGGCAATACGCCCACTTGTTTTAGTGAAGAAATTTCCCTTTGTCGTGTTTGATGCTGCGGACCCTGTGACTGCGGTGGGTCGACTCAAAGTGTACATTAGGGTAGTTAAGTAGATTGCCCGTTTGTGTACTTTGTATTTTGTTTTTATTATTTTTAATGAACATTGGGACCCTTTTTTTATTAAAAAAATGCTGATGGTGTATTTGTTCTATAAAATGTTATTATAATAGGATTGGAAAAAGTCGTTGTAAGTAAAAGAAAGTGGGCGTAAGAGGTTCTTTATTAACTTAAATAAATTCCTTATTAAGCTTGAATAAATTTCATTATGATAAAAAGACCCATTATTGTACCATCGTAACAACATACCAAGGGTTATAATACAAGCATCTTTTTATTAATCATTTCAAGAATGTATTTACAATCTAAGCCTGCGGCGTAATGATCTTCAATACTATATTATAAGTATTATTTCCTGTGCAACAAAGTCTAGAATTGAACGGCAACATATACTCACACAATATGAAAACCTACACGTGGTCGTACATTATTTAATCTAGTTGTGAATAATATTTGCCGGCTTCTACGCCGTACGCGCACATACCCTTGTCGAGTAATTGTGCGTTTGACGTCAACTTTTAACTAATTTTCTCGGCTTAAAACATACTACCCGCTCCACTCGCATGGAAAATGTGTAAACATAAATTATATAATTTGTAATGGGCCGAAAAGTTGTCGAGTGAAGCCACATACCATCAAGCGCAGGGTCGGACGACCACCCAAAACGTGGACTGATGACGTAATAAATGTTTCATGAAGTCGCTGGATGTAGGTCGATGTAGAAATCCTTGCGGAGGTCTAGATTCAGCAGCAGTTTCCTATAACTGAAGTTGAATTGAAATAAAACTATTTTTACGGATTTTATTGCGATTTGGTTTAATTTATAGATTTTTAATTTTTAAAATCTGTAAAATAGTTTTATTTCAATGTGTAACATTCGCGTAAATCTAAGAAACCATTATGCAGCAGAATTGTTAATGTATCTTCGCTTGCCGTTCCAGCTTCTGTATCCAGCTTGCTAATAATGTTATAATTATGCCATTATTTTCAATAATAAGGAAAAATAAAATTTATTTCTAAATGTTTAGGAATGACAGTCTTGTATCATGTGGGTTCAGGAAGATGTATCATTTCAGTGTTGTAATAATTTATTTGCTATTAATTATACATCTTTTTGAACGGCCGCAACTCCGATATTAAATTTAGTCCAATTCTTGAGTTGTGGAAGTAATTTAACTCCAAAGATGAATTTGATATTTATTCGCAAGTTTTGACGTGATGAGTCAACAGACAGTCCGACTTGTTTATTATTCCTCTCCCAAATATATTCTCTTGCATTTTACGTTTGTATACGCACGAATAATATATCTATTGGGATGAATAAACCTTTTGATATGTTTAAAAAACAAAACTCACGTATATTTTATTTAAACAGATATTCAGTAGCAAAAGTAAAGAAGTTGATATACGTTCTACTGCGAGTCACGGGTCTCCTCCACGATTCATTGGAATTTAGGTCTTATTTCGCAATGTTGGTTAACGTAGCATATGATCATTATAATGTTAAACTATTAATTTATAAATAAACATCTCAAACGGTGTAATTATATAGTTGAACATCCCATAAGATGTTAAGTCCAGTACCTATGTCCAGTAGTTACTCTGGCTACAATTTCCTTCAAACCGAAACACAACAGTGAATTTATACTGCTGCTTGGCGGGAGAAATAGACATTGCGGTGATACCTACCCAGGCGGCATCTCACATATGACAGACCTACCACCAGTATCAGCCCTAAATCCCCATTCCAGAGCACTGATTTCCATAAACGAGAGCTCGCTTGGGAACGATTAGGTTGGCCACTACACTTGCCTAGTGCGGGTTAGAAGACCTCGTTCCACAGAAAATCTTGTTAAGATCTCCATAGTATGCAGATTTTCTCACATTATCCTTCACCGTTAAAGTACTACAAAATATTGCTTTACCAGCACGTCTCGATGTTGGTATACCAGCAATAGTTATAATTGGGATATAACACCAGCAGTACGACATTTTTTTGTATAAAATTGTGAAAGTAACTGGCTTACTAGTCTATTCACACGATGTAATTGGAGAGTACTTTAATGAATGTGCCATCTACCCTACAATTCTCGAGTGGACAATGAATGCAAGGGAGAATGATTTGTACGACGTAATGAAGGGTGATTCAAAGGGGTCGAGAGCTGTACTTTTTTCTATATTCTTTGTGAATTACGTTATTTTTTATGAATACGTGATAACGTCAATGATGGTAAGCAGTCTCCTAAAAAAATATAGTGGATTGTTTCCATTAGGATACTTTATTTTATTGGTATTTCCATGTTTTTATATTCGTAATTGGTAATCTAAATACTAAAAACTGAATTTTTAATTAACATTTGAGAAATAAATGGCGCTAAAGTTTGGCTGTTAATTATACATTTAACCAATCAACAAAGATTGACTGATATGGATAGAAGAATAAAAGGTAATGGAATTAAACTTTCGTATATTCTAATAGGAAAGGCTGTTAAAACTATGAATTATTTCGGGTAATAGGTTAAAAACAAATGGTTGTAAAGTGTCCAGCAGTCCAGATTTTACTACCGACCTCGTTCGACCCTCCATTGTGCTCTTGGCAAGCATTTATATGTCCATAATGATTCGATTCGCCACTTAACTAAATGTTATTTTTGTTGGCAGATTAATGCGTTGGACGCGGAACACGTTGCGGACGGCCGTGTCTGATTTCGCCGCTTGATATCGTGAGTATGTTATCTTAACCTTGAACTTTAACGGACTGTCAATCTCCTGATTATCGTTCAGATTTTCTAAGAATTATGCCACTTTTATGTTCAATAAAAAACTTATTGTTGACTTTATGTCCACATTCAGTTTCTGGAAGAGATTTTTTCTATATTAAATTAATTACGCCTTCATGCATTATGTCTTCTTATTGCGGTTACATGAGTGATACAATACATGTACGAAAACACATGTGGATTTTTCTATTCATTATCAGCCCGGAGTCAGGAATTTGTGCCCGATATGGCGATAGGCTCGCCCCCTATCACATCATGGGACGAAACATACAAGGCGAAATGTGGGTGTCCTGGTGACGCCTCTGCCTACCCCTTTGGGGATAAGGGCGTGAGTTTATGTATGTACGTATGTACGAAAACACGATTGCGTTCCTTTGGACAAGGCAGAGATACCAGAAATACTAGTGGAATAAAACTCATAAAGGTCAAACATCACTTCGCATCACCGGGTTCGCAAATACACACATGTGCAGTATTAAATTGTTGGCTTAAAGGATTAACATCAGGCGGGATGTCGTAAAATATATAGCGTCAAATGTCACGTTGATCAAACAGTGAGATAAGAGTGGACAGATCATTATTTTCAGTTCATGTAAGAGGTCAACGAATGAGTTAATCGTTCAACGTAGGAAGTACATTAGTGCTGATTAAGGTTGATTGTGTTATCCGTACGTACTTTGCAGCAGGACATAGAATCCGATTTCGAATACAGCCAGGAAAGTTTGGAATCTTGGAAAGTTTGAAAGCTTTCCCTCAACACATATTGGGCGGAAATAAGTTCGTTAACTGTTGTAGTAGTGACAGTTTAGCCTATACCTTCGGGGGTGAAGGCGTTAAATTTTGTCATGTCTTCAAAAAAGAGATGAGTTATGTACATTACTTGATCTTGATTTATATGCAATACTAGGAGTTTACCAGTCTTGCTGCTTGCGCTCTAGTTAACCGTTGCACATTTATAGTACTATTTGATATAGGCAATGGTGAAAACAACACAGAGTTTACAACCAATCAGTGCCCCTAGCCGAAACATTTTGAAGTATCGTATAGTAATTCTCGTATAGTATCGTAAACGTTTCCCGCTGTGAAATTTTAGTTCCAAATACGCTCACAATGGCGCTGTTTAAATTCCCATACAAAATTTTACTATTACTATTCTATTACGATACTGCAAAATGTTCCGGCTAGGGGCTCTGTAAACGATGCCCGAACGTATTGAGACGAATTTGTATCCAAACATTATTTTTATATCACAATGTCTTATACTACGGGTACTGAAACATAATATAGCGTGAAGAATTAACTTCTGTGGCACGCGGAAATCGATGGAGTGTCCATTAGTGTATTGTTTCCTATTACTTTATGTAATGGACGAAAATAAAATGATTGGCTTCAAGTGTAAGTGCTTCGGTAGAGGACGATGAACGCATAAAAAACAATATCTACAGGAACTGCGGGTCAAATATTCGATGTGTCGAACTGCCTTTATTTGTAGAACTTATTTAAAAGAATAATCCTGTTTGGTAATTTTGCCTTTGCTTGTATTTTAACATACTCGTATTTTCAATGTATTTTGCCAAATCGCTTCATGAATAAACTGTTTATACAGTAGGTATAGTATCAGCCCTTAAACCAAAATAAAACGCTGAAGTAATGAGCTAAGCTAGATGTAAATTGCCTATGGGACGCAGACGTAAATTTTCATATGTGTGTATTTTTACCGACATTTTCCGAACACTAATCCAAGGAATTGAGTTTTAGGCTTATCTAAATCGATCAAATTGGTTCAAAGTATTGCTTATCAATGTATATTGTTTATAGAGCCGGTTTAGGGTGTTTGCACACCTCGGGTTAAACAAACAGACTTGTTGGCACCGTGTACGTATTGTTCTCACGATCCTCGGAACCCGCGTTGCGTCCACGGCGCTGACTCAATATTTGTAAACACACTTAATTGCTGGAAACATTTAATTGTGTATACGTTATGAGGAAATGTGTGATAACTCTGCATGCGGTTTAGTAGAATGTCATACACTTGCATGTAATGTACGTCAGATGACTTCTGTAAGGAAGACGAAACCCTCTATTTCTGCCTTGCTGATGGTAGAGTACTCATATTTTAACAAATTAATACTGCTGTATATGCATATGCGGTTCAGCTTAACGTTGTTTTTATTGATCGGAAGTGATTGCCTCCGCTAAAGTATTTCTTCTACACTTAGTTCATAAGCCCGTTGCTAATCTCTCAAAAAAATATGAAGACAAAAAAGGGGATCAACTAATTGGTCTCCGCGACTGGAAGAGTCCACTGTCCTCCACTATTTATTATTTGACTGTATTTTATATTGAAATTTTATGTATGAAATGTAATAAACATGCTAATTATTTAATACAATTTGTTAAACATAAGCATTTGATAAAATATCTAATTCAACAGTCCAATATGCATAAACGATTCAACTACATCGAGTGTCGGGTTATCATGTGCATGGCGTCATCCATTGATTAACACCGGCGTTGGCAGATGCCCGCAGATTGTTTTATAAACACGGCTTTATCGGTACGATTAATGTGCACCTCACAGGGCGTTGAAGGACGCCCCATTACTCTCGTTTGAGACCTTGAGAGAAAGCATTTCTTTAACATTTTAACATTTCACTTTAATTTCACATTTCAATGGCATATTATATTATATTTCCTAGCAAACATAAGTAATTCACAGTGGTCATATAGTTTTAAGAGCCCGTTAATATCGACATAAACTGTACGAAAATGTAAATAATTTATTGAGTTTATTAAAATGTTCTACATTATTCAGATTCAATAAGATTTTTTGTTCTACCAGTCGGTTCGGAAAGCGCTTCTTTTTTCGAAAGCATTTTACAATATAGTGATTCTTACAAAAGTAAAAGTTGGTTTTAATCAGAGCAGTTCATTGATAACTTGTTATAATTCGCAAATAATACATATTTTTAATACAAATATGTTTATGTTATATTTAATATGGCTGAGTGAAGCGAAGTAGCACATAACGAAGAATCAGTATACTCTGTTTCGCCAACGCAGTGAATAATTGTGAATGAACAGAATAATTATGAACTCAGACTGTCAGTATTTCAGCAAATGGTGACGGATCTGCTTATATTGGAAGAAAATTTGGAAAAATCTCAAAGAACCCCAAATCGATATTAATTAATCTAATTACCGCAATTACCGAGTATCGAGGAATTCACGGTTCTGTTCCGTTATGGTAATTATTCATGAATGTATAACGTAATATAGTCACATATGTATACGTATATACTCGAAGCTGTTCAATTAGTTTAATTATTATAAATTAATTAAACAGCGGTTGGATCCGAATTAATTGCTTGGCCTCGTTGCTCGTGTAATTATGTTAAAACTAAAAGTCTGTAATTACTAATTAGTTTATGATTTTTTTAGTCCTTAGTCAGCCGACAATTAAGGTTTCAGTTTTAACTTTTCTAAAATTTGTTTTGCAATTTCAAACTATAATTTGTACAGTTTAGTTAATTATGCTTATAAGAATCTTTGTATGCTAAATTCGTTGGTTTTAGCGTTTCGTATAGTAAATAAGTGGTATGAATTTTTATAGCATCTACTTCTTCAGCCCCCGGAAATCAACTGTTGAACCAGGGCTGTCCCCCTGCGATTTCCACAGCGAACTATTGAATAAGTATCCTGCGACTTTGTGCAATCCTATAATATACAAAGCTCATTTTGTTATCCAAAATACAAGCCATGAAAAATGATCTGTGACTCATATTTTTAACAACTATGAAATTGATATTGACGATTCTAAATCACGTTCATTAATTTTAACAAATATTAGATAATCTGATATTCTGATAATTTAAATTCCACGTTAAATTTGCTAAGGTGAAAATATCAGACTAATGACAGCCTCCGTGGCGCAGTTGGTTAGACGCCGGCTGTGAAACAAGAGGCCGCGGGTTCGATCCCCGCACCGAAACAAATATTTGTGTGAACTACAGGTATTTGTTTCGGGTCTGGGTGTTTGTGAGACCGAAAAGTCTCGTAGTTTCTGATACCCACGACACAAGACTCGATCTTAGTGTGGGGTCAGAACTATGTATGTAACTGTTGGGTGTATTTATTATTATTATTTATTATTTAAACATACCTAGAAATATGTAAATAATTAATATTTAATGCAGACTGAAAAGGCATTAGTGTTTTCGGCTACAATAAGCCCGCATCATTATATTATCGTTTCGAGCTGAAGGCACTCGTGTTAATTAAACTGTGCTTATTTGCCCGTATTACTTTACGCTTGGGAATGACCGCCGCTTCCTAACATCCACCGATTACTTGCTCAAATCTTAAATGGAATTTAATTATGTTTTGTTGAAATTATAACTTTATGTACCTGACAATGTAGTTAAAATATAGGCCAATTGTTGGTCTATATTTTGAAAGGATAAGTAATGTTATTTCTCGAAGTAATAAAAATTGTATGTATTTCCAAATCGTTACTACATAAATTATATCCAGGTCATCAGATCAGTGTAATTATATGGAATGTCGCATAGCAAGTTGCAATCATCGAATGCAATGTAGCCACTTTACTCTCAAAAAAAAAACCCTTTGTACATACAGGGTATCTCAAGACCGCGACCGAAAACGAAGCCAGGTGGTATTATTAGTGACTTCAAACACAATGCAACTAAAAATTTCGCAACAAAAATTGACATCTTTTTTTTTAGATTTTTTTTTACTGATCATCGTATTCGGGTGATAAATACATAATTTTACTAAAATAATAATGTACACCTGTTTATTTTTAAAGTCGCAATGGTACGCAAAGGTTTAAATTACTATTTTCGCAAAAACTAGGTATTTACCACCCAAACACGATGATGTTTAAAAAATTGCAAAATTTTTCATTGCATTGTGTCTGTTACCACTAAAACTACCACCTGGCTTCGTTTTCGGTCGCGGTCTTGATATACCCGGTATATAAAACAAAATATGAATATAAATCAAGTTTCATATTAATCTGTTCTCATTGCAAATCCAACATCGCTCGTTAATGTAACAACTGGATTAATTATATTTTAATTAGCTTAGATAACAAAACGGTCCGGAATATGCGATGCGTGTTTCGTCACAATTGAAACGTGACTAGGTTGATGTGCCAGAGGATCAGTGGCATGATCCACGACGGATTATAATCAGTGGTGTGGAGTTCATACACAAATACTGTAGAATCCTGCCGATTTGCTAAATACGGGAAATTGTGTTAAATATTAGTATCATTCCGGACGGCGCGGCGACCAATTCGGATTGATGGAGTTCCCACCAATGTACACAATTGTGCGAAATCCGTCACAAACTACGCATCTTGATTCGAGTTCAGTCGGTGTTTATCAGATTTATGACAGATTGTGGATACTTCAGAAGCCTGATTATGATCCTATGCTCGCTACCAATGATTTTTTTGTTATCAAAATGTGTCATGATTGTCGCGGAATATGCATGTGCCTTCGGAAAGTCAGGTTAATATCCGATCGCGAACGAACTCTGACTGGGAAATCTGGTCTGTCCCCAAAACGGCTACTACTCAAGCCACTATTTGCCTTATAGCTAGTCATTCGTTATTGTAGTCAATAATGAAATTGAGTTTGATGAGCTTGTCCTTTTTCAATTTAGACCATACTAACTCAACCTTTACATCACCACGTAGATTCCTATTTTTTCTGTCAATGAACTTATTTTACTCGTATATTTGAGAAAAATCCCATTTATAATTTCGATGTATTTCCCAAGGTTTAATTAATTAGTGGTCTAGTAATAATTAACTAAGTCTGGTTGGTTGCTAATTGCCTAGCATGAATAAGTGGCATGTACGCTCTGAATAGAAGTTCATCCACTCCGCATTGTTTCAAACAGCAAAATTATGTTCTTAAATAATTTCACATTTCATACACATTGCGGATCCGCTAATTGCTTTCTAGGAATCTAAGCAATGGTCGTTAGCCGGTCACGATCGAGCCCGTACGAACTAAATGCATCATTTGCACATTTTTTTGACTTATCGACCTTCACGGTTCGACCGCTGGCCAATTAGAATCCAAGAAATATTGTTTTGTTTTTGTAATCACGGTAAAGCGATTACGTAATATGTGATGGTAACAATGGAGGACTAAAGACTGTGAAGGATGCTCATTTGTTTATTTTGTGGTTTTACCAGACAGGTGATAATGTTGCGGATCACTCATCATCGTCACTTTTCTCTTTTTTCAATACTGGCATATGAGTGTCTGTCAGCGAGATATACCTAGTGATTTTTTGTGGGTTTACACTGGACACAAATAAATCGGCATGTTTAAAAACATTGCTTGGGCTATGATGGCAGATTTTCTATTTGAACCTAGGTATGACGAATTTCATACCTTTGTTTACGGTGGTCGCTCTCCGCAGATGAACAGCCTATTATTATCAAGACTAGCATAAAACTTAAGCTGCCACAGAAGTCTCACATACGTTTATTTTAGATTCGCTCTAGTTATTAGCAAGTGCACGTATCGATGCAGCTAATTAAAAGCACTTGGATGCAGTTAGTCATGCGCGCGACATGAATTCTCGAGGCGTGACGTGGCTCGCGTGCATGATGGCTTATCTCATGCAAAACGGTAAATTTTTTGGAAGGTACTATACAAAAATGGCTTGTTGATACATTTTTAGTACCTAGCAGTGGAAGCGACTACTCGTATAATGCGAGGAAACCTGCATATAATAGCGCATTTAAAGAATTTCTTGGGTGTGTAAAGACCGTCAACCCACACTAGGCCAGCGTGGTGGACTATATGGCCTATCCACTCTCAATCGTACCCTAGATTGTAGAGCAGGCCCGTGCCCTGCAGTGGGATGTATATTGGCTGATACAAAATGGATCATTTACAATGGGATAATTCGCGCAGTCCTGCCATGACTGTTCAAGTGTCGTGCTATCTAGCATGATATGTATCTTGGTGGTTGCAAAGCATGCGGAGAGCGAAAACTGGGATAAGTTCATGGCAGAATATTTAATGTATTTTTTATAGCATAGGTCCGGCAAACGAGCGAACAAGTACTGATGGTAAGTGGTCACTGCCGCCCATGAACATCCACAACGCTGGATCATGGATGTGTTGCCGGAACATTAAATCAGGAGAGCGGGAAGAAAAAAGAATGGGATGATGAAGGGTGTATTCTCGTATGCGCGCTGCATTGAATAATATCCATACATAGGTTCTCAAAAGCGGATGTACAGCAGGGGTTAACAGAAATCTCCTGCACCCCGCATGCGTCTCACTCGAGAAATATGGAGTCATGATGATTAAGCGCTATCAAGCCCATTAAGGCTAAAGGAAGGTTGCCGCCATGCTTCAAAGTAATATTCTGCCATATTCCGTAGCGACAAACTTTCAGAAGTCAATTTAGAGATTTTACACATTGTGTTGTGTTGTACAGCGTTACACGAATGTACACGAATAAATATAGGTATATGGGATTTGTATATTTGTATTTAAACATATTCATAATAAGTAAAACGGGAAATGTCTCGCACCAATAATTATTTGAACATTTTTCCCTGGACATATATAATATTGCGTCAAATATTTTAGGATAATATAATATTTTGATTAATTAAAACACAACTGCGGTATGATGATAATGTTATTGCCGTATCAGGATGGGAATTACCCTTTTTTTATCACGCACGAACACAATAGACATTGGATGCGAATATAATTAGAAATATTATTAGCTATGTACTTAATGCTTTATTGACGTTTATTTTATTTGTATTATTTACTGTGGAAATATGATGTTTCTTTACTCCACAATCAAGAATACAATAGCGAGAAGTTTGGCCATATAGTCCACCACGCTGGCCTAGTGCGGGTTGGCGGAATTTACTCACCATAAAAATTCTTACAAATCGCTATGGTATCCAGTTATCCGTACGATGTTTTTTTTTAACGTTTTAATGCTTGGTCATTGACTATCGATACACACTGTATGACTCCGAAAAGTCAGAGGTGTGATCTGGAATTTGAATATGCCACCATCGCAAACATGAAGACAGCCGCTTGTCCGCTTACCAATAGGCCACCATGCACGGACATAAATTTACAATATATACATGACACAAATACATAAATATATTTAGTTTAAATTTTTTTTTTATTTTACAAGTATAAAATGTTAAGAAACACTGCAGCAATTTACATAAATTAATTAATTAAGTCACTTACTTATACAACCGTCAAATGCAACAAAATTTATTGTTTCGTTTTGTAAAAATAATATCAAGTACGGAAATAGGATTGTGGGCGTATTTATTGGGCAACGGTCTTATATTTCGTGGGCGTTGCCTAATAACTCAAAGCATTTGGAAGATTTCAATTAGAGTTATCTGGTTCACAAATTATATTTAAAATAACAATTAGTATTGAAATAAAACTATTTTTACGGATTTTATCGCGATTTGGTTTAATTTTTACATTTTTTAACTTCCCGACGTTTCGATTACTTTACAGCTTTCGTGGTCACGGGGCGGACCGTCCCGTACAACCGTATACAACCGTCAAATGCAACAAAATTTATTGTTTCGTTTTGTAAAAATAATATCAAGTACGGAAATAGGATTGTGGGCGTATTTATTGGGCAACGGTCTTATATTTCGTGGGCGTTGCCTAATAACTCAAAGCATTTGGAAGATTTCAATTAGAGTTATCTGGTTCACAAATTATATTTAAAATAACAATTAGGACGGTCCGCCCCGTGACCACGAAAGCTGTAAAGTAATCGAAACGTCGGGAAGTTAAAAAATGTAAAAATTAAACCAAATCGCGATAAAATCCGTAAAAATAGTTTTATTTCAATGTGTAACATTCGCGTAAATCTAAGAAACCATTAACAATTAGTAGTATAAAATAGTAATGGGAATAAATAGTAATGGGATTGATTGAATTTCCCGAATTTTACATTTAATTTTCTTTTCTCTATAATATAAAGGGAATGAAAAATAAAACTAGCATATTATTTATCACCTCCTTGGGGGTGGAATTTTTGCAATTTTTACTGAAGTATGAACTATAACACTTTGAACTTAACCATATCTTTTTCTACCTTCCCCTTTTCATAAATGCTGGGATAATCGTGGTTAGGAAAATAAAATGATGCTATTGGTGTATTGTACTACCTTGCCCACCACTCATCCTCCTCGAACATCTCAGTTAGATACACAGCCGCAAAAATCCTAACAATCTTGCCGGTGTAGGTCCGGAACAAGTCGATTATGTACGTCAGATGTCGAACACTAATTTTATCGCGCGTAGTGTTAACTTTAAACTTGGCTGATGGTAGATCTCTCATATGTGTGAGGCTGCCTACCCAGGCACCACAACCAGGTACCACAACAATTCCTATTTCTCCCGTTAAACAGCAGTGTAAATGCACTGTGGTGTCCCGGTTTGAAGGGCATCGTAGCCAGAATAACTACTGGACATGTTAAGACTTAACATTTTATGTCTGAGGATGAGGAGCGCAGTGGAATACCAAGCAATGCTTTGTAATTCATGGTGTTGTTTGGTTTTCTACTTGCCATGAGTAGTTGTATCGCTTACCATCAGGCGAATGGCATGCTCGTCTCGCCATTTAACGCAATAAAAAAAAAATTTTCAACACGTTTACGCAGGCTTTGACAGACATTTAGACTGTTTATCTTACATTTCATGCAAGAATATGAAAGTTCAATATGAAAGTTGCGTCAAAACTTAGCATCGTGTGTGCGTTTCGATGTAATTCGGCAGAAAATTAATCTTTTGATGTGTCTGTAAGTTGAGCCGATGAGCGGCGGGCGTTCACGATTCACCTCCTATTTACATGTGAAAGGTTCCTTCCTCATTGAACTTGCCTTTAGACTCCCTGGGTAATGTATGCCCGGAATTTACGAATGGTTAGGCAATTTTCTTCTAGTATATAAATATATTATAGTAACGTTTACTTGATTCGTGGCTGAAGGATACGGAATTCGTTTCGCCTGAGTAGCCCCTTGGTAGCGTCAAGCTGGTAGGGACTACAAAGATGTTAGGCGGAACAAACATTAATTTCATGCCTTAGAAACATAATAAAGCTGCTGACTAGAAATATAGATAATAATAGAGAAAATTAATTATTTTATTGAAACACGTTTTGATTGTATTCCACGTGGAATTAAAGTTCTAATTTTAAATTGACCTTTAGCTCCAGGATAGCTCTAAGCTAATATTGAATCGGATGTGGTACTGTTACGTGCCTAGAGAATACGTTTTATTAAATATTGTTTATTCAAACAATGCATATTTAAATATAATATTTTTAATCTGGCGTAATTAATTATGATTTAACCGCGCCCGAGTTACGAGACTGCTGTGCCGTGCCGTGCTACGTGCCGTAGCATTGTTTAACTACGACGCTACGACGTAGTGCCGTAGACGAGAGCACGAACCACTTTTACTTAGCTTAACTTCGTTTACTTACACATTTCAAAATTAAAGTTTAATGCGAAGAGAATTCGCTTACGGCATTATAATGTATTTGCCTATTATTATAATATGGGCAATTAAACTATTATGACTAGCTTGTATGAATAATGTGAGTACTGAGTATTAAAACCGCGATAATTAATATTTAATTATATGTAAACATGTTTGATATACCGTTATGGCATGTATGAAAAAATTACGAGTTACGCTCAATTATAATTTGCGCCGTAATTCGTGCTAGATTTGCATTGATGTATATTCTAATTAAAGCGTATACCTACTATAACTATTAATTAGTACATAACAATAACATTTAATATAATATCATAAAATATTATAATTAATTTTCGTTTTATATTATAAATAGAAACCTATAGGACAGTGAAAAACTCATACTCGTAAAGTAATTGATTGTTGGTAATTAATATCTATGCGTCCAAATGGTAGATAGAGTTGTACACAGTTCAGCACAATTTAGTCATTATTTACATTCGCAATATAGGACTCTATCATCATATATGTAAGGTATACATTTAAATACAAGCGGATATGTTACTCGAATGATTCGCAAATCCTACATAAAGCTTTGCATGACCTGGGAATCGAATCCAAGTCGTCAGGGTTTACTTCCGTATAGTAACTAGGCCATTGACTTATTTACATAAAGTAGATAATAATTGCAGAATATTATGTATAAACATATTTTAATGTTGGTTTTTAATCCCAACATTATTAAATTAAAAAGAATACGTTGTCCCAAAATTCACAATACACACAGAAATTGTTACGGGTCCTTTTAGTCTTTGTAGAAGTTTTCAGTAATAAGTTTAACTTGGTTTTTCGTTATAATTAAATGTCCTTTGTCCATCCGCTGTTTAGAACGGGAATAAGATTACTTTGTTTACTTTAAAGATACTCAGCGGAATAAAGACAAATTGTATTTAATATACATTTCATTTTATGTGAATTAATCTAGAGTTTTCTATCTGGGCCTCGGTGGCGAAGTTGTATTGCGGTACGATTGCAAAGTTGTGATCTCGGGCTCGAATCCCGGTCGGCCAAAGTGATATTGGATTTTTCTATTCATTATCAGCCCGGAGTCAGGAATTTGTGCCCGATGTGGCAATGGGCTCGACTCCTATCACATCGTGGGACGGAAATTATGAGGCGAAATGTGGGTGTCGTAGTGTGGCGCCTCTGCCTACCCCTTCTGGGATAAAGGCCTACTCATGGCATAAACTCTTAAGTCCCAGTGACACTGACATACCCCTTTCGACCTCCCCCGGGGTACCGAAAGGGGAGATTAATAGCTTTTCCTCGCGAAACAAAAAAAAAGTATGTTTCTATCTGTGTATTTATTTTGTTTGTTTTTTGTACCATGAGAAGATATTTACTAAAACTAACTGACATAGCCCAGTGAGTTAAACTAATGGCAGGAGAAGTGAGAGTCGATGGGGCCATAAGGTTCCCAAGTGGAGGCCAGGTATCGGCAAACGTAGTATGAGACGTCCAGCAAAAGCGCAACGGAAGCTATAGCAAACGTTTTATGAAACCGCTGGGTGCTCGCTTGCAACAGGTCACGAAAAACTCTCGTGAGTGGGTTAACGTTCTATAGTGTACATCTTATGGTAAATGATGAGGATGATCAAATTGATCATTAAATATACGAATTAAATAAAACCAGTGAATTATCCACATTAGGAAATTTACTTTCAAGCCAGTGGTTTCACATGCACCAATCCGGGGAATTATTTATCCTTGCTGATATCAAACCAACAACCTTTGTGCAGAAATATATTTTTTAGATATACTGATAAGCGTTCTCAAATTTTTTTAAAAACTGTATCAAACCATACACGTCCCACTGCAGGGCACGTGCCTTTTCTACAATAGAGAGTACGATTAAGACGGGTTAGGCCATATAGTCCACCACGCTGGCTTAGTGCGGATTGGCTGCTGCAGCTGCCTGTAAAAACTGTTTGAAATTAATTTAAATCGTGTTTTGTCAAATTTATTGAAGATAAATTTCCGCTATCTGGACTTTATTTGAAGCCATTTTGTCGAATGTTCCGAAAACTCTTTTATGGTCGTGTGTCGTCTCCGAAAGATATGAGTTATTGTTTATGATATGTAGATGAAGGGGCGAGAGTAATGAAAAGAATAGTAATTCTTGTTTTCTTTCGACTTTATGTTGTTATCGCATTTAATACGCAGAGATATCTTTAAAATTTCGTGTAAGGATTTTTATTTACAGCCATTTTCTTTCTATATCTTAGTAGAAATCGTGATTGCATTTTATGTAGAAATGTATTAAGTAAGTATGTCCCAAACAATCAAAATGCGAATGCGAAAAATACTCGTTTTCTCGTTTTAGGACGACTACGCTTCATCTTGTTTTTCGCCATATTACTCGCGCGTAACTTAACAGTTTTATAAAAAAGTCATGTATAAAAACGAAATTAAATTGTTTACGTCTTGAACAATTGTTTGTAAGAAAAATATAATTGGACGGAGTTATGCAAAAGGAATCCATGATTTTATACAACTCATTAATTCTAAGTAACTGATTTTTTTTTGGTACATTTCTTACATTCATACATTCTTATCCTCAGAATCATTGAATATTTAAAAAAATCATTGTATATGTGTACACACATAATACTAGTAAACTTACAATACCTATTAATGGTAGTGTAATAATAAGAATGGTCGTGCCGTGCCTAATTAATGTATATTTATTTCCTTCATTGGTGTTACACTTAATCCACATGAATTTAATTTACATTACGTCAAAGTTTCTCTCACATTTCATTTTCATTCTTTCCTCTCGCATAACAACATCCAGTACGAAGGTTCCTTCGAAATGCTTGCGCAAACAAATTTTCAAAGTAATTTCTCCGTAACTCAGATCTCATTTTTGTGAAATTGAAATGTAATGTGAAAGAGAATTGAAGCTTAATGGAGTATTCTTAATATATCGATATATAAATTCTATGTTTACATTTCAATGTAAATAATGGGCATACAAATTGTGTTTCCATTTTAATTATGGCAGGTAAGAATATTAAAATTATAAGCAAAGTATTTTGTGACATAATAAATTTAGAATCAATTAATAAAATTAGTTATACATATATGAAAAAAATTTTTGCTCCTCAACTGTGTATTTAGAGAAAAAACATTCAAAATAACACATATTTTTATTTATTAAACGCTCATAAATACTAAACAACACATAAAACTAAACAATAGGTATCGCTTTCCTTCCACAACTCTGGTCAGAGTGTGACCAACTTTATTTAGCCGCGTTATACAAAAGCTATACAAACGCCATGCATCGTGGAACGCTAGTCATTTGTTTTTCATACGCTCGCGTAGTGCGTGTAGCCGCGCAGTGACGCTGACCACAACGTACAGATACAAGATAATGAATGACGCAAATCATTCAGCGAGCGCTGACTGCTGAGCAGTCGGTTTCCTGCTCGGGATTATCGCTCGCCCCAGCAGACTGCGCAGAGTTTCGCTCACTACACGTCGCGGTAATGTGCCCAATATTCAAACCCGGCCGAGTTGGATGGTATGTCTATTTTTTTATTTGACTAGCGACAAGAGGCTTTTTCTGCGTTGACTAATTACAATGTGTTTATGTTAGTATAATTTTAATTAACCTGTGTGTAGTATTAAAAAGTTCTTTCTAACTGGAGTTAATCCAGCCGGTGCCAAGGTCAGCCTTCCCGCATAGTCTCCTTCACCGTCTTCTTGTTAGACTAGAGCAAATAGTTTAACAATGAAGGACGCCAAAGGCCGGCCTAATGGCAAAGGATGCGTCAGAAGTCAGATTTAGCACCGGCAGTGTTATGACAAGATATCATCCTATTCGCATCCTACTGCTGAAGATCCGTCTTCGTTTACGATTACACAGAGATTAGGTCTCAGCCCAGCTCGCTCGCGTACTGCGGGTTAGATTTACACTGTGTCAACATATAAGCGCTCTGTACTGAGGGCGAGTATCCTTTTCCACCGAGTATTTGATTGAAAACGTTTCAGATCGCAGCCAAGGTTGGTTAGTGGACTTACGTATGTATTCTTGTATTAATTCAAATGTACAGACTTTCTCACGATGTTTTTCATTATTGTTTTTGTGAACTATTACAATAAGCATCAAATACACGCAGAACTTCTACAAGTCAGAGGTGTGTCTGTTAGGCTCAAACCTCCGCGCTTTACCTAAAGATATTTTATTTTCTTTTATATCAGCCCTTCCACGTCCCACTGCAGGGTACGGGGTTCGTGCACAATCGAGAGTATGATTAAGAGGGGTTAGTCCATATAGTCCAACACGTCCGTCCAGTGCAGGTCGGCGGACATTACATACCATAGAAACTTACAAATCGCCATGGTGTGAAGGTTTCTTTACGGCGATTTTCTTCTCTGTTACTGCGATATTTATCGCTTGAAAAGTCTACATCGGGCCGCAATTTATTGATTAATGTTACGAATATACATAATGTATAAGGCAATATGGATATTGGTATTATTACAAATATTTTACGTAGGTTTTAGTATTAAATTCATTGCGTGGGCCACAATTTGATTCAGAGCAGTTTCTTTGTAATGTTACAATGTTTCAAAGAACTGTTTAGTAATAGTTCCAACAAAGTTGAAAATTAATTCAAATAGGAAAAATAATTATTTTGCCTTCAATTTTACATTTCGCAAATGTTTCAGGATATTATGGTATTTAATAGCACAGTTGGTGGTCTCGCTTAATGATTAATTTGATGTTATTGGGTGTTAGAACATTCACATATTCAACATACATACATAAAATCACGCCTTTATCCCCGAAGGGGTAGGCAGAGGCGCCACCAGGCCACATTTCGCCTTATATATTCCGTCCCACGATGTGATAGGGGGCGAGCCTATTGCCATATCGGGCACAAATTCCTGACTCCGGGCTGATAATGAATAGAAAAGTCCAATATCACTTTGCCCGATTAGGGATTCGAACCCGAGACCTCAGCTTTGTAGTCGTACCGTAGTACAACTACGCCACCGAGGCAATCGGGGCAAAAATTGCAATGATTTCTAAAAAGAGGGTAAACATGCAATTGCAAATGCACATCATTCGTTCCCTAATCATCGCTTTTTATACTATAAAGATATACAGCCTGTATGAATTTAGATATACAATACGGTCCGTCTCTATAACTGCGAAGATTTGCACGTGTCTTCGTTTAGGGGCGTTCCCTTACATCCTGTATTAATGACTGTAATGCAAATAGAGAAAAAATATTTTAATTGACAGACACGCGTCAATCAGGATCAGCTAATAATTTAATTGAGGAAATATTTTATATATATCTAATATAATTCCCTTTACCTAACTCGTGTAATGCCTAACCTACATTGAAACAATGGAACGGTGATGCTATTGTTTTTATGAAGTAATGTTTATGTTATAATTACATTCTCATGGTTTTGTTACGTCATAGCTCAGCTGATAGATGGCGTTTATGTAGTACCGCAGAGATAAGAGATATTTTTACGGGATCGTACTGTAAAAATCACTATCGCCCAAATACTGGAACGCAACCTAAATATAACTTGCGCTTAACTACGTTAATCCCGATTAAATGTACTGGCTAAGTGAGCCGTGCGCTGTTAAGAGCAACTTATTATTTGAATGTCGTTCCAGTATTCGGGCGTATGAGTGGTCGGATACTGAAAGTAGTTGAAAAACCAGAATTCAAACAAACACAAAGCACAAACAGAGTATTAAAACGTTACATTAGACTTATTGGTACTAACCTAAATTAGGCCATCTTAATGGAACACGACTCATGACCTTTCATACAAGTTGTTGTCAACAGATAGAATGGTATATATTAGCCTAGTTAGATATATCATACGACACGATATAAAGTAGAAAGGCACCTTAGTCAATACAAGTTTTAACGATGAGACAGATGACCTTAAACGTACCATAATATGTGAGTAGTTAATACATTACGATCCATCCTAAAATCTCATCTCGCGATCATGTACATGCGCACGATCACTCAACACAACCTCATTACGTGACGCCACATGTGCCTAATATTAGTGCAGTGTTGTGTATGTCAGACTAAGATCTCCACAAGCTATCAGTTCGTACTGACAGTTCGTTTGTTCCTGTTTTATCCTGGCCGGTGATAGAGTCCACTTTCTTATTCAAACTACACTTTTTCGGTTCGGTTCAAGAACATGTCTTGGCCTTTACAGTCATAGACATCATATTTTCCTTATCAAGCACATCGCTTATCAACACAGCGCTTTTTTTGCTGACTTGTAATGTTTGACCCAGCTATATTAAAGTCCAGGCTATGATATGCTGCCAACCCAATTCTCAGGTTATTATAAAATGGGATTCATCATTAAACCATCTCAACCGATGTTATTAGAGATTTTCCGCCACAACGTGGACGCAAAGGCAGCAATAAATAAAGACAATCTTTCCTTAACATAAGTTCAAGCCACCAGCTTATCAACAACACTTTTTTAATATAAAATGTAACATCAGTTTTGACTGCCCGCGTGCGGCGCACATGACAGCAGATTGACGATCGATTCGGGCGCATATTACGCCGCCGGTGTTTGCTCACGCTTGCCGTTTACGCAAATCGTGGGAATGCTCCGATTGGATTCGAAGCAAAACAAACATTTTTATGTACTGACCTCGTTACAAGTATTACGTGTCCGTGCGTAAAAACATGTGGTCGATGGAGCACCGCGTAACCTATTTTGGTCAAATTTCCAAGAGACCGGATAACTTCTTTATTGGTCGGCGTACGTCATCTATGACGATCAAATCAAGGAGTGTATCTTGCTTTTTAATCCTAGGTATTGAAGTATCCTATGTTTTTTTTAAATGCATTCATTCACGAGATCCGGTGTCTTCGATAAGTATGACATACAATAACATTTTCGGAAGGACTAGTTTTCGGTAGATGTTATTATTTTCCGAGAGATGTGGTGCAAAAATATTTTTGGTACTAGTCTACGTAGTTTTCGATAAACCACCATTTTAATTTTATACTATTGTTTCCATTAGGAAACAAATCAATTAAAATGAGCTATTGCTCATTCCGATATCCATAAAATGCAAACTAAATAAATAAGTATGTGTCCGCAGCATCAGTGGCCAGCGTTCACATTAATGTAATTTGTTGAATTTAAACTGTGATATTACCTAGCTAAGTTGCTAAGTTGGAGTTCACGGTATTCAATTGTGAAAACTGTATTATATTTATTCCATGTAGACGTTCATACCAGACAAAATAATTATATTGAATTGAATATTGATGGATTTGAATGGTTCGATAGAGCTACAAATAACGTGATTGAAGAGAAGTGTAGTTTGAAAAAAGGAAGCGTCAAAATTGAGGAGAATTTATTTGACTGCATCGAAGGATTTCAGAATTGAATAATACAGAAGAACAATATGACAAAGGAGTTTGCAGATATCGAATTTAACAGATAAAGAGGAGAAAGAGGCATTCGCATTCGACGGATTTTATTATGAAAAGATTGATGATATTGATTAGTAAAAGATAGAGTACTAGCCTGAAGCATTTTGATCCATTATCTTTATTTTTAAAGCCCTACAGCTGACACGTACTTATAATTATGAAATATTATAAATCGGTAAACCCTAGTTAACTATTTCTATTGTTAACTGAAATATTTCTATTGTCCGTGATGAGTTCTATTGGAATTTAATTACCGTGTGTATATATTTTTGGTGTTTTTCCTCATCTACACATGGCAGTAAGACATGCGATCATGTAGGCGCGTAGGCTCGTGCCGGCATTAATCGCGCGCGCCGAATAAAACTAGCTTTTACGACAATTTTTAAGAGTTTAGATAACCGTTCCATATTCACTTTATGGCTCGTAAAGCAGGCACTGCTGGATCGTTCTTAAAACTATATTAACTCGTTCGCATTGGCTGAATGTAAATAAACGTTGCTGTTAATTAAGTTTTTTCTCTGGCGCTGAATTTTTAAACTGTTTTCATTTTCAATCTAAATACACGGTTGCGCGACGTAGGGCGTGGAGTTTCGATAAATTCTTCATGTTTTTAGGTATTTTATATTTACATCTGTATCACAGACTCCGTGGCATAATAGGTTACAAGTCCGACTGTGAAACGAAAGACCTTGGGTTTAAATCCCGCACAGAGACAACACACATTGGTTACGGGTCAGGGTGTTTGTTGTACAAGACTGTCGTACTGCTTGGCACCCACAGTACTAGACTTGTAACTACATGAAAATTTATTCATACTTTTGTTGAAAAATATCACTCGGTAAAAATGTGTTCGAAACATTGTGAGAAAGGGGACAGAAACATGTGCTGAGTACTGTGTGTATTTTTCACAAACAAATTATGTTAGGATTTTTTTATTTTGCGATGTGTAAATGCTTCGGTGGCGCAGTTGTACTACGGTATGATGGCTAAGCTGAGGTCTCAGGTTCGAATCCCGGGTTGGGCAAAGTCATATTGGAATTTTTTATTAATTATCAGCCCGAAGCTAGCAATTTGTGCCAGTTATGGCGATCGGCTCGCTCCCTATCACACCATGGGATCACACAAGGCGAAACGTGGGTGTCCTGGTAGCACCTATGCCTATCTCTTCTGGGAAAAAGGCGTGAGTTTATGTATGTATGTAAATCTTATGATGTTTATTCCATCAACCAACAGATGATTTTGTTGCCATGCGTAGTGGGTGTGTTTTCCTTATCATGTCGGGAATTTAAAACGTAAATTTACCCTAACAGGAGTTATGCCGATCCGCTCGGAATAACCATTGGGAAGCCCGCGATTTATTTGTATTTATCCAGTATCTACGTATTCGTGTACGTCATGGTGACGCATAGCTGTCCTAATTTATATCAAAGTGCAGACAAAAATAATTTAGCGGTTTTACCTAATTTAACACATGTGGCAAAAGTTGAAGCTGTTCTTCAAAGCACGATCAGTGATGTAATTGGGAATTTTTGACTGCTTATTTTGTTTTCTTTTCGTGTGGCGCTTCACGAGTGTTGGTACCTATTCTCATTAATTAGATTACTTTGACCACTAATCTGTTGTTGTTGCTAAGTAAGAAATCTTATAATAGACTTGCAAATGTCTATGTTGGTCTTTTTATTCATAATAACTCCCAATTACTTCGTTCCATGTTGAAATATTGGCTGATATATTTCGTATATCGGGGTGTCCTTTCTCCTGAAATTGAATCACCAATTTCGCAGTTTACAGTCCATACAAGTTACCATTTCACTAGGGCATGCAATTATCGGAAAATTCCGATTACAATAATTATCGGTTTTTTAAAATAATAAAAAAAATAATTATTATCTCTTATTTAAGATGCTATGTTATAAGAAGAAAAATAATCCTTACGAACGAGCCTCTTGATAGATATCATAAAATGATGGGTGTATGGCAGGTTCGATTCCCGCTTCAGACATGTGATTATTCAAAATTTCTTTGAATGCAGTTTAATTGTTTTAGAAATTAAAATGATATCTTCTTTTAGTTAAATTGTATATCTACAATATTAAGTATGCTTTCCTGTGGAATCGGCGTGGGACACCAGGTATACTGACACCCAATTTAATCTGCAAATATACTTGGCATATCACACCATTTGTTAACACTATCACAGAGCAAATATTCTCTCATGAATGGAGAGTCTGCAAAGAGTTTGTATATACTTTATACTTACATAATATTTTGCAGTTGCCATGTGTGCCAAACTGCGTTCCCACGAACCATTGTGGCGTGTTTGATCACTAGTTAGCGAGGCGCTTTAAGTGTATTTTTTACGTTTTAAACACGTTGAGTGAATCGTGACCTACCTGAACGAAGACGAAGGTTTCCGACCAATGCACACGCACAAATTTATTGATACAACGTGTAGCTTATTCCTCTTATCAATTGTGAAAGAAACATCGAGAAGAGATTCCCTGAAAGTTCCCACATGGATTTTTAAAATTAGTCGAAACTATTTAGACGGTACTCCACTTATCGGCTGACGATGACACGATTATTCTGGCTTACCTAATTGTCTCTTCACGAAAGAACCCAGACCTACAGTAAAAATGATTACACATCAAAATCTAATACAACAGCGACATCTATATAAAACACAGCAGACAGAGCACCTATACAACTTTATCCCATTCGTAGCAAACAAGGTCTATTGTGCCGCCCGTGACAAGCGCATGACAAATTCAACTGGACGCCGCCGCGCCGGGCCGCTCATTATGTTGTTTTCCAATCTGCCTAGGGAAAGTTTCGTCTTTGTGCTGCTTCACTGCCGAAGGCGGGTAGCTGACGCTATTTAGTGTAAGGGCTGAATTTTTTTGTTTCGGTGGTGGTTTTTGAGTGAAAATGTGTTTTTGTTGCTAAAAAAACGGCTCAGATATCGTGAGAAAACTGGTATTTTTGAGAGGCCTTCGTAGAAATTACTATAGTACGTTAAGTACGTAAAGTCTTCAAACCCGTACTAGACGGGTATGGTGGTCTCAAGTCAAAACCTCAATCGTAGAATTAACCCAACAGTGTTATTAATGTCCATTTTTAAGCTGAAACTGTTATATTTTTTTGCTAAGAAAATTACTATGGATATTTAGTGTGAAGTATGCTTAGGCATACAAAGTCTAGAATGCATAAGTGGCATCCTTAGCAAGCCTTGGAAAACTTTCGCCTTTGTTATGTCGTTTCACAGCCAAAGGCGAGGGTCGCGAACTGCTGTATTCTAAGTTGTTGCCGTTTTTTGACACCGTTTAGTGGCGCTCTTGTTGAATTTCGAATTTTGGTGGCAGTTTTTTATATGTGTAATATTTTTGATAAGAAGTTGGGATTACTGTAGGGTTTGATGGATTTGGAGTGAAAAATGTACAGTCACATGTAGTTAAGAATGTCCCGGTTTCAGGTAGAAAATAACCAGCGAAATGAGGTGGAAAGTTATTCGGTGTAGAAAAATATAATGTTAATGAGTAAGCTTAATAAATTGCATTGTATATGGAAAGACTGTCCAGCTTCATTGCACTTTTAACATGCGGCATAGCGTCACTTCTATGAACTTAAGTTAAAGACATACACAGGCCACAGCGCATATGATAATACAACTTTATTGGATTATTTTATCAAGAAATTATCGGAGCCCTAGATAATTTTATATCTTTTAATCGAAATGTATTCCTCCTTAGCATAATGTCGCCTAAGTAAAACAACCTACAGATTCCACTACAGTAAACACTTTAAGAATTCCCCTGAAATTTAGCCCTTAATAGAAGCCACGTGCCGTGTACTGACGTGGAGTATTCACCGAAATATTAGTAAAGGTAACGTTAATTCACATCTATACTAATATATAAAGCTGTAGAGTTTGTTTGAACGCGCTAATCTAAGGAACTATTCAGGGTTAAAGGATAATTCATGGTATTGGTAAAAAATATCGTTGACACCGATACAGATACTGCTTAAAATTCATTATAGCATTTTTATGGTTTGTCCTTAAACGTTTTCTTGGTTTATCCCGGCCGACAGATTTGTATAAAATAAAGTTATTATCGTCACATTTTACGATACGTCAGCCAGTACTACCATTGGGGCTACCAGAGTGACTGGACTTCAAGTTCGTTTCTCCAAGAACTCCGGGCCTTAGTCGCAATTAAGTTTATTTTTATTGAAAATATATATTTTTCCTACACAAAAATGTAGGTTTTATCGAGGGACAAAAATCTTCGCACCGGTACCAAGTGTCATAGTAAAATGGGCATTCTCCTTTATTACTTGTGGTGATCGATAGCCTATTTATCGGGGTAGGCTATTGACTAAATGACATCATTATGACTATTAGGATTATGGTGGTAGGTCTCTCATATGTGAGAGGCCGCCTGTAGATACCACCGCAATGTCTATTTTCCGCCAAACAGCACTGTAAATGTCCTGTTGTGTTCCGATTTGAAAGACATTGTAGCCAGAGTAACTACTGGATATATTGAGACTAAACATCTAATAGTGAAATGCCAAGCAATGCTTTGTAATACACGGTGTTGTTTGGTTTTCTACTGTCCATGAGCGTGTCGTATCGCTTACCATCAGGCGAATGGCAAGCTCGTCATTCAACACAATAAAAAAAATACGTTAAATAACACGTTTTCCCGTCAAAGAGTATCTGAAGCCGGTCCGGGCCGCTAGTTGAGAATACAATATTTGGTACAATTACGGCCTACAACTTGTGGAGTAAGGCTACGCGGCACGTGTAGGTACTAGAAAGCCTTCAACGCAAGCAAACGCGTGGCGTGCTTTTGACATACCATTAGGTCTCATCATTAGATGGAGATTCAGTCGTATTAGATGTTACAAGCTACAAATCCGTGGGATCATATTTTTAGTGATATCATAATCAATCATCAATAAAATAAAATAAAAAATACGTCATGTTCTATGTCGATAGGCTTAAAAAAACATTTTGGAAAAAAACCGATTACGATTCTATCAGGTTTTCTTTTAAGTGTGAGCGCAAGTACCACTATTTTTGAGCTACAATTTTTTTTCAAGTCATTGTATATTCGAATCCGTATCGACCAAGCGGAGTATTATCAAACCGACTAATCCAAGAACCCTCAGCGACGGAAAGAGCTGTCACAAACTTCATCGACGATGAAATATTAACACGTAATATTCCCAAAGCGATCGACGTCATATATTATTGATGGCTCTGTCGATGTCCGTATCCAGAGAGCAATCGATAACAATTTGTAGCCATCAAGATGAGGGCTATACTATAGGTTGAGAAGTTCGTGCGCGACACTCCTGCAGAACTAGGAATCTATGCGGGAGTAAGGAGGTGTCACTAGGCGTTACCAAGGTAAGAAAAAACATAGATTATTCGACTGTTTGACGGGGCGAATAATCAAAATTGTATAGGAAATATTATGTATCTAAATATATGAATGTGTTTCCTCATATGTCGAATACAAATAGGTACACAGTAATCTATATTTGATCTTATTTTTCCATTTTTTATGGTATACGTCCAATTCCGGTTTTGTTCACGCTGACGGGCGCAATAATGGCGAATTATTTCCCACCCCTCATTCCTTCTTGTATAGGAGCGTCACGCATGATATTGTCAGTCTACAGACTATAACCAATCACCATTATGAGTATTTATTGTAAGATTGTGGCGGCGACAGCCTTCTATTACCTGACAAAACGGTCGGAGTAATGATTGCAATTAGTCCATCTTATGCTCATTGGCAGAATGAGGCAAATAAGTAAAATCACTTACGTTTCATCATACTAAGATCGAATCTTGTGTCGTGGGTATCAGGAACTACGGGGACTTTTCGGTCTCACAAACACCCAGATCCAAGACAAATATTTGTGGGTCTCACAAATTGGTCTCGGTGCGGGGATCGAACCCACGGCCTCTCGTTTCACAGCCGGAGTCTAATCATCTGCATACCATAAAGTTATAATTATTCTATAACACAGATGATACGTGACAATTTTTAAAACTGAGCCCGAAACAAACTTAACTATGAATAAATTATCACCGAGCGGGATGGATCGCGGATATCAATTTGGCTTCGGATCTGGCGTCATGTAGATTAACTTTGAGATAAATTAAATTGATAAAAAGGAGACGATTTTTGAGATGAAAGTAATTTAGTTGGAGGCGAATACATGAATAATAAATTATATCAGAGCTGTAATTTAACAGTTCTACTACTGGTACTTTGTCGTCTTTATGATCGAGAATGGATAAATCCACCAGATTGGCCTAATGCAGGTTGATTGCAGGTTTCTGCTCTATAATTTCCTTCGTTATTTAAGCGTAGTCATATCAAAGGATCACATAGAGTTAAATTATGAATTAAAATGAAGTCAAACAGAGGAAGAATACAGCGACATTCTACAGCAAAACGAAATATCTCACCTCCGGCCAAGCTAACTCAACTCGAGAGCCAAATCAGTTTACTAACAGAAAAATTTAATAAACTGGCACTCGCACTTAATCTATTTACTTCACCTGCGAGATACAGCTAGAAGTGTATAGGTGTGTAGGTCATAGCCGCGGCTTGCGACCCGGCATTGTAATTGCATCAGGCACTTGTATCAGTGGGATGTTCTGCCACATATTAAATCTCTTCAAATTCAATCACCCGCCGAGCAGGAAATTCCATTTTGCGCGCTTCCACGCCGCCGAGAGCGTCCCATTTATAAATATCGATATTATTTCAATATCAAATGAAGGTGAACGCGGAACGACACGCCGTTTGTGAGTACAGTTGAGTGACATGGTAATTCATTTTGAGAAGACGGGTAGCCGTCTTCTAAATTAGATATAGCATCTATCTAGGGTTTGAGCAGCGACGATGTTCCTCAAGTGAGCAAAAGTGGATAGAACTCGAAGATCGTGGTCAGTGACATTTTAAGATGCTGTGTTGAGAAGGCGGCAATGGATTGTGATCGAATGTTCAAAGCGTTGATTAAGTAGCTGAGTATGTCAGAGAGAGTAGTAGTAGCCGAGTGTCTCGAGAAAATATAACACTTACAAGACTGTTTTTTCTAAACACGCTAGTTCCATCACTAATCCACATTAATTGATTGTAGAGTGCTAAGCCTCCTATTTGTTATATTATCAAAGTGACAGAGGATAATTACGGCTCTCCAGACGCTAGAGAGATTATCGACGATCATCCTCCAGTGACCAGTCGTCACAATACAGATAGAATATGATGGATACATCGGATGATACAACGGACCAGTCAACAGTGTTAATACCCTTCACGGGTTACTGGTTGATTTGCTCAGTTAATGAGTTAACTGTAGTTGCTGTTCGTGCTGGGAATACTCTCCGTATTTATTTTGCCTTCTATGAATTTGAATTAATATCTCACGCTGAAATTTTAATGGGGTGGCGTAGCAAGATCGTCGAAAAAGCAATTCGCAGTGATGCGCCGTGCTTACATTAATATTTTTAATTTTGTTTCTACGATCCTTTGGCTGAGGGTTCTTGTTAATATATGTGCACGTAACAGTGCTTAAGGACTTTGAGTATCAGATAATGTACGACATACAACGATCGTCTGTATATTTATCAGCCCATATACATCGAAGGGCACGGGCCTCTACAGTCGAGAATACACTAGAGAGGGATTAGGCCATATAGTTCACCACGCTGGTCTAGTCCCGGTTGGCGGACTTTACATACCATAGAAATTCTTACAAATCGCTACGATGTGTAGGTTTCCACACGATGTTCTCCTTTACCGTTATAGTGCGTTATGATTGACCATAATTAAAAATATAACATCGCTTACATCTGCCGCATAACGAAAATCATATTCGTTATTAGATTGGAATATAATGCCACGCTTGAATTGTACTGGCGTAATCAAAATTATTATGCATTGGAATGAGCGGATGAATCCAAATAGGCTATTTGGCCTTCGTTATGAAACTTGATATTACATTTCTGTATTTCCAATATCTATATTTTGTATAGATAACTCGTGCTTACCCTTGGTGCTTTCGGATCAACAAGAAATGCTTTATTTTCTTTTTAATTATTCGACAGTAAAATATAATGTATATCTTTAGAGTATTTTTAAACATAATTTTAATTTGTACAAGTACTTAAACTAGGAGCAAATTCCAGTAACCAGTTGAAAGATATACACCTAGTCTTAACTTCATAACTTTTAACATGATAAGCCTACTGCTGGCCCCAAAGCCAATCTATATCAGCCCATATACGTCCCACTGCAGGGCGCGGGCCTACTCTACAATCGAGAGAATCGATTGAGAGTTAGGAGTTTGGTTAGGCCATATAGTCCACCACGCTGGCCTAGTGCGGGTTGGCGGACTTACATACCGTAGAAATTCTTTAAAATCGCTACGGTATGCAGGTTTCCTCACGATGTTTTCCTTCACCGTTAAAGTGCGTGGTGATTGACTATCAATACACACATAACTCCGAAAAGTCAGAGGTGTGCCCTGGGATTTGAACCCGCGACCACCGTGAACATGTAGGCAGCCGCGTCTGGTCCGTTTACCAACAGGCCACCACGCACTAGGTTGTCCAAAGCCAATAGGTTGTCAGATTACACATACATCAAGTGTCGAATTAGACAGCAATATGCTGTAAGAAGCCAGGGATCCTGTAGTGACATGAATAGGTTTTTGGGACAGTTTGATGGATTATGGAAAAAGCAATATTGAATGCTTTGTTACCGACGAATCAGAACATCATTGGGAGCTTGATAGTTGAGACTATGCATGTTGGGTATTATAATAAAAAAAAGAAATATTTATGAACAATCAGACAAATAGTTCCAGAACAATTCGCGTTAATTGCCGTTCCAAACAGGCTGCGATTGAAAACAAGGTGCGCCATCCCCCCCCCCCCCCCCTCTCCCCGCCCTGTGAATGGCACGTTTAATTTCCTACAGCTCCGGTGCGTGCTGCCGACTGTGCTGACGCTTTCGGACGCAGCTGACGCGCGCCATGACCTGCCCGTCAGCTATGTTGTCAGCTGTTCATTCTGAATGCTTACACTCGGTAAGCCATGTAATTTGTCGAACAAGAAGTGTTGAGTTTTCTATGCGAATGTTTTACGATAAGATGTAAAGTTACTTGGTTTACAAGTTGCAAATATACATATGTGTAGTTATATGCAACCTCGTGGTTAATGTAGGTATTAAATAGCAGTAAGAAAATAAATAGCACTATGAACTCACAAACAGCAGTTATTGTTATTTATACGCCTTTTTATATATTTGTTTGTTACACATTGACTAAATATTCTATTACATGCTTACGATTAGGTATTACATAAGGTAAAATAACATTTAAAACCATGGACTATGACGCACGAGGAGACAAAATAATGTTTAATTATATACCAACATAATACTACTATTGTTTTAGTGCTCACTACGAACGGAATTAGATTACGTAAAAGTAAATTTCCTAATTAAGCCCTCCGTAAATAAAAATACATCGCAGTCTAAAAATAAATTATCTTTGTCGACTCCCGTAAATGTAGGATAATACCAGGAAGAACAAGATGACCCATACCCTGTAGTTGGTGATCTCCAAATTGAATACAAACGAAAACATTCTGAGGACATTGGTTATACAAGGGACCTTCGCAAGAATTTCAAAAGTATATAAAAAAACCAACCCGTACCAGGCCAGCATGGTAAAGTAAGGCTTTAGGACTAAGAATGTAAACAATTAACCCAGCAGTGACACGTATAAAGGTTACTGGTAAGAAAATGACTATGAATTATACTGATACCCGTCGCGATATCTGTTAGCGCTGATTTCCTAAGTCAACACCAATATCCTGCATCTTTCCCATCACGTCGCGCTCCCGAGACCGACACATGCCACGCACACGCGGGTAGCCGTAATACGAGCTCATTACCGAATCCTTTCCTCATGAAATTCAGTCGTCTGACAGTGACACATTGTGATGAATTTTGTTTGTCAACGAGGTCCTTTCAAATATTTTTGAATGTATACCTTGTTTTTCTGTCTGCTTTTATTTCATACATACGATGTAAAATCAAGTGATCTACGAGTAGGTTCCGGGATGGATGGCTTTTAATTTTATGAGCAACCGTTTGTCTTTTTTGGACATGAAGCTTTTTCTCCTCTACTACGGGTATTCCAGGATACGGGTGTGAAATGACATAATCCACGTTGCAGAATGAAGCATGAATAGTTGAGAGACTGCCATTTTTTCTACTTTTTGACAAGCAAGGTTTTAAGCTCTCAGTCTTGTATTCTGGAGGAGGCTGAAAGAAGAATATCGGTGTGACAAGTCTTCCAGCCTGAAACGCTTACTCAATACTGGGAATAATGATCTGTAAGAAATCGCCTAGAGCGATAAGACCGCCATCTTTAATTTTTTTTTAAATCTGTAATATCTCTAAGTGTTTTGTTTCTCTTTGCGTGCAGTTAAGAATAAATAAATAATGATGATGAATTCTATGCTCTATTTTTTTTGGCAAAATCCACATGCAATCGCAAATCGCAATCATAATATAAAACGGTCCACACAGTCAGCAACGAGTTCGGTACCCCTAGCCGGAACATTTTGCAGTATCGTAATAGAATAGTAATAGTAAAATTTTGTATGGGAATTTAAACAGCGCCATTGTGAGCGTATTTGGAACTAAAATGTGACAGCGGGAAACGTTTACGATACTATAGTATAGTTAGCGAGTAGTTTAACGATAGTTTTACTTTAGAAATGTATGAAAAGTGGCAGCAGGAATAATTTTTGACGTATAGTATCGCCAATTACTATAGTTTTGCTGTCGAAAAATACGAGAACTTTCTCACCGAGATTTTGTCAGTGAGAAAGCTATCGTGAATGTAGTTTTGCGATTTATTTTATTTGAAATAAGGCAAAATGTGTTAATTACGATCATACTCAGTGCCCTCGACGTCTTATTGTTATTTTGTTTATTTATCTACTCCGTGTTTCACTAAAAATAGGCAATTCAATATGGAGTTACAATTGTGTTGTTTCAAATATTTTTGTTACTAACAGCGGCATTATCAAAAGAAGGTTACTTCCTATCCTAAGGACTTCTCGGAATCGGAGCAATGAACTTGGGAAAAAGTATGAGGATATAAGAAGACTAGACTTAGTGTAGTTTTAAAATGAATACCTAACTAAAACTGTAACATTAATAAATAAAACAATCATATTATGCACTTTTGTTTTATGTTTTGTGTACCTACTTATTTATTTTATGCAACAGGCTCATTTCAATGTGTAGTCAATATGGGCAAGTTCTTAGCTACTTCTTCATATTATATTATTGAAATGATATATGTGAAGAAAGTTACGGAGGCTCTTAACAGGCAAAAATGTAGCGAATACTTTCATTAAGTTTCCACCTTAAAGGTATAAAGGCATTATATTAAACAAACATCTGTGTCTATATCTATTATCTATTATTTATAAGTTTAATTCTTTACATTCACAATGTGTTACTTAGGATCATACTCAGTGTCCTCAACATCTTATTTGATCTTATTGTTATTTTGTATAATTATCTACTCCGTGAAATGAAATGAAATTCGTTTCTTGGTCACGTAGGCAATTAAATAGCTCTTATGACAAGTCAATACACATAGTACTTATTTTCTATTTACAAGATATTCGTTGTAATACTTACATGTTTCACTAAAAATAGGCAATTCAATATGGAGTTACAATAATTGTGTTATTTCAAATATTTATAATTCTTACTAATAGCGGCATTACCAAAAGAAGGTTAATTCCTATCCTAAGGTCTTCTCGGAATTGGAGCAACAAACTTAGGAACAAGTATGACGATATAAGAAGACTAGACTTAGTGTAGTTTTAAAAATGAATACCTAACTAACCTTTTATAAAGAAAACAATCATATTATGCACTATTGTTGTATGTTTTGTGTACTTACTTATTTATTTAATCCACAGGCTCATTCCAATGTATAGTGGATGGGCAAGTTCTCAACTAGTTGTTCATATTATGTTATCAAAATGATATATTATGTGAAGAAAGTTACCTAGGCTTTTTACGAGCAAATATGTAGCGAATACATTCATAAAGTTTCCGCCTTAAAGGTATAAAGGGATCATATTAAACAAATGTCCGTGTCTATATCTATTACCTATTTATGAGTTTATTTCTTTACATTCGTTGACGAGTGGCATCCGTATAAATTTGTTTGATGTTGTTGTTATGTCAATTGTCAAACAAAAAATGGCTACGTTCGGAAATATAAATGCTTAATTGCTTGAAATTATTTTTTAAAATTTAGATCAATTGTTATTAATACTTTTTTGCGTCTTAATTCATTTTCATAACCTTTAACATGTCTTTAAGGCATGCTATAGGCTTTTTATTATTTTATGATAATAATATATTTTTTTACAAACACGGTGAATGATAATTCCGCACGAATCATTCAATAATATTCATTCATTGCCATAGGTTATCTGTGAGTATCGTATGGTATTATTCAAGAGTTTACGAGAGTATGGTTAAACGGTTCATGCTGCCGCCAAATATAGTTATCGAGTAGTAATAGTAAAGTAATGATTGTTACTATACTATTACTATACGATACTGCAAAATGTTCCGGCTAGGGGTACGGCACTCGATGTGCGGAGTCGTGCGAGGTGCTTACATTTGCATCATTTCACTCGCAATGGCTTTACAGCGATGTTTGTCAATGACATTCTGAACATCTTCCTTCGATCGAGTTGCTTGAACTCCTATAGAAGGATTTTGTATTTTGATGGATGTTATTTTCGTTTGATATTTGTCGTAATAGAATTTTCAGGTAAGCTTTATTAAGTACAAAATATTATGTTTATTTGCAGTCATTTTAATATTTCTAAATTGTTATAAGGCTTATAATTTTAACCGACTTCAAATTTGTAGGACCCTTGAAAATTGAATCTGTAACATTTTAGAAAAGAATGTAAATTAGGCGCATGTGTATAAATACTGTATAACGTTTTACATTAACGTTTATTGGGTTACGGTAGGTAAATTAATTAGCGTTACATATTGTTCGTGATCCTGGTAACTGGTTACAGCAATAAATTTTAATCATAACTCATTGTGACAATAGTCTTTGGCGTCACGTGATTAAAACGTGACGTACTACCTATCTACCTTTTTGCCTTGTATAAAAGGAATGGTATATAGTTCTATGCAATACAATACGTATATAAAACCGCCAATTATATCACCATTTTGCCTCTTTTATGTCTTTTTTTTCTTATTGTATTGTGGCGTGATAAAGAGTTCTGCAAAAAAATGTAGGTTGTTAAAATAATTGTATAACAAAATGTGCATTTCAGTTTTGAAATACTAGAGAGCTCGTTATGTCCGAATTGAATATGTGCAGAACACAAACTGAGACGGACACTCGACGTTTGACAATAGACGGTTGTCTATTGTCAAACGTGAGTCGAGCAGAGAATGCCCAAGGAAACCTCCTTGGCCATTCTCTGCTGATGACACATTCTTAAGTTCAAACCTGTGTCCCCTTGGGATAGTTATAGATGTCACTGTAGCCGCCATCAGACCTTTTACTCAAAATTCCGAGATTTAAATCAAGATAACTTTTAAAAAATAGATTTACCGACCTAGGAAAAAGACCTATGACATCACCGTTCATAACCCTTTATAATACATATGTTTAGATAACGCATACCTAGTCAATACACTATCTGAACCTGCATCATCACTGATCTATCATCCTGCAGCATCACTAATCGGTGCACTTTAGTCACTTTTCCGAGACAGCATTGAAAAATATGCCCCATTACCAACTCATCCCAACTAGCTATGTTATTGCGTTTGGCACGCAGTGTAAGCGGACGGTATACTATAGTCATTAAAAGTATAAGGAAGTTAAGTCTAGCCGCCGCGCTAGGATGAAAGTTTTGGCGGTGCTCCTAAGCAACAAATGCCAAATCGATATTACGGCTCATTTGGCGGCTGCCGACACGCCCATCGCAATAATTAAATGCTCCAATGATGTTGTTCGTACGTGACAAATTGGAGTGCTGTATCTGTACTTTAGTTTGTACGTTCATGTTATGTTAAAAACCTATACATAGATAAATCGGCCATTAGCATGGGGAGTTGTAGACGATATATTTTTTATTCTAAAATACGTTAGTATAATATGTTTTTTTGCAATAATAATTAAATGATGAAATGATTAAAGCAGATATCTAGGACTTATATTTTTGGACATTTTCCCCAACTTTGGTTTCTCTGAACGTTGTCCTTATGACATATTTTTTTTGATGATGAGAGGACACTGACCCCAAAAAATATATATATATTACAGATACTGAAAACGTATAAATTGGCGGAGTGTTTTGCATTTCACCGATATATTTCAATCCATTAAAAAACGAGAAACTGGGCCAAGTATTTAATTAATCGTTGTGCTTTTTGTGCGAATGGCTTGGATATGAGCGAGCGGTGAGAATTGTGACCGATCGGAAATTTATATCCACTGATGACGTACACATAAAAAATATATTTGGTTAGCTCCGTCATGTGGAAGATTGAGGCTAACTCATGTGTGGTGTTATTATTTTCGGTAAAAATATAGTATTGGTGACGGCTATATTAGCTGAGAGTAATATGATAGATTTTCATTCTAAATGGTTTTTCATATGGAATTATCAACGACAATAACCGCCACTAAGATATTCTAGTTAGGTATATGAAAATCAAATTGGTTGTTATTGAGGATATAGATGAACCAAAGTCTTATCCCCAGGCGAAGGCCGATCGAGCCTCTACACTATAAGTTAAATTACGATAGAATATAGCTTTTCACAACGGCGTGTTGTTCATTAAAATAATTGAATTCACAGAATATTTTATTCACAAACTCACGATGAACGATCAATTGAAACATGACACAGGAAAATGTATTGAGGAAGTTCGTTGTAAACTTAAGCGATAAGCGAAACAGGCGCCCCTAACAGACAGTATTTACCGCTAACGATATCGTAATAGGAATTTGAACTAAAAGGATAGCGTTATTACACCTTTAAAGGTTAGCTATAAAGCGGCAGGCTACGTCATGTTTCATAATAAGTACATATATGCGTCCTAGTCTAAATCCCCAAGGGAGTAGCGGGGTGACACTATTGTCATCTACATTTTGTCGAGCTTATTTCCGCCCCAAGATGTGATAGGGGCCGAGCCTATCGCCCTGCCTGGTATAAATGTGTCATGTTTACTATTAAATTTATTTGAAGGCCAATATTGGCAATATAAGTTTATGCATACATACATAAACTCACGCCTTTATCTCAGAAGGGGTAGGCAGAGGCGCCACCAGTACACCCATATTTCGCCTTGTATGTTCCGTCCCATGATGTGATAGGGGGCGAGCCTATCGCCATATCGGGCACAAATTCCTGACTTCGGGCTGATAATGAATAGAAAAACCCAATATCACTTTGACCGACCCGGGATTCGAACCCGAGACCTCAGCTTTGTAGTCGTACCATAGTACAACTACGCCACCGAGGCAGGTATAAGTTTATGTATGATAAGATAATTCATGAGCGTCAAATAAAATCGCTCGAAATGTCGCTCTTCTCCGCGCTGTCCCTTGCAATACGAAACTAAACAATACTAGTGTAAACCGGCGTCAATTTACATTATTACGCCGTTTTCATGAACAGTAATATAATAGAGGTAATATTGTAGATAGCAGTAACAAAAACAACTAAAAATAAAACAGTATTTCAATATCTGGATTAGAATCGCTTTTCTATTAAAAAGATTAAATGGCTATTTCTTTTCGGATATAATTCTTAATCTTTACCCGGTGTTGATTTTTGGGTTTTCCGGGTGAGTGGGCGACCGATTTTGCCCCTCGGGACGGAATACATTTTAATTTTAAATCGAATAAAGTGAGTGGAAGGCGTCATAAGTAAGGTCAGATAAAGCCATTGCCGAAAAATCAGAAGTAGGCAAAATATTACAAGTACATGGTACCGGAGATTAGGTATGGAATAGTTCCAATACACCAGCGAATGTGATGTAAAATTGTAATAAAACATTTGAATGTTACAAAATTATTCATATTTTTAAGTTTTACCTCAATAATACGTAGATGTGACTGAATACAGGACAATTTTATATTACTGATGTTCTTCCCGTCACTGAGAATGAAAATGGTGTTTAGATTTCAAAAGAGCAAAAATAACTTACACATTTTATAAAAACCGTTTACTCTTAAGGAATCATTGTAGTGCTTTATTTTATGAAGCTCAAAGCTCACATATTTACAGTGAAATAATCACTCACTTAATATCGCTGTAAGAATACATATTGGAACGAGTCGAGCGGTTGAGTAAATCTTGAGAACACCAATCAGCTCAGGGTCGACCGCTAGGGTGACACTCGTAAAGAAATTCATGTGGAAAAACAATTATTTCAAGATTACTTAGATTTTGTCAAGGCAGGAAAGAACAGGATAAGAATGTTAGAGTTTTAAATACAATACACCAAACAGCCAGTCATGTCCCCCCATAAATTTTGGTTTGACACTATGACACTATATATTACAACCGAGTAATCAAAATGTGACCAACATTCTTCAATTTATGACTGGGTTTTCGAAATATAGGTATTTTAACATTCTTCTCATTCTTTATTTTCACTTTCACATGTATGACTATTTTGTCACAATGCCTTTGAACAGTATAATATAAAAATATTGACAAACCACTCGTAAATTAAATCTCACTATAACTCAACATGTGACCTACAGAATCGCAGTTTATGAAATTTTATTTGCCAGTGAAATAGCCAGCGAGTTTAATAAAATACAATAAAATACTTATATGGCGGTGCACTGGGCGATAAAAAAACGTTTGACCTTATGGAAAAGCCAATCACGTAATGTCAACCGAGTGGTTGCGTCCCCGACCACTATAAAGCTGTAGTTTTTAGACCGATTCAATTTCCTGCTCTGCTTTTAAAATATGTGATTGAATATTATGAAGTTTTCAGTGCACCCGTTACAGTTTTTTGTTAATTAAAATATTTTATCGTTGTTGTACTCGTATATTCAGAAATATCATACATTTGTTATGACCAAGTGATTTTATGTATGGACATCGAAGAGCAATGAGTTCATATATAATTCGTATACCTATAACCACGCCCGTCTCCTTAAACAGATTTACAAGACAAGCGACGCAAATACAATCTCTAACATGTGTTTTTCATAAAAATAGGCAACTAAATTTAACGACGTACTCTACGATAGTAAACAATATTTTTAATATACCAGCATCTACAGAACAGTTTTTATATTGCCTAATATAAAATCCTACCGAGCGTGTTTTATTACGTCCATATCTAGGTACATCAGACTATAGACGTCCCATTACTGAGCTTACTCCTCCCTTACTAATCAATGGTTGATGCACCAAGTTCCACCACAGCAGTACCGTAACTAGCCTTTCATATGCCCTGTGCAAACTTCTATAACTGCGCGCCTTAACAACCAAATCTTTGTTTAGTCAATTGTTCACCCCATTTAAGTATGCGCCCTGTGCCTGGGCACCTCTCACACCGCTCTAGTTTTATAAATCTACCGAGGGAAAGTCTCACTCGGCCGTCGTGTGGCGTCACCGCAAACCGGCAGGACGGATGGTTGGCAATCCGATTAGCCGGGGCACCGGCGCCGGTCCGGTATCTGCTCATCGCTCCGACTGGCGACGCGCGTCAAATGTTCCGTTGCATGCTGGCTTGCCGGCAATCACTGGCCCGTGTACTGCCGCAACCTATGAAGCTTCTAGTTGTTTGTATTTGTAGGATTAGGAGGAAATTACTTTTTTATGCTGACACGAGCGGAACAATGCACCTGACGTTAAGCGCAGTGCAGGACAAATAGGGTATCCCCAGATATCTAATTTGCCGCTCTACTCCTAATCACAGACTAATTCCAAACCGCGATACAATTGTATGAATTAACAGTGACAGGTTCTTATGTATGGAGGTCGTTACTCGAGTAGATACGAATATCCTGCCACCATCCAGTTTCTTATATTATCACTTAAAACAGAGATTTGAAAAGAAAATTCGACCAAACACATACTATAATGTAAACTCGGCGAGCAATTTAGTGCCTTGAAGCTTAGTCTTCCAAATGCTCTTATAATAGGCTTAGGGAGACGGTTTATATTCAAACGGTTCGGTTTGAATTTCTCTTTAGATTTTAGTTGCTAACATACATAAATGTTTGCCTCTCGTTGGTCTAGACTCTAGACTCTCGGCAAAGATTATAAAGCGGTATATAGGTACTACTGTTTCAGTTTTCAGTTGTGAGTGGTCATGTTATACCATATCCTTTTGCCAAAACAATTTCGTGTAATGGGTTAGCAGCTTACCTAATCATACATAATTAGGGACATGCCTTACGCAGAAATTGTACTTTGCTGAATTTGTAAATTATAAGTGTGAGGGAGAGAGAGGGAAGTAGTAGTGGACAATCAATAGTAAATAATAAATAAATAAATACACCCAACAGTCACATACATAGTCCTGACCCCTCACTAAGATCGAGTCTTGTGTTGAGGGTATCAGAAACTACGAGAGACTTTTCGGTTTCACAAATACCCAGACCCGAGACAAATACTTGTGGTTCACACAAACATTTGTTTCGGTGCTAGGATCGAACCAGTCTTCTCGTTTCACAGCCGGCGTCCAACCAACTGCGCAACGAAGGCTGTAAAATGTCTGTCAATGTGCCTGATAAAATAAGATCTATTTAGGTATGGGCGAGCTTATCTTCTTAATAATACAATAGCGTTTTTAGAGCACCTTTCAACAATATATATGCATTCATAAATGGTATTAACTCTTTCAAAGAATTTCTCGTTTGATGCGTAAGCCTTTTGATGTGGAATTACCGAATAGACGGGTTCTATCGTCCTCTTTGAAAGAAGAAAGCTTGTAATATTCCTTTGACCGATAAAAAATTGTTTGATCTGTGACGTATGATTTAAGTTCTTTTACACTTTCATGAAGTCTATTCTTATTGTATATGTTGTTTAATGTTGAAATTATTTTAGTATTAATTCCCATCATTCTCAATACTCGATTTAACTCTCACGACCGATAATAGAGTAGATAATATTGATAATTTGAGATTATGATAGCCGCGATGGAACTATAACCGCTGTAATTTCAGCATTACTAAGATCACATTTTTTTGTGTCGCAGTGAATACAAGTTCACTCGTAATTGTTTGGAATTTTATGCGCTTAAAATAGTCTTTTAAAATATTTAAAGCAATGGTATTTTCAGACATTACTCAAAAAATGTAAAATCAATATTTCTTGATTTTTCGAAACTTGGAAAAGGAGGGAGCTGTGAGACACTTCAATCAAATGACGAAATTCTATTTATGTACTTATACATCCTATCTACTCCTTTTCAAAATACCTCGTAAATCCTTCAATACAAAGTACTAAAGTAGTTGTCTGTTAAGTAAATAATATTATATACCATATACCTTTATCCCATAATAAAAGGTTTTGTAAACATCCTTTCACACGGTATCACGCTCGGATTTTTTCAACAATAAATTAGATTTGTGTACCCACATCTTCTTATATTCGCGACATCACAGAACAAATCCGGTTGATACTAAAATATAATAAATCCAAGTGTATAGAAAACTTCAGAGCACTGCTACAATGCTGGCGTATGTGTTTTTCTCTCACGAACGTAATAATTCTTTTGTGTCGAGTAAAGAAAACGGAAACTTAAAGTGGAGACATTGCAGTGTTTCCTTCGCTGAGGAGCGCTGTATTTCACTCCGGCTGCGACTTGCGAATGCTCTTTGCGATAAAACTATTGCAACTTTTTCTCTTGTGATCATTTTCGCTTAAGATTATTCCAGGTCATTGTTAATGTGTTATTGAATGAGTATGTTTGATATTTGTACATTTTTACACTTATATAAAACGCCCAAACTTCACTAGTATATGCAATATATAATGTGGTCCGTTGTTTTCAGTCTCTTAAACACCAATATTTTACTTTAAAGCTGCACTCTCTGTCAGATACCGTGCAGTAACATCGCTGGCTGGAATAAAAATACAGAAAGAGTGAAATTCATAGATTCAACTGTTGGTATCGACTAACAAAGATAAACAATCCTTCATCTCAATAATCCGAAGGTTAAAGGTAAACCTGCTCGTATTACAAATCGCCTTTATTTTATAATTCCATCTGCGCCAATTAGATTTATAATTAAAGACTTGGAAACTTCAAAGATGTTAATTGACATTCGATCTTCAAAGCGATCGGGGGCACGAAATATAAATGAACAGGGCTCGTCGGAACCCGATAGGGAGGGGATGGGGGGTACCGGTGATGAAATCGAATTTGGGTCTCCGGTATCGATTACGTGTTATAATGTTACCACCGCTCGGCTGCGGCGGTTGATCGCGCCACCTTGGCCGATTATGGCAACACGATATAACCGCAAACTATTCAACTACTGCTCTTGAGTTGGAAATATCGCATTATGAGTATGTGTCCCTAGTGCCACTTGCTACGCTTATTATCTGTCTTCTGATTACATAATACAAGCCACATGCAAAATGCTTTGAGAAGGAGGGAATTTTGAGGAAGGTTAAATTAAGGATGATTGTACAGAAGTCACAAATTGGAAGTAGATTAATATTAGTCAATAAACTTACGAAACTACCTGTAACGTTGTAAATATCTAAGGTACATATATTCCTGCGACACCACTCCGTAGCAGTGTCGTCGTTTCAAACAACTTATTGGCTTTTGATATCGGTTTGATATGCACTAATAGTTTCAATAGAAAAATATCAAGAATTTCAAACATTATATCTTAAGTAATTTCCGATCATTTAGATGTTTATGATGTCAGTGCAGTGGCAAGTTCCATTTATCTATAAAATCACCAGGAAGCGATATCAAGTGGGTAAAATTTTTCCATCTTAAAGTATTTGTGTGATTTTATTGGTTTCCAAGAAAGGTATGACGTCAATTCTGGCGGTTAGTCGTAAAACTATCAGGGTGTGAAGTATAAAAAATATATATACAACAGTCACAATCTTGAATCCGCACAAAGTTTTAGGTATTGGGTGTCAGAAACTACGCAAGGCTTTGTGGTCTCGCAACAGTCGGACCCGAAACGGATGTTTGCGGATCACACACACACACACACACACAATATGCTTCAGTGCGGGAAACAAATGGACTCTTGTTTCCAACCAACTGATTCTTATTTGCTATGTAACCAACTGTGTCATGGAAGCTGAAAAATACTAGCAAATATTGTATATACTTATGAAATTAACCAAAGATATCCTAACTTGGTCTAAAGATTTTTAAAACCGCTATACCTTCCACACGTAGTGGCTTCTGTCCAGCAACTTACATTCACCATTATAACCTCTATATATATGCAAATAGATGTGATATTTGTCCGTAGCTAACAACGCCATGAATAAGATAATACGGCTGTGATTAGATTCCGTTTACTTGATTAGCATAATAGGACGAGGGACGAAGGACGAGGCGAATGTAGTTAGTGCCAAAATCTCTATAAAACGGAACAGTGTCTTGTCTGTCTCTCTGGGGCCGGCCCGGCTCCGCCCGGGTGCTGATAATTTTTGAGTCCAGCCTAGTTCAGCAACATATTATTTCGCTTACGGTTTTATTTATATTTAAATGTAACTGCCGTCCTCTGTACTGCTTTTCTCGTCCCGGTCCGTTATATCCCATCATGTCCCTTCTCATTCTGTCTCCCTTTGAGTTTAAAAAAGTAACATAATAAATATGTGAATTTCTTGGTCATCCCACGGGAACACTACATTTTTCGGGATAAAAAATGTGGAGGGTGTCAACTACATCCATACCGAATTTCATTGAAATCCGTAAAGCCGTTTCTAAGTGAGGTAATACTCGTATAATCATGATAATTAAAATAACGCTAAGACTTTAAGAATAACGAACCGTTACAACATTGTGCACAACCGCACAGACAAAAATTCTAACAATCATTGTTTTGGGTTCTATGTCCCCTCATAATAGGTTTCTTCTCAAATATGTATCTAACTTTATCCTACACTTGTAGGGTTGATTTATATAAAATTTGTATTGTGTCAGTGTTTTTCTTCGGCCTCCGTAAAGCAGCAAAAGAACCTAGAAATCTGTCGTTGTGGAATCCTACAATCCTTATTAGAATACGTGAACTATCTATGACTGCCTCGGTAGCGCAGTTGTACTACGGTTGTCTCGGGTTCGACCCCCAGCCGGCAAAGTGATATTGGATTTTTCTATTCATTATCAGCCCGGAAGTTAAAAGGCGAAACGTCCTTGTGTCCTGGTTGCACCTCTGCCTACCCCTTCTGGGGAAAAAGCCTTTATGTATGTATGTATGAACTATTTATGTATTCTATTTAACATGGCTGGATACCTCGTGGCTAATCACTCAATCGCCATTCTCGCATAGTTTTTGAGTTTCCCTAACGAGCATTTCTAATTAAGAATTCCCTTCCCTCCGGATCTCTGAGGTGTTCAGACGTTTTTTAAGTGGACCTATTTTTGATTTTTAAATTAAATTTGCACGAAATTAGTAAATTTAGTGTTGATAGAATAATAGGAGAGCAACAGCACTGAAGAGGTTGGCTGCGTGTGTACTCTGCAATCCACGCTTACACACACCGACAAAACAAACCTGTGAGTGTTTTTAAGTAGTCTATTTGCTCCCTACTACTAAAGTGTAAACACACAACAAAGGCGACTCTGAATGTGTACAGGAGCACACATACAAACATAAACAATCAAACGGAAAGCGACAACAGGCTAAATCTTACCTGTGTCACACTGGGTCAACTTATAGTGGTGACCCAAAATATTGTATGAAATCGTCGATGCACGTCCAACGAGTTGATCCCTCGGACGCTTAGAGTTACAATATCTCTTGCAAACCTCTTACGCCCTGGTAGTTGGTACCGAATTTGTACTAATTCAAGCGACATGCCGATAAACCGATCCCCGCCACCGTCCACACCAGCCACAACTACGTCGCGCAATACGTCGACGGCGCCACTGGTAAATACCCTCCACCTGAGTTCGTCTGAACCAAATATTGCGGAAGATGTACCTTCAACTGATGCCGAGTGCGATTTTTCTAATGTTTCACGTCGCAGTAAACGCAAATGTTCAGAATCTAGAATTGATCAGAATAACCAACTATCAATATTTATGGCCGAAGTCAAGTCGATGTTACTTGAATTCAAAGAAGCTCAAAATACTAAAATACAAAAAATATATGAATCCATAGAAGAAATAAAACAGCAAAATACGATTTTTCAGTCTACAGTGTCATTCCTATCAGAAAAATATGACAGTATAAAAGTAAAAATGGAAGAAATAGAGACACAGCTTCTCTCAGAGCGTAAAAATACTTCTAACTATCATAAATCTTTAGAAGATAAATTGGAAACAATGGAAAAGTATGCGCGATCAGGTTGCATTGAGGTCAGAAATGTACCCGTTGCTAAGTCGGAAACAAAGGAATGCCTAATAAACAACATAATTAAAATAGGCTCTATAATAAATATACCACTACAACCACATGATGTTAAAGACATATATCGCAAAGGACCTGTTACTGCCAACAATAGAACAATAATAGTTGATTTCTCGACGAACCTTCAAAAAATCAAGTTTTTAAAGATGTTTAAACAATATAACAAAGGGAATAACGGCCTGACAACTGAAACACTTAAAATTAGCGGTCCCGTAAAACCTATATTTGTGTCAGAAAATCTGACATCTAAGATGAAGCGACTACTATTTCTCGCTAAAGACTTTGCCACTACCAATAACTACCGTTACTGTTGGGTCACCAATGGGAAGATTTTTCTGCGAGAGAAGGAAGGAGCTAAACATATACTTATCAAGGAAGAATCAGACTTACCACAAGCGACAAATTTAAAATGACTAACCGAATATCTTTGTAGTTCCTTCTTTTTGTTAAAAACTTTATATTTTTTGATATTAAGAACAAATACCATTACACACACACATAATAAGGACTATTACATACCATTACACGATTATTACATTAGTATTCAAAAATTGCACACTCACTCTTACACTACAAATAAAAAAACTCATATTATTTTGGAAGGAAGGAAAGTTAAATCTAGGTTATTTAACATAGGAACTTCTCGGTTGCTATTACTATTTCTATCTATTTTCATCAATCACGAACAAAATGTTTCATTTGCAAACTTCTAATGGATAACGATCATTCTGTGATTATAGATGATTTAGATCAACTTTCAGTTGCTAATTCTTATTTCTGCGCACCCGAAGAATGTGTCTCTCATATATCTAAATCTGTATATGGCTTAAAGTTTTTCCACCTAAATATAAGAAGCCTAGGCAATATTTGTAACTATAATAACCTAGTTATTTTATTGAATAGAATTAAAATCGAATTTGATTGTATTGTATTGTCTGAATGCTGGTTAAGTAAATGTCCCCAACTTCCCGCAATGCCTGGCTTTGAATCCTTCAAAACAGAATATAAAAACCAAAACGAAGGTATAGTTATTTATATTAGGACTAATTTAAGCTACAAAGTCGAATCACCTATTATAATCGATGCCAACTCTCTAATTGTTAAATTTTCTTCAGAAGTGGCTCTAGTAGCTGTATATCGCTCTCCTTCCACTCGAATTTTAACCAAGTTTATAGATAGTTTAGATTTAACTCTACTCGCGCTTAATACTTTTAAAACTCTTGTTATACTAGGTGACATAAACATTAATATAGCACCGAATACCAATGACAACAACTCGGATTTATATCTGAATACGGCTGCTTCGCATGGCTTGCTACCTGGTCACCTCTTCCCTACGCGAAATAATTGCTGCTTAGATCACGCGATGGTTAAATCCAACAAAAATGTTGTCACATTAGTTGTTGACTCTTTTATCACGGACCACGCCCCCGTTATTGTTTTATGTGAGAGCCATTTGAAGACTAACAGAGTCCCTAGAACATCCCGGCGCATAAATATCGATGCGTGCGTAGCGGAACTGACAACTTCTGATTTTTCGAAAGTAACTTCTTGTAAAGATGATGCAAATAAAGCAGCTACGGAATTAGTGAACATTATCTCAACTGTAATCAAAAACAATTCTTTTAATTGTATAGTTCCAAGTAGAAAAAGAATAATTAAGCCCTGGATTACACCTGGTGTCCTTAGATGTATACGAAATCGTGATAAAATGTATAGAAAAACTGCTCGAGATCCCAATAATCACATCCTAAAAACAACTTACGTACGCTATAAGAGCTTCTGCAACAATTTGGTTAAAAAATTAAAACGGCAATACGAACGCACAGAATTCCATAAACATAGCAGAAATCCAAAGGCCACTTGGAAACTAATTAAAACGATTGCTAATATTCCGAACAATAAATCTTCCCCTACAGAACTCCTCTCCTTGACTGCTGATCCATCTAAGTCTCTTGATGCTGTGAATGAATATTTTGCAAATGTAGGGAAATCATTAGCCTCAAAGATAGTACGTAGACAATCTCACCTCAAAATTGCATATCCATCTGACTCACCTGCCCCATCGCACCTCAACTCAATGGCCATTTTTAACACAGACAATCACGAAATAGAATCTTTAATCCTGAATCTCAAACCATATACCGCAGTAGGCTGGGATAACATACCTCCGTTACTACTTAAATCTGCTAGACATATTCTCGTCCCGATTATTTCCTATGTGTTTAACCTCTCTTTGACTACAGGTGTGTTTCCTAAGGCTTTTAAAAGGGCCCTTGTACACCCTGTATTCAAAAGTGGCAGCAGAGAAAGTGTCGGCAACTACAGACCAATTTCCGCTCTCACGAGTATATCCAAAATTTTTGAAAAAATTCTTAATAAAAGACTGCTAAGTTACATAAACTCTATAAATTTTTTGGCTGAAAACCAATATGGTTTTAGATCTGGAAAAAATACAGAGGATGCAGTACTCGAATTAACCGACACTGTTGCAAAAAATTGCAATAGTAAACTTAAAACTATAGGAATATTCCTCGACTTATCTAAAGCGTTCGACACCGTATCTATACCTCTCTTACTCACGAAACTTTATAATATTGGCATAAGAGGACTATCTTTTGAAATTTTTAAGAGTTACCTTAGTGACCGAACCCAACTAGTAAAGTTGGGAGATTACACTAGCAAATTAGAGAATCTCAGTTATGGGGTACCTCAGGGTAGTGTTCTCGGACCTACCCTGTTTCTTATTTACATAAATGATCTCTGTACTCTACCCCTTGTTAACTCTAAAATTCTAACTTACGCAGATGATACAGCAATACTAGTACACGGTAAAACCTGGGCTGAAACCCGAACCCATGCTGAATTAGCCCTGCAAATAGTCATGGATTGGCTGTCAGATAATCTCCTCACTCTAAATTTGGACAAAACAAAGTTCATTACTTTTTCACCGCGAATGGCATCTCAACCTGCTTCTCCTTATACCTTAACCGCGCACAAATGTTCAGTAAATAATTCGGACTGTAAATGCGACAACATTTCGCGCACGAACAGTATTAGATATTTGGGCGTGATTGTTGACAGCACTATTTCATGGTGTGAACATGTTGGTTCCCTAGTCCCGAGAATCAGAAAATTAATTTATGTTTTTAAAAATATAAGATCTTCCGCTGATTTCTCCACTCTTAAAATGATATACTATGCTCTAGCGTACTCAATTCTAAAATACTGTATCTCAGCATGGGGTAACTGTGGAAAGAGTTTGCTACTCCGCTTAGAACGAGCTCAGAGAGCGGTTCTCAAGGTTATGATACATAAGCCCTGTCGTTTCCCGACTGGAGAGTTGTATGCCATTTGTGAGTTGCCCACGGTTAGGCAGATGTTTGTTCTTAATACAATTCTACGCAAACATTCTGAACTTTCCTTTGACGTTCATCTTAGTAGACAGAAGCGCAGACAGAATAGAGTTTGTCAGACTGAGGCTACCTCTAGTGTGATAGCAAGAAGGCAATATCATTATTCGAGTCCAATTTTGTATAATAAAATAAACAAAATTCTCAATATTTATTCTCTGTCACTAAGGAAATGTAAGTTGGTAATCAGTAAATGGCTCAGTTCCCTAAACTATGAGGATCTAGAAGTTTTAATTAACAGTTGATCAGTATAATCATCGGAAACGGAACTATTTCTTACCTTCTTAGTTCACCATATACATCACAGTTATTTTGCACACACACACTCACACACCCTCACACACACACACACAGACACACACACACCGAAATCCACATATACATTACTAATTTATCACAAACACATATTTTCTCACTTACACACAAATTTAAGTTAACTAACACCTACTAACTTTAAAAATATAAAAATATATAAATATAAAAATAAAAATAAAAATAAAAATAAAAATAATAAAATTAAAATTAAAACATACATATATTAGGCAAAAATTATGATAACATTTCTGTCCAGTTTTATAACTATTAGTAGTAGTTTATTTAGTTATAGTTTTGAATATTTTTGAGATACGATCGTCTTCCCTCCTGGAGGTGGGCGCTAATGACTGCGACACAGTTCTCCCGAACTAATGCAGTTGTTAACGTACACATACATTATATTGTAAGCTTGTTTATGTATCAATAAAATATTTGAATTGAATTTGAATTGAATTTGAACAACCGCAACCGATGGCTTAGCGAAATGCTCTACGAGATTTAAGCTATTAAGCTGCCGTATTAATTCCGGATTTCATTTTATTTATTTCTCGTTTAAGACTTTTTATTGATGTATTAGATATTGAATTCGGTTGTTATTTCAGATCGGCGCATACTGTATTAGGATTGCACTGCGCTTACCATTTACTGGTGGTAGGTCTCTCATATGTGAGAGGCCGCCTGGGTGGGTACCACCGCAATGTCTATTTCTCCCGCCAAACAGCAGTGTTAATGCGCTGTTGTGTTCCGGTTTGAAGGACATTGTAGCCAGAGTAACTACTGGACATATTGAGACTTAACATCTTATGTCTCAGGATGGCGAGCGCAGTGGAATTCCAAGCATTGCCTTGTAATTCATGGTGTTGTTTGGTTTTGCTACTGTCCATGAGCGGTTGTATCGCTTACCATCAGGCGAATGGCATGATCGTCTCGCCATTCATTGCAATAAAAAAAAAAAAAAAAACCATCATGCGCTTTATAGACATAGTCAAGCTAATAAAGAAAAAAAAACATGATTTGGTATTTTTAACAATCAATAAATGAGTAGTTTACTAAGTCCCATTTAGTAGTAGAAATGATTTCTACATTCAACTAAAAATTTTGCTAAATAGTGACAGATGCATTTTTGGATTTTTTTAAACATCATCGTGTTTGGGTGGTAAATACCTAGTTTTTGCGAAAAAAATATTTAAACCCTTATGTTACATTGCATCTTTAGAAATAAAGAGGTCTACAACATTTGGAAAACTTTGTATTTATCACCCAAATACGACGAAGAGTAAAAAAAAGAAATAATAAAATGACGTTTATTTTTTTGCGAAATTTTTAAATGCATTGTGTCTGAAGTCTCTAATACTACCACCTGGCTTCTTTTTCGGTCGCATTCTGGATAAAATAATTGAAGTTATATTTCCGATTATACATATATTAATTTTATTTTTCGATTGTCGACAGAACGGCGAGGCTGCGCTCGTGGTACGTCAGAAGCGCCACCGCGCACTCTGGAGTCTTACATCCCTTCATGTAAGTATTTAAATTGTATTTTAACTGATTTCAAGCCATTATTATCATCAATTATTCCCATCACACAAGCGAGCACAACCTTGTTTACCAACTTTATTTTTATTATCCGTGGTAATTCACAACAGGCCAAAGGTAATTATTCGTGTCCCGCTTTGGTACAGATTTTCAAATTAACATTAATTGATTTAGAATTCCTATTAATCTTTTTGATAATTTTTAGCCCTTATAGACAACTTTAACATTCCTACAGTCTCTACACTATGTTTTATTTAAATAGTTGAAAATATTATCTTTCATGCTTCATTTAGAGGCAGTTGATAAATGTGGCTTTTTATCATTACAATTAAAATATAACAATCAAAATTAGCTGTACCTGCAATCTTGTATCATAAATCAATGATGACATTACAATAAGTTACAATAAGTATACTCGTAAAATCTAAATTAACTGTCATGTCGTTCCAATCCACATCTTATGCTACAGATAATATAGTGAGTTGTATAATCAAACATTTGCGTGTGTGTGTGACGAAGAACACTGATGTGCAGTGGCGGCGCGGCGGCGGTGGCAGAATGGACGACGCCGGCAGCAACAAACAGAGGCAAGCCACCAGGGTGTTCAAGAAGAGCTCGCCCAATGGAAAGGTGAATATTAAAATACGAATATCAGTTGTATACATCCAAACCTCTCAATAATGTGCAAATCTTGTGTCGTTGTGGCGTGGCTATAAGAATTAAGAAACTGCGTGAGACTTTTCCTTGTTAAGGTTTCAACCTTTACAAATACAACTGTATTGCATTAAGATACAAATGGCGTTCTTAACATCTTGTTCTTTGTACATAAACAAAATCTTGGTGTGGGAATCCGAAATCGTAAGTCATGATGATTTAGATTTAATTAACTCTTCGAGAATCAATTGCTTCATTGCATTGCTAGTAATTAACTACTCCATTAAATCAAAGTATCGCTTAAATCACACGTACAAGGCGGAGCGGTGTTTACGTATCCCTTGAGCGCAATGCTCAACATCCGCGCTGAATTGACACGAGCGTTTCCGCCGCGCGGCCCCGCGGTCAACACTCGTCTATTAATTCTGTTCATGTACGTCATACACGCATACTATGTGTAGTATATGCTGGCATGGAGTATCATGTTGTGCGAAAGTTTATAAACGCTTGTTGAGGGGGTAGGCAAAAGTTCTACTGGCGGCGCCCACTTTTCGCCGAAATTATACCATCCGAAGATGTAATAGTTTATGCAGATATGACTGCAACCACTAAGATTTATCAAAACTTCATAAATTAGTAATTATTAGATTTGATAAACTAGGTACCATAGATTGACTTCGCTACATCTTAAATCATATTTTTTTACAGATCACAGTATACCTGGGGAAAAGGGATTTCGTAGATCACATCTCACATGTAGACCCGATTGGTGAGTATACACACATCACTAAGAATTTTCTTTGAAGATCGACATCTCTTACAACACCGTAAACAATTTCATAGAGCTTTTGTGATTGCATCGTATTGTGGTATTTATACGCTTTATTTTAGCAGTTATTACATTTTCCATCTTTTGCGATGTTAACTTTTTATTCTGCCAACATAACCAAATCTGAATGTCTCGCATATCGAGTCGTATGGACGCGTTAAATAAAATAAAATTGATGAGTCTAACAGTCTAGTGTGACATGAAGCTAACAATAAGTGGTTTGAATTCCAGACGGAGTGGTACTAATCGACCCGGAGTATGTGAAGGACAGGAAGGTGTTCGGTCACGTGCTGGCTGCCTTCAGGTACGGCCGGGAAGACCTGGACGTCCTGGGACTCACCTTCAGGAAGGACTTGTATCTCGCTGCTGAACAGGTGAAAATATATCTTATGATAATGTCTCTAGAGTCGTTATTAAAAAACATCGAAATAAGCATTTTATTGTTTTTGCCGATTTGTTGAACATTTTTTGCCACTTTAACATTATGTGTATTATTATGCCACAATGATAATCATTTGTCTACAGCTTTCATCTATTTTAATTCTATTTTTTATATTCAAAATCTAGTTAGTTGCTTATTTAAAAAATAAACAGTTTTGATAAGGGAAGTCGAAGATCGACATTAATGGCGTGCTATTGGAGAGATCAAAGTCCAACGAGTATGCTATGGTCTTAAATTAACTTTTTTAATTTAACAATTATAAATTAAGGGTAGTTTAATTGTAACAGTCACTGAGCGGATGACTAATACCTCAGTCCGCCCCGTGACCACGAAAGCTTTAAAGTAATCGAAACGTCGGGAAGTTAAAAAATGTAAAAATTAAACCAAATCGCGATAAAATCCGTATAAAATAGTTTTATTTCAATGTGTAACATTCGCGTAAATCTAAGAAACCATTATGCTATGGTTTGATAATGAAATATTAATTGTAAGCAGTGCACTACTACGGATATAATAAAACATTAATTGCAATATTCCAGATATACCCAGCAACGAGCACGCCGAAGCGGCCTCTGACACGGCTGCAGGAGCGTTTGGTGCGCAAGCTGGGCCCGGCCGCGCACCCCTTCTACTTCGAGCTGCCGCCGCACTGCCCCGCCTCCGTCACGCTGCAGCCCGCGCCCGGCGACACCGGCAAGCCCTGCGGCGTCGACTACGAGCTCAAGGCCTTCGTGGCTGACTCGCAGGACGACAAGCCGCACAAAAGGTAGGCTCGGGAAGGAATGTGGAAGGTTACCTAGCAAACTTCGAAATCAAATGAAATTCGTTTATTGGTCACGTAGGCAATTAAATAGCTCTTATGATAAGTCAATACATATAGTACTTATTTTCTATTTACAAGATATTCGTTGTAATATTTATATTAATTTTATTATATAAATACTTCCTCCAAGTACACCGTTGATTGCTTTATTGGGCAGTGTTGCAAAGGCTTTTAAAGGACAGTATGTACTTGTTACATTTCGCGGATGAATTAAAAAGCGCAGGGCGTAGCTTCTGACGCATGTAGCAATGTTTTCAATCATTAAGCAATGCGATACTTGTGATAGAAACCCACCATTGATGAAGTTGGCTTGAGATACTATTTGGATAAATGTAATAATTATAATATATTTTAAGTTTAATTATAAAACAATTATGATAATTAAGTAATGAAAATTAGAAACTGGTAATAAATACATCAAATATTATGTGTTTGATTTCAGAAACTCGGTGCGGTTAGCCATCAGGAAGATAATGTACGCGCCGAGCAAGCAAGGCGAGCAGCCCTCCGTGGAAGTGTCCAAAGAATTCATGATGAGCCCGAACAAACTCTACCTGGAAGCCTCTTTAGACAAGGTACCAGCTTATATTAATTTGAATAGAAAATATGCTACAGCTTACAAAATTATATTAATCTTCAATATCAACCACACGAGGGCCACTACTAAACAATATTGACAAAGGATTTTTCAGGTAGATAAGGCAACTTCCATCCAGCGTTTCTTTATCTTTGATACTTCATCTATCTACCTTTATAAATTGTCTTCAAAATTGGCCACAAACTAAATATAATTTTGCAGGTTTTTTGTTTTCAATTGCGGCGTAATGTACTTTTCCACAAAAGTCCATATACTGTTATAGTGTCTCCTTTAGTAAAATATATAATTTATATATTCCAGGAGCTGTACCACCATGGCGAGAACATAGCGGTGAACGTGCACATAGCGAACAACTCGAACCGCTCCGTGAAGCGCATCAAGGTGTCGGTGCGCCAGTTCGCAGACATCTGCCTCTTCTCCACCGCGCAGTACAAGTGCACCGTCGCCGAGGCGGAGAGCGAGTGAGTCACATATATACATATAATTATGTACATCATAATCATTCATGTGATCTATGAGGGTAGGTAGACACTAAAGACCCAAATGTACAGTTCAGATTTTGATTTTTCATTAATCTCCTTAAACGCTCGCTCAGTAGATGTATTATTTATAGTAATATCAGCCCACAAAATCTTAGTTGATAGAACTGGCGTCCTCTTTAATAGTAAAATCTTCCTTTACCTAAATCCAATCCCTGAGATAAATGCAATTAAGAAATATTTTAGGCTTAACCAATATTGCTGGTGTAGTGTGGGTTGGTGGTGGGAGTTTACGATGATAACCTTCTCAGTGTACACTAGTTAAATATTAAGCAATCAGCACTACAACCGATAGTTGCAGTTTTTTACGGAGAGTATAATTTTATCACATTTAATTTTTGAGTTTATACACATTATTGTTTCTAAAACATATATATGTGTGTTGCACTATACCGTCTTTTATACCACGTCTACGATACCGAAATGAATAAATGTATCTATCTTGAGTAAAAAGATACGAGATGTCTTTTTATCTTGCATTAAATTGACTTGCTATATTATAGACGAAGCCTTTTCTAAGTTTTAGATATTATAGTTTAAATCACTAGTCAAAAGGCTTTGCCTTGTGAACGAGAATTTCATAATAATTTATCTAATTATTATAAAATTTATTAACCCATCGCGTTATCTCTGTCTTATGTCTACAAGATAGTCTATATTATCTTTATTATACTTAGTTTTATTTAACAAGAGCTCAATTCAATATGATTTGATGTAATTTCCTGAATTCGATAAATATGTCTTTAAAAATCGATACAAAAATAGGGCTGTGATTAAATCTTGTTTTGGAATGGGTGTTCAAAATTAAACTTGTTGTTCTTATTCAGGGAACCGAATTCGAAGGTGAAGAATAAATTTAAGTTTCCATTATTCGGGATTTCTGATACGAAATTAAATACTCGGACTCTGTAAGTAACCGTTTGGGCGTGTATTGCATGGACATGGCCGAATTGTATCAAACATCCTTTTTTGCTAATACAAATTATTCCCCACCGAAAACTATCAAATTTAGATTTAATATTTTACAATCAAATGTACAATATATTGCTTCAATCCATTGGCGATAGCCATATAGTTTATCGAATTTCGCTTAGCAACCCTTTTCAGAAACATACGCAATGCATTTTGTGACTAACTTGAATATTTTGATTTTGTTTACGGGGTAGATCTAGTTCTCTTTATATGTTGATATTGTAGTATCTCTTTTCAATTTTTATAAACTTCATTTTGAAACTGAGGGTATATCGATATTTAACCTGTTCTATGTTTGTGTTAAACGCCATCTATCGAAAGTTCAAAGAAATATTTTTGAATTAAAATATTGCTAGATAATTTTGTCGGATGGAATATTCGGCGAATTTGTTTGTACGATAATTTTTGGATTATTTAAAGGGTTGTGTTGGTTTTGTAGAGAGGGTTGTCCGGTGGGCCCGGGGTTCACGCTGAGCAAGGTGTTCACGCTGACGCCGCTGCTGGCCAACAACAAGGACAAGTGGGGGCTGGCGCTCGACGGACAGCTCAAGCACGAAGACACCAACCTCGCCTCCAGCACGCTGTAAGTGTACCTATCTGCATTTTAAACTTATACTTGACGTATTTATAAAATTCACTTGATATAATATATCTCCTTGCTTGGTACTGATGGTGTATACCTAAGTAAATGTTTTTTGGATATTTTTTTTAACTATTATTTCTGATTACGTTATTTAACGTACGTTACGTTATGTAACACATCCTGTCGATTTTTTTTCAGAATCGCCGATCCGTCACAGCGTGAGAATTTAGGTATCATAGTGCAGTACAAAGTGAAGGTGAAATTGTGCTTAGGACCGCTCGGAGGGTGAGTTTCTATTCGTTTATTTTTCTACACAATAAAGTAGCTGAATCGCTGTTTACCTGTCGCATTTTTGTAATATAGAAACTTATGTGCCATATTGATCAGCCATGAATTAAGTATGTGTAGGAAGTGGTTGGATGGTCGAGAATGGTTGATGTCAACTAGTCACTATGGAAACCCTCGCAGAAATTTTATGTTCAGCGTATTGTCTTTGCCTGCAAGGTCACAGGATTGAATGTGTGTGTTGTTTGTTGTTTCAGCGACCTTTCAGCGGAGTTGCCGTTCATCCTGATGCACCCGAAGCCCGAGGAAGAACCCACGCGCGCCGACCCCGCCGCCCGCGCGCCCCGCGCCGCCGCGCCCGACCACGACCTCATACAACTCGACCCGCCGCCGTACGTACTCACTACACACACACACGCACACACACACACGCGCGCCGCCGCGCCCGACCACGACCTCATACAACTCGACCCGCCGCCGTACGTACTCACTACACACACACACGCACACACGCACACACACACACGCGCGCCGCCGCGCCCGACCACGACCTCATACAACTCGACCCGCCGCCGTACGTACTCACTACACACACACACGCACACACGCACACACACACACGCGCGCCGCCGCGCCCGACCACGACCTCATACAACTCGACCCGCCGCCGTACGTACTCACTACACACACACACGCACACACGCACACACACACACGCGCGCCGCCGCGCCCGACCACGACCTCATACAACTCGACCCGCCGCCGTACGTACTCACTACACACACACACGCACACACGCACACACACACACGCGCGCCGCCGCGCCCGACCACGACCTCATACAACTCGACCCGCCGCCGTACGTACTCACTACACACACACACGCACACACGCACACACACACACGCGCGCCGCCGCGCCCGACCACGACCTCATACAACTCGACCCGCCGCCGTACGTACTCACTCACATGTACACGCAAACACACACGCACACACAATAACAACAACGCAGTAACAATCTTGCACGTGCATAATTCCCGCCACTTGCGTTGCATGCGCCGTCTGCCCAGTGCGCTATGCGCACAAATGTGTCCGCATGAAACGCGATGGTATAAAATAACTAAGTCACTTGCAAAAAGTTTTACACGTTATAAGAATTAGTTGAAAGAATTAGTTAGTTATTTTGACAGTGCTTTTTGCACAAATAAAAATAAATAAGTAAATTATAATAAATATGATTGAGTCTTGTGTCGTGAGTATTAGAAAATACGAGAGACTTTTCGGTCTCACAAATAACAAATACCCAGACCCGAAACAAATACCTGTTAATCACACAAATATTTGTCTGTGTGCGAGGATCGCCTCCGTGGCGCAGTTGGTTAGACGCCGCCTGTGAAACGAGAGGCCGCGGGTTCGATCCCCGCACCGAAACAAATATTTGTGTGATCCATTCATTCGGGTCTGGGTGTTTGTGAGACCGAAAAGTCTCTCGTAGTTTCTGATACCCACGACACAAGACTTGATCTTAGTGTGGGGTCAGGACTATGTATGTGACTGTTGGGTGTATTTATTATTACATATTATTATTATCGACCCCGCAGCCTTTTGTTTCACAGTCGACGTCTAACCAACTACGCCACGGAGGCTGTCTAATGTGATTATTAGTTACACGCAAGATGGTTTTTCGAGTGTTAAAATGAGTCCCTCGTTTAAAATTACATCTAGTTAAATCAGTTACAAATTGCAATTTCCAATAAACGCTTTAGCAGTACTGTAAGTTTGTATTGAAAATCAGCTATTTCTCTCAACAGAGATGAAAATGGCCAAGAGCAAGATGACGACATAATTTTCGAGGACTTCGCGCGCCTGCGGCTGAAGGGCGCCGAAACCGACGCCTGAGCGCTCGCCCTCACTGCCTCTCGCTGCGGACACACACGGACCACGTGACACCACGCGTGGCGCCTCGCCGGGACCCAGGGGACCCACATCGACAGATAGCTAATCATTTTCTAACGCTTCGCGGTACAACGCCGGCTTTACAAAGTCGACGACGGCCACATAACCACACATAAGCGTGCTCACAGTTTGCTAGATAAACAGTCTATACCGAAGATTTAACTCCCTAACGAATATTAGAGAATATGTTGATTTTTAAATTAATTAACAAAACCGCAACGCACTCGGCAGCTCTGTCTATGCGTGAAAGGTAAGTGCATTGTTGGTGCACGTGCACTCGAGGCCGTCGTCCGACATCGTCTGTATATTAAGTTATAAAGCAATTTTGTGTGGCACTGTACGGCATTGTGAGTCACGGATGTGTGTTATGTCATTCAAATTTTATTATTGTTATATTAGGCGCGGGAATAACAAGTTTTATATGCGTGACATAATTGCGGTTTTTGTGTCATGCGAGCAAAATTGCAATTAAACTAATTAAAACTTGTATGGAAACAAACAGGACGATACAATGTTATGTGACTGATTAATGGTTTATGGGAACGTATGTCGATACAATTAATCGAGAAATACAATCTGCACAGCGACGTTCTGTGTCATACAAAATATTCACAAACGAATTGTATCTTATAATCTGTCCACACACACATTTATTCTCTGTACAGTGTATAATGAAAGGATTTGAGTACTCGCAATAACACGATATTCACTTTGAAACGTCAAGAATAATTTAATCTCATTTTACCGCACAAGATGGCGCACATAACATTGGCGGATCAGAGTGCAAATCCTGTTATAGAATTTATCGAAATGTGTTATATTCTATGTACCTATGTATATGAAAAGATAATTTTAAATCATTTGTATGAGTACAATTATGTTATATTTGCTGCATGATTTCTATATTGTTCATCAGTTGTGTAATTACGTTTAGTACAATATTCGATAATGCATTTAATAGGTATAAACATTTTTTTGTTCATTTATTTTCTGTTTTACTTCCTAAGTTGGTAATCAATCACTTATTATTGATGTTTAGAGTGAAAATACTACGCCATGCAATTAAAATAAAACTCCAATTTAAAACATACATTAACCATGGAAGGTCTCGTTGTAGAGAATATGGAGTACCTAAAACTTTCAAATTAATTATGGGTGAGAATATTAAATACTTTTCTATTTATTATTATTAAAATTAATGAAAATGTTTTCTTTCATTGAGCAGTTACTAACTACGCAAGGTTCTAATAATGTTGCCCATACAGCGAGATCTTTACATGTCAATATCGATAGAAGTAGACAAATTATCGATAAAATATCTAAACATAGTTACGGCTCATATAACTAATTTTGGTATGAAATATATATAATGAAACATATAAATGTTCGCATGTGTTGGGCAAATAGATGCGAGCAAGACCGATGTTAGATTAAAAGTTGATATCAATATTTCGTCGAACAGGAAAACCAGCAATTTATGGATAGCAAATATTTATTTTACTTTGCGTAATAGGCGGCTTGTTCCAGGGTCCGCCTACTGCTTAATATCCTCAACTTTGCCTATTATTTAGCTTCCTTAACAAGAATACCGCCATTATCCCCAAATATCGGATATTATCTACAATTACAGGAAAATGCGTTTCATGTTCGTTTCTATCCACCGAATACGCGCGAATATTTGGTAGGTCCTTAATATTTAGGCGAGTTATGGCCCGCGGCATTAACATCGGGCCTGGAGCGACCTCCGCACGTGGCCTTCTTTATAAAGAATTTATATCGACTCTTTTAGATAAATTGTATATCGTGTCTCGTCGTAGGCAAATGTTCGTTGATTTTATTGTTCTTATATTCACATTTACAATATTCACAGTATTGAACGATGTTTTCTAATGGCAGTTTAGGTGGAATCTTCAGGAAAAAACTATCGATATAGTTATGATCAACTGAAGTTTTCTCTTAAATTCTTGAGAAATATTGTAAAGTAAGTCGAAACTTCAAGGAGAGTATATGATTCGCAAGTAGACAATCGAGGTTGCATTTTCACAGTAACAGCGTCTGTTGTTGAATACGATGGAGATAAAAAAGAATGCCAATGACAGTAAGTTGTTCGGATACTATTCATATTTAATTCAGAATTCAGATCATGTCATTGTTTCAATTATAAGCTTACAAATTTAAAATGTTATTATCGATAACAGAAAGACAAACTTGTATATAACGTTTTCTTTTAATTTATTTACCATAGATATACATTTAACTTGAGTTGCATATTTCGCTGTCATTTTATGCTATTTAACGTAAGAAGAATAATTCATTGGAATATTTTTATATTATATCACAGGTCACTTTACAGGCGTATTATAAGTAATTGTATAAAATCATTAAATTAAAATGGAATATTATATCGTTGTATGTTTTAGGTATGTATGTTTATAGCTTACTCCGTCGGTGTCGATAAGTGTACTCGTCTCCTCGGGGATAATCAACGCTACAGATAATTTCATATAGCGCCATCTATTGAATAAAGAAAGAGACAACTTTATTCGATATTCTGTCCTTTACGAAAATAATGGGAGAGATAGAGATGGATATGTTTTATGGATGTAGCGTTGCAACTCAAGGATGACACACGCAAGTCTTATGATATTTGTTTTATGTACATTTGTTTAATGTGTACAGTAAAATAGTTGTGTAAATTATGTGGCATGTTAATTGTACAATAAGCTTTACGATGCACAAATAAAAGTATTTTTAACCTTGTAACATCAATCGAAGGGATGCAGTTACATTTTTGTCCTATTTATTTATATTTGTTTATGAAAAATATGGAACTTAGCGAACAATCATATTGATGCGGATGCGTTTTTAAATCGAATTTACTTGGTAGTATTATATTGTTTTTGCGCTCTATTTTTCAACATTTATCTTTTATTTTTTCACTTCAGGTTGTCCTGAAGATAGTATCGAGTTTGTTTTATAAAGAAACTACGGTTAAATTTATCGACAAAATTTGCTGCAGTAGGTAAATTGATTTAAAAACGCTCTCCGCGTTGATGTACTTTTATTTCTATAATTAATTAGTCATTTCTATCATATTTGTAATTTATTGTACTTTGTAGATTAGTATATGGAATTACGGGCCGTATTGTAAAATTTTGTTTGTTGGCTTTTTACCTACAGTATAGATTTTATTTGTAACGTAAAAACGCCGCCCTGCCGAGCGCCCGACTATTCAATGTTTATGTTGCTATATTTCGATTGTATTATTTATGTATTTTAAATGTAAGTATTAAATGGAGATAAACGTTTTGTATTAATGATTTAGGATGAAAATAAAAAGACGATGCAGTGGATTTACAGCCAAAACGTAGCTCTCAGTATGGCCTAGGTCGGCGCAACGCTAAGTACAATTGCCAGTTTGATTATTGTTTTCATGAGGCTATTTTTTCACTTGATGCACACTCGAGGGGCGAAGAAAGGCGATAGCGGATACTATTTGGCTGTAAAATTAATTGTGTAAATGATATCAGCTCATGTAATTTTAAAGCCATTTGTAAAGGACAGCGTTCGTCGGTTGCGGCGTGGGTTTAGTGATAAATTGGATGTGTATTAAACTGTGGTTACTGTAGCGACTAGCGCCCCGCCGCAGCCGCGCGACCCCACCATGCAGATCACTGATGGCAAAACGCACTTCTTTTTTAATTTTACATCGAAACATTTTTGATGTATACTTTTTCAATAAATAATATGTAACCAACGGTGTTTGTTTTGTTTCCAACTTTGTCCTAATATATTTTGTTAGCGCCCCGGACCAGCTTCATTACACTATTTTACACTACTTCTACACACCAGCCATCTATGCTATAAAAAGACCGTTACGTATATAAATCTTCCTCTTAGATGACTCCGTTTATTGGTGAAAACCGCATTTAAATCCGTTGCATAGTTTAAAAGATTTAAGCGTACATACAGGAGCAGGAAAAGACTTTGTTTTTTACTATGTAACGATTACCTACCTCAATTATTCTAATTAACTAATTCAAAGTAAACTCTAACAAAGGAATATAGCGTTAATTATTTCGTTTGGTGTCGTGAAGAAAAACAAAGATAATTAATATTATGTTTTGTTAATGAATTTATAACCACATGATTATTTTGAGTATTAAATCCGTACTACCCTACAAAACGCTATGAAAATGTCACATGATCAAACATTGTGACGACTCTCATTATAAATAGCGAAGCCAGGCTGAAAATCATATAGTCTTGTTGGAGCTTTTGTAGTGTTCGGAACTAGAACGAAAAGTGTTGTGGTGTTTGTGATATCCAAGTGTAAGACATTTACCTATAAGCATAGTAAGTATTATGTTTATTGTAATAAAACGTTTTGATTATATTCAGTGTTAAACAATATCTAGATGAATTAGTTTTAATTTGGTAAGTAATACATAAACCCACGCTTTTATCCCAGAATGGATAGGCAGAGGCGCCACCAGGACACCCACTTTTCGCCTTGTATGTTCCATCCCACGATGGAATAGGGGCGAGCCTATCGCTATATCGGGCACAAATTCCTGTCTCCGGGCTTGTAATGAATAGAAAAATCCAATATCACTGCCCGACCCCGTATTAGAACCCGAGACGTCAGCATTGCAATCGTACCGTAGTTCAATTACGCCACCGAGGCGTCTAAATCTAAATAACAATATTTGTTTTCCTAAACGACACGAAGTTTTGTTAACATCAACATTATGGATTTTTTACACGTACTATTTTCTGGATCAGTTAACCCTATTTATAATTCGATATTTTTGTTGCGTTGACGAATATATTATAGGCTGTATGATGTCCCACCTACAATGTGAAAATATTTTCTGCGTGATACGGAACGTTATTGTCCAGTGTCTACAATTTTCTAGGTTAGCTTGTTGATATCATAGATTTTATTTTGGAATACGTAAAAACTATATTCTTAATAATGTAAAAACATATATATGTGACTGAGATTAATTATGTTTGATAAACTTTGGAACCGCAGCATATATAGTTGTTTGGATCCGCCGTTAAGACGTTGTGTTTGCATACAATTTGCGTAATTTTATTTGTGATTGTAATGGTGTTCTTTTGCGACCGGAATTGAAATAGTGTTCCAAAATGAGCACGAGAGGATTGTCAAAGAAGGAGTTAGAAGAACTCCGTAAAAAGGAGGAGGAAGAAGCCGCAGCGCATGTAAGTATTGTTATTAGTTCTTACTTTCTCGTATTAATACAGACTTGTTGTTTTTGAATAGTGATCATATTTTGTATTATGTATATAACACGGCTCGTTCTATTGCAAGAATATCCTTATGTTATATGTTAAACTAATTTCAAGATTACGAATCCATACAATAAACACACTCGCTTTAAACATAGTGGTCAAGTTTAACAACTTAATAAAACTATTTTTAGTAATATAATATACATAACACTATCAACAAATAACTACTACAATTAGTAATAATATGCAATATATTCGTCTATCACTATTCTCAATACTGTCCATCCCACAGTTGTCTAGCAATAATCACTTTAAGCAATAAGACCATCCATTGTGACATAATTGTTAGTTTTAATCTTTTTTATTTGTTTGTATTTTCTTTTGGTTGCAACAAAGTGTTTTGTATTGTATTTTAGGTTTTCAAAGAGTTTGTGGAGACATTTCAAGAGGTTCCGAGCAGCACAAGTAAAGTCTGGGTGAAGGCTGGCACATATGATGCAGGAGCTCGCAGTAAGTAGCCATTAACCTAATAAAAAAAATCTCTTACTAAATAGTTTATTGATCTTGTATTCATATAGAATTGAAATGCAGCCTTTTGCATCAATACCCATTAGTAAAAATATGTATGATGGATAAGTTACATAGTTTCAATCAAGGATGTCAAATGTGTACCTACTTAACTTATACTAGAAACTTATAGAATAAAAATTAAGTAATGAACCCTTGTAATTGATGGGTATACAGAAGGCACAAGTGTATGTTACTTTTAAACTGGATGGTAGAAACACATTTTTTTTTATTAAAACCACTAATAGATTACTGTCTGCAATTCTGTATCAGCCCATATATGTCCCACTACATGGCACAGGCCTCCTCTACACTCGAAAGTACGATTGAAAGGGTTTAGGCCATATACTGGAATCTGCAATTGGTAGATCAAAAATTAGAATGTTTAGTTCATTATTATGGCATATATATTTTTCATGTAGAATGTTTGAAAATATTCATTCCAATCTTTTGATGTGATACCTATTGTAAAAATTTAGTGGCATTATGATTTAGTCTTAATGACAATATTTTGGTTCAAAACATTGACAGGAATACAAAATTACATCATAAGCTGCATACTTAGATGTACCTTGTTTTGTCACTGCAGTCAACATGTTAATTTCTACTAAATGCTTTCACACTGTATATTTTTGCATCTCTGCAGAGGAGGACACATCTGAGAGAGGTAAACTTTACAAGCCAGTATCAAGATTGGATGAGAAGCGAACCCACTCTGAAGCTGATGTCATCCGCAGTCTGGTGCAGAAGTCCGAGCCGCCGAGCAGGTTGCGCTCCAAGCAGAAGGGGCAGGATAAAAAGAAAAGCAACTTGGAACTGTTCAAGGAGGAACTGAGACAGTGAGTTAGTTGTGTTAATTAAATATTTAAATAATAAAGTTCTCTGTTTTGTCTGGAACGTACAAGGCGAAATGTGGGTGTCCTGGTGGCGCCTCTGTCTATCCCTTTGGGGATAAAGGAGTGAGTTTATGTATGTATGTCTGTTTAGTCTCAAGTGTAAAGTTTCAGGAATGTCAATGATTTGTAACTCATGGGTTTGATATTTTTGTGTTAATACATACGATATGTATGTATCACATCTTTATCCCATAAGTATAGGCAGAGACTATGAATCGGCACATTTTTTAAAGATTTTTTTTTATTTTATAAATATTGTATGACGTATGTGCATAAGGATATTCTAGACCTGTGAAATTGCGATCAAACCTATTTAAAGGATATTATAATACAAAGTATTGTGGAGGTCTTAATGCCCTATTATGTTCTTGTATGTTACCCTGTTATTGATTAATTTAAAACTATCACTGTTACGCCCGAATACTGGAACGACATTCAAATAATAAGTTGCTCTTAACAGCGCACGGCTCACTTAGCCAGTACATTTAATCGGGATTATCGTAGTTAAGCGCACATTATATTTAAGTTGCGTTCCAGTATTTGGGCGTTAATGAGGTAATATTGTTGCTTATAAGTGTTATGATGGTGCAGGATCCAGGAGGAGCGCAACGAGCGCCACAAGTACAAGAGCGTGCTGCGCGAGCGCGGCGCGGCGGGCGCGGGCGGCGCGGCGCCGGGGGCCGAGCCCGCCGACGCCATCCCCGACGTGGGCTCCTACGACAACGGAGACCCCAATACCACCAACCTCTACCTCGGCAATCTCAACCCTAAGGTACACACACGTACTTGATACGTATAGAAAGTATATTTGCATGGTTTTATTGGATTCAGATTTAAGTTGTATTTTTACTAGTGATATAAATAGGTTTTTTTTTTTAAATAGCATATTACACAAAAAATATTTCATTTTAAAAGTGTCTTAAAAACAAGTAACTAGTGAAAATGTGAACAAATGATTCGAACTAAAATTTACAAGGATATACAATTCTCTTTAATGGCTCCTACATCACTATAATGTTGGTGGTTATTTCAGATAACTGAGCAGCAGCTGATGGAGATATTCGGGCGGTACGGTCCGCTGGCCAGCATCAAGATCATGTGGCCGCGCTCGGACGAGGAGAAGGCGCGCGGTCGCAACTGCGGCTTCGTCGCCTTCATGTCCAGAAAGGACGGCGAGAGAGCACTGCGTTGTATTAACGGTGAGTCTACTTTACAAGCAAATGTTGCAGTATATGTATAGTTAAAGGGATAGTGAGCCTTGCACACAAAGGTGTTAAATCAGCTATAGACATCAAAGCATGTGTATCGCGTTTAGAGAAAATGTTGTGTATTCCATTTTTGATTACGCCAACATATTGTGTCGACTACGTGCACGTGTACGTTGGGCTACGTGAATATGAATGTGCACTGCTCTTACCAATAAGACATATTAGTATAAATGTTATGGTGTCTTTAGGCAAGGAGATAATGAACTACGAAATGAAGCTGGGCTGGGGCAAGGCGGTGGTGATCCCGCCCGTGCCCATCTACATCCCTCCCGCGCTGCTGCAGCCCAGCAAGCCGCCGCCGCCCTCCGGCCTGCCCTTCAACGCGCAGCCGCCGAGGCACCTCGCCGGCAAGGTACATGCACACAGGCACATACACTTATACGCATACACGGACACATTATAAACAGACGTGCACGTACAAAAACACTTGAACATACGCACGTACGCACGCATGCTTGGACGTACCCGCGCACGCACGCACGGACGTACCCGCGCACATCCATGAACACAATATTCACTCTTACAATACACTCACATATCGCCAAATTCCATTCATTGCAAATGATATCATATTCGACCAAAAATAATGTTTATGTTGCAGATACCGCGGGTGAGGGCTGGAGACTATTATCCTAGTGATCCCGAGGATCGTAAAGCTTATGAACAGGTAATTGAATTGCCTTTTTTAGTACTTTCATTTAAGCATAACGGCAATTTCAACATTGTTAATTTTATGTTTCAGATTTTATCACAGTCGATAGTAAAAGTCGTAGTTCCTACAGAGAGGTGAGTACTTATATAAGCTTTCACATAGAAACGTTATTTTCTATTTAATCAACCTACAGCTACCAAATAATCACTTTCACAGGAACATCCTAATGCTGATCCATCGCATGGTGGAGTTCGTGATCCGTGAAGGTCCGATGTTCGAAGCCATCATCATGAACAAGGAGATGAACAACCCGTTCTTCCGGTTCCTGTTCGAGAACCAGTCGCCAGCCCACATCTACTACCGGTGGAAGCTGTTCTCCATGCTGCAGGGAGACTCGCCCAAGCAGTGGTCGCTTGAAGACTTTAGGATGTTTAAAGGTGAGTGGCGTTTGACTCTACTTTGATACCGACAACACGTAATTAATATCTTAATTAAAATGCATATAAGACAGCCTCCATGGCGCATTTGGGTCGACGCCGACCGCACCGAGACCAATGTTTAACGAGTGAACCACAAGTATTTTTTCGGGTCTGGGTGTTTGTGAGACTGAAATGTCTTGTAGTTCCTGATACCCATGACAAGAATCGATTATAGCGTGGGGTTAGGACTATGTATGTGACTGTTGGGTGTATATTTATGATTAATTAATATAATCTCTTAAGTCCCTTTGATTGTTGCATGGTTTAATATAGTCCACATTATAATTGAATGGTGTTGTGGGCAGGCGGGTCGGTGTGGCGGCCGCCGGTGATGAACCTGTACACGGCCGGCATGCCCGACGAGTTCGTGGAGGAGGACGACGCCAAGGACAACATCCGCGGCACACTCTCCACCAAGTAAGTATACCACACATATATTGGGGACTCTTGTTGCCAAACAGCGGGCGGGACGGCGACGTTGACGGGTCGTGAGGAGTTGGTGTACAAGTATGGAACACGTCACAGAGTCACACCGCAGTGCGCGACAGTGATATGGGATGTATTCCATATCAACCTCTATATTACAACCCCCTCACGACTCGTGTCGGCTTCACGTCAGCCTAGGGTTGAACCTCGCATTAGGCGTGCGTGATCTTCGAGCGTGCGAGCGACGCTCACGTGGTCGCGCTCACTGTGTGGCGGCCGCTCGTGCGCGTCGCTCGTATGCTCGAGGATCGCAAAGCGTATGTCGCATGCCTGGGGCGTGCGTGAGATCACGCACGCCTGATGTGGGGTCAGCCTCAGCGTAGCATCGTCGCCTCGTCCCGCCCGTTGTTTAGACGGTAAGGCATTACCGTCAGTCGGCGCATAGGGTAAGGGAGAAAAAGTGGTTATTGGCAAAGGACTGTTATATTTCGGTTCTCACTGAAAGGAACGCGAAACATATTGAAATGTTCAATAATAAAAAAAACACATTGAGTCATTTGATTTATTGAATGTGATTTATTGATTTATTGAATGTGTACGTCGCAGCCAGCGCGACCGGCTGGAGGAGCTGCTGCGCGGGCTGACGCCGGCGCGCGCGGCGGTGGGCGCGGCCATGGCGTGGTGCCTGGAGCACGCGGAGGCGGCGCCCGAGGTGGCGGCGTGCGTGGCCGAGGCGCTGGCGGGCGAGCGCACGGCGCCGCACCGCCGCGTGGCGCGCCTCTACCTGCTGTCCGACATCCTGCACAACGCCGGCGCCAAGCTCACCAACGCCAGCGCCTTCCGCGCCGCGTACGTACCGCACCGCACCGCACCGCACCGCGCTGCCACCTGCGAATTAAACTAAGTGTTTAACTGCTGGTGGTGACTGACAGGCCAATTAAACCCATATTATACAGATTGTTACCATCTACTTGACTATCATACCTTTGTTTCAGTTTCCAGCAGCGCTTAGTGGAGATAATGCGTCACTCGCACCTGGCGTGGGCGCGCATGACGTCACGGCTGCAGCAGGAGGGGTTCCGCGCGCGAGTGACGCGCATCCTGCAGGCCTGGGCCGACTGGGCCGTCTACCCCACAGACTTCCTGCTGCACATTAACGACGTGTTCCTAGGACAGGATAAGGTGAACATGACGTTTCAATAAATTAAATACGGCCAACATACATTGTGCTTAAAAAAATAACATTAAGCCGATGAATGATTGGTCCGGTTAATAACATTAACCGGACCAATCATTCATGTTGACAGTATGTAGAAACTACACACGCATACTAACTGCATAAATGCTCGCTTTGTAACATGTTACATTACATTTACATTAAGCCCCTAAACATCGGTCAATCCATCTATCTTTAGGGTCCTACTTCGCCGAGACGTCATGGCAACGTCGTTGGCTACATATCCAAACGATTATATGGTAGTTATTAATTGCTAAGTTAAGTGTCATAAAATGTATTAATTGTTTGACACTAAAGAACTTTTGTTTCAGCCGAGCAGCGCGGTCGAGGCGGAGGGCGGGGCCCCGGGCTCGGCAGGCTCGGGCGAGTCGAGCGGCGGCGCGTCGCCCGCGCACTCGTCCGCGTCCGAGGAGTCGTGGGAGTGCGGCGCGCGCGGCCCGCTCGACGGAGCCGCGCTGCGCCGCCTCGCCGCCACGCGCATGCACGCGCCCGCCGCGCCCGCGCACGCGCCGCCCGTGCTCGCCGACATCGACGGCGTGCCCGGTACCTACACACGCACTATATCGAACAGCTTCCCACGTTCTCATCGTTGCACACGCCTTCAAAGGCAAACGCAAGGAAACATTGAAGCTTTCGCAACGCAGCGAGCGGGACGAGACAGTGACATGGTATATAGGTGGACATGCAACACGTTACACGTAGCCATCATGCCAAACGTGACGGTGGCAAGGCGACTCTATATGAGCTGTTGTCACGCTTGCATCACGTCCCGCTCGCTGTATGTGATGAAAGCATTACATTGCATGGAAACCAAAATAAATTGCTTATTTTCATTGTCTAGAACACCAATATAACATTATTTAACACTAAATCACAAAGACGACATGGTCAATTAATGAACAAGCCCTAAATTTAGAATAAAAAAAAAATTGAAAAGCTTAACGAATAACATTATGCACAGTGGACGAGGACATCGACGGCATCCCGCTAGAGAGCGCGGGCGGCGAGGACTGTGTCCCGGGCGCGGCGCGCGCGCCGGCGGCGGGGTTCGTGCCGTCGCGCTGGGAGACCGTGGAGCCCGCGCCGCCCAGCGCGCCCGCGCACAGCCCGCCGCGCGCGCACCACGACGACGCGCCCGCGCCGCTCACGCCCGCGCACACCGACAAGTACGCACCGGTTCATAAGACTTCTTTACAATTTAAGGGAACCTGTTCTATTGATACGCGTTATTGTTTTTATTACTTCCGTGTAAACCAATACCCATATTCACAAGCAGTATGTTTCTAAGTTTTTATGCGTCATAACAATTGTGTCCAACCAGTTCGTCTTTTTCATCTAAGAAAAAGTAAAACTAAAATTTGAAATGTTATCAAAAAACTATTCAACATACCAAAAAAAAGTATGCGTTGCGTGAGTACACTATTTGTCCATATAGCATTGTTTATGAATAAGGGTATAAGTGTATAAATTACCCATCGGAAATATCTGTGCACCTGCCTAATTGAAACATAAAAATGTCCGCATCCATCTCAAAATGTTTTTAATGTAATAGTTCAACAATATTCTGTAAAACAGTGCCCCTAGCCGGAACATTTTGAAGTATCGTATAGTAATTCTCGTGTAGTAAAGTAAACGTTTCCCGCTGTGAAATTTTAGTTCCAAATACGCTCACAATAGCGCTGTTTAAATTTCCATACAAAATTTCACTATTACTATTCTATTACGATACTGCAAAATGTTCCGGCTAGGGGCACAGATCGTCAAACACATAAAAATAATTTCGAGAACTAAAATAACTGCTAACGGTACTTCGTAGGCGAACACAACACGGGGATAGGTGCGGGAAGCGCGGAGGGAACCGCATTCCAGCTAGGTGCACAAATATTTCGCCCGGGTTATAAATGTCTTACCATGTTGCAGCAACGAAGAGCAGTGCCTGAAGCGTGAGACGTTGCGTGAGATAGAGGTGCGCGTGCTCAAGTACGCCGACGAGCTGGAGGCGGGCGTGCGTGCCCGGAGAGCCGGCCTAACCCAAGCGCAGCAGATACAGCACTACAGGCGGAAACTCATCAAGAAGGTACTCGCACGAACTGCGAAATACCGAATAGTGTGGCTTGGGTCAAAATCTGATAAAACAATTCTAAAAACATGATATTATGACAATCGAAAGCAGTGAAGAAAAAACGCCGCCTATGTTTGTTGATGACGATGTTCTGTTTGAGTTTTCGATATTTTCCTACTATACATTATGTGATAAAGATAAGCAAATTGCAATATACTCACGTTGTATATCAGGCGGCGCGCGAGGTCCGCGAGGCGCGCGAGGGCCGCAGCTTGGCCGAGTCGCCCGACGCGCGGCGCCGCTCGCCCGCCGACGACGACGACTACTCCACGTACGTACTCGCACGCGCACGCGCCCGCACACGCGCCCGCACACGCACACACACACACGACACACGACCCACACTGCGCCTCCTGTGAACCAGGGTCAACAGTGCCACGCATTTACATCACACCGAACATTGAAACTCCCGCGAGTTTCCGGATCATGACTAACACGCGATATTATTGCTTAGAAATTGTATGCAGGCCTCCTTAACATGTTTTTAGTCAATGCTGTAGTGTGTTGTGACAGTATTAATACACATCATGTGTGTAAATTCCAGAGGTTTACCCTGAAATTTGAATCAACAAGCCACACCCGTCTTTAACCCTTAACGAAAATTACTCAAATGGTATTTTGCCCATTTCCCTTTGTAGCAAATAGGGAGACAATATTATGAAATAGAGAGGTAGACAAATAAATAAATAATTTGTTTTCTCTATAAATATAATGATATTATAAGTAATATAATATATTGCCTATATATTACTTAATTTCTTAGTCTAAATTATTATATTATTAAATTATTATTATTTTTTGCTATTGTATAAATAATTAAATTTACATGCTGGTCTCCTGTAATTGAAGATCACGTCACAATGTTTGTAAACTTATTTTAGTTATCGAATGTTTTGGCCCTTTCGAACGACTATTTTAAGAATAATGATCTCACGTTTGTGCCGTGCATAATTTACCGACAATGATTGCTGAACACTGAAATACCTTCGTTCTGTCTTTTATAGTGTCAGGGCAGACAACAGAGAAGAAAAAACAAGTGGAAACGACACTACTGTTCGCGCCGCGATGCAAGTTTATGTGAATTCATACGACTTTTGCCCAATTGCTCGTAGCCAAACGACGAGATAACGTCTTGACGTAAAAAAATATTAGGGGATGATGCTCAAATGTTCAGTTTTGGAGAGGTGGCCTATTACTAGTAAATAGGTGTCGTCTAATGCCGACTATACTTGAACATTTGCTAAAAGTGTGATGTGACGGATATGATAAAATCTCAAGCAATTCGTTAAATACAGGGTATATCAAGACTGCGACCGAAAACGAAGCCTGGTGGTAGTTTTAGTGGTTACAGACAATGCAAAGAAAATTTTTGCAAAAAGCGACAGGGTTTTTTTTTTGCATTTTTTAAAATATCGTCATAAATGCCAAGTTTTTGCGAAAATAATTGAAACGGTTACGTATCATTGACTCTAAAAATAAAAACGTGTGCATTTTTATTTTAGGTGAACTTTGTATTTATAACAAATATATGACAAGTAAAAAATACAAAAAAAGAAAAGTAAAAAAAGTAAGCAAGTACAAAAAAAAGTGCGTGGTGGCCTGTATCAAAAATCTAAGTATGCAGTTTTAGTTTTCATCAAAATCGGGCTCGTGACTCTTCAGTATTTTTCGCTATTCCTTATAACTTCGGATTCGGCCATCCACACCCACTTGAAAAACTCACTCTGTATATATTTTATTTTATTTGTAGTTCCAAAGCCACACGGCAATAGAATTAGACGACTTTATGTTCATTTCAAGGTACTTATAATTTAAATGCCAACAAACGTGCCCTTTAATTGGATTTTCTCTTAATACTGTAACCAATGGTAATACATTTGTTTGATGTAGTGCAACAAACTATTTAATCTGCCTATGCGTGCGTTTGGCCCCAACGATTTTCATGTAAATTTAAGTTAGCATCACTCGCATTTGTTTTTTGTCTTCCGTGGAGTCGCCAATTAAGAAATATAACTACCGACTGCCGTAGATACCTACGTATGCGACAAATGTGGAATATTTAATTGCTACTAACCACTTAAAGTAAGTAAAAGTGCGTGGTGGCCTGTTGGTAACGGACCAGACGCGGCTGCCTACATGTTCACGGTGGTCGCGGGTTCAAATCCCAGGGCACACCTCTGACTTTTCGGAGTTATGTGTGTATTGATAGTCAATCACCACGCACTTTAACGGTGAAGGAAAACATCGTGAGGAAACCTGCATACCGTAGCGATTTTAAAAGAATTTCTACGGTATGTAAGTCCGCCAACCCGCACTAGGCCAGCGTGGTGGACTATATGGCCTAACCACTCTCAATCGATTCTCTCGATTGTAGAGTAGGCCCGTGCCCTGCAGTGGGACGTATATGGGCTGATATAGATATATAGACTTAAAGTACAGTTTTAACACGATTTTATTACCTTCAGCCACAGAATACTACTTCAGCCTTATGTAGGTAACACAATATTCGAACTTAATTTTCAAACAGTTCGAAATTCTGATAGATTTGATATTATAAGTTTCTTATTTTTACCAGGACCTAAAGGGATAGCGCCTTGAACATTTTTAAAAGCAGGCAATTGCAGGCAGTCAATGCGCGCCTGCCTTCTTTGTTAATTGTAAAATATCAGCTCAACTATCAATATTTTAGAAATGAAATGATTATAATTAAGAAATCAATTCGACACTTCTTCAAAATCTAACAAAGTCGAGTAGAAGTCCCAACTAAAAATAATTCTTAACGAGTATAGGATTAGCAAATCGAATTAATATTCATATTATTAAACAAAAACGTTTTTCGTCTACGTAAGCATGCCTCCAGTGTTATGGAGCACATGCTTACATGGGTAAGCACCGTACGCTTTTCACAATTAACGGCAATAGTAAACCAAAGATTTCTTAAAGATCTAATTGGGTTTAAAATATTTGTGCAGTAAATTTTTAATACAAGTATACTGTGAGCAATGGCAGCGATCCCGCCACCTTAAGCAGGCAAGATGGCGGTATCAGAATTTTTATTGAACCTCCGAATACGTGAAAGTACTTATTCTTTAAAATATACAAGGATCATCATAAATAAGTATTGAATTTGACGGTAAATATTTTAAGACATGTCTCGCCATTCATTTTGAGCATCACATTTACTAGCGTATATCTCAATTAGCTGTCAATCCCAGTCACAATATCGGGTAAATTATGATTATTACCTAGATTTAGCTCTTATTAAAATACCACTTTTTTACAGAACATCGTCAAAGAAATCGAAAAAGTCAAGAGAACCGTCCCTGTCACCCCCACCAAAGAAATCTCGATACAGGTATAGTAACAACACGTGATAAAGTCTTGTGATTATTGTCTCGCACGGTTTTTATTTTCAATCACCGTCAAAGCCAATGCTTTCAGCGACTATAAAGGAACCAGTCAAAACTATGTAACAACGGTTTTATATTTAATAAAGTTTTTCTTCATCTTCTATGTTGCCATGCCCAATAAGGTCCAGGATTATGTACTTTTTGATGAGTAAAACATTTAACTATTGCGAAGCGCAATAAATAAATTTAATTTGATGTTACAGACTACCAAAGGCAAATTAACGATTACCTACTTTTGTACCCCGAGAGAAATCTACTTATTGAATCATCTCACGCGACTTCCGATATTCATATCTATCAATTAAGAGCACATGGGCAACGGTCTTTTATAAAGTAGTTTCAACTTTTACCAGCCACACAAAATTAAGATCAAATAAGTTTAAATTTAAGAAAGATAAACCAAAAATGACTTACATATTCCATAAATCCTGTCGCTATGTAGACAAGGTAGTAGGGGTGACGTCACTGTCCTCACAATTTTATGTCCTTACACCACTGTGGTTTCAAGCAGACTGTGCCACAATCAGACCGGCGGCACTATTTATACTAAAATATGAGTTATGACATTCACGATCAGGCGATATTTTATCAATGTTTTGTAGGGTAGTTTGCATTTGGCAATCTATTTTCATATTAAAATAAAAAAATTCTTTTACTTTAATTACTACAATGGAAGTCCTTTTTAATGCATTTATTTTGATATAATTTTCATAAACAGGATCTCAGATTCTATATATTAATTGAAATATTTATTTTCAGTGAAAGGAGGTCTCGAACTCGCTCAAGGTCTCGTGATCGCGAGAGAGAGCGCGATAGGTCTCGCGAAAGGGAGCGGGAGCGTGAGAGGGAGAAGGAACGAGAGCGGGAACGCGAGAGGGAGCGGGACAGGAGACGGCGCTCGCCCGCCACGCCGCCCGGACACCATCACCGCAAGCACAGCAAACACGCCAAGTATAAGTACTAGCGACGATGTGGCGGGAATATGTGGTGGATAATAAAAATATATTATATTAAGTTAATGCACTGGTTTTATTTCGTATAGTGATAAACAATATCCATTCGTACAAATATCCTTTGTTAGATAATTCTATTCAATGCGAGATATAGATAGAAGTTTGCAAGTCGAAAAGATTAAAATCAAACACTATAAAAAGGCTGCATATTATATTTTATCCAAATAAACAATTTATTAAAATCATTGTAAATATATTTGCACATCTAAGCTACTTAAAATAAAAAAAATACATTTGATATAAAATGAGAACACTAATCATTTTGTAAATTCAATAATTAATCTCATAGGCTTTTCAGATTATGCGTAAAATAATATCAACAGACAAATACTCGTTACAGGGGTTCGATTTTTTTACAATTTCGATTATTTTTAATTGTAAATTGTGAGTTTGAGAAGAACATTATTTCTTTTTATTACATCCAAAATATATGACTTAATACGCTCACGCCAGACAAGTGATAGCTTAGTTTTAAAACTGTAGTGTAAAAATAAATAAATATCCTTTTATTTAGGTAACTACATGTGCTTTTGAATTTATCAAAAGTTAATTGATAACTATATAACCCTTACACACTTCACTAATTAAATCATTTACAAATATTCATTGGGAATACAAAGGACCACTACTTAATCAGCGTGAGCGAATTAATGTTAAATAGTACACAACAAACTATAATAAAATGAAATTTCATTCAATTCCGCATAACAAATCACATGACTGTCTTTATGAAATGGTCGAATTCCTTATATTAATTTTATATAATCTTCGCAAAACCTTTTCTCAATTTTTCTTCTACTTCACGCGCCCCTAATCGCTCGAGATCACGTTTCCTAATTGTCCTACCGAAACATAAATTCTCATTGCCATTCAACATACATCTACGAAACAATCACATACATAATTATATATTTTGTAGAATTTCGCGCTAATTCCTGACTAGCCTGCTAGGCGATCGTTACACCCGGCGATACATGAAACAAATTTACAACACCGCGGATAAAAGGATTTACTAGCCAAATTAAATGGCAAAATCCGTACGGCCTTATTCAGACTGATTTATAACCTATTTCAGTTATCGTATGTTTTGTCTTCTTCGCTCAAACTGAATTTAAAAGTCGTTTGAAAAGGACAAACATTCAATAACTAAAATAGGTTTTAAAACTGCCTATGAATAAGGCCGTTACGTTACGAAATTGGCTACGACGTTGTCGATACAAAGCATTTCAGCCTCCGATAATTCATCAAAATCTTGATTCTTTACATAATATATATTAACGCATTATATATCTTTGTATATGTTAATAAAGCTTCCAGCACTATTATAGCCTCGCAAGCATTCCGTTATCCATTTCAATTAACCTATTCGACGCTGCTTACACATCGATGTACTAAATTTTCTTTCACTTATCGATACACTGAATTTGTGCGTCGAAAATACAAAATAAAGAAACACTGAAACACAAATATCGTTCATTGATATATCGATAAGTGAAAGAATACTTAAAAGAAGGAAATAAAATAGTATCTTATGGTATAATTGTATAAAATTCACACAAAATTATACGAGGTATCTAAGATTTATGAATGGGAACATTTTATATACATAATACAAATAATACTGAAGTAAATGAAATAACGTGAAACAAAATAAATTTCTATAAATTGTAAACGTAAACCGTGAAATATGATTAAAGTCAATAAAATCATAGCCTTGAGTGTAAAACTAGCTATTATTTGGACATTAGTTCTCTTAGTTTTATACTAAATAACGTGCCAGTGCGCCACATTTGACGATAGTATACTTCATTTATTTGAAATATTTATGGAAAAAACTCACTAGGAAATCACACGACAAATTTAAGAACGAAACAAGGAATATTTAATAGAACGCATGCAAAAGGAAGATAATTAGTGAAGTAAAGATAAGACTCACAAGGAAAATAAATTAAGTAATTTGTAAAAATGCTGAAAATGTAGGAAGAACGTATAACTCTAAAGTGAGCAACTAATAGTCCAATAGTGGTTCATTAAGACTACATATGCGATTATAAGATTACGATCTCGCTATCTACCCGTAGTACAGGAATGTAAAAGAATAATTCGATTAATCACAGTTTATCGTAATGATGAATCAGTTCTAGTTGTAGTGGAGGTGTGCGGTTTCTTCTGTCAGAGTTCTTCAAACCTGACCCTTGCTTCCAAGCAGTGCAAAATTTGCTCGATTTCTGACGTGATTTTTTTAGGAAGGGTTTAATTTTTTATCTATTTTTTAATAATAAATTACACCAGTTAGCTTAGAAGTATCAGGCTAACATTTTTTATTAGATTTTACTACTTCTTCTACAATATCTACCATTTAATATTCGTCAACCAGAAATCAAACAAGATCTTGACTGCGTACAATATTTTTTTCTGTTGATGGGAGTGGTCGATGTTTTAAAATTTGGCATAGCTTGAGTTGGTTTCCAAATTGATTACGCAAAATTAACAATTGTAATTCTCGCACTCTATAAGGTCTAAATATTGCGCATATTTGACAAATAACCTCATACGTGTGACTTAAAATAAAACTTACAGTAAATGGTCGTATAAATAGGAAATTTTATCATAGAACGTTGCAACTAGGTCTCGCAAGAAACGTTAAAATATCTCGAGCATCCTAGTAAACATTTATTAAAAATAAAGCTGATTTTCATATTATATGCCACACTTCCTTACAAAATACATAGCTTTCAATCATGAGCTTACAAAATCATACAAAATTACACCAACACTTACACATTACAATTTGAGAAAGTATCGACTTTTTACTGTAATATTTCGAATTAATTTGTTATAGAATTGACGTGACTACTATCCTACTAAATAATACGTACCTTTCGTTCAAATTAATCACAGGAATTGAAACAGCTAAGCTAAGGCTACACAGTACATCGTCTATAAAACTTTAAGCCTAGATACACATACACTTATAGAAATACCGATGAGCTGAATTTGATTGTCGGATATATTTGGTCAAATTCTGTGAGATATTTTTTTATAGTCTGCAAAGTTATTCTATATGCACTCTGTTAATTAAAAGTCAAATATTGACTCCTTACAAGCAGTGAACTATTTTAGATCTTGTAGAATGATACTCGATTTATCTAAGCTATCCTCGTCGTTACTTGAACATTAATTTTATAAATATTTACATTATTATCGGTGAAGGCCATGGTTTCCAACTAGCTGTATACTGACATGCGCTTACACGCCTACATCTAGTCTACGTGAGTACGTCCTGATCCTAGTCCAAAACTCGATACTAAACTTGCAAAAATAAATATCTCATTTTTCTTAGAAACTGTCTTATGTTTAATATCGATATATTGCTTCAGTTATAACAGCACTAATCTGCCAATATATTGTCGATAAATACAAGAAATTTATGAAATGAATGGGTTTTTACAAAAATGAGTTCGGGACATGTTACCTCGATGTGGTGTCAAATATAATTTCAACTTAATTTCATCATAGCATATATTAGTATCGAGTACCGAAAGTGTAACATTAGTCTTGTTAGTAATACATTGGTTCTTAATTGCGAAAGGCATATTTTTTTTATCTAGAGAACTACGGACACTCATTTAAGGTTTTTTGAACGTCTTTAAATGTTGTCAATGTATGGTGTCTTTGCTCAAATTGCTAACTATTAACAATTGTATTTTGTCTCAAAATTTAGAATAGGGGAATCAATTATTACGTCTTTTATATCTACTGCCTTGTGAAAGCGAGTCTAATCAACATATTTCGACACTTCGCATCGAAAACATACTTTTGTTATACAAAAGCAAAATATAATCAATATTCCTTTAACAGATCATTTGGAAAATTTACGCTTCTGTGAGTACGTCTAAAAACAACATGAAATTGTAACAGCATTGATTGGAAAATAAAATTTTGTATGGAGACTTGTCCATTGCAGCAATTTTATTTGAATACATAAAACAACAAATTCATTAAAATATAGCTTTGGTTAAAAGGTTTAATAAATAATCGTAGTTTTTGGACGTGCTCACGGTAACGAATTTGCGTTGATATGTTCCACACAGCATTGTCGTACTTAACACAAAAGAAACTGCTAATGACGTCACCCATGCGTGCGTGAGTGTGCGTGTGCGTGTGAGGTGTTGCGTCACCTCCAGGCTCGGCGCGGGGCGCGGGGGGGTCGCGGGCGGCGCGCGGGGGGCGAGTCCCCCGGCGACACCGGCGCCGACGCTGGTCACCTGTACTGGCGGAGGCGCCAGCACCGCACGCGCCCGTCGCTGCAAACACGCAAACAATCACGCAAAGGAACAAAAACGTCGATGCTGGTGCGGCAAGCGACAGAGTGGAAATGAGGCGACAACCGCCTGCGTCAGCCGGTGCGGTGAGGGCGACACACAGAAAGGTTAGTCACAAAACTCTACACTAATAGTATTGCCGAAATCTAAGGGATGGGGTAAAATCGATAGTGATAGAAAGATTAAAAAATAAAAATATAATCTACAAGTAAAATTTTAACGACTTACACATTCGATATTTTAGTATAATTCTTGCATATATTAAGTATGTTTCAAAACCTCTGTGTTTTGGTACTTTTATTAGAAGAAACCTTGCTCAGGTATATGCCAAGCTGTAGTTTATTGATTATAAAGCTGAGCATAGTGTTAGCAGTATAAATGGCGTTCAAGAAAGCAGCGGCGACGTGTGCCGCGGCACACAAACATCGATTAGGCAGTGACGAACAAACATCGATAACCACGTAGAAATATTGTTACATTACTATTTCTCTCATACAGAATAACTAGGAGACTAGAAGATTATAAAGAAAAACATGTTTTCAAATGTTTCGTCATCGATATTGCACAGTAAATAATTCATTGCTATATCGATATTTAACAATTAAAAATTTTAAATACTATTTAAAAATACAAAATAAAATCTAATGAATAATGACAAATAAGGAAACTTCAGAGAGTTTAATAAATGGACTTATAATAGACAATTAAAGAATAAAAACAGCAAAATGTTAGCTAACGTGAGACTGTGGATGCGAGGTTTGCAAAATTAACGCAATCAAAATTGTTAGTACAGCTATTCAAAGTAAAATGTTAGCACACTGACACGCAGTGATAATTGAACTGTCAACATACGGAACCAATAACAAAACATATATAGAAAAGATTTTTGAAATTTCTCGATTATTTTTTATGAAATGTCTGTAATTGGTTCCACAGTTGAGTTCACACAATAGCACGCTTGTGACATCTAGAAGTGGAAATGAGTTGCGCTGGCGCTAGCCACATCTATACAAACAGCTAACCGACCAAGCTACTGTTATTTACATGTTACTCAAAGATGCTCAAATATTTTCCCCTCTTAAGTTGCTTTATATTATGAACTGTAGAAATTGATTTTCGATAGTCTGATTTGCTAGGAAGTAAGGTTTATTGTGTCACGTGTTTATAGTAGAAACTGTATTTTTAAAGTATAAAAATGTTCATGATTATTAACTGGACAGATTACAGTTGTATCTGCAATCTGTCCAGATAAAGTAACATCAAAGTAATATTTACTGTGTCGATGTTTATAAACATTCAGTTTAAAGAGTGATATGTGTGCAGCTTTAAAACGACACATATTTAAATAGAAATGTTATTAAATTTCGGTGCAGTCTTAAGAGGAGTAAAGTGGTGAATAAGGTTGGTATGCACCCAGGTGTCCGGCGCGGCGCTCACTCGCAGGCCACGCGCCACGCGCGCACGTCGCCGCCGCTGCAACACACCGCTTGCCAACATACGGACCGACACTCGAAACAACACACACGCACATACGCCTCACATTCACACTACTTGGTACTTCACTGGAATTTTACTCCATTATGTTAAATTATTTCGTGTCTTTGTAAGATCATTGACTTTAATTTTATCTTATGTTCTTAGGCCAGCCCATCTTGTCGGATAGTTTATTTTTGAAAATGTCATATGAATACTATCTATACAATATTTCAAAGAACGAAGGGGACGTCACAGATTAATCATAGTAATCTATAGTGAAAAAAATATATATGTTGGGAGTAGAAAGTAAGTAAATACACGAAACAGTGATACACATAGTTTTGACTCCACGTTAAGATACAAAATGATATGTTAGGTGTATCAACAATTGAGAAATGTTTTTGGCCTCATAAAGACTAGATCCCAAACAAATATTTGCAGGTCACACGAATATTTGCCTCGGTGTTCAATTAGGCTTTATTATTTACTCTATCCTTTGACAGTGGATTTTTAACCAATTGCAGTACGAAAATTATTAAGATTACACTACCGTTGAAGCGGAGACATATAGGCATAAACGAATCATGTCGAATATTTATACTATTGTAGACGTGTTGTACTCATATGATTGGATGATTTTTATACAGTTTTTTTATTTGCGCCTTTAAATCACGGTTTACATCGTCGTCATCATCTGATAAATTAGGTAAACTACTAGTAGTGGCATCTAACGTGGAATTATTGGAACTATTTAGGTCTGTTAATTTTTCGAGAAGCATAATAAATAAGTGTGGGTATGCAGGCATTATAGTTTCTTAGATTATAGCAGCCTCCGTGGTGCAGTTGGTTAGACGCCGGCTGTGAAGTGAAAGGTCGCAGATTCGATTCTCGCACCGAGACAAATGTTTGTGTGAACCACAGGTATTTCGGGTCTGGGTGTATGTGAGACCGAAATGTGTCTCGCAGTTCCAGTACCCACGCCACGAGTCGAGGTTGGTGTGTGTACGTACTTGCCGGCGGTGTAGACGGTGCGGTGCGCGGGGCGCGGGTGCGCGGCGAGCGCGTGCGCGGCGTCGGGCAGCGCGGCGGGCGGCGCGGCGGGGCGCAGCGCCGGGCTCCAGGCTCGCAGCGCCGCGTCGCGCCCGCACGACACCACGCCGCGCTCGCCGCCCGCGCCCACCGCGCACACGCCCGTCACCCAGCCCTTGTGCGCGTTCATCACGCTCTGCAACACACGCGGGTCGACATGTCTTGTATCATTTTATAATTTCCAATTCTAAACGCGCGTCTCGTCTACAATTGAGAATTCTAAGAGACTTCACAGACATTTGTGCACACCTAATAGCTCAGGCGTCGATCTGTTTATCAAACAATGATAAGTTTTTATATTTTCGATGTTCTTTCCTTGTGCCGATATGATAATAAAACAATTTTTACTTTTTTGTGCATATAATATCTAAATTAGTTCCTCAGCAATTGTACGTAATGTCATAATATTTTTTTTCAGTCAAATGTAATAACCTAAAAAACAAGTAGAAATTTCAGCCATGATTTATATTCGGCTGTAGATTTCCACAATTAACCATTTACATTTACTACTCCACCAATATAAAACCGAATCATATAAGCAACTGACATGCGTGAGTCCGTTATCCGCCAAGCTCCACCTCTTGAGGCTGGTGTCCCTGGAGGCGCTGTACAGCACGTCGTCGCACAGCGCCAGCGCCTGCACGCCGTCGTAGTGCGGCGGCTCCAGCAGCTTGCGGTTGCCCGCCTCGCAACCACCTGCAACCACCAGCCACACACTTACTTGTTACACTCACCATACACAATTGTATTCATTCATTCATAAACTTACGGCTTTTTCTCTGCAGTGGTTCCCCTGTTACCAACCAGGATATCCACGTTTTGCCTTGTATTTTGCGTCCCACGATGTGATAGGGGGCGAGCCTATAGTCATATTGGGCACAAATTCCTGACTCCAGGCTGATAACGAATAGAAAAATCCAATATCACTTTGCTAGACCCGGGATTCGAACCCGAGACCTCAGCTTTGCAATCATACCGTAGTTCAACTGCGCCACTGAGGCAGTCGTATCGTGCACAGTTGTATCTAGAAATAAATAGGCAAAAACGTCATGCATGCTAACCACATTGACCTGCATCAGCCCATAATTGCCCGTGGGCAATAGTCAAATAGCCAAGTCACGTGTTCAGCAGAGATTCCTCTACAACAGAGAGCTCGATTGAGAAGGCTTAGGCCATAGTCCAACATCCATATATCTTGTCAAATTCTCTATAGTACAGGTTTTTTCATGATGTTTCCTTCACCGTTAAAGTGTACGTGCAGGTACACCCTTGACTCGAAAATATGTATATTAGTAGCTAATAACCACACAGTGCCGAGCTAATTTCCACCTTATGATGTTATACGGGAAGAGTCTTGTTGGCCACGTACCTACTCTAGACCCAGGTGGCATTTACGACGTTTCATTACCGAAAACCTCTTGCGGTTTGCCTCTATAAAAATATGATTAGTACTATGTATGGAAAAGTATATTGCAATAATAACCTCCTTCCTGCGACTGCATCTCAAGCGTCCTGACGTAGTGGTCCTTCGAGCCGGTAACAACGAGGTCGCCGTCCGTGCCGCTACCTAATGCGAGGCACATCACCGCCGCCGCGTGACCCGACCACACCTTGCAGATGCACTCCAACCTGGAAACACCCGTGTAAAAATATTAGTATATTGCTATATGTATATTATGTTACCGTCGAGAAAAATGTTTTACCAAAACAATGAGCCATTTACAAATGAATATCATTAATACTCTCCACCGACGCCTAAATGAGCCGCGTCTGTATAAAAAATAAATACTAAGTAGTGGGTAGTTACATGCGCAGGTCCCAGAGCCGCAGTTTGTCTCCGGCGGCGGTGTAGAGGCGGTGCGAGTGCGACAGCGCCAGCGCCGTCACCGCCACCTCGCCCGCGATGCCGCGCGTCGACGGACACGGACCGCTCACGCCCGACGACCTGACCACATATGATGATTAAGTAGACGCTATACTGGCCTAACCCATGTCAATCGAAGTCTGGGTTGTAATGGAGCCCTGTGTAATTATAAGCTGATACAGAAAGTAGACTCAACACATACAACATACATGTCTCGTGTAATGGAAATCAGAAATTACGGAAGGCCACAAAATATCATGTTCATGGTTATAACATTGGCAATACGATATAAATACGCTTGTTTTACAATTTAACAACTAGGCTACTTGCGTCGATCTCTACTGGAAACAAATATTCATTTGTTTGATAAAATGAAACTCATAAATACAGCTTGCTTAGCGATTAAACATTAGACAAAAAATATATTAAAATATACCCATATAACGCTATATTTTACAACATTCCAAATTAGGATTCACCAACGAAATATTCACTGTCATTTATTTTATTTTACATCTCAAGGCACAGGCTGTACTTTTTTGAGGTCACTGAAAATGGTCAACATAATTGTTACTATTATTTTCCATAATAAAGATGGCATACCAGAGCGTAGTGAGCGGCGTCCTGCTCCTGGTGTCGAAGAGCCTGACGGCGCCCCCCGCGGCCGCGAGCAGCAGGCGCCCCTCCCCGCGCCCGTCCGGCTCGCCCGCCGCCAGCGCGCTCACGGCGCCGCCGCACCAGCCGCGCCACGCCTCCGTGCCCACGGACAGGTCCCAGCCGCGGACTGTGCGGTCTGACAATTACTTGGCAGTGAGATTTGGGAATTTTTAAAGTGATATGCTTAGTGATTCATATTAGAAAATAACACTGAATGAGAGAAAACGAATTATGAGAGCAGCTTCAAACATTCTAAATATAGGTTCTGATTTAAAATTAGTATAAAATGATGCAAAAGCGAATTGGTTTCTTAGATTTACGCGAATGTTACACATTGAAATAAAACTATTTTATACGGATTTTATCGCGATTTGGTTTAATTTTTACATTTTTTTACATTTTTTAACTTCCCGACGTTTCGATTACTTTACAGCTTTCGTGGTCCGCCCCGTGACCAAAATAAAATTAAACCAAATCGCGATAAAATCCGTATAAAATAGTTTTATTTCAATGCAAAACAGAATTTACAACGTATTCTATACTAATACAGTACGGAGGAAAGTAAACAACTATTTGCTAGGTGTAAAATGTTTTCGTTATTATTATTATGTTATTACAGTCTACCGTCAAAGCGCCTAAGCATCGGACATGCGTAAGCGCAAATCGGCAAAAATAAATAAATCGTAATGGCTTCGGATATAGTTAAATGTGCAAACTGCAATGTAGTGATTAATGAGCTACTAGCATTTATTCAGAATAAAGCTGATGTGATGGACGAGGTCTCCCTTACCCGGATATGCAATGAAAGTTTCTCGGAAAGTGACATAGTGACGGCAAAAATATTACTTTTTGATTCTGTTCCAAATTCTAAATGGAAAACACGCAAAAGCAAGGGAAAAAGTGTCCGGGACATTGACGACATCATTCGTCTCCTCAAGATCACCGATCCTGAGCTGGTACCCATATTTGTGGCACGCGACCTACAGAAACTACCTCCGGTCACTTTTGACCACATAGATGCGACTAAGTTGTTAAAACATATTATCTTACTGCAATCGGATGTAAGAACTATAAAGACAGAAAGTGTCACTTTAAAACAGTTCCAGGAATTAAAAACGGAAGTGGATAAAATAAGTCAAGCGTCTGTGTTTTGGAACAATCTTGATTCTGCTAATAGACATCGTGGAACTTACGCTGCAGATCTAGATACTTTCGATAGTGGTCCTATGGCATTACACCACAATTCACACAAATCCCCGACAAAGAATAAGTCGCCCAAATCATCACAATCTAGTATCAATGATTTTTTCCCGAAGTATGTAGGTATTCAACAAACATTAGCAACAACTGATAACATAAACATTGCAAAACAATCAGCTGACTCTGCGCAGGCGACGGTAAATAGATGCGATATCTCACATAGCCCTGTCTTACTCGCGCATGAGGACGGACGCGGCAGTGTGACAAAGCAAGTCGATAGTCAAGTGAACGAACACAGCAAGGCCCCTACTACTAGTCAATATATCACGAACACAAACGTAAACCATATTAATGCGACTATCGATCGAGATACTAAGTGTTCTATTACTTCACACGTAATGGAAGCGAGTAATGAGTGCAAACAAATAGTAGGATATGGGGAACAGTGGAATCTAGTAACAAAAAAGCGTAAGCAAAATATAACTAGAGGAAAGACAGGAAAGGCGAATGTTGGTTCTGAAGGGAAGTTTAAAGCGGCGTTGATAAAATTACCACTATTTATTTCAAATGTATGTAAGGAGACCGAAGAGAGCGATATCATGGCATACATTAAAGAAAAAACACAAGAAGATATCCAGCTGTTTAAAATTAACAGATCACCTGAAAAAAGATACAACTCTTTTAAACTTTACGTTTCAAAAACAAAGCTAGATTTATTCTTAGATGATAATTTCTGGCCTGATGGAATAACTTTTCGACGATTTGTGCGTGATAATTATAAGGCAAAGAGTAATGAGCATATTACAGCAAATAAACAATAATTAAATATGGATGAGGCATCGAAGAAAACAACTAAAATGATTAGTTTTAATTGCAAATCCGTGAAACGGTCCGTTGAAGGAGTAAGAATGTTATGTAATTCAGCGGACATAATTGCTTTGCAAGAAACCTGGCTATTACCTTTTGACGTGGCATATCTTGGGACCATCCATGCGGATTTTGAATATACTGGGAAATCCTCAGTAGATCTTTCCAATGATGTACTCAAAGGACGTCCCTTCGGTGGTGTCGGAATCTTATGGCGCAAGCGAGCTTTCCAGACAGTGACGGTCATCAACTGTGTCAGTGCGCGATTGGTGGCTATTAAAGCATCAATAAGAGATAGGTCTATCATTATATTCAGTGTGTATATGCCGACTGACTCAAGTGATAACTTGTTGGAATTTACAGATTGTTTAGGTGAAATGAGTGCGATAGTTCAAAGTGAAAGTGTAGAGACAGTTTATTTACTCGGTGACTTCAATAGCCACCCCGGTGAGTGTTTTTGCAACGAACTTTTGGACTTTTGCTCTGAGCAACGATGGATTTGCGCGGACATTGAAAAGTTAGGCTTGAACTCGGATTGTTATACATATGTCAGTGAAGCTCATGGTTGCAGGCGATGGCTGGATCATTGTGTTGTTACAGAATCTGCATGGCAGACGATTACTGACATTGGTGTACTACATGATGTGTTTTGGTCTGATCATTTGCCTTTGTTTATTGAATGTAGTTTAGATATTATTAGACCAAAAGTAGGAACTGTGAATACTCCTTACAACCGCATATTATGGGGAGAAAGGAGCTACGATCAGATAACCGAATTCACTAATTTATGTAATAGCGAATTACGATTGATTGAGTACCCTCAAATATTTGGTATGTGTAGTAATGCTCACTGTGATAATGTCGATCATAAGCATATTTTAGATGATATGTATAAGCGTATTGTAACTATATTGTCAAAAGCAGCCATACATAGCCATGTGGCACATCACCCAAATAAACATAAGGCCCAAATAGCTGGTTGGAATAAGCATGTAAGGGACGCTCACGCGATGGCCAGGCTTAAGTATCGGGTGTGGATGATGCATAACAAACCAGCATCGGGTGTCATTTATGAGGAGATGTGCTTATCCCGTAAAATATTTAAGAGAAAACTAAAATGGTGTCAGAACCATCAAGAACAAATAAAACTTGATATTATAGCATCGCATCGCCAAAATAAAGATTTTAGATTGTTTTGGAAAGCTACAAACAAATTGGATTTTAGGCCTGGCCTTCCCGTAAGCGTTGGAGGAGTCGATGAGCCGGAAAGCATTGCCAACATGTTTGTCGAACATTTTAATGTGAAATCGCCGCTAGGTTATGTGCCCAGGGTTCTCGATGATGGGGTGTGCTATGACACAGATTTCCTTCGATTTTCATCTAAAGATGTGGATAAAACTATAAGAAATATGACCAGAGGAAAGTCACCAGGTCATGACGGTCTCAGCATCGAGCACCTTCTGCACGCCGGCCCACATCTGCCCGGAGTATTGGCTATGTTCTATTCGCTATGCATGTGTCATTCATTCCTTCCTTGTGACCTTATGAAAACCATTGTCATACCTATCATTAAGAATAAAACAGGAGACGTAAGCGATAGGAATAATTATCGACCCATTTCACTAGCTACAATAATGGCGAAGGTACTCGATAGTTTGCTCAATGCGCACTTGGAACAAATGCTAAATATTCACGACGCCCAATTTGGATTCCGTCCTGGTCTGTCTACTGAAGCAGCTATTCTTGCCTTGAAACATACTGTGCAATATTACACTCAGCGCCAAACACCCGTCTATGCTTGTTTTCTAGACCTCTCCCGTGCTTTTGACTTAGTTTCTTACGATATCTTGTGGAATAATAATGGGTTGATATATAATGTTAAAAAAAGTGAGTTCATGGTTTTCAAGGCGAAGAGTAGATGTCCGGAGGCAGTACCAACTATTAAGCTAAATGGTTGTGAACTTAAACGAGTACATGTCTTTAAATATTTAGGACATTACGTGACTGATGACCTTAAAGATCATGCTGATATTGAAAGGGAACGAAGGGCGTTGGCGGTTCGCTGTAATATGGTGTCTCGCAGGTTTATGCGTTGTAGTGAGGCTGTTAAAATAACTTTATTTAAGGCGTACTGCCAAGTCTTCTATACGTGCAGTTTGTGGACTAACTACACGCAGCTTTCAATCAACGCTCTTCGTATTCAGTATAATAATGGGTTCAGGTTGTTGATGGGTCTCCCCCGCTTCTGCAGTGCATCAGGCATGTTCGCGCAAACTTTTATCGATGATTTCTATGCGATACTGCGCAAAAAGACTGCTTCGATGCTCTGTAGGGTGCGGGCTAGCTCCAACTCAATACTGAAAATGATCGCGGTACGGTGTGACTCGCCTCTTCTAGGCCATTGTGTAAGTAGGTGTATGTCTGCTACACAATTGGTCACGAAATAAAAATACCCCTGTTACTAACATAGCCAGTAAATACAACTTACTAACATGCTATGGATTCATTGAATTTGAAATAAAGGATATTTTATTTTATTTTTTATTTTATTTTATTTTATTATTAAAATGAATCCAGTTGTGGCTATTAAGTCAATATAACTAATCAATCTCACCGACTCCCCCGCTGAAGAGCAGATGGTGTGTCGCCGCGAGCGCGAGCGCGGCGCCCGCGTGCCCCTCCGCCACGTGCGTGCACTGGATCCACGCGTTCGAGCTGGTCGACATGCCGCTAACGCGCTGGAATCAAACCAACATATTAGTTAAAGGAGTGAAGACAACGGATTGCCTGATTGCTATGTAAACTGGTGTAATTATATTTATGAAATGGATAATATGTCACCTGATTACATAAAATAATTTGCTAATGATGACAACAGTGACCAGTTTGAAATTTACTTACTTTAATTATAACTGGCTGCAATAAAACGCACATACCTTCTGCGCCATCTCCTTGACAACTCCTTGCGGCGAGTTGTCGTGTCCCGCGCCGGCCAGCCGCAGGAACACGTCGTCGTCGCGCGCGCGCCGCGTGGCGCCGGGCGACGCGGGCGGCGTGTTGGACGCCGCGCCCGTCTCTCTGCGGATGTTCGTACGTTACCGCCCATGTCGCGTGCATGTTGTGGGATGAATGTGGGAGGTAAGTAAAATACGTATAGGGTTTGGACGAATTTTAGTCCGAATGGCTATTCGATTTCGATTTGTGTAGTATTTTATGCAAGATTTAAAGAACTGGATGTACAATATCGATTTAAATGAAATATATTACTTTGCTTTAAAAAATAATCAAATGGTGTGAAACACCAACACTAACACGTCAACACCCATAGCTAATTATTATAAACAAGATGACGTTTCAAGTATTTTAAATAGTATTACATAATACCCGCATCTCATTTTTATACGTATTTTACAAACGACCCCGTATGATGTTACATCGCAATATGAATCATATTTTAAATGAACGTTAATTTCAATTATATTTTAGATTCAATGGTAAAATGTATTAATGATATTCATCAATTCATTCATTTAACGATGAACATGTAAAGCATTAACAAATAATCGATCCTTAGTATAGACTTTTCAAATACTTAATTCAGTACAACAAAGACAATCAACACAGGACATGTTTTAGTTAAAGTTAAAACTACTGCGAATGCCACTACGTCGAACAAAAACAAATACTATGAAAAAGTTAATAATATTATATGATTATTATACATATACTACAAGCTCATGCGAATGCAAATTGATTGCGACTACGACGGTGAAGATATAATTGAAAACTACCCTTTTTTAAATTGTTTATAGTTCAAGAAATTAGTACACTCACTAGTCACAAAAACGTCTTTATCTGGTAGGTAGCAGCTAGGATTAAGATGGAATTTTTATACGATTCATGTCGATAATTTCAAATTATATCTTTACAATCACAAGCGAAACCACACCAAAACAATTAAATAGGTACTTACTTTTTTACACTGTCATTTGTTCACTTATTTTATTCACGATCAGTTAGGAAAATTAATTGGAAATTATTGATTTATCAAATAATATTTCCACAAAACTTCCCAAGTATTTAATTACAAAAACCAAGTAAATATATGTAAATTATGTTATACAATACAATAACACTATAAATAATTGGAAAAAAATGTATATGTTAGAGATCACACAAGTTTGATCCACGCAGGATGAATGCCATTCGCAATGATGACACAGGTTACTTATTTTATTGGAATTGCAACACAGTCCGACATGATTGATGTCTCGTAAGTTATCGGTTGGCATTGGTAACGTCGAAGGAATCTGTCAGTAGAGTCTATGATCGGTTTAATAACATTTAATGGTTTCTATTGTAAATCTTGCCCGGAACAGCGCCAAACGTCGTCACTGACTGATTAATAAGAATCATCATGTCGGACGACAACGACGGCCATAAAAATCGCAATCTGTAGGAATCTGCGACATATATACCGGGTATATCAAGACCGCGACCGAAAACGAAGCCGGGTGGTAGTTTTAGTGGTTACAGACACAATGCAACTATAAATTTCGCAAAAAAAGCGACAGATTATTTTTGGCAATTTTTTAAAAATCATTGTTTTTAGGTGGTAAATCCTTAGTTTTTGCGAAAATATTAATTTAAACCCTTACGTACCATTGCGTATTTAAAAATAAAAAGGAGTACATCGTTATTTTAGAAAAATATGTATTTATCACCCAAAAACGACGACAAGAAAAAAAAATCCAAAAAAAATGGCTAACTTTTTTTTGCGAAATTTTTACTTGCATTGTGTCTGAAGTCACTTATACTATCACCTGGCTTCGTTTTCGGTAGCAGTCTTGATATACCCTGTATATATTTACTTTGCTTATTTAATAACAAACTACAGTAGCATGCAACTAGAGGGTGCATCGTGCAAGCAAACAAACATACATTTTTCTAATATTTATTCCATCTACACTTATCTACAGTACGTACATAGCTGCCGGGTTTCTTAAAGCTTACTTTTACATATTGTGACGTTTTCATAGAGGCCATAGTTTCGACAATCGCTGTTTTATATCAGCCCATATCTATGCCTCGAGGTTCAAAGGGTCTATAACACATAATACAGGGCTACACTTTCTAAGGTCTTTTGTCTGCAAATTTATAATATAGAGTAAAAATTTTCTGTTAGTAAAATGTACTATAATATGTTTTTCAAAATCTGATTCTGTTAGTTTTCATTACTGGACATTAAGGAAGGGACCCACTTTAAAAATGGGTTGGGCCTTAGACTACAAAGGCTTATAGCTGGTTTGTGAGCTGTCCTTTACACATAGCATATACAATAGACAATACGGTTCAATAATTATGTTATTATAGCTCATACAATTATATAGCTATTCCGGACATCACAGCCCATACACGCTGCCACTGTAGCGATTCTTAATATCGACATTTTACTACATTTATTACATAAATCAATACATGGTAGTCATATTGTAGTCTACGTGTTCTATATTAAATCGATAAATATATTCTCGTTGTCAATGGAAGCCCTGTTATTTTTTCAACCGACGAAAAATGCTGTTAACAATACTAAAGACGTCTAGATAAGGCTTTTATATTAAAAATTAAAATACATATTAATTTGTATAATAAATAAAACAGATCATTTATTCAATATCACATTCTTACTATTATATTTTGCATAACTGAAATAAATAGCTATAAGAGAAAGCGAAAAAACCTTTGTTAATCATATTTTAAAAAATGCATAAGTAATGGAATTAGAATTAATTCAAATATAAGTGTATTGTTATTAAAAAATATAATTATATTAATTCGTCTTAAAATAATATTTAATAACAAAAGATTATAGACATTTTTGGACACTTTAAACTTATAATACGGTTATGGTATCACTTAATAACCTTTCTACTTTATGTTCATAAAATAAACACTATTCGGCATTTTGAATTATCTGCAATTTTTTAAGTTAATTGAAATAATTCCTTCATAGTATTTTTTTTATATTTGGCCTCTTACCCGTAAATCTGGCACGATTCTTTTGGATATAAAGCGGCATTTTTATAATATATAACAACATTTTTTCTAATACATCATATACAACTTATACAAGCAACAACTTCTTTCAGTAGCTGACTGATGGCTGTGGACGTTTGAATGTAAAACTGATTTATAACTTGCGTTGTATTTATTTAAAGGTAGGACTTATTTATTTATATCATGACTTATTTAAAAAGTGTAATACCACCGTATTACCTATTCTACGCAACTTCACAAAATATGAAGTCTCGGGTACAAGGAGACTGGATTTATGATAAACATATATTTATAGAGACCTACAAGTAAAATATACAAGGTTGGCAAATGCAGTATTACAGTGTACATTGCGCTTAAGCATTTGTACGCATACATTTCTTTGGTCCTTCGAGCCGGATCATACTGTAATGTTCTTAAACAACGTGCCTTGCCATCTATAGTGATGCATGCAACAGTGTAGGAGTTATTGCTAGTGCGGTGGCCCTGCTGGTGTGGCGGCGTCAGTCCTCGACTATGTTGAGGTCGGTCAGCAGGCTGCAAGCAACCGACACGTCACCAAGAGTCGCGCCGGACCCCTCCCGCTTCTCCCCTCGCCCGTGGACGTACAATATGACGCGTGTGCAATATTAAAGCAAAATGACAATACAAGATTAAAGTTTATGTCAAGGACAGATAAAATCTTTATTTGACTTAAAGGATTGGACTTTCATATAAAAATATTTTTACATTTTTAAGTCATTAAAAATGGTTTAATAACTGGAAATTATAATTCAAAAATATTTTCTTAATCATTGCACACGCGACGGCATATTGTCTACTTTACATAAAATACAGGACACAAACTACTTTGAAACCACTACTTTGAATACGAAACAAAATTGTAGGTGCATAATTGAAATATATTTAATTCGCTTTTACCGATTCAAATTTTATATTTTCACGTACGTTTAGGTTAAAATACTAGAAAAATAATTATCAAATATAATACATACAACTTTTGAATACCGTACACCCTTTGCATACTAGATAGCACATATACCCAAGCGTAGTGTCATGCAAACAGAGACGGCGAGATGGCCGAGAAACGGGAGTGAGTGAGACAAAACTAACTACTCAAGCTCGTAGCCCAATATCACTACACAATAGGATAAAGTACAGTCATAAAAATAGATTAAAAAAAAAATGAAAGTCCTTGTCATACTTTGTTATATAGAAAAGTGAGTGTATCTTATACTAATCAAAAACATTTTTAGCAATTAGGCAGACATTAATACAAAACTGGCTTTAAACACGCCCGATTAAACAATCGATACCAATAATATGTATCGATATTAAAACTTAGTAACCAGACAAATAAAACACCTATTAAACCATAGCCTCATATTTTGCGTATGACAAGGTTTTAGGAACATTCAGAAAAACTGAAAAACACAAATACATCGACATTTAAATTAAAAAAAAAAGTTTATAGTAAAAAGTATGTAAGTTTGTACGTACAAGGAGGCGGGTTTGGCGAGGTTGGGTTGTCGGCGCGGCGGGCGCGGACTCTCGGGCGGGGCGCGGCGCGTGCTCACGGGCGACATCGGACCCACGGGCTGTAGACCTCTGCAGAAAGCACACATATTCATTAGAATCTAATCGTAATGAATCTAATATAAATCTTTTTATTTTATTGTTCAAAACGATAAGGTATCAAGTAGTGGTCGTCATGAAAGAACTGACATGATAGGGTTGACCCGAATTATCGATATATTTTGTATTACTGAAATGGTGTATATATCGCAGTAGACTTTCTATAACTTATGCCATCAATAATGTAAATGACAATCCATTTATATAGGTATTGAACTGAGACGGCATTCAAGGAAAGGGCGTGCATTACTTATTAATACTCTAAATGATGAAATGTTGACTGTCGATGATATTGTTGATGTTAATGGGTGCGTGTCGATATCGATATCGATAGTATAGTGGTGTCACCTGAGGCTGCCGGGCGCGCTGGGCACCCTGCTGAGCGGCGCGGGGCGCAGCGCGGCGGGCTCCACCATGGACTGCGACATGGCGTCTTCCTCGCGACCCACCACGCCCAGGTCCCGCAAACGGACCGAGCCGCGACGAGCTCTGGACACACGTACATTTACTTATTTCAATGACTCGACTATTTTATTTATTTAAGTGTGATCATTCATCATAATTAATGAAAAGCACACAAGATGATGCATGCAGAGTGATCCAGATAAAGTAATAACCATCCACCTGAGAGATACGTGCGCCCGAACGTGAGTATTGACTCAATTGAATGGTACGTTTTCATTTTTAATGGTCGTTTTGAGTGTGAATACGAATTACCAGTTATCGTACTAATAACCCTGATATACATAGTGTTTATTTTATTTAATTTTCAATTTAGATAATTGTGATAAGCAAATTGGCATACTACAAACTGATGTGACAAAACAGTCTAAAGCACGATCACGGTTATTATAAGGGCAATAATAACAAACAATTGCACTTACGTATTTCGATGAAACGGTGAGGAGTTGGAGTTGTCGTCTGGCGGAGACGCAGGAGCTGTGTTCGTCTCTCTCACACCATTCGCCGGTGGCCTAGACTCGAAGAACGTACTAGAAGTTTAGAAATGTCCTTCAATTATTTAACGGGTATATATTTAGATATTAAAGTGAAAGTTTTGTTTCATCGTGTTATAAAATTAAAGGTATCGTAAATGAAAAGCTACAAATATTACGCGAAAAGACCGCTAATTAGTATAGTTAAAAATAGTTTTAAACTCTAGTTTGTTTTTAAATATATTATTATATACTGATTTTTTTGATATGTAGTGTAGTAAGGAGGTTTACTTGTGCGGCGGTGTGGCGCGGTACCTGTCGACGGGCGACACGGATCGCGTGGAGGTGCCGGAGGACACGTGCGCCAGCAGCGCGGCGAGCGCGGGCGGCGCGCCCCACGGGTTCAGGTTCTGCTCGTCCGCCGCCGACAGCAGGCGCGCTGTACGCTCTGCGGTCTCCTCCACCTGTACATGTAAGGCGTGTGTGTAAATTATACCAGTTCGTACATAAAGATAACACTTTAATCATAGGGTGGTGGAATACATTTAATTTCAAGTTTCTAGATAACGACTAACAGCCAAAACTATCACTGTCTGTGTCTATCATACTCCGAAAATATACCAAAAAAATTGTTAAATGTGGGCGTGTCCATAAAGCTTAATAGCGGTCAATAGCATTCACTAAATTTGGTCGTACATCCATGAGTACCGTGGAGTACCTGACACTTGTGATATTTTATTAGGTGATATTAATTACCTCTTTTAATTGTGCTTTGGTGTCGTTGAGCATCTTGAGGTTCCTGGCGGCGTCCTGCGCGTGCTGCAGCGCGAGCGCCGCCATGCGCTCCAGCGCGTACCGCCCCGTCTCCACACTGTCCACTTGATCCAGCAGCTGAGGCAGCTCGTTCTCATCGTTCTCCTCCTGGGTTGGTAGTTGAAAGTTATATTGGAGTAAAATGAGCAAATAAAATTGTAATGTTAGAATAACATGACTTTTCGAGTTTGTGCCCGATATGGCGATAGGCTCGCCCCCTATCACATGGTGGGACGGAACATACAAGGCGAAATGTGGGTGTCCTGGTGACACCTCTGCCTACCCCTTCGGGGATAAAGGCGTGAGTTTATGTATGTATGTATATATGTGTTATTTCTTATACGAGTATTAAAAAAAATCAAATCATTAAAAATCATTAGATTTTTAGAAAAATCGATATTTCCGTCGTTATTATTGGAGACATCTTTTTATTGATTGTTTATACTGTTGCAGACAAAGTGTTATGTTGATCGAACAGTGCTAAGTTCTTATTAAGCATATATAAGCATCCAGGTATTTCTTTAGACATAAACTGCACCAGTTTGATCAATGTGGTATTATGTGTTCCGTTGGACGTCCGAAGTCCAATATGAGAGTACATCGATTTCCCGTCACGATTCGCCGCTAGATGTCGTTGTTTCATGGCTTCCGATCAGTGAATTTCAGTTTTACGGCAGAGGTGGCGCCATTCCTCGGCGATGTAAAATGCAAGGCGCCATTTTGAGCTCATTGTTGCGTCGTTTTTTAGACCGAGCACATCGCCCTTAAAAGTCAAGTCGTTGTTAAAAATTTTATTTTCGAGAATTAAGTAGAAAATAGCTCCTAGAAAAGTTTCTAGTGATATTAAATTTAGATTTCGGTTTCCGTTAAGAAGTCAGTGAAATTTAAATATGGAAGATACTTCAAGAAAAAGATCGCGCACGCGGTCGGTTTCGTATGAAAGTACCGGCGGCAGCGGCAGTGACGGTGCTATGTCGCCACCGTCACGTAAACGGCAACGCATGGATTTGGATTTGGAAGCAAGGTTTGAATTTTTGTCCCAGCAATTGGTAAGTCAGCTCAACAATATTTTATGTAGTAATTTCGCTGCTCCCGCCGCTACTCAGGCTATCGCTACGGGATCCTCGTCTCCCGTACCTACCCGCACACCCGCAGTAGATAACCAATTTTTACAACCTCCTTTGTCTAGAATCGACAAGATTGCCAATCTAAGCGTTGCAATTAAAGAACCAACTGTGAATAGGGCTATTCCTGAGCGAGTCTTGGAGATTTCTGAATTACACAGATTTGATTCTCCCGATTGGAATGCTGTTCGTTATACAGATAGTCAGAAGAAATATATTGCTTTTCCCGCCTTTTCCGAACTAAAAATTAACGAAGAACTATGACGATTCGACAGTCACTCGGAGTCCTTCCGACTGCCTCAGATAGAGCGTAGTTTAGCTGCGTTATCAAACGCTTTCATGTCACAAAATGAAGCCGTGAATGCAGCGCTACAGGGTCGCATTGATTGGTCGGCTAAATCAGAAGCACAGTTAAATCCATTGGCACTATACAAAAAAACTTTGTGAACTGATTGGCAATGATTCGGATTATAAAACTGTATCGCATACAATATCGTATACAAATAATATGCGGCAAAAGAGCCGAAATACTGGAACTCCGGCGTCGGGCCCTCTTGAAACCCTTAAAGGATAGATATCTGCGTGAGGGTATAGAGAAAATTCCTCCATCTGCTGAGTATGTGTTTAATCCAAATACTCTATCTGAATTTATTCAAAAGATAGGAGGTATAGAAAAATTTGAAAAGCAAGAGTTATTCACATCAAGTTCGTCCAAGGTCACCACAACCTTCAACCACGATCGGAGGAGTCTCGAAGTTCAAACAAATTATGCAGTAAGTTTCCTAACCAGTCTCGGCTGGTGCATCAATTACGACAAATCAATCATCAAGCCAGCCAGGTCCATGGAATATTTGGGCATAAAGTGGGACACGAAATACAACACAAAGTCCCTGCCACAGGACAAAGTTGTCAAGATCCGCCAGAGCCTATCATCTCGACTCGCTGCCGGCAGTTGGACCCTCAAGCAGGCGCTATGCCTCTTAGGGTTTTTCAACTTCGCGACCTTCATCACCCCACGGGGAAGGTTGCATTGCCGTTCTATGCAGCGTCAGAGCAGATTACTTCGCAACTCTTCTCGAAAACCAGCTCCCTATCCAGAAGAGGTGAGATTCGATTTGGAATGGTGGCAACGGAATATCAACCAGACGTCTCCTATTCACCAAAAAAGGCTGCAAACAAATTTCATGATCACCGACGCCTCAGATGTGCAGTGGCGAGCGCTTGTAAACAACAAGAAGATACAGGGATGCTGGAGCATGTCGCAAGAGGGGTGGCAATGCTCGACTTATCAGACTCGAACGCTTGCTTTCACGACGCTTTCAGCAGATGCTAGCGTTCCGACCTCGCTTGGTTGTTTCCCCCGCCGGGTCTAATCCCACGGGTACTTCAACACCTCAACACTGCTGCAGGCCACTTCATAATGATTGCTCCCAAATGGAGGAAGCCATTTTGGCGACCCGATGTCAAGTGTCGCTCACGGGCCCCACCGATGAAGATCCGAAACCTCCGGACCAACCTAGTGGACACAGCGACCGGTCGACCAGCACATGTCAAAAATCTTCAGTTGGAAGCTTGGCTCATTTCGGGTGGGACACACTTACAAAGACATGGTCCCTGGAAGAGACAACTCCTTTCAGCTTGCTGGAGATCCTCAACATTAAAAACATACGCCCCGATATGGTCCAAATGGTCGATTTGGTGTCGGCAATACGGGATTACGCCTCAGTTACCAAAACCGTCTGAGGTAGCTAGGTATTTAGCACATTTGTTTTTGAATAATAATCTAGCATATCGTACAATCCTTGTGCATAAGTCTACAATAGCATCAGTTTGCGAAACACTATCTGACTCTAAAATCTCTAGAAGTCATATTGTGAAACATATTTTAAAAGCAAAATTTCCTTAGCTAGGCCGATTCCCCAAAAGTTGCCCATATGGGATGCAAGAGTTGTCATTAATTATTTAAAAAATAATATTCCAAACAATACCTTATATGACATCGCTAGGCGCACCGCTACCATCCTGCTTTTAGCTTCTGGGCGAAGGGTGCATAACCTAACCCTTTTACATTGCGATCATTTTATGGATAAGGGTGAATTAATCACTTTAATTCCAAAGTTTGGTTCTAAGACGGACACTTCATCGTATCAACAGAGTAGCTGGACCTTATTAGCTTCCGCGGACAGAAACATAAATCCGGTGTATTGGCTTAGAGCTCTAATCGAGGTCACAAAGGACATAAGGGGTCCAGTTACAAACCTTTTTTTATCACTACTAGAACACCCGTTAAACCGGCCTCCCCTACGATTATTGGGGGTGGGGTCAAGAAGGTATTATTAGATTCAGGTTTACAGGCGACCCCGGGAAGTTTTAGGTCTGCTGTTGCATTGTTAAATTGGTTAGAAAACTATCCTATCAATGAAATTCTTGCCAAGGCTAACTGGCAACACGAAAGTACTTTTAGAAAGTTTTATCAAAGGCAGATTAAAACGACAGTAAGCAATGTCGCTGAGAAATCATTATCTCAATATTTTTCAATATGTAATTAATTTCTTGATTTGTCTCAGTCAGCTAACACTAATTGTTGATCAGCTAACATTGCTTGTGGCCACGTTAATTTATCATTATCAGTTAAATTAAAGACAATTATCACATTGTTGCATTTTTTCTTTATACTGCAAGTCGCCAGGAGATAACAAACACTTCTCTCATATTGGACTTCGGACGTCCAACGGAACACATAATATAAAAATTTTACCTTCCAATAAAATTTGTATTATGTTTCCTGAGACGTCCGAAGTCCAGGTCAGGTCTTCCTGGCCTAATTCATATTATGAGCCGAACAATGAGCTCAAAATGGCGCCTTGCATTTTACATCGCCGAGGAATGGCGCCACCTCTGCCGTAAAACTGAAATTCACTGATCGGAAGCCATGAAACAACGACATCTAGCGGCGAATCGTGACGGGAAATCGATGTACTCTCATATTGGACTTCGGACGTCTCAGGAAACATAATACAAATTTTATTGGAAGGTAAAATTTTTATATTATTTGCAAAGGGTTTATTTACTTACACGGTGTTTACATCACACCTGAAGGCAAATGCAGTGCTGTCTTAACGCAAACAGTTGACACAAAACTATAATTATACTACAATAATAATAATTATAGCGAGCGGTAGTTACTGGGAGCCAATCATTGTTAATGATGAGGATGGTACATTACCTCAATCTGCATAATCTGCGCCTGGGTGTCCGCTATGGCATCCCTGAGGTAGGCGAGCAGCGGCGCGGCGTCGGTCTCGGCCTGCGCGCGCGCAGTCTCGCGGCGGCGCAGGTGTCGCTCCAGCGCCGCCTCCAGCTCGTGCAGCGTGGCGCGGGCGGCGCACGCGCGCGACACCCAGCACTGCAGCCGCGACCACACCTCGCGGGACACGCGGACCGACTTGCGTGTGCGGGACTTGCCGCCTGTATACATACATTGACATTAATCTTAACACACATCAGTATAAATGCGACCAGACCTCAAAGGACACGCGGAAACACGCGGAAGTGTGAGACTCTAAGGGTTATAGCATATGCAACTACCCATATTCAATAAACTAAATCCTATTTACTTACCGTGTAGTATGCCCGCTGCTCTACTGCTCAATTTGTCTCTATGTCCCCTTCTTAGAAGCGATACTTCCTCCTGCTTGCGGCGCAACACCTGCATAAATAGTCTCCATTATATATTTGTTAATATACTTTGTTAATAAAATTCTTGAAATATCTACAATTGATTTGTACTCTATGGCGAGTATAATACAAGTCCACCGATTAATTTGTAACCCTAGACAGCATAAGCTATATTGTAAGTGTGACTAAACCAATCTTACAAGACCAAAAGACTGTATGGCAAATACTAGTACTTTTTTAGAAAATTAAATTTAACACTCAGGAAAAAAAAAACAATTGTGAGGGTCAGTTTATTCTGTAAAGTTTTAACAAATGGGCTATGTGTTAGGAGTTATGAATAAAATGTACACAATGTTACCTGCTCCTTGAGTTTCGTTTCAGCCTCCAATGAGCGTATAAGGTTCGCATTCTTCCGAGACTCTTTGCGTAATTGTGCAACCTGCAGATAAATTGACAAAAAAAGTTGATACCATTTTTCATAAGTACTATTAATTATAATCTATGAATGATAATGAATACTTATGGTATTCAAAATTCAAACCGCGATTGTGAAAATCCGAAATAAAGTATCGTCGCGATTATCGTGGAAATCGATTTTAAGATTTATCGATTAACGATCCAATTAACATTGCTACGAGATCGATCAACCGATTAATAATCCCCCTATTTTAGATACTGAAATATAACGCGGAATATGTCCCACTTCCGGAAGTAATGATTCGAGACAGAATATGTGATTTCGTGAGATTTAACCGTGTAATGGTAATGTAAACCTTTTCCATGTCCATAAATGCAAAGAAGACAGTAGTAATGGCCCAAGGATGTAGTGATAAACCAGTAATTACACTAGGTAACACTCCCTTGGAGGTCGTTGACACCTTTTGTTACCTGGGTTCAACGGTGTGCAGCAATCTATCGGTCGACGCAGAGATTGACAGTCGCATTGGCAAGGCATCAACGATGTTCGGAAAGCTCTATGCAAGAGTATGGAACAATAAACACCTAACTGCAAGCACTAAGATGACTGTATATCAGACTTGCGTATTGAGCATACTCTTGTATGGGGCAGAGACCTGGACGTCGTATAGTAAACAAGAGCGAAGATTGAACAACTTCCATATGCGCTGTCTTCGGAGTATTTTGGGTCTCACGTGGAAAGATAAAGTGACAAACGAGAGGGTTCTAAGCATTGCAAAGTTGCCTAGCATAACTGCTTTGCTTCGTCAAAGACGACTGCGGTGGCTTGGGCATGTGCATCGCATGGAACCCTATCGTTTGCCAAGACGGATTCTCTTGGCTGAAGTGGCCCACGCCAAGCGCCCTGTAGGTAGACCACTACTTCGATACAAAGACAGCGTGAAACGGGACATGCTGTCATTTGAAATAGATCCAACTGAGTGGGAGGAAAAGGCGGGCGAGCGTGCCGAATGGCGCAAATTCGTAGCGGACGGTGTTTCTGCTCACGATAAGACCTGGTTTGAGCAGTTAGCCCGCAAGCGTGAAACTCGGCATTATCGAGCCACTCTCTCTCCTCCTCATTCACATACAGGCACAGGTTTTAAATGCCCAAATTGTGGCCGTATTTGTAACGCACGAATTGGTCTAATAAGTCACCAGCGTAGGTGCACTGTCCCAACCTAACATCTACAACAAACACAGACCACACGCTATTTAATCATCTTACGTAGATGTAAATTGCCAATGATGATGATGATGATGAACCGTGTAAATATTCGAACGTTACCTCTTTAGCTCTCGCCGCCTCGGCTTGTGCGTGACGCTTCGCTTCGGCGCGCATTTGTTGCACCAGTTTCACCTGAAACAATGGATTAGAAACTTTAATATTCATTAATTTTACCGATTAACGAGCGGACGATATTTTGCTGATGGTAGGATAGTAGTAGAAGCATTTAACTGTGGAGGTATTTATTTACATCCACCAATGTATCAGAAGAAAAGTAATAAGCGCTTTTCTCTCGAAAAAAATTACTTGTCATTAAGCTCACTAGTAGTGAGTTTATGGCAGTATAGAGCAATAGTGTTGCAGTACCTTGTCCCGCTTCATGTTGTGCAGCTCGTTGCGCAGCGTGGTCAGCTGCAGCGCGGCGTGGTGCTGCGAGCGCTGCAGCCGCGCGTGCTCGCGCTGCGCGGCCTGCAGGCGCCGCAGCTCGCGCGACATGCCCGACACGCGCCGCTCGTACTCCTCCTTCACGCGCTTCAGCTTCTCGCTGGGCGGGGATGCTTGCGCCGCTACAAAAATAACAAATACTTCTTACTAAGGACCACAACTTAAGAAGTTATAGTTCGTACTAGCAATATTAAATTTGCAAGCCTTTTCTGCCTTACATCCGGCTCGAAGGACCAAATAAAATTATGGTACGATTGGAATTTTTTATGATATAAATTTAAAACACTAAATTGATAGATTTCGTGTAAAGTATTATAATCACATAAGCTAGCGTGACTAGACAAAAAAACATTTAATTTATAAATATGAGTTTTAAGCCCCATTCATAAACTCGAACACGTCACCATGATACCTAAATAGTAAGTATAGGCTGAAATTAAGTAATAAAACGTCTTACCCAGTGACGCTAGCACCTTATCCCGTTCATCAGTAGTGGCTTTGATCTGATGGTGCAGGGTATCCAGGCGTTGTTCGTAGTGAGTTCTCAGAGCTGCTAGCCTTCGTTGTGACACTTCCAGTTGCTCGATGAGACGTGCCTTAGTGTCGATGTCTTCGCTCAATGCCGCCAGCTGGGCTGACAGAGCGCGTTGACCTGGGGCAAAAAATATAGATAAGCTTTGTATTTACAAATGTTTATTGAATCTGAAATCGCAGCAAAAGTAAAGAAAAAATAAATAATTATAATCAAAATTCAACAGAAAATAAACATAAAATTATGAAGACAAATAATTTCACAAAAACCCGAAATTTAAGAGAATTTGCAGGAGAATTTGTTAACTCATCTTAGTCATGCCGACTATCTATCTAACTTAATTGCTCAAAAACAGCATGTCTATAGATATATTTAATTTTATTCATTCATATTACATTCAATTTATGCTTTCCATTACCTTTAGACTCAGAATCCTCATCAGAGTCCGTAGCATCTCCGTCAACATCCGACGGATCTGAATCATCCGCACTTTCTCCCTCTGCCCTCTCCCTCTCCCCCATGGGGCGGTCGTCGCCCCCGCCGCTCATCACGCTGTCAGACATATTCAACTTGCGCTGGAACTCCATCTCTCCCATACTCCGTGCTAGCAATTCTTTCTCCTGAATAAAAGGAAAAAAAACATTATGATTGGTTCAGCATTTTTATGGAACTTTCTGGTGGATTTGGAAATTAAATTTTGCTTATAAACTAGGCGATTTAGGAGATGAATAGTATTGTTGTTTGTAAAAAAAGTTACGACTGTTTATTTTAAATTTTAGTAGGTCAAACATCACATTGTGTTTTAATAAATGTGTAAAAAATTTAATTAATAAATCAAAATTGTAATTGTATGCCATGTAAAAAATACAAAATATGCGATTTACAAACACAATCGATCAACACTAACACATATTTTTGGGGCGGCTCGTTCACACTATGTACTTTTATATGACGCCTATGTATGTACCTTATACAGCTCCCGTTTTGCTTCGTCCAGTACAGACGAGGGATCATGTACAGACTCGTGTCTCGTCCTGGCGGCGATAGCTTCCCGCCGCCTCGTCGTCTCGTACAGAGAGTTTGCCTCCATCAGTTGTGTCCGCAAGTCTTCTATCTCGCTTACGTAGCCCTGTTACAAGTGCATTATACATTTATAATATACGTATAGTTATTTGGTATTTGAGTACCTAATGTAAGAGAGGTAGTGACGAAACATAAATTGAACTATATTTTGACACTCGTGCAATTTTCATTTCATTTACAATGCGTCCCCTCCGCAAATGACTCGCTGGCTGATATGTATGTTAAAATCATCTCATTTTTCACCCCTTTAAGGTACCCTAACGGAGGGAAGAAGCAGTCTTTAGATTAAATCCTGTATAACTTATTTTATATGACTGATATCACATCTGATCAATAATTTTTTTTTAAAATTAACAGTTACCTGCACAAGCGCCGTCAACGAACAATCATTGGTATCGGGGCTGCCGTCCTTGGGCGCCCAGGTGGCGAGCGCCTTCTCGGCCACCAGCTCGGAGTTGCGCGCCGACAGCTGCTCGATGGTGCCCTGCATGGCCTTCACGCGCCGCCGCAGGGACTCCACCTCGCTCGTCAGGATCGCATTCTCCTGCACCACGTCGCTCCAGCCCTCCTCGCCGTTCTCGGATATGACGCGTTTGCCCTGATGGGACGGTGTGGATTTTTATATAGGTATGTTTGAGTGCTGTGAATTGGGTGGTATGTGCTGCGCAGTTTAAAGAAGTTCATTGACGAGATATTGTTTCATGTCGCACACCCACACAGCGTTATCAGAAATGATGTACGAATTTATATGAACCTACATACATACATACATAAACTCACGCCTTTATCCCCGAAGGGGTAGGCAGAGGCGCCACTACGACACCCACATTTCGCCTTGCATGTTCCGTCCCACGATGTGATAGGGGGCGAGCCTATCGCCATATCGGGCACAAATTCCTGACTCCGGGCTGACAATGAATAGAAAAATCCAATATCACTTTGCCCGACCCGGGATTCGAACCCGAGACCTCAGCTTTGTAACCGTATCGTAATACAACTACGCCACCGAGGCAGTCCTGATAGGCTGAACCTGGAACCGTGGAATTCGACATATTTGTGAGGGTCACTACCTATGTAAGGTATTCTATAATTTTTTTTCAGTGAGGATATGAATACTACAAACAGAAAGTAGTCAAGCCTATAAAAAAAAAAAAATTGCAACGACCAACAGAAAGTTTGTTTTGTAAATAACCTGATTGTTGTTTACTGGTTGTTTCAAAATAACTGAATTGTCCAAATATACCATTACAATATTTCTAACCTGTTTATACTCAGCCAGTTCAAGCTGCAACCTCGCCACCTCCTGCCTGAGCTGGTGTATGGTCCTGGACGTCAGGTCCTGGTTGACCACGCATCTGTTCTTGATGTTGCGCGCCCGGTTCGCGTACTTGAGCGTGTTAAGCGTCTCCATGAAGTCGCGGTCGCTGGGCGACACGCACGCTATCATTACCGTGTTGCTGTTTCCTGTGGAGGTGGTGGAGATAGATATTTTTATCTTTAGCATAAAATAACATAATGTGACTTGAGATATAAATTATAGCGAAGTGGAAAAATTGCATTTAAGACTACATACTCGACTTATGCACCAATATAACTTATTTGTGAGATTGGCATGCAAAAAAGGCACTAACAATCGAAGCTTAGCAAGGCTTTTAGGGGCTCCAGCTTGTATTTAATCCGCAATAAAATTACTAAGAACGAAGCCCCGTAAAACGAATTGGAAGTAGATAATATTCATCAAGATAATATTTACTAAAAAGGGAAATAAATTGGCAGAAAGAGTGACGATATGGTATGACTGACATGCTGTCTCTCAGACAAAGATTGGAAGGTTACATAAACCAAGCAATCTTCATATATATTTTTACTACAATGCTTGAATATGCTTTACCTCCCAGCGAGTCTTGCAGCAGCCTCGTGAGCTTGGAGTCTCGGTACGGCACGTGCAGAACTCGTCGGGACTTGTCTCCCAACGCTGATATCACGTTGCCCAGCGCCAGCAGCCCGCAGTTTATTGAGATACCTTCTTTAGCACGTTCACCAGTCGCTCCTGTAAAACAAAAGTCTACAGTTAATTCTGAACTACAAAAGAAGAGGTTTATGGTTTTTGGTGGTTTGCTTATTAATAATATATTGCATTTACAATGTACGAATCAAACATAACGGACGCAGATTTATAAAAAGGTTTATCCCGGAATCGAGTATGTTAGACAGGCGGCCGGCATTAAAATTGTACGTTAAACCATTCTGCAAGAACTCTGCACCTACCTCGTGAGAGTGGAGATAAGGCAGAGACTAGAACGGCTTCAAAATAAGCTATTAGTAACGATCATTAAAATACAGTTGCTGTTAATATATTACCTGTACGCTTCAACCTCTCCGACCCAGCCAAGTCAACAAAATGGAACTTGGCGGTCAGCGTCTCGTACTGCTCTGGGGCGTCTCCTTCAGCCTCTTTTTCCACCTGATCTTGATCTGCCGCAAGCCTCCTTTGTCTCAACAGAAGAGTGAACACCGCGTGAGACCTGAAAGAAAAGAAAGAAAATCAACAATATTATACGACAATTGACAGCCGTGGCGCAGTTGGTTAGACGCCGACTGTGAAACGAAAGGCTGCACGTTCGATCCCAATACCGAAACAAATGTTTGTGTGACAAATATTTGTTTCGGGTCTGTGTGTTTGTGAGCCCGAAAAGTCTCTGGTAGTTTCTGATACCTACGACACAAGTCTTAATATATCTTAATGTGGGGTCAGAACTATGTATGTGACATTTGGGTGTATTTATTAATTACCTGGAAGACGTGGAGTTCATGTTGGTGGCTGCCGTGGTCCTCGCTAATGCCCCTGCCCTTAAAGCCCCTAGAGCCTCTCTAACGCCTCTTACAGCACGCATCGACGCCCCCACTACCTTGACCCCACCACAACCGTCTTCTGTTATTCGGAGTGCGCCCTGAAATATTTGTTTTGTTAGTTTATTGTACATTCTATGCGTGTAAGAAAGTAAACAGCAAAAAAAAGTTCGGGTTCACGTGGCAAAATAATGTCGTTGTATATAGCAAGTATTACTAAAGCAACACTTATTACATGTAATATAACATAATTTGGTTTGAAAGAAAAAAAAAACGATAATACTGTTGCCATATAGGTAAAAAGGCAAAAAATGGTTGATCCCGAACTGATGGAAACAATATGAAAGTCAGTTTAATACAGATAAAAAAATAATGATGGTAATTAAAAATTGAAAGCGATTTGATGCTTTTAATGCAATCGGTAATTAACTTTTTACACGTTAGTCCTTCATTTCAAACTGAAATCACGATGGGTGGTCTGTCTCTTTACTTAACATTATTTTACCGACTCGTTTCGAATAAGGAGTTGCCACTTTCGAGCTCTTTAAAATTATCAGTCCCAAAGCCGTATTTAACTTTTTAAAAATATCTTATTCTGCATTAAGGTGCATAAACTACATCCTCATTCAGTTGTTTCAATAACTTAAGAGCACAAATTATAAGCGCATTAACGAAATGTCTTTACGCTCCAGTGGATCAGTGTAGGAAAAATCGCAGGCATTTATTGCGATAAGCTTAATGAGAAATACCGGCGCGTTGGGTGAATAATACTACACGGTAGGGTTGTCAATGCATATGATTGTTTTCAAGTTATTAAGCGTCAGGAATCGATATTAAATCGTATTCGTTTAAAATCGTGGATCGGTAAAATTATTGCACTGCACTTAATGCTAAATGCAATACTATTCAGATATATATGTATAATTTTACCGAAAACAACGTATTGATTGATTGTCATTAGCATGTGAAATACATGCAAATTTTTCTTGATTAAATTGAATATAAGAAAACGCTTATAGCTATTATATTTTTATAAACAAAGTAATCTCACCTTTAAAACCTACTGCAATACAAGAATTCGCTGGCTTTTCAATTATACTCTGTCCACTTAAGTGTAAGTGTATATTTTATACAGGTAAGATACCTTAGCAAACGGATCCTTAGCTGGATCAAGCAGGTCGACTATATCTTCATTATAGAGCTCGATGAACTGCGCCTGCACAGAGAACTCGGGCGGCAATTGCCCTTGTTCCCGGGCATAATGCGCGCGAGCGTCAGCGCCCGCGAACAGGTCGCGGATGGCGCGCGGGATGATGCCGCGCCGCTCGTCCGCGCACTCGCCCTCGCCCTCCCAGCCGCTGCCCATCGTGTAGGTCTTGCCTGATCCAGTCTGGAGACAAAAGAAGGTGTCACGATCTATTTCAAACACAAACAAACGCCTCACAACCGGTCTATTCGTTTAGAAGCAACGATGCCATATACATATAGGCACGTCAAACTTGCAACAGCCTTCTTTTTGGGTCAAGAGTTAAAAATATTACAGTTGCTAATCCTTGTATTTATATTCAGTAAAGTATAACCTACATAAGTACAACATAAAAAAACTTCCAACTGCAGGGCACACGCCTCCTTAAAAACCAACAACTAGCCACCAGCCCAGTGCGGACCGCAGATACCGTAGAAATTCTTGAAAATGTCTACGGTATGCAGTAGAGTATAGAGATAATTTATAAAGTGCTACGTAGTTTTATATGTATTTCAAGCAGTATTATGCAGTTTTTACACGAATTCTGTTAGCATTTATTAATAACAAAATACAATTCAACTGTTGTGCTTTTTTATTGAGGAGAAAAATAATGTAGGTATTCGAATGGTATTTTTATAATTAGATACATTGTATATTCAGATAATATTCATACATGTAGCAGTAAAAATATCAAGTTGCTGCATCAAACCAACCACGAAGATTTCATTGTAATATTTTTAGTAATTGCAAAAAATTCCCGCAATCTGCGAATCAGTACCGCGGCGTTGTATTTTAATCAAGCTAATTATTTTTTTACCGACTCAGTGGGCCAGTAGAATGTTCTTTTTGCTGACAGTTTAGAATTACTTAGCAACGAGTTTTTGTGTTTCATTATGGACACTGGAAGTGTGCAATATTTTTTGTATCACTGAGTAAATATTCACGCCTCGAAGAGCGCCAAGTTAACTGGTTTTTGCCAACTGGCAATATCTGAAAGGTGCGTCAGAAGCTCCGTGGGTGGCTTGACTAGATAGGCACTGTCAGTTTAATTAAAAAGTTTACCTAGTTCACCGTGGAATATTAGTGGTCAATGTATTTCATAAAATGAAGGTTACACAGTTGTAAGACGGGAACCGACTGATAAAACAGAATGAAATTTAATTTATTATACAACAAACTTGGTGATTAAACTTGCTCCCTGCACATACGGGACGGAAATAAGTTTAGCAGACTGTGCATGTCACAGATGTGAACTCATTTATGTAGGTAAAAACAAAAAGCATCGACGCAATTAACATTATCTCAAACACCTTTAACATTAACAAGAATAAACTACATTTACCGTTAAACATTCATAAAAGCGCAAACCCATTAATCACACGGAACAGATATTAATTTTCGGTCACAGCGTTTGGCGTGCTAAAGCGCGATTACCATAATCGGCATCAGTCAACATGTGTCATACAAATGGCTCATTACGCGATTGTGCCGGAAGCTCGGACGATCTTAATTAGCGTTGAGGGGCGTTCTCAGTTCTCACGGCCGCTAGCTCCACTCACTTTCTAAACTCGTGACTGCGGATCAAACTCATCGCTTATTCGCGCCGGGTTCTTACTTGATCGTCGCGTTTACGGTACTGTTTGTGAAACTGAAAGTGTTTTAATGTTTTGTTTGGACTTTTTGCGGGTACTATTTTGGATGTTGAGTATTTCGATGATACATCTTTTTCCAAAATTTGAAAACATTGAAAAGTTATAGACGTGGGTTTCTTCGAATATATCATTTAGTTTACTTACTTTTAAATATGATTGACGCCTTTATTATTTTAAATATACTTTTTATATCAGGATTATTCTGTTCTGGTCCTTCGAGCCGGATGTTTCGATTAGAATCAGTCTGCCTGCTATTTGTCGTAGCTGTTTGTGTACCTATTGATACCATCCTTAAAGGAAGTTTGACGTCAAAACAATGGTTGGATTGTAGACAATAGGATAGTTGAGTGTAAAGCGATTCTTGTTGATGATAAACAAATCGATAACTATAATAGTAGTACAAAGACATTTGGTATTGTTCCAAAAACATTAATATTTCTTTTCCCATAAAGCAACTTATAAAATCACATGGAGTCGATTCTACGTCAATAATGAATATAGAATTAAGAATATCTTTTTAAGTGATGTTTCGTTTTAATTTCTTTTTATAAACTTCTGTAACTGAAAATGTCAATTAATACTAATAAAAATAGCTGTATAACTCAAAATATATTACAAACACAACCTTAGCTTTACACATATCCAAAACAAAACGAAACAAAGCTCTATCCAATGCGTATAAGTAATGTAGTCGACAACCCGAGTAACCGACTGCGAGTACGTGTAGAGGCGTCCGCAAGTCTGGCGTTACGGGCGCGCGTGACCGCAATGCTTATCGAGAACGTCGCCGAGTTACTACCAAACACGATATTCGATACATCGTGCGATTGCTCTATTCTTAGCGACTTCGTTTTTATTATCGTAAAGATGAATATTCTTTATGCTTTATTTGTCGATACTTGAATCGTTTAGGTTTAAGGTTGAAAGGTGTCGCTAGATGCAGGCCACTTTCAACAGGTTAATGTTGAGATTCTTGTAGGATTTCAAGGTTCAGCAGTAGACTTCATGTGGCTAAAGAGAGAGAGAGAGACAATCGTAAAGTCATTGATATCGAATAAGTTTCGTGAGGAATTGCACGAATGCACGATATATCTAAAATCTTTTCAAGTACTAGTCCGCCAAGCCAACAATCGCCCACTGCAATTACATAAGCTTATCCAATGGAGGAAATCTCCATACACGTTTCACGATCGCTCAGATAGTGATAGCCATCCGTGATAAAGCGGTGAAAGTGATAATCGTTTTCCCGTCATTATTGTCGTTGATGTTTCGTTTTTGAGAATACGTGATGCCGCTTATCTTTTAAACTCAATGACAATAGGCTTGACTACAAATAGATCAGGTTTAGGTCTACAAGAATTCAGCAATGAAGAGATATTTGCTATGCTGTGAGACATAAAGGGCCAAATGCCAATAATGATAATAATTATATTCTTAAAACATTTATGTTAATACAGTGGGAACGAGCTTCCTTATAAGACATTGCTAGCTATAGTTTTATGGATCCTCCACGATGTCTATTGCAGTTCAAAGATTGCTATTGTTTTTGCACGGCAATGAGTTACGTATGTAGGTACTCATGTGGAGTGTAGGTGTCATACTGTCCCATTATACTGTCTCTTTGAACCACAAAGAAGCTCCGTGTAAATTACTCTGGCGTTATAGCTGACAGAAGCAGTAACATTACATAATCTATCATCGCGTTTAAATCTTCCAAAACTAGGCACAGGTTTCACGAGAATACTCACATTTCCAACCTATGAAACAAAAATAATAATATACAGGGTATATCAAGACCGCGACCGAAAACGAAGCCAGGAGGTAGTATTAGTGATATCAAACACAATGCAAGTAAAATTTTTACAATTTTCTTTTTGTAATTTTTACATATCGTCGTATTTGAGTGATTAAACATAGTTTTTCTAAAATAATGACGTACATAGCTTAATCTTTAAACACGCAATGGTACGTAAGGGTTTAAATTACTATTTTTGCAAAAACTAGGTTTTTAGCCCTCAATAACGATGATTTTCAAAAAAATGTAAAAAAAATCCGTCGCTTATTTTGCAAAATTTTTAGTTGCATTGTGTCTGTAGCCGCTAAAACTACCACCTGGCTTCGTTTTCGGTCGCGGTCTTGATATACCCTGTATATGTAGAAGAGGATTGTGTGGTATCAAAAGTATTTAGAACGGTTGATTCACTATGAATAATATGAAATATGTTTGCCTGCAACAAGTTACAATTATTACAAAACACGCGCTGCAAATCATTTTATTGTTTGTTTACATTGCGTAATCATATCCAGTATAACTAACTACCGCAAATTGAAATACATATTACTTTTATGGCTATGTATGAACATGCAATCCTGAGCAAATCGTATTTATAGAATCCAAAGATTCATACACAATGGATTGCTTGACGAAAGAGTACAGCAAGCATCTTACAGTTCGCAATCTTATGTTATGTTGATGGAAGGATTGTTAGAACTAATTTTACTGTCTCAATGCCGTACTCAGAGACATTAAATATCAATTAAATCATTACTTAGTGTAGATTTTACAAAGAGAATCTTTACTACGTCTCTGAGTGCGGCCGTCAGTGAACTAAGTAACGTGCGCCATCTCTCGTCAGTTACAGAATTATACTTTCCACTGTCATATCATTTCAATATCTTGATTGATTAAGGGATTATTGAAGTATTAAAGAATACCTGGGTCGACCAATTGATCGTCGAACCATCGAGCTAAGGATTATAAGGTTTGCAGTAATTTCATTTAGTAATTGAAACGTGATGACAAAGTTGTTATTTTATGTTGGTAGTCTGTGAGATACTAGTGCCGCAGTGTTCCTGTAATGTAAATAAGCAGAAAGTGAAGCTAAAGTTCTACCACTTATCAAAATTTAACACGTATGTTGTTTTTGAGTACAAGTTAAATTGTGACTTGTGAAACTTATACGATACTGCTTAGTCATATTCAGTTATTTGATTCAATAAAAAATAAGTCCGTGTTCGTTGTTCACACTTGTCAATGAAGTTTATTTACTTTGAAATTTTACTTGGCGGCAATGTGTGTCGAGAACAAACATTTGGAATTTCTCAGTGTCAATTATTTGTGTGAAACTAAACGTTGGCTATGGACTTTCATCGAAATTTTACGGTGACATTACATATAACGACATCATCATTTCTCAGCCACAGTATATCTACTATTGCACAAAGCTCTACCTTAAGATTTTCCCCAACGGCATCTCGGAAACCTGGCCACCTAAGTTACCAATACCTAGTTTTCTCATACGAAATATCCACACTCCAATGCCTAGAAAGTATGATATCACCTGACTGAGGTCGTAAAGCATCGTTAACTCTAGTAAACATATCGTGATAACTACTTCAAGTCTCGTAGGCAAATGCAAACATTAAGAACAAACATAGGGCGGCGTGGATGTTTGTCCGTCAATTACCGTTCACGCACAACATTCGCCATTTCGTATTTGCAAAACACACGCCGGTAAAATTAAATTAAATTTAGCGTGAAAAGGAACGGGGAGGTAATTAGCTAGATTAACATTACAACGCGCCGGTTCAAGTGTTTTTAGCACGAAACTAAATGTAGAGCGCATTTTAGTGGTAGTAGGGCAATATGATATCTTGGTTGTACTCTCATCTATGTAGGTATTCGACCAAGTTTGATGGCAATTATCTTAGTTATACTGTTAGTCCTGATTATTACGGCATTGGTCATGGAGACATGTAACCTTATAAGCAGCTTCCAATACCTGACATAAGGGAGGCTGTTTGGATTGACTTAGTGGTAGACCAAAGCTTATGCTTGCAATATGAAATAATGTGTTAGAGGCATTATACCAGTAATTGGAGGTGTAAGTGCTGGTATAAAAGTTAATTTCCTGAGATTTATCTTAGGTACGATTGTAAATTTTGTATCTTAATATTACTTAGAAATACCAGCTAGATTTTAACCTGCGGAACAAAGGTTGATATTTCGCAGTTGTCAGTTACAATGAACTCGCAATATGTATGCAGGACGAATGGTTAACTAAGACCGTCTTTGTCTGTAAGACTGTCTTTAAGCCTTAGTTAGTTGACGAAACCACTGTAAATCGATAAAATCGTGTTAACTTCCTTAGTTGTACGGCTTCGGTATGGAATTTGACACCGGGAACATAATATTACGAATTCTTACAAGACAAATCTACATATATATGAGAATTTTTTCTGCGTAATCAGCGTTATAGCTATACGTATAAACCTAGTAAGTGGTACAATGACGTGTAAAAAGTTTTGGTGGTTGGTGGTGGTTAAAACCAGTAAATATGACTAGCAAATTTATTTAGAAGATATAGGGAATAATTCGCGAGAAAAGTTGAGTGTAATGTTTCTGCTTATTAGAAACTAGTGTTACTAAGTGAAAGACACCGTGTTCTCAATAATTTCACTTTTTATATCAAGTTTTATGTACCAAGGAATATAAAGTACGAAGTGCATTTTCTTGCAACCCACACCTTAGTATGGAGAGGGTTTTTATTGTGCATTCTGAGATTTTCTTCAATGATTTACTTTATAAGTTTTTAAAAATCCATGTTTCGAGGTATTTGCCTTATGACTTTACAACCGGCTTTACTAACTACATTTTTCGGGATACATACAGTCTTTGGCATATCTTTCAAATCGGAAAAAAATACATTTAGATTGCCATACAGTTCATAAACAGCCAAGAACCATGTTATGTTTACAAACACTCAGATTTGAATACACGTGTTGTAAATAAAGCAGTCAGTTGGCGATAAACATGTAATTTGCATTAGTGGCCACTGGTAATATCAATATACAATACCATTATTGTAATTAAAGATATAGAGAGGTTATTTATTTATCAGATCCTTGTATTTGAAGGTTGCCTTATTACTGTATTAGCAACTATTATCTATTAATTATTATTGACCTCGGGCCTCTTTCCTATACGAGTAATATTAACGTGTTGTATGGGGCTTAGACCCTAATGATCATTGATGGAAATAGCTATTGATATTACTACCGTAGTGGAAAGGAAATTACGCTGCTATCCCTTTTATCATCATATCATCGTCATCATCAGCCCGTTGCAGTCCATTGTTGGGCACAGGCCTCTTTCGGCCTCCTTAATTGGTAACTTTATAGCTTTTCTCACGTCAAAAACTAGGTATAGCCTAATCCAATTCTAGTGCCAAAAATAAATAAAGATAATTTCAAATCACGTGATTCGTTGTGAAACAATCGACTTTTAAGTCGGGTCATTATACTCAACACGTATGCAAATGAGTTGTAAAGTTCGGCTCTATCCTATAACGCTTAGCAATCCCTTTACAAGGTCGAGCGCTGATGGTTTCATCATAATATGTGGAATAAGCGGTTACATCAATGTTTGTTTTGGTGTTGATGTGTTCATATTTGTAATTAACTCAAAATAGAGCTATGTTAATTTTAAATCAGTACTTATGGAAGCTTACTTCGTAGATAGAACATCGATAGATAGATATTTGATATCCTTGTTTGGGGTCCAGATTCAGGTGTTTGTGAGTCCGAAAAATCTCTCGTAGTTTCTGATACCCACGACACAAGACACGATCTTAGTGTGGGGTCAGGACTATGTATGTGACTGTAGGGTGTATATATTTATTTATAGACATTATGCTATGTATACAGTATAGTGAATACTAGTACCACATGCCCACAGTTCACCGAGTCCATTTACGTCCTAATATTTGAAGGGGAAGCGTTTATTACATGAGATTTTTCACTCATTCAAACTGGAACCGAGAATGTCGTGGTTAGAATACTTACTTAGAGACACGCTGTTCATAATCAATGTAGTCTGCCAATAGATCACAAAGCGATTAAACATTATTTATACTCGATCTTTACGTTGTTTCCATAAATGGATTTTTTGTCCGCTGCATATAAAAATCGCATGTTGCATAGGTAGTGTTATACCTATTTATGCGCCCTTCATTTTTCGTTTCAATTCATTGAAGCATATCTTTTCAAAAATGTACAATCACAATTTTTCAGCTCTTTCTTTTCTCACTAATTATTCTTTAAATATTTCCACGTACATCCGCGGACAAAATTAGTATAAATATTTCTAATAAATTTCATCAACTATGTTGAGAATGTTGCTGTCCAAGGTGAAAAAAGCCATATTCAACAACCGGTCTTGTATTTCATTAGTTCAGTTACAATTACATAACATTGCCGATGTTGCAAGCTATAAACTTAAAGCGATGTTAGTCGCAAAAAAAATTGTGTGATTTAATTATAAATGAATTACGTTTAGATCCCTGAAGGGGTGGGCCGTGGTGCCAGTAAAGTCATCCAATGTTTCCCAAACCTATTACCATACCAATATCTGATAAGAGGGCGATCCTATGACCATCGCCATTTCATAATCTACTTTAAATTATAATGAAACAAATCGATTATAGACACGACACATGAATATGATTGATTACTTGAAATTTGTATGGTGATTTCTGTATTAACACAAAAATGTTACCTTACAAATGCTACACGGAACCAGATGGAATATCGAGAAATGGGAAGCGATTAACTTTTATTGATTATACTATATAATTGGATCTTTTTTATAAGACTTTATTAATTCAAAATACGTCTCAGTCTATGTATTGTACCACAGTAAACGCGATGTAAGAATTATGTGTGACTGCTCAGCGCACGACTGTTGTGAATCGTGTTTAGTGTGATGTCATAGTCGCGAAATGAGGCGCCACGCACAGAAACATCCTTGTGTAAACGTATTGTATATATGTATATAGCAACTGCGTAGAAAATGTAGGGCATAAATCTAATCGCAAGAAGATAAAGGCTGGATGCTGGACAGTTTCAACGCGTTACTATAGTGACCCTTGCGGAAGGCCTACGACTAGAGAAGAGAAAGAGAAGAGAATATTACTTTATAAGGTTATGCCTATAACCCCGAAGAGTTAGAGGTGCCAATGCTGCAAACAGTTAATCGAGCTTATTTTAGTTTGTTATTTAATTAAATGTAGTTAAAATCGCGTTAACAAACATTGCCTTAATATAAATTAACAAAAATTCGCAACTGACACACGTCGTATATCAATGAGCATCTTTTAACAATTTTCATTGACTATTAACCGGTCCACGATCGTGATTCCATAAACGTACAGAATATATATAACCAGATTATCTTGATCTGTGGGGAATTTCATCCGTAAAAAATATTCATGAGATAGCCAAAAGCATGTTTTAATGCAAAATAAATAAATATAATAGGAATATGCCCAACGGTCAGTCACACACATTTAATAGATACTTTGAACACCAAATGTTGAAATGTAATCGATTAATCAAATGCTAACTCATCGATAAATCATTACGACGCCTTTGCAGTGCTAACAAATGTTCTATATGCCCATACTAATATGTTATTATTCAAAATAAACTCTAAATGTGTCTGGCGGTCTGAATGGTCGCTTCCGATTTGGTATTCTGAGTGCAAATTGTGAAATGTGGGGGCTATTGACCATAATGAATAGTATCTATCACCATTTGCGTAACACCCATCTGTTCAAGAACTTCCGTATATATTTTTTACTTACTTAGACTTGAACAAATACTCGTAATTTCACTTTCCATTAGGTAACGCAATGATTTTCTATAAAATGTTTTAAATTAAAAATTAACACAATAGAAAAGTATTCAGATTATTTTCTGGTGTTGTATTATGTATGCAGTATCTGAAATTATTCATCTTTAAGGGCGGGTTATACCGATTTTTGCCTTTTTTTAACATCGGTAGCTCCGTTGATATACAACTTATACATAAAAAACAAGCATTTAAGCAAAATTGGGAATACAACCGAGGGAACTGTAAAGCCAGAAACATAAATTATAATAATAAATTCGATCAAAAATCACCTCAAATATGGGTCTAAATCGCTTTTTCAAACACGTTTTATACTGCGAGATTCTATCAAAATCATGTAAAAATTGTATCAAAAGATAGGCTTTTTAATTTTTTAGGGATTTGTAAGAAAACATTTTTAAATATTGGTGTATTTTTTTTATAAAGAAATAAAAACTAAAATTTTTAGCAATGCACACGTTCGAACCAGCTCGTCAGTCGACGCCGAGGCGTCATCGAGGTCGGACCCACGCCGATATTTTCACGAAATGTCACTGCGAAATACATTAAAACAATAGCGTAAATGCGCCACAGTAAAAATGAATTCATTTGATATACTGTACTTAATAAAATTGACATTTAAAATATGAATGACATGTTCAATGAAACTGAAGTTATTGATATAATAGATTCAGTATTACAATGTCATTGTATGGAAAATATTTAAGGTAATCTTTACGTCTTAGAGTATTTCATATCTAGAGAGAGCACTATCATACAATTGCGTCTTCAAAAACGAGTCAATGAACCTATGTAAGAACTATTCTATTAGATTGAAATTCAAATCATTTATTGGTCACGTAGGCATTTAAATAGCTCTTATGACAAATACACATAGTACTTTTTTTCTATTTACAAGATATTTGTTACAATATTATTTATATTAAATTTACTATTTTTCGGAAGTTATTAAGAATTACACACAGGCGAAGCTAGTAAAAGCGTGTTAATAATGACGACTAACAATTATGAAAAAAGAATATTATGGGGGTGTAATAAGGGACGTAATATTGTATTAAAATACATAACCACTTCAATGTATTAATGTCAAAAACTCATAATTACTAAAATAATGGCATGCTTAGTTTTCTTTATTGGACATAACGAGGCGAAAAGACATTGATTTTTTCGAACAATTTTTTTAGCGCCGCGCCGCGCTTGGGACGGGAATGAATTGGTAGAAATAATTTAGATGGGAAATCTTTATACATATGTTATTATATACGTTCGAGAAAAATAATAATATTGATATTAATGTGGAAGCACAATAAAACAAACAGTCCAGGAGATGCTAGTTTATTTCTGACTTGACAGAAGAATAGTGCAAAAGCGCGCGCGTCGGTTTTCCGCCTTTATTGCAAGGCATAAAAAACTGAAATACATACCAAAAAATTCAATCTTTTTTTAGTTTCCTATAGGTACTTCAAAAATTTTAATTCGTATTCAGAATTTTAAATGGTGGCCGTGATTTTGTGGTCTTAAATTATTAATCCGATTGTTTTATAAATCTATATCTGAGCAGTGGCGAAGGGTAACTTTTTTCAAAAGGGAAGCCGATACTTATATTTTTACTCCGCTATGTACGTAAGATATTTAGCGACATATTTGCTTAGTAGTACTTACTATATTCTCATAAAAAACTTGCACGGAATAGCACTGTGCCCGTTAGGTGCTTTTTTTTAACGTTTTTAAAGTAAATTTCGATTCAATGCAAAAGACAACATTAGCCTGTTTTGAAATTGATAGACAAAAAAAATTCAAACGTTCCTTATATATAAAAAAAGATGAAGAGATTGATGTCAGTGGACGAAAGTAAAACGATGCCAGTATAGAGCTAACTGGAGATCCATCGTCTCTGCCAACCCTCATGGGATGCAGGCGTGGGTTATGTTTGTAAGTCCTATTTTGAATCAACGCTAACAAAAATACGGCATAACAATATTTATTAAATAATTAAAACTTGTCAGTTGCCGTTCTTTCTCTGGTACTTAAATGTATTATCAAATTTAATATAATTTCCAGTGCGTTTTTTAATTACGTAAATGCAGCATTTTTAAAATTACCTCATAATAATGCAATTCATTAGATAAAACGATACATACGACCATTATCAAGTTTCATTCATCATTAAAGTTTTGCTAAATAGATAGATCTGTTTGCACTTCGAAACCAGTAAAATTTCATAAATTACCCACTAATTATATACAAACCTAACAATAGACACCGCATTATACATATACACTGAAACAACACAGTAGTAAATAATATTTTCTAATTATAAACACGAAATAAAAGAGGCGCGAACTGGCAAATTACTTTATAAGCCGTAGGCCCACCGGCATATTCACAAGCGAATACCGTCGTATTTCTACAAATAAATTTAGACCTTAAAAGCTAAAGGTTTTAAGGAGCAATTTTACATGCAGTTCTGAGCAACAAACGTGTAACAGAGATGGCAAATAATGCGTTAGAAATGCGCGCGAGAGCAACGGGAACTCGTGCTGTGTTCTTGTAGCCTGACGTGACGTCATCGGGATCTAGGCGGCCGCGTGTTTCGTATGCATGTACTTACGTTTGTCGTTGTGTTATTAATTGATCGATAATATTTTGTTTATTAATATCAAATAACATTTGTTTATTGTTTATATTTATTTTAATATTGTTTATTATTTGATTATTTTCTTCATATAACTTGTTTAAAAAAATGTTCATAATTAATAATTTCCTTTAAATTATAAGGCGTGCTGCTAGGAATCGGCTTGTATGAACCCTTCGCCACTGTATCTGAGACAGTCTTTGTTCGAATAAATTAAATTTATAGGCAGAATTTGGGCAAAAATATAGAAAAATTTTGTTATTGATCCGACTTGTCTCAAATCGATATTTCCCTCTCTTAGTGTCGATATTCTAAATGCATAGTCAAAATTACTGAGATAGCTGATACATTTCTTTTGATGGGATAGGAGAAAATATAAAGGCTTGGAAATACAAAGGATAGAACGGGACCGATCGGGAAGTGACGGAACACACGGGATTGAGCAGGACAGGTTGTGGTGGGAAGAAATGCAGAATATGAATGAAATTCAATAGATAATAATAACTAAGTACTACATGATGGAAAGTGCAATGTAAGACTTACCATCAAATGGACCGATGACTTGGGAGAAATTGTGGGATACTATTGGTTATAAATTGCAGAAAATAGCAAATAGCCGACGCTGTGTGCTGTGGAAAAAATGGTGAGGCTATGTCCGGTAGCGGACAGTAGTCGCGAATGCGTCAAGTATAATGGAAAAAACGGTGTATATTAATTATGTAAGTCTATAGTAAACAACCGTTACAATAAAAACTCAAAGTAACAATTTAATTTAATTTAATTAAAACATATCACATTAATAATGTAATAATAAAGCATTTTATCAAACAATATAATGAACAATTTAAAATACCTCACACGAACAATTAAATAAATAAACCACGTTAAAATATAAAAGATATAATCAATGTACATTCCTATTACGAACTAGGGAGCGTTCATGAGAAATTTTTGAAATGGCATGGTGAGTTAGCATGCTGTACTCATCTGAACTGTGGCGTCGGCTGATGTCAGTGTGCGCTGTGCGCCGAGCTCCGGGTGTGCGGAGTGAGATGACGTTTAATACCTATGGACTGTAAAACTTAGCTTGATAATTTTGACAGCTTACGCCTATAAAGTTAGGCATTATTTTTGTTACGATGTCATACAGATAAATACCGTACTTCATGGATGGGTACCGCCCCCTTAGAGATGTGCCACGCATAACGAATAACCGCAGACTATCAATAATCGGTTTTGAAATGAAAACAATTTATAAAAATAAAAATAATTTGTTTCTTAATTGCCGAAATATGTTCCATTAACAGTACTGATTACATGTTAAATATGTGCATTGAATAAAAGTTACCCAGTCATATTTTTTGGTGTTATACTAGAAAATGGATATAAAAAATAGTATCTATTGACTCCACGACTGTAACAATTATATTTCTAGTCCGGTTAATAATAAATCAATAATAAAATAAATAAAGAAGTTTAAAGAAATCATTTTATAAAATCCACACCTTAATCACGCGATTATCGATTACAAGTTCCAAAAAATAATAATCGAATAGATTCATTAACGATTATACACAACCCTCATCCCTACTGCGAGCTGTCAAAATTATCAAGCTAAGTTTTACAGTCCATAAACACCTCGGTAAAAGAGGCCCTTAAATTAAAACAAAGATATATACTATTATCATATGTAATTGCTAGTATTGATCGCGGTTTTACCCGCGTAAAAATGTTTTTCCGGGATAAAATCCTGCTACATATTTTCCCTGAATAAAACTTAAGTAAAAGTACCCTATAGACTTCCTTAAGAAATGGATTATCTAACAATAAAATAAATTTTCAATTGGTACCAGTAGCTTCTGAGATTAGTGCGTTCAAACAAATAAACTCTTCAGCTTTTCATATTAGTAAAGGTACATCGATGGTATAGACGGAGTTTTGGCTCCTTCGTGTTGAAATGAATTGATTGCAACCTTGGCCACATATACCACCTATATTCTATTTATGAAAACTATGTATGTCACTTGTGTTAATCCTTGACGTTTTATTAGAATTTACAATCAAAGATTTTGCTCAGTTTGCGTATTTTTCATTAGTTCTGGAATTACTTAAATTCTTTCATAGAAATATTACTTCCGCTAAAGTGTAAAACGTAAGCAACATCACAGAACATCAGGAAATCCATATAAAAGTAAGAACTAGATTGGCCGTACATACGGAGAGCATCAGAGGTTCAACATAATTGTACATTCATATTTGGTATTCCAAGGTGAGCGATGTATCGATATGTGATAATGAGCGGGGCTTGTAAGGCGTCATTTATATTTACTCTTTGCATTTATAAACTATTTACTATGGGTGGTCTGCAAACACGGAGCGGAAGAGAGTGTGATGGGAAATTTGTCAGATATTATTATAGTGAGCCAAGACCGACACCTTTAACGGTGAAGGAAAACATCGTGAGGAAACCTGCATACCGTAGCGATTTTAAAGAATTTCTACGGTATGTAAGTCCGCCAACCCGCACTAGGCCAGCGTGGTGGACTATATGGCCTAACCACTCTCAATCAATTCTCTCGATTGTAGAGTAGGCCCGTGCCCTGCAGTGGGACGTATATGGGCTGATATAGATAGATAGAAGACCGACAGTGGTAATGAAATGAGACCGAAAACAGAAGTTTGAAAAATAGTAAAAAGAAAATTAAACAGATTAGTCAGGTATAATCAAGTTGTGTCCTTTATGGTTCGAAAAACATGATTCATCTCGGAATGGGTAATTTCGCGGAAAGATCGCCGGACCAGTACTTTCAAGCGGTCGGAAAATTGTAAGAAAATCATGAATAAAAAATAAAATAGGACGATTGTTTTTAAATATTTTTGACAAACAACGTTAGTGGAGCTGAGTGGAGGACAGCAGAAGGATTGCCGTCTCACACTCATCAAACCAGAACAGAGAGAAAGAGAGAGGAAGATTACAAAACAAATTCCTCAACCATACGTCTAAGCTAAGCATCACAAACACGACTCTACGGTGTCTTGTAATTATTACGTGCAATTTAACATGAATGGATGGTATTTGTGCCAGTATTGTAGCGTCGTGTCGGTGCTGTCGCTTATGGCGGCGCGGCGGCACTGCGTCTTATAAGGGCGGCGGCGTCTGTGATCAGCGCGTGCGCACGTCACGAAGCTTCCTATATATCTATATATTTATATACATGTGTAGAGTACACGACTACGAGCAAACTGTTGCAATCATCTATTAGATTACATTGCAACAGCATTTGCGGTAAAACGCATTTTATTTTGTATCTGCGCGGTGAGATCTTGTGTCTTGGCTTGAGTATCGCCTTTCTGATAGAATGGTACTAATGGAAAATAATGAGTACTTATGTACAAATCGAATCCATCAAGCTTCTGTGCTGGACGTCCAAAATGGACAACACTAGTGTTGTATTAATTAAATTTGACCTTCTTTAAGTTGTCTATTAAGGAATATATTTCAGTTTAAATGTAATATTATATACTAGTTTTTGTCTATGTCCTTTGTTAATGTTGTGTAAAAATTCTCTCTTGAATTAAACGTTTTTGCTATAATAATTTATTCACTGTTCAATAATTTTATTAACTAGTGATTGACAATGCCTTTTTGTGTCGACGCCGATGCTATTTCAAATAATTGGAAACATCCTAAGATAATCCTAATAAGAGCCAACAAAATAATGTCTACAAATATTCATGCAATTTTACGCAAACAGCAATACAATAGCATCAAAAATCACAAATCTGCATACAATTCGCACAGTTTTTGCTAGATTAGCCAACACATCGGCGTGCGAACCAGCCGCTTCGTCATACGCTCTTTGTTACCAACAGCTTATTAGGGAAAGGAATGTCCCCACTTACCTACAAGGCCTGAAATAACGCTAACCATTTGTACAATTTACCTTTAAGGTAGAAGAATTTTCTCTATCTACCTTATAGGTAAATGCGCGCTATTCGGAAAATCTGCATACGTAATTATGTTGCTAGTTGAGAATACAAAGGCAAGCGGACAATTCGCTATATTAAGCGCACTACATACCAACCCGCCGGCATATGTCTGCAACTTTTTGTTGTCGACTTCACTCATTGCAAGTTGAAAACCTTTGTTGGTGACATGCCGGCGGCTCGTGTATTATAATGTGAACGAAAACACTCCAAACTACCTTTCACTTAAAGAAATAGGGCAGTAACGGGCCGTATACAAAATATTTCTTACAATAACTCACGCATAGTAATCAACACAATTAATTAATGAATTCAGCACACGGTACTGCGGTACACGAAAATCAACGTGCACCATCACACAGGCAATAATTTGAATTTAGGTCGGACAGGCCGCCCCAGCTGAATGCCTAATGTCTAGACCCAGATAATTGCCTTACGACTTTATGCAGCAGACCACACAGCGTTGACGTAACGGGACCTTATGTAGTGTAAAGCATGAAAGGGTACTAGAAGAGAGGAATAAAACCACCTAAATGCCATGTACTAAGTTTTGGTTTCGCAGTTAGACGTGCGTCTTATTTTGAAGCTATACGTTATACATGATATTTACTGTGCATAATAGTGATAATATACGTAAAACGCATTACACAAGCCTGATATCTACAATAATATTTCGGATTTTCGATCGGCGATTCTTGTAAACTTATCAAACATTCTATTATGTCAGATTAACTCGATTATTTACGCGATAAGGCCATCGCGCGATATTTGTGAATTGTTCAGTATATTTAGTATATGTTTCGTATATTTTTAATCAAGAAATTGCACAAAATCTGCAAGACAAACAGTTAGTGTCTCTTATTATAGCTTTTGTATCTTAAGGAAATGTTCGTCCGGTGCGTATCCGATTTTGAACTCGCCTGTATTACTTTGTTTGTCTGCAAAAGATGGATATAACATAACTATGTATTTCTCACCAGTGTATACTCTACATTTTAGTACATATATGATGTACATTGTAGTCAGTCTGTCGTATCAGCACAAAAACAGGGCGGTTGGATGGTCTGTCTATAAAATTTGATGACTAGTCTCAAACACAAAACGTCGTGTATTTACAGAACTACCATTCGGAACGTGCGCTACCATACTAGGTCCGGTGGTAACCGTTATCAGTTACCTGCTAACTGACGGTGACAATGCGATGGTGAGATGCGATGGTATCTGCACGCGGCGCCTCGTCTGACTCACACCTCGAGTTGTGAAGAATGCCATTTTTGGTAAATTGTGCAAACGTTACTAGGTGGTTTAGGCGTTTTTTTGTGTAGATGACTTGGGCTCAGTTGCCTAAACTAACTTTGACCATAACTTTAATTTTGACAATGTCAGCGCCATACATTTGTGGCGTATTTGACATAGCTAACGTATGGGATTGATATTTTCATAGTCAAGGTTAAGGGCAAAGTTAGTTTGTGTAATTGGCCCTTAGTGTTTGAAAAAATATTGAAATTGTATTGCTACTCTTTTGGAGAGATCCTACGTGGTCTAATGAGCTTAGCTATAAAAATAATTTTTAATAAAAAATAAAAACCGACTTCAAAGTGCTACTACAAAGCAACAAATAATATATATTTCATCGTGTTAGTACACAATGATTAATGTTCTTATTGACTTGACTAGCTAACAAATCTTAAATACGTAATATTTCCCGTATAAATACGTAATATTTTCGGATCCCAAATACCAGCGTAATCGAGTAACAAAATACAACAAAAAAAAAAATTCAGTCGAATTGATTACCTCCTCTTTTGAAGTCGGTCAAAAAATAAACTGCACTCATCATTTGATGCAAGTTATTTTGCCGAATCACAATAAATAAAAATTACCATGTTTGTCAGCTTGCATACTCAACCAGAAAAGCAATAAAGCGAATCCACTTCAAAAGTTAATTCCGCAAAGTGAGGAGTGCGATAAAGGGCTCCACAAAGTGCCGGATGTCCGCCGATAGTTGGGCCGATAACAAAACCTATTCTGTTTGGGACAATAGACATTGATGCTAAGACAACGGCGGGACGGTTTGACCCACTTGTTACTATCGAATCCTTGTAATAAGCACTACGATTGGATATGAAGGGTTAAGTTGTCCTGAATATACCTACTTAAATTGATATGTTACAATGTTACCGACTGCCTCGGTGGCAAAGTTGTACTATGGTACGATTACAAAGCTCAGGTCTCGGGTTCGAATCCCGGGTCGGGCAAAGTGATATTGGATTTTTATCATTATCAGTCCGGAGTCAGGAATTTGTGCCCGATATGGCTATAGGCTCGCCCCCATCACATCATGGGACGAAACATACAAGGCGAAATGTGGGTGTCCTGTGGGTGTCCTCTGTCTACTCTTTCTGGGGAAAAGGCGTGAGTTTATATAATATGCATGATGTATTACAATGTTAAATCATACCTAGAGAAGTGTGATATGAAATCAGTGAGTTTTTTATTATTTACAAGTCTCTGTATATGAGTCAAACCAAAAACCTGAGTTTAGAGTTTTAAAAACGCTATAGACTCTTGGATAATAAGCAAACGCTTATGAAAAAGAACGACTGTTTCTTTGTGGTTGAACTTGAAATTAATTTACCTCATCAACAGCACCCAATGGCCTCAAGTTGTCTACTATTGAACAACGGTTTAAAACTCTATATCATTTCAGAAAAATTGTCAGAGGTGGCATGCACCTTTTTCAAGCCGTCTGGCCTTATGAGCCGACAAAGATGCAACATCTAAGTACAGGGCTATTAAATTAATAAAGCGGAGTTCATCGCAAGGCCATCGTCCTCTTATTTCGATGCAATTTGTGTAATAGTGTACAGTCATAGTCGCGCTGGACTAGATTTGGTACCGCGTTAGTCATCGCAACGGGACCCGAGGAAATTATTTACGAACCGTCCCACTTGCGAGTAATAATAGGAGAGATGACACAAGACGTTTGTACAGATTCGCCCGTTTTATCGCATCGGCCTTTGATGCTGTAATTTATGTTTTATTTATCGCTACAGTATTGAAATGAAATGAAAATATTTATTGAACCCATGAAATGTCATACATTATTTAGTTTCAGTCACTTTTTTCCACTACCACCCGGTTCACAAGGCAGTTTTCGCCAGAGAAGACCGGGCAAGAAACTCTAGCGTTGCTCTTTTCAAAACAAGTTTACAATACAGTAATTATACAGAGGTTTGTACCAGTTATTACCAGCTGGAGCAGGTGTGATATGGAATGAAGAACCGAAACTGATGGCAGCATAACCGTACCAGCCCGGACAACGACTAACGTACATTCACAAAAGTTTAAACATTATATAGTCACTAAAGCATATTTGTCGCGGTCCGGGATCTTATTAGATATATTCGGTTTCCAAGATGACGGTAAAGTTCTATCAAGCGAGCACTGATGAACATCTCTCCACTTCTGTGTGGTCTATCTTAATTGCGCATATCATTATATGCATTATTGATACTTTAAAAATCTAGTTGCGGTAATCTATTGGCCTCTTGCAGTCAGGTTTACCCTTTACGACCCGCAAGCTTCTTAGATACAACTTTAAAGCGAAAAGGCATTTTAATACCAGGTCATCTTTTTCATTAACTAAGCTAGCGATTAATACACAGGCCGTGCGACCAACACACCAGACGATAATTTTAGTTGCGTGCGGATTAGAAACGTAAGTTTATTTAAAGCTTATGGACGAGTTTAGTTCCGTCTATATTTATTAGACAATTAGTCAGCAGGGAATAGATAGATCATGACTCCGACTTCCGATATTAGCAGTACATCGACATCTACCAACTCATGTGTGTCGTGTTGGGGTAGGCAGACTAGGAAGTGCAAAATGGTGGTTCGGAACACACCTTTCACTTCCTAGAGGTAATTATCATGCAATATCATAATACCCCTTACCATATCCTGGGAAGAAAATAATACTGGTGAAATCTATGTCACCCCTTTCTTTTTTCTTGGAGATATTTGTTTGAGCTTATGTATTGAAAGCTAAATGTGCACGTTATAGAACTTATCTTCAATTTCATTTTAAATACACCTATGCCGCCATGAATTATTTGTGCGTCATAAAATTCTTTTGTCTTATTTTCCTCGTCAGCCCTTTCAATCTGGCCTGAGTCAACAAAGCTATCATAAAGATCATGTATAAAAATATGTTATTATTATAAAAACAACGGAGTTTTAATTTAAGAGCACGTACAATATTTTTATCTCCTTCGTCATCGTGATTTCACAATTCTGAAATGTGTCTCGACTCATACTTTTTAGAAATGTTTTTTGAGCACACACTTCCTCCAATTTGGGACAAAGCAGAGCGTCACTTAGCTTTTTTAAGAATTTAATGTTAAAAGGTATAATTAAGTGTTAATCAGCCAGGACTTTGATGTGCTCTTACGGAACAGTTACATATGTCACACTTGTTTCGCAATGTGCTTTAATAACTCAGATCGCAATTGAAAACAAAGGTGGGGGGATATTGACTATTGTACACTCCACACTTTTACACTAATAATAAGTCCGCTTGGTATTGCAGGATGTTGATATCACTCCACTAGGAGAAGAAGTACTCTATTTATAACAGAATCCTATAAGTACAAAACTATCTTTATTGGCAGGGTCATAATAGTGGCTTACATCATCATCACTATAATCTTTAGCCGGAGAAAGTCTATTACTGAAGATAACCTCCTAAAGATGTCAATAGCGGCCTGCTCGATCCAGTCTTCATCCAGCAACTTCGTTAATCATAATGATTTCAAATCCTATGTTCTAACTGAACTACGGTCTCTTTTAACCAGGAGTTAAATAAGGGTTTACCCCATAAGAGGCGGATAGCGCAAACAATAACAGACAAACAGTCTGCGCGACGCTGGATTCCAATCGTTTTATGTACAAATATTAGTCCAGCCGCGGTTTCCCGGAAATTTACTGATGTTTACTTCTAATGTGGAAGGTCCAGACGTACACACAGACATGTGATATTTCCTGTAAAGCTGCGGGATAGTAATGAAATATTATTATCTAGATTTATGCCACATTATACATACATACATAAACTCACGCCTTTATCCCCGAAGGGGTAGGCAGAGGCGCCACCAGGACACCCACATTTCGCCTTGTATGTTCCGTCCCACGATGTGATAGGGGGCGAGCCTATCGCCATATCGGGCACAAATTCCTGACTCCGGCCTGATAATGAATAGAAAAATCCAATATCACTTTGCCTGACCCGGGATTCGAACCTGAGACCTCAGCTTTGTAACCGTACCGTAATACAACTACGCCACCGAGGCAGCAACTATGCCACATTATAGCATTAAATAATTCGCTTTGTGAGAATAATGATTTCCTGTATCTAAACACCTTTAGCGAACCAATTCTGTATGTCTATGGAAGTATGGAAGACATACGAGCGCTTTTTAAAAGGATTTTCTATCCTTCAATAAAAGTATAGAAAAAAACACTTTGAAACATATTTAGCACAACACAGTTTATCAATAAATACATAGTGGTATATAAATTCAATTTGCTAAGATGAAAGAGACGGATGGAGGAACACTTAAACAGCTCGCTGTCTAATCATTAATGCATTAGCCGACATTGCACAATATACAAATAAGCAGTTTATTCTGAGTGGAGTCGACCATAAACACTGTTTTGTTCTATAAGTACGCAGCTGTTTTTATATCAAGGAAAAGGTAGTAGCATTATTTGTGGTATGAAATGTTAATATAATTATATTAATAACACTTAGTATAACATATTTAGGTTAAGGTGTAAAATTGTACCACGTGACTTTTGATACATCGTCTTTGGTTGGCTTCAAAAGTTTGAAATAGTACCGTGAATAAAAAAAATGACTGAATGGGGAATCTACGTTAATTAACTACTTCTAGCCAAAATGCTAGCTACATTTTTAACATTCGAGACCTGTGACGTCCTGACCGATCGGGCTATATACGACAATTTTAACCAAGCCATCACTCATCAACTCAGATCACCAGCAATTTTTTTTTAAAGCACCTAATATTTATCGACTATCAAATATTCCCAAGCTACAACTCACAAATGTAATTAACGCAGCGCATAATTATCATAGCGGCGCGCAAGCTCGCACAAACGAAGAGGTTGGCGTGACGTGGGAGGGCGGCAAGGACCTCCGCCCGCGCGCACCACGCACTGCTTTAACTAGTGATGTAACTCATGATATATTTGAATCTGAGGACTATATTAATCTATAAAATTATGCTAAAAGTGCCATATTGCTGAAAGTGATGTATGGATAGGAAATAACTTTGTTAATGAATATGAATGTAAATATAGAGATGGTTAAGTGGGTAATTTTATTCGAAGGAAGTTATCATACAATTCCAAAGCAAGTCATGCAGCCTTCAGTATTCTGCTAAATAAATATTTCGTTCGTTTTCATTATGGAACAGCAAATATCCTCATGTTACAAAATAAATATTAGGTCATTTCAGTAATCTATCTGCGAGCTGTCCTTCAGATATTTCCTTCAATATGTAGTACTAAATTGAAAGTCATTACCAAGTATAACATTGCTTAACATCAATCACAAGAGTAAACACTATCTATAATAAAAGCGGTAACCACAGGAACAAAGGAAGTCATTGCGTTATCAAAGCAAGAAATAACTGCATCGATTGATTGACAGCATCCGCTCCTACTTCCCTCACATCGATTACAAAATCGTAATCAGAAGAATATCGATCAATTGCACAACGTTTTGAAGAATCGTAACTACACTTCCGTTTTTATGACATACTTCATAATGCTGGGTTGTCACTGGTTTTTGTGCTAACACGGCTGGTGTGGGTGGTAAAGAATTTTATCAACGATCTCTGATTAACTAGGTTGTGATTTAATGTAATTAATTCTGTTCCCTTTGTGTACTGTACCGTGTGCATATTGTATGGCTTTATGACTTTATTAAACGCTACTGCATTCCTTTGCATATCAATATTGCTTGAGTAAATTTAATTTGATAATAAAGTATTTTAGATGAGAATTGGGATTTTTATACATGGATGAAAAATGTTGCCTTTATCTTTTCTTTCTATTAGCCCAGTGTCAGGGTCGGGTCTGTCTTTCTAGTTAACCTATAGTTGACTACTCCTAGTTACCTCCTGTCGGAATAATAATATTTCCTTCCATCTATTTTTCCTCCAAGATTTGTATAAAATTTTGACAAAACTACAAATTAGATAACAAATTGCTAATGCATCCAACAAAAGTTCTCGAGGCACGCATTTGGAGGTGCTAATACAATTGACACATCGCTACTTCGCCAAAGTGGATCGGTTTTTACAACCTTGTGAAATGTTATTTAAATCGTGCGAATTTGTTCGTCTTTTTCGAGTGAAAGTACTTGGTTAGTTAAGAGTTAGTGTTATTTTTTATTATTCTCGTAAAATCTGTCGCGGGAAATTTTTCTGTCAACCTGACGTCTACAATTACGATGTACTTGCTATAACTGAATCCGTGAAGATGTCGCTTTTTTTATTTTCTTCCAAATTACTGCCGTTACAAATCGGATCCATCACATGAAGGCTCTAAGCGGTCTTCCCAAATTTTATAAATAGGGACTTGGGCAATCGCCACGCTGGAGCATACGAATGGACCATAATGAATTTAACTAACAATTGTGTTGAGCATGTCATGAAGCGATTAAAAAATTACAGGCATTTATTACATTGACATTCACACCTATGCTATAACTTGTGACATATTCCCTGCACATTTTGAATGAACTTGGCAATCACGAAATCCTTTTGGTACAATCTTAGCCACTGATGTTAGTTAAGAATTGTGTTTAGTTAACTTACGTAATGATTTTTTCGTAAGGTCTCGGTGGTCATATTATGAGTTTCCTGCTTTATTGGTTGCACTACCGAATGTTACTGAAGCTATCTTTGGCGCTTATCTTAATACATGAGTAATCCAGATCTACAGCGCGTGGTGGTCTGTTGGTAACGGACCAGACGCGGCTGCCTACATATTCACGGTGGTCGCGGGTTGAAATTCTAGGGCGCACGTCAGAATTTTTGGAGTCATGTGTGTATCGATAGTCAAACACTACGCACTATAACGGTGAAGGAAAACATCGTGAGGAAACTTGCATACCGTAGCGATTTGTAAGAGTTTCTATGGTATGTAAAGTCCGCCAACGCGCACTAGACCAGCGTGGTGGACTATATGACCTAACCACTCTCAATCGATTCTTTCGATTGTAGAGTAGGCCCGTGTCCTGCTGTGGGACGTATATGGGCTGATACTGACACTGAATCCAGATCTAGTCTATTAAATATTGGTAGATGTTTCATCAAGCCCATATCGTACGGAACAATCGTTCGAGCAAGTTTGTGCTTATGCTAGCATACGAAAACATTTCAAAACAGTATTTCCCGCAGTCACATTGCTGTAACTAAAACAACCATAAAATTACAATTCACGGGTGACATTCAAGCTGAATTCGCAAGAAACGGGTCGGAAGTGCGACGAATTGGCCGTGAGCCGGCGGGACGGACCGTTTGCCTGTATTGCGATATGAAACGATGGCAATTATTCCGGAATTAAACAGGTGTAAAACCTTGTCACTAATTTGAAATGTGCTGCAGGACGTATCACTAATGCTCCGGTTACAGTTTTGATGATATTCCATGTATTATTATAATTAAGCGTAACATTTGAACGGTGCGTCAATAAGTAAGTAAATTGGATCTGTGTCACATCTGACTGTGCTGTTGATGTTACCGAAAACAGGATTTATTGGTCGATTTAATGTGAGCTGTATGTCTCATAGAAAATAGATGTACCTTTAGATTCAGTTTAGGCGGAACTCATATCGTCATTGCAATTTCTAGTTTCGAACATTCCACGCATTACATGTCTGTAATCTCTTTCCCTACTTTTTTAGAATCCAGCAGCAGACATTTGATGCACAAGTATCTAAGTATAGCCAGTGATTACTAATTAAGTATTTATCCACTAGCTCTTTTGCAGAAGCCGTGTTTAATAATACACATTGCTGGGCAGATCTTACACTATGTTATCTTATGACTAAGTCGATCACATTGTTACATTACGAGTACAGATTGTGTTATACGAGAAAGCCGGCAATTATCAGACGTTCATTTATTACCATTACTGCAACAGTATGATAAAAAAATAATATTTATATCGTTGAAACTCCAGTCATAAAAGCAGTCGCCATGGCCACCAAGCACGGAAACATTGCATTGAGTAATTTCCCAAGTTTTAAGTGCGCTATTAGTGTGTGTCAGTAGGAGGTGCACGCGACACCCCCATACATTTGACAGTGATACCGTAAACTTATTCATGGATATCTGTAGATTAATAGTACCGCTACGCTTTCACACGAAGATAATATTATAGTTTGGAAATTAGAATATGTTGTGCAACTGCCTATGGTCCTGAGTGACGATAAAGTATAGGGGATTGATAACGGTGACGATAATGAAGCATTAGGAGGTCAGTTTTGATAGAAAACATTTAGATTTTCCATGTGATGGGAAGCGTGATACACGAACACGACAAAATCCTTAGTGATATAAAATTATAAGCATTAAGTAATGCTTAGCATTGAGATATTGTGATTCAAACAAGCGATTTTTACCCGTGATATATGCATTAGGCACAAAGCTTCATAACATTAGTAGTCAAGCTTCAGCATTTGACAGCCTCCGTGGCGCAGTTGGTTAGACGCCGACTTTGAAACGAGAGGCCACGGGTTCGATCCCCGCACCGGTCAAATGTTTGTAAGGCCCACAAGTATTTGTTTCGGGTCTAGGTGTTTATGTGACCGGAAAGTCTCTCGTAGTTTCTGATACCCACGACACAAGACTTAATTGATCTAAATGTTGGGTCAGGACTATGTATGTGACTGTTGGGTGTATTTATTTATTCGTATTTATAAACGATCTTCTAAACTTTAGCACATTTGAATTGTGTTTGTGAGAGATAGTTATCTCTATTTGCATTGTATTTACTATCAGATGCGTTGCAGCCGCTCTTCGTGTTATTGTTAAAAAGGTTTGGAAGGTATATATGAAGACGATGCTAAAATGTGCATTGTAGTTGCATGCATGACGGGCATACATGCGTAGTTTGATTGATGTGAGGTGTGCGTTTGACCTTCACGGTGTTTTAATAGAATTGTTGAAGTAACTCTATACTTCGGCTCGGGTCGTGTGCACTCGCGGAGGTAAGGGTGCCCGCAAACTTGTGTACTTGTGTATTTACAATTTGTATTTTTTATTGTATACCTTCCAATGTGTGTGAAATACACCAGTCTGCATTCGGCCAAGAAATAATAATAATAATATATCGCCATCATCATCATCTTCTTCATCATTAATACCTTCGCCTGTGAATGTTGTCCAAGAGGCAAATGCCACTAATCCTGGACCCGTCACAAGCTCTAAACGTGCGAGAAAGAAATGGACAGATGACATGAACAAATTCATTTGGCGCACATACCTTATTACAACTAAGTTAGGATCTAATACTCGAGGATACCTTGACTCACTCCACCATGCATTTACCGAAAAATATCCTGAAATGGATGTATCGAAACAGAGAGTAGGCGACCAGCGACGAGCCATACAAAATAACCGGTTATTACCAACATCCGTACTCACTGAAATCGAAACTGACGTTTCGAATTTTCTTCAAAATAATGAGCAGCAACCCGCCTTAATTACACGAACAACAGGAAGAATGAGATGGTCTAACGAGATTAATGAAGCCTTTATCCGCATTTACTTCGAAACTACAGAACTGGAAACTAACCTCACAGCACACTGTAAAAAGATGCATGAAAAATTCATACATGATTATCCACTTTTAACACATATATCGGAACAAAGATTAGCTGATCAAAAACGAGTTATTATAAATAATAAAATGATATCCGCAGAAAGAATACAACAAATAAAGCGTGAAGTAGAAATTCAAATAATGCGTACACCACCTGGAAATTCGAATGTGCTATCATTTTCAAATTGTTCGCTGCATAATTTGAACCCAAATGCTCAAATACGTAAAGAAGGGGATAATTCCCTGGAAGATTTAGACATAGTGGCCAGTTATCCTAATGAGATGGTTGATGCATCACCCAATGAACAAGGAACTGGATTTACTGGAAACCAAGAAAATTCTTCAAATTACACAGGAATAAATAGTTATAATCTAGACTATCATGAGATTAACCAACAGTTTTTTTGGACTCTAGATAAATTTAAACTTACCGAACCGACCGCAAGGCCCTATATACCAAAACAAAGATCATCCAAGAAATTTGCATCTATTACTGAATATATAAATAAAAATATACTACCTAATTTTTTAAGCACAGAACAAGATTTTATTACTCTCCAAACAATTGTCTACTCAGCAGCGTATACGGCTGCGGTATGCAATGGTGCGAGAATAGATACTGAAAAAACAGCTCATCCTGAAGGAGTAAAATATAAACCACCGTGGCAGAGGAGACTAGAAAATAAAATAGCAACCCTAAGAGCTGAAATAGCCCGACTAACCCTATACATGCAAGGAAACAGAAGTAGAAGAATATTAACAGCCATTGAATTAGTAAAAAGTAAATATAAGATCCATGCACAATATGAAAATATTAATACAGATTTAGAACATTTTCTAGACACACTAAAACAAAAGTTAAATGCAACAGCCAGTAGACTTAAAAGATACCTTATTTGCACAAACCGTAAAAGACAAAACACATTGTTTAGAAATAATGAAAGAATTTTCTATAGAGGACTTAATTCACAGGACAAAAGAAATACAGACACACATAAACTACCTACACCTACACCAGAAAGAATACGGCAATATTGGGCTGATATTTGGGAAAACCCACTCGAACATAACCCCCACGCTGATTGGCTGGGTAGTGTTCATGACTCTACCAAAGAAATACCTGTAATGGAGTTTGATCATATATCAATAGACATAGTTGTAAAGGTAATAAAAAATACTCACAGTTGGAAATCACCGGGATCCGACAACATTCAAAACTACTGGTATAAGAAATTCACCTCCACACATATATTCATACACAGACATTTAAATTCTTTTATACAATCTCCAGACACTATGCCAGACTACATAACACGCGGAATAACTTATCTTCTACCAAAAGATACTGACACAGAAAACCCCGCGAAATATCGACCAATTACGTGCCTTCAAACCATCTATAAAATTTTAACAGCTTGTATTAGCGAAACAATCTACAGTCATTTAAGTGAACATAGTATCCTTGCTGAGGAACAGAAAGGTTGCCGAAAAAGTAGTCAAGGATGCAAGGAACAGCTAACCATAGATGCCGTAACCATAAATAGCGCATACAAAACAAATAAAAATATCCATACTATGTTTATAGATTACCGCAAAGCGTTCGACTCCGTACCGCATAGTTGGTTATTAGAAATTTTGCAAATTTACAAAATCCACCCCACACTTATTACATTCCTGAAATCATCTATGCAAAATTGGAAAACGGTATTAAAAATTAAGCATAATTCTTCTTCTATTTTAACTGAACCTATCCACATACTAAGAGGTATTTTTCAGGGGGATGCACTGAGTCCGCTTTGGTTCTGTTTGGCTCTCAATCCGCTCTCATTTCTTCTTCATAACAGTAAAATAGGCTATAATCTTAAATCTACCGACTCTCAATTTACTCTTTCTCATTTGTTCTATATGGATGACATTAAAATATACGCTAGCAGTAAAGACGACCTTTTTCAGTTAATAGATATTGCTCAAAAATTCTCTAATGACATTCATATGCAATTTGGTGTGGATAAATGTAAAATTCTCTCCATAAATAAAGGTAAAATAGAACAAAACTATTACAGACTAGACAATGGTGATATAGTTGAGCCTATGGATGCATATAGCACTTATAAATACTTAGGTTTTAAACAATCCCGTAAAATTCAACAAAAAGACATTAAACAGGAACTCATAAAAAAATTTAAATATCGGTTAAACCTTATTTTAAAAACAAATCTTAATTCAAAATACACTATTAAAGCCATCAACACTTTTGCTATCCCGATATTAACATACTCATTTGGCATCATAAACTGGTCGCAAACAGATCTCAAAAAACTTCAACGCATAGTAAATACATCCATGACTAAGCATCGCAAACATCACCCGAAATCCGCCATTGAAAGATTAATTTTACCACGCCACGAAGGAGGTAGAGGATTGATAGACATACAGAACTTACATAATAAATTAATAACTACACTGAGAACATACTTTCACGATAAATCGCGTTACTCGTCCCTCCACAAATATGCATCGCGCATAGACAGTAAATTCACACCACTTAACCTCCACGACATCCATATTCAGCCTAATGAACGAATCACAAGCACACAAGAGAAAATTGCTAGATGGGCAGAAAAATCTCTGCACGGGAGACATCGATCCGACTTGACTCAAAACCACGTCGACAAAGAGAAGTCGAACGAGTGGCTCAAGAGAGGAGAACTGTTTCCCGAAACTGAGGGTTTTATGCTCGCCATACAGGATCAGACCATACTCACAAGAAATTATAAAAAATTCATTATCAAAGACCCTAATCAAATATCAGACTTATGTAGACACTGTAATTCTGCCCCCGAAACCATACAACATATAACAGGCGCATGTAAGTCTCTGGTACAAACTGATTATAAACACCGACATGATCAGGTAGCAGCGGTCATACACCAACATCTTGCTTATCGGTATCACTTTATTAAGGAAAAAACGCCGTACTACAAATATAAACCAGAGACTGTGCATGAAAACAGGTACTGCAAAATCTATTGGGACAGGACAATAATAACTGATAAAACCATCCATTATAACAGACCTGATATAACAGTACATGATAAACTCACCAACACTATCTTCATAATAGACATATCCATACCCAACACGCACAATATACAATCATCTACATCAGAGAAGCTTACAAAATACCAGGACCTTGCAATAGAGTTAAAAACCCAACGGGGAGCACAAACAGTACACATAGTACCAATTATTTTATCATCCACCGGAATAATACCTAAAAGCCTAACCCAAAACCTGGAAATATTAAAAATACCGCCGCATCTAATTTACCTTTTACAAAAAGCCATAATTTTAAACACATGCCGTATTACTAGAAAGTTCTTATCGTCGTCATCCATATCATCTACCTTCACTATATAGCCAGTTGTGCTTGGCCAAGGCCCGTACATCAGGTTTTATTACCCCTCGATGGAGTTACAAAAGAATTTAAAAATAATAATAATAATAATATAATAATAAATACACCCAACAGTCACATACATAGTCCTGACCCCACACTAAGATCGAATCTTGTGTCGTGGGTATCAGAAACTACGAGAGACTTTTCGGTCTCACAAACACCCAGACCCGAAACAAATACCTGTGGATCCCACAAATATTTGTTTCGGTGCGGGGATCGAACCCGCGGCCTCTCGTTTCACAGGCGGCGTCTAACCAACTGCGCCACGGAGGCTGTCAGAAATAAGCCTGAATTCCTCGCCATCGTACTAAAAACTTGTCCCTTACAGGAGGACGTATTTCTATATCTATATCAGCCCATATACGTCCCACTGCAGGGCACGGGCCTACTCTACAATCGAGAGAATCGATTGAGAGTGGTTAGGCCATATAGTCCACCACGCTGGCCTAGTGCGGGTTGGCGGACTTACATACCGTAGAAATTCTTTTAAAATCGCTACGGTATGCAGGTTTCCTCACGATGTTTTCCTTCACCGTTAAAGTGCGTGGTAATTGACTATCAATACACACATAACTCCGAAAAGTCAGAGGTGTGCCCTGGGATTTGAACCCGCGACCACCGTGAACATGTAGGCAGCCGCGTCTGGTCCGTTACCAACAGGCCACCACGCACTTATATTTGTATAATTATTGTAGCCGCTTAGCTTGTAGAAAATCTTCTAATCACAGCTGACTTCATCAGACATAGGGTTGCAAATATTTAACGGATGGTGGGATAGTCAAATGCGAGGCAAGCCAGACAAATAGAAGCAAACCCAAAGACCAAATTTGTGAAAAATATTACAAATTTTAAAGCACCAGCTAATCAACCTACATACAAAAGAGTACGTCTTGTATTCTCTACAGACGAAAAGCAAAATAAAGACAAAGGCTGGTTGCACTACATGGTGTTCGAGCAGCCACTAACAAGAATAATACAATTGTAACCGTACAACAATCGCACTCCGCTGGGGGACAGGCAGGGGTGCCGGCATATTTTTAGCAACTGGGTCAACACTGCCTTTGCAGTCCAGTGTAGAGAAGGGCCTCAAAGGGTTTCAATTTGATAAGTCTTTGTGTTAAGGATATTTGTGTATTGTTTGATGTTGTTCTTGGTCAAGGTTAACAGAAAAACATAGGTGATTTTTTGCTAAGTGTTCAAACCATAGATAGATGTATAATCGTGTTTATAGCATACAAATATTATTATGTTATGTGATGTGATGAAGGTCGACCCCTAAAGCCAAATAAGTTACGCTCCTCAAATTACAATAACAAAACCAATACTAACTAACTGTATTGTTTGCAGTTGGAATTCAAAATTGTCAATGATTACATTTCTCTATCAGTGAAGAAGACTTGAAAATACTCCAATGCCCGAATTGACCCTAAAACATATTTGTGCTACAAAATACTCACAGCCGGAATCCTAATCAAGTACGAAGGCTCTCTACAGTTCTTAAAAAAATATTCTGGAATTTTCGGATAAAAAACGACTCACCTGCCCATAAGCGAGTACAGTGGCGTTGTAGCCATCCAGCGCGGCGTCCACCAGCTTCCTGACACAGGTGTCGTACACATCCTGCTGGGAAGTGGAGGGTTCGAAGGCGTAGTCGAAGGTGAAGGCGCGTTCCGTGCCCAGCGCCACGCCGCCGTCGCCCGCCGGCCCGCCTGCGCGCGCGCATATCCCGCACCCTTCTAGAACTTCTGCTGGAGTTTGCGGACGAATTCTGTAACAAAATTAAACATATTGTTAAACAACAGCATAGTATTATAGGTACAGCGTAAACTTAACACCTTTTTGTACTTTGTTGGCAGAGGTTTCATTAATGTCACACACTGTTCGATATGTGATAGCGTGCGAGTGTATTGCCATGCCAAGCTCGAATTTAAGTCATCTGAGATTTTGTAAATTCAAGAACGGTTATTGGCCGACTAGGGAGTTGCATGCAAAACCTCTATAATACGTCACCTCAATAATAGTTGAACCCACACATACTGCAACTAGACAAGTGAGGCGACTTTTACGAAATATACATTACTTCGTCTGAATATTCTTAAACATATCGTCCTAACTATAATCGGAGTAATAATGATTTTCGATACCTTCCACTATGCAGGACATTCAAATTTTACATCATGTGTTAAAATTACTTCTATAATAAACTTAGAAGTGGAAAATAATTGTATAAATGTCTCTTAATTTCACTCCATCAATTGTACTAAATACATGAAAACAGCAATATAATAATGAAGTTTTTGTTCACACGTCATTAGAAACCACAAACAATGTCTTACTGCCACAAATTGATTATACATCTATAATAATCGATTTTAATGGGTGCAATTATTTTCTCATCAGTTATTGTCACAGCCGAGTTTGCCTACTGCATCACGGAACAGAAACTCATAAAATCGTTAGCTGTGACAGAGTATTTAAGTTTTGTAAAGGCTTGATGTCGTAAAAATATGTATGAGAGGAAATGGTCTTATTACTGAGGAAGCGGACGTTGAAGATCGGGATATTGGGATGATGATATTGAGGAGATTATGGAAGACATTGATCCCGGGAATCAAAATCAAATTGAGAAGCTATTAAAAAAGAGGATGTAAGTAAAACTTTACAATAACAAGCTTGAGTGATAGTACTAATGATAACTGATGAAGCTAAAGATATCTGCATTATTTACTAAATCATATGGTAAGTGCAGTAAAAGTTAAGCCCAAATATAGCTTGAAATTGTTTAAGACGTTTTCTGACCCATCAATATTACACCCTTGCTTGAAATGGGATGTATGCTGAACACGAAAAATAACACACCAATGATACCAGACTTGGTATTATACTGTGGGGTAGGGAATTATGTGTGGTTATTGGGTGTATTTATTATATTGATTAGCCAGTAGACCAGTGAGGCGACCAGTATACTATTCTCTCTCTTCAGCCACGGGAAGTCCACAGCTGAACATATGCTATTGACAAATCACCAACATCCTGCAAGTGTGGTTCCCATGCACATGTTGACATTGCACCACAGTTCAATGAGGAGCGGAAGTGCCCAATCATTAGGTAAGGGCATTCGCGGCCATAGAGCGCGACCGACGCTGCATACTTCATTCACCCATCCATGCAACTTGGCTGTTTAATTGACACTTCCCATTTATTGGCTTATATTCGTTGTTATTTTTGCCTTATAGTACATATAGAAAGACGTATGCGTTTGCGCACCGTATGGCAATTGCGATAAATTATTAGTGAGTTGTAGATATAACCGAAAATATTTCTGTCATAGTACCTAGCGCCTTTATTAAGCAGCGATGTTACAATACGAAGGTGGAGTTTGTATGCAGAAATCGTAGTCCTTTCGCAAATTTACCTACAAGAATCAAGATTCAACTGTTTTTCATATTACATTTATATATTTGCAATAAAGCAAAGCGTGGTCGGGCTGTTAGTAACCATTATAAACACAAAAATATATGTATCTATAATCTATACATATAATAAAAATGTAAATGGTCGATGTCTGTACATGGAAGATATTTAAGAAATTTTAACGCGAGGGGTCTTTATAACAGCAACAGAAGCCAAAACATTTTTTTTTAGAATTTTTGTCTGTCTGTCTGTCTGTCTGTATGTTTGCTTGCGCATCACGCGAAAACTACTGCACCAAATGAGATAGGCGTAGATTACATACCTTGAGTTAGAATGAGATAGGACGGGCGGGATATAACGGGACGGGACGGGATGAGAAATACCAAATAATCTATACATGTATATTTTTTTAAACAAAGTTAATCACGCAGACGAAGTTAGCGGGCAGAAGCTAGTTATAAATAAGTTAATAAATGGCTAATTTGAAAAACAGTCGGAATGCCCAGCGGGGTTCACAGAATCCACAAATTCCACCGAGCGGCCGGAATCCGTCTAGACTCTAGACACGACGGTAATTGCGCAACCGGCTATTCAGCTCAAAATTGTCCATTCAAATCAATTTGCACAAGGAATTCTGATTAGAAAATAAGTTCCATGTTGCCACAAAATTGTAGTGTCTGTTTGGAATAATGTATATGTTTACGATAACCCATAGTCATGTAGATACACTGAACGGAACTGGAGTGGAAAGAGTAGGGTTCATATTAGAGGGCATTTACACACAATATGATTTAATCTAGATTTTACAATAGCAAAATATGCGTCTTGTGTCGTTAAATGAAATTAATATAATAACTACAAGGGCTTGTTAGTCCCACAACACGTAGACCCGAAAAATACATTCGGTGTTAATTTCAATACATTAGGGGTTTCTCGATTGCCAGCCGGCGCGGCGGCGCGGCATGTTTACCAACTGGACCACGGAGGCTATGGTAATTAAAGTAATGTAAAAGTTTCATAATTCATCGCGCAATTTAAATATTTACGATCAATTATGTCGCTACGTATAGGATTTTAGCGTACCTATAAGACTGTAAACCATCATATAAATATTTTTAAGAAGTAAGAAAGTTACACGCCCGATAGAAAAGACGTTTTCGCACAAAGAATTTATCTGAAGTTTTCACACAAGTTGGAATAAGAATTTAGTGGAAACAATGGCCGTTGTTCGTTCACCCTGTGGATTTCGAGTGCAGTATTGCAAGCGAGCACCGGCAAGCTATAATTGCACATAATATACACTGCCGTATACCAAATATGTGTGGGACGGACTTTCAATACGAAAAGTATTTATTGCTATTAGCTGTCTTTTTTTATTAAAGTAATCTTAAGAACCTTTTTAAATACTATAAAAGGATTTATAATGTGACACCATAAAGATACCGCACTCAGAAGTGGGTGTTTACAAAATATGTCTCGTAAAAATAATCGAAAGAAAGTAAGTGCGCATGAACTATTTTTTCAGTTATGACCAAAAGTTTATGAAAGTTATGAGTGTATGGTGGCATGTATGTAACGATATATATTATTTATTGGAGATTATTCTTGCTTTATTTATTACTATATTTCGACAGTTTAATGGACGAGTCGGTATATCATGTTTGTATGATCCAAAAATTATTATTGATTTTCAACGTCACCAACCCACACTTTTGATATCTTATATTTGATCATTATTGAATTTTTTAATAACATTATTATTATATTAATGAAGTAACACTTTATATTAAAATTAAACACCCAATATAAATGAATTTGGCCCCCATCGCCTTGATTACGCCCCTGCCCCGGCGCGTATCGTAGCGCGTGTTGCATTACACAATGGTGCGCACGCGAGAGCCGAGCGCGCGTCCATGTGGAAACATCGCGCCGGTCGACGCACGCGTACGCCGGGTGACGCACCATGCACCACCACTTATATTGCTGGATACTTCTCTGTTTTCATTTATTTCTGTGATTAATTAAGTTCGTTGGTTAATAGGTAGTCTTCCAAGCAACAATATAGTCGACAGATATGTCAGAAGTTTTTACTTGGGTAGAACTGCCAAGGTAAAGCGAGAATAGGCCCTGTCATGCCTGTCTGCCCGAGCCCAAAACCAACAGATTTTGACAAAATTCGGATCCCAACTGATGTTTGAGGACGTGTATGGAGGATAATATATGCGGGTATATGGCTGGCTGTGCTTATCCACTGAACTACTATAGTCGATCGATAGGTAAAATCCGTAACGGTGACTTATTCATGTGCGAGACTATCTAGTATAAAATTTATGGACTATTATTATTATCAGACTCCTCGAGAGGTTATTGTGCCATAAATGATTTCAATCAGCTGAGGTACTTAAAGACATCAATATTTCCACGATGAGTACGTACATACCTGATACCTCATTAGTTCCTAATGTTTGTGAAAGCGGAAGTTCTTTCTAGTGTCATCTTATAAGTCGGAAATGTGATTTCACTGCAATTTGCTACTGGTTCTTAGCATTAACCGTAAATACTATATTAAGTTAGGTACATATATTATCATATTGTACGTTTAATTTCATATATTATGTGTGCAGCAAATGGCGGTTATGATGACGAAATATCCAGAAACAGTCAAGTTATCACAAGATGTTAACGGCTCGAATGATGTCATACATTTGATGTTCGAATTCCGATTGACATGTTCTCTACATGATTGATGACCGCTTTGAATATTTCTAAACATAAGACCACATAAACTACCTACCACACGTGCATATAAACCTATACCATATTAAAAGAAGACAAAAAGAAAAATAATCTAAACCATCCATATGTTACTTAAATATAAGGACTGAATGTAAATAATCAAATATCAGAGTATCTTAAATTTTGCATTGCGAGAGATTTCAAGTTACGACCATTTCATGTTCCTCAATCGGTCCATTAATATGCCACTGGAAGTAAATCCGTCAGTATCGAGTGCGCCTTATCAGCCTCTCAAAGATTACATTGTGGCTGATATCAGAAATCCAGTATTACTCACTTCACTTGCCTTTTACCATTTATATTTATTTTTGGCGAACAATTCCCGGTAAACGCTGGCAAGGATCTATTGAAATATTTTGTGGGTCATTTCTTTGTAACATTATTTTTTTCATGTGTTTTATTTATTTAGAAACACGCTGGTTCATGGTTATAAGCTGGTTGGTGATACTATAGCAATGAAAATATTTTTAATATGCTACAAAAATTAATGCGAATACCATGAATCGTTGACGAAATAGTTAAGCTTCCAGTTCGGGTTTAACTTAACTAGCTATTGGTGTAACAAAATCAAGTCGTCTGTGATGTCTCAACTAGACATTGCAAGAAATACACAAATTATTCCTCATTCAGCAGAGTATGTCAGGCGGACAACGAAAAGTACAACTTTCCTGATGTTCGGTCCGAGTTATTTTTGAAGACGAGCAACTCCAATCCTACAATATACGTATATACTCTCCTTTATTTTTTTAGGAGCGAAGACGCAATTCTGATTCCCTAGTTACCATACGTGTAAGCAGAAATCAATTCTTACCAAGTGAGCCGCATGTCATCCACCAATCCAAAAAACTTCATAACCAGCGAACCACAAACATTCCCTTCAGAATAGTAGAACGAGTCATTAAGCGGTGGGTGACACTGAGCACTATTGAATGAAAATCGATAAAGTACATGCAACGGGATTCCCTATATGTTGCACGGCATGCGACTAGCGTACCGTTCCGGGAACATTAGTGGTCTGGTCATTACAGCTGATCGTTTACTAGTATCATACACGACTGTTTTTGCCGGTAAAGAATCTAGTGGTCTTGATATGGCGGTGATGAATTATTGAATTGTTAGAGGTGGAAATTGGGGCAATATATTATGTTCTGTTTGGTTTGTATCATTCTTAGTAGATTTTTTATTCTGTCAGCTCTTATTCAACATTAAGCTAGGGACGGGTGCACTATGATTTTTGAGATTACAACTGAACGAACGAACGATTTCATATTTCAGTAAAATAGGTTGTTTTTATGGTACGGTTACGTTCGTCGTACATAATATTATAATATATGCACATAAATGAATAAAACCTGTTAGCCTAACTGAGAACTCTATACACCCCCGATTAGGGTACAACAACATCATTAACGCAAAACAACAAACTATAATACTTATTTTAATTGCCTTAACACAAAAGTTAAAACATTTAGCACGAGTTAAAACTAACATTAGGAGGTCACGGCCACACAAAGGAACCTACATTACGCACCTGCAAGAACACATTACTAAGTCATCGCTTCTAGCCACTAGCTTGTAAAAAACACCGGATATTAGTACAAATTGCGCCTATCGTCGATAAAAGTGGCTGATGCGTTTTTTTATACGTAAACAATAGTAATGGGTATAGAATGTCAGCGAAGTCTTTTCAAAAGTTAAAACATCCATTTAACACGAATTAAAACTAACATTAGGAGGTCACGGCCACACCGAACAACCTACATTACGCACCTGCACGAACACATTGCTAAGTCATCGCTTCTAGCCACTAGCTTGTAAAAAACACCGGATATTAGTACAAATTGCGCCAATCGTCGATAAAAGTAGCGCTTTTGTATGGCTGTTTGTAAGACTGATGCGTTTTTTATACGTACACAATAGTTACTGAGTGACAGCGAAGTCTTTTCAGTGTGAAGATATATGACCGCGTGTAAATTGATTTATTCTGATCGTTGGTCTGATTGTGTATATGGGTCATTTATAAAGAAAACTCAGAACATACACGTGTCCTTCAATATAAAGGTCATTAGTGAAACGTAAAGATGCGAGTAAGCCTGCATAATCATGTTGATTCTAGATATGAATAATCTCTCTGATAATCTGTAGCAGTTTATATTCTATGTGCACTGAATTCATGATTAGGTATAGTTTTGTTTATTTGCCTCTCAGATAAAAAAATATATTAAAAAAAAACAAGTATAGCAACTGCACTAACGACATGTTTGTGTGTTATTTTAATTGAAACTATTCTCTGACATTAATTACACCATTAAAATAAACTTTACTTCACACAATATATTCGCAGACAATCCATTGAATACAATTAAATACAGCGCAGCTTCATATAATCCATATCTCACAATGGGCGGGCAAGACTATAGTTTTTGTGAGGGGGATCGCGGAGAAGACAAAAAACGTCGGAATGAAGCCCGCTACTTTCTATTGTGAGTGACTACAACTTCGTACTTATGTATACTAGGCATTCTTACTGATGGACTTTTAATCTCTTGCGTGTACTTTAGAGCTGCGTATTATAACTTATGTGAATTAATGAGCTCTATTTTTGCATGGTATGGTCAATGGTAGATTTGATTGCAATGATATTTTGGAGCGGATTGGTCTGTCCGTGCCTTACAATTACATTCGTAAACCAATAACTAAAATATTTTATACCACACACTGTCGAACTAATGTTGGTCTCCATTCTCCCATCGTAAGAATATGTAAATCTTACAATAACTTATGTGCTCAGCATCCAGAATTGGATGTATTGAGCGATTCATTGCGAACATTTAAACGAAAGATGGGATCATAATTTGTATTTTCCATATAATTTGTATTTTTTCATAAATTTTATATTCACATAATTTTGACTTTACGATTATTTTATTTTTTGATTTAATTTTGTTTTCGTCTTCTATTTTGTATTTTTTAATTTACATTAACCATTATTTTTTTTTTGTTTAAATATTTCATTATTTTTTCTATTGTTTTCAGTTATGTTTACCTTCTACAATTATTTTTTGTGTCCGCGTATGGAGTTGTTTTTTTTCTGTTAAGCTAATTTGTCAACACTCATAATTGTTATGTTTACCAGTAAAAATACGTGTATACAGGGTATAAATCAAGACCGCGACCGAAAACGAAGCCAGGGGATAGTTTTAGCGGTTACAGACACGATGCAATTAAAAATTTTGAAAAAACAGCGACGGATTTCTTTTTACAGTATTTTAAAAATCATCATGTTTGGGGGATAAATACGTAGTTATTGTAAAAATGGTAATATAAACCCTTACATACCATTGCGTGTTTAAAAATAAAGTGGTGTACGTCATAATTTTCAAAAAACTATGTATTTATCACTCAACTATGACGAAAAGTAAAAAATTACAAAAAAAAACTTGACAATTTATTTTGTTATTTTTACTTGCATTGTGTTTGATATCACTAATACTACCACCAGACTTCGTTTTCGGTCGCGGTCTTTATATACCCTGTATAGTACAATATTTATGTTCTGTATAATTGTAAGCATAATGTTAGTGTTGCTTAACACGTTCGAGGCGTTACAAGACATTTCTGAATTGTACTTGACTTACCGCCAGTGCGGAGGCGCATTATTACGAACTTACGCTTGGTGCGGGGGCGTTATTTTGAAAACCTTCGTGAGTAGAAATGAAAGGGATATATTTTTATACCTTTTTTCTTAAATACTAACAAAACATAACATCAAAACTATACAAGTCATATTAGTATTGTACGCACTAGAATACGACAAATGCAACTCAGTGCGGTACCATCCAGTCGTGACTTGTACCGATACGTCTTGTACAGCACTCACTGCAGTGGCACTTTTAAATTAGTGCGTGCCAAACTATCGATGTATCGAATGTTTCAGCATCAAAATGAAACGATCGCGCAAAAATGCTATTTAAAGCGCTTGAAAATGGTCAAAATTGTGAAGATGACCGTAATTTTATGATAGAGTCGTCCTCGTCATCTACTGCCACAGAAAAAAATGAAGTTTTAGTAGTAGTCCATTTAGCAATGAGGAAAAAAGAAAAGAAGTAGATTTAGATAGATTTAATCAATGAACAAAAAAAGGAACCTATTTACCTAAGCCCTAGTAAGCCATTACCCGACAAACGTTATGAAAAACTTCACACGTCACATCACTAGACCCAGTATACAAGTCAAAATATTGTCCCCTATTTTCAGTGCGCTACAAGACAAATTTAATCAGTATTTTAAAACGAGTATAGTTTCTAAAATAATTGATCGAATTAGTGCCTGCTGTCCCAGGTGATAGGTAATACATTAAAGATATCAAATCTTTAAAAAAATAACGATTTCTATGAAAACCGATCGACTGATAGGCATTTTTCTAGAACCTATCGTACTAGCCAAAAATGCCTCGGGACGCACCAAGGGAAACTCCTAGTACAAGCTTTAATTGTATTGTAACGCACCCAAAATAAAGTCTAAAAATACAGCGCCGCCGTGAACGTGTTAATAATAAAAATAAATAAATGTGTACATTCACAGTATTTTTTTTTATTGCGATGAACGGCGGACGAGACGAGCAGGCCATTCGCCTGATGGTAAGCGATATGACCGCTCATGGACAGTAGCAAAACCAAACAACACCATGGATTACAAAGCAATGCTTGGCAGTCCACTGCGCTCGCCATCGTGAGACATAAGATGTAGTCTCATTATGTGCTGTATTCACTCTGGCTACAATGTCCTTCAAACCGGAACACAACCGTCCATTTACACTGCTGTGTGGCGGGAGTAAGATACATAGCAGTGGTACCTACCCAGGCGGCCTCTCACATATGAGAAACCTACCACCAGTAAATCATTTGTTTAGTGAGGGAAATAATAACTGGGCATGTATAAACATTCGTTTGGCAAGCAATGGGCTAATTTATGGTGGGATTGTCAATAAGATAATGGAGATGCTAGGGGCAGTCCTATGATTAAGAGTGGAATTTTTCTAGGGTTCATGGTTGATGCTGATGAAAAAATAACAATGTGAGGTTGAACTAACTACCAGTGCCTACTTTGTTTCTATCCCAGCCTATTCTAGCATGTATATTCTAATCGACAAGGAGCTCTTGAGGTATTACGGGAGAGAGTTAGATCTTAATCTAACTACCTAGTTACCTAGTACCTAGTTCAATTAGCAGAAATTGTTGTCACATTTACTATATTTAGTCGATTATTTTCCAAAGTACGATTAACGATTACTTACAGCACCTTCAGTGGGATAAATTAGGACAAATTGCACTAGGTGGACTCCTAAAAAACAAATTGCATCAAAAACATAGTTCTACAAAAACCTATTCAAATCTTGTGCATCGCTAGACGCTATTGCAATACGTGGGCAGATCTAACCCAAATCGAAACACATTGCATCACATGCACCATCTCAAACCACAACGGGAAAAAAACAATATCTTACATATTTGCATCTGCAAGCTGCATAAGGCGAAGTGGACCTATGTGGGCGAACAGAGCCCAAATGTTTTTCTATGGCCGCCCACGAATGGCACCTTGATCGTCGTGGGCGATCTGGTGTAAAAGTTGCATGGTATTTAATAGACAAGGCCTTTTGGGCCCTGTGAACTGGATTACAGTTATGTGATTTGGTTGTTACAGGTTGAACAAGTTTTATTGGTATCTTTATGCGGTCCCTGGTAGATTTTGAAAATATACGTATTAAAATTGTGTAATGTTATCTTGAATCTTCGCCTAAGTATCAGTTCGGTATATCAAAAATAACTATATGTTTTAATTCCAGGTAACTCTGACCCAACTTCTACGCCCGAATACTGGAACGACCTAAGGGAACGACATTCAAATAATAAGTTAATTTCTAAATTATATAGTTAATTTCTAAATTCTAATGTTTTCATTCTGTATGTGGTAGCTTTTAATTGGCATCTAGAAATTTAAGATATTGTTAAAATGTAAAATTAGCTGTAAGCTTCCCAAATATAATAAAATAAAATAAATAAAATAAAATAAAGTTGCTCTTAACAGCGCACGGCTCACTTAGCCAGTACATTTAATCGGGATTAACGTAGTTTAGCGCAAGTTATATTTAAGTTGCGTTCCAGTATTTGGGCGCTAATCAGTTAATTTTTTTTTCTTATTTTCACCGACATCGTCAAATATGTTTCGTGAAAAATATACTTCTTTGGATGACTTCGAAATCCTTCGTTCGACAAAAGTACTAATGTAATTGTTACAAAATAGTCAGTTGTAAACACTCCCTTAATTGATATTTATGTGGCGATGCTTTAGATATCCCATTGCGTGTATGTTACAATAACGTTAAGGTTTATTTTCCTATTGCATAGGTCCGGTAAACGAGCAAACATGTACTGATGGTAAGTGTTCACTGCCGACCATGAACATCCACAACGCTGGATCATGGATGTGTTACTGGCCCATCAAATTGAGAGGGAAGTTGGAAGACTGCCTCGGTGGCGTACTTGTATTACGGTACGGTTACAAAGCTGAGGTCTCGGGTTCGATTCCCGGGTCGGGCAAAGTGATATTCGATTTTTCTATTCATTATCAGCCCGGAGTCAGGAATTTGTGCCCGATATGGCGATAGGCTCGCCCCCTATCACATGATGGGACGGAACATACAAGGCGAAATGTGGGTGTCCTGGTGGCGCCTCTGCCTACCCCTTCGGGGATAAAGGCGTGAGTTTATGTATGTATGTATGTATGTAAGTTGGAAGGAAAAAGGATGGGAAGAGGAGAGGGCCATTGGGCATCCGACAATCTAACTCACTGAACGAATAGCGACAGCGTATCTGTCGTTTCACCTCGATTTTTAGTGAGACGGTCAAATAAAATATTGATACCAGTTACAAGTACAACCCCTATTTCCTTAATTCTTCTTCGTTCGAGTCAATGGCTCAAAATTACTAGACCGTTAAACCTTTACAATTTCCCGGCCCAGTAGGTCGCCTAAAGTTATGGCAGCGTCAGTAGCCTCCATTATGTCTTTTCTTGTGCAGGTGGTAGGAAACAGTGGGCGCATCAGTAAGTGTGACAGATTCTGTTCTGGGGCGCCAGTCACAATCGGACATTGATTCATAACCCCACCTAACCAGGTTTGTCTTGCAGCGGCACACACCTGAACACATTTCCTTAATTACAACTAAATTTATACAACGATATTTGGCTCAAATAGCCAACATAAACATTCAAAACAGCCCCACTCCCGCAGCTATTTGAATTCCGCCCGTTCGTACACCGGGAAGTGTTAACGTGAAATCCCGGATTTATTCCATTATTAATCGTCATATGCGCTGCGAGCGACTCCGACGAATACAAATACGAAATAATGCATCTCTCATTTGGTATGCCGAAAACCGGCGGTTACCATAAAAGCAATGCTCGGGAAGGACTGCACCGCTTCCAACCGTGTGGTGAATGCATATTTTATGTAAATATCAGTATAATAAATATATAACGTTATGATAATATCTAAATGGAACTTTGTGTGATGTATAATGATATACACTGACTTCCAGAAGGCATTTGACAGAGTAGATAGTGAAATACTCTTAAACAAGATCGCATACAATGGTATACGAGGCAATCTCCTAAGGTGGTTTTGTTCGTACATATACAATAGAAGTCAGATTGTTGTAATAAATGGGTATTCTTCGCAATGCGTTAAAGTCACGTCAGGGATACCACAAGGATCCATCTTGGGGCCACTGCTTTTTAACATATTTGTGAATGACATAAATACCTGTTTTAAACACACGCGCTATTTACTTTACGCCGATGATTTGAAAATCTTCAAGGTCATTAAAGATACTAGCGATTGCTTAAAGTTTCAAAGTGATCTAAATAGGCTCTTTGAATATTGCACGCGTAACAAGTTAAGTCTTAGTGCTCCCAAATGCAACATCATAACCTTTACTAAAAATAAAAACAGTATAAAATCTGATTATACTTTAGGCGATCATATCTTAACAAGAATAAGTTATGTAAAGGACCTGGGCGTTCTACTTGATTCTAAATTGAACTTTGACTTACATGTAGAGAAATTAATCACCAAAGCGTTCCAAATGTTTGGATTCGTGATGCGAACCGCAACAGATTTTTCTCGCCCATCTACGTATATCTATCTATACAGCTCGTTAATTCGTTCGCAATTAGAATACGCTTGCCTGATTTGGGATCCTTTCTATGACAAGTATAAATTGGCCATGGAGCGAGTTCAGCGGAAATTCCTCCGTGCATTAAACTTTAGATGCCATCGTGCACAAGTGCCACATGAACAAGCCTTATTGCATTATAATTTACTTCCATTAGAAAAAAGAAGAAAGCTTCTTCAGATGATGACTCTTTATGATTTATGCAACAATAACTTAGATTGTACGGAATTGATGAATGGATTAGGCTTTATAGTTCCTCGAGTAAGTCATCGCCGTGGGGTTCGCGATTACCCCTTGTTCGCGACGGCTCCGTGCCGAACGAATGCGGGTAAGCGTGCACCTCTGCAGCGACTTGCTACAATTTATAATTGTTACTTCACAAATGTAGATATCTTCGCCGTATCAAAACCTAATTATAAAAACCAAATTATAAAGACACTGAAGCAGATTGATAGTGGTGTAGACTAAACATCTTAAGCAATATGTAATAACCTTTTCTTATATATTTTTTTTTTTCCTTTCTTTGTAATTTTTTATTCTTATTGTATAGTTTGAGGTACCATACCTTGTAGCATGTCACAGACGCAGCAATGTTTACTTTTTACTTACACGTGGAAAATGTCGTGGTTATTACTTTAAATTAAATAATTAAGCCTCAGATTATTAGCATATATTGGTTGTAATAACGTTTTTTTTCCCTAATAAAGAAAATAAAAAATAAAATAAAAAAATAAAAATAAGGTGGTTTCAGAACTGCGTATTTTGTAATATAAAAGAGGAAACGAACGAAAGTAATATTCAATACGCAATCAAACTTATTTATTGTTTATCCACAACTTTATAATAAAGCCTTTAATATGTATAATGGAAGTATGTTCTCAGATATGAAACAGGACGCAACATTTAGACTTTTGTCAAAGATCGTGGGAAGTCGCCGGATGGAGGCCTTTTAAGAAAAAATGATTTTTTAAGAGAGGCTTAGTTTTAGCAGTACGTATATTGAGGATAATAAATATGTAAAATGATATATAATATAATACATAGCCGGAAAATGAGGCTTCGAAGAACCAGGTGGAAAAATACGCCAATAATGCACAGTCCAAAGGTTGACGACCCTTTGCCAATTACAAATATGATTCACTCTCGACATAAAACGCTCTCGAATCAGCCAGTAAATGTAGGCACTCCTGAACCGTTCGATTAAAAGAGGGTTCCAACCCTAGCTTTCACCCTAACGTTCACCACTAAATTTGTTATGTTTCGATAGCAAAAAAACATAGAAATGTAACCTAAAAAAAGCCCCTTTTTTGACTATAACTTTTCCACATGTCCATCGTTTTATGAATAATAAATACATCTGACACACACAATCCATAGTAAGATACTCGTCATTGATATAACAAATAATAACGAACTTGTAGGTCCCATAGATACATAAACTCACGCCTTTTTTCCAGAAGGGGGAGGCAGAGGTGCTACCAGGACACCTACGTTTCGCCTTATGTGTTCCGTCCCATAATGTGATAGGGGGCGAGCCTATCGCCATATAGGGCTAAACAACAATGCTATCTTTTTATCACCCGAACTTATTGAACTTCGATTTACCTACTTTGAAATACGGCATGAATAGCCGGCTTGATATAGGAACTATTGCCTCTGAATGCCCGCATGGGGGTTTTTCAGTATTAGGAATTTGACGTCGCAATGGTTTTGATTTGTTGCCAATGACCCCACAGAACTGACATTTCCTTATTTCTCCCTCACTCCCCCCCACAGCCCAGACCCCCAGCTATAATGGATATTTTTTCCATCACGGGACCCTTTTATTAATTTTCTAGGCCTATACTACAATGTATTACCGCGTGTGAACCTAGCCCGAAGCAGGCCGCCATAATCGGACCCATCGGCGAGTTAAAACCATGTTTTGCTGATCTATACTCTATCCGGATCCGACTGCATGGATGAATTGTAGCTCTTTTTTTCGTGTCAAAATTACGAAAAACGTCAATACAAATTTGTTTATCTATGCAATTATGCAAGCGTGTAGGTAAACATAAACAGCGTAAACAGTAAACACGTCCATATGTTTTGGTAACACGCGACTTGAGTTACGAGCGGATGTGCCAGCACTAGCTCCGCTGCACACAAGTCACAAACTATCGAATTACGTCGCACACCAAAACACTACTGATTTCCAGTTTTTTAATTTCATTCATGCATACGCCATTCAACTTTCATGTTGACTGACCTCCGTACGAGTGATTCAGAAACAAGATCTGTGTTGGCACAAATGTTTGTTTTGGAAAATACATTTTGATTGATTAAATTCTATGCTATAAAGTAATTTTGAGCTCATAATAGCAAGGTCGATTTGTATTTATTTAATAGTTTTCATTTCTTTATAATGATATCAAGAATGCACTTTGAATGAGATGTCTCATTCAAAGACATAATGTATACGTCATTTACACATGAGAAGAGTGATTTTATGGCACACTATATAGTACACACCAAAGCTGCCGGCCCGGCGACACAGCCCGCAGACACAACCCGGCGTCCTATAAGAAAAGAATCATAACGGTCGGCGACGCAAGCGCCCTGCTCAGTTGCCCGGCGACCCTCAACAACGTCATAAAAATGTTCTTTATGTCATGTCGAGCCGCTAACTAGCTCGCCAACAATAAGTTGCCGACATAGGTCGGCTGGTCGGCGGATTTGGTGTGTAGTGAATTATGAACGACATTAGGGCTAGCTTTTGTCTCCGTGACTAATTCGACTCTTATGAAGTTCGTGGCTATGTATGGAGATGTTACGACGTGACAATTGGGTGACAATTTTGCCCCAATAATGAGCGCATTCTGCGTTGGAGACGTGATGAGGCAGTGACAAAAAAATTATGTCACTGACAAAAGGCACCCGTGCGTGCTAGTCCTTAGAAACACTTCTTTTGCATAACTTAATACAATAAAAAGAATTTATTTTGGGTCGTGCAATCATAACTTTTGTTTTTTTCATTACCTGGAACCACTCTCAATGGAGCCATCGTTGCTGATCAACATTGACTTCGGAGTACAGAGAATCACGAGAAGTTGTTGACAAAACCTCAAGACGTGATTTTTCTCTCTCTTTAGGATAGTAACCAATGTGTTGTACTAAAAGAGCCAAAAGTCTGCCTTACCTAATCAGATATCTATCTATCTATATCAGCCCATATACGTCCCACTGCAGGGCACGGGCCTACTCTACAATCGAGAGAATCGATTGAGAGTGGTTAGGCCATATAGTCCACCACGCTGGCCTAGTAGAATAAGCATAATCCAATTGTAATTGTATTCCAGAATCAAAATATTAAGTATCATAGAAATCTCAAACACATTAGATGATTCACTATTCGTGTAATTTAATGAAATAGACAAAGACCCAAAATACACTGAACATTACTGCCCAATTTTCGTCAGATTACAAAAACACACATCCATAAATAATGGACGGTCTGAGGTCGTTAGGGTAAACAATTTCCAATCGATACCGGCTATTTGTCAACGAATGAAGGGCAGACAGATATTAAATATTCAGTAAAAGTCGGTAGTGACGACGATGAAAGGGTAGGTATCCTTTTAGCTCAATCATCAATCTTAGTCATCGCTTTCCTAGAATATGCCAAATCTAAACCCCATTTTATCCTCCTTATTCTCTTTTACTTCCCTTCCAATATTAGAACCCCCCCTATGCATTAACGATTTAATGATAATTATAATTTTATGTAGATTTTTATGGACGGCAGTAAAAAGGATGCATATTTTAACTTTTTTCGTAATTTTGTAACGGTATCGTGTCCGAGTAGCCACCGGTACCTTTTTGCGTTTACGGTTCACTTGGTGCTGAAAGTTAGTTCGGTAGTTGCGTTTTATGCCGCAAACGCATGCAAGGCTCCAATGGGACGGCGATTGACCCCGGCGTGTTAGGCAGTAATTAGTCCTTACCCATATGAGGGTTACTTGCTAATTGCGGGAGGAATATGTTCAGCAGTGAACTTGCTGTGGCTAAACAGAGAGTGTGAGAGAGAGAAAGAGGGACAGATGGAGAGGGGGTATTAGGGTACAGAGACTAAGTATCCTCACTTGTACTTCCTGTTAGACTCGCCAGTCCACAATTGGCAGGATTAGCGCAGTCGCTTAGTCAATATAAACCAATAATGCCTTCTCCTAAGCAGATTAAGTTAAATCAAACGGTGAGTGACTGAGGTATAATGAAATGGTAGAGCCACTTGTTAGGAATTTATTTTAGCATGTAATGAATTATAGAAAAGCGATATTATGTACAACTATCTGATTCATTTCTTCACACCCAGCGAGATTCCGGAGCCCAAATTCCAGGTCTTATTTTCACTTATTTTCAAAAACCGCTACAGCAACTAGAATATTCACTGAGGACGATGATACTTTTAACCCCTAAATCTTCGAAATATTTAAAAAGAACAATATTTGTAAAACATCATCTTTTAAAATATGGTTTTCAATACTAATATTAAAGCTATAAAAGCAGTAAACACAGTTGACGAGTTCAAACAAGACTTGTGTAGTAAACAAACGCGAGTTATCTGATAGTGTGCGCAGCGTGCGAGATTCCATAATGATTGATAAGTTTGCATTGATTGCGTTCCAAGGTCAAGAGCCGGCGAGTGACAGCTCTATGGCGCCGCGTAAGTGGTCCTTATCCCTTCAGGTGTCCATGTATAGACAATAGACTTTTTGACAGTTCTACATAATAGAGAATAATGGGAGCACAATGGAGCATGTCACACAAATCACGACATGAAAGCTCATTTGTAGCCTTGTGGACACCGGAAGGGTTAATAAATAAATAAATAAATACACCCAACAGTCACATACATAGTCCTGACCCCACACTAAGATCGAGTCTTGTGTCGCAGGTATCAGAAACTACGAGAGACTTTTCGGTCTCACAAGTATAGTTAAGTATAGCTACAAAGAAGTAACAACTATGACAGAGGGAAATGGTATATTATTTGTATCTATAACTACCAGTTTCACTGCTAAGCACAGATTCTAATAATTATTGGAATCTTTATCAGCCAGTACCACTGCTCAATATAGTATGCTGTACGATTAGAAGGAATTAGGTTTTAGTCCATTAATCTGGCGTGTATTAGTGGCCATTCACATACATCTGAAATGTTGTGGAGAATTCAAATATGAATATCCCCACAGTGTTTTCCTTGGTATGTAAAGTACATTTTTATTATAATTTGTATGGCGTACAATTCCTAAAAAGCAAATCTCGCTAACTAAATGTTACCTATTCCAGTATTTCTCAAGCAGCAAGAAAGAAGACTAGGTTATAGTCTTCTTTAATCGAGGCAAAGGTTATGAACGACACGTAAGTTAGCGCCTTGGCTTTGGTCTGTGCCCCTGGCATTGCCAAAGTCCATGAACGGCGATGACCGCTGAGCATCGGGCCGGGCGCGCTAGCTCGTCTACGACAGTAATAAAAAAATAAGACGTGATAGTCACGATGCATTTCTAGATCTGTTAGAAATCTAGATTGTTAGGCTTCAAACATCGAAATAGAGCAAACCCGTGTTATCTTTTCCGATTACTTATCAGCTCTGAGTCACAGACAGCCACGCTACAAATATTAATTAATTTGTTAGCGCCGTATTTACAGCTTATTGCGGTCACTAAACTTCATATCACTGTCTGCTAGGTAGTGGCATAATTATAAATGTTATAAAATATTATTATCATAGCAACATACTAATGTTATAAACGCAAAAGATTTGTTTTGTTCTTCAAGGCAGTAATGTAGCTGAGAATTTTAGGTATTGTTACATACAAGTAGTTATTAAGCGAATTTAAAAGACCTTTTATGCCACATAAAGGCGCGATTTCAATGGATGAGATCTGGAATGTAAAACTAAATTACGGAATGAATACGATAGTTCCAAGTGGTGATAAATTAGTTGATAGAAAGCGTTTGTAATGTTCCTAGTCCAGTCTCTTCGAAAGTTGTTTTGGCGTCGTATTAAAAAAATGCGGATACAAAATACATATTACTTTTACGTGGAATTTTCAAGCTCATAATTTCACAGTACATTCTAGAAGGTTCATAGTTCATTCATCCCCAACAATAGCGATAGGAAACACAGACTCTATAAAGTTTAATCAATAACCCGCATTTCAAAGTGAATGACAGTTCCCAGCTTCAGAATAGCGTCAGCAAGAATGGCGAATCGTGATGTGAATGGAAACAGAGCATACAACGGAAAATAACCCAAGTTCATTTACAAAGGATTCGAATGAATAGAGGAATGTTTGTAGGGTTTTTATGCCGTTTGTTATTCAATTAGGCGTATAATACACGGGCCTATGATAGTTTCATTTACACTTTTGAATTTAAGGTTAATTTCTTTATGACCTTTCGAAGCTACATTTGTATATGTTCAGCAACTTGCACTAGGGAACATGATAGGCTAAGGAAACCATCAAATTTGTTGGAAGATGCGACCGTGTTCAACTGTGGAGTCGCATGTTGGATGATATTATTTTGAATTTTAATCAAAATAATGCTGCATTGAAGTTATAAGAATCAATAGTATTATAAATTACGTCATCAGACAAGAGGTGATAGAGAAAATATGGAACAAAAATGAGGACGATAAATTGATAAAACGTATCAATTAAACGAAAATCTCATACATCCATTTGAGATGGCGATCTAAATGATCCGACAGTAGGCGCCACTTAACACCACTTAAACTTTTTCAACATGAATTGTCGAAAATTGGGCCGCGCACTGATTGACCGACACATTTGATCTATGCTGTATAAATTAATTAAGAAATAATAGTTTGAAGATAAAGAACAGAGATGCTACAAACATTCGGCTAGCATTTGATTGTCTCTCATGTATCCGAGCGAATATCTAATCGTGGAAAAACACAACATTGTGTTAGGTCATGCCTTAAAAGTACGTGCAATACGAGCAAATGTTTTTATTCCCTATGCCCGGCAAATGACCTAACGACTCGCCTTATATTAAGTGATTAACGCCACCCGTGAACAGCCACAATTGTGGACTATACCTTAAAATGGAACAGAAGAAAAGAGGACGGAAAGAAGGAAGGGGTCAAAAGTCACCGGAAATCTCACTTCTAAAAATAGTGCACTAATATTAGGCGGTTCAACGATCAATTGATTTCTAGAGAGAATATACTGCATTTGGAATTTTGCTAATTTACTATGAGTAGCATCTCTAATCATTACGGTAACTGCAGTAGAAACTAGAGCAATCTAATGACACCGCTCTGATTAACTGCCCGGCTTTTTATCACACCGACGCGTAACATTCCTGAACCATTTAGCCTGTATGACCATATTCGATGTTTCCGTTAGGTTTGTAATCTTACTGATGGTAAAGAATGATATGTTGGCTGTGAAATGATATTGATCCGTGTGCCCTGAGATTTAACTCCATAAAAGTTATAGTGATCCACGCTGATTTAGCAGAATACGCTTACCGAACTAACTACGGTTCCGATAAAAACCTAACTAATCTCTTTAATGTAAAAATGCTAGATCGTAAATATCAGTTAAGTAATTGGATAATATATGCTGCTCATTAATGTAGAACCAAAGTAAACGGAGCAAATACAAAGGCTTGTGGACTAACCCCTATGGACACGATCTACGTCGAGTAGCCTTCCTGCACGTATACTGATAATATTATTAGCTTCGCAGGCATTTATTCTATACCTATAGCGAAACTAGGTGTATTTTTAAATAATCTGACACTCCAACTAAGTAACGACAGGAAAGAGAATAAGCTGAAGTTCATCCAAATCCATTTAAGGATTTTTGCGTTTAAAGCTTATCAACTCCTTACACCATTACAGTCTTTTTCATAATTAGGTAGCAAATAAAACTTCAGCACTCATATCACTGAGGATTGTACTAGGTCATACATATTTACATTCAACGTAATAACATCTATTACCCAGTTAATAGCCTAAACGAATACATAATTTGCACAGCACAGATCGTTGAACTGAAAGTGCTAATGACGTAACCTGCGGACGAACTCACAAAACAGTTACTTTTGTAATAGGCATTTATTTTAAGCACAAATTCGTTGCTAAAACCGTTTTGTCCATTTGTGATTTGACGTACTTCAACCGTGCAATCTGGGTGTGATCATTATCACATTCAGCGTTGAATGAATGTCTCTTTGATGTTGTTATATACTATTAAATTTTATCATATACGACCCACTGTTATATGCTGTACACAGGCCGCTCTAATAATAAGTGTTAGGAATTATGCAATCACATTAGTTAAGTGGCAGGATTAATGTCTTTCAAAAGAACACAGAGTCAAGTAAAGAATTACTCATGTATACAGATCACGTCACAATAGTTTTCTTCACCATTATATGGAGTGATAACGTCTATGTATCAACTAACATATTTAGCTTTGAAAAGTTAATAGTAAGTCTAAGATCGAGCATTACAAATTATTGTATTCGTCTGTCTGTTTTGATCTGAATTATCCTACTGTTTAGATTATAGGCGACAAATGAATTGAGATTCAAACTTTTAGGGAACCGATTCTTAACTAATTGTACATCGCGTTGGAGCGCGAATTTTATAAATTAATAATACATACATACATACATAAACTCACGCCTTTATCCCCGAAGGGGTAGGCAGAGGCGCCACCAGGACGAAATTAATAATCTTATCTTATAAATCAAACTACCGATAGAAACAGAGTATGTAAGCACCTAAAATATAAAACTGTTATGTTAAAATATTTGCATGTACGTAAGCCTGTATCAAAGAGGTAGACAAAGACTATACATACATACATATAGATCTGCACTCTGGTCGTTACTGACATATCAATTTTAATTAATACACATTTGATCAACCTGTCATGAATTTCCTCAGTATTTAAAAAAATAGTTAACACCTAGTGCTCACTCGTGCCAATATGATGTCATAATACAAAGTACTACAACCGTTTCCAACGTCCTTCAAACGCATGTAGGCGTCAGTTACGAAAAAAATCAAATGACACCAGGTTACAAATCACATAACCGATTTAAAATGTGAGACGAACGTGTAAACATCTCGTAAGTGTTACGTAACGGTGTGACATGAGGACCCAACTATGAGGATAATTCAAAATATACTTTAGCACATCTTTATTAGCCTAAAGAGGTTTGTGCATTTTATTCCTCCTTTGTGCCAAATGTTTTTCTATATTCACCTATACTAGACTCACACGAGAGGTTGCAGATAATATACATTGATTTGACTTATTATTCAATGTGCGATTACTTGGTTGACTTCATCTATCGAAGTAATAGACTCTTTTTTTTCAATAAAATTTATACACACTAATTATATTTCTCAAGCCCATACATAATGTATGGTTTAACAATAAAGCGACAGAGATTACATACAAATTAAAAAATTATAAAAGTTTTAAATATACAAAATGATTATACCTTTAGGACATAACCAATTCTTGGGTTTAAAATTTGCGATTAAAAAACTTGTAGCCATCAAGTACGCCACAATTTATTTTAAGAAATAATTACCACTGTTGTATTTTTATACTTGAAAGGCTTTAAATCAAGATACACATATATTTATATCAGCCCACGTCAACCCACTACTGGTTGTAAGCCTCGTCATTTACACGCAAAATAAAAATATACAAGTACACTCAGAGTATATCACAAGGAACTTACATACATAAACTCACGCCTTTATCCCAGAAGAGGTAGGCAGAAGCGCCACCAGGACATCCACATTTCGCCTTGTATGTTCCGTCTTATGATATGATAGATGGCGAGCCTATCGCCATTTCGGGCACAAATTCCTGATTCCGGGCTGATAATGAATAAAAAACCCAATATCTCTTTGCCCGACCCAGGATTCGAACCCGAGACCTCAGCTTTGTAGTCGTACCGTAGTACAACTACGCCACCGAGGCAGTCACAAGGAATTTAACAAGATTTTATAGTATGTGAAGACAACCCACTTGCACTAAGCTAACATTGTGGACTATAGACCTCTCTCTCTCTCTCTCTCTCTCTCTCTCTCTCTCTCTCTCTGTCTCTTCAGACACAGGAAGTCCACTACTGAACGTAGGCCTTCCCCAATGATCTCCACATAGACCTGTTGGAAGCAGACTGTATCCAGCGACTTCTTGCACTTCACTAAGAGTATGGCCTAACCCCTCTCAATCGAACTCTATGTTGTAGACGAGTCTCATGGTTAGCAGGAGATTATGGGCTGGAACAGTAAAGTATAAATATTTGTGTGATCCACAGGTGTAAGATTCGGGACTGGGTGTTTGTGAGACCTCTCGAAAAGTCTTGTAGTTTCTGATGCCCTTGATACAATACACGACCTTAGTGTGGGGTCAGGACTATATGACTTTTGGGTGTATTTATTCTCTTATTCTTAGTCTAGTATACATATCGTCGGAAATGTTACAATACGGTATGACACCCATAGAGAATGCGCTATGTGAGGATCTGCGCCTGTCCTTTTGTGTATGATTAGACGCGGCACAAACAAGACGCCGCATTACGGATGCTGCGTGCTGGAGATTACTTCAGATGCCTCGTGTAATGAGGGACCATTGTGTTTGCAGGCGGTGTGATTAAGATTACTTTGCTCAAGGATAATTTATGGTACGTCATTTATTCATAACTGGTACTTATTATAGCAACAGGTGTGTCATTCATCACAGAGTTGCCAATACGGTTTAACGGTTAATAATATTTTGGGAAACTTGTAGGATATAGTGACTAACGTGATAGACTCACACAAATATTTTTTTATAATATAATATTATATTGATACTTAGTATTAAATAGCAAAATAAGTTAAAGCGTCAATATCGCATTAGGGTTTACCTGTAAGATATTGTACAGTTAAAATAAAAAAAATAAAATAAAATATTACAACGCACGAACACGGTTAAATCAAGATGATACCATTGTGGATTGTCTAACAGAATGATGACGTGAGACACGTGAAGTCGTGATCGGTGTTTTCACTTTGGTAATTGAAATAGTTGGATATTCTAAAACCTCAAAAGGAAATCCATAAAACAAGCCACTTAAGTTATATAGGTTGGTGGGCGATTATGATGTATCATAGTTGGTAGTTCAGTTGGTTTGAGATTTCACGCAGGAATGGGTACCAGATTATCATTCAACACCTAATAAAATTATGCAGAATAAAGTACTATTTCAGACATTTTTACGTTCCATTACATCAAAAGATTTATCTGACTATAATGGAATTATATTAATACGCATCTAATATAATAGAACATTTTGACAGTAATATTTACGTGGTAGGCTTACTCAGATAATCAAACTCCCACACACTAGTGTCACAAGTAAGCACAGTGGCAAGAACACGATCGAAACGTAGACTCAATTACGCGGCGGGAGATTTATATCCATCCTTTGTGTTAGTTGGTAACACAAAAAATATATAGAATAGTTTTTATATTCAGTCCTAACTTATTCTTAAACATACACGTCTCTCTGTTTATCTATGGGTAACAAATTATTTGCAGTAAATATTGCCATTGTTTCTCCTTGATTAAGAGATTTATTGTGAAATATAACAACCATAAAGTTATTTTCTCATTCATCATATCACTTTGAATTTTAACTAAATGTACTATCAAAATACTTTTTTGACTGCGTTCATTTCTTTTATAAACATCCTTTTAATTTTCTTGACAAATACATTAAGATGTCAGAATTATTAACAATATTTCTAGTAAAGCCAGCCTCACAGGAGTCGAACATCTGTGTCAGGGACAAAAACCTACTCTTCAAGGTCTCTTACCTACGACAGTGTGTGAGAACGGTTAATGCTCGCAACATTGGGCAAAAAGGCGTTTTAAGTATCATCCAAGGTTGTTACATAACGTAGATGAGGTATGGTATAATCACAGTGAGGTGAATAATATTTGTCTTTATTGTGAATGATGGGATAATAATTACAACTTAGCAACTAATAAATACGGATAATAAATACAAATATTGGGTCTCTGTGATCACCGGCATCGTTCATAAGTATTAGAAATGGAAATATAGAGCAAAGTGGAGATAGTATCGTATTTGCATCGGTCTGTGATATACATGCATGCATACATATTATGTATGCATACCTATATAGTTTTTGACAGCCTCCGTAGCGCAGTTGGTTAGACGCCGCCTGTGAAACGAGAGGCCGCGGGTTCGATCCCCGCACCGAGACAAATGTTTGTGAGAACCACAAGTATTTGTTTCGGGTCTGGGTGTTGTGAGACCGAAAAGTCTCTCGTAGTTCCTGATACCCACGACACAAGACTCGATCTTAGTGTGGGGTCAGGACTATGTATGTGACTGTTGGGTGTATTTATTATTTATTTAGTTATCCCATTAGACACACGGTACGCATAAAAATAAACCTAATCTAAAATATAAAACATCTCATCCATAATTTAAAAAAATAATACTTTATCATTTTAGTACTCAATCGATCGTACATATATTTCGCACAAAGCTTTGACATGAAAAATCTATGTAGAGCTATTGGTGCCGAGCCAGAAGTTCATCTTTGATAAATGTTTCTATCTACGAGGAACATGAGCCTAATATTGTTCGATACGCAAACCCACTGCGGTTTTGATAAAGTAATAAACTATGAATCAAGTAAAAGGCAAATTCATGCTGCCAGAATCACGCAATGTAAACATAAAGTGACATTTGCGTGCCAAGTAAATAAGTTTGTGTGTTTTATGCTGTCTTTTCATGTTTTCGTAGAGGATCTGTCTGTTCTATCCAATATCTGAAGCTCTAAGGTTATTTAATAGATACAGGATGGGAAATAAGATAGCAATAAAAACGTTTATTATTGCATTTTGTTGCAAATATTTTTAGTTAATATGTTTCCACGGGAGCTTTCAGGTTTTCGATCCAATTGTGACTATGACACACCGAAGTCACGTCACTTTCAATCAACTCTATAATTTTTACAATATTTTGACCAGACTCAGTCCTACGGTCCTACGGGTCCTACACAGAGTTAAATCACTCGAAAAGAATAAGTACGGCAAAAACAGCATATTCATTTGTGTCAAAGGAACAAACGATTTCCTAAGGAATAATCAATCATTCTTTGATCATTGATTCTGTCGGCTTTAAAAATAATTGCGATATCCGACCCTGTAAAGTGTCTTCTCTGGGTCATTTCGCCGTGATAGCAAAATAGCCTTCGCGAGTTAAAATGGCCTTAGTCAATTACGTGCGCAAAATATCTCGCGCCTCCGAAATTTGCATTAAAAATGTGGGTTTTAGAGTTCCGTAGCTCGTGGAGCTAAGGGAACCTATTTATCTTGTTTGTAGTGTGGTGTGTCTGTTAGAAGAATTAACAAACAGTGTTTAATATGTGTAAGGCGTGGTGGGTTGTACGCTTATAAAATTAATCTGAACGGGTATTCTTGATCATTATTTATAGACAACACTGCGGGTACAGTAAGCTTATTGTATACATAAGGGAATATTATAACTGATTTTATATAAGGAACACGAGAGTCACGACAAAGTGATTTCGACAACTAGCAGTCTAATCCAAAATAAAGAAAAGCTCGACCTGCGATATCTCTCTCTCTCGACAAAATTATGCGAGTCCGGTCTAAACCGGATATCCCGAAACTGAACCTCGACAAAGTGACGGGTTTTCCACCAACGAATTCGGACAATCGGTATCGAACTCTCCGGCAATCTCACACACCAAATGCAACTCTTTACTTCGACGTTTTGTTTAACATCCCCTTTACACAGAACAATCGCGGTTACATCAAGGTGCAGAAGACAGACAGACAAACGCTTGTGATTTATCATTTACGTCACGTGTCTGCAGCGCGGTGCATAGATATGGCGTTTAATTGATTCCTTATGAACGAGCTATTGTCTCTCTGCTATGTATTGTGATGATATTCGTAGGTTCTCGGAACTGACACCTGTTCGCTTGTCAATTGAATGGTGCGAAAGGTCATCAACGATTGGGTGGTGATGGTGCAGTCGAACATATTATGTAAATTGTTAAGTTATAGAAACATACGTTCAAGCTTATGTCAATAAAGAGGTAGGTAGGAATATTACTAGTGTCATCAACAATTTGCGGGCTTTATTACTGTGTCAAGCTCATATGGGACTTTAAAAACCGTAAGAAACGCTCGACTTGGCAATCGAAGCCAAGACCACCTAATGTACAGCCCAAACACGCTGTCACGAGACTAATAAAGCGATTTGATACTTGTTGTATTTGTTTCTCTTTTACAGAGTCGCATATAAATAAAACAAGTTACCCGCACGCAACGCATACACGATCAGAAATTTCTAGAGCATTAACCAAACATTGGCCAAATCACTCGACCACACAATACTTTAACAGATAATAAGAAGTTGCGCATATTCTCGACTTACGCCTCCTATTTTGTTAAAACATTTTCACAATAGCCAGTGACTATTGCATATGCAAACACGAGTCTAGCACCTCCGAGATCAAACAAAGATTGCCCACTCACTGGGTCTTTGGGTCAAATATTTGCATATATGCAGATAAATTAGTTTGTTTTATGTAATGCTTGGTAAGTGAACGTCCTTGCATCAAGAAACTGAAATACGCGATATGTTGGCTTTAGAAGATAACTATTATGTGTTGTTTCAGTGTTTGCAACAAGTAAATACATACGGTCTTATTCATATACAGTTTTAAAAGTATTTTAGTAATCGAATGTTTTGTCCCTTTCGAACGACTATTAAATTTAGTTTGAGCGAAGACGATGAAACATTCAATAACTAAAATACTTTTAAAACAGTCTATAAATAAGCTCTACGCTATACTCGTAGATACGTACATATATAACAGATAATTAATACAAAAAGATAACTTCTGGCATGGATATCAAAAACGTCACAAGACTTTTTCAGTATTTTTTGTCCACACAAATATTAGTATGGGTTTGAAGATCAAACCTGTATCCTCGTCTCATATTATAGTCTCGGACAAATCATATTTCAAACCGACAAATACACCCGACCAGGAAAAGGAACCCAGGACTTTACGATTCACAGAGCATACAAACTGCAATGACACGACATGTGTTTATGTATAATGTAATGACAGGGAACATTTGCTAGTGTTCATTCATATATTCGTATTCCTCAAGATACCGACCGTTGTACAAAAAGATATAAAGCCAATATCATAAATAAACAAATACACCCAACAGACTCATACATAGTCCTGACACCACACTAAGATCGAGTCTTGTGTCGTGGGTATCAGGAACTACGAGAGACATTTCGGTTTCACAAACACCCAGATCCAAAGCAAATACTTGTGGTTCACACAAATATTTGTCTCGGTTTGATCGAACCCGCAGCGTCTCGTTTCGCAGGCGGCGTCTAGCCAACTGCGCCAATGAGGCTGTCAATAATAATATCTACAGCAAACAGCTTACATACATCCGGTTATGAGCAGACTGTAATAATTACTTACATCAATTTATATTTCCGCGTGTCTACGTTTTACGATACGAACGAATAAGCATAAAATTAATTTATTATCATTCGACGAAACGGAAATGATATTTTAAATATGCCATAACTCACAATATGCCCATAAATAACCCAATCTAAAACATAATTCAATAAATTGAATATAATAAAATACTAATTTACATCCAATTTGCGAGACAACAGTATTATGCCATACATAAATTAGCTGACTGTATTGATAAACGTAAATAAATATTAAAACCAATGACTTTACAAATGTATTCATTTGTTTATGACTTGCAAACAATGTTTTTATTATGAATGCGAACTTGTTGCTTACTTTGTTGTTGATGTTAAGTTAATTTTAATATTTTACATTTCTTTATTGATATATTTCTGTAATGTCAAGTCCACCCACTATCCACCTCTGTTTATCATATGCAGATGGTTAGGCTTTTAGTTAGAGGTCAAGGTCTTACTAGTATTTTTTTTAAATATATTCTATTGGGTCAAACACTACTGTCATATTTATATCTGTAATATTGTTCTGTATTTCAGTTATAATATACAGATTGCCTTATACTAATTTGTGAACTGTCCTAGAATACTAAATCACTTTAGTATTCTAATTTAGGTCTATGTGGCGATCTATGGAGGCCAATGTTCAGCTGCCAGTGGACTTCCTGTTGCTGAAGAGAGTATTCTAATCTACGTTAGTTATTAATAACTTGTTGGCTGGTAACAAATAAAAGTATCAACAAACCTGACTGCAACACGAACACTGGACTCATCTCCGGCCATGGCTGCTTCTCCCCACCTGCACAAATAATTCAATGCCACCGTAAAGCACAACAGTAAAATATAACCTTGTAATACATTTGATAACAATTGATATGCATAAACAAACATTATTGATAAAGATATTTCAGTTGTTTGAACATGAACAGATCAGTAAATAAATTAATTTGCACAAAAACAGTACAACAATGGATCCTAATTAATTTTATTGTTGTTTTTTAAGTGAAATAAATGAGTAACCAACTTGGAACTAAAATTGGCACAAAGTGTATAAGAATATTCAGAAAGCATGTGATTGCATTATTACTTTACAATTAAGGTTACATACATACGTCATCATTGTAATATTTTGCTTAGTTTTCAATTCATGTACAAAGATATGAATGGGTCATATCTCAAATCTACTTAAATAATAGTTGATACAAAATCTTATTTACAACTTTTCTCTTAATGAAAATATATTATATAGTAAGTTGCATCTATTGTAATTCATTAGCAAAAAAAAATTAAAATAATACAAAATGTTTATTTGTAATAAGGGATGAAATGAAAGATTCACAGGAAAAATATTTACTAATATTAGAAGGGAAAGACCTATTTCAGTGCATAACTTTTAAATTTAAAAAAGTGCTTACTTATAATATTATCAAACTCAAATCATTTACATTTCTATGTATCTAATGTGTCTTATAGTTCTTTCTTAAACTTATTAAGACTTATGAAATATGACACACTTAATCAACAAAAAATTGAGAACTCTTTTATCAATTGACCTGCCTTACTATATCAAAGAAGTTGCATAAAAATAACAAGTTCAAAGTTCAATAAACTATGAACAAACTTTGTGTATGCTTTACGACAATAATAAATTAAAATAAATTATGAAAATTAAACTGATTTATTTAAAAGATAAGAATATAAACATTTCAATTATCTTAGAATTCTCACAGGCATTACATTTATACGACGTTACTGATATTTTGGAAATATAAAACTATTTTTGTTGATAAGATCGATTTTGAAAACTTTTAAACATGACGATATCAATATCGTTACGCTTTGAAGCATCTTAAAATTCGAAATCAAAAACACACTTTTTAATCGTAACAACAAAAAACTCGGTTGTATTCAGTCATTGTATCTAAGAGTAAAAAGAAAGTCATCGGCGCATTGCGGAAGAGCGTTACCACCAGCTGGACGCGATAATTTGACAGAAATTAGATAACGGTGTCTTATCAGCGGTATGAAAATAAACGTACTCTCCACTCGTATAGGTAAAATAATCAATACTACTCACTAAGGTCTCCGAAAACTGAATCTCCAGAAAACTAGATTACATTTCACGAAGCATCCGCGTCATTGCGACTCGTTAGACCGACAAACACTTATATTTACGTTTTCATTTACCATTTTTTCCGATTTTTCTTTGATAATACGATCGTTTAAAAATTATTTGCGACTTTGTTCGCGTCTAATACTTTTTCTCATTGCAATACACGCGTCAAATAAATCTATCACGTATTAATTGCGAAGATATTATTTTTAATTAAAACGGCAAATAGACTGCGCGACGCCGTTCGCGGGCGGCAGTGGCCATTCACAAAAATCCGTTTGACAACTGACTGACAAAACAATGATCAGATTGTTTGGTGTCATTTTGACAGCACTTGGCGGTATTGTTATCAGTATAAAATAATTTCTACACATAGTAGAATTTCATGGTAGAAAATATTTTGTTGATAAATCATTTCATTAGTCTTTGATATGATATAAAGTAATAATTTATAACGTGTGGTGAATGATTTAATAACGAATCTTTTCATTAATACCCTTTTAGGAATATGGCAATATTAAATGTATTCGTTATAGCGCCATCTTCATTATAAATACAAAAGTGATTTGATGTCAAAGCTTGTTACCTATCCAACAGCCTCACTTCTTTTTTATAGATGGCGTTATTTTGAAAATATTATGTTTCAACTACCATAAAAAATATATAGGTGGCACACCGCACGGTTCAGTCCTTAGTCCTTAGTCCTTGTATTTCATTTGAACTTTGACTGTTGGGTGTATTTATTTATTTATTTATTAACTTGGTAACTTCATACAAGCAATCATTCATATTTAAATACACATATTATCAACCATAATCATATTTTTATTTAGTCTTTAAGATTAAATGTTACATCTAAGTTTGACTCGATTAGTGAGATCGTCGAGATAGACTCTCCATTGATTTCCGTTGTCGTGTTAGACCTAACGGGTAAACCGGTGATTCGTATTAGTCCTTTAAAGATTCACATGTAGTTTGATCAATATTACTCTTTATATTGATCAAACTAGCGTTCCGAGATGTGTGAGTCACCAGGATCGATCTGCCTACGTATTTAATCCATTGAAACTAATCTATACAAAAGTTATTTATGAAAACAAGTTTGTAAGAGCTTTTTGCTAAGCCAGTTCTTATATTTACGTCATAGTCTGTATAAAATGGAATATTATTTGCGAAACTGTTCCACATTTTTTTTACATTATAGTTTTATGAAGGGATCAATGACATGCAAATAACTTTTATGCCTGTCTGCGCGTATAGATTAACGGCCTTATTCATAGACCGTTTTAAAAACCTATTTTAGTTATCGAATGTTTTGTCCCTTTCGAACGACTTTTGAATTCAGTTTGAGGGAAGAAGACAAGACATTCGATAACTAAAATAGGTTTTAAAACTGTCTATGATTAAGGCAGTATGTATCAGTGACTGATTAAAGAATCTTGCTAGCCTTCAATCTCGGTGGTCACAGGTCGGCCTATTCGACACAGCGCTCCATATACCTAATATCAGATTTTAATAAAGCTTTATTGGGTGTTACACGAATGGACCTAGTTCTAGATCAAATTGGATTTATCGAGACGATTCCGATAGCCTATATTTCGCTGATGAGAGCATATAAATATATTAAATGTAAAATAATGGAACTTTCGTCATAAAGAACTTGGTATATTATTTTGCAAAATATGTTTTTGGCTTATTTGAATGGTTAGAAATTGGGAGGTCGGAATGAAATTCATATTTTGGTATTTGTGAATAACATTTATAATACTTCGTAGTTTCTGTCTACCTATCGTTATTCACTTAGGTGCCAGTGTCTGTCTTTGGCACCCTCAGACCTCAGTTGTAAGACTATTGGGTCTAATATTTTCTTTTACATCACGCCAACGGTTTTTTCACAATATTATCTTTAAAATATTTGTTATCTATGCATGTCCTGACTCCGTAGTTCGTACGTTGGCTGCCACCCATTTAGCCCTGCATCCATTGTGTACTATTAGGCAAGCTTCTATAATTGTTGTAAAATTAATAGTATTAATAGGTACCTAATACAAAAACTACAATTGTCCAGTATTGCATAACTGTTTAACTGTTGAATAACTGTATAACTGACTTGGATTGAGTAAGTTAAACTCGGTTAACTGATTCATGCAGTATTTAATTTCTCTCTCTAAATTGCCTATTTTGTAGTGTAAATAGTTAATTTTTATTATTTTGTATTATTTAAGTCCTTTATTATTATTATTATTGTATTTTTGTTGATGATTGTTTTTTATTAAGGTATTGCTAATGTCTTTTCTTAATTATGGTATTTTTTTAATTATTTTTATTTGAATTTCTTTATTGTCTTCAAATTACTATGCTACTGTTATTTACATTGATTTTATATTTTAATGCTAATTGGTTCAGACTACGATGTTCATGGTATCTATTTCCATTTGATTGGCATGTGGTGTTTGCCTGTAAATAATTGTTGCTCTTATGAATGATTATTATGTCACCATACGATATTGATGTAAGAATTAGAGTAAGCAATTGTTGGGAAACCTGTTAAATAAAATAAAAAAAAATAAAAAATAAAATTGCGTCGTTTATTGGAGAGGTAAAATAAAATTAAAAAAGCAAAGGTTTAAAGCCAACAATTGTTTACACCAATACAATTTAATAAAAATGTCTAGTGTCAAGCCACTGATGACATTATTACCCGTCATCAACCAATCATTTAGCTGTATATCTGCGATTGTTATTCCGCAATGACCAAGCACGTTCCCAAAATATACAACACACATTTAAATCTTGGATTAAAGCTAAAAAATCACATTTGCATATCAGAGTTATCTTATTGAAAACATCACGTGTATTGTTAACGTCAGTTTTATCATCCTTCCCAACCCAAACTAATTAAAGAGCACAATAACAATTAACCCTATAAACTACAGGAACAGTACATTAAAGATAGATAACGGTGAGACGGGACGAGATCAGTAAGCTGAGACAACAGAAACCCCTAACAACAAACTATCTAACTACCTAATTTCTCGGACGATCAGTTTCCTCGGCCAGACTTTGTAATAGCAAGATTATTGGCAATAATAAATTGACTATTTTGTAACATCCACTTGTTGGAAAAGAACATAATTTCACACAGTTTTAATTTGTAAATTTTATAGTGCCTTTTTGATACAAGCATCTCTTTATACTATTGTAGGTTTTTTGGACTACTCTATGAATAGGCCGGCTCGAGCTAGCTGGCACCTCTGTATCACAGAAAACCGACATGAAGCGACGGATTTGCTGTCATGTTACCATACATACATACATACATAAACTCACGCCTTTATCCCCGAAGGGGTAGGCAGAGGCGCCACCAGGACACCCACATTTCGCCTTGTATGTTCCGTCCCATGATGTGATAGGGGGCGAGCCTATCGCCATATCGGGCACAAATTCCTGACTCCGGGATGATAATTAATAGAAAAATCCAATATCACTTTGCCCGACCCGGGACTCGAACCCGAGACCTCAGCTTTGTAACCGTAGCGTAATACAACTACGCCACCGAGGCAGTCATGTTACCATCAGTGATATATCCGAATGGTGCATTCACACGTCACTAGTCTCTGAAAATAATGGTTAATGGTTTCTTAGATAACACGAATGTTACACATTGTAATAAAACTAACCCGTGATCAGGAAAGCTGGAAAGCAATCGAAGCGTCGGGAAGTTAAAAATGTAAAATTAAACGAAAACCAAAAAATCCGTAGAAAGTAGTTTTATTTCGAAAAATTTTGCTTGTTTAATCAGTAATCTGTACCAGAATGTTTTTGGGTTATGCTAAGTCAAAAGTCCTTGTAAATGTGTATTGCAAAGCTGTTGATACTATGCAAAGGCGAGTCTCCGCAATAGAAAAGGGTATCTCGGCTCTTAGTGCGTTGGAGAATCGTTCCTGAGACCAATTTCGATAGTGATGTTAGCAGACTCTTGTCGATTCAAAATATTCATTAGAATTATTTTTAAATAATGTCCAATATTTTTCTTTCTTTTAACTAAATAGACCCGGTAATATAATCTCCATATTAACAATCTTGTCAAAAAAAAACCTAATTATATTCAAATCACATTATGTGAATTGGTCCTATTGTTCAGTTAGTAATGCGTAATGACTATTGGGAGTACATACACAACTTAAGTGTCTCGATACATTTTGTAGCTAAATATTGGTTTATAGAAAAAATATATATAAATCTGTGGTTTCGGGCTAAAGATCTAACCAAATACATCGGTAACTTAACTGATATTTTAAACTTTCTTTGTCAGATAGAATAAATAAACAGATAAATGGAGCTTAATAGGCAAAAAAATGTTCGTACTACTTGTAGTTACAACGACGCGGTAACCTATATATACAAGATCCAAGTTTTTTTCTAAATGCCATCCATAAAGCGGTAAATATTTTATATTTCGTCCATAAGGTTGGCAACTTTGTTCACAGAGAAGCCACCGATATTGCATTAATTAAAACATACTCGTAATTCATAGCAGGAAGCACGGTACAGGAATACTTTTCCAGGAATTTGACAATAAAGACCTTTAGCGTCGAGCTCGAAATGTGAGGCGGGAATTTAACTTTGTCTATTCATGCAGTCACAAAAGTTATTTTACAAATTGTTAGTAGGAAAAGTGACTGAAATAATTGTTTATATCGAGCTAGTATTTATTTTGTCTATATAGATAGTTAATGGAATAGCATATTATTTTGTTTGTACAAGAGACCAGTAAATTCTCAAGGTATTTCGCCAAAGTACATGTTTGTTACAGTAAACTTTATATTGCTTTCCTCTATTTTGAGTGCTGGTACTAGTCCGGAAAAGTCCACTACTAACCATGGGCTCACTCAAAAGCCAAACATAGTGGCAAAATATCTTGTTGAATACACGATGTATCCGCATAGAAGAAGAACACATATTTTTTATGTACAAAACTATACTAAGCTTAAAAAAATATAACGAAACAAATTAAGATAAAAAAGAAAACCCAAATCAAATATTTTCCTTTTTATTTTTCTTCAACGAACAGGTCACATCCCTACACATTCCCAGCACTAGCTGGAAGCTCTTACGATCACATCGAAGACACCAGACAAAAGCCTTAGAGTCCATTCAACGTCATCGGACTCAATTGCCAATTCACAATAGGTTTCTCGGATGAATATTCGACTGAATCGTTTCCTAGTTTAAGGTACGTTCCCCATGTTGCGTGTTTGAGGAAAATAAATGCAATAATGTTGTGGTGTGGACTTTAATAATATAACTTAATGGTAGATAATCTACGGTATGTAAAGTCCGCCAACCCGCACTAGGCCAGCGTGGTGGACTATATGGCCTAACCACTCTCAATCGATTCTCTCAATCGTTGAGTAGGCCCGTGCCCTGCAGTGGGACGTATATGGGCTGATATAGATATAGATATAGATAGATAGGTAGATAATCTGAAAACTAACAGAAAGTGAACTACTGAAAGAGGGTACAAAATACAAATATTTCAACCTATATTAATGATTGAAAAATGTTGAAGTATGCAATTTTATCAGCTTCAAAAAGGAATTGTATTGATTACTTTTTTAATGGAAAATAATTATTTTTACCCCGAAGCGTTTATTTTTACGTTTTTTCGAAGTCGATTTTATTTTGTTTAGTTTTTTTCTTCCTTCCCAAGCCGTTGTGTCACATGGCAAACACGAAAATCCAGTCATTTATTAGTCATTACTGGTAATTACATAATGTACCAATTAACCTTATATGAACGGTGAAAACATTACAATTTCTAAGAATTATATCAACATAACACGATGGAAAATGAACCAATTATAATTTGTCAAATATTCCCACGAATATTATTTGCTGACACATTGATATTTTGGAATCACATTTGGAATAAATCGCGAGCCAATATAAGTGACATGTGTCACTCACTAAAATATTTTATTCGGAAATGATTCGCGTCATACCAACGGATGTCATATCAAGAAACCCAATGAGAGTATATGGAAGGTTAGTCATACTTCGCATTGTAATTATGATTTAGTAGATTTATAGTATGTAGATAAAATTGGGCATTATAAAACAACTTTTTTGTGCCATGGAACTTTCTGAATAGTGCTGTTTTATTGTTTTAGCAGATGTATAAAGAATTCTGTTTAGAATCAGTGGTATTTAATTTATTACCTAAAGTTGTTTGTAAGAGTAACCAAATTGCATGGGCATTAACTATAAAATTCGTAATTTTAATATATAATGCATGAAGAGATTGATTAAAGTTGATGAAGCGAAAGTAATATGTCAGGATCGAGCAAAGTGGCGATCCATAGTCTCTGCCTACCCCTATGGGATACAGGCGTGACGATTATGTATATATGTAATATACAATCGGAAAAAGTGTGTACTATGAAAAGATTTTTCCAGAATACTTATACCTATTAGAAAGAACGAGCTGAGGTTTTCATTTGCATTTTGCATAGTATTCCAATGCAACGTGTGCACTCATGACAAATATAACTGATTGTGATTTTTAAACATAAAAGTAATAACTGTATCGTGTTCAAAATGATTGCGTTTGATTTAAATAAATTAGAATTTGATTGGATCGGTTTTTTTTTAATTTTTTTTATTCTATATATGATAAGGCTGTGCAACTAATCAGCCACGTATAGTTGAATGACAGTCATCGACTCTCGGCCGATTAGAATGTTCGGATAAGGTAATTCAAAAACTCAATTATAATCGCAAAATTTATGATAATAAGACGGCCGTCAAAAATCTCGATAGTATCATAAATATCACGATTCTAACGATATGGCAGAAACCCGAAAACATTAAAGTAATTTTGGGTATTAAGTAAAGTTGGAAAGAAATTTTTGTTTGGGTACAGTTAGCTTAATTTTACTGAATATGTTCGTCTTATTCACATAAGGCAGTGTTTCTCAAAGTGTGGACTAAAGCCTACTTGTGTGTGGGTCGGTGCTCCAAAATAATAAGGAGCTTCGTTACTTTCGTATAAGAAACTATGTCATGATTAAATAAACATAAATATTTTAGACCGTTCATCATCATTCATCGGAACTTGAAATCGATTTATGCCTGATGAACAATTACTAATTAGGGCCGCTATTAAAGGCTTACTCCAGCGTAAAGTTATTTACTCAAAATATTTACATACGATGTATTTTCTATGAAATAAGTTAGTTTAAAAATATGGCGTTAATCGGCACTAGATATTTTTCAACCTAAAGAAAGCGGTGAATAAATGATTGCGAAGCTGTGACTTAAGACAATATATTCAATCGACGCATTATACATAATCACTCATCACTCATTTCTCTTGAGGTTATTGGCGATGAATAATTCAAGTGGCAGTTTGCTAGAGCAGATTTTATTCCTATTCCGGAGAGAAGGAAACCGTTTAAGACTCTTCCTAGTGACACTCCTTGGTGGTTTCCGCGTTTATTTTTCGAACTTAATTTATTTTGAGATATGCCCAAAATGTATTCATATTATTTGAAAGATACATATGCAAGGAGTGTATTTCTTCTTCTAAGTAACTGTAGTTAATTGTATTTTACTTAAAAGTGAAAAAAAAATACCCGCGGAAAGAAGATACTCTATGACAATTTAATTGGCATTTCGATACATGTATGGTTTGAACTTTAGTGGCTTGGGACTGAAAATCTATTTGGGTTAAGTAGCATGTAAAAGCCTTCAATCGGTTAACCCTGCGTTTATACCGTATTGGGGAAAAATTCAGCTATAAGTCAAAACGCTATGCTTTCATTATAGGTACCCACACAATTTGACTATGCGGCCCAAAAGTTCCTCATAATTTCTCCCTTTCCATAAATATGTTATCATAAGACTTTGTTATCGTAGGCCCGTTGCCGTCCTTTGAAAATCGATGGGGAAATAGGGCGGGGAAGATAAGACTTTATAAAACCGAACGTAACACCAAAGCCAAGGTTTCAGATACCTTTTCTGTCGTGCCTGTAACATTGTAGTCCAAACTAAAGTAAAGTTTGTACCTACAAAACTCAATAACAAAATTCCGTGGGAGTTTACCTAGCTTCATAAACTATAATAAACAGTTATTAATAATTTGGAATGTCTGCATTTTGGTTTCACTCCAGTAATCTGCGAGCGGATCAGTCCCGGTGGAATTCATGCAATTTTCACCGCAACCTATTTCAGAACTAAATGCGGTGCGGCTACGTAAATCACTCTCTCGTTAAAATGTATTCCGACGGATTAAACACACTCCTCATTTAATAATCATCTCGAATGTATTCATATTCGATGGGGCTCACATTTTAAATTATGAAATACTTTACCTGACATTAATTTATTTGCAATTTTCTATTTATTTTTATACGTAAAACAATCACGAGTACTTTCAATGGGGGTTGGCAGAGACTATCGAATGTCACAAGATATTATAACCTCAAACACTTTTCCGCACATTTCGCTTTTAAGTATTTATCTTGTCATGAATGTGCGCTAGGTAGATAGGTAGGTAGATTTTTACCCCGGACATCCCCGTTAACTCCTATAAAATATATGCTATTTATCTTCTTTCCGAATAATTTAGATATAATTTTATACATGCTCATTATCATCAAAAAAGTTAATTTTAGATTTTTGGTGTCATTGCTTCGCGTGCCTCTCTTGATTCTAGTTCAATTTAGGGCCAATTGCATGTACTAACTTTGCCCATATTTTTGACTTTGGAAATGTCACAAATGTATAGCGATGACATTGTCAAAATTGAAGTTATGGTCAAATTTAGTTTATGCAACTGAGCCTTAGTTGCTAGGTGGCTGAATGGGCTGGATAGTCTAAACTTATTAAATGTTGTATCATTGTGTTGATTTATAGTTTCGATGACTGGCTCAAAACTGGCTCAAACATTGTCTATCTGATATTCTAAAATTATAGTTAAGTTTCGTCGATATCATTTGTGTCCGTACCCTATATTCAACGAATATTTGGACACGTTTTTCAAAAACCACTCGTGTTACATTTTTGGCAAAGCCGGGCAATGCTTTTTGTGAGTTTTCATTAGCTAATTGCAACATTGGTGTGATTGCATTGGGACGATAATTGTGGAACCTAAGACTAGTTTTGATCGCTTCATCGTTGGTTCCTTCCGCAATTTTTATACAAAATTTAAAGGCAGAAGAATCTTTTAAAATCGTTAAAACTACAGTGCTAATGGGTTGGCTAGGCCGCCTGATTCAACGGTCTTTGATTTCTTACATGATTTTTATTCCAATTTCAAATGTAGAAGAGCTTTGTTGTAGGTCGTTCAAGCTGCACTACGAATTGGTCAATTAGATTGGGGTGGTGTCACTATCTCACAAAAAACTAACTAGGTAACGAAAATCCGTCGTAGTGTATAGAATTTTTGGTATCAGACCTCGATGGCATAACTCTGTCGACCGGAGAGATTTAATAGAATTTACTTTGCACCTCATTTATCATCCGGTGCATCGTAATCACTTTCTTACTTGTGCTTAGCTTGTTTTCCTTACGAAATAATGTTGCAATATTAAGTTTCTACATAAATTCAAGTTATATTTCAATACTTCCATTACGTGAATATTCACAAAAGCCACTCTGAGACGTTAACGGCTCCGGCTAGATAATGACGTGTTACTTATAAAGCGGCTCCGGCGAAGGCGTGACAAATAGGGGGAGGCTTGTCGGTGACAGCGACTTACCGACAAACAATATTACTTCTCGTCGGGGAGCTCGATTCAAACCACGAGAAGTTCTGCGTGTTCAGACCAAAAGATAACTGAATTACTAATACATGTCATTACAATCATCCATTAGTCTGTATTACCTTCTAACAAGTATGAAAAGGTGGGGGGGGGGGGTGTTTAGCAGTGGTATTCCTGTGGTGGAAGAGAGAAAGAGAGAGAGAGAGATAAACAAAGAGAGAGTGAGAGAATTTATTAGTCTGCTGGACGGTATAAATCCTTTTCAAGATTGTTTCACTGTTCGATCATAAAGATCTGCTCATACTCATACGTGGGTTGGTGAAAGCAGTACTGGAGTCCACGCGTAAGCACTGCTGCATACCACTAGATCCTATTTTTTGTGGGCTCGATATATTGAGTATACACTCCAAAGCTTGGTTTTCTACGTTAATGTATTTCGTGAATACTATCCTATTTCGGGAGGTGTTTACAGTCTCCGCGGCTTTTCAATTCACAACCGTCTTCATAACCAACTGCCTGAAGCCTGTCATTGGCAAAGCAATCGACAGAATCGAAAACAACTCGTTGAGCGAGGTATAAATAAACACGGTATGACGTGTCCGTAATTCATGTAATTTTGATAGCGGGTCGCTGGTGTCAGCACTAGCTCTACCACAAGTAAACTGTAAGTGACAAGGTGTGTTTATACTTTATAGTAGTAGTGATGGCTGAAGCATCACAATGATGGAAAACATGTTAATTTTGAACAAATTGTTTAAATTTATCTAGGTAATTTGAACGTTAAGACACGTAGCCGTCGTGGTGGACTAAAGCTTATCACTTTAAATATTGCGAAGAGAGGCGTGAGTCCAAGAAAGTTGTACATATTTAAAATAGGAGGATAAACACAACCAACATTGACCCACAATTCATAATTGTCATACGTATGTAATACGATGGCTTGAACAAAGCTTTATTGTATTATAGGCGTGCACATCTCCCCAGCCCGCTATGGGCTAGCGTGACGAACTATTTTACTGGGAAAACTTCTATTCATCATTGAGAAGACTCGTGCCTTGCATTAAGACGCGTCTATATATTAAGTACATACTCAAATAGGTGGTTAAAATTACGAAAAATACGTGAACCACAGCTAGGGACACAACATTCAAGGAAGTTGGAAGAGCGAGCAACATACAATTTTTATTTTCCGTTTTGACGACAAGAAAGCCTACTCCACCTTCGGTACCTTAGTACAAAATAGAACAAAATCAAAATCCAATCCTTACCCCGGAAAACCATTATGAATAAACAATAGCGAATTCAATAGTAAAACTAAGCTATAAGTTGTAAGTATGTGGGTAGTAAGGCGTCGGTCCCACGGTGTGCGGTAACGCGTGTCGGGGCGAATGGCCGCACAACGCCAGTTTTATTGCTGACCACGACCCGGGGACGAACTGCCGACCACTGCACATGCGGGCACTGCCACTTACTGCATAGGTATATAGGTGTGAAAGCTTTTGTTTTATTGTATAGATTTAGATCCTGTATGTACGCTGGAGCCTATCGACTGATTGATGTGGGTTAGGTCGCTGGAGGTTCACATTTGCCATTGTTGGATTTTATAACAAAACAAAGATTAATATCACGTATTGTAATGACACCAATCACTTAAGTTCAAGCGATATTACTTATAACTTAGTATTAAGCACTGCTTGGTACATAACTGTTCTCGTCTTACACAAACATTGATTACAAATGTTTTACAAACCGGAACATGAAAATGCTAACAAACTGTTGTTTCGTGGCAAAAATATGCAAAACGGTGGTGCCTAATGAGACGGACTACAATGTCCTATAAACCGGAACACAACTGTGCTTACACACTGTTGATTGGCATCGCGACAGAAATAAATAAAATAGACTAGAATTAGATTCGGCGGGTTCGATTCCCGCACCGAAAACAAATGTTTGTGTGAATCACAGTTATTTGTTTCGGGTCTGGGTGTTTGTGAGACCGAAAAGTCTCTTGTAGTTTCTGACACTCACGACACAAGACTCGATCATAGTGTGGGGTCAGGACTATGTATGTGACTGTAGGGTGTATTTATTTATTTAAAATAAAATGGCGATTGCGTCAATCGGGAAATATCTATTCACATCGGATATGCTTTGACTGCATGGGCCGTGCGGTGTCATGCCGAAATGATTTTAATTTCCATACTGCAGATATTCGCCGAAATACAAATCAGCTAGCCTCTAAGTCCTCGGTAATTGGCTTCCCAATAGCCATCGCTTTGAATTTGCAAGACTCGATCATAGTTTAGGGTCAGGACTATGTATGTGACTGTAGGGTGTTTTATTTATTTATCATAATAAAAGATACACAAAATAGCCTATCCATACGACCACTGACATACGACATGACTAAAGCATGTTTTTTAAGCGTCTAAAATGTATCACGAACCCAAAGTGCTTAATCTGCATACCATAAACAACTTTCGAGGCGCAGTTGGTTAGAAGCTGGTTCTGAAATGAGATGTCCCAGGTTTGATCTGTTTCCGATATAGATGTCACAATATTTGTATGTTTAAATAAATAAACAAAATAAACACACCCAACAGTCACATAAATAGATTTGACTCCACACTAAGATCGAGTCTTGTGTCGGGTATCAGGAATTATGAAAGACTTTTCGGTCTCACAAACACTCAGACCCGAAATACATATTTGTGGTTCACACAAAAAAAAATTGTCTCAGTTTGGGGATCGAACCCGCGGCCTCTTGTTTCACAGTCGCGTCTAGCCAACTAGCCAACATATGTGACTGTTGGGTGGATTTATTTATTATAAATTTTTAATAGTTATAATACGAAACACCATCAACTGGTTTAGGAATATGACTTCGCCATGATTGATCTGTCTGTAGATTGTTAAATGTTGCATTATTACTAATTCGATTAGGGTTGAGTAAACACGCCTAAGGACCCATTGTCGATTATCGTCTTTAGTTTCCAAGCCGCCCTACATTTCCTTTTCCTTTTGTGCTGCGTTCTTTGTAAACGACTAGTAATTCCATACTATTTTATCATTCTGAGATGTGAAATGCTATGTTTTGAAATAATAAACTTTGTGGAATATGCATGTTCGCTATACAATATGAGTCTTTATTGATTTCAGGTTTCAGGATTTACAATTCGTGTGTGCCTTTGACCTATGGGCTTCCAACCCACAAGTATTTTGCAATTGTATAAAAGTAGCGAATTATAAAGAGACAAATTGACTGATCTTAATACGTAATTTTAAAAACAATTCCTTTTTAGCTACTGTCGAATAAACACTGATACACTAAAGTCTTAACCATAAAACTTCTCCTGAATATTTAACATATCAGATTGAATCAACAAAGGTTTGTACCTACATTGAGTGTGGAGTTAACCTCCGATAAGGCCGCACATTATCAGCACTGCCCGTATCGCACACGTTGCGGCTATCTGGAACAAAGCTACATTCAATCCATTTCGCACGAACCGCCCTGAAATACAGGCGAGGGCAATTGACAGAATACTTTTGAATTTCCTTACCTTTGGACCTTTAACACCGACATTTTAACTTTTAACATTGACAGCCTCCGTGGCGCAGTTGGTCTGCCGCCTGTTAACAAAGAGGCCGCGAGTTTGATCCCCGCACCGAGACAAATGTTACGTGAACCACAAAGTCTCGTAGTTCCTAATACGCTCGACACAAGACTCTGTCTTAGTGTGGGGTCAGAACTATGTATGTGACAGTAGGTGCATTTATTTGTTTATTAACTTAACTTTAAATCCATGCTGCAGTACGCAATGATTGGAAGTAAAATATTATCTGTCCTATTACAAGGCATGAGCACTGCTACGATTGAGGATTTGGTCTCAGTAAACCTCGGCAGCCAGTGTGGGTAGATGAATAACATAATTTAATGAAAACCGATGATGTGGAAACGTAGACTAAAGACTTTGAACAATATCCAAGACTCTAGGCATCACGTTGTTTCAAGTAGTTTTTTTCACTCGCTAATAATATTCAACAGACGATCAATCCATGTCGTTACTACGCTTAATGATTTTATTTATGAATAAAATAATCCAATTATAAATAATAATAATTATCCCCACATTTATGTGTTTGACGTTAGTATGCTGGCTCTTGTAACTGAACATTTTTACATATAATGTAACACGTCGATTCCTCTTCAAAATATATAACTACCCAGCCACATTATGTTAATAACCTTACCTACAGCCGAAAAATGCTTAATTCCGTGAAAATCTAAGCGAACGAAAGCCCAGGCGAAACCTCTAGCATGCAGTGTTCGGGCGGATGTTGGTACAGTCCACACTATGTGTACGCCCACACGTCGTGGCTATCGTAACACAATGCTGCACGTTCAATCTAATTTACACGATCCGACACTTGATAGCGTCTTGGCGAGGCTAGCCCGTGATTTGCACGCGTTCGCCAAGGGGTGGCTTTGTAAATGTGCTGTATTGCGGTGGTTCGTAGGCTAATTTTAGCAATACGGTATTTCAATTATTCTATATTTGTATATGATTATCGCGAAACATACCTATTATATAATTGGAAGATAGGTCGATGCCATAGTTAAGGTTGCTGGTCGAACCTGAATGCGACAGGCAAATTACCGACCAAAGCGGCATACTATGAGAGACATAGCCAGCAGCGGGACCGTACATCCTGTGTAATTCTCAGAACATTTTTAGTTATCATACAATGAATGATGATGATATTTATTGAACGAACTCATTCTTCGATGGAGAGCTCCAAAATGCGAGGCACCATTGTTACTGTCACCTTTGCTGATTTAACCAAAATAAGCAGTAATAGTAACTGTCATATTTATCTGCAGGAAGTCCACTGCTGAAACAGGCCTACCCGAGGGTTTTCGTACCGATGTGTAGGAAGCTATCTGCCTCCAACGACTTCCATTAACCTTTATTGGGTCGATTGTCCACGTTACGAAGATGCTCGATGCCCGTTTACATGGCCTCCACTCGAGGAACTTTCGGCCCCATTAGCTATCCGTTCTCCGCGCCATTTGCCATGTTCATTGCCACTTCATCTTCCTATATTGTCTGTGTAATAAGGAGAAATATCGTGTTGGTGGTTTCCGGTCTTGGATACGGGACGGTGGTAATACAACCAGCAGCCTTCTTAATCCTGAATTCCACTTCATGTCTATACTGTTACCTGTTCCATAACAGACCATACATCGCCCACAGCTGCACTCGGGCTGCTCTAAAGCCGTGCCATCGATTGAGAGAGCCTAGGCCATAGTGCACCATGCTATCCTAATGCAGATTTCACATACCATAGAAATTCACAAGTCACTGTAGTGCAATAATATCCTGAAAATCTTTTATCCACTAAGTTACGTCGCCCTTATAAAAATTCTATTCGTGTCTTACATTTGTCACCTTGCAAAGGTGTTACTTTCAATTTATTATTTCTTCTCTGTCATAGATGAAGAGCGAAATATTTATTTTAAACCTTTCTTGTACATTCATCGAGGTAATATGAGAATTTAGTACATTCTTGCATGGAGTTGCATATTCAGTAATGAAAGCCACTAATATAAGTAAAGGCATAGGCAACATCCATAATGTGTGCATTTAGATTGAGTTTTAATCATAATATAATATTAATTTATTTAATACGTTCAATAAAATCGTGACATGTTAACATAATATAGCATTTATTAGTTCAATGTAAATGTGTACACACACAGCTTGAAATTCGCATTATCATCACCGCTTATTGCTGTATGTTTTCACTATATTGAATTCTTTCTCACAGGAATGGCTTTAAATATCAAAACATTGAAATAAATTAATACTCAACTCAGGAGATTAATACTCAATTTATTTGTAATCAAAAATACTTTCATATGAATGACTCTAAAATATCATAACATTTAAATTTTCGCAAAACTGGAGATTATAAATAAAATGGCGATTGCGTCAAACGGGAAATGTCTATTCACATCGGATATGCTTTGACTGCATGGGCCGTGCGGTGTAATGCCGAAATGATTTTGATTTCGATACGGCAGATATTGGACGAAATACAAATCCGCTAGCCTCTAAGTTCTCAGTAATTGGCTTCCCAATTACCATCGCTATGAATTTGCACGGATTTGGGCCAAATTTGGAGAAGCGTGCGCTGTGAAACGTAAATTTCAGATAGAGACACACACTAATTTGTCCAGGTGTATTTTTTATGAAATCCAACGAAAGAGGAGACGGAACGAGAGATTGAGAGAAATATTCTAGTTCTAGGACATTCATTTTCGTTGTCATAGCCTCCACTGTAGCTGACGGTAGTAGCTGTAGCACTGTAGTTTTGTATGTTTGTATCTATCCCTTTTCAAACAGGCTGACAATTTAAGTTTATTTATGCGCGTATCTGTAAAGTTTGACACAAGGGAATACACTGTTATCCCACAGAACACAACAATGTTAATATCAATCCCCGCACGTTAACAATCTGAATAGCGTGTAATGTTGTTGCGGATGCTTGCTTTGTGTTATCCTCTAATTGATACTATATTTGCTAATTTGCGCCGAACACAACGGCACAAACATGTCAAATAGTCTGTTTGTTAACGATAATTGTGACGGCTCTGTTGATTCAATTGAAATGGTGATTAATCAACAACATTTTCAACAAATCGCGGTTTGGACTTCGCTTAGAATCGATCTGTTTGTTGGCTATTTAAAAATGTAAGTTGGGGCGTGCCTAGAACTGAAATGCTCTACACGGGAATCAAATACAAGTTTTCACGGTTCACATCGTCCATTCGCTAAGACTAGACCAATGAATTTTCATGTCAATTTTTACAACATGAACAATGTACAATAAGGAGTGAGAATATCTTAATAAATACACGTAATGGCGAGAGATTTTTGTAGATCACCAGCTGAAACTGTAATATGCTTCGCTGCACATCAAATGCAGCATAATTAGCTATCACTTTATAGATTCAGTATAAACATGTAAATCTGTCAACTCGCTTTAGGCCAGTATGGTGGGAAAGGACTAAAGAACTCTCAATAGTAGAGTAGTGTGTCCGCCAGTGGGATGTATAGGTGCTGACGTATCTATTATTAATGTTTCAACGCAGTCTAGCCTAGCAGTTAGGACTCGTATCTCGCCCAACAGGTACCATAAAGACAGTGCGAATGGATTCACAGCCGAACATTAGCAATATAAATACATCGTAGCGGTAAACGTTTTATTAGGCGTGGGGCGAGCGGGGTGCAGACGTGGTTGGGACTCTGGACCATGGAGCAGGAGGGGACGTCGCGCGGCGGCGGGAGGGGGCGTTGACCTCGCTCCGGGTTTTACGAGTGCATTTGCACAGTGACACCCCGCCTCCCGCACACCCGTCACCCCCCTCACCTCGCCCCAACACATGCGTGCACGCAGCAACACAAAATCGCAAAAACTGGCCGAATATGATTGATACGGCCGAGATTCGACGACGTCGCGAACTAAATTTAAAAAAATAAAACAGCCAACTTTCCAGTTTATTATCGTGTTGGCGGCAGTCTAAACTTGATCGGTTTACTTTTTAAATTGTGAATTTTAAATCGATTCTGATGTTGGCATGTCGATGCTATCGGCGCTAATCGAGCGTCGTTTGATTGCCACTCGCTAAAATAAAATTTTGTGCGCGATGAAAGCTTTGGGAACTTGTGGACAGGACACATGTATATATGTGTATATAGGATCATAGATCGAGGTGTTACATAGATGAATATTGTGATAAAAAAAAAATTACGCGAGTTAAAAAATGTAAAAAAATAAACCAAATCCGCGATAAATTCTGTAAAAATCAGTTTTATTTCAATTTGTAACATTTGCGTAAATTTAAGAAACCATTATGAATATCATAATTTATGAATGAGGCAATGTGTGAGTCAAGGGAATTTTAGGGCATAATAGAATTTATGCCCGGCGATAGTCTCGCCTCCTATCACATATTAAGACGAAACTTATCAGTTAATAAAATGACATGACACACATGACAGCGTCCGTGGCGCATTTAGTTAGACGCCACCTGTGAAACGAGAGGCCGCGGGTTCGATCCTCACACCGAAGCAAATATTTGTGTGATCCACAGGTATTTGTTTCGGGTCTGGGTATTTGTGAGACCGAAAAGTCACTCGTAGTTGTTTCTGATACCCACGACACAAGATTCGATCTTAGTATGGGGTCAGGACTATGTATATGACTGTTGGGTGTATTTATTTATATTTTAAATTATAACAGAACTCACACACTTAATGTTATAGTGAGTACATACCAAACCAAAGTAACAGCACTACTTCTATGAAACATTACGAGCAATTAAAACACCTTTGATACCATTCACATTCAGCACTACTAATTCGTCAAAAGGCCTGAATCCACAAACGCCGGCAGCAGGCCTGTTGGCTCTAATGCGTGGCCCAAAGTGGCCTGACATTTGTACAAGCCCCATCACAAGTGTGAACCGGGCCACACACGCGCTCGTTATTCCGCTATTTACACTTTAAAGCTGGGTTTCCACGGATAAACCTTTGGGTTTTTAATTTATACAAACTTCATCTGTATCTACTTTCCATGTATGATGTTGAAGGAATCTTGGAACTTCTTGTATTAAATTGTAATTCGTAAAAAAAATTAAAAATCTTAAAACTCAACTTACTGTATCAGCCCTTATACGTCCCACTTCAGAACATGAGCCTCCTCTACAAGTGAGAGTACGATTTAGACGGCTTAAGCCATATAGTCGACCACGCTGGCCTAGTGCAGGTTGGCGGACTTTACATACTTTATAAATAATTACAAATCGCTATGGTATGCAGGTTTCCTCACGATGTTTTCCTTCACCTTTGTAGTGCGTGGTGATTGACTATCAGTACACACATGACTCCGAAAAATCAGAGGTGTTCCCTGGCTTTTGAACCCGCGACCACCGCTCCGACCACCACTCAACTTAAACCACCTTAAACTCTTTTTTATCAGAATAAAATCGAGATTTAGTTCAACTTAATATTTATGGATATTATGTTCTTATAAACTTTAATAGGAACTTTACTTATCGGGTTTACTTTTGATTCGAAAATAAATGTTTTTCTTTTTAATAAATAACATAGGCAAACGTATTAGCCGTAACGTACTATAAACTGGTGATCTCATTCGGCAATCATTAAATTATAATTGATACACGTATGAATTATAAGCCCTTAAATATTTAGAATCAAAGATGCAAGAGTTTACAGGGAAAGACAAAGCTTAAAATATTGGGGTTGTAGCAATTTTTAGATTTGACAGTCAAGCATTGGTGGCCGCTTTTTACACAACAGCAGATACCGAACCAAGCTGTTATTTAAAGCTGCTACTAAACCTCTGAAAACGTCATATAGTGAATCGTTTGAAATTTTTCATGAATACGAAAGTATACATTTGTATTTTACCTTCTAAAGCCCAAATTGCTGAACCTGAAATAATCTGGGACCTGTCGAAGGATATAGGCCACCCTTTGTTAGATTAAATTAAACCTGTAAGCCCTACCTGACCTGTATACGTCTCCTATTTACTTGACAGTGTATATAATTGTGTGGAATGGAGATTGTAAATTAATTTACGCAGGCAAAACTGGGCGGACTCGTAAGTAACGATAAGAGTATTATGTACGGATTCAATGAAAGGTGTTTTCAATAACCTTTATACTATAAATTAGGCCTCACATAACGCGTTGTTGAACTACTATTTCAGAAACGTATACACATTGTTATAAAGAGAAAACTGTATAATACCTTGTTATGTTTACACCAGACAATAGATTTTGAGCATTGTTTTCAGCAACAATTGTTTTATTTTGTGAATTCATTGTAATATAGAAATTACAAGCGATTAATGGGACAGCAGCATTAACCCAGTTGACCAGAAGAGGGGTGTGAAACAGGAGTCCGAAGGTTCCATTTGCGTAAGAATACGATTTTTTTTTAGTAACTAGGCCCGGCTCCGCTCGGGTGAAGAAAATTTTGTACGTGATATCAATTAAAATATTTAAACTATAATACATTTTGAAAGTTTTTAACTCACAACCCATCACTGAAATATCTCTTTTAATTCCGCTTGTGTACTCCCATTCTAACTTCAAAGGTGGAAAAAAAGCTCTAAAAAAACGTTAAGTAGTATGTGAAACAGCTCCTAGTGTCGGTGTTATTTGAGCAGCGGGCCGGAGGGGTCGGGGAGGGGCCGGAGGGGTCGTCAGGGGTCGCGGAGGGGTCGGTCGGCAAACAGCGCCGGCGCAGCACGCACGCCAACGAACCCTCTACCTATTGTTGTAAACATCATTCAATATTATGACTTCTAGTCTCATTCCTCCTGCCACAACATGGAGTCAATATAATATTATTACACGTAGTGCAGAAAGTTTTCTTTATGACACAACCAGTTTACGTCTACTCTTCCGGGAAGAAAGACGCTCTTACTGTCTTAAAGCAGAATCGAAGTCCAAGAAAATAGTTTAAATACACAGGTACACACACACCTGCATGCATATTTTATGCACGGACAAATGTACTCCGTAACACGAGCAGACAATTCAATAGGAACTGAATGTCTACGTTGCGTTAATCACGACTAGTGCTGCATTCGCCTTCCTGATCAATCATCTTCTCACCCAGTGTTTTACATGAATGTGACAATTAAAATGAAACTTTTTAGTTTCAATGATATGTGGAGGGAGAACACTAAAATCTAAAAATGAAATTATATTATGATCGTTGTCATTTGAGGACACGAAACACGTGCAATTTGGCAGCCTTTGTCAGAGTATGGACAAATGGAGAGTCCATTTGTCTCAATAAAATGCACGCCAATGAGCACACGTTCACACAAACAACAAAATATCCGTCCATTTAGTGCTTGGATCGGTCGCAATGATAACAGCGCTTTATCCCTCGCCATACATTCAGTTTGAGTCCAACACCTGGAGTTGAGCCAAATCCTCGGATTTACCGAATGCATTCGTTTATTTATAGTCATATTTTTAGTATGAGTTGCAATATCGACAGGATCGAGTTGTTGGGACAGTTCGGAATTTTTAAATCGATGGCTTCAAACTTCACCCGTCGAACAGTTGAGTGCGCTTCAGGTTTCAGACTGGATTAAAATGAAAATAGTTTCACTTTTGAAATATGTATATCGGCTCAGAGGCTTTCGGTGCAAGGGTACTTCATACATTATTGTAGAGCTTCGAAGTGATGTCAAGATAGTGTAGATTTAAGAGAGATTGTGTGGATCAAGGTGGATTCGTTTCTTATCTTATGAATAAAATACGATAAATGCGATTACTGCTTCGATACAAGTGTGTAACTTCTTACAACGAAACTCGTTTACTTAAAACCTTGGCTTCCACTTAGATATCATAGATACGTTTGCAAAAACGTAAATATATTTTGGCAAAAACAACACGATTTAGACGAGAAATTTATGTGTCAAATACCTATACGTACATCCAAAAATATATTTCTAAGCTATTAAACCTTTCTCTGCGCAATGATCAAACCTGCAGCCTTTTAGCGTAAAGGGCCAATTCTCTAACAATTATTTACGAACTTATATTACTGAATCTTATAGCATTCTAAGTTTTCTTACTTTTCCATACGCACTCTAACTATTCCAAAACCATACTAATCCAACGCGCAATATTCTTAAATAGCAATTCCAAGTTTTACACTTTACGTCTTAATGGATACATGTATAGATTATTTTATACTACGAACTTAAGCCCAAGAATTTCAGTAACGCAACAAGTCACAACCGCAGCGCACATAAACACCAATACTTGACTTCTAAAACGAGAACAAAAGAACAAGGAAGTATATAAAAGGTACTTCATAGCTTACAAGTATGCGGGTGAAATAAGTTAAATATTTTACATTGTAGCCGGCTACACGTGTCCAGTTTCGTAAGTAGGAGCCATACCGAAGACAGGGCTCAGGCAGAACAATAGAAATTGTAGAAACGACCGACGAGCGACGCGGTGCAAGGGAGGAGAAATGGCATGTTGTTGCACTAATTGTTTAGACACCAAAAATATTTATATTGATATCAAATAGTAAAGCTTAAACTCAAGAGACTTGAGACTCAACATTCCAGGACCTCGACCAAGGGGTAGACCGAAGAAGCGCTGGCTTGATGTCGTCAAGGAAGATATGAGAGTCAATGGCCTGACTATTGAGGATGCCGAAGACCGGGCGAAATAGAGGAGACTCAGCCGGAAGGCGGACCCTGGCACCGGCCGGGATAACGCCTAAGTAGAAGTAAGTATCAAATAGTAAAGCTTAAAAACCTAAATAATTTATGAAAGAACGAAATAAAGTTACAGTCACCCATAAATTATTGGTACATTATTCAAAGTGTTAAATGTATACTTCTGTGGATGTCCAAACTCCAAGTGTAAGTAATCTATGACTTTGGCCACTTTAAGATAACTGTGAAAAAACTAATGATAATCGGAACCGTTATAAGAAACGTAAGATTTTGCAAGATGTTGACGACTTGCTGTAAATGTTTTTGGAGGAGCCACGACTGTCGATTGTATGGCACTGCACCTGTCACTAGACGTACTGAACTACAGTGACTGTACCCCATCAAGCCAGTATAAAACCCTCAAACAAAATATAAAGAAAACCGCAAATTATGCAACGCAATAACGTGCAGAATTTAGTAAAACACGCCGCAAGATAACATCGTTTAGCTCCGCTGGCATTTCGGTAAATAACACATTAACAATTGCAATAACACGGCCAACTGTTTGTATGCGCAACACCCCGATGCCTTCATTTAGCTAAAAGGGCGTCATAATAATATTAGTAACATAACCTATTTTGCCTCACTGCGCTGGTAAACTACATTAAATTTTAAGTTTAATTGCAGGTTGTATCGTAGTTGGAAATTTGTTTTGAAGGCTTGGTAGTTTAGAATCTTAGATAGTCTAAAAGCTTTAGGTGTATAGCCATTATCTCTTTATAACTCTATAAACAAGCCCTAGGTCAGGACATTGATCTTCTGTATTTGTACTTTTCATGGCCCAAACATTTCATTAACATCCTTATTAATATTTACCGATATTATTATAGATTTAAATCATATATCAATAAGCCTTTGGATTATTATGAGTTCTCAAGGTTAAAGAAAAAACCGCCTTGCTGTTACTAAAGTTTCACTTCAAAAATAACGTTCAAGCAGGGATGGGACTGGCTACGCAAGCGTCTCTTAATGCGCTTGGCCAGTATTATGTACTACTCCTGCTATATGGCTTAGCCGGTCCTGTCAATATTCGTTCTTAACAGGATACGGATCTACAACTCCTTCAGGATTCATACATTTAGGATCATATTACAGAACTTTAACTGATGTCTGTAGATACAACATTAATTTTGTTAGAATTCTCCATTTCCCATTTCACAACTTACTTGCGTCACAACAATTTCCGAAAATCTAAACTGATTAAATGTTTGTACATACAAACACGCTAACTCTCATGACTCACACCAGTGCCGCAAGAATGGAAACAATACGGCTCGTAAAGAAAAATTAAATATTCCGCCAACAAGGAATTATTGTTGTATTGAAACAAGTGTGCGCCAAGCGAACTGACTAAACATTCTCACATTTACATTTCTTACACTGATTTGAAGCTGAAAGGTAGTGGGGTGAGGGGGAGCGGGTGGAGGATACCAAATACAATGTATGTCTTCTATTGTTTGATGCTAATTGGCAAAGGCTAGGAAATGTTTTTCTATGCCAAAAGCTGTGAAGGGGAAACCAAGGAAGTCCCTTAGCAACACCAACTGTCCCCCTTTTTGGATTCACTAATCTTTTAAACACTTTCTTTATCATTTTCACGTAGAAACATTATCAATTGATCTACAATTGATCAAAAATAGTCATTGCAGTGGTTCGTAGGCGGCCTGTTACATATGAGATACCTACGACTTTGAGAACATTAAAAAATATTCAGCAATCGTAAACTTCAACAAATCGATACGGTTTAAAGATACGACAGATCCACGTAGAGCTGTTGTTAACTCGTTAATATTGCTCAAGCATAACACTGCTGTATTCACACGTCGCCGACGGGGCCGAGCCAATAAATTGCTGAATGAAAATTATGTCACCTATTGATCATAGGGATTAATTGTCGCTAATTGAAGCCCGGAGGACATTATTCAGAGGTTTCAGGTTTATAAGCTGTGTTCATAGTTTCAATTATATAGTGCTATTGTTACATAATTGCTTGTGTGAGCAGTCATTCATCCTTTATTCGATGCACAAGTCTGTCCATATTGTGAGTAAGTATATAACTTTAGGAAATCTTACAATTAAGAGTTAGGGCAAAAATTTGGCTCAGCAGAACCATATGTTCACTTCCTAGGACAAATTAGATCTGGGGATGGAACTAAGATCAAACCGAGAGTAACACTAGTAACAAGTCAGTCTATCCCTTCGGGTATAAAAACGTGAATTAACGTTTCATATAACATGCGCATCCGTTCACATCGCCACAATCCAAGTGGGAAATCATTCATGACCTCAGGACGATAAGAAACACTTCAGATCTTAATAATGGAAGTTAGGAACCTGGTTCAAAAACAAATCATACTTTAAAAATACATACATAGGTAAATGCATTATAATGTAAGAGTCCCAAAAATTCGTCTAACTTATTGATTTTGAAAATCTCTAAAACCGCATAAAGCTATACAGCTGTTATTTTGAAGCTAAATTCGAGTTTTCTTAACCAAAAGGAAAACAGTTTCCGTCTTCCAAGTTGTATTTTTAAGTTATCGCGTTATTTCCTCACCCTTCAGCGTGAACGTGGTGATTTGAACACGTAATGGAGCAATTCGCTTGCCCGCTCGCAGTTTACAGACAAACTCTTTTGAGTTTCTGTTTCAAAAACATGTTAGTGTTTTTTATCGTCGTATTTAGGATGTAAATACATAGTTTTCCTAAAATAATAAGGTACACCTTTTCATTTTTAAAGACACAATGGTATGTAAGGTTTCAATTTTTTTTTAGCAAAAACTAGGTAGTTATTTACCATCCAAAAACGACGAGATTTAAAAATATGCAAAAAAAAAACTCGGTGTTTTGCGATATTTTTAGCTGAATTGTGTCTGTAATCACTAAAACTACCAAATGAGATAAAATATATTTTTTATGGTCGTAATTGTACTTTAAAGTGTCTACAAAACGCTTAATGTTAAGTACAATGTCATCCTAATGAAGTATCAACCGCCGAGACATATGTGGGTAGGTACATATCTACCCTTTAAAATCAAATGCAATTTAAAAAAACGTTTTTTTGAAGTCGGTTAAAAACTTCAATAAAATCATGTACACATAATGCCCTTTTTAAATTTAAGTGTAAATCTAGTCCAAGCGCAAAAAAACTGCAATAAGAATATCCTGTATTAACAATATAATGTTCTGAGGTCTCAGTTAAAACAAGCGAACCCTTTAACGGCCGCTTACAATTTGATTTAGAAAGCACAAAGGCAATAAATATACACACGCAAAGTCGTCTGCGTATAGTAAATAACAGGTTTGGCGTACACACAGGGACGGATGCAGGGAAGAGGTCCTGGGGACAAGGCCCATATACTTCTCATCGCTGATATTATAAGCACTAAGGAAAAAATTAAATATTTTCATGAACAGACTTATCAACATAATAAAAAAAAACGACCTTATAAATCTGCACTACAAAGTGAATAAATATTATTTATTTGACGACTTTGTCGATCTAAAACCCTGTGAGAAAGGCTATGTACATATTATTATATACTGTTACCAAACTAATGAATGATAAAATTAAATACGCAAATGTATTTAAAACGCTGGTTCTCAACATCTACCCAAAGTGAGAAAAAATAATCTTTTCCAGTAAAATTTATTTGATATTGAAAATGTTCATCAAAGTGAACGCTTATCACTGTTTACTTACCACGGCTTTTAATTTAATGCGTTGATATATATTTATTATAACTAGATAATTTATGTCTGCCACCAACGAGACAAGCATCTAAGTGTAATTTCATATGTCTACTTTAAAGCGATGAGCATCTAAATACCTAATATTCTTTATAATGTATCTAAAAGGGCCCATAAACAATTTGCCAAATGCATTCCCTCGTGCAAGCGTGGACGTCGCCGCGAACTGTGTCGCAGCCCATGAGTGTCGCGAAACTGAACATTGCTTTTTAAACCTTTTTGTATGCAATCCCTTACACTGCCTTTTATTTGTATTGGTTTTTAATTACTTTTATAGAGATTGTGTTTCATGCTTAATTATATTTACGTCTCTTTCACGGGGTTCTTTGTTTCGTGATTCTTGGTGGATTTTTTAAAAGTGTTATTAATATGTTTATTGAGTGCTATATAAAATTGTGTATTAAAGAACTGCTGGTAAAGAAATATTGGTTCTAACTTAATAAATCCAAAACTCTAGCAAACCATGCAGTGAGGAATCGATTCCCAAGTGGCTAATGGTGGCTGTAAGCTTTAATGGCAATAAGTTTTAATTTAATTGGTCGAGCTATCTTACCGGCATTTTATTGTAACAAATCATTTCAATGGTGATCCAACCCGAAGTATCTATACATAGTCGTTGTCTCAGATATGCTAATATGTTGTACCAGTATTCAATATTTAGAGTACTTCGTTTATTGATGGACGTAGTCCTTTGTGAATTCAACGATTAATTTATATCTACCTAATGGATCAAGTAATTCAAGGATATAATAATATTTCGGCCTACATACACCTACTGCTGAGCAGCGCAATCTAATGTTCCATTGAGATGGTTAAGAACTAAGGCTACAGTCTATCGCGCTGGACTATTGCGGAATGGCTTCACATATTATATGCAAGTTTACCACGATTTGTTTGGGGTCTGGGTGTTTGTGAGACCGAAAAGTCTCTCGTAGTTCCTGATACCCACCACACAAGACTCGATCTTAGTGTAGGGTCAGGACTATGTATGTGACTGTTGGGTGTATTTATTTATTTATTTTTGTCTTTAAGTATGCGGTAATTAACTCCATCAATACATGGTTCCGAAAAATCAAGTATATTGAAGAAAATCTTTGTTTAAATAAGAGCTTAAAATGCGCGTAGTTGGCTTTCTACAAGACTATTAATTACTTTATGACTCATGACAAAATGTGTCACTTTGAATATTGGTTTTCCCGAAGTTTAAGACAGACTATCGTCGATCGAAGTCATATCTCTCCTAAAAAACTTTGACCATCATATTATTCAAAAAAATTAATCAAACATAAGTAATTTGCTAATAAAACTAGACCTTTAATATTAAATTAAAGAAATATTACCATATTTTCTCTTGGAAATCCAAAAAACTTTTAGTGATTGCATAATCGATAGTTTTGTATAAATTAAATGCTATACTATGACGTTATTAAGGATTATTTCTATGCATAGTGAAATTATTGTTTTACGTCATGTTACTTAAAATACATAGCCAGTACAATATAAATTAACACATTACCCGCTGCGCTTTCCACGGATGCCCTAAACAGGATCAGGTAGTTAAAATTCGGCCGCGCGCTACCTGTCCTCTGTTGATCGGCGACGGTGACCGGCCGTCGCAAAAACTGCGCCGCTCCCACGATCGCCGGTCAACGACCCCGCAATGATGCTAATTTGACGAATATCGACTGACCACTTTATCCTTAGTTATGGACTAATTTATATTGGGCGGTGAGGTTTTTTTGGGGTCTGCGATGTTTTAATGTGTGCGTTAATTAGATTTTTTCGTGGGTTGTCGCGCTGTTGTGGTTCAATTGTATTGTGAGTGGAATCAATATATCATGTATTCATTTGTATATACTCGTATGTATAGATTTCCATTACGTATGTAACCTAAGTTTTTATTTATTTCTTTTTAGAATGAGATTTATGTTGCCAATTTTTACTAGACAATTCTGATTGAATTTGGACCCTTTAAAAAATTAACATTCTTTTGTTTTTCGAATATTTAGAAACGGAGGTGGTATACAATTAATCAATAATAGATTTAATACAGACACCAAAGTTACATTCGGATACCAAGTCGATAAATAATGCTTGGGTCAAGGAGACTTTTTCATTAAGTAAAGATTATGATAAATAATAATTTATCAGTGTTCGATGTTTTATCTATATTGTTTATAAACTTATTTGAAGGCTTGAAGCAGTCTTAATTATGGATTTTTATGATGTTTTTATTATCAACTTATGTTTTAATTACGATAAAGTAATGGACAAAAAGTTTTTATGGATTCAGAATGATCTCGGGCGGCGGAAGACGAAACGCATGACTTTAATTAGATGTTTTTTTGTGTTAGTTTTACAAAGAGGTCCATACAGTCCACCTCGTTGGCCTACTGCGGGTTGGTGGACTTTACACACCAATCGTATTCTCGATGGTAGAGGAGGCCCGTGCCCTGCAGGGGGACGAACATACCGGGTATATCAAGACTGCGACCGAAAACGAAACCAGGTGGTAGTTTTAGTAGTTACGAACACGATGCAAATAAAAATTTCGCCAAAGTCACAGATATTTTTTAGACATACATACATACATAAACTCACGCCTTTATCCCCGAAGGGGTAGGCAGAGGCGCCACCAGGACACCCACATTTCGCCTTGTATGTTTCGTCCCATGATGTGATAGGGGGCGAGCCTATCGCCATATCGGGCACAAATTCCTGACTCCGGGCTGATAATGAATAGAAAAATCCAATATCACTTTGCCCGACCCGGGACTCGAACCCGAGACCTCAGCTTTGTAACCGTACCGTAATACAACTACGCCACCGAGGCAGTCAATTTTTTAGAATTTTTTAAAAATCATCGTGTTTTGGTGGTAAATACCTAGTTTTTGCGAAAATACTAATTTAAACCCTTACGTACCATTGCGTGTTTAAAAATAAAGAGGTGTACATCATTATTTGAGGGGAATGATGTATATACCACCCAAAAACGACGATAAGTAAAAACACAAAAAAAAACTGCGCAATTTTTACTTGCATTATGTCTGGAGTCACTAATACTACCACCTGGCTTCGTTTTCGGTCGCGGTCTTGATATACCCTGTATATGGGCTGATACAGATTCTCCTACCAATTACATTTATTCGAGGACTATAAGTATAAATCTACCCGTTTCTTTTTGGCTGTGGAAGCCTTTGACGGATGTCTATTTTCAGCAGATTCATGTGGATTAATCGGTCGCCAGCCAGCGCTTTGCCTGTTCGATCTCAGCACCCATTTACTACTCCGTTTATACTTGAAATGTTTATGTTTTGATTATACCCGGTCTAGAACACCCAGCATTATCGGATAGATAAATTTTACTTCACTGTTGGAGGAATACGTCGATATACAAGGCGTTTGATATGTCAAAGTAAAAATAAATGAATGGTACCTGAATATAATACGGGGTTTGTCATCCCGGGCGGCAAGATCCATTCATGTTTCTGCCTAGTCTCCACCATAACATCACATCTTCGGCGTCCTCGGTCGTTAGAACATTGACTTTTGTTTTCATCAGCTTTCTCAGTTGTATTGACTCTTCCCTGACGACACCATCGGCTTTGTAGTCGGCTTTTACAACCCGCTAGTAACAAATAAAAATGCTACGTAAATTGTTATTCTCAACTCGGCCGAAAAAAACTGAGAGCAGCTTAGTAGAGAATTGATGAACGGCGTTAATAGACGTTATCGTGGTATTAAAATTTAGTCTGTCTAGACAGTTTTTGTTTAATTTTTTGCACGTAATTTATTCAGGTTTTGACTACTCAAAACTAGAATTCAAAGTAATAAAAATATGCTGTTAGTTTTCTTAGTAAGAAAAACATTAATTCCTTGTCAAAAAGCTCTTTTCGAGATAACGTTACCGGCCGACTGTGAAATCACCCGTTTAGTCTTAGCTGCCTCAAATGTCAGTTTTGTTTTATTATGTAGGTAAAAAAATTTATTTAGTCGTCTCGTTGGCGTAATGGCAGCACAAATAGTGAGGTTTTAGGTAGGTAGGCTTTCGATTCCTTGCTACTTACTAATGTGAATTACGAAGTAATCACGGCCACAACAATTCACATGATGCGAATGTCATTATCAGCAATTTGCCCACGATAGTCAGAGATTTGGTAAGAAAAGGTTTTCTTAAATGGTTATCTACGTCACTAATCGAATGAAATACGACAATAATAATGTTATTTATCAGCATTTTTCTGTAAGACGTTATTATTGACTACAGACCCTTTCAAACCAGGCCTTTTAAACGTAATCAACACAAAATAAAAGCCTTCGTGGTTTCAAAATAGGTAAAATATCTTTATATTTTTGTACAGTTAGGTTCAGTAATATTCAGTTACTTTAAAAGTTCCACAGGAACGCAGACTCTGTTCCCCATTTAAAAAAACAGGTAGGCCACGTCCTAAGCAAAGTCGGGAGCTGATGTTAGTATAAATAAAAAAAATTAACACGTCGATGTGTCTAAGGTCACAAAACGACGTGTGAAAGCGATGCCGGCGCTGTTTACTTAGGCGGCTAATGTTTTCATTTCGTTTTAAGTGGCCAGAGCGGCCGTAAAATGGACCCGCCGTTTCTGGCCGTGTCCGAGTTAATTAAGTAGTGGATAATATGTACCGATTTTATTAATATTGTATACTAGATGACTGACCCGGCTTTGTCCGGATGCTTTTAAGACTGTTTGGGCAAGATAGGAATTCCGGTTATTCTGACAAAGGAAATGGTTGTCCTGTGATATTAGGACCTAATATGCCTAATATTAATAAATATAATTTGTGTTATATTTACTTAAGTTTCTACGTGTTCGGTACTTGCCGATACGCGTTCAATATGTTACGCATAAATTATGATTTTTTAGCTAGTTAAGTCAATAAGTAAATTATTCAAAGTTTACAAGTACAATGAAATAGATATTAGATAGTTGTTATTTTTAGTGCAATTTGATTTGAAGACGGTTTTTAATTTTCTTAAAATGTTTTATAACGTACACGGCCCGTATATCATAGAAACTTATTAAATATTTAACAAAATTTCTTACATTCTCTTACAATTCCCAGTCGGAATATAAGAAGTACCAAATGTATCTTTTGTGGTGCGCCGTAAATCATGCCATATTATTTTCAATTTGCGCTGAAAAAAGGCTTTTAGTAAGTCAAATATAATATATTCAGACATACATCTTCAAATATTTTTATTAGACAGTATTAACATTAGATAAGTTTTATTACAGAAATATTATTTTTATTACATCTGCTCTATAATTTTAAAATCAACCTCTTTTCAGTAATATATTTTGGTAATCAAATAAAAAATATGTCTTAATTATTCTAATACAATTTTCTATATAAACTTGGAAAATATCGTGGTACACATTTCTATAACTACAATTGTATTTCATTGAAACATATGAACGAATCTCTATCTAATTTATTAGAAATCATATTTTATACATATTTTGAAACTATGGTTGCTATGAGAACGGTACGCAAGTGGACGCATATTCAGGAATCTTTCTTCCGATATTCAAAATTAATAGTAATGAGCATTAACGTTTTGGTCGCCATTTTGAAATTTTAAGTTATTGGTCCAATTGGTCTCAAAATCTTTAAAAAAATATGAAAATAAAAAAGATTTTACACTGTATACTTGTATTATTATACAATTGTACAAACACACAACTTCCTTCTGTCGAGTCGTTTTAACCGTGCGTTGATATATTCAACCAGAATAACGAGTTTATAAAAATATATTTTTATCGATAAATCTTTGTCCCTAATAAAAATCGATTTTGCAAAAGAATAGCTTTTATATTAAACCGAAAATTTGTTCCCTATCTCTATTGTATTCAGATGGTAATTGGAGAGTATGCCGTACTTATAGAGGCAATGGAGTAAGCTCTATAAAATGGAACACTATTTAAAATGCGAGTTTTTTATTCGGCAACACGATTACATTCCTTAAAGTTTATTAAGCACTCGTTCGGCAGTAACACCATTGGCCACTGCGACATACATAAAAACATTTTGCGCAATCTGCCATATATAAAAGTTATTACTAAGCACACAACCAAAATTAACAACAAGTACTTGGAACCGAACAAACCTATTAATTATATCAAAAACATTGCAAAGTCACGATCTCATCAGGGCGCATCAACCGTAACTTTTTTATATGAAAAATGTCACCAAAGAGTAACGAGCACGGGAGCAGGGCCGCTTTTTTCCCGCCAAATATGCTGTTGCAGGGAGCGATAAAAAGTGGTAATTGTGTCGGAAATCGCAGTTGCAATTTTCGGCAGGTTTGATGTAGTTTTTGCCGTGCGATGATGGGTCGAGGCGCAGAGCCTGTGGTAATTGCGCGCGCATTCGCAACTCACCGCGCAGACGACAAGCCATTTTGGATTCTTGTATGTTTGTGTTCGGTGATTAGTGGAAAGTATGGATTGCTCGTAAATAGGTGCGATGGCACTAATAAATAGCTAATAACTGGTTAGGAACGCATTAGCGATACGATGATAATCCATGTCATCTTCACACGCATAAGAGTTGTTAATTATAAAAGATTGCAAGACAAAGGTCTACAAAAACATTATAGGTGTTGCTATAATTAAACTCAGCTTTTATAAATTCGTATACGATATTAGAAAGAAGAAGACTATGACCTAAGAAGACTATTATGGGAATTAAGTTGTAGTTTAATTAAGTCTTATTTCTACTATATATCTACAGAATATATCAATCGTGTCATAGCAGAAATCACCATATAACTGGTATTTAAATAAAACATTGAGCAAACTTTCCCGGTAATGAAGCGACTTCAGCGTAGCCTTCATTTGCACCGATAGCAAATGTTGACACAACTTGTGAATAATTAACAGTAAACGCGTTACATTAATCACTCCCGTTCCGTTCAGACTATTATCAATATTTACCTTTAAAAATAATGGAGATATTTAATTAATTGAACCGTAAATACCAAGGACATATTCGCGAAAGAGTTAATTCCTGGCAGCAAATGATCTTACACTTTTAAGGGTAATCATTGTGCAAGATGTTTAAAAATTCCCACAAAATATACTATGTGGGATAAGGGCATGCTGTCCCGGAATCACATATAAATTACACTATGATAAAGTTAAAGGCCTTACGTCGTGGATATAAAAATAAATTACTAATCGTAAAAAATAAATTATGAGTAAAAAATATTTTTTATTGTCGTGCTTTTATTTTAATGCGCTAAAAAGACTAAAATAAAAGCGTCATTACACAATTGGTTACGAAATAAAAGCTAGCCACGGGATTTACCCTATTTATATAATCAAGTAAATTAAATAAGTATATTTTCAGACTAAACAAATATGAGTATATAATCTTATTTCAAATCAATCGGTTCTAAATTGTGTTGCAAGGTTGAAGGTTCTACCCGAACATACATAGTTACATACATTGCAAGTTCAATAAAAGCTTGTTAAAACAAAGAGATAATCTTTGATTCTTATTTATACATACAAGTTCTAAAGTCGAGCAAATTTTGTATTATCACTTCGTTGTTAATGTGGATATCATTTTCATAATAAATATGCTCAAGAAACTTGCCAAACAAGAAAAGATGTCATATTTCCAATTTAATATCAAACATATGTACATACGAGTATGGCCACTTATATGAAGTTATTAAAAGATCCCAACCAATTACTGCATGGAAATTAATTAAGAAAGAATTTTCTTCAAGTGCATAATAATAAATTGAAATAGTACTCCGGTTTAATTCACACAAGAATCTAGATGACTTTGGAAACTTTCAATAAAACTGGAATATTTTAGAATAGAGCTAATTGAAAGTGGGTGCAAAGTCGGCGAGTGCTTATTAATAAATAAATCCAAAGTGAAATATCTTGTTTAAGTTATATTAAAACGCTTTTGCGTGCGCTCTGACGCTGGATAGTGGTTCGGAATAGTTTAAAATAGAGATGAGACTTCAGCAATCTATTAAATTATATTTTTTCAAATAATTTTGGTAAAGGAAAGAGATTTCCTGGAAAAGTTAATCGAAGGCGGGTAATGGGGCGAAAAGCCCTCATAAATAATTACAATATGTTAATAATTAGTAATAAGTGTAACAACATTAACAATGTTTGATATTGTATCACAGTTTCTTTGTATCAGCAATGGCCAGACATAGGTGGAAGAAATTAAAATAACTTTTTTTTGGGGCAATTTTACACTATTAAGGGACTTAAAGAAAACATGATAATTTCTGTAATGTGATAAATGTGTTTCGTTTATAATCACAAAACTACCGTGTTATTCGTATTATTGCGTCTAATTTTTACCAGTTAAATTGAGAAATATCATTATAATAATTATTGAAATGATTCCTTCTCTTATTTCCATCCCAAGGTAGTCGGTAAGAGATTGCCTCGAGCGATACGACCGCCTTTTGTACTATTATCGAATGTAATGTTTTATTTGTTAAGCTTAAATAGTGTACAATAAAGGATATAAATAATAATAAATAAATAATAAATAAAACTATTCCGTACGTCTTGTTTTTATATAATTTATCAGATCATACGATGTTAAGCTTAATCGATACTTTAAGATATCGATTAAGATTGAAAGATTGGGTGACATCTCTAACTGCGCCGAGTCTAGACTCAAACGCAATCGTGATACACCTGAGAACATAAAAAAATAAGAGCCACGTCAATTTTCATAGCGGATCGGCCGCTCGCGCGTTTTATTGCCATTTTAATACAGTTAATTAAAATTTTCTAGAAATTATATCTTTACAGCCAGCGTCAATTTACATGTTATGATTAAATAAAGTGATTTTATTATATTTATTTACGCCGGCCCTTTTGATAATCTATTTATATTGCTTCGGTGAAATGCAAATGGAAACGAAATTGCTTTACTAATATACTTTTTATGTGAAAATGTACCATGTGGAAAATTTTAGTATTTTTTTGTGGGCATATGGAGCAATGACTTATGAAAGATATGAGACGAATTGAGAGCACATTGACATATTTTAATTAGATTTTTTTATGGACCGAAATCTCTTTATTGTTTTGTGATCACATGAACATTCACAATACCAGTGAATTTTGGTATGTCACTGATATCTGAAAATCATAGGAAAGGGATTTTTATCCGGCTAATACAGAGTTCGACGTCTACCTGTAAGATAGACGTTTTTCCAAATATAATTTGGTTGTTCCCGGAAAATGTTTTAGGAAATCGTTGTGGAGAAAAGTTTGGGAGACCGATGGGGTTAGCTGAAAGCTAGGTTACCGACCGAAAGCTGAAATCTGCCTAAGACTGAAGAAGACATGGGATTTTGGATCACCGGCAATATCCGTCATTGTATATCTAAAAGAACAGTTACGTTATTTCCAATAGAATTGAGAAGATGTATGCTAAATGAATATTACTTGCAGTGCAGTAGCCGTGCGGCAACCGCGTTGTAACGGGCTCACATTCCGGATGTGGGCGACCACATCTGTTTGGTCGTTCTAAGGAACCGTAGAGCTTGCGAACCTTTTGTAATATCGGTCCCGTTCCTTCAAAATGACAACTAGTCGAACTGTTTGATATTGTAGGAGGATCGTATTATCCTTACCAGCCTATGGGCACAATATGATCCAGGACCGAGGATTCTCCAGGTGTGGCGTTGAACTCGAGCTTCCCTCATACATCCCCAGGTGATATACATACATACATACATAAACTGACGCCTTTTTCCTAGAAGGGGTAGGCAAAGGTGGCCACCAGGACACCCACATTTCTTGTATGTTCCGTCCCACGATGTGATTGAGGGCGAGTCTATCGCTATATCGGGCACAAATTTCTCACTCCGGGCTGATAATGAATAGCAAAATCCAATATCACTTTGCCCGACCCGGGACTAGAACCCGAGACCTCAGCTTTGTAGTCGTACCGTAGTACAACTGCACCACCGAGGCAGTCAGCGATATACTGTACTTTAATTACTACTGAAATACGACTACGTTCACAGAAATGAGATATCCGGACTATAGAGTTATGGTCAATAGTATCCACGTCATAGTATGAAAATAATTGTTCTGAAATATCCTGTTTTTCTTCGTAATGTCCGAAGCCGTGTTTTATCTGTAAAATATCTTTATTTTGCCAGTATTATCTTTTTCTATCTAGATTACCTGTTACATTTGTTAATAAATGAGTTCGAAACATAAAATACAAATAACAATTTCGTAAAACAAATGTCTACTCCAGAAGGTTCGTATCAAACGCATTACATTTAAGTAGGACATAAAAACTTCAGCTGAACGAGGTAATATCGGTTCTCAATAAAATGATAGATTACGTTTAATCCCCTGTCAAGTTAAAAGTAAAGCTCTCGAGTACTGTGTACATTCACAGAATTATTGATGGTTGCACTACATTTTTACCTTTTCAAATACTAATGACGCAATCCGGTCCTGTCTGCCTTTATTCCTACACTCTCCAGACACATTATTTTTAACACGACAATTTAATTAATTTACTCAATGTATTTATATACTATTGCATGTGTGTTATTCTGGTGTATTAAGCTATAAGACTAAAAATGTATCAAGATCCGTTCAGTAGTTTTGCGTAACTGAGAAAGCATTTTCAAACATTTTCACAAAAAAAACCTTTTGATATCTATAATTTAACGAAAATTTCGACGGCTGCATAGTAAAATGAGTTATCTGCAATTTGGCGATTTTCTGATTATTGCAGTTACAAAGAATATTGAGTTCTATAATATGGCAAAATAAAAAAATACGAAATGTCTTATTTTTTGTACCTTTGTCACCGTAAAAGAAGAGAACTACCCATTTTTTTCTAAACTTGCACGACGTCAATGCGTTTATACGACGTTGGTCGAATCTACGCCGGATGAGAAGGGCGAGCGCGTCACGCATATCAAATAATGAGTAATTTTTAGTCATAATTTTAATAAAAAAAATTCAGAAAAATATTTAATATTACGTAAAGTTATATTTAAAACTTACTTTTCTTCGTTATATCATTATAATTGATAGTGATGATCATCATTATTTGATGCTTATTTATTATATAGTCCAGCGAAAAATCAAACGATTTATTACTACAATAAACAATTTTCATCAATCCCCACAGCTTAAACTCCGTATTAACGAGCCGTATTGACACAACTCGAAATCATTGAAAATGTAAAACGGCGAAGCGCAGGCGGTTACAGTAAACTGCTCGTTTACCGCCGGATGTGAGGAGGTCGCCATGAGGATGGCGAGGTAAGGGGAGGTGAGTGGAGACGTGGGGAGGACGGGGGCGGGACGAGTCAATATTTAGCCGCGGCGGGTGCGCGTGCGCCGCTTTCCGGAACCGCACCTGATCACACACGCCGCTGCCGGGCCCGCCGGTCAGATGCATCGCGCACAAACACAGGCTGAGCTGAATTTTTATTCCGTTAACGTGATTTTTTAATAAATTGCCTCAAGCCGAGGAATAGTCTAGAAGTAGTCAAAAGAGGTAGTATCAAGTTTGGACTATTTTAAGAATAGGTCGTAAATGAATGAAGAATAATGAGTGAAGAAATTACGCAGAAAATTATCGAGTTGAAAAGATAATGAAACATGAATTAGAAACCTTAAGAACCCAGCTCTTACAATTCCTATTACCGAACTACTAGACGTCTTCGATGTAGTTTCGTAGTCAATATAGCATACTTTAAGTAACAACGTCTAGCGATACCGTCGCCTATCTCGTTTTCCCGCCTTCCTGTTTTTAAGATCCCATTAGCTTCTCTGAAAATTCCCAGCGTCGGTGAACTGTTAGCACTTTAAAATGATTCCGCGGACTTTGTACAGCGAAGATTGTGAGAATAATACCCTATTTCAGCTGCTCGTGGGTTGAAAATTGCCTCGCATCTTGACACTTTTTAAATGGGATTATAGAGGACGAAATGAGACTGCATACTAAATTTTAAGAACGTATTCGTATAGCTAAAAGGTATTTTTTTAGTGTCGTGTAAATAACGAATTGGGGTATTGTTTACCTAATAGTCAATATCCATGCCTTTATTCGTGGTTCCGTCCAGGTTGAATAACCATTATAGACGAACAAAATCATGTTGTCTTTTATAAACACACGTTACACTGAATTTAGCTCAAAACACTACCTACACAAACTTTTCAATACATCACACCACATCAACCACAAAAATACAAAAACATAATAAAAAATGACCTAAACAAATCTCAAAAAAAAAAAACCACCCTGTACGCGCGAAACATCGAGTTTTCTGCTACTGACAACTCATATTGGGAGGTAAACGCACCCACAACGCCATTAGCGGCTAGCACACACGAACATAATTTAATAGAAGCAAGTATCGCAGCGCGCTCAATCGATCACCACACTTATCTAGATGACACACTTTACATGTACCTGTTCGCTTAGATTCTTCCGTTTACGTGATGGGGAGGTATTTTGTACGCGATACGGACCGAATTTGCATTCGATTTGCAAATGAAGTCGGGTAGTGGGAACTGATGGTCGGTCTTCAGATCGAAGGAAAGTTGAAAAGACGGATAGAAAAAAGGGTCTAATATACTGTATAGCTTTTGAAATCTTTGTTACTAGAAAATTGTTGCTTATATACAGGATATATCAAGACCGCGACCGAAAATGAAGCCAGGTGATCGTTTTAGCGGTTACAGACACAAAACAACTAAAAATTTTGAAAAAACAGCAACGTATTTCTTTTTACAGTATTTTAAAAATCATCATGTTTGGGGGATAAATACCTAGTTTTTGCAAAAATAAACCCTTCCATACCATTGCGTGTTTAAAAATAAAGTGGTGTATGTCATAATTTTCAAAAAACTATGTATTTATCACACAAATATGACGATCTAAGTAAAAAATTACAAAAAAAACTTGACGATTTATTTTGTGAAATTTTTACTTGCATTGTGTTTGATATCACTAATACTACCACCAGGCTTCGTTTTCGGTCGCAGTCTTGATATACCCTGTATAATAAATGTTACATATTAGGAAAATGTCTCCATTTTTGTCAACTTTATATTTACTGGTTTTTTAAAAATCATTAAAGGTTTTTTAAAACACACTCTTACGTACTGTGACGTGTCCGATAGTGGTTTTTCGTTCCGATACTATGATCCTACCACCGCATATAATATTCATTAGTGTTATTTAATTATACAAACGACTCAAAATTATTAAAATAATAGCGTCAGAACAAACTCTTGAAACAACGTTTATTTTTTTAAAACATTAACAAAACTGTGTCCATTTATTGTGTTTTTTGCAGAAAAAGCTTCTGTTTACGGAGTCAGCGTAAGAAAAAGCACTGGGGAATTGTTAATGTGTCTCGAGATGTTTTAAAAACAATGTAAATGTGTTTTATCATTTTTGCTCTTTTAAAACTTTACTAATTTTGTTTCAGGGAGTGGTATATTTGTTCTCAGTCGCACTTTCGATTGTAGAGTAAGTCTGTGCCCTGCAGTAGGCCATGGATGGCCTCAATAAAAAAACAAAATCAAAATATTCTTTATTCAAAAAGTATTTTACAAGATCTTTTGAATCGTTCATTTCAGCTACCACCGCTTCGGAACGTGTTGTAGCTGTGAAGAAGTAACGGCCCAAGAAACACCCTCAACAACACGAAATGTCTTCTTTTTCTTTTTCTTTTGTTTTAAAGCCATTTATAATTACAATGGTTAGTGTCATATAAATGTCACGGAGTTGTTGGCTGATACAAAGAATTGTGTTTCAGAGGTAAATACTATTTATAATTATAACTCAAAACCTAATTGAATTATTGTCATCAAAGCGTAGAATAAAGACGAACGCACAATAAGTTTTCGCGGATATGGTCGCCATTGTAGATTCAAGTAATTTGATTAAAACCAAATGCTTTAAACTTAAATTTCGCAACAGTTGGGAACTAAACGTTTTGACTATCCTAACCACCCACTACTGAAACTTGTGTAGGTCGAAATCAACAGAGACGCAGAAGATTTCACACGAGCAATGACTCTGTTAGAAATACACTTAATTTACACTGAAATTCAGCCTCATTGTTTAAGGCATCTGTGAAATAAAGTAAACTTTCTCTAAGTTTGACTTATTAATATGTTACTTATTAAATTATTCGAAATTTTTAGTTGTATTGTGTTTGCAGTCACTGAAACTACCACCTGGCTTTGTTTTTGGTCGCAGTCCGGATATACCCGGTATAATATTAAAACTGACTTACCAGGGCCCTGCTCACTATATCTGTAGCATCACATTAAAGGCCTCGTTCACCATCTTCAAGTAAGCCGTTGATTAGGCTAGTCATCAGTTAAAGTCACCCGTAAATAAAATTTTAACTCAAGTCCTTACCCCAACACGCGTTATAAATCATTCACAATTCAGTTTTTTATAAACGTGCAACAACCCACACTCTTTGTTAGTCATCAGCTGGAAATCGAATCTTGGACATCAAAACGGTCTTCTCATTTCAGTGGCCACAATAGCTCACAGCTATTTGTGGCGACTAGATACACTGTTAGGCCGTGTGCACACTAGCATGGATTGCACTAAAAAGTATAAATAAAAGTTAAAAATATGTTCTGAATCCCTTATTTCTATGTATTTATAAAGACTTATCACCGCGGCAATTGTTGAGTTTGCTTGTAAGATTAGGTAATCTAATCCATATACAGGTTTCTATTAGGAAAATGAGATTTCTCTGGTATTGTAGATACGTCTATGCCTTTAACTATGCCATAATCTAAGCACATTGTTTTATTGTATATTGATAAAATATTTATTTTTAGCAACTGCCTCGGTGGCGTTCTTGTACTACAGTAGATTACAAAGCTGAGGTCTCGGGTTTGAATCCCGGGTCGGACAAAATGATATTGGATTTTTCTATTCATTATCAGCCCGGAGTTAGGAGCTTGTGCCCGATATGCTGATAGGCTCGCCCTCTATCACATCGTGGGACGTAACATACGAGGTGAAATGAGGGTGTTCTCTGCTTACCCTTTGTGGAAAAAAGGCGTGAGTTTATGTATGTATACATATATACTTTTTAATTTCCCAATTGGCTGCCTGCTTACCGTGAATTCTTTCGGGAAATTATTCAATCGCGCAAATATCGCACTTTTCGAGTCGTAAAACAAATTGGACTCGACCACACGCCGACAGTTGCCACTAGACTAATGAGACTATAATGGCGACGTGGTTAAGAAATTGTCTTTCCTCCAGAGACAAACAGGACATGATCCAGTATGTTGTGGAATGAAAAGTATACAGAATATTTTGTGGTCTAGGCGTTTATGCTGTTAGTTGACGCACATTTGATTCAGAAGTCATCTATATAATATTAACACGTGAAGAAATGACTGGATCTAACTAATGTTGAACATTTTAATGGATTTAATAAATTATTTTCATATCATTTCATTTCATTACTGTACGGAAATGTTTTAAATATGTGATGAAGGTAAACATGGTGTGCATCAGGTTTAACAAACGTATAGTATATATGTTGTAGGCTCCGAGGATGTTGAAATACTAAGCGCTCTTGTTCGACACGTCTGCGGTCTGCTCGCCATTATCAAAACACGATTGCTATTTCCGACAGACGTCGATACATTTCATTCGCTGTTCATGTGAAAATTACAGCTCAGACCTTCTGTTTATCGTAGATAAGTGAGTGTTTGTGTGATAAATGTTATCATTTAATTGAATATGAATTAAAACCAGTATTTACAAACTGTTATAAAGCTTCAACAATTTTTCTATGGATACACGTTTATAATAATTTCAAATTATAACAAATATATTTATTTTCGATGAATTTGTAAATTGTTAACCAAAGAGTATTACTACTTTGGCCTACTATAAGAATGAACAAGTTGATATCTCATTTCCTTCGATGACTGAAAGAACCTCACCTCCCGATATTTTTTCTTCAATATTTTCTCCTACTTTAAAAGACTGGCGACGCTAATACGATTAAATATAGTAGTCTATGGGCGGTGATGACTTTCCATATGGTGAGCTGTTAACTTATAAAGATTCTATTGGTAGACTTACGTTACACTCAGTCTCTCTTCAACGTGGATGCGCCCACTTAACTGAAGTGGTACCACTATCCCACAGATAATCATCATGAGTCAATGCTTTGCTGCTGTATTTTCGGAACTCAAAAGCACTTTCCTTCCTTGAACCTTTCCCTACGTCTTCTTCAAAGGTTATCAAAGTACCTATCTACAATTTCCCTGATATGTTATTTAGGAGAAGTACAAAGACTGTAAGTTGTAACAAGGACGAGAAAATATTTATATAATTTTATTTGAAAGTCTTGTCACCATTTTATTTCCAGTTTGTTATCTTACGTAACACAGTTTGAAGCAGTCAGCAGGGACCTAATTTGGCACCCACTAGCCCGGTTCAATATTTCGATAAAGTGCTGAAACGAGCCAAATTACCTTAGTAACGTCGAAAAGGTTTTGATTTAAAATTTCAAAGCGCGACGAAAACGTTCGGTATTTAGCCTTGAACGAAATAACTTAGTTTATTTATTTTTGGAATGTTGTATTACTGGGGATCTAAAATAGATTATTTTACAAAATCTTAGAGCCTATATAGAAATGTTTAAGATTCTTAAATTATCATAAATTAATCGTAACAAAGATATTACAGTTATCTGGAATAAAAATGACCAGTTATGCATATTCGTGTCAACTTGTCAATAATTTAACATACTTTGCTAATCAACATCTTCAATTTTTATCACAAGAATTCCACAGCCTATCTTGTACACCTCCAAGGATTTGTAGAGCGACCAACTCAAAATAGTTCCCCATTGGAAACTCAGAAAGTCGGACGAAATAGGGGGAATGAAATTAAAAATTTGAACCTGGCTCCAATACAAAATAAGGATATTACTTTACAAAATGCAGAATAACATCTTTAAGGGCTAGAAAACTAAAATATGGGATACGGTCAGGCCACACAACAATAACGCAACGAGTAGTGGTATACAATTCATATTTGTATTTGTTACTTTACTAACCCAAAATGTGAACATTAAACCAGCAAATTTTATCATCCGCTATTATTATAATTGCCTTCCCACAAGAAACAATGACGTCACAAAATCCCACTATGATATGAAAAGATCTGAAAGTCTAACTTTTTTGCAAAAATTAGATGCTCGAAAATAATAACGGCCAGTACCTTTGTTAGGAAAACTTGTGTCAGTCGAAAATAGGCCTTATGCGGCGAGCACAAGAGCGCCAGAAGAAAATGGAAAATCAGCTTTTCTCAACGCCTCGGGTGTTTCATTATATTTTATTTTGGCGAGTCCGCCGGCCGATAATCGGACTAACGGGTACGACGTAATTGAATAGCGTCTGTGCTTGACTAATGGGGTTTAGCGTGAGGATACTAACTCACTTTTGATGCGTAGTTTTTATGCTTGCATTTTAATCCTTTCTATTGCTTTTTGCATTGCACGTCGGCTTTTTCCTACACTGTTACCTTGCGAGCTTCAGTCTTTTGAATAGGCTTGTGAATTTTGCGTTGTTCGTTGGATATAATAGACTGTTGACGTTTTGTTTTTATTAAAACACAGAACGGATGGTGTATTAAAGTCCTCTTAAACTTTCCACCCAACTATCTAATAAATGTGGGTGAAACACTAGACCAATCTGTATTTTGCATATATTAATAAAATGAGTTAAAAGCATCTGCGTCTATTTAACTGATTATTGTCCCAATTTAGAATTAAAAAAAGAAAATCAATTAAATAACAAATGGAGAACGTGTTCCTTTTTCTGTAAGATGCACTTTTTATTGAATTTATAAATGTGTTCTCCCTGTTATTGTTTATCCCACAAACCTTAATAAAGCCTACGTATATACTGATATGAATGAATATTCAATACCTTTTAAGACACACACAAGTTGCAAAGTTCTCTAGCTGTGGAACTGGTAGTTAATCAAAACTGTATGTGTAACAGTTTCAGTATTCGGGCAATAAATTACTACCTACATATTGGTTATTAAGTGCGTGGTGGCCTGTTGGTAACGGACCAGACGCGGCTGCCTACATGTTCACGCTGGTCGCGGGTTCAAATCCCAGGGCACACCTCTGACTTTTCGGAGTTATGTGTGTATTGATAGTCAATCACCACGCACTTTAACGGTGAAGGAAAACATCGTGAGGAAACCTGCATACCGTAGCGATTTTAAAGAATTTCTACGGTATGTAAGTCCGCCAACCCGCACTAGGCCAGCGTGGTGGACTATATGGCCTAACCACTCTCAATCAATTCTCTCGATTGTAGAGTAGGCCCGTGCCCTGCAGTGGGACGTATATGGGCTGATATAGATATAGATATTGGTTATTCCGTTCCATAAGTGGACAAGTTTAGAACTGGGATCTACATTAATTGATACTTTTTTCTACTAAGATCATCATTGATTCAACCTACTTGGAGTTTTAACATGATTGTCTCGACACGTTATATTCTATTTGGAAAGCAACGCACTTACCATCTGTTGCAGACAATCCCTGCATCGCAAAAATGCACAAAAAAGGAATCTTACTTGCTCACACCCACTATTATAATCAGTTCAGTTTTTTAAACATGGCAAGCAATGCATTGTCGAACATTCTGCCAATGTCAAATATGCGATGAGTACTCGTGTGTTTTGGTAGACTGTGAATTCGAAATCAGTTCGTTTCATATAGCTTTTTCAACTGTTAATGTTAAACTAAATGTGTCACTATTACCGAAATGACTTCCAACGCCACAACGTGTGACTACCTCACACATATAAAAAAATACTCTCATATTTTTACTACAAATGCCAAATAAGTATAACTTAAAAAAGGAAAAATAAGGTACAGAAATAAAACAACGACTCTTACAATAAAACTATACTTAAATAAGGTTAGTGTGGCGGGTGTGCGATGGCTTGGTGGTGCGTGATGAGATCACTGCGGCTGCAGCGGCGGCGCGAGGCGGGCGGCGCGCTGCAGGATGTCGCGCTTCTCCTTGGGGAAGCGCAGCTCGCGTGCCGCCAGCCGCGCCGAGCGCAGCTCCCGCTCCGCACGAGCCAGCTCGCTGCGAAGCACGCCGCCCCCGCTCGATGCCGCTTCGCGCTCTCTGCATAGAACGCACGCACTTAGTCCCTCGAAACAAGTGTGGGCTTCATACACACAAATATATAGATATAAAGTTCAGTGAGTCTGAATGATACACATACTTGTATATACTCTCGTCAAATTCAATTTAAGTTCATTATGTGAAAATAAATTCAATCTATTTATACAGGGTATATCAAGACTGCGACCGAAAACGAAGCCAGGTGGTAGTATTAGTGACTTCGGACACAATGCAATTAAAAATTTCGCAAAAAAAATCGACAACGTTTTTTTTGTAATTTTTTACTTATCGTCGTATTTGGGTGATTTATACATAGTTTTCCTAAAATAATGATGTACACCTCTTTATTTTTAAACACGCAATGGTACCTAAGGGTTTAATTTAGTATTTTCGCAAAAACTATCTATTTACCACCCAAACAAGATGATTTTTAAAAAATTCTAATAAAATATCTGCGACCGTTATGGCGAAATTTTTATTTGCATCGTGTTTGGGGCCACTAAAACTACCACCTGGCTTCGTTTTCGGTCGCAGTCTTGAGATACCCTGTATAAGTGTAAACCTATTTCGAAGATGCAATAACTTTGAAACAATTATACTGTCACGTCGACGCCAGAACATACTACTAATGAACACAAACACAAGAATAATTTGAACAACGTTTCACAATTATAACTGCACTTAAGGTTGCAAAGTCTGGGTAACAAATACTGCCCATGAAAAATAATAAATAACTAGTCGAAATAAAGCTAACACGAATCTCTCGCAAAGCAATCTTCTTTTAATCACAAATATTACCCCTACCCTCAGTAGCTTTAAACCAATGTCACTTTAATTTATCAATATTTTAAATATTATTTTCTCTGACTGAAATCATAAAGATCACTTTTATCCTTCTCTTCGTTTGATCCCAAGGTATTCGATAAGAGATTGCATCGAGCGATAGGACTGCTTTTTGTACTGCTATCTAATTTAATGTTTTTTTTTTGTTAAGCGTATGTAGTGTATAATAAGGAATATAAATAAAAAAAATAAAGATATCATGTACAAATCCAATTCCACAAGCTATTACTATTCCAAATACTTAAAATCATACTCTCTTTTCTAAATATTTGCTTCTTTTTACACGAAAAATGAGGTAACAGTTTAAATTCCGACAAATTGTATGTATTTGACACATATCGTCTCATTTAAAGCCGCCCTCAATATGTACACCTGCCTTGTGTCCCCGGCGCTAATAGATCACTTCCTTGCCGCCCGCTAACTTCTGTAAGTGCTCACAATCTTGTTTTCTCATAAATAATCTCTAATAGATGTACAACTTGCATGTCTTGACATAGTTACTGCTTCTTCTCGTAATTTAATTTTATCCTACGTTCATCCTAGTTGGGCAGGCGATATTTTATTTCAGTAATTTTTATTCACATTTCCTTGTACATTAAAGACATCTTATTAACTAAAAAAAATTACGATCTTAGTCGCAGTCTTATCGCACTAGATAATTTCTTACAGACAACCATGAATGAATATAAAAAAGGAGAAAGAAATGACAGTCTAGGTATAAGATATTAACAAAATAAAAGTAGAATATGTAATAATATTCCTACTATTTATAAAGTATCACTCTGATTCCTAATTTATATATTCACTTTACTTTTGGCAACATAAGTGATGATTATTGTAATTTTCAGGCACAAAAAGTCCGTTACAGACCATAGGCCTTTTATAGCGTTTTTCACAGCAACTCGTCAGAAGCTGTCTACATCCAACGACGATACGCTAAAACCGCCTTGAGCATCGAAGTTGACAAATCCCTGTAGCATTATAGTTTGCATTTAACCGAAACGAAATTATTCAAAAAGTATATAAGTCTGGTGGTAGGTCTCTCATAAGTAAGAGGCCGTCTGGGTAGGTACCACCGCATTGTCTATTTCTCCCGCCAAACAGCAGAGTAAATGCGCTGTTGTGTTCCGGTTTGTAGGACATTGTAGCCAGATTAACTACTGGACATATTGAGACTTAACATCTTATGTCTCAGGATGGCGAGCGCAGGGCAATGCCAAGCATTGCTTTGTAAATCATGGTGTTGTTTGGTTTTGCTACTGTCCATGAGCAGTCGTATCGTTTACTATCAGACGGACGGCATGCTCGTCTCGCCATTTTCCGCAATAAAAAAAACTCAACGATTAATTTACATTATTTTTGCACACGTAAATATTATTCTACGAATAGTGATAGTAGAATTAAGCAAGAATAAAACGTAACGTTTATAACTGCTAAAACAAGTTGAATTCTGCTACAGGAATTTAATTTCGTAATTACGCTACACGATTACCTCCAAATTGTATTACCAAGAGAACAGACTCACAAACATAATACAATCTGACTATGTTTGCAATAAACATTTGTTTACAAAAGCTCATTTCAATTCTATGAATAAAGTTATGAATAAGATTGATAACCGTTGCAAACTCCCCGAAGTAATCTCGAAGGCAAATATTTAATACTTTCACTATTTCTCCCAGTGTTTGTATTATTTATTGCATTGTTCATAAATAATGAATATTAATCGAAACTTCGTTTTAGGTTTTGAATAGGTAACACGCGAATTGAGCGGAATATAGATTTAGCTAGATTCTAAAAACAAAACTTAATAGATTTGATATTCCCATGGGCCTTTTACAAAATCTTTCAATAGCCATTTATGGCAGTTTTTCATAAAATTCCTGATCAGATGATGAGTACAAAAAACCTGCCATGTTTTATGCTTATAGCACCAGGATTTTTATGACTAGTAGATATATTTTTGGATTGATGACCTGATTCAACCCGTGTGCCCGTTTTTGGGCAGATCACTTTATTTGGATTGATCACCGAGCGATAACCATCTATTACACTGATTTAAAAATAATGAATTAAAAGAATTATATTCTGCAAGTTAAATTTCCATAAGAAATTTGCTATCGTATGAAACCTGTTTGTAGTTCCAGCATTACGGAATGTAAGGCACATTTAATTCAATTACTGAACAAGACTCGGCATTCAGCAACAATGTACAAATTATTTGGCTTCGTGTAACAAGGCGCTGACCGCAGGAAGCATTTGACCGCGGGTATACACCGCAATTAATCTCGGAAGCCCGAATAAATGCTCCATGAATATTATCGTATAATTTTGTACGAATTTTACAAAACTGTATGAATATTTTGTTGTAAAAGGCTTTTGTTGTATCAGTGTACTGTCGTTTATTATAAAGTTTAAGGATTTATTTTGCAACACAAATTTTGAGACCTCTCTTACATGCTACATCAATTGGATTGGTGTTTGAACAGTCAATTAGCTGTTCTGGTTACGGAACAGCATCAGAAACCCTGTGAGTCGCACACAGTCTTGACTTCACATTGACTGTATGTGACTTCTTTGACCTCACAATATCCGAAGCCGAAACAATTATAATTTGTGGACGACATACATCTTATCGATTCACTTTTCGTTCACAGCAGACTCACAAACGACTGATTCGTCGAAGTTTCTCAAGTAATGTATGTGTTACCTGGCAGCCCACTCCACGGCCATCTGTTCGCGCATGGCGTCATCCAATGCTCTTGCGGAGTAGTGCGCCACCACCTCCTGCCGCGAGCACTGCCTCTCCCGCAGCTCCCGCAGCGAGCCATTCCAGTGCAGCAGCTGGAACACCGTCATCAACTCCTGGAACTCCAGCATCGTGCGCCCTTTGTTCGCTTCTAGCATAAACCTGCGGGAGAACCAGCTATTTGAAACTCTTGGTTGAGAAAAAGAACCAAATAACTTGTTAGAGACTGCACTCCTGGAATTATTGTCATATAACTTTAATTCCATTAAATTTGTAGATGTGCAGTAAACTATCACAAGTAAAATTGAGATTGGACCGGACGTACGGTTAAACGGCAGATAGACTAAAATGTTGAGGTAGTGGTAGACAAGAGGGACCTACGTAGTCAAACAGTCCGATGACGTCATAAGGTTCGTACAATGAAAGTGGATTCACTTGGCGTATAACCAGAAAAGTTGGCTGACTAATGAAAAATACTATACCTTAAGTACCTATCGTAACACCCACCGGTTGATGACTGGTCTTAGCAAACAAATTGTATTAGATCTAGATGCCACTATAAAATAAATACCTTGTAGACTTTATTGAACAACTAATAAATCAATAGAACGAGAAAATAATTAAAGATAAGAAATTGCTGAGGTATTGGTATGAACGGAATATTCGCAGACGAAGATATATCGTGTACGTCGGATATTAACCAAGCTTGCCATGCAATATTAATCCTTATTGGAGATAATTTGGATGATATTGATAGAACATGGATATTCGACGGCCTTGCAACGGTGAGATGAAAATTAATAATCGCCTTGTCAATGTTAAGGTTCTTGAAATGTTAATTAATAAGATAATTCTTCACACAACAACGTTTCTGCTGAAACAACTTAGTTATGATTATTTTCTTTATCTGAATAGAGTTACCGGATGGTGGTCGCAAAAACGGAGTCAGGATGATAATAAAGTAAATGAACCATTTTCTGTGCCCCATAGTGTAGTTACATATCAATTGAAAACAATATCAGAATGAGACATTAAAAAACTTTCATACATTCAAAACGTTTTGCTGTCAAAGTGGGCAAGATGCTGGCCATGGTGGGTGCCTAACGGCCAACGCCACTCAAAGACAGTCAACACCCACATGCACAAAATCATTCTAAATCAATAGTCATACATACCTACATACATAAACTCACGCCTTTTTCCCAGAAGGGGTAGCCCACGTTTCGCCTTGTATTTTCCGTCCCACAATGTGGGACTGTCGCCATATCGGGCCATATACACTTTGCCCGTCCCGGGACTTTAACCCGAGACCTTAGCTTTGCATACACACCGTAGTGCAATAGCGCTACAGAGGCAGCAATTTCCCATATAGCAATCCCATATGTGTTCTAAATATGAACCGATGTTCAACTGTCACTTACCTGAAGGCAGCAATACCAGCACTAGGGTCCTGGTGGTGGCTGCCCGCGTCTCCGGCGAAGGAGGCGCGCGCCTCCGCTACAGCTTTCTCGATGAAGTGCTCCGATATGCGCCGTGACTCGTGCTCGTTGAACACGCTGTTCATGAGCGCAATCTTGGCGGCGCTGCGCCGGGCCTCCGCTTTTGTGGGACAGTTCTGTAACAAAGCCACTGTTATTCAAAGGATAGATTAATCGCGGAAGCCTCGGGAATATTTTCGTGTGATTAGCTGCGGTAAAAAGAAAAAGTGGGGAAGCTGCTCTGTCTGGTTGAAATCTGACAGTTTCTTTTGCATTGAATACGTTTATTGGACGAGCATGTGGCTCATTTTGACGGCGTGTAATTTCTGATTAAATGACACAAGTATTGCAGGTACCATACCGTACTTTGAGAATAGAGAGGACAGTGACAAATCTATTTAAAAAAAATACAAAACAAAAACCCTCACCACCAAACCTCATGGCTTCTAATAAATCTAAAATGTATGTATTCTCCAACTATAATCATAACAATCATTTTGTAGAAATTCGTCTGCGAGTACCTACATTTAATCTATATTCGAAAAGTCCATTAAGAATTACAGGAACACGAACACGTAAAGAGAAACGTGACGTCGGTGATTAATTGGTTCTAATAAAATTTTGTCACCGGCGCCTGCTCGCTTCGGGCAAATTAATCTTTTTTTCCACGCGAATCGTCTGGAAAGACAATCCATCAAGCTCTTTTAGATGCTGATTGAAATATTTAGGACTATCCTATACCTAGTTTCGTAGGTTATGAATTTCAGGTCATGAAAATACATATTTATTAAACTAAATTGAGGTCTTCTTGAAAATAATAACTACGGTCAAGACGCGGTTCTTGAGGATGAAAATTATTAGCAGCCTTAATAAGTCTATGTCACAAATCAGTATGTACTAATATTACTCACGTAAGAAACACATCGATGTACTTATATTGTGTCATGACTATCCTATATACCAGAAACTTTCCAGACAAACGCTACCCAGGTGCGAAAGAAATACTTTCTGTTCCGATAACTGTTATTTATCTAACTTTTATCTCATTGTAGGAATCTATACTATTTTTCTTTTGTTTCGTTTTCTTGCTGATCATACCATGAAAGCTATTACTAATAACTTGCGAGAATTTAAAAATCATTGCATACCTATACTAACGTGAATTTGTATTAAAAATATTAAAACAACTTTATGATTATATTAATATTTATGTGAGTAATTAGTATACGAAATCTTCAATCCTACACTCGTGGTTTAATGTGTACAACACCGACATCATATACAGGACATCAAAGGATATTATGAGTAACCCTCACCTTACCGACTAGCACGAGACGCTGTATAGTACTTACGCAGCGGGGAGTAATACTAACGCTTGTCTGTAAATTACTAGAGTTGACGAGTTCATATATCTAGACCGACAGGAATTTGGATTTATACAAATAATACAGAAGTATAAAGTTTATAATTCTGTTACGATAAAAGTGACTAAAATGTACAATGTAATGGAATTCAAACAAAATGTTATCGAATACGGCAATGCTTTAGCTGAAATCGGAACGCGATAGACTAATGCGGCTTATGAAAACTATGACGGGTTTTCCAAAATTGTCTTCGCTGATACAAATATACTATAAACTCAATTCATCTTCAAGAGCCTCAAATAACTTCATATTTTAAAAATGTTATTTAAAAAAAATTAAAAGTACAACGAAAATTGAATCTATTTTACCTATGAATTTAATATTTCTTTCTGATCATTATAAAAAATGCAATGCTTAAATGCAAAAATATTCTATTGCAATATTTCAGACTTAAAATTACCATAAGCACAAACCAAACACCCTCAATCCCAAGATAAATCACCTGAAAACTGCCGAAGCACGCGCCCCCGGGGAGCGTGACGTAGCACACGTAGGGTGGGTGCGCGGCCGGCACCGACTCGTAGATGACCACCGCGCCGCTACCCCCCGCACCGCCACCCCGCGCCGCCTTCACCTGCCAGAACTCCTGCAGCGCTTCTACCACGTTCACCGTCGACAGCACGTTGTCAGCTGCACAATAAGGTTTATTTCAAAATTTGAAAATAGAAAACATAAGACAAAAGTTTATAGGCTGAAAACTAAAGTGGAATTAAAAATTTGAAATTAGAAGACATGGTTCTATCGAGCATGTTATTGGCTGTAAGTTGAGGTTCGCTTCAAAATTTGAAAATGGAAGACTTAGTTTCGTAAATAACACATTGTCGGCTAAACAATGACGTGAATTTAAAAATTTGAAAATAGACAAGCCAAAAACAGAAGAAGAAAAAAAAAGAAAATGGACAACGATTCAAATTGGAATTAATAAAGCTTTGTTTTAGCAGAATAGTGGTAATCAAGGATTTGAATATAATTTAATATAATATAATAAGTTGTTAACTGAAAAAAGCGTTTTAATCGCAAGCGAAGGAAGATTCAGATTCAGCGTCCAATCCAAGCATATCTGTGAATGTAATCAAAATGTGGCATGTCTCATAGTTTAAAAAAAAACGAATTCGAATTACTATGCATTTTTGGAACAAACATTAATTTCCTAATAATTTCACGAGTTTCTATGTGGAAGTAATTAATCTCAACTTAATACTGTATTGTTTCCATGCGATACGTAATGAGTTAAGTTAACTTTAAGTTAAGTGAATTTAAGTCTTATGGAGAAATGAATGTCTTTCATCATACGTTTTTGAACTACTACATATTACATACAAAATATATAAAATGAGTAAAACTTCACTTTTTAACGCCCTTCTTTAGAAAAATATAACCTTGCTCTGTGAGATAGTGGAGAGCCTTAGCTCCGGTCAGTAAATGCAATTTGAGCTTATACACTAAACCTTTTCACCGCTGTAATTAAGCAAAAACAACGCTTTAAAGCGAGGAGAGCGAGATCTCCGCTCTGAACAAATTTTTATAACGGAAAGTGGAAACGCTTTTGGTATTTTTTTAGCGAATTCAATTTAATTTTAAATGTGATTATGCATATTTAATTTAATGTTTTTTATTATACCGCCAACCTGGTATAGGCCAGGGTGGTGGACTATGACGTAAGCAGTCTCTATTGTGGAGAAGTACCTATAAAGTTCAATTTATTAATTTCTTTTCAAGTTGTCTTGTGGTCCTTATGTATTCAAAACGAAAGTTCTTTCCCGAACCTATAAGAAACGTAAATCACAGTTTACATACATACTTTTTGCACGAACTAAAAGACCATGCAATAATAGAGCAGAAGTTACATTTCCAAATTGCATCTCTATAAACTATATTGCGGTGTCATTACAACCGCTTTAACTTTAAACTAATTTAATTAACTGAAAATTTATTCAACCAAATCTAATATTTCTTTTACTATTCTACGAAACCTATTTTAAATTTATCATCCGATACGCACGGTATAACCGCGACTGAAAATGGATGCCTGACCTTTACGTCTGTCAGCGGAAATATAGCGCGAAAATGTGATTTCCTTTTTTAAACATCGAATTTTAAAATGTATGGTTTCACCTGAATCGTGTCGCTGGCATAATAGCTGTTTTAAAATTGCTTTTGGGCAAAGGAAACGCTGTTTGGGTTTTATAATATTATTTTTAAACTGTTTAACATTGACGAAATAATTCATAAACAGTTCGAAATGCATATTATACTTGTAGATAGAAATATATCAATTTAAAATGTCGAAAAATAACCCTCGACTACCTCGGTGGCGCAGTTGTACTACGGTATGATTGCAAAGCTGAGGTCTCGGGTTCGAATCCCGGATCGGGCAAAGTGATATTGGATTTTTCTATCTATCATCAGCCCGGGGTCATATATTTGTACCCGATATGGCAATAGGCTCGCCCACTATCACATAGTGGGATGGAAAATACAAGGCAAAACGTGGGTCTCCTGATTGCATCTATGCCCACCCCTCCTAAGAAAATGTATGTATGAAAAATAACCCAACAGACCAAGAAAGCATTTACCTAGTAAAATATGCACTGTATATAAAATTACTGTAACGCAACTTCGGCTAAAATAACATTACTCAGAGTCTCGTTCCGGTGTGATTTATAGCTATTTCCGAAAGCAATTTATTAAGCCCTCAGATTATTAGACTTATTGGATACAGATAGTTAAGCTTTATTTGTGTACTAACTTCGCTTTTGCTTAATTTGTAGTAATTTATTGTGTAAACTAAGAAACATATTTCAAAATGAAATCTAAATTAATTATTAGAATAAGATTGATAATAAATAAATAAATACACCCAACACTCAACAGTCACATACATAGTCCTGACTCCACACTAAGATCGAGTCTTGTGTCGTGGTTATCAGAAACTACGAAAGACTTTTCGGTCTCACAAACACCCAGACCCGAAACAAATACCTGTGGTGCGCACAAATATTTGCCTCGGTGCATTTAGCTAAAACAATTGTTACCCACTTATAACGAATATAGTATACTACTTAGTTTCAGTTTCTATGATATTAATTGACAGAGCTTAAACAACAAATCTAGTTATGAAAACAATTAAAATAAATAGCCGACCGCTGGAGTTCGTAGAGGTAATTATTAAGCACAATGAAACAGGTGTGAGTAATTACAGTCTTAATAGACTAACTTTACATCTTACCCAATCTTCTTGGGATTAATGGAGCAAAGCAACAATGATTATACACCTGAATCATAATTCACCCATTTGCGGATTTGTGTATTTTTTTTTCTATTACATACATAGAAGGATTTAAAACATTCTGCCAATGCCTTATGACTTCTCGCCAAAAAATGGCATTCTTAAATCAAATTTCAATTGATTTAAAAATCGAACGCAATGTCATCGGCAATCGAAGTATCGATTTGAAGTGTAGCTAATCGACAAATATTATGCGTTTTGAAACAATTAAATGTAACTGTTTTACAACAACAATTACGAGCTCTGAACAACAGTTGTAAGAAAGTTCTCACGAGAAATATTATAATGGTACATAGAAAGTGGTGTGAAACTCTGGAGAAATCTTGCGAATGGGATACGTGTTATGATTTCTTTTCTCTTTGTGTGTCAATAGAATGTATTATAGAGATATATCTGTGATGGATTTTAATCACTATTATTAACTACAGATTTTTTTAACTCGAATAACTCGAAAAAATAAAAAATAAAATAAAAAATTTTCAGGGCGGCAAAATTGTGTCCACGGGCGAAAAATAACCATCACACGTCAATTGGATCCTCAATCTGGAGAGCGCTTGAGCTACCATCAGTTGCATTGCGGTCATTTTGTCGTACCAGTATAAAATAAAATGTCATAATGATGACGAAGCCAATGCAATGTTTGGTTACGGAGTACAAATATTCATTGTACTAAAAACAGCCGTGATAGGCACTCGCAACACTGGGAGTGAGGTATTACAAAATTGAGGTCAAGCTGAAAGCAGAGAAGCCTTGTTACCTCCGGAAAGTTTCTCAAATGTTGCCAGTTTAGTGCAAAAACTGCAGAATCTGGCTCAGCAATGTCAAAGCCTACATGAATAAAAATATTCCTTTGACATTGAAATGTTAGTTCCTCGCTGGTGGAATGCATTTTCCGCTTTGACGTTTTTATTCATATGCCGGGTTTATCCAGACTGCGACGGAAAACGATGCCAGGTGGTAGTTTAAGTGATTACAGACACATTGCAACTAAAATTTTGTCGACAGTGTCTTATTCCAATTTTTTAAATATCATCGTGTTTGGGTGGTAAATACCTAATTTTTGCTAAAATAATATTATAACCTTTGCGTACCATTGCGTGAAAAAAAACAAGGTTTACATTATTGTTTTAGGAAAACTATGTATTTATCACCCAAATACAAAGATAATTAAAAAAATCCTAAATATAATTATCGCTCTTTTGCGAAATTTTTAGTTGCATTGTGTCAATTCACCAATGCTACCACCCGGCTTCGTGTTCGGTCGCAGTGTGGGTATATCCTGTATGTTGAGGTAGGTTAGCATAGCTTACTTCAGTTCTCAATTTAAGTGATTTTTAATATAATCTCTTTATAGGGTATGCGATTTAGCGTATTCTACGTAGGATACTACGGTGGATTTCAGGGATTTTCATGTTTAAACTGAATATATATAAATGTGTAATTCCTGAAAACAAAAAATAATATTCCGTGAAAAATAACGAAATTAAGTAACGTATTTGCTGAGAACAATAGTAACAAAATTACGTTTTTCATTTCCTCTTTCCTACTTTTTAAAAACCTAAATACACCTTACATTTCTAGTGTTACAACTATTTATATTCAGAAGTGGCTATGCATCAGATAGGTCACTGACTCAATATCTAGACCACCGGCATAAACAAAACAAGTTTTTTACTTTTCGAAAGGTAAATAAATTTTAAGGTAATTAAGTGCTTAAATAATACGTTGGAGTTAAATGTAAGTGGTTTACGCACTCGCCGCCGCGTCCGCGTCGTGTTTACCTTCCATTAACATTAGGGGACGAGAGGCAGCTTCACTAATATGCCCATATTTTTATAGCCTGCCAAGGAATACAGCTATGGATGTAGAATTATCCTAAAAACCACTAAAACTGAATTGCCCGCCCTGCAAATCAATTTCAGAACCTTAATATAAAGTTTATATATACTAGTACATAAAAAGTGGTGTGGCGGTGTGGTGGCCTGTTGGTAACGGACCAGACGCAGTTGCCTAGATGTCCACGGTGGTCGCGGGTTCAAACCCCAGGCCACACCATCGATTTTTCGGAGTCATGTGTGTATTGATAGTCAATCACCATACACTTTACCGGAGAAGGAAAACATCGTGAGGAAACCTGCATACCATAGCGATACGTAATAATTTATATGGTATGTAAAGTCCGCCAACCCGCACTAGGCCAGCGTGATGGACTATATACTAACTTAACCACTCTCAATCGTACTCTCGATTGTAGAGTAGGCTCGTGCCTTGCGAGGGATATATATGAGCTTATACAATACAAAACATAAAATATACTACACCCACGAATAAATAAATAAATAAACCCAACAGTCACAAACATAGTCCTGTAGGCCAATTCACGTAATTAAATAAGTTCAGTTGCAGTGCAATTGCAGTTAAATTTCGATCAAAACAACCTTTTTTGTATTCCCGTAATTAAGACAACCGCTGTCAGATACGCTCGCGTCAAGTTCGCGTCACGCGAGCGCTTTAACGTATTCTACTGCTGCGCGTTTTATACATGCGTGATTCAGATCGCAACTTGATTGGTATTTACCTATTCATTTGACGTCTCCAAAGACAGATTAGTCCAAGCAACGTGCAGCACATGCGCAGTTTATGCATAACTTACGCGCAGCTAAACAATTACAAGAATACCATTTTGACGTACGTACCATTAAGACGTAAACCTAATCGAAACTGCATCGTAACTTGATCGGCGCGTCAATAAATTACGTGAATTAGCCTACTGACCCCACACTAAGAACAAGTCTTGTATTGTGGGTTTCAGAACCTACGAGAGACTTTAAGAGTCCAGGGTCTAGACCAATTGTGAAAGAAGTAACAATTGATTCACATAACCAAGCTAACAATTTCAATTCCAAAGAGCTAGCGAGCAAATTACAAGGATGCTCGTGGGAACCTCACTATTACTATAAATAAACTAGACGGCCTGCGCTAACCCGCGTCTGGCCGGTGTCTGACCGACAGCTCATTTGTTTTTTATATTACTCGCGCTGCGTGCATCATGTCGCTTCTAGGATACGGGCTCATTATACCCCGTACTAGTTGCTTAGTCAAACTCGTGTTTGTATATCAGGTGTAATGGATTTGGCATGGACGGGTTAGTGGTCATATTAATTGTCATCTTTACGGTAAGTGTTCGGTCCAACCGAACATATAGCGTAAACATAGTAGTCAGCAGTTTTGCGTATTGCAAAATAATTTTAGTGTTCCATCAACCCGCGTTCGCGACACTGATATCATTATCATTTAGCATTCATCAGTTATCAATATATCAAGCAAGATCAAACTATTTAAAGCATTTTATTTCTATCATAAAAGGTGTGTGATCTAAAACCCATACATCTTTTTGGTCCTTCGAGCCGGAACTCCTTACCAACTTTAAAAAAGACGGTGCCGATCGCAAGACACCATCTTATATCAAAAAGCGACTTAGCATGCTAGAAGTCATTGGCAAGACTTCCAATGCAATCAACAAGTCTCATGAGTACTTTTCATCAAACTCACATAATCTGATATGATTGCATTGGAAGTCTTGCCAATGACTTTCTAGCGGTAAGCCTATTGCTGAATATAAGCCTATCCCAAGTAGTGAAGAAGCATCATCCAGTGACTTTGCGGCCTTAATAAAATTATCGATATTATTAAATTATATCGATAGAACAACTTTACGAGTATTTACTGCCATTGACAAATGTTAAGCCCATTTCCACCACATTGGTTACTATGGAAGGATGGTTAGACAAACATTCGAATATTTAGATAAATAATTACATAAAGCTGAAGAGTTTGTTCAAACCCTAATCTCAGGAACTAATGGTTCTGAATGAAAAATTGTTTTGGTGTTCTATAGTATGTTTATTAAGGAAGGCTATAGTGAATTTTTCCCGAGTAAATATAGCGGGACTTTTATTCCGAAATAACTTTTTTACGTGGGCGAAACCGCAAGCAGTAGTAATACTAAGATATGTAGATTGCCTCAAAATTTTTCCTTTAACATGAAAGCGTGAAGACACATAGAAAACATTGAAAAGTTACATCGAATCGGTTCAATAGAACGCTAAATCTCGGTCTTTGTATTTCGTTCATTTTCACTTCTCACCTTAGTAAGTAGTTCATTTTATATCTATAAACAGTGACTGAAGAAGCAATGACTAAGCATATTTGATCTTGGAGAAAACCCAAATAATCAAGGTAAGTGAAGATTTATGAGCAGACAAAATTCACCTAGTTACTTTTGGGCTATTATAATGAACATCATAAGCGTCTTGTCACGGTCTTTAATTATTCACTTTAATTCATTTTTTTTATTATGGCTCTCGCATATGCGACAACCCCGCCAATGTCAATTATTATAAAAAAAAGATTATGTCAAAAAGCGTTTAAATGAGAAAACTAGAAACGAAAATACAAAAAAAAAATGGATTTATATTGAATGAAATATTAAATTAATAACATAAATCTAAACTTAACAGACAAATACAACAAGTTACAAAAGCTTTAATTATTCAATAAAGTTGACATAAACTTTCATTTATTATTGTTAGTCATCAAAGATTCTGTTTACTAAAAATCAAACTATAATTATTCATCTATCATTTATTGGCGTGTGGCGAAATTTGGAACTACAACTAAAATTTAAAATGTCTATTCATCGCATTGGTCGAGATATATTTTCATTATAATTTATACATAACAAAAGTTTATTCTCGTAATCTAAAAACATAAAATGAATTAAAATATGAAAAGAGAAAAGCTATTTTTATTATTTTGACAACAACGCTTTCGGGGACAGAAGATTGTAGACGACGTATACATATACTTTTAGTATTATTATTAGAATTATCACGTTACCAAAATAAGTGCTTTTAATGTCATTTATCAAGCTCTGCGATCTATGTGTCTAAACTGTTGCAAGCCACTGTTAAATAACTTTTAACAGGGTCAAGATTTAATGATTTATGTTTACTGTTATGTGCAATAGATTTTAACCTAATTTATCGATGAACGGTGTTAAAATATATTATATCTCAACTGTAAATCTAGCAAGACTAGTAATTAAACTTTATACTGTGGCTATATAGTAATGAGAGCTATATAACACAAATAATTTCAAGTTATTAAGCTGCAAAAACAGTACATGCAAGTACCGCAAGATGTCGTTACATTGAAATTTGCTAAATAGAATGACACCCTTTCTTACAAAAAGAATCTCTGTTTATTAATAAATAAATTATTGTACATATTTGTTAACTTTAAACCAAACCTAAAACAAATTACATGGTCTCATTTCTGTTATTTCCAACCTTTGCACATTCGCGAAGAATATCAGAAGAAATAAGTGCTCATGCATACAAACACGATAAATTTCACGATTCCGTCGCGAGGACATGATAAATTGTATTTATATTTTTATAAAACGAAAACTTGATTGTGCATGTAACGTGGAGAGGTGTAGCGTGAGTCACACAGCGCACATAACTCCTCCGTTCTCACAATCGGACAAGTTTGCGGTCGCCAGGCTAAAAATAGCCGGACCTCTTCGCTCGGATGCAATTTATTGACAACTAACAGTGTCGTCGGCGAGCTAGCTTAACAATAAAATGCCTTGTAATTATTTGAAGGCGTTAATTTTAAAAAATGAGGTATTATTGAGCATGTATGTTTTATGTAGCTGCTAATGTGTTAAAAGCTCTCGTCACATGGTTTTTAAGTTTTACATTACATCTGACTATTCAAATATTCAAAAATTAAAAAAAAATACACTATGACACGTTAATAGGATTGTGTATAAGCTAAAGTAAACTTAATATACTCGCGAATGTCTGCGGCGAAAATTTTAAATCGTATCAGAAATATTGTGTTCATCTGGTCTGAGAGGTTTTATAAAAAGATCACGTGACCATGTGCACACTTTAAACTATCACGAATATAAGTTATTGAACTCCTTTGTCTGAAGGTCAACCACGATATCTACTTAAGACTATTTAAACACGATTTAATTAACATAAGAAAAAATCTAGATCCTGTGTCTGATTTTTAACAAAATTTTACTACGCATATTATAAATAAATGTATTACATTTTTGAAATACGCCATTATTTACTTCATCATGCTTCCAATTGATGAAAGTGGATGAAGCGAAAGTAACATGTCAGGATTCTGCAAAAAGGCGATCCATATTCTCTGCCTACCCCTTTGGGATACAGACGTGACGATTATGTATGTATGTAAATAGTAAATACGCTATACAAAAATATCCGAAGATTTGTACAGCAACCGTGACGATTCCAAAACTTCGAATAGGACATCTCCATTAAACCGTACAGTACTGAAGTTAAACGTAGCCGATTACAAAGAGTAATATCTATAATTAGTGTGAACGGGCAACGCGACTGCAATTTATAAATCTTCCCCATAGTGCCGACATTAACGAGCGGCGGGTCTGCTTTGTTTATTACTGGCCATTTTGTCGCAATGGGTTCCGGATATAAGGCACGGAATATAAGGTCCTTCGGTGACATAAATAACCGTTTTATGCAATCTTCCGTTAATGGTGGAATAATTATTACATTAAGTTGAATTATCGGTGCGATTGTAAAATATAACTTTGAAAGGTATTAAATGTATTGACATTCTACTACTCTTAATATTTGCTAATTTGTAAGTTAATTTCGCAAAAATACGACAATATTGAGGAGTAATTGCAAATGAACGAATTATTAAAGGCCTTACATAAATAGTCATAAATTCTCCAAGTATGTAAAATGAAAGCTGTAAAGCAGTCGAAACTTCGGGAAGTTAAAAAATGTTAAATTAAACCAAATCACAATAAAATCCGTAAAAAATTGTTTTATTTCAATGTGCAACATTCACGTAAATCTAAGAAACCATTAATTATTACTGTATATTCTAAAATGGTCTGAGTAATTCCAATTACAACACATTAATATGTTTATCATTCCCCTATTAGTAAAGCTATCGCGTCGGCTTATTCTTGTCAAAGAAAATCCATAAATAAGCATAGCTAAGTCTGCCTTTCTAGTTTGCAAAAGCGGGACTAACAACAAATACGATATTATTTATTATCGATTTTAGCGCCATCTGTTAATCGTGACCCCAGGTTACTGTAATTAATTGACTTGTGTAAAATCATATGTCATACCTAATGGTTTATCGAGGAATGTGTTATGTAATATTACACTATATAGAAGCCCTGTAAATAAAGTAGGTAATACTATGTGATTAGACAGGCCACATCGTGTGATTTTTTAATGATCACCGCAAAAGGAATTTTTAATTGAAACTGAACTATGCATGTAACTGATACGTACGTTTACTTTTTAATGTATTCCGTCTGTAACGATTTCAGACTAAACTGTCTATTTTAGTTCATACATGTTTGATTAGTTTTACGTGTAACTAGAAATGGATTATGACTTGAGAAACAATGGTAAATAGTTTGATAAGTTTATTCACCGATAAAAAAATTATAATAATTTTTTGAGTAATGTATTTCTCAAATTAAGTACCGGAACCTAACCCAGTGTTATCATTTTCATCTTATACCTAATTCTCATCATAACTCATAATAAAAATAACAATCAACACAAAACCTAAATCTTGTTATCCCAATTCTCTTCTTAAACTTCAAACCCCCAAAATTAAGTCTTAGAAACTCTTTTAACAAGTATATCCAAGCTCGACGCATTGAGAGCGAAATAAAAACGGTGCAACACTGTCCGCCAGTTGCAGGCTGCAATACGAGCTTAGTAACGGTCCCACCCTCCGAGGATAATAACAGTAAACTTCGCTCAAACTACAAATTAGCAAAATTTAGGATACTACACTTTGCGCAGCGGGAACTTTGTTAACAGGCTTTAAAATATAGATGGCGTTCTTTTTACGGTTATTTTTGTTAACTCCATTTTAAAATAGGAACTTCATGTAATAAAGCGTGTATTTTAGCATGCTAACTTTGACTCCACAATTATGTTAGAGAATAATGAAACAGATCCATGGGTACCACTTAAGATATAACTGTCGGAAATTCGTTTTGTTTCCTTTTTTGGCATACTTTCGGAATCAATTACCTTATACATACTGAATTACCCAGGTGGAAAGCTTTCACGGCATGAAGGTTTTTTTAAATCCAGGGTATGATACGAAAAAATGAGCAGGTAGCTCCTCTGATGGAAAATGACAACCCTGATCATTAACAAAAGCATTACCAGTTAGAATTTAAAATTATCCAACATTATAGTCTGTGATGTGCTCATCTCTCCAAAGACATTAGGTGCTAAGTCTCTTCATGCCCTTATCACTGACTGGAATATCCTTCAAACTGAAGCACAATAATAACGAAACTAAACCTTCTAAGCGATTTCCAATCTAGTGACTAACGGCCCTATTCATAGACTGATTTTAAACCTATTTTAGTTATCGAACGTCTTATCCCTTTCGGACGACTTTAGAATTCAGTTTGAGCGAAGAAGACAAAACATGTCATAAAACTATGAACTAGCGCATAACTAAGTTCAACTTATTTCACATAGTTACTTTTTTTTTGTGTCCAAGAGGAAAAGCTATTACATAGTTACCTATAGAAAAATTATGAGGATATATATCAAGGATCCATTTCGAGTTTTATAACACCAAGAGGATAACATTTAATTTTATTCCTTTTGATAATGTGAGTGCTATTTGTATCCATGTTAACAAATGTAACAAATGATCAAAAGCGTGTGTGAACGTTAACCCCGCTCCAAATACTCACGCTTTTCATATTTCATAAAGCGTTTATTTATAAACTGGTGTATTATAACCGCGTTTTAGTATATTTGAAAGGTTTAGGCTTAGCTTTATAGAAAAACGGTTGTCCAAATCCATGAGTTAAATCCTATTTTGATAAGAGGGAACCTGGTCATCAAAATTCTTAATTTACATACATACATAAACTCACGCCTTTTTCCAGAAGAGGTAGGCAGAGGTGCTACCAGAAAACCCACATTTCGCCTTGTATGTTCCATCCTACGATGTGATAGGGAGCGAGCCTATCACCATCTATCCGGGCTGATAATGAACAGTAAAATTCTATATTACTTTGCCCGATGCGAGATTCATACCCGACATCTCAGCTTCATAATCGTACGGTAGTACAACTACGCCACCGAGGTAGTCACCATGGCAAATTCTTAATACGGTGGGATTTCAGGAATAGGTGAAAATTAGTTCTTCCGCTAAGCAATGATCAATGAGCTCGTACTTGTACTGCAATGCCTTATTTTGTTATTTTACTGTACTTAAAATTTACCTTTTGTATTTTTATATTAATAATGGTTTTAATATTGACTATTTAAATTTTACTTACTCGCAACCGCCACCTCATCTCAATGTATTGAACCCGCATTAAGACCACATGGACCACACTTTGTCAAGCTTGTGGGGACCAATATTTCAATCACTCGTATACACATAGGGTGACCTACACTGCACAATATAATGACTTTGTCTTACCAGTAAGAAACAACCCGCAACAAGATATCACATTAATAAGACTTGCATCCCATAATTCAACTATACCGTCTTACGTTGACTAAACGCGATCTTAATCCCAGCGTACCATTGACCTAATTAAAAAAAATAACAAAAGAATAGAAGAAAGTCAAATAAAAGTAGGAGAGACGTATGAGGCGTTCCAAAACTGAACTGAAGTTTATAGTCGATCATAAACGAGATGCCTACAATAAAATCACAATTTGAATTTCCTTAAGACAGTTCAATTTTCAAGCTTTAATTGAGCACCAAAGCACCGACATGAGCCGTAGTTCCCAATTATCAATAAAACAACCGTTCGAGACGTTCTAATGGAGGGGACGGACTAGGGGTGCTGTGGGGGTCTGACCCGTTGATGTATATTTTTGCCTATTGATTGACCAAAAAGTATCTGTTTATTAAGAAACCTAGTAGCTAATGAAAATGTAGCATTCAAGTGTTTATTCATATAAATGCATAGAGTGGTATATAACAGATACACACTTCTTATTTTTTTTAGCATATACAAGTATAAAAAAACAATACAACGGAAAATAATGTTGTTTAATTGCTTAAATACAAATTGTAGATAAATTTAACTTCTGTCATTAACCAATATTTATTCGTGCATTTATGAGCCCCATAATGTAACTTTACTCCGTCCCTGTACATTTATAACGTTTAGAGCATCATTGAAGACAGTTTTTTTGTATCGCATGACAGGAATAATGTCATTATGGATACTCATGCGAGCTCCATGCATGCGATTTATTCGCCATTTATATTTTTAGCTACAGTTTCCGTTCTAGAAATACTTCACTACATGTCTTAACTGTTTAAGTAACGGCATAATGTAACTGGTCATGTTGTATTTAGTGATTTTTCCCTACTTTAATTCTACTTACATTTGTGTGAAATTGGCTTATTTTCTAATTCGCCCTTATCCCAGAAGGGCTACAATATTACGAACTAATATTATAAAGCAATAACACGTGTATACCTACCGTCATTCCGTGTTTTAATCTTTTTGAAAAACAAAATCTTATATTGCAATTCTAATTCCAATTAATAACGAATCATCATGCAATACCTTATACCAGCCGATATTACTGTCCTTAAAACGGTAATTTATATTAGTTTGACCTCGTTGCGATATTATGTATGATGGGGTAATTAGGTCGCAGTCACTCGGTAAACCACATGCATAGGTCATAGTGCAGGTTAAAAATAACTTTAGCATTATTATAACTTTAATGGTTTGCCTATTTCTGTCCCTAAGTAGAGGCAACTGTTGTGTTCTGGTTGAAGAATATTGTAGTCAGTGAAACAAATTGTTATTAATAGATTGAACACCAAATTTCTCGGTATGAAGAGGGCAGTGCAATGTCATAAACTACTTTTTTTATTTCAATGAATGGCGAGACGACCATGCCATTCGCCTTTTGGTAAGCGACACGACCACATGGACAGCAGCAAAACCAAACAACACCAGTAATTACAAAGCAATACTTGGCATTACAATGCGCTCGCCATTCTGAGAAATAAGAATGAAGATGTTAAGTCTCATTATGTCCAGTTACTCTGACGACTTAGACATTTATATAGAATAGTTTTGCTCCTTTTTATTAGCAGGAGTGACTTTTGCCACCCTGGTTGTCTTATCATTCTCTTAAATAAAAAATGGCGTGATGTCATTATAATGGATGTAGTGGCTCAGGTGGTAAGGACGTTGATTATTAAATGAGAGTTTGCATGTCGAGCTCCACACACGAGACAAATGTTTATACAACTCACGTGGTTCTTACGACACAAGACTTGCATTTTAATGCGGGGTCTCGGCTTTGTGTATTGGCTGTATTTATTTATGTTTTTTTTTTTATATCACTTCCAAAGTTTCTAACTTATACAAGACTACAGTACTTAAGCTGTAGATTTTAAAAACAGCCTCCGTGGCGATGTTGGTTAGACGCCGGCTTGGAACCGTGAGACTGCGGGTTCGAACCCCGAAACGAAACAAATGTTTGTGTGATCCACAGGTATTTGTTTCGGGTCTGGGTGTTTGTGGGAAAAGTCTCTCGTAGTTTCTGATACCCACGACACAAGACTCGATCTTAGTGTGGGGTCAGGAGGTATGTATGTGAGTGTTAGGTGTATTTATTTTATTTATTTATTTATTTAAAAACTGAGATGCACTTTTAGTTGTTGTTACGTTTTGTTAATCACATTGACATTTTAAGCGGAATCAAATCTGCTTCCTTTAGCCAGCATCACACTGCGATGCAAAGATTTACGTTTTCAAATTATATTAGAAGCGTGTCGCATCAATCGGTTGCGTGCGAAGCGGTGCCTACATTTTTATTCAATAAAAAATCAGTATCGAATCGAAGGACATTTAGTACGTTACCGGAATACCTAGTACCTATATACTAAAGTGGTATTGAGTTTTTTGATTCATTATCAGCCCGGAGTCAGGAATTTGTGCCCGATATGGCGATAGGCTCGCCCCCTATCACATCATGGGACGGAACATACAAGGCAAAATGTGCGTGTCCTGGTGGCGCCTCTACCTTCCCCTTCTGGGATAAAGGCGTGAGTTTATGTATGTATATACTAAAGTGTGTGCTTTACTTAAATTTTTACTATTAAGTTACACCTTATTTCTTATATTATTTTTGTCCATGCTTATACTACACTACATGTAGCTCATGGCTTCGCCTGCGTGCATGATTGAGATGGATCGAGAAGAGCGTATTTTTCTAGATATCAAATTTCCGTCCAAGATACCAGAAATCCCTTTTACTGTCATCCAGGTACTAAGTTACAATTAATATTGTGAGCAAGTTTTTAAGCCGAACTATTATATTTTTGTTTCGGGTGACAGTCTAATAGTTATTTTTCAATCTCTCGAGTGCTGTTAATTTTATAAATAAAGATGTATTTGTCGTTTTCACTTATCCTATTTTCATACCCCTGATGTGTGTGCAAAATTTAACATGACGTCGGCTGAGCAGTTATGGCAATAAGAACACCATAATTATCAAACAAACACAATTTCGGATTTATATTATTAAAGATTTACGTAAGGATCGGCTTAAGTTGATTATTATGCGGTTTGCAAAATGGGAAGGCTTAAAATATCGCGACCGCCTGTCAACCCTTCGGGAAATTATTCGGAGCCGGAAAATTTATGTTTTCTAACCGGAAAACATTAAAAGTTGATTGTCGAATATGGCAATCGAATCAAATGGAAATTGTTTACAGCCTCTACACGCTGTTACTGGATCTATCATTTTTTTTGCAATATTCATCCATATGTATCTTAGGGTGATTGTATTTTGGCACGATGTGATTGCTAATTTTAATTTATGCAAGAAGAATATGCTTTTATAACAGCCTCCAGCAGTTGGTTAGACGCCGCCTGTGAAACGAGAGGCCGCGGGTTCGATCCCTGCACCGAGACAAATGTTTGTGAGAACTACAAGTATTTGTTTCGGGTCTGGGTGTTTGTGAGACCGAAAAGTCTCGTAGTTCCTGAAACCCACGACACAAGACTCGATCTTAGTGTGGGGTCAGGACTATGTATGTGACTGTTGGGTGTATTTATTTATTTTATAAAATTCATTGCGCAAGATTTTGCATTACAATTGCTGTGGGACGATACACAAAAGGAAAAAATTAACTCATTAAAGAGATTTGCATAATAAAATACCTTTTCTGGGTTTCTACGTATAAATTGAAAACGATTTTATAAGCATGACAATATGTCATCTTAATACAATTTATATACAAAATATGCTAATATGCCATATATAAATTATAGAAGTATTTAGTTATCGAATTATAATCTCTGCCCCAATAACTTGCGAACAAAGTCGCGTGCCCACACTCGTATCAAATAAAACGACTAATAAATTCAATCATTAACCTTGTAAGACTTTGATGAGTTCACGCCATATTCGTCCCTAAACCTATATTTATAAAGTTGACTATTGCCCGCAGAGTTGCGTCTTTGTTACAAGAAAATGAGCCGAAGTAAACCACTTACAAACTCTTCAAAAGTAACAGATAAAGAAAACGTAAACAAAGCAACTGGCAATTAAGAAGTTTGTCGCAAGTTGGCCGTGCGCAGCTTTTGCGGCTGCTGATTAAACTCTTATTTGAAATGTTAATGAGCGAGCTATTAATACATCATCGGCAAAGGAAATTGCGAACTGGTCCGATGTATGTAGCACGCTAATATATTTGATAAAAAAAAACTCATTTATATTTGCCATTTTTTTGTTTCTGGCGGTAGAGTCGTTCAAGGAACTTTAGGTAATGTTGCAATTGTGTAAGCTTGGTTATAGATCCTTAGTACAGGTGAGTGGTCGGTAGACGTGATGTAAACAATGCAGCGCATACAATGTTAGGAGGAAAATGCTTTGTTAGTCTTTTTTGATGAAGACGTCTTTTGTGTACTAATGTCATAACTCAATGTCACGAGTTTAGTACAAGTTAATAAATATTATATACGAGCGCCCAAACCGCTCGGAAACATCTAGACACAATTTTGACTCACCTTTCACTGTCGGATTAGTCATAATTTAATTCGCACTGGTTAATATGAAGCGGGGTCGAAAGCAGCGGGATCTCTAGCTCGCGACACCGATCGCCAAACATTTTAATGAATCACGGAATATAAAAAATACATAACGCATACATACATAGATACACCGAGAGCATTACGAGAATAATACCACCGAAGCCATTAATAATTGGTGTTAAACGGAACGACCCAACCAAACAGGATTTGCAAATGAGCAGGGTAAGGTAAAAGGGGGTCGCATATGCACGGGAACGGCAGGTTGTAGCAACAAAGAGGTTTGCATTCGCACAGCGGCGGGACACAGGGAGGTTGCAAATGTCAGCTGACCTCTGTATACGTCGTCGTAGAGGGGCGCGAGCGCGGGGTCGGGCGCGCCCCAGTGGGCCGGCTCCGGGTACACCATGGCCGGCGCCTAGCGCGACATGGCACAGCGCGGCACGTGCGTCGGCGCCGGCGAGTGCGCGCGGACTGACCTCAGCGCCGGCAGTCGCTCGCGCCGCCGCCGCACCGCCGCCGCGCCGCACTCGGGCGCACCGCACCGCACTCCACAGCGTAAAAACAAACAGCGTGTGAAGTTTTTATTGAACCACCGTACGAGGACGTTGCCTCTAGTCTGGATCGGGTTAAACAGTAAATGTGGAATATAGAAACGGCGCGCCCGCGCTGCCACAGCGCCGCCAGCGCAGGAATATGCGCCGCGAACAAAGACATCGCGGACAAAGAGGATGTGGGGAAATTATTGCATTTGTATGCACGCGGTAATGGAATTAATTTAATATGAGGGACCACGTCCTCGCTGCCTCATTCATTATGTCCAGTAAAGCTGCAAGTATTAATGAGATTTCTTTGCCAGTTTTATTTTATAATGCACGGACTTGCTAACTTTTTTTGACATTCGATTCCTATGAGAGATGCGAGATAGGATAAAGGAATTAATTTTTTGAAGAATATTCATAAGTACTAGAGATGTGGAGAATTATTATAATCAGCATAATATCACATTTTATCTTTAACCTTATCTCCATCCCATAACATAAAATATATTTAATAAAAAAAATAACACACATACATAGCCTCTTTTTGTTAAAACCCAACTATGAATACAGCCTACATCACACATCCAAAAACGTAATCCAACATCAAAAGCAATTACAATTAAAAAATAACCACCCACCCACGGCACTAGCGCCATCTAGCACCCGCACTTACGGCACTGTGAGTACCCTTTGCTGTGCCAGGCCGCCCCTGTCCCCTCGCGGGGCCCCGCACCCCCAGTGCGTCACTTTCACACGGCCCGCGAGCCGCGACACTAGTTTAATTGCAACCCGTCGGCTGCAGAACCGGATTTATTGTCCCCGGTATCGTTGATGGCGGAGAAATCGGCGAGGGTTCCGTACCGACCGGTTGATTTGTTAGAAAACGCCGGGAAGTGTGCGCATGAGTGCGCTCATACAAAAGACATCAACGGGTGCATATGAATTGTTTTTAGTTTTTTTAACACTATTGTTTTTGCATCATATTCTATTATGCTATAGTAATGGATTGTCTTGAGCTCTTTTATGTTGCAGATTAATTTAATAAGCGCTTGTAAAGTTTCCTTTTCAGCATGTCCCTAAAAACACATCCTTTAATTATAATCTAGAAATTAAACAAACTGACAACCCAGGCGAAGATGTTGACTTTTTATTGATAGCAAATCCGACTTATTATTGGGAATAAGTAGTTTATTTTCCAAACTGTAATGCATAAATATATCGAAGGATTAATCAGTGATCATCACTAAAACATGTTATTTGTTTTTCCGTCATCCCTACTAGAAGTATCATTTGTCTAGTAACAATATACATACGGGTAAAGAACTGTGAGATTCTGGTTTCAATTCTCAGATTTAACTTTGTGTGAGTTTATCGATCTGAGATATCTCAAGAATAGCCCAGACTTGCCGTCTAACATTGACATAAGCTCACGCCTTTTTCCCAGAACGATTCTCAAGGGGTGCGGAAATAACGTAGGTATACTGGTGGCACCACCGCCTACCCCATTGTGAATAATAGCATGAATGCTAACAAGTGGTTAGTCTTCCTTACATGCAGCACCGGATCGTTTATTTTTTTGGCAATTACATACGTAGTTGAACACCGGATAGACAAGCAGAAAAGGCTTAAGGCTACTTTTTATAACCTCAAAGGCCCACATCCTAAGATATAGTTCTGGGTATCTCCAAAAATAAAATAATAATTAAAATAAATTATTTTGCATATAAATTTGACGTTTGTGATGGTCAACTTTCTACGTGCGGCTTAGAAAGGCGCAGTTTAACTCATTACCCTTGATTCACACAATGTGGCGGCCACGCTGCTTGACCAACATGACAGCTCGTTTTGTGTGTTGGGCCCAACGCTGCCCAACATTGACTGTCTATAAAAAATTGGCTTGGAAAAGTGCAGTGTGAGTGCAAACTCAATTTCCAAAACTTATTTGTACTCTATTGTTTGTTAATTTATTAAAAGATACAAACGTTCAATAGCTCGATATTTAGCCCTATTTAAGATATATTTTTTCGTTTCAAGTTTCTGTTGTTAATAGAGTAGATATATATACAAATAATACATAAAATATAAATTAAAATATTTACAAAAATACAGGTAGTCTAAAATTCATTTCAATAAAAACATAGCACCTACATTCATAGAAACTGACGAGAATGCAGCGAACTGAATGGCAGTGTATCTTCGGTATATTCTATAAATAACCGACAGCACAGCCACATTCTATTCCGCAATTAAACCATTATAAACACATCTAATCAATGGAACACGTGTATCATCGCAAAAACTGCGATAGACACATGACGCATCTCTTGAAGCCAATTAGCTGTGAACTATCCACACGGAGCCTCAGAGGTCGCGGGGAGGGGTCAGCTCCAGAGGGGGGGCGGTCAGCTACCGCAACCAGTTTAAGTTTTAAATTCGCGATAAAAAAATATCTGCAGCGGCGCGTGTCATTAGCCGCGATGTCCGCTCCCCGCACTCCCCTCACCGCGGCCGCCTGCATTTATTAATCTTATTCGAAGAAATCGACGCATCACCCGGTCTGCCTCCCGCCCCGCCTCCCCCCACGTAGAGTGACCACAACACTGTCAAAACTGTATGATACAGATATTTAGATTCGGGTCGGTATGTGTCTTATTTTGAATGGTTTTTAGTGAAAGTGCGTTTATGATTGATATCTGAACCATTGGATGACCATGTGCTAAGTCTTCAAACTTAATTTGTATCACAAAAAGGCAAAAACTACTGGAATTGAGTCCTACATTAAAATTTAAATCCTATTAGTCAATTCTCCCCTTACATAGATTTTTCCATTCCATCCCCAGTGCTCAAAATCTTGATATTGGATAGGCGGCAGTGTCAGCTATCCACCAAATGAACCTCTACATTTCATATTGCCCCTATGCTGAGAGGTCAGGTAAGCATACCATTGACCAAAGTAGCGAGCAGCAACTGAATGTGGAATATGCGTGCAATAAGACGCCGATCTCCATAAGTGGGGGAATGAATGACAGCCCTTTAACATAATAAATGTAATTAATTGTTGCTGTCCAAAGATTGGCAGACTCTGTAGTGTAGTTTTTAAGAAGCTGTTAAATAAGTTTGCAAATTCAGCCCCTGTCCCGAGGTAAGAAAATATTATAACAAGAATATTTCAAGATAGAAAAGTCACTCGCAATTTTCGACAGGCACTACACTCGTATGTCGTGGGATCGTGAATATACATTTGGCTATTGTGCGGATTCAATTCTTAATTATTCAAACTGATATATTACTAAACTATGACGTATCCTCTTGTTCTAATTTTAAATATTACAATTACAATTATTGTTCAACACCTTATTGCGAATATGAGCAGTCCGCGCATGTACTTTGGGTGTGTAGTCTTTGGCAGAATGAGCGTAAAACCATGCTAGATAGTATGCAAATAACATCTGGTGTTGTATACTACATGGACCTTGTGGAGACTAGGAAGAATTTCCGTGCTTTCCGGCGATTTTGCCATACCTATTATTGGAATCAAGTATAACAGCTTACATATTAGGTCCCATTTAAATGTAATAATCACTATTCCGTGGTGCTTTACAGCTGGCTTCTCTGGCTGTAAATGTCTTTATGCGAGGTTGTTTGCCTCTTTAGTTCATTGTTTTGTCACCCGCTTTATTAGAGAGGGAAGTGGACAATAATTTATTTCCAACTCCTCCTATTAATTTAACTTTTTGATTGAATTCGTTGCGGGTTAAAGACAAGTTAGACATTCCCGGAGACGCGCTGAGCTTCAATGCTCAGTTTCATTAATATGCGTGCCACTGTTGATCCTGGCTTACAGGAGTTGCAGTGGCGGGTGTGAGGGCGGGACAGTCTCCTTAAAAATTACAATTATTGATTAATTACTGTACAATGTCATTGTATGAAGTTTAATAAACAAAAAAAAAATTAAAAATAATAACCTTTTGACACAGCAAACTAATTTAATAAAACGCGTAATATTAACGTGACAAAGACTTATTAAAACAAATGATAGGGATCTTTACTGATTGTGTACTTTACACCGGGCGCCTACAAGTCCAATCTTTTGTTTAACTACAAAACAAAAACGATTAGTTACCGTGCGATAAACACTCGGGCCCCATTTATTACGTCAAGTACAGAATACATAATAGGCTTGCATTTTAGTACTTACTCCTTTGAATTAATGAGTTTAATTATTTTACAAATGTTTAAGTATCAAATCTATGTATATTTCGTGATAAGGCCTCTAGATAGAGGCTCTCTAGTTGTAGAGAAAATGTATGGGACTTGACACTTGAGTCTATCACTTTCTTTCAGCACACTCAACTGGGTTTGGTAAACAGAAGTCTTGGTTTGATGCTGATTAGGAAGTATTCACATTAATTTAGTAATAAGGGAATCGACGTGAAGGCTTTGCTTTCGTTTTTCATTCGATTCAATGTTACATGATTTCTGTAGATCTAACAGCGCTTTCCTCCTCTCTCCCTTTACTTTTCCTTGTCCTCTCATTTTGAGAAGCTGTCAACGCACCTACTACCCACGGCTTGTGGATGTTCATATTTGACGGAAGTCACTTGCCATCAGGCGACCTGTTTGAACGCAATAAAAAATTGCGACTTTATATCGCTTATACATGGGATTCTTTTATTATTAACTTTCTTATCGATTTCTCAGTTTCCTTTCTTTGTTAGATTTAAAGGAAAATTCACGTAACTGGTATAAATTTCGTCTATCCAAGATACCCTCGCAACTCCTTCGAGGTTTATTCATACGAATAAAATTAAAATATCCTTTTTATCGTTGCGTAATGGACACTGGTTGTCCGGCAAGTCGGTTCACTCACCGTGCGACATCGCCTTCTATTGCTGTATAAGTATTTATTAGCATTTATTTATACATATAATTTGTCGGCGAATATTCTTTTAGGGTTCCGTATAAAAAACTATATTAAGAAGTTAGTTGTTTGCTAGACAATGTGATGTCTGCCAATGAGAATCATACAAGACGTGTTACGTTTGTGGGCTTGGCAAGTCGATATAAGTGTGAGATAAGTTTGAATGTGAAAAATCCTTTGCATCATCAATACGTGCAAAATAAATTCCAATTAATTGTATTGGGATGTAAATGTATTAATCAGACTTATACTTATATATTGTACCTAATTGTTATTAATTTAACAAAATTTTCCGTTGTCACTGTATTACAACATACATTTAGGTATTATTAAACGTACTTGTGTGTCACATACACACATAAATACACGCCCTTTTCCCAGAAGGAGTAGGCAGAGGTGCAATCAGGACACCCACGTTTCGCCTAGTATTTTTCGTCCAACGATGTGATAGGGGGCGAGCATATCGCCATACCGGGCACTCATCCTGACTCCGGGCTGATAGAAAAATCCAATATCACTCTGCCCTCCTGGGATTCGAACCCAAGCCCTCAGCTTTGCAATCATACCTTAGTACAACTGCGCCATCAAGGCAGTACTATTTAATAAATCATTTCTTTATACGATAGATTTCTCCAATTAAAATAATACCTATCCCAAAAAAATACGGCAATCTGACTGCACTTAAAGATTGCGAATCAAATTCTGTGTAAGCAGATTTCCTAATGAGTCAGATTTGATAAATACACACCACTGTATAGTTCTGACCCCACTTTTAAGTCAAATCCCGTGACGTGAGGATCAACTATTACGAGAGGCGAGCAATTTCGGTCTCACAAACACCCAGACTCGAAACAAATACTTGTAAATTACATAAACAATTGTCTCGATGTGAGCATGATCTCGAGATGTTTTGTGCTGGATAGATCATTTATCGAGAAATGCTATAGTCAGATTCATAAACACTGACAACATTGGTAACTACGACCTTTTGAATAGAAAAATCTCATTATAAATTCGTTGTCTATATGTACCTATAGTTTTTGTTGTAATCAATGATTATAATTTTCAACTCACGTAAATTCCCATCGCCTGTAGAAATTAGCGGTAGTCAAACTCGAGGCAACAGGTACAATTCCAGGGCACACACCACCGCATTACGAACTGACGTGTATTGTTAGTTAACTAATGTCAGGCAAAAATAATGTATCAGAAAGTCTGCCTGTCAGAATTCACCAAATAATATAATAGGTGCTTACACCAACCTGCAGTATGCTAATATTGTGGACAAAGATCAAATTCTCTCTATGTTATAGGGTAGATTCGTGATAAACAGTCGGACATACCCACAAAGGCTAGTAATATATAGGCAGCTAAACGGTATGTTCGAAAAACTAGGGCTCATTTGTGATGTACGTTTTGTTTACTTCTTTTTACTTGCACTTCTAATACTTTTAATCCAGCTAGACATTAGGCAATTTCTAAATACTTCTTAACCAATGCGAACAGAATATCCACACTAATTGTCCCTTTGCTAATAAAACTGGGGGTACACTTGTTGAATTTGGGTAATGATTTTTTTAAAAACCGTTACCAATCTTCAATTTTATGAAAATGTTTAGTATGTCAACAGCAAGTCTACCACTGAACATAGGTCTCTCCCAAATATACCCACTGAGACTCATCAGAATCAGTGTGAATGTTACTTTTAGCATCCTTTACAAAGTATTCTTTGCACATATCTGAATACAGAATATTATTATTGTTATGGCATTATAAATGTTTATATGTTATTAATGTATTCAGTTTTTCTTTTTTTAATTATGCATAATTAATTTGAGTCTGTTAGTACATTTAGATGTACTTATATTTATTCAAATAATATCCTAGCACACCACAAGCCTTTATATTAACAGTTGAATTGAATTTTAATTTTTTATTTTACTAGGACTTGATAACACACTAGCCAACCATATACCATCAAGTTCTTGTTTAGATTTTTATGCATATTTCAAGAGTTTTCTCATTATTTCTGAAGAATTTTATATAGTGTAATTGGGCATTATTAGATATTTTGCATTACTCAAAAATAAACTCTTAATTTTAATATACACAGACTTATTTATTATATAAATATAAATTATTTTAAAGAAATTAATAATAAGTAACAATTTAAATTGAAATATTTTTATTTACAAAACTGAACAGTTTCTACAGAGCTGTTAAAGTTACTGATAAGCATTATGTATGTATGTATTAGATAAGTCACCAAAGATTTTGAAATACCAAATAATTCAATCTCATTCTCCAAATATCATTCATGTCATACTAACTCCTGAAAATTGGTCCCCGATTGGACCCAATAATACAATGTTGTTGGTTATGCTATGACATTGATGATTCCTTCACCACTTTATAAATTGATTGTTAAATTAAATAAAATTAAGAATACCGGAATGCAAAGATTATAAAAATTTGCCAAAGACTAACAGGTATATTTCAAGTTTAAATCTCATAAGAATTTGTAGTGCGTATGTTGAGATTACTCGCTTATGTTTTATTTTAAAGCTCAAAGATAGGTTAGACAACTATTCATGCACATATTAAGTTTATAGACAATAGATTTGTATCCACAAACTATTATTATATATTTTACACATCAATAATACAAAAGATCACAAAATATTTTTCATAAATAGTTTAATCTCTGAAATTCGCTAAGTCCAAGATGTTAGATATAAAAAAGTTATTATACTTTAAGTAGTATTTATAATAATTACCATTTTACAATTAAGTGCTAGTAGACTGTAGACACTATATTTCCTAGAAGTAGTCAATTATTTAGAAAAGTTTATAGTACATTTAAATAACACTAAGACATGCATCAATTCCAATGAATAATAACGAAATTCTTTAAATTAGACCTGCTTTAATCTTAAATGTTTTATATACAACCATAAATTATCATATAACCTTAATATTAAAATAATACTAGACAAAACATTAAGGTTATTTGGTAGCTGTTTGTGTGGTGGGCGCGGTGGGCGCGGCGGCCGCTCTTTGTTGCGCTGCAGACAATTGCGGGGTGTTGGTCGCCAGGGCTCGCAGCTGCTTCTCCGCCGCAGCATTCACCATCTTCGTAACTCTTGCCTTCATCTTATTGCGATCTACTGCGGACTTGCTCGGTTTAGGCGCGTTCGGCCGCTTAGTCACCGCTTTGCCCTTTCCTTTCTTCGCCTTTGCCCCAGCTGGCAGTTTGGATTTCACTTTTAACTTCCCCTGAGCCATATTTATTGATCTAATGTACTATTTTATTCTTTTTAGCGTTTCAAAATAGTGAGCAACCTAAAATTGCCTAAAACGTGGTTTTGACGTATGTCACTGTCAAGTGTCATAGTGATAACGCAACGTGATGAAAAGGCTGTTCCATACCCAACTATTGATTTTAAGCATCAAGGATAGAAATATATTTAAGTTTACATTTATTTAGTTTCGAAAAAGTTAGTAAAAATATTATGTAGATAGTGTTAAATGGAGATATAAACAAAAGTATTACTTATTGTTATTCACACATACTAAGGTGGAATATTTTATACATTAAGCTTTTATAATAAATGGATATGTAATATTTAAATAAATACACATTATTTGCATATATTTTACGGATATTTATTCGTAAATCGACTGTTGCAGTATATGAATTCGAGTTTCAAGTTAAGAAATATACATAATATATAATATCTAAATATATTTTATGTACAGATAAATAGAAAAGTAGTCGAGTATAATAATCGGCTATCGATAGGTACGAGCGGCGAGAGTGCAGGCGACCGGCGAGAAGCGGTGCGGACGAGGCGCACCTCGCCATAAAACGTCTAGAAAAATAGATAAATCGCTCAAAAACGTCAGAATCAGTCGAAAGGATAGAAGAGTGGAGAACAGGCAACGCCGAGCTCGTCTACGCGTACTCGGTGTCTGTAGAGAGCGACCGCTCGGCCGGCGAGCGCCGCCCGCCCGTGCCCGTCGCCGCCGGCTCCCCCGCCTGCGCTTGCGCGTATGCCAGGCTCTTTTGATAGCTGAAGAGTTGCCGTTCCAGCGAATAGTTTTCTGCCTGCAACGCAGCAATCTCGCGCCTGAAAATAATAATCGAATTTAACTCACATCACTCTGGTCAAAACGTTCTATTTGCAACTTGTTTGTAGGTATTTTACCTCATTTGATGCGCGTGTAAACGACATAAATCATCATAGACGTGATAGGTCGCCTGGAAGAGTAAATATGTGTCTCCCCACTCGAGGCGGACACGGAGTTCGCCACCCGGGTGCAAGAAGGCACACCCGGGCCGAGAGACGTCTTCGACTCGCAGTGCAGTCTCCATCATGAGGCCTTCGTCGGCGTTGTCCTGGGCATAATAGTTCTCGAAGGGCGCGCCGGGCAGCTCGTCGGCGTCGGGCTCGGCGGGCGCGGGTGCGGCGCGCACGAGCCACGCCGACCAGCTCACGTAGCGCAGGTGGTTGCGCGGCACGTGGTGCACGTCGCGGTACAGCATGTGCAGACGCACCGTCTCCGAGTGCATATCGCAGCGCAGCGCCCATGCCTGCTTGTCGCGGTCGTAACACGTAGAAGCCCGTCCTGACGCTGGCACCGCCAGCTCGGCGACCGCCCGGGCCCACAGCAGCTCTACCGTGAGCCGCACGCCCTTGTGCAAGAGTCGCGAGGGAGGCCGCGGGTTCCATGGTGGTGTCCGGCCTTCTGAATCGCATACGCATTCCAATGGTCCGGAGTGAAGACGCCGCTCGCCCTCGCCGAGCGCAAGTGAATATCGAACGCGGCACCGCTGGCCCTCCCCGGAGAGTCGCACTAGCCGAAGTGTTAAGGGCTCCTTGTTGCCGCCGGTTGCCGAAACTTGCCAGTCAAAACCGGCAAACGCAAAAGGCGGGGTGTCGAGTCGTGGCGCGCGCAGTTCACACGAGTATATTGTGCGTACACGTGACATGCTCAACTCAAGCTGAAACTCTCCGCGGGCGTCCGCAAACTTGGCGTTGAGTTCGGTGAGGGAGACGCACCGGCCGCGGCCCTGCGCCGCGCACCCGGAACTGAACCGCACCTGCTTACCGGAGAACCCCTCATTGGCGGTGAAGTGATCTCGACTGAGTAAAGTGAAAGTAAAATCGACGTAAACCCGCATGCCCTCGCATGCTCCTCGCCATACTAGATACACACCTAAAAAGAGAAGGAAGATATCAATGACAGAGTTAGTAGTGTCACATATGAGTCCAGATGAGAGTACCGACCGAGAGACGCGTCAGTGCGGCTGAAGGCGACGGCCCAGCGCTGGTGCGCGCAGCAGAAGTCCTTGGAGGTGACGTCGCGGTCGGGCTCGCGCGTGGCCGAGCGCGTCACCACGAAGGTGAAGACGTGCGTGTCGGCGCGGTCTTTGAGCCGCGTGGCGCGGTACAGCAGAGCCATGCGCCCCTCGCCGCACGCCGGCCCCGCCTGCGCGCGCGCCTGACAACACGCACTATTACACATTACTCACTATCTAACACATCCTCCATAATTATGTATATAAGGGAACAAAAGGTAATTAGTTAGATAATCGGAAATCTCGAAACCAGCAACCAACAGACCTACCTCTACAGTGTTGTAGTGATCAGGCGAGCATACTCGTTCGCCGTTACATTACTATAAAAAGAAATAGTATTACTGCGTCTTTACATTATATTCGTCAATTGAAAAAGACAGATGCGAACGCGATTGAATTGAGGCCCTAAGTTTCCCAACGGAATAAGAAATGTCGGAATACACCGCGCTATAGACATTAAACAGAAAGAAATAGGTACAGTAAAAATAAATGTAAACGAAGAAACAAGATCTACGCGAAGAAACAAAAAAATGCAACACAGAAAAGTTTTACCATTCTTGAGTACATTTCGTCGTGTCATAAAAATAGAATAAAGCTCGGCAATAATATAAATGCGACGACAGAGATTCAAATGAAAATACATTTTGCCGGTGAATTACCTCTGTCTTCACAATGCTGTGTTGCCAACTAAGAAATAAAAAGGAAACTTTTTGTCACGAGAGGGAAGTAAAGTAAGATGAAATAACATCATAGCTTTACATAAACCTGCATCACCTTCCTACATTTGTATTATATAGGTACAAGTCATTGTTTGGTGGAACATTTCTCGTATTAACCATGGAAATAATATTAAACAGGACGTAAAACTACGGTTTTCTGGAAAGCTTTCCCTACTTGAATTAAATTTTGTCTGGAATTTTCCCTGGAATTAAATTTTGTCTGTACTATTTGTGAACCAATGCGACACCCATACCAGTTATTTGGAGAATAAGATGCTACTAAGCGAAAATATTAAAATGTGCTAACTGCCATGGAGTCATATTAAAAATGTTTAGCGTTATTGGAGTTGTAACATTTATAAGAACAAACATTCGGTTTTTTCCACCTTCTATCTTACTTAGAGAAATGAATTAATACAGACTATCTTTCTTCGTTAACAATTGTCAAACTAAGGACCTCCGATCTTGATATCCTTTTAAGAGAATGTAAGAAATACAGGTAATACCAACAATACAACAATACGGCCAATGTATCTTAGAAAAGAAATGCGTATTGTAACGCGAAACCTCAATTTGTCACTGGCAACGGTTTTTGGAACACAACGCGAAGTATTTTGCACTCAGCCTTGACAATGGATGCGATTATTTCGAAACTATTCGTGCTTTATCAAAATAAGATGAAGACTTCAATCAATTTGAAATTGGAATCGAGTTACTTCATCTTCTATTGGAAGAAGTCTGTTAATAAAATTACTTACTAAGCTCGTGTAATATGCCGTAACAAATTAAGGTATTACTTATTGATTCCAGAAATCAGACTTTTCAAAATTTACACTACTACTTTAATTTAAAAATATTTCTACTCTGGAACTTAGTCTTTTCACGATTTCATCCAATATACAGTGCATTCAATCCTCCGTGTAAAATTCAGATAAAACAACCTAAACAGCCTCGTTAATTACGAAGCAGAAACATCAAGTGCTTACACGACGTAACTTTGTTTTAGGAAACTTTTCAGACGATCATCATGAGTCTACTTTACTGTCTATCCAATAAGTTCATGCTCATATGATTTGATAGCACCTCTTAATTTTTATGCTTGTTGAAACTTAAGTATGTATTAAGCTTGCTCTATTATAAGGAACAAGAAATATTTTATTAAGGTTCCGTGCCAAAGAAGGAAAGCCGAAACACTTATGATCTCTTCGTTTTTAATGCGTCTAGCAGTCTGTATTTTCTGTATTTTAATGTGTGTTTGTATTTCGCATTCTGTGGTAATAAATATGTTTCTTTCTTTCTTCTTTCTGTCAAGATAACTCATAGGATACTTTGAAGGTTCTATTTAACTAGGATCATGAAATTTGGCAAGAAGCAAGGAACTTCAGTATAAGTTTAAAATAAATCAAATAATCTCGAAAATATGATAAGTATGCGAAAAATTGTGATAATCTTATTTATGCGATTAAAACCGACAGTTCTGGTTGTGTGTAAAGAACAGAATGGTATGGTACGGAACCCTAGCTACGAAAGTCCAACTCGCACTTGGCTGGTTGTTTATCGCGCGAATATGGCGTTTGTAAGGCCGTGGGATATTGGCCAGAAAGTCGTTAAACACAGACGTCACTGCTGAACGCTCCTGACGCTCCTGATCGTAGGATCGTTGACATATAATTTTAGAATTACAAATAAAGATAAGTCCTACATTCTCTGTCTATGAGAAGTCCTTTTGTATGATTGTTCATAAATATCTCGACAACCATTGATCGTATTTTTGTTTCAGTGATGAAGCTCCAGAAAGGATGTAAGCGGTGACATGACAGTGCCACAGTTTCATGATTTTTGAGGACCATATAAACCCGATGAATTTCAAAATGTGTATATTATAGTTGGTGTTTCTAATCTTTTGCTTTATAGACACATCTTTCCGTTTTATATTGATCACATTTTTTATTTGTTTACATTTTGCATAAGGTACAAACAATAGAATGAGATCGTATATTAACTCAAACCAATATGGAACAACAATTTTTCAACTGTTATCAGCATCACTCAAGCATTTTCCGAACAGCAGAAATATTCGGCGTTTAAAATGTCGAATCGTTTCATTTTTCCTCCGATCATTTGGCCATTCATCAACAAACGAACCCAATTCGCGTTTAGACTAACAAATATCTCGATTGTATACTTTGTGGCCGCACAATTAATCTCCTTTATCTGCCGTGTTTCAGCTATAAATCCTCATAGCACCGCCTGCGTGCCTGCATTTATGAAATTTAAATAACGCTGAGTAAATAAAAAACCTTTACACCCCACTTCAGTTGAATATACACATATTAATATAAAAAGTGCCTCGCTCGACACACGACATTGGAAAAATGGGTTTTTATTTCCCTTTTTAACATAAATTGTGCTTTTTAAACCGGGTCAATTGTACTATACTTATGTTTGGTACGAAAATTTTATTCAAATACGTTTAAGTAATGTGGTAAGCACTTGTTGGTTTTGCATTAAATTTGAATTAATTTTTGTATGAATTCTCTTTTTCAATTTACACATACGGCCTAAGCTTTGGTTGTATTCTATTATAATGTTTTTGTTTTCATAATATGTTGCACATAGTTAAATAAGATCAAAACATTATCCTGTTAGAAATAGTGACTTAATATTTATTTTAGGCATAACATACTACACCATAATTATTCCATCATCCAAAACGGAACCATAAATGATAATAAACCACTCCCATTAATAAATGAAATCAACAGACAGCACTATAGTTAATGGGTCACGAGATTTTATGGACAATAAACTCACTTTATTGAATGTCATGATTTTAATAGCGACCGTGTTGCGTATTTGTACGTAATCGAAACTAATACATTGATAAAGTACAAATTAAAACCTGGATCATTGTAGTCGGCAGCCCCAAGACGGTTTCAAAAATAAATTGGGACCTACTACTAGCCGTCACCTGTAATGGCATCATCATACCATATAGTGAAACCGTCAAGAATTTGGGCTTAATTCTTTATAGGTCACTCACTTGTGATCCGCAGCTTCGTGAGCTTAGTCAGAAGCTGAGTCCTTCGGCGAGGTTCTCGCGAAGGTATCTACCGCTATTCATAAAATCTATCACTAATAGTTACTGCGTATAAAAATAAATTTGTAAAATTTAATACATTCTAATAATAATATCATTGCAGAAATTATTGCAAGCGTAATAATTTCCGCAAATCAATAACCGCCTGCATGTCGCTATCTGGCTCCAGCAGGGCTGAGTTTCTGTACTTAAACATAAAAAGCCGTCTCTGTGTCCTTAGAAACATGGGTTCTGGCCGCATGGTTTGGGAAATAAAAAAGTTTCCACCTTGCCCAGCCCTTCCATATTGCCCTCCCTTACCCTAAATAGTTTTCCTGTAGAACATTTGAAACTTTCCACACGAGGGAAGGCAGCTGAGAAACTATATATATACAATAAATTGAATTAGATAACTCCCTATATACTATCCCTCACCCTATTCTCGCACCCTTATGCCTTTTTCACCCTGCTTCAACACGCAAAGAAATAACACCTTTTATTTCTGGTACCGTAATATGTTGAAGAAACTTTAAAGGATAAGCGTTTTAGGTTGATACAACTATCAATATACTGGAAAATATTATATTAATTTCGTAAAATAACGACTGTATAAACTTTGCCACTATTAAATTATGTCCACTGTTGGGGTAAGGGAAGAAAAATATTTCCCATACAAAATACGCTTAACAAAATTAACAATATAACATAGTAGGATGATTAGCAGTAATGACGCTGTTAAGTCTTGAAATGTGTTAACTTCCAGGTTTAACATAAATGTACGCTCAAGTGCGCTCATAGTTAGAAACAATGCTGCACGTCTAATATTAAGCGCCTGCTCGAAATATTATAGCAAAGACTTACAACCTCCACATTGCATTATTAATGTAATTCATCCTAATGAATAGCGATTTTGAATGCGTAATGCATATAATATTTTATGCTAGTCTCTTTTATTTAAATCGTTAACTTTAAATAATAAATTGCAGTGCACTTTGCATATAAATACGTGACAAAAGACGAGCACGAGTCATAACCATCGAGAAATATAATATGTAAAAACCACGTAGCAAAATGATTATAATGGATAATCATAAGAAACTTGGATATTTTTACATATTTTACATCAAAGCGACGTTCCAACGTCATGAATAAAAACGATCACATAAAAAGATCCATTTGAATTATTATTAGAGGTAGCCTGTTTCGTGATTGTGGGTTTCGTATTTTGGGCTCAAATCCGTGCGTACAATTTGATCAATCCAATAAATATTTTTTTGGGGAAGACATGCTATGCTTTATTAGCTTAAGAATCTGCTTCCAGAAATATGTAAAATTAGGAATAGATTAATTCAATAGGTACGGAAAAGATACAGTCACGATTACTAGATTAGTATTTCGTATCCATACCTAAAAAGCAATGTATTTTTTCTTGGAAATAGGGCAATAGAATGAAGTGCGTACATCCGAAGCATACAGCCTAATTGAACTTAGGGAATTTACTAAGTAATTATTTATTTATTTATTTATTCTTTACTGCACAAAAAAAGGAAAAATACATAAAGATATCACAAATTAACAAAAATTACAAATGGCGGTTCTAGGCGATTTCTTACAGACAACCTAAATATTGTACATTACTGACCTTTGTTAATGTACCTCGGTATAAATATTATGATTCGATGATTTTTCATAAAATATTAAACATTTATGCACATATTTCAATAATATATACTATTTCTTAATAAACCGTTTATATCAAATTAAATTAAATGCTGGAATTCCGTCATAATTAGAGCTCCCGGGTACAATAATTCTCAATATTTTTTTACTTTAAATACAACATGCGGAGACAACACCGGTCACACAGCTATGGCTGTACAAAAACACATTTATTTTAAATGTTAAATCAATTTCCTTTGAAATATTATTTATGCGAAAACCAATTATAAAACATACACGAATTTCATTTATAATGTAGGTACATTTTACTGACGGCCGCAAACCAAAATATTTTTACAATTCATTTAACAAACTTCTCACGCTTCTAAATCTGAATTATGAACGTTCAATAAAGCCTGCTACTTTTGATAGAACTCATTTACCTTTTTAGAATGAAAAGGCTGAAGCGTCAGATGGCTTTTATAACAGAGAGCACGATTAAAGCGCCCTGGACTAAATACAGTTTAGCTACTCCTCTCAAATGTTGGCTTTCGTTCAGAAAATACGGAATATATTAAGGAGGAACATTGTACAGTGGATTCTAGAGAATATAACAATGGAGATAATGTTATTGTATTGTTATGCTATTTACAAAGGAAACTGCATTTCTGCGCCAAAACTTCATAAAACACTAAACTCAAAATGTAGTGTTAAAAAATCCTTGTACTGTTTTTAAAACAGGATAAAATGCTTTTAAGATCGTGTGCTCAATTCACATTTTCACTAAGCTTTATTAATATTCATTATTATAAATCCTAAAATAACTTGTAAAGAAATAATTGCCAGTTCACACGCATAACTCTAGCCATCAATTAACATAAAGGAAATTTACATTCGGTTTAATTATATGTTAATTATAGTACATACCTTACCTATTTACATTTCTACGTGAATGTACAAATTGAGACACTTTCCCGGACACAGCCACCACTGCAACTCCTGTCAGCCAGGATCAACAGTGGCAGGCAAAGAATTAGCACAGAGCTCCGGAGCTCGGCGAGTCTCTTAGGGACACTAGCTTGTCTTTAACCCGCATTGAAATTAATCAGAAAGAAAAAACAAATAGGAGGAGTTGGAAACAAATTGCCCACTGGCCACTTCCCTCCGTAGCAAAGCGGGTGAAAAAATATTGAGTTGACGGGTATTATCCTCCGATATAAAGATATACAACTGGAGAAGTCAGATGTTAAGCACCACGGGATAAACGATTACATGTGACCTATAGTGTGAGCTGTTAAATTCCAATAATTGTTATAGCAAACACACCGGAAAGCACGGAAATTATTTCTAGTTTCCACGAGGTCCGTATAGAACACTAGATGTTGTTTGCATATTGTTAAACATTATTCTACGTTCATCGGACCAATGATCACACTCCCAAACTATATGATGTGCAGTTTGGTCGTACACACAGTGAGATGTAGAGCATTGATATGCAGGCGATTCAACCAACTGAAATGTAGTTAAATAGTTTTTTTTATTGTGATGAATGGCTAGACGAGCATGCCATTTGCCTGAAGGTAAGCGATACGACCGCTCATTTACGGTAGTAAATCCAAACAACACCATGAATTATAAAGTAATGCTTAGCATTTCACTGCGCTCGCCATCCTGAGGCATAAAATGTTACGTATCATTATGTTCAGTAGTTACTCTGGCTACAATGTCCTTCAAACCGGAACACAACAATGCATTTACACTGCTGTTTGTCGGGAGAAACAGACATTGCGGTGGTACCGATCCAGGCGGCCTCTCACATATAAGAGACCTACCACCAGTTTGCTCTGAAAGTTGCCATGTCCCGTGAGGAACTGTGATACTCAGTGGTCGATTCCTAGCCAAGATTTTGTTAAGCGATCACGAATTGACGGAAAGTATTATGTATGACATATCCCACCGGTTCTGCCATTAGTCAATTAACTCTGTGTACGCAGACTAGGGCTTAATATAAATAAATAATAAGAAATTTACAAATAATAAATGTGTTCATCAATAATTAAAACTTATAGATTCATCCATTTATAACCCTAGGAAGGTAGGTAGACTTGCAACTAACGCCACCTAATTACGAGCGAGTAATCCATATAAAACTCTTCAATTTTTAAACAATGTTAGACCAAGTGGGTTCCTTGCATTGTAAATAGAACCTAGAATTACAAGATTCAAAAATTAATAAAGAAGCTTTTTCTATTATATCTTTTGTATATACATTATATATACAGCCTTTGTATATACATAGTATATGTATATAACATTTTCAAATTTAACCCTTGTTCATACAGAAAAAAATCAAATTAAAGAATCCATAAACATATCTCAAACTTTCTGCAGAAATGTTTGATTCACTCAAAAGAACCACTACGTGAGCGAGGGGAATAATACATGATCATAAATATAATTTTCTCCTATGTCAGACGAAAATAGTTCGCAATAATCATACACCCGTCCCATAGTGTTAGTATTCGGGCCACGATGCCTCCCTTTTATGGGGCTTAGCGCTAATAAAAGCAACTTTTAAACCACGACTATTTTTTATGACCAGCATTAAACATAATGGCGAACAACGTATTTCTTGTTCACTCCGAATCAAAAGGATTCCGACGACGCTCAAGTATTTCACTATTAATATTCATAAGTTGTCGGCGCTTTATTCGAACGAACAATTTGCGCTTCATTGTTAATTTAATTATTTTTTATATAAGTTTAACTTGATCTAGATGGATTGGAAATGTACGCGTGGAGATTCAAAACAAACAGTCGATGTGTATATTTAATATACTGCGGGTAAGAGGTGTGTTTGGTCTCATGACGTCACATCTCGTTGGCAACGGTTTCCAACAGATACATTGGGTTAGACAACAGCGCTGCTAGGCTCTGTACATATAAAATGTGGACATATCTTATTATACATGGGGTAACGCACCTGAAGCCGAAACATTATACTACCTAAACGTTAACATATTGTGACATACAGATGGAAATTGTTTTTATTTCGATTAATAAAACCTTTTTGTCGTCAAGAAAATAAAATCCACGTACTGAGCAACGCACTCAGTATTCGTAATACAAAAGTAATAACATATACAAACATAATAAAGGGGAATATTACGAAGCAATCATGCCTTTTGTTTATATGAGGAAGCCAATAGGCAATAAAAGACTTGTATCGAGAGTTGTCCCCACGAACATTGAGGAAGTTCCGTTCACATACTATATTAGTAGATATTTTATGAAGAAAAGAATGGCGGTATTTTTAGCGTATTAATTAATGCCTTTATTATTTATTAGTGCCTTCACCCGCGGGCTTACTCCGGAATAAGCGACCGCTAAGTTGACAGTCGCCGGAGCTGAAGAATAGACTTTTCGAAGGGACTTGACACGTAGCTTTAATTAAATATGGTATTAGTCATCATTCAGTACTACGATTAAGAAAAACATCGTGAGTAAGGGTCATCTGGGAGATCTCCATCAATTCGACTAAGACCTTATTCTCTTTGAACCGAAGAAAGGACTTGTGACCTAACCATTGAGCCCCATGCAAGCTGCTAAGTTTATTATGTGTATTATTATAATTTTACAAAGGACCCAGCGTGTGGTTGTTTATTTATTTATTTATATTTTCAGTTATTCGTGTCTCACTTCTGAGCAAAGGACTCCTCCCTTTCTCTAAATTCTGGAGAAACCTGTCGATTTCGTCTCTTCGCCTACACCTAGGTCTACCGAGTCGTCTTTTTGTGTGTTCGGGTCGCCACTCAGTGGATATTCTTGCCCGCTACTGTGGTTGCCTGCGGCGGACGTGACCGGCCCACTGCCACTCTAACTTATCTGCTCTCGAAGCTACATCCTCGATTTTAGTTTGTGAGCGCAAGTGGGTGTCTCGGATTTTGTCAGTGAAATTTACCACTAGTGTGTTGCGTTCCTTCATGCGCGGACTAACCCTGAGTTTGGACATTGGAAGGTTCGTCAAAGACCAACTTTACGAGCCATATGTCAGACCGGGGAGAATGCATACCTCGATTAATTTTCGTTTGTGGGACAGTGGGTATTCGCCTATCATCATCTCCCCCATGGACCAATAGCTCCTCCAGACAGACATAAAGAAATCACGACGCAAAATAAAGCACCATCAAATAATCTTCCGCCTAATCAAAATATTGCCACATTACCCACGAATTACCTTCACCGAGTGTATTCGGCTTCGGTTTCATACGATTATTATTAGCCGCAGCTTCTCAGGGGTCCTAACTCAGACCTACCTTCCAAAGTAATGTTAGATACTTCGGTCCCTGCGGGTTTGTTTCTTTATTGAACGCATTCAGTAATGTACGACTATCATATTATAAGATTTCTATGAAAGCCGAGTAAAGCATTAAAAATCCTTGCATATCCCAATTGATTATCGAGTCTAAAATATATAAGCACGCACAATTACTAAACAATAAAAACCAAGAAATAATTCTAGTGAACATTAATCAACAAAATATGCACAAAATAAAATTTTATTTTCCATATTATAACGCACACACCAAAATGGTAAATACCCTCAACCAATAACCTACGAGCCTCAACGCTGAACCGCGGGGTTAATGCAACTAGATCAAGCGAACGGGCGTGTCAGGCAAGTGGAAAATGGAAAATAGCCTGCCTACCCTAATGGGAAACAGGCGTGACACATATGAAAACCAAACAATAATTTAACAGTGTTTGCTAACCAACAATTTCATTAAATGTATGCTTTCCGCTTCAAAACACACGGTCAAATGTAAATGGAATCGATACCTTTGTTGATCTTAGGGACCCGCGTGGAATCACAAACAAACCGAACTTTGCACAGGACTCGCGCTCCCGGATTAACACGTGAAATCCTTTTTATCCCGGAATATCGAACGGATCGACGGGATTAGAGGAATTCGGAAAACTGCTAAAATATTACAAATGTATATTGATGAGGCTGGGAACATTTGCGGATTAGGTAAGTGGCATATTATTATGAGTAATGGCAGAAGGAATATATTGTTCAATGCGCTTATTTTTCTTTGTTAATTATTATCTAGGTATACAAAAGTATATTAGTGTGGTTATAAATTCTAAGAGTAATAAGAACATATCTTGCGAATAAAAACAGTGTGAGCAATGTCCAGAAATTCCTTTCATTTATACAAAAATCAAAGGATTAACAGGCACTTCCATATTGCATGTAGATATATGTACATACGTAATCGTATACATAATATATTAGAATGTAGGCGTCTTAGCTGAGTAATATATTATGCAATGTATGGTAAACATAATATTAATATTAAATTAAAATTTAATGTTGGTTTGACTCAAAACTAAAGCTTCAAGAGAATATTAAAATAATCTAAGATTAAAATATAGTATGTGAGTTTACTTTAACTTAAACTTTCTGTTTACACAAAGCGTTATTAATATTCTTGGAAGAAAAATGAGGATACGAATTCGAGAAAAAATCAAATGCGAACAAATGATGTTTACGATTAAAACGAATCTAAAGTAATGTTTGTGAATTAATATTATCTATAGTTGTCATAAAATAAACTACTTAAAACGACACGAAGTCTTGTCCCAAAATAATGATAAAATAAACTTGACGACGCGACGTAGAAACCTACTCATGTTGAAAGGTTTACCACAAAACTCCAACGCAACAATAACCAATTAGTCTCTACCGATACTTTCATAATTAAAGAACACAGCATTAATTTGTACGGATTAAAGGCAGCGCTTTAAATACTCGTAAACTAAACGTGTAGGTATCACGCAGTGGGTTGTACAATTCAAATCCGGATTAAAGGCGATCACGGCATGAAATAAAAGGGTTCCGAGCGGGAAAATGTCCGCTGACCTGAAACGAATCGCACTGATCTCCCTTAGCTTGTGCTGAATAAACAACCAATACAAATATATGATGGCGATGCGGCGACGATCGCTTCGAAAAATGGCTGCACGATTCTTTGTATTTCAAGTATTTTTATCTAAAATGTAGAAACTGCATTTATTTATAATAAGTCACCCAATATAAGGCTCACTACAGGTCGTATCGCCAGGATTGTTTTAGTCATGGCTGCTTCCAATGGAAAACCTTGGGGGAGGCCTATATTTAGAAATGGATTTTCTGTGGCTGAAGAGTGAAAGAGATTGAAGCCAAATCCACCAAAATAGACTATTTCAGGTCGACAGACAAACATGAAGAAATCTATGCCTAGTGGTGAATACCCGTTTAAAGTTTGCATCTAGTGACTTAGTGTAACCTCAACAGCCATAAATATACTTAAATTCAGAAATAGATTAAACGCGGTTGAACAGAGAAACTGAATGGGGGAAACACGCGAAAACGATTACTTATGTAAAAAAGTTATGTTAATCGAAGTAAGCTATTGAATTGTACATACATAAACTCACTCCTCTTTCCGGGAAAGGGTAGGCAGAAGTGCAACCAGGATACCCACGTTTCGCCTTGTACTTTCCGTCCCACGATGTGATAGGGTTCGAGCCTATCGCCATATCGGGCACAAATTCCTGACTGATAATGAATATAAAAATCCAATATCACTTTGCCCGACCCGGGACTCGAACCCGAGACCTCGGCTTAGCAATCACACCGTAGTACAACTACGCCACTGAGGCAGTTATTGAATTGTCTGAGTTTTTTATTTACGCCCCCACCCTTGACATAAACATAAAACCTGGACGTATTCTCAGAGATATTGACATTCAACATGCTAGTAGGTTATCAGAGTATAAAGCCTCATATTGCACGAGATAAAAAACATATGAAGATTTAAAAAACATTATTGTAGTAATAAAAACACATTGGCACAATAACGTCGCTGCGATACGCCTGGGTGTTATTGCGATCGCGGAACAAGAATATTACACATATATCTTGTTTTAAAATATCCTTAAGCAATCCGTTACCGTTGCTCCTCCTTGGGGAGTATTGGTGGTTAGGCTTTGTTTCCAGCTAGCATTGGGTCATTTGTGAGGTTTTTACATTGCCAAATATGCAGTTTTTTCGAGGTATTATTGAAATAATAATTCCTACCATTATAATCAGGGATGCACTATAATTACTATCTCACAAACCCAACGTATTTTTTCTAATACAGTATTTATTTGTAACAAACACCCCGGCCAGGCCAGTCCAATCATGCAACCTTCAAGACGGCGTGGCTCTACTAAATATTTTGTAGCTTTTGTAACATAACTGTAAGTTAAAAACTAACTAGTGATTAAAGTGAAACGCCCTTATTCGTAGACAGTTTTAAAACCTATTTTAATAATCGAAAGTTTGTTACTTCGCTAAAACTGAATTCAAAAGTCGTTCGAAAGGGATAAAACAACTAAAATGCTTCGATAGCTAAAATGGGTTTCAAAACTGTTTATAAATAAGACCGATAGTTAATAAAACTAAGTATGTACGCTTTGTAGATAGCATCTTCCAGCTAACCGAAAACTTATGAGAAACGAGGGCGAACCTAGAAACCAAATCTCCTTAGCAACAAGAAGAAATCAAAACAACAAAAAGCCAGTTATCACAAAAACGTTTCAGCAAAACCAAACTATTCAAAATTGCAGTATTCTAGCACATTCGAGTCTCAGAACATCCCATTTCTTTCATTTTAAAGGCTTTGAAATGCTTCCGGGGTGTGCAAACAGTAATACGATTACCGGGCCGGCGGGAGATGTTCGGCCAGCGCTGCTGTTTCAGAGGAAATGCTCCCGTATTAACCACAATCCCGGGAAGTTTGCTCACTCACTCACAGCATTCCAGTATTTATGTGTATATTTATGTGTATAAGAGAACAATGTAACAATAATGATTGTGCTTGGGTTGTTTGACGATTGTTCGCTGTTGTAGTCGATTTGTTGTTGAGTCCTACTATTATATTATGTATGTTGTTTCGTGTGAGCAGTACATAAGTATTTGTTTGAAAATAAGCTAGTGTAGAAAAAGTAACCGTCAATTTATGTATCCCTTATTATTATGGTTATGGTTTAAGAAATATAATATGAGTACCAGATAAGTAAATGCATATATACGGATGGGTGGTATTGAAAATTTCGTCATACACTATCTTAAAGACATAGAGAAACGGTAAAATGCAATGGCAACATATTACATAACATTTTTATAAATTTTTGATTACTGTAAATGTACACGTGAATTAAAAGTGAGAACTTGTAGAAATAGTTATAAGTATAAATATGTTAAAAGGTATGAATACCGAATATACACAAAATCTACCGATGTTACGTGAATTATAAAAAATAAAAAATAAATAAAAAATTGTGCAAAGTATGCTGTTTATTTATTAAGCAAGTTTTGAGTGTAGTTAAAATCGCGACGAACTAATATAGACGATTCAAAGACTCGGTATTACACCCCTCTACAGCTCATGAAATATGGATAGTAAGGGGCGAGTGACGCTCTCGAAATTAAAAGAAGGCGAAGGAACTTTATTTCATTGTTCGACTAGAGGGCCACGGAATCGTTGACCCGAAATTCGTTTGTCAGATTTTTTGATAAATCTCCCGGAAACTTCTGTACGGTTCAAGATGGGATCCATATTAAATTTGGCTGTAGAATGGGGCGAAAGAAAAATAAATTTATTTTTGAGTACAATATTATTTGCATTATTGTTGGAAAATATAATTCTTTATTCCAGCGTGTTCGTACCAAATGTGGTCTTTATATAACGGATTGCCCATTAAATTGAATTTATCTTTGGACTTTGATTACCGGCTAGTAGGCGTGCTTTGAAGGCAAATGAAAAATTATTTATTTGCAACTTTCTTTAACTCCTCTATACTAGTTTAGTTCCTTGTATCTGATTTACTTCATTGCGGGTTAAAGACAAACTATAAATCATAAGAGGCTCGCCGAGTCTCATACTTCGGTGGACATTTTGTTAGTGGCAGTATTGATCCTAAATATAAGTTACAGTCGTAACTGCGTAGGCAGGATATATATAAATAATACACACCCAACAGTCACATACATAGTCCTGACCCCACACTAAGATCGACTCGTGTGCCGTGGGTATCAACAACGAGAGACTTTTCGGTCTCACAAACACCTAAACCCGAAACAAATATCTGTGGTTCACACAAACATTTGTCTCGGTGCGGGGATCGAATCCGCGGCCTCTCGTTTTACAGCCGTCGTCTAAAAAACTGCACCAGAGAGGCGCTCAATATACACTAAACATATAAAAATTAATTTTAAAAGTAATAGCCAATTTCTTTCCTCACAACTTCCTATCACCCATGATCATCACCAATCTAAATCAGTCCACTGATGGACTAAGTCTTTTCTATAGCCACTATCATGATCCCCATATATTTCCATCTATCTATTGATATAGATATATATATACGTCATATAGCTAGCCCATATACGTCCCACTGCAGGGCACGGGCCTACTCTACAATCGAGAGAATCGATTGAGAGTGGTTAGGCCATATAGTGCACCACGCCGGCCAAGTGCGGGTTGGCGGACTTACATACCGTAGAAATTCTTTTTTTTTTTAATCGCTACGGTATGCAGGTTTCCTCACGATGTTTTCCTTCACCGTTAAAGTGCGTGGTGATTGACTATCAATACACACATAACTCCGAAAATATATTTCCATACTTTATAGTTTTATTTTCCCTATTGTTCTCGAAGTAATACATCCTCATCCCGGGAAAACTTGACAATATTGCCAGCACTATAAAAATTAGGTCACAATTAAAATTAAAAGCACGTTCAAGTCAACGTGTCTTTACAGTGTGCGGTCGTAACGCGTTTTAATTAACCGGTAAATGGTTTAAATCTGATGCTCCATGTACATTGTCTAACCGGAGTATCCGCCATAGTTGGACGTAGCCTCTCACCGCAAAGAGGATTGCAATCTCTTCGAGGTTGCTGTTTCTGTTTGTTGTACGTTGCTTGTTTTGTTACGGTAAAAAGCATCGTTTATTAAGATTAAATTTCGAAGCAAAAACTAAGCTAACTTAAACATGCAGCAACCAGAGACTCAGTGGTCACAAAGCTCTTATTCTGATAAAAAATACTATTTAATCCTTAGTAGTGTCTTAGAAATTCATACATGTTTTTAGAACTTGCCTGTATGTATATTTGTTTTATAGTTGCAAATTACCTAGTATCTTATTCTAATAAGAAATTACTATTTTAATCCTTAGTGGTGTTTAACAAATTCATACATGTTTTGAGAATGTATTTTTTTAAAGTTGCATATAGTTGCCGCAGTTAATAGACATTGAACTCAAATGTGTAGATTTAATCTTGAAAAATAAAACATGTATAAATCTAAAATAAGTCCCTGAAATTCAACGGACCGCCATTAAAGACGATAACTTTATGGCTAATCTCAAAAATTCAGGCGCGCGTGGGGTACGGACTAAAAACCTTACATTACTACCAAAACTATACCATAAACTTCGCTCTACAAAATTAGGGAAGACCGACATAAATAACGGCTTACTTTCATTTTTCGGATCCGCCCTGACAGTAATAATAATCGTACAGGTGGACTTATCACACTATGATTTTTTTAAACGGTTTTATTTAGCTTGACTTATTTGTTTGTTTCTTTGGGTCAAATTTTGTAATTCAAGTCGAGCCCTTCCTGTTCACAGATTTATCTGATATTTGGTACACTATTTGCCATTTACACTACTCAGGTTACGCTACGCCCACCAATTTTATTAATTTTTGTCTGATCAAAGCCGTAGATTGGTTGTGTGATGACTACCTAGAATCTTCCGAATTATTTTTTAGCTCTTAGTACATTATCTACATCATTATTATCCTTTTTTTTCAATAAGAAGTTTAATATTTAAAAAAAACTTATTTTTCTTGTAACCATGGGTGGAATAAATAAAAGATAAGATAGAAAGATAATGAAGAAGATGCATTGCAAACACTTATACAAAAGGTATACAAAACATAGCACCAATTAATTCTCTGTTTGAATTGCGCTACACCTGCCGTCCGGTGCAATATGTACGAGTATTAATTAAGTCAATGCTACCTATTTATTATTTTAATTGGCAACTTCGGCCATCCGTATATTGCGAGTTTGTATTGCAGAGAATCATGTACATTCAACAATAATTACGAGATGAATCTCGCATCAATTCGATACTTGACATATTAATAAAAACGAGCCTTAGGTACCAATAGTAATAAAAAATATATATAAATGTATTTGTAGATATCACTGTCCACAACAACGTAGTAAGAAGACCGTGTTAAGAACGTAGTACCAAAACAAAATCATATCAATTACTATGGGATGTTGCCCAAAAGACCGTTCCGGAACCAAATGGGCCAGTATCCACGACATAAAATTTTGTTTCTAAGAAGCAACACAATAAAATACGCATCAAGTATACAGTACCTCTCGACATTAAGCAGATACCACACCGTAAAAATATTGCTCGTTTTCTTATTTATATGCCTTGCGCATTTTTTCTCGTTATAATTTCTAATCTGTACCTGGATTATTCTTTTTATACGGCAGAACAGAGTTTCCATACTTGACATATTTCATGGAGATTAATGGCCCAAAGACGATAGATTTCTTTTTTACAATTAAAAAGTTATTTGACCCTGTGGGGTGAGTTAGATAGTGTATGGGCATTATTATACAATCAAAATCGAAGCTATATGCAAAAGCCAGTTTTATATATTTAGTTAAGAAGCGGTTATTGGTCCAGTGCTGTCTTTTCCATTTATCACTTTGTTATTGTATGCGTATGCGTGCAAGATGTTCGCCAAAATGGGTTATGATGGTGACGATGGTAAACAGTAACCTTAACTAGTTTCCCAGAACTCTTCAAAATATCGCCCAAAACATATATATTTTCGTAAATCTTTAGAAAGTCTGAGGTAAGTTTGGTTATCTATTTATAGTCTGAATTATGTAATAACTTTTACATTAAGCACTTTAAGAAAGTCTGAAGTATAATAATTTCATTCAATAACTATGCCTAAAGATTTTGGGGACAGGCTGAAGGCCTTTCTGAAATCTAATAATCCGAAAGCTTTGACGTACTAACATAAGCCTATCCTTCACAAAAGACAGATAGATCGCATAGCCTAATGTTATTGATCTTAGATTATATACATTATTGATAACATTTTTGAACATTGAAAAAAAATAAAGATTGCTTCAAACATTTTATTTATCGATGTTTTCTTTATTTAGTACATCTACAGGAAACCTTTACAATTAGCAGCTACAAATAAATCACAAAGACTTTATTCTTGAATGAACATCACAAATAGTAACAGAAAGTGCGTAAAAGATCATAGTTATTGTTGTTATTTGACAAATTGTGATGTAAGACACAAACCAAATAGCGATTCACTTATCAAAAACAATCGATAAAACTTTGATCAAACTCGTTTTAGGTAACAAACAGTAAAGAGTCGTATACAGCTTATTTTCCATCTAAACACTATAAAAGCATTGTAAGTTCCCTGGAAACGTCATAAATGTCCCCCTTGCTTTTCTACCTCTCCTTATGATGTATTTATGTTGGGTCGGCGCTGCATAGCTTTTTATACATTACGGAATGTGATTCCGCTTATGGTTTACGGCCGCCTACCTACCCATTTGGGAAAAGGGTTTACCTTACGCTACCCCGGCTAATTGTAGTTAGCAGACTTCACACAACATACATACATACATAAACTCACGCCTTTATCCCAGAAGGGGTAGGGAGAGGCGCCACCAGGACACCCACATTTCGCCTTGTATGTTCCGTCCCATGATGTGATAGGGGGCGAGCCTATCGCCATATCGGGCACAAATTTCTGACTCCAGGCTAATAATGAATAGAAAAACTCAATATCACTTTTCCCGACCCGGGACTTCATACAATGATCTCATACATCATTTTTGAAAAATGTTATATAGTTATGCCATAAATTTACCGTTAAACCTAATGACAAATGAACTAAAGCCTCTAAGCGACCTCATCCTGAATTAATTTCTGACCTACATTACAAATGGACAATTTCCTGCCATCACATCTACATACAAATCGAAAAAACACAAAGGAACGTGACATCGAAATAATTAAAAGGCAATCAATCATTACCCACGTGGCGTGCGTTGTGTCGACTAACTATCGATTTTAGATTACCATCACGTGGACACAATCACACGAATTCACAAATCTTTACTATTTAATGTAACATGATCACGCTGGACGTAATGCGGATTTCGAATACATTAATCCGAGATTTGAGCTATAATCCGCCACTGGCATATACATTAATCAGACTGAATCGGCTAATTTATAGTAAATCGTTTCATTCCAACTATTTTGGCTTTATAATGGAACTGTAGGTAAGCTTTGTGGGTTTTAGTGCGAATATACTAGACAACTGTTTACATCGAACTTTAATATTTGGAGTGACCATTAAAGAGTTACAAATTATTTGAACCTTGGTCAAAGTTGACTTTTAACTGATTCCGTAAAAGCCTGAATCATAACCTGCGTATTCAAAATGACATTGACTTTAATCTGCTCTTTTAACTACTCATATTAAAGGCTTTTCTAGCCGTATATCATCTAATATAGTACAAATAAAAAAACATGATATTACAGGATGTTTAAATAGATACACCAGCTGTTCTTAAGAGACAACAAAAATTTACTGCTCATCGCGCAGACAAGCAAGACATTTGGCTATAAAACGAAGTTGACTAACCGAACCCCACGCCACTGCAGCCTAAAGTCTACAAAATCTCTATCAACTACACAGAAATACAGAATTATTAAATTCACTATTTCATTCTGTGTTTAAAATTCAATTTCATCAGCTCGAAGTCTCAGTTTTAATTTAATCTTCAATTAATTACAAATCAGTCTGGAGTGTGACTCATCGTACCGTCACGGATAATTTAAAGACTGGTGTTAGTGATCTGTTAGTGATTAAATCTTGAATAAGCGCTTCTGAGAGCTGCTGCCACCACTCGTGAGATTTGTTGAAATATTTTAGAGTAGTTCTGGCTTACGATAGATTAACTCTACGTTGAATTCCTAGTTTAATATCGTTTGCTTTATTAGTAAAATCCCGAATGGTTTGTGATTTGACTTTCTGAAATTAATTCTTAAGAACATTTTGTTAGCTTTGTTTCAGATATACTCGAGGAAATCTTGAGTATGTGAAAATGTATCTCAAGAATCCTAATGATATGTGAAGTCGATCGACCCACATTATTGCTTGGTAGTCAATTAGGGCTTATTCCTCTCCATCACGGAGGAGTCCTATGCCCAGTAAAAATAGAATTGCATTACTCTACGTATGATTTAATATGAAGCTATCAAATAATTCAAATTCGCACAACTGTAGAAGGGTTATTACCACCCCGATCACATCTCATTTTTCATAAACACGAAACTTTATTAATTGTGTAAAATCAATACTCAGTCAAAAGTTCAGTTATTATTTCTGTAAATTGGATCGTAAGCTACGATACCTCAAGTTGCCTTGGCACTATCGAATTCACGTTTAAATTAAAATGAAATTTGATTTTATCTCAGCTGAAAGAGACTTTGGTTTCAGTCTATTGAATTTTAAACTGAACAATCATTTATAAACATCGCCATTGTTTCTTAGTCTTTGATTAAATGGCTATTTATAAGTAAGGTTTTGTCACGGTTTTATAAATATTTGTGCTAAAGGAGAAAGGGCAAACATGGATATGGACTCCAGCCTATTGACAAATAACGGCGAGCGATATGTCATTGGAAAGGTCTTATCAAATGCTACAACTTTTTCTATAGCAACAAAACCCAAATAGTTGTATTTAAAAAAAATTGCTACTTAAAGACCGCACGAAAATCACACAAAAGGGCATAGTGAGCAATAACAACAAGCGTTGCGTCGTTGGAAAGGTCTTCTAAAATCCTAAAACTTATTTATTTATTTATTTAAATCTTTATTGTACACAATTATAAATGAAAATACACAATACAGAGAAAACAAAGAAAAAAAAAAGTACAAATGGCGGTCTTATCGCTCTACAGCAATGTCTTACAGACAACCATGGGATGGATTTAAAAGAAGGAGAGAGAGAGGGCAGTGTAACAAATAAATAATTTAAGCTTAATAAGTGAAATTAAACATATTACATAAATACACAAACATAATATACATACATAACATATAATCATAAATACATATATATAAATAGATAAATATATATCTGAATATATACATATATATTGAATTATGAATAAAAACACATATACTATAAAAAGCCAAATGAATTAGTTTAAGAGAATAGTACTAAAGTCTAGTTAAGGAGAAAGGTAGTGCTCTTTAATCAACCTCTTAACTGACGACAGCGTTTGAGCCTGTCTCACCACAACAGGAAGCGCGTTCCACAATCGAACTGCTTTGACCGTAAAAGAATTGTCCATAAATGTCGTGGTGTGCACAGGCATTCTCAGCTTAAGATTCTCAGACGACCTCAAGGATCTCGAATGTGAGTCATGAAGAAAAATAAATCGTTCTTTAAGATAAGAAGGGGTGAGAGGATTAAACAAAATATTGTAAAGAAGAGAAAGGATGTGAGTATTCCGACGAAGTCGTATAGGTAACCACTTGAGCTTAGCACGAAACTCAGAAACATGGTCATACTTGCGAAGACCAAATATGAATCTTATGCAGAAATTTTGAAGGCGCTCAAGTTTATTAAGTTGGTCTTCGGTGATATCAAGATAGCTGACATCGGCATAATCAAGGATGGGGAGAAGGAGGGATTGCGCAAGCGTAATCTTCGTGGAAACGGGTAGAAAGTTGCGTAACCTTCGCAAGGACCTTGCGGAAACAAACAGCTTCCGGCTTAATTCCGAGAGCTGTGGACCCCAGGTGAAAGATTTGTCAATGTGTATGCCCAGATTGCGGACGGAGTCACTGAATGGAATCGCGATACCATCACAATAGACACTTGGTAGTTGGGACAAGTCAAGCTTCGATATCATCCTGGGGCTGCCGACAACAATGACTTGGGTTTTGGAAGGGTTAATCTGTAAACCATGAGCTTTACTCCAACCACAGATATGTTGAACGTCTGTATTGATTATCGCAATCGCGTCTGTCATCCTGTCTAAAGGAGCTTGAGTATAAATCTGGAGATCATCAGCGTAGAGGTGGTAGGAGGAGCGAAGAAGATTGGTAATGGAGTTTATAAAGATAGCGAAGAGAAGAGGAGATAGCACGCCGCCCTGAGGTACGCCAGCAGATACGGGGCACCAGGAGGAAAAACTTTCCTCGACACGGATGCGTTGCCGGCGTCCATACAGGTAACTACGAAACCAATCAACTGCCATTGGAGATATGTTAAGAGAACGTAGCATGGTAAGTAATACGTCATAGTCGACGGTATTAAAGGCATTGCTGAAGTCCAGCAGAGCTAGGACAGTCAGCTTGCCTTCCTCCATGCCTGATCTGATGCCATCTGTGATGTGTGTCAATGTGGTAGTCGTACTATGTCCAGGACGAAACCCAGATTGGAGTGGATTTAGTAAGTTATTCTTGTATAAAAATGTAAAACTTCTACGGCGACAAGTCTCAAAACAATCGTAAAATCATCAACATTTCGATTTTCTTCCACTATCCTTACGCTCTCATCTACTTATAGTATATTTTATCACGTATACTACAGAAGGTATTGCAGTTAAAAATATTTAAGACCGCCCTATATAACGTCAACCCTCATGGGGAATAAGGGGTTCGATCCCAGACCCGGTTCAGGGGTAAATAATGTATTTTCGAATTACTAAACTTATACAAAGTTGTCTCCCGATCTCGCCGATCTAAATATAGCTTAAGGTATAGTCTATAGGGGACTAGCGTGCCGGCCCAGCTTTGTCAACTCCACAGCACAACACAGTAATTAACAAAATTTTAAAAAATATATTGGTGAAACAGTATTAAAATTCATTGCGTAGTTTAAAAGATAGAGACAGCTAGAAGCTACTTAGTTTGATATACAAATGTATTGATATATAATGGCAATGAACGAACCATAATATGGAGACATTTCCTCAGCACTGCGATAAATAGGATATTTGGAAGCTGATGGGTTTTTGTACAAAAATCTTGGAACATTTCGACGTGTTACACAAATGATTATGTGTGGGAAGATATTGTTTTGGCTGGTACTGAAATCTACTTTTACTAGATATTACTTTTCTTTTTACTTCTGCTATAATAATTTAGTAGATTCAACGTCATTTTTATATGTATCTATCATTAATCACCAATGGAACTAGTACCCAAATGGCGAGTGTGATCTATTTTAACACGCTTTTATTAGCTTTGCCTGTATTTATGTATAGAGTATACAGTATGCAACAGAATCTTTGAAGTCCGTTTTGGAGCACTTTAACGTCGTATTCATTTGAAATGTTTCATACTTGTCAAGGACCGATGACAATACAATAATTTAAAAAGTGTTTTACATTCTCCGAACCAGATCCCACTTTTGAAAAAAAAACAGTGTATAATTTGCGCGCAGCTGCCTTCCTTTGATAAAATAGCCGTAGATAAAGGGTTTATCTCTATTAATCTCTAAAATTGCAGCCGTTATTACAATATTCTAATTACGTTTTCAGGATACGTAGTGCCGTGACCCGTCCCATAATAACAATGTTTATACAAATTAAACGATTATATTTCGAGTAAAATGCGTAGCTACGAGTAGGCGTAGCAATGAAAATGACCACTCGAAGCCTTTTAAATCATACTGAGTAGGTACATGAAATGTAAATCTACGTTTATACAAATAAAACCACAAACCTTTTATTACACAAAGTAACAATGAAAATGGCAATCGCGCCCCTATAAATATTTTATCAAGATAAAAACCAGAACGTTTTAAAAACGTAATATCGGTCATTAATGAAGACACATATTAAATAAATGTTCGATAAGGACCGGTAATTACCGAGGGAAAATTCATTTTGATATTAATCGTAAAATCCGTTCGAATGCTTTAGAGCCGGCGGAATCAGATTATGTAGAATAAAACCTTTATTACTTCTTTAATAATGCCGTTATTCGTTTAAATCGAAATGGTTAAATTAAAATTTGAACATTACATACTTTTGCAAAGTTTTATTAATTTGGGAAAATTTCCGTTCGAACCTTTCTTTCGGATCGCGAGAAATATTCGTTATTGATAAGAGTATTAAATAGATGTACTATATTTCTTTTACAAACATTCGATTGTCTTTCTACCATTACAGCCACAACTAAGATTAGCAACACTTCAACATACATAAATTAAAACATAACATGTAAAATTGCGCATTCTTTATAGAAATGACATACTTCTGAATTTTCTTGGTGACATCATATTATATCTATTCGAAGTTAATTACAGTTCACTTTAACGTAGATGGAAAATTGTAAAAATGTAGGAAACCTGCGCATCTGTGAGTCCAATACTAAAAGGAATTGGGCGAGCACGGACTAATATCTCTTATGACTGAAAGAGGTAACAACGTGCGGACATTCGATTATACCAACCTTATAAGAACAACTACTGAGCAGTGATCACTGAGTGGATTTTCAGCCTAAGTCCAGCACGAAATTATAGTAAAAAAGTCAGTACTATAACAGTCGTTTTGAACCAAACTCAGGCGGTTGTTCTTAAACGACCGATCAAAAGAAATTCTGCGGTGGTTTCGACCTCAAAAGACAGTCTTACGGCTTTATTCATAGACAGATTTAAAACCTATTTTAGTTATCGAATGTTTTGTCTTCTTTGCTCAAACTGAATTTTAAAGTCGTTCGAAAGGGACAAAACTTCTGATAACTAAAATATGTTTTAAATCTGTTAATAAATAAGGCCGGTAGTGACTTTGAGTCAAACATTAACCTCTATACGAGTATATCGTTGCATCGCAGATAAGCGTCATAAAAATGCTTCTTAATTCATTTTTCGCTATTTTAGTGCTGTTAGTTAGTGAGGTCAGTAAGTGTCTACGGATCTATGGATAGATGTTGAATTTAGCTGCAAAAATCAATTTGTTGTCTCGAGACGATCAAGGAGGCGCTTCAGATCGGCACAACAGAACGTCATATTCAAATATTTATCAATTTTAGTACATTAGTAGTGAAGAATACAACTTGAATATAATATGCACAAGAACCTGCCAAAACAACACAACACATAAAAGCCAAATACAATGTGACGTAGAGGATGCGAGGTACGCGGGCGCTCGTACAGGTCGTTAGGGTGTCGGAAATAAATCACTTTTCGCGATCTCTATGCGCACGTGTATGATAGATTGGCTACAACAAGGCGGGGAGACGAAGTACCGTGTTTTTCATTTGGTTTTTCCAGCAATTGGAAAATAGGACTTTTATTTCTAAGCGTTTTCATAGATGTTTTAAGGTCATGATTATCTTCTACCACAAGTTCGATACTGAACATAGACCGCTACGAGAGTTTTAATTGTGCTGTAGGAAGCGGCCTGCATCCACCGACTTTCCGAAACGTTAATTAGGTCGTACGTCCAGCTAATGAGTATTTAAGTGTGTATTTTTCAAATTAAGCACCATTCTGGTCAATTCATTAATTATCGTTATTGGTAAATTGTATGATTTTATAGACCTAAATATGTATCTAAATATATAAGTCTCCTATACGCCGCACGAGTTTTAAATGTCTGTTAAACAAAGTCGCCCTAAAAAACTAGTTTTACTTTAACTGTTTTCTAAAGAAAAACAATACCTAATACACTGGAGGCAAAGTCTAATAAATTTCAAATTACGAGTGTTAACAAAATACAATAGAATTGAATAGAGTTCTATAAATTTGCCTTTATTTATTCGGGACAAAGACACATTAAGACAATTTTTTATTTAACGGTAATATTGTCAATGTCTATAAAAGCGTCACATTAAGTTTAATAACATATTTTTTTATCCTTGCAATGTCTTTATCTACTTTACTTATTTATTTTAAACTTAAGCACGTCACCGTACACATAATTATTTATCGATATACGACGCGGATAACAATTAAAATAAAGAGTTTTACGCCTAAATGTGAACCGAAAATTATTCTAAAAACATTCGAAAAAATACAATTTAGCAGATTTTGGAAGCGGCCAAAACAAACGAAGCATTTAATCAAATCGCAACGGTCGTGTGATTTTAATTCAGACTTTTATTGCGCTTCCTGTTGATACATCCGAAATTGAATTGACCGACGAATCATTTTTATTGTTATTGTATGCAATCAAAAAATACATGCTTTCACAAATTGTTTTTCTCATTTGCTTTTTAAAGGCAGAGTATAAAACATAGCTAAGGTATATTATTACGTTGAATTTACTTAAATATTTTTTATTTATATCAATAAAGCATCATTCTTAGTTCTATCTTATAATAGAAAAAACTCAAGTATTTAATACCAAATTTTATTTGCCTACTGTCAAGACTATAATAAATAAGACTGAGAATAGACATGTTAAGTTTTACGGTAATAATTACGGAAAATATATACCCTAATAAAAATATTAATCACCTAGGCTTTAAAGACGTTAACCATATTTAAAACCAAAATATTCACATATTACTGGCACCGAACAAAAAAGTTGCACGCAAGACATTTAATTAACGATGTAAAACAATATGAAAATATTGTTGTTTATAATGAGTTTTTTGGATATAATTTGTGAAATATAAACAATGTGCGTTGTTCAGTGGCCCGGGTGAAGATTAATGTGTCGTTATTTTAATGAAACACCGTTTGGAACAAAGGACGCGGAAGGAAGTTAATTATTTGACGTGGCAACACCTGATGGCACTCGCGCCCGCCCGCACAAATACGCACTCATTTACCCTGTGGAGTGTGCATTTATTTCGAATAACTATTTTGACAACATAATTAAGAGAAACTTAAAAATAATTGTGGAGATTTGGACTCACAATTTTAAAATATCATAATTTGTGATTTTAATAATTTTTGAAAAGGAAAGCGCCAAAACATTTTATCACCTTTAGTTATTTCTAATTGTAGTTTATATAAAACTTTCTTTATTCACAACACTTGAAGTAGTTCCAGACGTTTATACGGACTACACAGTCGTGAATCTCAAATATTTAATACCATAATTTTCAGACCGACCGAAGCCTTATAAACAGTTTTATATGTTAACACAACACTGCCCAATTGCACGTTCAACCGTGAACTTACGCCACCATAGGCGTAACAAAGTAAAACGTCCCTCCAAATAAAGGTGGCTTTTCTTATTACTTAGATTTATGATTAACACCAAGCGTGCAAATCTCGAACACACAAGCAAACACATTGACATCAAGCAGTTCTACTCATATGAAAGTTGTTAAGTGTCAAAAAGATTTTATAGGCAGTAATTTTGCAAGTTTAAAGACAGAAAGCGTTAGTACAAGCTTGTGAAAATATTACTTTAAAATTTTATCCAAGTGCCTACGAAAAGGATCATCGCAACCGCCTCTTCGCAAACAAATGATTTCCCAAAGTTGTTATCAGGCGCAGTAACAACGCGCGCACGATCCCGAACGTGCTCGGATTTTCGTCTACCTTACATCATAAATATACCTAACACAAGTTGATGAATCAAATCGATCCGCATAAGTCTTAAGAACAAGCAACTAGTCAGCGAAGTTTGTCGAAAGAAAATTCGGCTAAGAGGTGCCCGCCAAAAAAAGTTAAGAAGTGGAAAGAGCGTTTGTTGAAGATAAACATTGTAGTGCAATGCGCAACAGGGTGGCGACGTCATGCATGATACCTGAGGGCGGGCGCCGGGTGCGGGAGCTCCGAGGCACCGGCACTCCTAGGAGTATGCCGCCGCGCCGCTACACGCGGACTAACGCACCCGCGCCGCGCCCGCCGCACGCCGCACGCTCCTGCAACACGGCCTGAGCGGTGCTGCCAGCGTTTAGAACTCCATTACCCACACGCACACATATCTCAATACGTTTTACTACTATTAACATAGGGCATCATATACGATTTACATGTTTACGTACGTTAAAGGTTCAATTTTCCAAGAATCTTGGTTAAAACTTTATTAACATATAACTTCCTCAAAAAACGAATTAGGTCAACACATCCAATCTTTACTCAAAATTAAAACTAATACCACCAACATGGCACTAAACCCTCTAATACAAAACCCATAAACAAAATCCCAACGCAATTCCAAACCACAAAAATTACCCCAAAAATCCAAAGACTCACATAACTGGCAACACCGGCTCCCGCCCCTCGCCCCTCCGACCCGGCCGGGTCCCGAATAATGAAGCAGGGGGAAGAGATTGTGGAGCGAGGAAATGCCGGAAGACTCCGAGCCACTCCGGGCTGGCCGGATGGTACGCTCCCAACAAGCCTTGCAAGCGCCCTGGAAAAAGGCGCATTTATACCGCCATTGCAGTCGGAACTTTGTTTCATAAGCGGGTAATTCACATACTGTTGCAATGGAAAATTATGGAGCTTTATATGAACGAATTTGATGCTTGAAATTAATCAAGCAGTTGTTGAAAACAATGTGTACCGTTAAACCGGGTTAATTAGGAACAATCAATAAAACAATAAATTAATAACTATGAAATATGACATTGGAAATCATAGTATATTTTTCAAAATTCTACAGAGACGGCGATTTATGATACCGAACACTTGTGTTATTAGCATTTATTCTTTAAAAATATTTATTTACGTCCGTTTTTCCCGTTTTATCTCGGTATGTTTAGATGAGCCTGAAAACAAAGATGACCAACAAAATAGTGAAGAATCGATATAACGCCCCACACAGCTGTGTTACTGACAAAACCATTTGAAAGAATTATGATAGATTTTCAATTTTGGTATGAATAGAAAAAAATACATGCCCTGGGAAATAGAAAACATTTTTACTAGCGATAAAAGAAATCATAGGATAAACGCTAAGGTTTAACATTTTAATACTTACAGTGAAATAAAACTAATTCTAACGGATTTTATCGCGAATTTGATTTAATTTTAACATTTTTTAACTTGCCGACGCACGTTTCGATTACTTTACAGCTTTCTAAGGAACCATTATTTCAATACAGGTTTTGTTTGTCCCTAAAACGATTATTTGTATTTGATTAACTATTCAGTGTTAGCTTCTATATCTTACACTTTAAATTGCCCCCTGTTAATGTTCTTCTAAAATCCATCCCATGGTTGTAAATGCCAATTGTACTTGTTATGTATGTGATTTTCCTTTTATTTGTATTTTTTTGTGTGTGTGCAATAAAGTGTATATAAATTATATTAGTATATTTAAAATATAGGTACATAATATATTCTAGATATTATATTTGTATATCCACTAAACAAAAACAAGAAACTCACGAAAATTCATACGAATAGTCCATACCCTACAATGAGACACGTGTATTGTATTAAGGACATCAAGAATGACTGTTATTTCGTTTCCACAACAACTATTGTCATAACACATACCTATTATACTACGCACAAAAATTAAAGGATATTTTTTTTGATCAATTTTTTTTGGTGTTTTTTGAGAGCCTGTATCTTGGAGAAAATTGATTGTTAAGAAATTCGAAAACTAAAACTTGGAAGCTTGAAATGTCTATTTTGCAGATCTGTGCTCTATTTCTTGATTCCTCGCTAAGTTGATAAGCAATCGTAAGAAAACTAATGAGAAAAAAAAAATCCAATTTTTTTCTGGATTTCAAAACCGTGCATTTACATGGGTAGTATTTTTTTGGTGACATCATTATAAAATTCCCGAAGATAATTTAATTGCCTTTAATTTGATATACCAGAAACCTCCGTGACATGATTTGGAGCTGACTTATGGTAAATCAAAGTAAAAATGACCTATCACACTTTGACATTGGATTACTCCATGAATATCAATCATGGGGAAAACAAAATCAGAATTTTCGTAACTTCAAAACATGTTCTATAAGTTGGTATTAAAGTCTTATGATAATGAATAGTATTTCTAAGTAAAATTGTTGACTGAAAAAAGGTAAAAAAACGGTTATTTATGGATATTCGGAAAACACTGCATATCTTTGGATAAAAGAAACAAACCAAGGATATCGTCGGTAACTTTTCAACCTTAAAGTATTCTAAAGACACTCTGAAAATTTCAAACTGCTCCGATTTGGTTATCTTAGTGTTCGGAAGGTTTGAACTTACTGTATTCAGCAAAAATCGTCGTAATGAGCATTTTTCGCATGCTAATGATTTTGTAACTTGAGAATATTTTTTTTAGTGATTATCCATATTCTTTTAATCAAATCCTTTTTTCTAACGTTTTCACTATACTCCGCAATTGTAAAATAAATACTGGCACTGTTTTACCGCCGGCATTAGCGTTACCCAAAGCGTACTACGGGGAGCTTGCGTGGTCGGATTTATAGTAAAACAGTGCCAGTATTTTTTTTACAATTGCGGAGAATAGCGAAAACGTTAGAAAAAATGATTTGATTAAAAGAATATGGATAATCACCAAAACAATCATTCTGAAGTGACAAAAATCGATCATATACGAAAAATGCTTATTACGACAATTTTGACGAATACAGTAAGTTCAAACCTTCCGAACACTACGATAATCAAATCGGAGCAGTTTAAAATTTTCAGAGTGTCTTTAGAATACTTTAAGGTTGAAAAGTTACCGACGATATTCTTCGTTCGTTTCTTTTATCCAAAGATATGCAGTGTTTTCCGAATATCCATAAATAACCGTTTTTTTACCTTTTTTTCAGTCAACAATTTTACTTAGAAATACTATTCATTATCATAAGACTTTAATACCATCTTATAGAACATGTTTTGAAGTTACGAAAATTCTGATTTTGTTTTCCCCATGATTGCTATTCATGGAGTAATCCAATGTCAAAGTGTGATAGGCCATTTTTACTTTGATTTACCATAAGTCAGCTCCAAATCATGTCACGGAGGTTTCTGGTATATCAAATTAAAGGCAATTAAATTATCTACGGGAATTTTATAATGATGTCACCAAAAAAATACTACCCAAGTAAATGCACGGTTTTGAAATCCAGAAAAATTTTGGATTTTTTTTTCTCGTTGGTTTTCTTACGATTGCTTATCAACTTAGCGAGGAATCAAGAAATAGAGCACAGATCTGCAAAATAGACATTTCAAGCTTCCAAGTTTTAGTTTCCAAATTTCTTAACAATCAATTTTCTCCAAGATACAGACTCTCAAAAAACACCAAAAAAAATTGATAAAAAAAAATATCCTTTAATTTTTGTGAGTAATGTATAACACGTCGGAAATATCTGTGACTGACCTGAATAATTAATGTCATTGGAACATAAGCTCGGCTAATTCAAAATATATGTTAAACAAATTGAATTAAAATAGAAAAACGAATAAAAAATAGAATTCGCATCCATTTCAAAACGTTTTTAATGTAAAATAACATAGTAGATAGGGGAACACAAAAAATGTGAACCGCATTCCAGCTAGGTTCACAGATATTTCCGACAAGTTATATATTTCTTCGTAGCAGATTATAAACGTATACCTCCCACAACAACCAGACGCTTAATTAATATTTGTTGATTGGATATCTTTTCCACTACACCAAGGTGGCCCGATAATAGTTTATCATCAATCTTAAGAAAATCAAACCCAGAAAATGGCATAAAATGTCAAGCACTTATATAAAAATCTTAGTAATACGGTCCATTACACCAGATCAGAATCCACTCGCTATTCATAAAATGCAAAATTTATATTCAGCGTATATATCCGGCCCTGTCGATGGGAGCGACTTAGTCCGTGATTCAAGTAATGGCCATTCAGACTAAACACGACAAGTGCAGGCGAAAATATTCAATTCATCTGCGGGCTGGTTTTTAATTCGTAGTTTGTATTTAAAGTATAATGACTATTGATTTCTGCCTCGATGACGTAGTTTTACTACGGTACGATTACAAAGCCGAGGTCTCGGGTTCAAATCCCGGATCGGGCAAAATGATTTTTATTTTTTTTTATTCATTATCAGCCTTGGGTCCGGAATTTATACCCGATATGGCGATAGGCTCGCCCCCTATCACATCGTGGGACGGAATATATAAGGCGATATGTGGGTGTCGTGATAGCACCTCTGCCTACCCCTGCTGAGAAAAAGGCGTGAATTTATGATGTAATGATTGCTTCGTAAACTGCGTAGATATTTTAATCCTGGTAACCTAAGACATAAAACTCTGGATTTAATCGGTTTTTTTTTTATTCTTTGTTCAGCAGTGAGTTTCCTATAGCTGCATAGAGAAAGAGAGAGAGAGCCAAAGAGAAGTGTTAATTCTGTAAGTTACATAACAGCAAGTGCCGTATTATTAGTATATTTACTTATTCAAAACATAAAACCCCGTTTTCGGAATAAATAATTCATACCAATTGCTATTTAACTAAAACTCCGACAGACCATGGAACGTATTCCTGTCACATATATCAAACAATAAAGTTAAATTATAAGATCAAAAATTAATTATGATTCTCGCGTAGTAACAATCTTAGTAGTAGACAATGACTGAAACTAATTAAAACCGAAGAGTGGAGAGCACCAAAATGTGCTTGGGCGAAATTGATTACACTTGAAATTTACATTTAATTAGAGATGTCTCGTACAAGGCAGAAGTTGGGACAGGTAATTATAAACCATTCAAATATTCAACTTCAATTAGAATAGCTAAATTTCATTAAATACTTAAATGGTTGCAACAAGGGATCGGTGGCTGTCGTCGAATATTTGTTTATTTCATTTATTCAATCTCAACATAACACCTTTGCAATTTGCAGTAAAGATAACGCACTATGCAGGATTTCAGTAAGCACTACTGCAAACAAAATTCTAGAAATACTTAAAAACAAGGCTAAGTATTGAAAATTGAGAAGCTGAAAAGTTTGTCAAGAAGAAGTGGAGAGTATAGGACAAGATCTTATGGACCAGTATGGACGCGTTGTATAGTTTTTCACACTGATGAAACTACACGGTCCAGAAAATGCAGTGGTGGAGACTTTCGACGTATTCTAAGGAAATTGATGGATGAAGTCCTTTTCCAACGCTTAATTTCAGTAATACTGAGATTTACATGCTGACTCAATATACTAATAAATCATCGCTTGTTTAAACTATTTATTATACCTCGACTGCCTCGGAGGCGCAGTTATACTACGGGACGATTACAAAGCTGAGGCCTCGGGTTCCAATCCCGGGTCGGGCAATGTGATATTGGATTTTTTTATTAATTACCGGCCCTTGTCAGGAATTAGCGCGCGATATGGCGATAGGCTCCCCCCTTATCTGAAGCACGCGGTCAATATCTTTGCCCGATCACCCGTGGGCCAATCACACTCATCCCATTGATGTTCAGGAGAGCGTTAAACGTGGCTAGAGGGCTTCAAGAAATAACGCGATACGGTATCACACTTCGCCACTACAAACCGGATATATTTCCAATTACAGCAATTATCAAGGGTTAAAAATCTGTGATCTAGCCTTCTTTTTTAGATTGCTTACAAAATTATTAATAGCATGAAAGCTTGTCCGTCTCATGAAAATATTTATTTCCTACTCATAAAATAAGTAAAAAAGACAATTTATTTCGTAACAAATAGGCAGTTCCAGTCTAAGAATATTTCTGCATTAAATACACCGCTAATTTTTATGACAAGCTCAAGAGGTTTTTATTAAAACCTATCGGCCTTTGCTTAGCCTGATGAGAACATAACACTTCGACGAAACTACTCAAGCGATTGTCATAAAACGTTCGTGCACCGGTCATTGTATCCATAATTTAAAGACTCTAGCTGTCCAATTTACTCTTGTTTAAATAGTCAGGGCTCTACCAGGGCAGAAATGTTAGTGTTTTATTGTTACATAGAACTGTTGTGCAATTTATTGGCTTACATTCTAAAAATAACATTACCACAAACTAGATCACCGCCCGTGATTAACTACAATACCCATAAAAATAAGAATTATTGCGAGTGCTGAGTTTCGGTCATATAAAAGAAATAAACACTCTAGATTCTAAATGAAAATGCATTGCAGCCTCTCCGCCACTGACAAGCACCAAAGGACGTACAAAAACTCACCAGACGGGTGAAAAAACTAAGGTAAGCCAGGGAAAAGTTTATGAATATTTTCGAATGAAAATTTGCCGAGTTGTTTGATAGCACTCTTTGCATTCACACAAAGTATTATGTTAAAAATTCCGCTCGGAGGGCTTCCCATTTATATTCAGTTAATTGGAGTCAACACGAAACATAATTAGCGCGTCTTCCCACTTTATACCGCGAACTCTCTAGTTACGTTATGAAAGAAGTAACTATTCCATATTATGTTTCAACAAAACTGCGATTATGTAACGAAAATTACTTTCCACCTTTGTTAAAATACACAGAGAATATTATATTTGAACATGTGAGGGTTTCTGCTTAAATATTCTTATACATTAACGATACGTGAAATATTTTAAGTTTTGAATTATTCTGACAGCGTTGATTAAACATTTTGTATTAATTAATATTCCTTTTGTACTACAGCGGGCGGCTCAGCTTCGACCTGGTGCAATATGCATGATCGCTTCCCTAGAGAGAATGATGTGGAAATATCTGATACAATACAGTTTCAGGTTCATTTGTTAATAGAACACGTTTTGTGCACGAAAAATCACAGCATTGTTCCGCTCTATCTATTTTACATTGATGTTTGTGAAGGTTTATCACCTTAGACCGGTACAACTGCTTTTTCGTTATGTTGTTGGAAAGTCTCTGGTACCTCATTGGAGTTGATCGTTTCATCGTGGTATCATTACTACAGGGAAGCTTTACTCTTTATTGACAGCCTCCGTGGCGCATTTGGTTAGACTCCGGCTATGTGATGAGAGACCTCAGGTTCGATACCCGCACCGAGACAAATATTTGGCCACTAAAGGCCCACAAGTTATTGTCCCGGATCTGGATGTTTGTGACACTGAAAAGTCTCTCGTAGTTTCTGATACCCACGACACAAGACTTAATTGATCTTAATGTGGGGTCAATAATATGGCTTAATCTCAAATCGTCTAATTAACAAAACAAATAACCTACATAGGTATATCACGAAGAACCACTGTCGTAATCATTCTCAGCGACAGAATCAGTTTTTTTTGTACGTAGAATGTGACCTCAACACGCCTCCTTCAAGCACTTGCAAGCTGTATTTAGCCATATACAGCATATCTGTCGTTGGTGGAGAGAATTATGCACACGGACTCGAAGCAGGATATATGCAGACTGAACCCGAAACGTGATACACCTATTAGGGCCTCTGTGGGGGTTTCTTTCTTTTACATACAATAATCGATATCTTGGCTAATACGAGTATTCTACCACGATATTAGGCCTTGGTCCCTTCGATAAAATTGTATAATTGATCGAAGCTTAGTCCACAACTCTGAAATTTCTCTAAAGCATTTTTATAGCGTTGAATGGCGAGACGAGCATACCATTCCCCTGATGGTAAGCGATACGACCGCTCATGGACAGTAGCAACACCAAACAACACCATGAATTACAAAGCAATCCTTGGCATTCCACTGCGCTCGCTATCCTGAGACATAAGATTTTAAGTCTCATTATGTCCAGTATTTACTCTAGCTACAATGTCCTTCAAACCGGAATACAACAGTGCATTTACACTGTTGTTTGGCGGGAGAAATAGGCATTGCGGTGGTTACTACCCAGGCTGTCTTACACATATGAGACCTACCACCAGATGTAGTATGAATTAAATGTAGCCAAATATGAAACCAAATACTCCCACCCACGCAATAACTTTTATAAACGTTTAAATATGTATGTAAAGGAAAATGTGTGCGGTATAAATAATGTATGGCATAATTATGCAGATGTAGAATTCATATGCAAGCTCACGTACATAATTCATAGGTCATAAAAGTTATATTATTTTCCGTGTTTCGTGCCAATATTCTCACGCCGCCATTGGAGCGGAGGGTCGTGGACAGCCCGCACCTTATATGTGGATATACCGTACACGGGTATTTTAATAGCCCAATTAGTCTTGTACATTGTCAAGCGTGATGTCTTGGGATCGTATTGCAGGTTGATAATGTATATTATGAGATATTCGCTTGTAAAACAAGGTTTGAATTTGATTACTGTAGATCAAACACTAAGGTCACTTAATAAGGCAGGGCAGAAAATAATACAGTTGTTTGTTTCCTGGAACGATGAGACGAGCGGATCGCTCGACGCATACGCCACGCCTGTTCATAGACAGGAAGAAAACCACTTACAAATTATTTATATTAAGCATTACATAACACTGCATTCATTTATCACCACAAGACACACATTAAGTATCTTTATACCAATAATCACCCGCTGCAATGTCTTTCAAACGGTGGTAGATCTCATATATGAGAGGTCGCCTGGGTAGGTACCACCGCAATGTCTATGTCTTCCGCCAAACAGCAGTGTAAATACACTGTTGTGTTCCGGTTTGAAGGAGATTGTAGCCAGAGTAACTACTGGACATAATGAGACTTAATATCTTGCGTGTCAGGATGGGTAGTGCAGTGGAATGCCAAGCATTGCCTTGTAATTCATGGTGTTGTTTTGCTACTGTCCATGAGCGGTCATATCGCTTACCATCAGGCGAATAGCATGCTTGTCGCGCCATTCACTGCAATAAAAAAACCGAAACTCAACAATGCTTACTAGCAGCTTGGCAGTAGAAATAGGCAAATAAATATTACCCACCCACACAGTCAATTGCATACAAAAAACCACCTAGTAATTTAATTGAATTCGCTTTGAGCTACGTTAAACAAATTCCAATCTAGAATTAGCAGGAGTAACATATAGTGACGTCATTACAAGATTGGTATGGAGTGAAGGTAGCACGTACTGCCTCCCTCGGATATCTGCAACTTTTCAACAATTTACATTCCGGTGTCGCGCAGAACACGTTTACAGTTTTACGTGATTAACACCTTACTGTATTTTGCCTTCAGGAATATTCGTTGAAATCTTTTTTTTTTCAGCCAACAGTCATACATAGTCATGGCCCCGTCTTGTGTCGTGGGTATCAGAAACTACGAGAGAAAGTCGCTCTCACAAACACCCAGACCCGAAACAAATATCTGTGGATCACACAAAGATTTGTTTCGTTGCGGGGATCAAACCCGCAGCCTCTCGTTTCACAGGCGACGCCGTCAAAATTTTCGTATAATGTTTGTTTTCAGGAATATGAAAAGTTTAGACGATTATGATGTATGTAAGTCACAAAGCTGAAAGCGCCAAGAAAAAAGGGCATATATTGGAGACCTTTGAATACACAATCTACTCCTATTTTTAGCTAGTTACATGTAGCCTTTTTGCATTTTAAAAGAATATTGGTATTGAAACAATATCTTAACGCAAATAATTTGTAATGTGTTTATTCAAAGCACCTATCGCCACAACCTTAAAAGTGGAACCGTCCTTATAAAAAAACTTCCTAAATAAGACAAAAATATGCCTTAGTAATTCCATAATTACCATCTACTATCAGTATAAAGTCACTTTTCCAGTACAAAAAACCGCCCAATAAAGGAGCCTATGTAAAACAAGGGTGCTAAACAATACATTCATTGCATATTCACAACGCCATTCTTCCCGGATGAATACCGAAATCCGAAACAGGCGGGGGTCTGATAACTTATCAAATTCGATACTCCGGCGACGTAATAAATGCAGATGAAATTAAACTTGCCAACTTCGTACTTGAGTTGGCGAACTTTTCAAATTTTCATTGCATGGAAGTCGACTGTGGACTGAATTTGTATTGTAATGAAAAAAGCCCGCGACTGCCTTTGATTAAGTTGTGTTAGATTAGTTTTTATAGGTTTTTGTTGGTAAATTAATACTGTAGAGCCATTCAGAAATTACGTATGCGAATGACCTAATAAAAGTTGTAGAAATTCGCAGTATGCAGGCCACTTCCAACAGGTTAATTTTCAAATCCTTGACTCCCTCAAGAATTTCCACATTAATTAGGTCTCCACCTTTTTTAAGCAGTATATTTCCCGTAGGCACTTTAGAATTTAAATAGACGTCCTGCGGCTAAAAGTAATGATGTGATTATGTATAAGTTTAGTTTAGTAAGTTGTTCATCGCTTAACAAGCTATTAGCGCACTATAAAAAGGAAAATAAGTCTCTTCCCTATAATCGTATTTTACAACAAAACTTTGTACGTGCCGTACCACAGAGAATCTGCTAATACTGCAGTTCAGGGTTGCCAGGTACACGATATAAGATAAAAAATATTTTGAATATAAACTCATAAAACTCACGTCTATTTCCTATTTCCTAGAAAGGGTAGGCAGAGGTGCTACCAGGACATCCACATTTCGCCTTGTATGTTCCATCCCACAATGTGAAAGGCGAGCTTATCGTCATATCGGGCACAAATTCCTGACACCGGGCTGACAATGAATAGAAGCCAATGCCACTTTGCTCGACACGGGACTTAAACCCCAGAACTCAGCTTGCACGTACCGTAATACAACTACGCCACCGAGGCAATCAATATTTTGAGCGTCAAACATAAATGAAGATACTTAAAGTTCTGCCCTACTGCTGTTCGGCCACTTAATTGTAATTTATTGCCTCATTTATTTATACTTTGTGACCTTTAGGATTCTGGGTAAATAGATACGATTCCCATGTAGTTAGTCCACTATACAGTAGAAATATTGTATGAATTTCCTTACCTATTTCCTTATTTCCTTGTACCCAGCACGGTAACATGGCTCTCTGCCACATCGTAGTACCAAGATGAGGTTAGCCAATTGTGGGTAGCACCAGTTCCATCCCACTTTGACTTCAGCTGGGAGCCAAAACCTGGTATTAATAATTCATAAACGCATGAAATAAAACTATTTTTTACGTATTGTATCGGGGATGTGATTCAATTTTCTTTACATTTTTACTTCCCAACGTTTTGATTGCTTTCCACCTTTCGTGGTCACGGGGCGGACTGATGTATTAGTCATCCGCTCAGTGCCTGTTACAACACTATTACCAAAATAAATAAATAAATACACCCAACAGTCACATATATAGTCCTGACCCCACACTATTATCGAGTCTTGTGTCGTGGGTGTCAGAAACTACGAGAGACTTTTCGGTCTCACAAACACCCAGACCAGAAACAAATACATGTTGTTCACACAAATATTTGTTTCGGTGCGGGGATCGAACCCGCGGGCTCTCGTTTCACAGGCGGCGTCTAACCAACTGCGCCACGGAGGCTGTCAATATATCCTGCTACTATACTACTGAAATGCCTAATTTTATAACAACAAACTTACACATCACAGATTCTAAGCCACTTAGTGTCCTGATTACAAATCTAAAGGTGTTAAAATATCGATTTAAAACCCAGCAACCCTACAAGAGCTCCAGCGGGATTTCGAAAACCTTTTAGTTTTTAACAGAGTGAAACTGAACCCCCTCATTTTATATTCCGCCGTGTCGATACTCAACGGGGTGAGTGACTCTCTCTTTGTTTTGGGGTAAATATGTGGCTTTGCGATAGTTCCGTATTCTTCGAGTGTACCTATGTATCTATTAAGTTCTGACACTTATGAAATATACATACATTTTTATAAGCTTTTCTTTAACTTGCTCTGTATGTATGTTCGGGTAGAATTTTGCAAGTCAATTTTGAAGCAGATATATTCAAGCGGTTGAGCTGAAATTTTGTGTTCATGTTTTGTCTGGATGAAGGCATGGTTAGCTGTGTGACGTCATTCTAAATCCAACATGGCGGATCACCCAAAATGGTGGACTAGTTACTCCACAATTACAAAACACGGCCTGCGGTTCACGAAAGGTGACGTTATTAATTGTATACTTTTAATACAAGTAAGAAAGAAAAGAAAGAAAATTGATTTATTAGTCACAAACACAAGATAAAATTGTGTAGCATGCAAGTGACATTGGAAATCAACTTCCTACTACAACGAACAACAAACCACAATAATAAAATTATCAAGTCAGACAATTTAATATTTACAATCAGAAAACAAGATTTACTGAGCATTACAAACCGTTGCTATCTAGAATTTTGAAGTTAGCGCAGTATTTACGCCGCTTTTTTAACCACAAACGTAATAACTCCGCGATTCTTTTCTATTTTCGACAACAGCGAAGACAAACTACTCCGGTATTCTGCAATCAGGGAGTGTGGCGTCAGGAGCGGCCTAAGGCAAGGATGATGTGGGGGTTCACTTACTAAATCGAAGCAAGCGCCCTCGCGCTTCGATAGTGCTACCTGTGAATTATATTTAACGGGAGTCAAAAAACCGTGATTAACCCCTTTTTTAAAGAAAGTTGTGTCTTTATAGTGTAATATTATGTATTTATAATACATTATTATGTATCGCGTTGTATGCGGCTAATTTCGCGATAATAAAAGCATTTTCTTTCCTACTTCTTTAATAAATCCGACCCTGTCTTGCGGGATAAAAGCCTCTCGGTGACAGTCACGTACATTATAGGTGACACCGGATAGCCCAGAGATAAAGGCGCCCCGATCTTGCCCGTAACCGCCCGGCAAAGTACTTAATATTACTGGTCCCTCTAGTTGGTGGCACACAGCCCCATTACACCTATATTTGGATGTCCATAACAGTTACGTCACGCACCCCAACTCATATAGGTGAAGACACGCGCTGAATTCATACGCTCCCTCACCGTAAGGCAGAAATGTTTAATTCTTAGCTTGCAAGAATCCAAGGTGTTTGTAGCCTAGGTGTACAATTTTTTTTTATTTTTATTTATTTAAGACCCTCCAACGGAAGTTACACGACATATATTGAAGACAATGGTTTGGCATTATTACAGTTTACAATTGTGACGTGTTCTTTAAATACAAGAGACAACAGCATACTAATTTAAATAATCATACAATAGTAAAACTTAAAAAAATATTAAGTCTTTTTATGTGAATTAAGTAATACAATAATTAATTATGTAATTTAAAAATCGTAACTATGCGGATCTTCAAAAAAAAATATTTCCCCCGTAATATTTGGGCCTTGCGCCACCTCTGTACAGAGTCAGTGCAAAATGCAGGATTTGAGGGATTTACATTGCATTTTCATATTGCAACAAGACGAGATGTAAATTGGCACCCTCACAAAACAGCGGCTTGATGCGGAGCTCGTTTGGCACCGTTCTAAATGTGGATTTATTATAATGATATACAAAGGTCGGGATTTAAATGTGGGGAAGGAAAACTTGGAGAAGCGTGGCTGACTCGCTTTGTGAGGGTTATAAGCTTGCACTTGGGATTCTAAATAAAAAATATGACAAGCGGCATGATTTGTAAAAAAAAAATATGCGTCTATTTATAAGCGGCAATACCATACATAAGCAATGTCAAATACGTCACAAATGTATGACGATGACATTGTCAAAGTTAAAGATAATGTCAAAGTTAGTTTATGCAACTGAGCCTTAAAGTGCTATTATTCAGTTATGAGATACTCCACATAGTTTTTATTAGATAGAGAAATACTTAAACGCAGCTCGCAAACTCGTTCTGAATCAATGCACTTAACAATGTTATTTCACAGCGCAATTTACCAAGCGGAAATGCAAAATTTGCACGATTCCGATTTAACCGGCCAAATAAAATTTTATTGTTATTTGTTGCAATGCGAGGCAGGAGCATGGAGCTCTGGGGCACACCTGGTGCCATCTTAAATTGCCCGTGTAATAGTAACAGCTTAAATGCAATACTTTATTGCTAATAGAAAAGAGAAGTAGTTATTTTTTTGTAATGCTAATGTTTGGCGGAGGCATGTGGTCAACAGTAATAAGCTTTATTAATTAATTGTATTTTCATTTCATATTTGATTTTTTTTTCGGTAACTCTTGTGATTGTAAAGGTATCTTATTAAAAAAGCCAATACCTAGCCCCATAAAAGAACTATCTTAGTAATACATTTTCTGTGTGCATACTATTTTGGTAAACACTAATAAGTATTTAACTTACATGTATGTATGTAAGTTAAATATTTTCTGGGTAGGTAAATAAATAAAATAATAACTTAACATCTTATGTCTCAGGATGGGGAGCCCAGTGGAATGCCAAGAATCGTTTTGTAAATCATGGTGTTGTTTGGTTTTCTACTGCCCATGAGGGGTCGTATCGCTTACCATCAGGCGAATGGCATGCTCGTCTCGCCATGTATTGCAATAAAAAAATAATATAATTGGGGTAAATTTTAAATTTCTGTGCGCACTTTTGGTAAAAACTGGTAAACACAAAGTGATATTGGGTTTTTCTATTCATTATCTGCTCGAAGTCAGGAATTAGTGCCCGATATGGCGATAGGCTCGCCCCCTATCACATCATGAGACGGAACACATAAGGCGAAATGTGGTTGTCCTGGTGGCGCCTCTGCCTACCCCTTCTGGGATAAAGGCGTGAGTTTATGTATGTATGTACAAATCACGGAAATCACTCGACCATTTACTGTCATTTTTCACGTGTCAGGTTTCCATTAAAATATAGGGTGTGTCACAAAATGTCAGCTCGGAGCTACATCAAACCTTGGAATTTGATATGGAGGTAAACATAAAACTCTCGTAAACCGGGGCTTTGTAAGCGACGAGATGACCACTGGACACTTTTATGATCTCGAATCTTATAACAATAAAAATATTTCCGCGAACATCCAATAATGTCATGTTATACCCAATTACGCGGGCCGTATATCATTCAGCGTTTGATGGAGTGTTTTCGCTCCTTTATGACATTTTTTCGGTTACTCATTTTGGTTCGCAATTTCAATTAGTTCATTACGATGATAAAGCAATGCTGTTATTAAGATAGATAGGCTCCTATCACATCATGGGACGGAACATACAAGGCGAAATGTGGGTGTCCTGGTAGCACGTCTGCCTACGCCTCCTGGGAATAATGCGTGAATTTATGTATGTTACTAAATCAATTCAGACTTTGCTATTTTATTTATATAAAACTGTAATAACGAATGTATCAATATTTGTAACGGGTCACCGCGGCGCCGTCTATGAACATTTACTCCATACGTTATTGGGATACCGTATTTGTCCGTGCACTGTAACCGATGTAACCTTATTATTTTACCCTAGATACTAATATAATAAAAGACTATAAATAAGCAAAAAGCTAATAATGATATCACTTAACATTATCCCACCGCGACCAACGTATAATAACCAGAGAAGCAATCACTTAAACCCACCCATATAAGGCATACGACAGCGCACGAGTATCCATCGGATTAAATTTCCACTACAAGATTTTTCCTTGAATTTCCACCGATGTCAATTCCGTTTACTGAAATATTTTTCAACAGTGGTTTTCTGAGCAAGATTTTCGCAGACGAAATATCGTCCCGTGAAATAAAATCACTTGAATTTGTTGGGAAACGTTTTTATGTACCCAACAGATTGGATGTCTTCGACAAATTATTAAAATATGGATTGGAAAGGGAATGTGTTTCATTATACAACAAGATTACAAGGATATCACGATTTGTTATTACATTTTCAATGATTCCTGATCTTGGCCTGAAATCTCATCATTGTCATCATAATCATTGACACTTATTATTAAACTACTAGATAATAAGCCTCTACCTAAGTAAATCACTTCAATTAATTGCAATTCGAAAATATTCGTCTAAACTGGATTGTGAATACAAAGTTCTTTCTCGCTCGATTCCAACACAAAGTGCCTTAACGATTGAAACGGCACCAGCGTTTCCATCGGTCTATGTCACTCGATCAATATAAAAAATACACAGCGAGCATCCGCAATGTAATTGAAAGGGTCAATTTGAAACGAGCTCGTCACACATCGACGGCCGCTCTTGCTAATTGATTAGAAACTGGTGGCGACATTGGCCACAAACTGCAAGTTGCGAGAATTCCGCTCACGTACCCTCGGCGGCGCAAACGATGTCCCACTTCGAACTAATGATGCAAATTGTCCCTCTACATGGATGTGAATGCGGATGACTTTCAGGATATCCGCAGGATTCAAATTATCATAAATTTAGTGTTGTGTATTTTGGGGAACCTTGCATCTACGAAGGGTAAAAATCGGATTGAAGGCATATTTTGATGTAGATATATTTTGTTTTTACTCTAAATTTTAAATCCTGAGACAGGTACTTCTTTTTTCAGATTGCTAATTCTTTTTTTTATTGCATTTATAATTTCTAAACTCTTTGCACCAAAAATGTAATCCTCGACAGTCGTCATATCCTTATCTAATAAATTAAGTTACTAGAAACTAAATTGAATAAAAACTGAGGCTTCCACTCAGTCCACTTATTTTTACTAATAAAACAAGTATTTTTTAATTAAAAGAATCACAGCTGACTAACCCCATAAAATTCAAAACATTAGACAAAAATTAATGAAATATTCCCCGACTGCAGCTATAAAAAGCGCAAAATATTTTCTCACAAACGTTCATTTTCTCATTGTCCCTTCAGCACCTCTGGCTACATTGCAGCCTTAATTTACGCTCCTCCGCCCGACTTTAATTAGTATAATCGTCCAATTAGCTCTGACAAACATGAAACATACCCGTGTAGAGTTAATTTGATGTTTTAAAGTGTGTTTACTTGGACAATTGCCTTTTCACTGCTTCTAACGCGCCGTATTTTGACGGAAACAAGAAATTTACTACTTAATTACCCACAGGACTGCTCGCTACAGTTTATTCTACTCACGTCTTGCGCTACATTTTTTTTCGCTTTAAATTGAGCGAAATAAATGTAGAGTGTCTGATTTTCAGAGAATTTCCGGTCGTATTGCATAACGAGCGAGACAGGGACGGCAGTATAGCTGTCTCTGTCGCTTCTATTGGATTCTATTTATTGGCGGTTCAAATTGTGCTTAGTGAGCTGGTTCAGGAAAGCAAATCGACACTTAAATGCCAGGTACATTTAACTTTGATGTTACAGATGGAACATAGAACTCGTTACAGTAAATTAAATAAGTTAAAGTACTGTATGTACTTAGCTGCCAGGATGCGTAATGTGGTCTTGATATCCATTCAAAAGGTGAGCAATTATCGATTTTTGAGTAGATTAAGACATCGTACTGAATACTGATCCTAAATACCACTTAAATGCAAAACCTACTACAGTAATAATGTAATTCTTGGGATCATGATGTTGGCTGACGTAAGACAATCTTTACTTCTTTTCACTTTCCTAGTTTAAAAATTAGAGAAATGCGACAAATTATCTACAAAAATGTAAGGATTACGATACATAATTTCATATAAAAAGCACAAAAAAACAATGTCACATAACAAAGCCTTGTCCTAAAACAATATGTTCCAGCGAGACACTTTTTCGCGTTGTTATTACTAAATTCGGGTATGTTATTTCACCCAAAAACATTTACTTGTCTCCCGACGATACAGGCCCACGTGGAACTAACTAGGATTATTGTGTGGGTGGATCAAATTCCCAGATAGAACCTTTGATGAAATAATCCTCGTTGCTATTAACTTGTGAATATTTATGGTATGTTTAATAAAAATGCGTGGTCAAAATTGAGTCTTCCCGAACCACCAAGTCGGCATGTTTGAATTGAAAATACCTCTGACGTCTCCATGTTTTGTATATATTTATAGCATTTTAATATCGTCGCTACTGCTCCCAATCTCAGACCTAATATTACAATGCAAGAATTTTGTCATTGGTAATAGAATCTGCAAGATTTTTTAGTCTGATAGCGCCAAGTATCGAAATTTGTGAATCGCACAAAAAAATCGTCCCTGCGGAGATCCAACCGGCGTCCTCACGTTTCGCTGACGTCTTAACCAACTACGCCAGTGCTAAATTTGTTTACTTCTTCAACAAATCTTTAACATACGCAAATCCTAAATCCTATGAGATAATGGTTTCTTAGGCTTACGCGAATGTTACACATTGAAATAAATAAATTTGGTACTTTCGTGAACAGTCCGCCCCGTGACCACGAAAGCTGTAAAGCAATCGAAACGCCGGGAAGTTAAAAAATTTAAATATTAGACCAAATCCGCGATAAAACCGTAAAATTAGTTTTATTCCTATGAACTATTAAAAAGAATACGATCAGAAATCCTAGGTCAAGAAGCCTTTAAATCTTTCCACGACATTAATCAGTGGCTGACAACGAGAGGTCATAATCGTAATTGTTTTACAACTGCCATTCACCTAACAAAGTCGTAAAACAAGTTAGTTCGCTTTAATTTGCTAATGTACTGAGGAACCTAATTTCTTATACAGCCTAGGTTGCCGAAGCTTGTCAAAAACAATACAAATATCAAATAAGTAACATTGAATATTTACGTAACATTGGATTGATTAAATTACTAGATATTATTAAAGATTGCCTCGGTGGCGTAGTTGCATTAGGGTTACGAAACTGAGGTTTCGAGTCCCGGGACAGGCAAAGTGATATTGGTTTTTTCTATTCATTATCAGCCCAGAGTCAGGAATTTGCGCCCGATATACCGATAGGCTCGCCCCTTATCACATCATGGGACTGAACATACAAGGCGAAATGTGGGAAGAAACACATATAAAGAGAGAATATTAACATTGTCTTTTGCGACGGTACGCTCCATTTTAAGACGTATTAAATAAAGTTTCATAAAATAGAGAAATACTAAAGTGCATTTTTTTTTCTTTACATCTTCATCTGACAAAATTGGATGTCACATTGCACCACCAGATTTCCAACTTGAAACTCTCACAACAATTGCAGAATCGCTTCCGGTTGGCGGAGTTGCGGTGGAAAGCCACGAAGTAGTGACGTCAGTTCCGCTCCGATAAACCAGCGATAAAATCTAAAGCTCAGTATCATGAGAGAGCGTGTAGAGTCCTTCTCTCCCTGGTAGAGACGAGCTTTTAAAATATTATTCACCGCTGCACCTTTGTGCATACAAGCAATTATTCCACTTGGCAGCTTCTGTGCGGGTACGTACTTGGATGCTTGTGAATAATTGAATCTTCGTCTAAAACTTTACTGAGTAATCTGGTATTATTCTAAATGATCTGTTAATTTTATTTAAGTTATTTGTTGTTTTGCTATCCCGTTCAAATCTATTTGTTTAGTAAAATATAGTATCTTTATTATACCTACTGTCTTATTTCATGATCAGATTGCCTCGCATTTTAACTATCGGTAGTGATGGCAGTCGCTCGCTTTTAACAGCCCCTACTATTCTTATGTTAAATCAATTTATACAGTTGCAGTATCATTGGATGGCTCTTCGTCTGCCTGGCACCAAGTTTTGCTTTTAATTTATCAAATATCTCTATCACACAATAATTATTATTTATTATATTTATTTATTTAAATCTTTATTGTACACAGTCAAATAACATACAGGAACTGAAAAAAAACAGTACAAATGGCGGTCTTATCGCATAAAGCGATGTCTTACAGACAACCATGGGATGAATTTAAAAGACGGAGAAAGAGAAAGAGAGGGCAGTGTAAAAAAAGATTAAATAAATAAAGAATGGAGGCCAAATAAAACTAATTAAACATATAAATATAAATACACAGACATTACATACTTACATAACAAATAAAATAAATACATCATAAATAGACATACATATAAATTTACATACAAAATGTAAAGAGAATTCAGATGTAGGAAATAATAATAAAATCAGTTTAAAGAGAGAGGTAGTGTTCTTTAGTAAGCCTCAAAATAATCGTGGTTGTTAATTATAAAATCTCGTAAAACATGCTTAAGAATTAAAGCTAGGTTCTCAAACTTACTACTTATAGCATAATCCCATAGACCAATGACCCCAAAAACCGCAACGACTATCAATATAATTCACATAAATAATATTTAACATTCCATTCTGAACAATAAAAATACTTTGCAACGTAAGACCCGCAAATTGCCCACAGAGATCCTAGTACAGACAATATTGTCGGCAAATAAGCACTTTGAACATCGGAAGCGATTTGCTGACAAAAGAGAAAGGCACCGACGCCGACGTCCTAACGTGCCTTTGTGTAAAACCACTAAGAAACAAAGGCGTTAAACAAAAAAACGTTGAAAACTTTAGTCCTGAAGCGGCTGAGGATGTAAATAGCAGATAATATGAGAATACCATGATTATGCGGGAATCATTTCCGTCCCTTGACTTTGTAACTTTTATAAGCCATTGCCATATAATATAAAAATTTTAAGAATAAAATATACAGGGTATCTCAAGACCGCGACCGAAAACGAAGCTAGGTGGTAGTTTTAGTGGTTACAGACACGATGCAAATAAAAATTTCACCAAAACAGCGACAGATATTTTTTTAGATTTTTTTAAAAATCATCTTGTTTGGCTGGTAAAAACCTATTACTTATAGTTTTTGCGAAAATAATAATTTAAACCCTTACGTACCATTGAGTGATGAAAAATAAAGTGGTCTACATCATTATTTTAGGAAAACTATGTATTTATTACCTACATGCGACGATAAATAAAAAATTTAAAAAAAAAAGTTGTCGATTTGTTTTTCGAAATTTTTGCTTGCGTTGTGTCTGAAGTCACTAATACTACCACCTGGCTTCGTTTTCGGTCGCAGTCTTGATATACCCTGTATAAGCCATGAGCATATTTTAGTTAGCAAAATCCTTTAATCCTCTTCAGCACATGTAGGACACTGAAAAATACAAGTCTCCCCTCAAGGGTGTCCATAATGACCTATTTAAAGCTGCCTGCATTAATTGCATCCCTGTAATCTTAATTATAGTCACTTTCTTCTCTCTCTTTCACCTCGGAAAGTCCACCGCTAACATAGTCCTCTCCAAAAAGAACATTTCATTAAATTACGTAAATTTTATTAATATCTAAAGCTAAAAAAAACCGATACAACAGTTACGAAAACAATTTAAGTATATGAAAACTCCAACTTAATCTCAATTCCCCGGATGCATCTCTGCCGAACCATTGTGGTAAGACCGATGCGAGCAAGTTTTTTGACTAACATCGTTATAGCTTTCTTTTGAGCGCCGAGTCGCGAGTCATATTGTCTGCCATTGTGGAATCTATTTCAGTAATTTCGTTCGAGTTTCGAGTGCAACGGATTTCAAGTTCGCTTGTTGCTTTTACTGCAGAATGGCTTTAGATAACTTCAATAAAATGATATATTGGTTTTACGATCTGTAAATAACCGGTCTCGGGTAGAGAGTTGTGTGCTATAAAATAAAACACTTAATAAAGTGAGGTATACGAGTGAAGTTACAGATTTGATGACAAACTAAAACAATAAATCAGATGACCGTCGAAAATCACAACACTGGGGTGCAATTGTCCTGAGCAAAATCCACAATCAGGAAAATCATCGGTGGGTGATGAGAACTCGTTTTTTGGGAGGTTCTCGAAAAAGGAATTCGTGTTGTCAATAGGGAAACCTCATTGACTTGATGAAATCCTGAAGGATGACGGTAAAACTATTCCTGGTTCCTTCTTTCATAATTTTCTAAACTTAATCAAAGAAAAAGATAATCATTTACTCGTATGTATATGGTTGTATAGGTATACAATATTATATTGTCGTCATACGTTAATTAAAACATAAAAATTATTAACTACATAAAATAGAAAATGAGCGACATTTGTGTTTACTTGGGTATGAAACGTCTGATTCAACTAATTATAAACTGTTATGTTAAGAAATATTACGATATAATTAATTATGTTAATAGCTATAATATTGTTGTCTTTAGTATTATTTAAGTTTTCTAGTTTTAAATATATTAATGTTTTTTTTTAATAAACACCTTAGACTGCCCTTTAATTTTCTTTTTTACATTTCCATCCAAAGGTTGCCTGTAAGAAATTGCCTAGTGTGATAAGGCCGCCTCTTGTACTATTATTATGCCATTTATTTACTGTAAATGTTTCTTTTTGTGCAATAAAGGATTAATAAATAAATGTTTATATTTTGCTATAATATAGAATCGAATATGAACAAAAAAAACTTTTATAATGCAAACTTATTTGTTAAAATGAGGTAGTGGATTTGATTGATGAATTCAATAAAACAAATTTTGAATGAAATATATTAGAAATATTACAGGCTTCTTTACATAATGTTTTACTTCAAGGAACATCACGTTAAGGGACATTTACTAGTGCAATATAAAGGGACGACAGGGGAGGTAAATTATTTACGTACCTCTGTTGATACAAGTAATATCCATTATGAGATAGTTCCGGGTTTCAATTATGTGATCGCTTTCTCTTTAATTACTCCATTATACCCCGGTATGATATTTAAATAAACACTACACTTTAGTCTTCAATCATAAGACATACTATTCATTTTGAAAATATATTTAAAATTAGAATTTGTTATTTAAAGAAGTTATAGGTTTATAACCAAAGTATTTCAAAAGTTTATAAATATTTGTTTCAAATAGGCAAGTCTGGGTCATAGGCACCCTTCCTTAAATTATTACAATACATGTAAACAATTGATTGGCTCTTATATTTATTGATTTGAGACAGAACTTGGTGAAACTATTACACTAAAAACATCAGTTGATTTAGTACATTTCTGTAGTTTCAATTAGACAATTTCCTTACATTTTGCTACATACTAGTTCAGTTTTACTATCACAATATATTCTTTAAGTTTTCCCTTTACTATCCTGTTTGGTTCGCTTTCAAATTGCAAAACATCCAAAAAATACTTTAAAAATGTTTCTACTAGAGGAAGGGAGCGGGCGTTTGACTTCGAGATTCTACCTTTTATATTTTCAAGAATATTCCTTATTCTTAGAAACCTTTTCTGTTTAATCAAAAGAAACCTTGTAATAACAGAAATTCAGCAATTCCAGTTACCAATTTGTGTCAATTCTATGAAGTAATTATCGTATTTTAATTAAGTACGTATTCTATTTCTTTTCCAGAAATCGTCTTCAGAATTATCACTTAAATACACTTATTATACATTTAGTATGCTGTTTATTTTGGCCTTATTTATAATCATAACTTATAAATTATTCCATGAATACCTAATCTAATATTTTTTCCACTGGTCGTGATATGACATTCAAGGAGAGTGTGCGAGGTATAACGAAATACTACATTAACATATTACAACGTTTGGGCACCAATCCTCTTAGAAAAAGACAATAAGTCTATCCCAAAAAAAATCTTACATCGCCAGGTGCTGTGATTACAAAAAAGTACTGAAATTTTACTCTCACTACATTTAGACGCCAGTATGTACCATGGTGTCCATTTGTCTGTTTCCCATATACGTCCCACTGCACGGCCTCCTTTACAATAGACAGAACGATTGAGAGTGGTTAGGCCATAAAGTCCACCACGCTGGCTTGGTACGGGTTAGTCTATCTATATTTACCCATAACCTTTACTAAAGTTTTTTTTTTCTTTTTTTTTTTTCTCTTTATTTAAGGGGTTTTTTCAATTATGAAAACGTCACCCCTGATATCAAATACAGCATATACATTACACTTATATTTAAATAGTTCGCATATCACTAATATTATAGGAAAACAAGCAAATCTAAAAAAAAAAAATTGAAGAAAATAAAGGTAATCACCCACCCCGCAGTCTTAAACCTTTAATAATTACTTCATAAAGCATTTTAGCTTCGTCCGATAACGGAGATGCCAAAATGGGGATATAATAACCTATGGTATATTTATTTTCACCAAAAGCGGTACGTCTTTGTGCCTCAGTTAGACTGCATTCGCATAAAATATGATGAGCGTCCTCTATTACACCGCATACGGAACAATTAGGTGTATTAACTTTTCGCATCATAAAAGCGAAGTTGTTAAGGGGAACATGACCTGATCGAAGCCTCAGAGCCGTTACAAACCTTTACTAAAGTTAATGCAAATAGCTTCAGCTTATGATTTGAAATTAATAAGTACTCTACTTATACTACTACGTACTAATAAATTCTCTAGTCAAAATAACTACTTTGTAACTTGTCTAGCTAATCTTAATGTTGTGCAAAACACTACACTAAGCTGTGTCTGGAGGCAACACTAAGCAAACATTTGGGAAAAGTCCAGGTAAACTCTGTAATAACATATACGTTGTGAAATAAAACTAATTTTTACGGAATTTATCGCGAAATTAGCTTAATTTAGTTTGATTGGCGATAAAATGTGTAAAAACTAGTTTTATTTCAACGTAAATCTAAGAAATCTCAAACCATTAAACATTTACATTTGATATTTGCTCTGATTCAGGTATTTGGTCTCGCCCCCCGTCACATCGTGGGACGGAACACACAAAACGAATTTTGCTTACCCCGTTTGGGAAAAGGGTATGAGTTTATGTATGGACATTTTATTACCATCATACTCATCATTATCATCAATAAACCGTCTTTAATAACACCACGGGTCGATTACACCCTAACGCGAGTACTACATCTGTGTATGTACAAATACGACCCCATAACCCTTACAATGCTCATCACAAGACGTACATCTCAGTATTAATGTCTGCTAAAACATTCACGCGGGGCTTTGGTTGGAGGGTTGGGTAATATTTGTAAGGACAGTGAGATATGGAACTCAATTTCTCATTTTCCCCTGCATTTCTGTAGTGACCGACGCAGCTGTTGCTATGCGGTTGTCGGTTACCTTGCTATTTCTCTGTATAATAATTACTAAGTTTGACTACTTTTTTAAAGATACCTATTACATGCCATGGAAACAAAACCATACAGCCAAGTATAACATTACAATATTCAACCTTATATTTTGACATTCTAATTCTACATAATATTAAAGAAATTAAATATTTACGCTATTTATCAGACTTATTTATTTGGGTGTTTATGTAAAATTTTCACTAAGATCCCTGTTGATTTAATGCCAATATGAAGGCTGTATGTATGCGACCATCCAAGCATAGAATACACTTCAAACTATGCTTCTAAGTATCAACAATTCCCATTAGTAGAAATGGCATTTGTAAACTTATAGCATTAGACACAGAGAGCTCGGTAAAACTAATTTGCGGACTTTGATTGCTCTCGCCAATAGCTATTTGGTCTTAACAGACATACGGACATACTTTAAACGAATACGTAGTTTCTCTAAATTAAAAACTTCAAAGGAAAATTAAAAGTTTACATAGTTCTTCTATATTTTATACACATACATAAACTCACGCCTTTTTTATACACGAAAGGGTAGGCAGAGGCGCCACCAGGATACCCACATTACGCCTTGTGTGATCCGTCCCACGATGTGATAGGGGGCGAGCCTATCGCTATATCGGGCACACATTCCTGACTCCGGACTGATAATGAATAGAAAAATCCAATATCACTTTGCCCGACCCGGGACTCGAACCCGAGACCTCAACTTTTTAACCGTACCGTAATACAACTACGCCACCGAGGCAGTCAATATTATATTTTATGTAAGTCAATATTGAGATATCCATCATTGTATTTGTAGTACTTTACTTCCACTTATACCAATAATTTCGGGGGTCGCTGTGACGTGTTTTCCTCAACCATGTAGCTATTTATCTATGTACAAATATATATCCTACAATCGACTTCTATCACAAACTCCCAACTCCTTATCACAAACCCACAAAAATCAATGGCTAATTAGCATAAATTTGAATTATTTCCCTGGACGATAATTAGGACAGGCCTCATCCCTCAGCGAAAATAACAAAGTGGCAGAAGGAAAATGCCAATTCAGTTTAATTGCCAACATTCCACAATCTGAGACGTCACAAAGCAACTTTATTGGTGATTTAAATCGGGATTCATTCCCTCCTTTCTTAAGCTCAACGGCTGACTTAAATATTACGGCAGTATAGCATATTCTATAACAGCATTTCTTTTAATTGAATTTTTAAAGTATAGAGTACCTACCGTTGAAAAGGGTTAATTTTCATTATTCATTTTTGCAAACTAAATTATTATAACTCTATTAAATACTATCGGCTTATTCATAGACAGATTTATTTTATTCATAGATCAAATTTTGACAGCCTCCGTGGCGCAGTTGGTTAGACGCCGGCTGTGAAACGAGAGGCCGCGGGTTCGACCCCCGCACCAAAAGAAATGTTTGAAAAACCCACAAATATTTATTTCGGGTCTGGATGTTTCTGAGACCGAAAAGTCTCTCGTAGTTCTGATACCTGCGATGCAAGACTTAATTGATCTTAATGTGGGGTCAGGACTATGAATGTGACTGTTGGGTGTATTTTATTTATTTAAAATTAAGTCTAAAGTTGTTTGAAAGGGACAAAACATTCGTTAACTAAAATAGGTTTTAAATATGTATATGAATAAGGCCGCATAAATTACCCGCTTTTGTTTACTAACTAATGCATAAAGCGTTATTAAATTTAAAATGAAAAACATCTAAATCTCGAAAACGTTATCACACGTCCATCTCGATGAAGCGATCGAACGTGCGACCTTTATATGCCGGTTGCTCATCGACTGCCCCATTAGAAGTTTTTTAATATCAAGTCATAACATTAAACGATGTCGTTTGTTATAATAGTTATTTTATACAATTTAAAGTTTACCTTCAACGCACGTTATGACGTTCTTCGTGTTTTGATACGAAAAACAAACCATAAGAAACACAAGGGCAAAGTTACTTCACATTTCACGGCAAAACTTAGCTAATAAGAATAGATGAACTGTAACAAGAACCAACCTCTTGGGTGTAAAACAAATTTTTGTCTGAGGTAAAACAAGTCATATTATCGACATTGTAAGTGCCAGGAGCGTATTTAGACTTCTCTGAGGGGGAAATTAACCCCAGCCATAATTATGGGACACTTCAGATGTCACGAAGGTCTATGGAGGTTTGCAGCGATATCTGTGCTGTATTATTGTATTACTGATGGCCGATGGGGCCAAAAAGTTCTCGAATAAAGGCCACGTAGCGGAAAGCGCAGCGTAGGACGTTCACCCACAAGGTGGTCAGACGACCTGGTAAAGGTCGCAGGACGTCGCTGGATGCAGGCTGCCTCTAACATGTCATTGTGGAAATCATTGGGAGAGGCCTATGTTCACTAGTGAACTTCCTTTGGCTGATGGTTGGATGGATGGATTATTGTACGAAGATGAATAAAGACACACAATTCCTTAATATAGTCTCTTAGTAACTTTTATGATTTAAGTTGTGGTAAATATAGTCAATATTATGCATGTGTAGCAGCATTTTACGAATTAACAAGCAATGCTAGTTTTAGTACTATCGGTGTCCTGTGCAAGATTTACGAAAAATAGTAATTAAGTAAATCTACACCCATTAATGTCCTGTAGCCTTAGCAGCCGCTCAACGCCCATCCACTCCGGGCTCTTACCCCACTGCTAATAAGAAGTGAGAAACATAGCCTTTGAAAGAGGAACATCTCAGAAGTCCCGAATTTACGCATATTTTAGTTAATTATACTTAAATTTAACAGATAAGGAAAACGCGATAAATAAATCTTAATACCTGAAAACTTTCCAACAAAATGTAAAAGGTCTTTGGAAATTTAGACGAGGCACGTGCTCGGCAATAAACCAATACAATACATTGCCCAACAATATTAGTCACTACATAAAGGTAAAATTCAACCTCAAAATGCATTTCAGGTATCCAATATAAAATTTAACTCCCAAAAGTCCCGTTATCCTTGCACCTAAAATTCCGACAGCGTCGAGTCGCGCTGCGCTACAAAGTACCACGTGTAAAGTTCGCTAGATAACATAAAGGATTTATTTTAAAAGCGAGCCACAGTGAACGAACCCCAAGCCACGGGACACGCGCGCCCCCAATATAAATCCAGACGCCGGCTGATGTAAGTGGGTTGATATGTGCCAAACTGTTCCTTAACTATTTGTTAGCAGGATACTGTGATTTTTACATTGTTGGGTATTTTCGTTGCAAAGGCACGGAAGCTATAAGGCCATACTTAGTTAAATGCAGGATAATTTTAAATTTTTTGAATCCTTTTGAGATCATGATTAACTAAAAAAAATTTTCATTATTATCATCAATGCCACAAGAAGTCCATTGCCAAATATAAGCTTCTCCTAAGCATTTCCCACTGCACAAAATGTAACTTATTCTAATTCATCAGTCGTTCTAGTCTATTCAAAAGAAGTGTCTAAGAAATCGCCTGCTGATATAAAGGCCCCATCACACTGCCGCTTTATGAGCGTTGGCGTTTCTCCAACGTTTGCGCAACGTCGACGCTGCGCTAACGCGACGTTGACGTATGGTACGAGAATATGTAATGCTTGCCTTTTCTTTTAGGTAATTTTCGTCGAAGGAGCAAAGTCGAACAGTATTGTTTGTCGTCGGAATTCCCTTGACAACCGTGAAGTGATAGAAGCCTAAGACCGCCAATTATTCTATAATCTGTAGGTACATAATAAAGGTTAACCTTAATCTTATTGTTGCCTGAATTCCATCCTTTGTTAAAGTTAGTATTGTTTGTTTAATACTTTATTTAATTCCAAAGATCTGCTTTCAAGCTTTTACTAAAGTATTTAAATTAAAGTCTAGGGATAAAATTAATTCAATCTGAAGTGAGGTAGTTTTAAATGTATCAAATTTTTTGTAACTGACGATTTTTCATAGTGGTTTCTTGGATTTACGCGAATGTTAGCGAATGTTAATGAAGTTAAGTAAAAATTCAACCAAATCGCGATAAAATCTGTAGAAATTAGTTTTATTTTAACGATTTTTCCTTACGTACGATGTTTCCTCTATTTTCGAACAGTTACAATAAACGAATTTAAACTGAAATACTTGTGGCGTTTTTTTCATACCCGGGTCAAACGAAAGTACAAGATCAAGATAAAATGTGTTATATACTAGCTCTTTCCCGAAAACTTCGTCGACGTGATTAACTTTATTTGAAATTAACTTTATTTTGAATCCCGTCCCGTTCCGTCTCATTCTCACTCAAGGCATGTAATCCTGTCCCACCCATTTGAGTATAAAAGAGTAACAAATATATCCGAAATCCTTCCTCAATTTTTTTCGGTAACCTAAGAGTTAATCCAGGATTTCAGCTACCTCCATACCAAATTTCATAGAAATCCGTTAAGCCGTTTCTGAGTTCATCGCGCACAACCGCATAGACATACAGACAAAAATTCAAAAAATCATTGTTTTGGGTTCTATTACGTTAATACAGATCCCCATATTAGTTTTTCTCGTTATTCTTCCTTGTACAGACATCGGCCGGTTACTAATTTATTATATGTATAGATATATAATACAACATTGATTGTATATTGTATCGTATTTAGCACTGCGAATTGCATCTGTCACAGGCTATCAGGTGAATTATAGTTACATTACAGATTGTCACTCCAGGGAGTACTGAATTAATTTCCGGAACAGTGTTAATTACGTGCTGATCAAGCCTCATTGCGTCTGTATTGTTATATCTACATATAATATCATTATACATGTCCCAGATGGACACGGGTCTAAATAGCCACAATCATGAGTCATGACCCGTAGATAAAAAAGTATACATTATGTCCTTGAATGTGAATTATATGTGTGAAAAATCGAGAAATCTCCTTCGATGCCGCGGCATCAATTTAAAACATTGGAAATTATGTCGTATTCCTATCAGGTAAGTTTGAATATCCTTTGGTAAAAAATTAAATCCCTTGCTATACCGTCCCGGTCTGCGCTGAGCTTTAATCTGCGGAAAGCGTAAAAGATATGAAAAAATTTAGAGTTGTAAAGAAGGAGAAATGCGTGTGTCAGAATCGTAGATTTTGATAACAGGGGAAAGGCGTATGTGTGTCCTATCTTGTCAATAATTTAAGGCATTGCATGTACAATAATAATATGGAATAATAAAGTTGAGAGTCTCCGTGGCGCGGTTGGTTATACGCCGGCTGTAAAAAGAGAGGTCGCAGGTTCGAACCCCGCACCGAGACAAATGTTTGTGTGAACCACAAGTATTTGTTTCGGGTCTCGGTGTTTGTGAGAGCGAAAAGTCTCTTGTAGTTTCTAATACCCACGACACAAGACTCGATCTTAGTGTGGGATCAGGACTATGCGACTGTTAGGTGTATTTATTTATTAAATATTTATTTGTGTGTGTGGCGTTACAGCGTGTTGTAAAAACATTTACAACTAACTGCCTCCAACGGTTATATCTTTACGAGCGAACAAGCAAGGCTCCTTATCACTCAAGTGATACCATATAAAAGTTTTTTCCATTCAAATAAAACTTTGTTTTAAAGATAGGATTCAAGTATCAGTTGAAGGTGTAGCTATTTCTATATAACATAGATAAAAAATCGATCAAGTTTCACACGAGATGATCATTATCTATCATATGAATTATCAGACCTAACACCATTACCGTGAAGGATATTTTAAGTTATTCTTTGCTGGAGATGATATTTTACAATATTGTAATATCTGTGAGAGCTTCTCTCTCTCTCTCTCTCTCTAATCGTTCCCTCAATGCTGAGGATCGAGACCCCTGTCACTTGGTCGAGTCTTGGACAGCTGATCGCCAGGCTTAACGGTCCTCCGCCAGATGCAGCGCCTACGAGATTGTCATGGCTAGCGTCTTGCTTATTTGATCAGCCCAACGAGCTGGGCTGCGAGAGATTGTGCACGCAATAATAATATTTAATAATTTCTTATGTAAACTGCCAAAAAGTACCGCCGCCCATACCTTTTATTCCCTACTCAAACGAAATTAATTCTACTGAAACATTAAAAAAGAATAAGCGCTATTTAATATTTGATATTATCAAAGAACTACCAACCGCGTATAATTATACAGGGTATATCAAGACCGCGACCGAAAACGAAGCCAGATGGTAGTTTTAGCGGTTACAGACACAAAGCAACTAAACATTTTGAAAAAACAGCGGTGTATTTTTTTTTACAGTATTTTAGGAATCATCATGTTTGGGGGATAAATACCTAGTTTTTGCAAAAATAGTAATATAAACCCTTACATACCATTGCGTGTTTAAAAATAAAGTGGTGTACGTCATAATTTAAAAAAAAACTATGTATTATCACTCAAATATGACAATAAGTAAAAATTTACAAAAAAAATATTTACAATTTTTTTTGCGAAATTTTTACTTGCATTGTATTTGATATCACTAATACTACCTCCAGGCTTCGTTTTCGGTCGCGGTCTTGATATACCCTGTATATATCGTTAAAAACCCCATTCAGAAAGAAGGATAAGAAAAATCTAAATATTGACGTTTTAAAAGGAAGAAGACGCTATTAAAGCAACCTATCGAGGCTGCATTTTTTTTAAATAAATAAATACATCCATGATCCAACAGTCACGTACGTAGTCCTGACTCCACATAAAGATGGTATAAGTTTTGTGTCATGGGTATCGTACACTACGAGAGAATTTTCAGTCTTACAAACACCCAGAGTCGAAACAAATACTTGTGTATGTATGACATGCAAAGCATTTCGTCGAAATCCAAGGCGTAACGGCCTTTCACTAATCCGATAATTATACGCATCAGTCCGCCTCTTCATTCTCAGCTGACGTTGTTTGCGCCCCATCAAACATCAACTGCGTCTACCGACAAAGTAAACAAAGCTGGGTCAGTCTGACCCGGATTGCTAATAAATTCAAAAGTTTTGACACCAGCTGCCCGGGTGCCAGTCAAATCGGCCGCCAGTTTCCGTAATTACTGGCTCTTCGAGTAGGGTTGCCAGAGCAAAAAATATGATAGATGTGCCTAGTATTATTTTCATGTTTGCATTATTTTTAATTTGCAGCAAAGGAGGATTTAATCATGATTAACGATCTTTGTTATGGCATTTATTGAGTTCGTGGTGGAGAGTAGATTTAGAAGTTGACTGAGGATGTCTCAATCTTATTTACTGCAATAATAAGTACTACACGTAAGGCGTAGTTTTAAACAGGACTCTTAGCAGTGGATAAACCAAGAATGATACAGGATTAATTTAAAGAACTGCGTTAAAAGTAGGTATCTTTTAAATACTAATATATTCATTATTAATAAAGTTGTATATCATGTAGGTATACGAAACAATAAAGATAAGACTATAGAATATTTATATTAAAAATATATGTCCATATATCCTACTTGCAGCCCGGCCCAGCTTCCCTTGGATGCAGGTATTTGATTTTCGCCACACCGGCAACCTATGCATTAAATATAAAAATAAACACATAAAGCTTTCTAAAAAAAGAAAGAAGAAAGAAAGAAAAAAAAAAGGAAGAAAGCTTTGAATAGACACGGGTGGAAGAAGGATAGGGAGCCCTTTGCCATACAGTGGGGCAGTACAGGCTAGAAAAAAAAAAGCTTTCTCTTGAATCACTTTGTCTATCACGCCTTAAAATCCGTTGCGTTGTTCAAAGAATTCTCAAGCTATGAATGAATATTCATTATGATACTATCATGACAGCAGAGCAGCTTTCTGAATCTCCTCACATTTAGTTTAACACTCCACGATAATAGTTCATAACCTTTCCTTATCTTTTTGTCTGATCTATCAAAGCTTGAGAGTTCTTCATATCCCCAAAAGACAAAAGAAATATATTAGAATTTTCAATCAAATATAATTATGTTAAAGCAATGCATACTTCCAAGTTGATTAAAACGATATTTCCAGTATGAAGAATTTCACGTCTTCATTTATTCATAGTATATTAAATTTTCTTTGAGACAATATTGACTTGCTAAAAAGGAATTCTTGAGAAAACTTCGTACAGGCAATTATGTGATGCTGCATATGTATCGCTGTGCGAAAAACTGACTATAAAGAAAAGCTTGTAGGTTCTATTTGCACGTCAAGAATAATGCTTACAGCATTAATATAATATAATTACTTTGGAACTGGGTACGGGGACCCAGATATTATGGTTTCTGGCATCTATCTACAATAAGGAAGGGTTCGAAATAGATGCATGTTGGGTGTATTTTACAGTTTACTATGAAAAATGGTCTTATAAAAAATCATTAATACTGGGACCATTACTAAACCTAATCATATTAAAAAAGTCCGCAGTAACATTTATCCAGAAATCTATTGAAAATATATTCACATCATAAGAAGAACGAAACATTTTGGTAATAAAATCAGAAAAAAAGATTTCCATTTACAATCCGATTTATTTCGTATTAGTATTTTCTAACGATTCTGGAATACAAGTAATTTAAACACGAGTACAAAATGTAAGTTCTTGGTATTTCATAATAACTATTACGAAACAGGCCCACGGCTTTCGATTTATTTGCGCGCAGTAAATACGTAATTCATTAATTTTCTTGTTTAAACGTGTTTAAATATTACTAATGTTCGTGTAATGAACGCTCGGCACTCCAAATATAAGCAGCTTGCCTCTGAAAAGTACAAAGTAATACGTTTTAATGAGCGTTTTTTATCAAACCACAAATCTGCGTCGACTTTTTAAGTGGCAATGTTTTCTACAATGAAATTAGTAGAAATGTTACCTTTGTTAGTCGTATATTACTTTCATTAATTATGGATTAATGTCGTGCTTTAAAGTCATGTTTCAGTAATAGAAATAACCTGTGTATTATATATCATGTTCAATTCCCTGTGGTGAGGAAAATAGTAAAAGGTTGAATTTGCGTCATGTAGTTAAACTAAAATGAGCCTATTTGAATAAAAAACATTTGATTTTAATTATTTATAAATCGGGCATTGGTTACAAAGTATAGTTCATCGATTGTTATATACGAGTAGGTACCTACATACGCATGTTCGTCATATTTATAATGCAGGGTTAAAATTTCAAGAGCGGATCGAGTGTGTCCTAATTATTCCGCATAATAATCAAATTTTATTCATGTTACATTTTGGGTGACTTCCGATGGGCCATTATCCCGTTCCGGTTACCCGGAGTAATTAATATTCGGAAACGAGGGGCAACCCTACCTTTGATTTCCGGATCATTATTGCCACGACTCACTTTCAACTTTTAAGGCTTCCCAATTTATTTTTTCCTCACTCCCTTATATCGATAAGCTCGTCCCTGCTCCGTAGCCAAACACTTCAAAATGGTGGGCAAATTTCAACGACCTAATTGAAATGGCGGAGTTTGAACAATCAAAACAGGTTAGTTTTATAATTACGTTTTGTATAATTTTACAATTTTACTAAACTTTGCAAAAAGTTTTTACTGTCTGTCTGGAATGAAAATAAATTGAAACGTAGAAATGTTCAATCTATTATAAAGTTGTTGAATACGTTTAAAATGTTCATGGAGCTATCAAAGTTAGTTTATATTACTATTGAAAAGTAATTTGAAATTGTTAGTATTCGGTCTAGTATTAAAGTTTTATTTTTTATTCACATTCTTCTGCGAACATAAAGATAGATACTTTAAGACTGGCATTTCAATTAAGTTAGTACATTATAGTCGCAATGTTAAATTACCTACTTATATTTATTGTAAAACTAGCTTCTGCCCGCAAACTTCGTCTGCGTGATTAGCTTCATTTGAAGTTATCTTTAATTGGAATTAAACATCTCGTCCCGTCTCATTCTCACTCGAGGCATGTAATCCAGTCCCATCACTTCCCTTTGAGTACAAAACGTAACAAATATATCGGAATCCCTTCCTCATCACACGGGAAAATAATTTTTCGGAATAAAAAGTAGCCTATACCCTATCTAAACCAAGAAGTTCCATTTGACATTGGGAAATAGGGATGCTGTCAAATAAATCGGTTCTTACAATATCCGATTATATAGAGATATCGATAATATTTGTTTGTATTTCTTAATCGATCACAGTTTATATTTTCAGTTTACATCATTTCGTTTATTTCTTCATGAACATTTTTATTTTAATGAGACATCAACAATTGCATAAGTCACTTTACTATTTAGGAACAAAAGGAGTGATTTATCTATTACTAGCGGCCCGGCCCGGCTTCACCCGGGCGCAGACACTTTTTGAGTCCAGTCTACATCACGCACATGCTTATGAACACATGATACATACATACAATACAATACATATACTCCAAAGTGAGGCACCTCCTCACTATGTGTGTGGTATCCTACAATACTGCCTTCATTTCCATTGTAATATCCAAATCTATTATTTAATAATAAATTAATTTATATTAATATTATTATTTCATTATTTATTGATGTATGTTCGTTGACAGCATACCTATTATTAGCTGCAAGTTCAGTATTTTTAAAAATTAAAACACAACTGTTTTATATCTGCTCGATTATTTAAATATTTTTACCGATTATGCGTACACAAATGCGTTTGAATAGTCTCGACTCTACCGGTAAAAGACCTAACAAGGTGACTTTGTAATGACGTATAGAAAAAAATTATGTTGTTTAAAATGGTTATTTTGCTTTATTTAAAGGATTCTAGTTTAAATTTAGTGATTATGGATTGTAAGTCTAGTGATAAAATAAGAATAGCTTCATAATTCCATCACTAATAATTCCATTCAATCACGCACAACCGCACAGATAAACAGACGAAAATTCTAAAAATCATTGTTTTGGGTTCTATTACTTTAATACAGACCGCCCACATTAGTTTTTCTTATTTATCTTCCATGTACAGACATCGATCGGTTACAAATTTATTATAATATACAGTATAGATATTACTCCGTCGTTTACATTATTTCACAATGATTTATTTAAATTACGTAAAAGTGATAATAACATCTGTCGTCATTTTTACAACACTTTATTAGCGAATTCCAATTAGATGCAGTCTGTGACAATTACAGATATTCCGACTTTACAAAACATCCCAACATTTACGTGCCTCTATGCAAATTATAAGTAAAACTTCACACCAAAGAATATTAAATATTAATGCTGATAACTACTGTTTATTTACTTTCCCTAAACATAAAAAAACTTTGATGATGTCACGAAACGCTTTGCGATGAAGTAAAAGCCTTTGATGTTATCAAAGAGTATGGCTTGAAAAAATATCGAGCGGCCATTATTACTGTCCTAGATTGTAATAACGTCCATTACGTATAAAATAGGTTTGACAGTTTTACCCTGATTATGCAGCAATTACTTGGACAAACTATTACCTGGACTAATTATTATCGATTTTTTACACGATTGTTCCGTATTTGAACTTATTTGAACTCTTAATCTTTCTCAGGCGTTATAATGAACTAATTTAAAATTAAATACATACATACATAAACTCACGCCTTTATCCCTGAAGGGGCAGGCAGAGGCGCCACCAGGACACCCACATATCGCCCTGCATGTTCCGTCCCTCGATGTGATAGGGGCCGAGCCTATCGCCATATCGGGCATAAATTCCTGACTCCGGGCTGATAACGAATAGAAAAATCTAATATCAATTTGCTCGACCCAGGACTCGATCCCGAGACCTCAGCTTTGTAACCGTACCGTAATACCACTATGTCACCGAGGCATTATTTTAGAGTGAAGGAAGGCGCCTTGAAGTAATTCTCTATCATCATCATCAGCCCGTTGCAGTCCACTGCTGGACATAGGCCTCTCCCAATTCTCTATCTCAACTTTAATTTTTGTATGTATCTACCTGACTGGTTTCATTCTACCTATCTGCTTGGACCAAGTAGATAGATAATGGCGCTGAGACAAAATAGTTAACATGTATAGTGTGCCGCGGATGAAAAAGATTGGAAGCCCCTGGAGTTAAGCATAAATAAAATAATATAGCACGATAGATACGGCAGGTAATGTATGTACCTCTGGGACGCCCTCGTTTGTCCCGCTCCCAACACTCTGCTGGAATTTTTAATCTACGCGTACTTTACCTACATTATTAACGCTATGGAAATATATTCAAACTAGTTTCGAAGCGATGTCAGCGAGGTATATTTTTATAATTAAGTTTTTATGTCGGAATATATTTTTGTCGGTAAGACTTTGTGAGGAAACCTGCATACAAAAATCGCGATATGAAGTCCGCCAACTCACGTTAGGGCAGCGTGGTGGGCTATGGCCTAACCTCTCTCAATCGAACTCTCGGTTGAGGAGGATTCGTCTCCTGCATCCGACTGGATCCGCCATAGGAACCCAAATGTGACGCGTTTCAGGCATACTTGTTTAATAAATTTATTATTGTTAATTATAGGTCGACACAAGCTGCATAATTTCTGTAAACAATAATACAAATTTGATGGGACTGAAAACGTATGTCCTAGTTAGGTATTAATATATTGGTATCTAAGTACGCTAACAAGCAAATATAACCCATTTTACAAGCTTATTTATCCACCCTCTAAAATACTCGCGCCGAAAAATATAACAATCTAATACGCTCCACAGAGCAAGCGACCATAACATAAACGAGCATATTTGCGCAAAAAACTCGATAACTACGGAGGTTCGGGCACAACAGGAATATTTCCCATACTCATTCAACGGCTAAGTGGGGTATAAGCAGGCTTCGGGCTCAAGAGCCTTAAAAATCACCTTTAAGATGCGTCGAAATCACGGTAAGCCGTTACCCCACTCTCGCTGAATTTCCTATTTGGCAATCATGTAAAATTTCCCATCATGCGTGGTTTTCTTACCTACGTTCTGAAATTAAATGTTAAAGTAGTTATTCTGAATTTGAACATCATAAAGCACTAGCAATGAATGTGAATAGAGTTTCTGTAGCTCAAAGTGACCACAATGCTTGATGGTAAATGCAAAAAGCGTTTGCAGTAAAACTTAAATCTCAGAGTTGGATAGCAAAAAAATAAACAAAGACTGTTCAACAAATAAACAATAAAAACTTTTGAGGATCGTAGCGAAATGCAAATAAGTGAATACAGCTATGAGCCCTTCACATGAAATATACTCAGCAGTAAGTGTATCAAAAAAACTAATTAAAAAGTCGTATTAAGTTCTTACTGCTAACAACCTCGGTGGCGCAATTGTACTACGGCTTGATTGTCAAGCTTGGGTCTCGGGTTAGAATCCCGGGTCGGCCACAGTGATTTGGATTTTTCTATTTATTTTATCAGCCTCGAGTCAAGAATTTGTGCTCGATATGGCGATAGGCTCGCCTCCTATCACATCAAGGGACGGAAACGTGGTTGTCTTGATTGCACCTCTGCCTACCCCTTCTGGGTAAAATGGCGTGAGTTTATGTATGTATGTATTAAGTGCTCCGGTATGGTAAAAACAAATTAACAAGCCTGCATAATTATCGCAACCTTTTTCCGCCCTTCTACTTTGCACCATAAATAAGTCACTCTGCCGTTTAAATAGTACCCACAATCGATGTCAAAACAAAAATAAATAAACAAGCAATTCAACCGCAATATAAATACATTTTGTAAAATAGTATGCACGCGTGGACGGAAATAGATCGTCTGTATTTAGAAGCAGGCTCTGAAGTCTGGACGGTGCACCTCCCGCGGGAACTCTGCGCCGGCAGATAACGAAATGTTTACTTAGCACCTAAACTTCGTCCGCGCAAAGTTACAGAAAACGCCGTTATGGACTGGAATGTTTGATGAAATGTAGTTAGTGAGTCGGTTTATTAGAGTTTGAAGTTGTACAAATTATGTAAACAAGATTGCGCGCGATTAACGATGAAGGAAAACATGGTCAGGAAACCTGCATAGGACAGAGATTCACAAGAATATAGCTACACTACTGGACATAATGAAACTTAACATCTTATGTCGCTGGATGGCGAGCGCAGTGGTATGCCAAGCATTGCCTTGTAATTCATCGTTTCGTTTGGTTTTGCTACTGTCCATGACCTGTCGAATCGCTTACCATCAGACGAATGACATGCTAATCTCGCCATTCATTGCAAAAAAAAAGAATATACGTTATACACGCTATACTTATAAAGTCAAAAGTCTTGTCTTCAAAGTCAGTGTTTACCTGCACTAGGCTAGCGTGGTGGATTACTGTGTAGCGGTCAGTAGTGTGGTGTAGTCACCTATGTGCGGTATGTGGTGATGGTCGTGTAGTGACGACCCACAAGGTCTCGTGTAGCGAGCCAGTGGCTTCGGGTGCAGCGTAAGGGAGCAATCAAACACCCGCAACGTTCAAACGTATATTACGAAGCACAACACAAACAAGAGTACAGACACAATGAATATCCAAAATACAAGCGTCTTAACACTACACTAATTGTCTACACACTAAACTATAAACTACAACTAAGGAAGGATAGAAAAAGCGACAGTCCTTACAGCGAATACAGATAAAATTATAATATGCACAAGCGTGCGGTATGCAGCGGTTAGCGGTACGTGTGCACAGAGCAATAGCGTAAGCGGATCGAGAACGGTGTGTCGCACGGGCGATCGTGAGACGACTGGTCAGCGGCGGCGCGCCGACTGGCTGCGCCGGCGCAGGCCCGGTGACGTCACGACTACCTGAGTTGCCCTATTGTTCCGACGGTCAGCTGGCCGACCGTTATCGCTTGTTTCGCTATAATAAATCGGTGTGAGGACTGTATGTGTGTTTGTTGATTATAATTATTTTAATATCGTGAAAGTGTGATGTATGAATGTGTGTGTATAATGTTATGAATGGATGACTGTGTTTAATGTATTGTGGGGTCTCCCCACATCACTCCCCCCCAGAGACCTGGTTAGGGTCGATAGAAATCAGGAAACCGGACTCGCCGTCCAGAGCGAGTTGTGTTGGGTATCCTGCTATCCTGTGGGATAGTATCCTGAGTGGTTGGGCAAGGTACTTGTGGTGATGGTGATGTGGGTGGCGGTTCACCTGCATCGCTTAATATATAAGCGGGTTTCAGTCGGTCCACGGTCACGTTAACGACTTTCCCGTGTATGATGAGCTTGTACACTTTGTCTGTGCGCCCGACAACCTTGTAAGGGCCTGTATAAGCCGGCTGGAAAGGAGCACGCGAGGCGCCTTCTCGGAGGAAGACATGATTCGCAGTGGCCAGATCCTTAAAAATAAAAGTTTTATTTTTGTTGTGGCGTGATGCTGCCACTGGCTTTAGTTTTTCAGCGAACGATCGCAGACGCGCCGTGAAATCTGAGGTGTCGGTCGTGCACGGGGTACTTAAGTTGAAAAATTCCCCGGGGAGTCTCAGGGGCTCGCCGTAAACCAACTCGGCGGAGGATGCTTTAAGGTCCTCTTTCAGCGCGCTACGAATGCCTAATAGCACCAACGGCAAGACTTCTGTCCAGTTGTCGTTAGCATGACAAGTGATGGAGGCCTTCAGCTGCCTATGAAAGCGCTCCACCAACCCGTTGCAGGACGGGTGGTATGCAGTTGTGCGCCTATGTTGGAAGCCGGTGATTTTGGAGACATATTGAAACAGGGCGGACTCAAATTGTCGTCCGCGGTCTGTGACAATATGCTCCGGACAACCAAACCTAGCTATCCAACTGGATATTAGGGCTTTTGCTACTGTCTCTGCCGTGATATCCGGTATCGGGGTCACTTCGGGCCACCGAGTAAACCGGTCAATGGCTGTGAGACAGTAGCGGTATCCCTGAGAAATAGGAAGAGGTCCTATTAGGTCGATATGGACCTGTTTAAAACGTGCGCGGGGCAAATCGAAATTGCCCAAAGGTGCCGAAACGTGTTTGGTCACCTTTGCACGTTGACATGGCACGCAAGTTCGTGTCCATTCCCGGCAGTCTTTTCGGACTCCCGGCCAGACGAACCGCTCCGCCACTAGTTTGACGGTCGCAGCAGCGCCAGGGTGGCTTAGGGAATGGAGGCTGTCGAAAACCTGCCTGCGGAAACTAGTTGTGACGAATGGCCTGGGTGTCGGTGTACTGATATCGCAGTATAAGGAACTACGACACCCGGGTAACTCTCGTTTCGACAAACGGAGAGATAAACCGTCTGCCAAGTATTGGCGCAGTTCCGGATCGTTCTCCTGCGATTCGGCAAGCTTGACCAAATCAATAGGTGCTCCCAGTTCATCGACGCGAGATAAGGCGTCGGCTACGACGTTGTCCCTGCCGGAAATGTGCCTTATGTCGGTTGTGAACTGGGAGATGTAATCCAGCTGGCGGAATTGCCTCGGCGAACAACTCTGTTTCCTTTCCCCAAAAGCATAGCTGATAGGCTTATGGTCTGTATAAATGGTGAAATCCCTTGCCTCGACCATATACCTGAAGTGTTTAATAGCTTCGTAGATCGCGAGAAGCTCACGATCGTAGGGGGAATATTTTTGTTGTGCCGGGCTTAGCTTCCGCGAAAAGAATGCGAGCGGTCGCCAGGCATTGTCCTGGAGTTGCTGGAGGACGGCTCCAATTGCAGTGTCGGATGCATCCGTGACCAATGCAAGTTTGGCCCGACAGTCGGGGTGCGCAAGTAATGCTGCATTGGACAGACTGTCCTTGGTTTCTTCCAAGGCCTTAAGAGCATCGCCGGTCAGGGTTATGGGCGTAGAACCCTTGACTGCCCCAGTAAGGAGAGCGTTGAGAGGCGCTTGGGTTTTCGCGGCGTTAGGCAAGAAACGCCTATAAAAATTGGCCATGCCCAGAAATCTTCTCAACGATCTTACGTTCGTTGGTGGGGGAAAGTCGCGTATGGCTTTCACTTTTTCGTCCAAGGGTTTTGTTCCGCTCGCCGAAATACGGTACCCAAGGAAGGTTACTTCAGGAGCTCCGAAAACACACTTGGACGTGTTTACAACCATGCCGTAATCCCGTAGCCTGGAAAATATTTGGCGCAGGTGGTTTTCGTGTTCGACTTCGTTTTTGCTGAAGACGAGAAAATCATCGAGGTAGCAATAAACGAAGTCGAGTCCGCGCGTTAACTCGTCCACGAAACGTTGGAACGTTTGGCCCGCATTACGTAGACCGAACGTCATAAACGGGAATTCAAACATCCCGAACGGTGTGGTAATGGCCGTTTTAGGCACGTCCTCCGCGCTGACAGGTATCTGGTGGTAGGCCTTCACTAGGTCTATTGTGCTGAAGATTTTGCAACCTGTCAAAGAGTGGGCAAAGTCCTGAATATGCCTAATTGGGTACCTGTCAGGCACGGTGCGGGCGTTAAGCCTGCGGTAATCACCGCACGGACGCCATCCGTTGTCCTTTTTCGCGGCGAGGTGCAGCGGCGAGGACCAGGAACTCTCTGATGGTCTTGCTGTTCCATTGGCGAGCATGGACTGGAATTCTTCCCGGGCTATTTTCAGTTTGTCTGGAGCTAGACGTCGGGGAGTGGATGATACTGGTGGCCCTGGTGTCGTGCGTATGTGGTGTACTGTATTGTGTTTGACGGTGCGGTGCGTGCCAGCTGGTCGGGTAACTTCTGGAAATTCATATAAAATTTTATGAAATTTTGTATCGCCAGTAACAACTTTTACGGAGTACAATAAACTACTGTTATTAGCTAGGCTAGCTACGGACGTTACGGAAGTAGTACCATCAATAAGGCGTTTACCTCTACAATCTACTATAATATTGTAAAAATTTAAAAAATCCACGCCTATGATGGGTTTTGTAACGTCAGCTACTACAAAACTCCAAGCAAAATCTCTACGTAACCCAAAGTTGAGATTCAAGTGAACATAACCGTATGTTTCTATGCTAGATCCGTTAGCGGCGCACAGCTGGAAATCCGTTGAAGCACGACGTTCACGCAGCGCCGACCGAGGAAAGACACAGAGGTCGCTCCCAGTGTCGACCAAGAACTGCGTCCCCGAAGATCGGTCGGTAATGAAAAGGCGACCAGCAGAGGGTGGGCAATCGTCCGTCGCCATTACAGATTGCCCGTGGCGTTTCCCGCCACGCTGTAGTCACATGGCTTCAAGCATCTCCGCGCGTTGGTTCCGAACTTGACATGGTACCAACATATCGGGTGTCGTCGGTAGTTGGAGCTTGTACGGGTTCTGCTTCCCGAAGAAGATCGTCGGCGTTGTGGTCTGGAACGCCAAGGGGCTCTGTCCTTAGGCCTATGTTCTCGAGCTTGGTCGTCGAGTTTTGCCTCCAGTCGCTTCACCATTCTTCTCAGCTCTGCTATCTCCCCAGATGAACTGCCGCAGGAACACACATGGGAAGTGGAGGTAGATGCGACATTAACGGGCGCAGTTAGATCTTGCACGCGGTCGGCAAGGTCAGCCAACTGTTGGAGAGAGTGGGTAGTTTGGGACGCCAGCAGGGTTTGTATCTCCCTTGGTAGCCGGTCACACCATATGGTCCTAAGAAACTCTTCCGGAACTCGTGGTCCAGCCAGATCTTGGAGGTGGCGCAGGAACTGGGATGGCTTCCTGTCTCCCAGCTGTTCATGTGTAAGAAGCTGGCGTACTTTGTTCTCGTGCGAAGCCGTAAGCCGCTTGATAAGTTCGCCCTTTACGCGCTCGTACTTATGAGTTTTCGGAGGGCTGACGATAATATCCTTAATCGTCTTGGCATGCACCATATCTAAATTCATGATGACGGTAGTGTACATTGCAGCGTCATCAGTGATGCCTAACAAATTGAATTGGCCTTCCAAAAGTGCGAACCAGAGTTCGGGCTCGTCCGGAGAAAACGTTGGCATTTTAAAATTTGGTTTGAATATTTCGGCCGTTATTGTCTCTGGTTTAACGGGCGTGCACACTTTTTTAATCCGGCGGGTTACCTTATCGTCTCCATGACGCGGTTTCACGGTTATATCCGACTCGCTGCTGTCGCTCATGATGTCTTCTTTGTCGGGGTCACCAATTATGTAGCGGTCAGTAGTGTGGTGTAGTCACCTATGTGCGGTATGTGGTGATGGTCGTGTAGTGACGACCCACAAGGTCTCGTGTAGCGAGCCAGTGGCTTCGGGTGCAGCGTAAGGGAGCAATCAAACACCCGCAACGTTCAAACGTATATTACGAAGCACAACACAAACAAGAGTACAGACACAATGAATATCCAAAATACAAGCGTCTTAACACTACACTAATTGTCTACACACTAAACTATAAACTACAACTAAGGAAGGATAGAAAAAGCGACAGTCCTTACAGCGAATACAGATAAAATTATAATATGCACAAGCGTGCGGTATGCAGCGGTTAGCGGTACGTGTGCACAGAGCAATAGCGTAAGCGGATCGAGAACGGTGTGTCGCACGGGCGATCGTGAGACGACTGGTCAGCGGCGGCGCGCCGACTGGCTGCGCCGGCGCAGGCCCGGTGACGTCACGACTACCTGAGTTGCCCTATTGTTCCGACGGTCAGCTGGCCGACCGTTATCGCTTGTTTCGCTATAATAAATCGGTGTGAGGACTGTATGTGTGTTTGTTGATTATAATTATTTTAATATCGTGAAAGTGTGATGTATGAATGTGTGTGTATAATGTTATGAATGGATGACTGTGTTTAATGTATTGTGGGGTCTCCCCACAACTGACTGACTCATCTTAATTGTAGAGAAGGCCCGTGCTTAGGAATGAGTCGTCGATGGGCTGAAATTATATTTTCATACAAGGTATCACAATTCACAACACACTTATGTTTTAAAATTAGTTTTACTTTTGGTGGTTATTATCCACGCTAACAAGAATATATAACTATAAGCGATAGCATTTCCTTATTAATATATAATTAGAAAACATACAAAGCGTAATTACAAATAATTTTCTCCTTAGAGTCGAACTGCGAATGACGTCATGCGGAAACTTGCGCGAGGAATACGAAAATTAAATTTTCATAGAGACTTGTAGTAGCATATTTGACCGTAAAGTTGGAAGTTTCGGTACTCGCCGCAAAGACCTCGGCATAGCGCTTTGTTACTCCTGACATCTTGCTCTATATTAACCAAATTCATATTAGGAAACCAAAGCTGTTTGTTAACCACATGTTACAACTACTAAACCAAAGTTGACACGTACTTAAGTCATTAAGACGTATTGATTATAATTAGCTATTGTGCATGTGTACGTAGGTATAAACAAATTGTATTCGCAGGTATAGGCATTATTTATACAAAAAACCGATACTGATTACAACCTTTAAATCGAAGCAATCACAGGTTCCTTGCCTTGAATATTTCGAAGTAAATATTATCATAAGTCCTCTGCAAGCAATAAGTTATGGGTTCTCAGCCGTTAGTATCGCAAACTAAGAGAAAATTTTCAGTCACAAAAATCAGGAACGAAACAAACATTTCTTAAGCGCACAAAAATTTGTTTCAGCCTGCGATCCCCGTACAACACAAACTTACTACCTAAACACAGACGCATTGTCACATAATAAATACTATATGGCCAATAAAATACCATTAAACTGGACTCTTCATAAAATGCTACATCGTTTAATTTTCGGCACCGTGTAAACACTTTTCAACCAGAGGTGTCAAAATGAACAATCAAATTACCACGCCGACAAATATTTATACTGAGTGTGCAAACACACAAAAAGCATTTTAACATCATAGTTTCGGTATAATGTTGATTTAATTCGCCAGTTCCATTATTTAGATTAATTGCTAGTGGTAATGAACAATGCAAATAGGATTGTGCTAATGCTCTGAATTAATGACGCGTTGTGAATTTGTATTGTGTAATTTTCTTTGTGCTAGTTACTTAGTTTTTTAGTTTTATAAACATATAAGTTTAGGCCTAATCACTGAAAGGGCGTGACCCTAAAGCTATATAATTACCGCTTTTTATGTGCCATGTGCGTCTCGTTGACATAATGCTATTTTTCTAGAAATAGGATAAAATATGAACATTTCATTGTCGTTTAGGTACATTGTTTCTGTTGCTCACGAGCAATTCTTTCTGTAATCAACAAATAAGATTTTCTTTGTTTTATATTTACAAGATACGTTACACGAAACAAGTGTCTATCTTTTATTTTATTAGGTAATTCATCTGTGTTTTCTAAACAGTAACTGCACCGTTTATTTTTAACATCGATAAAATCTACCCTAAAAGAGATGCCACAAGTAGTTGGAGCGTACAGACAGCGAACTTCTTAAACAAATTTCGGCGAAATTTATTCGTACCCTTGTTCCCGAGACGAGTCCGCAATTCGCCCGACGCTCGTGGCCGACAAAACGTAATACCTAAATGCCTAGACTTGAAATCAGGGCTGCCAGGTGTCCTAAATCGTGCATCATTAGGTCTCTTTAGTGTTGGAATAAAAATCACCGGTCGTTATGAAATAAAATGTGAACTGCTTCAGGTTTTGAAAGTTTGGTGAATAAATATTACCTAAAACCTTTGATAGGTTTCTAATTATTGTATAAGTATATTTCAGCAAACCTTTTTCAAAGCATCAATAATTTTCCGAGCTCAGGCAGAAAGCCAGACATAAAAACAAACATCACTTTGTAACACATAAATTATGTTACGACTTAGAAGTAAAGACATCACGGAGTTTTTCCCTTAGTCATAACATAAGCCCTTATTGTATACAAAACATTGGACATTCATGAGATAAAAGTAGTCGCTACCAAAATAAAAAGACCCAGGTGTTCAGTTGTGCTATCTGAGCTAAAATTCTCCCGTAATTTAAGAAACAAAAGTCCAATTATTCGCCTGACAACCCTGGTATTTGTCATCCCTCGCCCCAGACGACCTAACACCACAGCCCTACCTCGGCTTGATTTGAATTTATGGTATACTAGCTTCTGCCCGCAAACTTCGTCTGCGTGATTAACTTTATTTAAATAACCTTTATTTGGAATTTCCCATCCCGTCCCGTTATATCCCGTCCGTCCTCTCTCATCCTCACTCAAGGCATGTATTATGCATTTGAGTATAAAAAAGTAACAAATATATCGGAATTCCTTCCTCATCCCATGGGAACATATTTTTTTCGGGATAAAAAGTAGCCTAAGAATTAATCCAGGGTGTCAGCTACCTCCACACCAAATATTGAAATCCGCTAAGCCGTTTCTGAGTTCATCGCGCACAACCACACACACAAACAGACAAAAATTCTAAAAATCATTGTTTTGGGGTTCTATTACGTTAATACCGACCCCCCATATTGGTTTTTATCATTTATCTTCCATGTACAGACATCGATTGGTTACAAATTGATTATATGTATAGATATAGGTATAGACTAGTTAATGAACACGACTTTGTATGCTTAAGTTATTCAGCTGACAGCTAGTGCAATGTATTAAAGCATAAATTGTTATCTTCTTCATAGATTTATTCGCCATTGATATTACTGGAATATAACGTAACAGCTCGTACTGTACAATATTTATTTTATTTTATTTTATTTTAATAGGGAAACATACAGTTTCTTATGTCTAATTACAATTCAATTTAGTGATCTACTAACCATTTAAGAGATTTCGCATTTATGTTACAAAAAAGAGCTTGTTAATTGTCTACTTTAAATTAGTAACCAATTTTTAAATTAGACAAAGAAGAATATTATATACATATATGAAGATAGTTGTCCATATTACTTTATTTTTTGACTTTACAGAAGTATTTTTTATATCGGAGTAAAATACGTCTCAGCAATTTTTTTCGGTATAGAGACCACACTTTGCTATGAAAACATGTGAACAATTTATATTGTTCGTAATTCCTTGAAATTCAAAATTATTTTGTAAGCTACGTAATTTGTATGAATTACACAAGCGAGACGCTGGGTAGAGCAATGTTTTCATATTAGAGGTTTACAAAAGAAGATTGAATAGAATCAAAAGTTGTTTTTGGTGGCATAGGTACAATCAGGAAGGCTTCAGCATTTGACATTTACAAAATATATGAATCACTTTTTTGTGTGTATGTTCAGACATACCAATTCAAAATTAGTATGAATGCTATTTAGAAATTCTCGTCACTGAAATAAAAAAAATGTGTGTGTGTATAGTGTACACACGTAAGAAGTGAAACTTCTTTATGACATCATTTTTCGAAAAATGATCTACTATTTACAAATTTACAGAATTGGTAAAATAAAGCTAAATTAAATAAAGTTCAAGTTTAGGAGGGGGGAAATTTTTGAGGGAATTTGGGATTTCTATCGGGGCCAATTTGTAGCCCTCACCGAGACGGTTCCGAGGATACCAAGCTCGGTGGGTCCACGACCTTTATTGGCCGAGATAGGAATAGGGGGGGTGAGGTAAAAATTGTAGGTGGGGGTAGGGGCGGGGGGGGGTTAGGTTTCGTGGGGAGGCTATTGGGCACCTTAAAATATTTTTGGGTGTGGAAAGTTGTGGAGGGGGAATTCGGGAATTCTGTTGGGGCAGGATTGTAGCCCTCACCGAGCCGGTTCCAATGAACCCAAGGTCGGTGGGTCTACGATGGATAATGCCGGAGATATGAGTAGGGGGGTGAGGTAAAATTTTTAGGGTGGGGGTAAGCGGGGGGGGGAGGTTTCGTGGGGAGGCTATTGGGCACTGTTTTGGATTTAGGGTGGGGGAAGGCCAGAGGGGGGGTAAGGATCAAATTACAAAAAAGTGGGTGGGACTTAAAATTTTGGGTGGGGCTTGGGCACGGTTGGGGGTGTGGCTTACTGAAGTGGGTACAGAATGTGTTCTAATGGTATACACTGTATTATGTCCAAATGTGGGATGATACACTAGTGTGGGATTCGTACTAAATACAGTTACAATACACAGGATTACTAATTACTAAGTATTACTAATTTACTAAATAAATAAAGATGGCGCGTAACGCAAAAATGTGACTTAGAAATAAAGATGGCGCGTAACGCAAAAAATTTTCCAACCCCGATAAAGAAGTTTCACTTCAAAAATGCGACACACAAACCATCTTTTCCAGTCTTATTATAAATGCAAATTACGTGAATACAAATGATAAATCATTAAAGCTAAGAATATCACGATCTCATTTTTAATCTGCGCAATCTTCTCCAAATAAATTGGGCCTCTTAATGTTACGACTTTCTAGACACTCCAAATCTGTTTGAGTAATGTTATCTCTCTTAAGTTATTAATAAACTTAAAGGGTTATTGCTTAGGTATTAAGCTGGGATAATTGGCTTTGGACAACTGTTATCTTTGCAGTAACTGAATAATTCTATACCAACCTAAGAGCTAAGTGGTTGATACGTCTAAGTCAGTGTTGACCACAACTTAAAAGGCTGGCTCTACCATTATAGTACAAGTCATTGATCGTACATGTGTAATATAGACTATGAACTCGGTTTAAGAATAAAATCCTAAATTGGTTTATAATTTACAATAAGGTTTGCAATGTTTTAAATTCCAATATTACATTATGATTACACCTAGGTGATGTATTTCAAAGAAGGCAGATTTTTAATCAGAAAAGAAATTAAGTATAAACTTTTGATTCTAGTCGACAAAGTGAAAAGATTATATCTGATAAATAAATCAGATTTCTTTCTTTTATTTCTTTCTGATGGTAAGCGCGATTCAAATATTGTATCGCATAACGATAGGCTATTCTGATGGTCTACAAATACTCTTTTAATATAAATTCTTCCCTTATATTATATAATAATGCGCCAAGTGGGCTGAAAATAACTTTGCAGTCCCGATATAGCCTTTTCATTCATCGTGTCATATAAGTAGGGTACACAATACACCTACACGAAGGATTAACTTGCGGTGGTGCTCTTCCATCAATACATTGTGCTGGACTTTCTGTTGGCCAATGTATAGATAAGAACCATGTTTAGCTCTGAGCTTAATAGTTTTTGGCAAGATAATTAAGGTGTTGTATATTGGCAATTAACATCTGACCGCGACAAATGGAAGGAAAGGAGAGAGGAGTAGAAACAGCGGGAATTAAAGAGCTTATAATAATCCAAAATATAATTTAGTAATTGGCGGTCTGTACACACTTCGCGAATCGAAATACACACAGAGAGGCAATACAAACGAAACAAAAGGAGAATCGAGCCGTAAGATATAATACGACAAGCCAACTCACCGGGGTCCCGTACCCGAGGCTAGATAGTCGGCTCATGACAGTGGTGGCTATAAACCCATCGAACACCAGCACCAGAGTCCATGACACACGAACGGATTAGACGAATGTCCAGCTCCGCGGCCGAGCACGCGCCATGCGTTATGAAGCGCACACTAAACTCGATATAAAATAGGATACCCGGCATGATGCAAACGACGACAAACTACCCTCCACTACATTATATTTACAATAAAACTAAACGAATACTAAAAGTTCCAAAACTATATTATACTACTGCTCATGAGAGGTCGTATCGCTTACCATCAGGCGAATGGCATGCTCGTCGCACTATTCTTTGGAATCTGAAATATATAAAAAAATGAGTCGTTACCACTGAATACTTTTCAACAGAGTACATACAGGCAACAGAGCGCTGAGCGAGGTGACATTCGCAGCGGATATTTCAGTCATACAAGTATACAACACGGCTCGATTAGCTCAACGCTCAAAGCTTAACACTTTTGTATTTATTGTGACAGTGTGTTGAAGCTAGGATCACTATTCGATTGGAAATTGCCTTGGTTGGGACAAGGGAGAAACTCTCGTTCAATATCGTATATTGTTTGTTTACCGGCAAGTCTATGTTTTATTGATCAAAGTGAGATTGTGTCTTAGGTCGGTCAACTGGTTATATAATGGATTGTTTGATGTAAGGTTGTTGTTACTATTCCTAGGTTCAGTAACTATGCGAGTGCTTCACCCAAAAAGTCCTTTCAGGTTTAATATTTTCATGAAACTGCAACAAACTATTTTAGTAGTTCCTTTCGAAACAATTTTGTATGTTTCCACGTAGTGGCGGGTACATTAAATACACGAATATTTTCTGGTAAAGTAAAATTTTGCACAGAATTTTCGTATATTGTAGAATAAAAGCAGGAATAGAACATGAGATAATTTTATTTTCGACATCAACATTCCCGAGGTATTTTTAAAGGTTCTTACATTGTGTTTTCTAACCGTAAAGCCTCATTTACACGGGGAGAGTATCTCGCCTTGATACGATAATCGTAAGGATATTAAAAAGTAGCATCGTGTAAATGTTAGTCGGAACACGATAATCTATGGCTGTTCAGTCATATGATAATGGCATACGATTCTCGCCGCGAGAAACTCTTTGCGTGTAAATGGGGCTTAATGCCGGGCAAAGGGAGTTATTTTGTACAGCCGGTATAACTACCGTTTTATCTTAGAGCAGTGACAGGAGAGCAGAGATTAAATAATGTGACAAGGGTCACTTCAACGCACTTTTCTACATTGCTTTCTGTCTTTCCGAGAGACAGTAAATAAATGAACTGGATCGTACAAGTATAGAATTTGTTAGTAATAATAAGTGGCTGTATAAGGAAGAATCTTTAATTTCTATTAGGTAGTCGAAGGTAAAAATCTGCATGTAAGAATAATGGATGTTTAAATATTTCTAGAAATTATAGCAGACAAATAAATAATTCACAAATAATTTTATAAATATTTTTATAAGGATCCAGACAATCCATTCAAATCACTCTACTCCAAAACAAAAGTCAGTACAAAATAAAAAATATTTTTACCACCGCAGGATAAAGAAGCAGGTAATAAGCCGGCAGAATCGTCTCAAGTGGCAACTAACAAAAGATGGTGGTCCGTTGCCAACGGCCACTCTCTCTTCGGTGTCACACTTACCATCACCGGTGCAGTCACTTTGCCATGTCAAAAAACATATTTACCTTTAATATTTCATTTTAAATATCTCAAAACACAAACTATGCAAACATTTGTGTACGTATTTCGAAAAAGCAGCATCTATTTTCAGTTGGCCGCGCGGCGCACCTGTTTGCCGTATGCAGTCGGTTGTTATGTCGCGAATAATTCTGTAAATACATCAGGTAAGTTCTAGCCAAAATGTATGCTGTTTGAGCGAATTTGATTAAAATTTACTGCGATAATTACGGTGTATGCGGGAGTTGAAAATCTTTAGGGGTTAATTATTAATGTTGAATAGTTCGAACGTCACGTTTTAATAATCCGTCTTAAACTATCCGTAAAATAAGTACGTAATTTTTATTTGTTAATAATATTCCGAGAAACGTAATCATTTTTGTGTATTCAAGTGGATATTATGGTCGGGTAAAACTGTATTCTTGACTGAATATAGTAGATTACTCTTCTCAACAAAATCTTTCAACCAAAATGAGATGAAAAGTAGTCGACACTAGATTTGTCATAATTTACTCACTTAAATTTAATTTGAATTTATTCCACAAACGGTCTCCACAAACTGATACCCAATAAATCTCAATATTTTTATGTACTCCCGAAATTACATAAAAACAATTAACATAACTTTATAAGAATTAAAAATGAAAACACTAATAAAATAACTAAGACGATTGCCTGTAAAACAAACAGCGTGTAAAGAAACGGGACGAGTCACGTGAAGGAATGTTCGAGAGAAAAATGACAAGACGTCTTCCTGCATTCTGTGCGCTGGAGAGAAAGGAAGCGTTAGGACATTTGAATTACTTGAAATGGAAATAGGACCAACGAAGTAAATATAAAAATGTCTCTAAATTCAGTGATGGCAGATCAGAAAGAGCTTTTAATGGCCCCATCGGCCATGACTTCTCAGTTATTGAAATCTTAACACGTACTATTCTAATTCAATCGTATAAACATAAAATCCGCTGTTTTATTAACTTAATATCGTCATGCATTTATGCTCCACAAAGTTAATCCAGCACAAAGCGCAGAACTATTCTAAAGTTGGCCACAAAGGCCGTTAAAGACAATCGGAAAGAGCTGTAACGGTGTTCTAGAGCGAATGTTCCGCCTATTTAACTTCGCAGATATGCAGCTTTTGAACTACGCGGATAAGAACGCATCTGACATTAAGTTATGGTTAATATCCACTTCTAACATCTGTTTGGAACATAAAACACTCTTTAGTGGGAACAATACATTTTGAAACATTATTTATGCTAAACTAGCTTCTGGCCGTAAACTTCGTCTGCGTGATTAACTTTATTTGAAATTATTTTGTTGGATTTTCCTATCCCGTCCCCTGTCCCGTTATATCCCACCCGTCCCCTCTCATTCTTAGTCAAGGCATGTAATTCAGTCCCATCCCATCCCTTTGAGTATAAAAATGTATCAAATATGACGGATTTCCTTCCTCATCCCACAGGAACACAATTTTTTTTTTTCGGGATAAAATGTAGCCTAAGTGTTGATCCACGATGTCAGATATCTCCATACCAAATTTTAGTTAAGCCGTTGCTGAGTTCATTACGCATAACCGCACAGACAAACAGACAAAAATTCTAAAATTCATTGTTTTAGGTTCTATTACGTTAATACAGACCGCCCATATTAGTTTTCTCATTTATCTTCAATGTACAGACTACAGACATCGATCGATTACAAATTTATTATATGTATAAATGTATTTATATTAGCCGTAATACATTGCGCTGCAGTGTTTTCTAAATCCAGTAGAGAATATGGTGACTGTAATGCTCTCGATGACATTATGAGGGGTGTATCCCGAGCCTTTCAACATAATTATGTTGTGCTGTTCGAAACTTGTTATACATAAGCGTTGAACTCAAAACGTCAAATACTTGGGATGGCCAGGATATAGGGCTTCTTATTACGGCTCAATTATGCCTCTAAGCCGCAATATTATCTTTAGATAGCCAAAATAAAAATTATCAGTTTAATGAATTAGTTTATTGATGAATACAATGAGAATTTAGGTAAAATAGAGAGAAATTTGGATATCTAAGTTTGGATATGGTGCCAAAAAATATTAATAACATAAATAAAAAATTGTCCTTATTAACGATATCAATATGTAAACATAATGAAATAACACGTAAACATGATTACCTTATTATAAGAGCCAATAGCTAAAGCAATAACGGTCCCGCAAGGTGCAAGTTTCATCAATCTCTAACATGAGTATTGTAAACGGAGCTACATGGATGGCGACCGGTTTTAATGGAAACACGACGCCGGTCAGATGCGCGTATTGTGTCGCCCCTGCTCATTTCCCTCCCGTGTAGAAGCTGATTACTTTACTGAAATACACACACGTTTATTGAAACTACATGTCTACCTCGTATAATCTTCAATAATAACGTAGAACTGCCTCGGTGGCGTAGTTGTACTACAGTACGACTACAAAGTTGAGGTTTCGGGTTCGAATCCCGGGTCTGGCAAAGTGATATTGGGTTTTTCTATTAATTATAATCAGCCCTGAGTCAGGAATTTGTGCCCGATATGGCGTTAGGCTCACCCCCATCACATCATGGGACGGAACATACAAGGCGAAATGTGGGTGTCCTGGTGGCGCTTTTGCCTACCCCTTTCTGGGATAAAGGCGTGAGTTTATTTATGTATGTACGTATGACGTAGTGTCTCGTGGAATATAGAGTAAATTTCAAGTTTTTTTCGTAAACGGTGTTAAAATTTTCGCCGCCTAGATAACGATCACCCTACACTATAGCAAAAAGCCCGTCGTAATGACGGAAGTCTACCGATATCAGTCTGGGAACAAGTTACATCATTTTCAATGAAGTTGGCATTAATACGTCGGCATTATTATTGGAAATGGTAAAGCTACTTGTTGTCAGTCATGACAGCCCTTTCTCGATTTATATTTTTCCAGTTGATGTATAATATTCTAAAATCCGCCAACTCACACTAGACCAGCTTGTTGGGCTTTGGCCTAACCCCCCTCAATCGTATTCTCGATTACAGAGGAGGCCGGTGTAGGATGTATATGGACTGTTACAAATACACATAGGTACATAATATTGTAAATTAACTGTCAGAATGATGGAATTTCAGTGGATCTTTAGCGAAGCGATTGAAAATAAATAAGTGTATTTTACAAAAGAATGCTTTAAAAAATCTAATTGCACTGTTCCTACTTCAAAGCGGGAAATGCATTGTCTTGAAAGGTAGGGCAATGGGACGCCATTACGTCAAGTTCCTTCATCTGCCGTAATTGCCCATTGTAGGGCGTAACTTCCTTACGTGATGCCCTCAGGTATTCTCCCCTTTTTGCTCAGATTAACTGTCCTACACACGTGTCTCTAATATAACCTTAGGTAAAAAATGGCGGCCATCTTCGTACATTGGCTATTAAAAGAAGTATTTTTTGAGGTTTTTGCGAGATCTTTTTAACCGTTTGGAATTAAGTCGTGTATTTTGATAATAAAGGAAGTTTAAAATGAAATCCTAAAATATTTCTTTGGAGCAATTTTTGAGAGAGTGAAGGTTAGAAAAGGAAGATGGGGGGCGCTGTAGCCATTTGAAGTAGCGCGCCTTAGCAATCTAGCCCATCGGTCGCCCGCCTAGCATCAAATCATTAGTCCAACACCTAGCAAGACTCATGGGCATGCGACACCCATTGAAATACAAACATATACGTAAAATCGAAACGTCTTCAGGATATCCTGGCTTGGATCAGTAACCACCGACTTGTCAAGCCAATCCGGTCCTAATTTAGCTTTTCTACAGCTCTCTACTTCTCTATACTTTTAACCTATACAGTGAAGCTTGTGTTATAAACTTTTATTATTTGTGATGTAAATAACTTTTGGCGTTATTCCAGCAAACTATTTTTAAAATTTCCTCCACTACTGCAGTATCAAAGGAGGGATAAAAAGTAAAAGTTTTAGCTCAAAGATAAAAAAGAGACTATAAAAACCGGTGAACGTTTTCAAAGTAAGCCCGAGTTCCCGAGATTTTAAAGGCACTTCATTTTAAAACTTATTAAAAGTAAGCAAATAGTCTGTAGTTCTAGAGGTTTTATACGGCATGTAACATCACACGCTCAATATTTAATTGACCGAAAGCGTATTCACTACAATTTATATTTTCATGCTGACTGGAGTGCTATTCTATGTTTCGTCTTAAAGAATATGATATTTGTGCCAAAATAATCAGAAAATATTTTTTGGTAACAAATCATATTTTTAATATGAATGTTTTTCTCTAAGGTTACAGGGCATATCCGGACTGCGACCGCAAACGAACCCAGATGGTAGTTTTAGGGACTTCAGACACAAATCACAATGCAACGAAAAATTTCGTTTTCAAAATAACATACATCATCATTAACATAGTCTTACTAAAATAATAATGTACACCTTTTTATTTTTAAAGATGCAATGGCGCGGCAGGGTTTAGATAATTATTAAATTTTAATAATTATTTGCTTAATTTAATTTCATAATTATTTTAGCATAAACTAGGTATTTACCACACAAAAATGAGTTATGTAAAAATATAGCAAAAAAAATCACGTTTTTTACGAAATTTTTGGTTGCATTGTGTCTGTCATCACTAAAACTACCACCTGGCTCCGTTTTCGGTCGCAGTCAGGATACCCGGTATAATTATATAAATGCCTGAATACTAATTACACCTCACATACTAATTAGTATGCCACATATGTGCCTGGAGCAACCCTTCTGAATATGAATGGACTAAATATAAACTGCTGGCGATTAAAACCGCGCTCACGTTTCTAAGTTGGATTAGTTCATCTCTGTTTGAAAAGAATATGCTTCCAATACTCGTCTTAATTCCAAATTCGAAGTATACGTGTGTATCTATATTTAGTAACTAATATATCTATAATAATTTATCTACGTTGAAGAGTTTGTTTGAACTCGCCATTTTGTTGAGCTTCCTTGCCAGGTTGAAAAAAACTTTATGCAATCCATGATCTATATTTCAATTATTGACAATTGTTTTGGGTTGTTAAACATCACGTCAAATTTAATACAGCGGTCAGAAGGTAAAAATAATTATCATAATTAACGGTAACAAATTTTAAATTTAAAAAAGTGTTTCTATTCTATCTTTATACAATTTTCACAACTGTAAAACATACTAACTCCTACATTAATATCATATAAGTAAATCACCACCCCTACACTGAGGACCTGCCACATGATACTTAAAGATTTGTGGTGGTACATTAAAATACATGTTAAATGCGCTTAAACGAAAGCTGCATTAGTCGCAAAACATTGAAAAGGTCAACCAAAACAGTTTGTACAATTTGCATACAAATAAAGCGAATTAAGCGCAGCCTTTACACAATATGGGGCTAAACCTGCGCTTATAAAATAAATAGTGGCAAAAAAAATTGTTAAATACAATATGTACGTTTTTTTAATGAATAACTATGTATTAGATAATAGAATTTGGATTTTGATAACAAATGTTAACCTCTTATAAATCGTTTTAGCCCACGCTGTAAAAAAAATATTAACTAATCGACTGGTGGAATTTCTGGTGTTGCTTGACAAAAACTCCCAATTTTAATACAGCTTTTTATTAATAGGTATCCCAGGGCACTATATCAAACAGTTCCACATATAGTCGTGACCTCAGACTAAGACGAGTCTTATGACGTGCTTATCAGGAACTTTGCGATACTTAATAGCCACATAAACCCTAAACCCTAAATATATACTTACACACAAACATTTGTTTCAGAACGGGAATGGACTCTGTAAATCATATTTTCCCAGACCGCGTCTAAACTAACTGCGTCTAATCGATTACACTTAATTTATTTTATTACTTTCAGTCTACAACGGCGCGGCGAGACATTTACCTCTCAAACCATCGTTGAGTTTAACTAAACAATTGCCGTTGTATTTTTATATCTGACATTATTATTCTTTTAACCGTACCCTCATTCCACGCCTAAATATGCCTGGCATTTGAGAATCTTTTTTTTCCTGTTCCAAAAATATTGCTTATAATTTAACAATCAGTCTAAATTCAACCCTTTGGGGAAATATTCGGTTATGAATAGCTGATCATGTGTTTTGGATCAAAAAGCTTTCATGATATGTTTAGGCGGATATGGAAATTGAACTACAACACAACTATAAACGCTCTCAGTGGATTGCTGAAGTGAAATTAATAAAAAATCCCATTAAATAATAATTATATACATACATAATGGTTTCTTAGATTTACGCGAATGTTACACATTGAAATAAAACTATTTTATACGGATTTTATCGCGATTTGGTTTAATTTTTACATTTTTTAACTTCCCGACGTTTCGATTACTTTACAGCTTTCGTGGTCACGGGGCGGACTGAGGTATTAGTCATCTGCTCAGTGACTGTTACAATTTAACTACCCTTAATTTACAATTATTAAATTAAAAAAGTTAATTGAAAAAGCTAACTAGTATTTGCGATCCGATCTACGCAGAAGGAGCTCACTGTGTCTCACTGTGTCTTCACTGTGTGAAGTTAAAAAATGTAAAAATTAAACCAAGTCGCGATAAAATCCTTTTAAAATAGTTTGATTTCAATATATACATACATACACCGAATCCCGGGTCAGGCAAAGTGATATTCGATTTTTCTATTCATTATCAGCCTGCAGTCAGAAGTTTCTGCCCGATATGGTAAGGGGCTCGCCCTCTATCACATCGTAGGGCGGAACATACAAGGCGAAATGTGGGTGTCCTGGTAGCACCTCTGCCTTCTGGGAAAAAGGCGTGAGTTTATGTATATATACAGATACAAGTAAAAGCAAATACACAACAAAGTAATCGATCCCACGTTCTTTTCCTCAAAGTTTTACAATTGCAATTCCAAGCGCAACTGTTTCTACCCAATAACACCAAAGAGTTTTTACCGCACAAAAACTTCATAAGATTTCTGCAGCCGCCGGAAAATAAGGAAAATGTTATTCCTCCACTCACGTAGCACTTAGAGTTACCTAAATATTTGTAAAGCACGAAGCCGCACCCTCGGGAGCAGACACAGAATACATCAGTAAATTATCCCGGTATTTCATTCGATTTCTGGAATCCGTAATAAATTTTCTTTCTTACATAAAATGTTTCAACTATCAGTGCGTGAGATTCTTGACCGGTTTCGTGGATTTAGACAGGCATAAATCTTCTCATACACTGCCCAGTGCCCACGCAGACCAATTTAATAAGGAATCTGCGCAGAAAAAATCTTAGGAAAAATGATAAAGTAGCGATGAACATAAAATATAATTTATACTGAGAATTTTCATAGAGATGACATTTTTATTTAATTTTATTCCCCTAATCTTTTAAATAAATATCAACGTTGTTTCTGACTAGATAAATAATCTAAACTATATACTTTATATGGCTTTCGTATTTATAGGTACTGTGTACTGCATTCGCACAGATAGAGCTACGAATTACTTTTATAACTTACAGCACAAAAGAGCCATCAATATAATACTTACAATTATGTTACACATACATAAATAAAAAACATTAGTTGTGCTACAACGTTTTATTTCCTTATAATATAGGACCCAATAATCCTTACATTCCCAGACTCTTTCTATCTTTCTTTCCGGACGTCACTTAATGTGTCCACTAAAAATCAGTGTTGTCTCGTGGTTTACACCACATCACAACTTATGCTGTGTGGACACCTATCCATCACATTCACAGCCGCAACCAACCATTCTTTTTATTTTAATTTCGTAATGTTTATTTTAGCCATGTTTGCGTATGTTGCGACTGTGACAAATAAATCGCTTTTCTTTCTTTCTTTCTTCGTTTATCATCAATAGCAGTTGAGCACCCACAATTCTCCAGAATAATTGATGTATAGGGGCATAAGCCAGCTGTTATAGATTGCATTAGATTAGCGGCCTATTTTCCGACCTCTACATATAAAAACAGAAATGTGATACAAATAAAAAAGAGCTAGAAAGATACATGGCAAAACATTTACCAAACAGTGCGTATCAACATGAAAAGCGGTGTTTATATTTCGCCTTTAATTTAACATCGTGTTCTTATCCCGAGTGAAATGTAATGTCATATTTATAGCCTACAAAAACTATGTTAGACATTTATGAAAAGGCCCGACCGCTCACTGAACGGCTTAATGGGATAATAATTCATAGGTAAATAACAAGGATTATTGATGTTTGCCTGCAGACACCGTGTAAATTGAACGTAAACGTCTGTGCCTTACTCTGCGCTCCGTGTATTCCCCGCGGATCGTGTTTAAGGAAGCAGCTTCTATTTGCGTTCACCAGATAACCCGCACCGGCAGCGTTTGCGAAGCCTTTTTATGTACCTGTGATATAGTGTATTAAATACAGCGCTAATGTAAGTCGCTATCTGTGTAAACCTATTTTTAATCTATGCTACCATTTTGAAACACATTTTAAATTGTGACGAAATTTTCCTGTCGGTATTTCTGTTACATGAGCCATAAATTAAAACTTTACCAAAAGCAGTGTGAATGGAATAGCTCTGTTTAAGATTGAAATGTCTAAAAGTTTTTTCATACATTCAAGAAGTTCAAGTGAGTTCTTATATATTTCACTTTTGTGGTTACTTCAAAGTTTTATAGATCGCTACTTGTTAGTTTCAGTTCGTATTACTGTTAGTTTCATAGTTTCAACAAATATTACCACCTGGTTGTTTCACTTGTATTGTATTTATGAGCACGGTTTATCCATTAAAGCTATTAATTAGGTGTTAAGCACGAGATTACGCTAAGCACTTAATACAGAGCGGACGGGCAACGTGGTTTAATTAACTTGGATATTATTCTCATTTCACAATATATGAAACGCTGCTGTTATTTTCAAATGTATTTTTAAAATGAATCAGAATGTGCCTTGAATTAATGTATCGATCTGAATATCATCATATGAATATCTCACATCAGGGTCATGCGTGTATAAACTTTTGATGTCTTTATGGCTTGAAGCACACTGGCAGCTATTGTTTTGAATGATTGAATAAAGAATAAAAAGAGTTTATACCTAATCCAAAAGCTCGGAAGAGATGGCAAAAATTCTTAGCTCCATCGTTAAACTATCAGATAAATATATGAAAGCTGAAAATCATAAAGTTTTTTCATAATCAGCAGAAACTGTTTAAATACGCCAAGATATTTGTCAAAAAAAAAACATTATATATACTCTGTAGGTTCGCCACTGAAAATTTACACATCACATTTAGGAGTACCTAATTTGTACATTGTTCGATACAATGATACTTTACACATTCACCTCTATACATATACACGACATTAATAATTTAAAACTAGCTATGTAATGTCTTATGTAAAGAGTTCAAAGCAGATTAACCTTTTGTCAAAAAAACACACTCCCTGTGTGTTTTATCTGATTGTATCAACATAGCTGACCTTTTGGAACTGGTTTCGTCAATATTATTGAGAAATGTTAGGAAAAGATTGTATACTCAACTCAGTAAATATAAAAAGGACAGACATGAATATGTCATTTATAATGCGAAATAGCTGCCATCTTTTCATCAGTGGATCTAGGACAGACTACAGATTTATACGACTTTCATCTAAGTAGTGACCGCGACAAATGATGATATCTTAGATTATGACCTATACTTTAAATAAACAACTAAAAATATTAACATAATACAACGATGCTGAATTAATATTGTTCTACCTATTCCATTTTAACTAACCACTCTCAATCGATTATCTCGATTGTAGACTAGGCCCGTGCCCAGCAGTGAGACGAATATGGGCTGATACAACTATTCCATAAATTTGCAAATAAAGAATCCTTATTCAAAACTCCTTTTTTCACAACAAACCTTCGTATAAACAGCTATGAAACACCATAAAGCTATCGCATTTACCTTTTAAGGTAAAGGTTAACAAATAGCCCAATTTTTCTTCGCAGTACATAACAATTCCTGGCAGACAAATTTATAGACGTCGTGAACAAATTCGGGAGTGGAAGACATATTACTGCGCCTTAATACATGCGATATTACACCGAAGATGGCTAAATAAATAACAATAATGTTTAAATAGTTATACACTGACGGCCTTATTTATGGCCAGTTTTAAAACCTATTTTATTTAGTTATCGAATGTTTTGTCCCTTTCTAATTACTTTTGGATTCAGTTTTAGCGAAGGAGGCAAAACATTCGATAACTAAAATAGGATTTAAAACTGTGTATGAATAATGTTCTTATCCTTTTCGTATCATAGAGGCGACAAAAAACAAACGGGACGTGAAGTAAATAACGTAGTTGCAATTAAGGCATAATATAAAAATAATATGGAAAAGAAAGAAGGAAAAGATATGAGATAGATTGTTAAACAACCTCCGCCGACCTCACACACTGAACGATATGCTCAGCATTGTGTTACTTCAATAGGTTTACTAAATAATGGCATCATAATAACATTGTACCAGTCACCATCCCATAACTATAATATATGTAATATATAATATTAACTGACTGTAACATGTTTAACCACTTTAAGCCTATAACCTTATTATACCAAAGTATGAAGTTATTTTACAGAGACACTTAAAGATGTAGATAAATCAAGTCACAATGAACTCTTTAGTTAGTGCTATCTCTTACGCTTGTTGATGGCTCTAATGTGCTAATCAAGTTAAATCAAACAATTACCGAAGTTTAAAATACATCGAAACAAATAGTTAACTCTTGTAGATACTGAATGTACAGACTACAGTAAAGTGAAAGAGTTAAATCCGGCCCAAGGTTTCATTTTCCATATTACTATAAACTAGTCCAATATCTCCAGATCTCCTAATTAGGATCCTAATAGTAAATAAAATTTGTAAATTGCCCATGCCCATGCCAATGCCCATGTCGATTTTTGTCTACTAGTAGCGACATCTTCAGAAATACATTTGAACTAGGTTTTGGTACCGGCGAAAATATATCTTTCTCTTAGGACGAACAATGGCTGTATTACCCCTTATCTTAGGCAAATACCCTGTATTATCTGATTTAAAATACAGCCTTTTTTATTACATGAAATGACAACAATGACGCGTCGTAGATGACGATATTGGCTGACGGTTATTCCCACATGCCACTCTGATTACACACGTTCTGTCGAGGGTGGTGGGTGGTGGAGCGAGCAACAGGCGCCCCCCTGATCAATGAACCCCCTCCCCGCTCACCACTCACCTTCTGCGCGCACTTGTTGCGCGGACCAGACAAATGCACCATTGCGCTACACCAGGTACAGGTGACCCCACGCTAATAACTTCTTTATTACTAACATAGTAAAGACTATTTCTCGGATAGTCCCCAAGTGTGACGCACTATCTTTATCTCGAGAACACTCATGGCCCATTATGCTCCCTTTTGTTGGACCCCCAATTATCTTTTGTACATATAATAAAAGTGTTCGGAGATCGCGTTTGTTTAGACATCCTCTGTGAGAGACATCTAATAGATCTGGATATGAAGAGTGTTTTAATGGAAGCGTTTGTTTGTCCACCTATCACGATCAGACGGCTTGCTCCTTCAGAATAGTTCCGCTGGCCGACTTTCTATATAAGGTAAGTTGTATTTGTACTAAGTTTATTGGTAATTTATTAAGAGTTATTTTGAATACCTAGTACTTGATGGCTTCTCTTATTTTTTTAATATTTACCTAGAAATAAGTAATTTCTACAGCGTTTAGTTGAAAGTACTTTTTATTGTAGAGCCAATATTTTCTTACTTACAGCCAGGCTGACTTACCAATTCAAAGCTAGTGACATGAAATTACTTGTACGACAATATTTTCATTAACAATGTCGTGTGTAAACATAAACTTTTACAATGTATGCAATGTCATAACACAAATTCCGTTCCGTCACGCGCAAATTTTTCGATAAAACCAATGTTATTTAACTAGTTTCACTATGGTGACGACGTGAAAGTACTGCCACGAAACGCCTGCGCGGCGCGGACGTGTGGTTGTACTTTGTCGCCGACCGCTGCAGTTTGTAGGTTATTGTGCCCAAAATGGCGAACGAACGTTGGTCACCCTACAAAAACATAGAATTCATAAGCGAATGCAAGGAGCATGCGTGTCTTTGAGATCCAAAACACCCTCAGTACAAAAATCGAAGTGCACGCGAAGCAGCCCACAAAGCAATTATGGAAGTCATGAAATTAGCGACTGTGAAAGACGTCATTGATAGTAATACCAGAAGAAACACAAAAAGTACGGTAAGTTATATTTTATTCTATATATACCTTCTCATTTTAAATAATCATTCTATGTTGCTATTATAGACGCGATTTTCCAATAAAAACCGAGTCACTGTATTGATCCATTAGTAGATAAGTCAATATTCCTCGCAATGATTTGTGGATTGAAAGAGCATGTAATGACTAACATTGAAAATGCTTCGATTGTTGGTCATATTGAAAGGATGGATGCAAGGAGACTAACGAAATAAGAAGTGGAGTCGGTCGAAGTCGTCCCAGGCGGTCCTATAGAGTATAGGAAACAGATACAAGACCTGTTAAAGAAAGGCAAAATACGGAGTCCTCGAAACCGAATGTGTATGAAGAGATTGATGGCAGTTGATGAAGCGAAAGAGTCTATAGTCTATAAGAGGATATAGATATAGACTCTATAGTCTCTACCTACCCCAATAGAACATAGGCGTGAGTTGTATGTATGTATGTACAACCGAAAATGATCTCCTTTCAATTTTCTTCTGTGTCATGTAAAAGTAGAAGTATTAAATAGTTTGTTTCAGGAACCATACATCACCCACGGCACTTCCGGATCACAATCCAATACTGAAGAGCACACTGCTCCACGAACTCCTATAAGGACGAAAAAATAAATAAAGGATCCGTTACTTAGAGCAGTTGATGCATTAGTAAGGGTCTCTACGCAGCATACTCCTGATGCAAGCAACGATGAGTTTGATCTTTTTGGACAAATTATAGCTTAACAGTTACGTCAGCTTCCTTTGGAAATTTCTCTCGAAACTGAGGTTATTTTAGAAGTAATAAGGAAGCAACGAGTAAGAGTTTTGTCTTCGTCGTCGACTTCATCGCAAGATGCATGTTCAACTATACCAGAGTATACAATATGTAAAAAAAAACTGTTGTAAAATAAAGCCTTGATGGAGCCAGCGGCAATACTGTTGCAATATTTTCTAAAAGACACTGTTATTTTTCAGCAAAACATGTTACACTATTACTGCAACAAGTTCCAAGAAATCAATTTCATTATGCATAAAACTAATTTCTTATTTAATTAAATTCGGATTTAAATAAGGTCGTGCAGCTTTAGATGTAATACAAGTTTCCGAAGTTTAAACAAATATACGTACTCAGACAAATATTTGTTTGACATGCAGATAGGTAGTTAATGTGTGCGCGGCTCTTAGTGTTTGTAAATGTTTTGAAAAGCAAACACACTGATGTAAGTATGTAATACTAAAGAGAGAATTTGAAAAAAACTAATATTTAACAGAATATAAATGGAAATTCTTAGGGAATACAGGTAAATAAATAAATAAATAGCACCTTCAATAAACATCCACAGCGCAGAAAGGCGATAGAAATTTATGATCGATCGGAGGTCTAGGTAATCGTATTTCAAAATATGTCAACGTAAATAACTGAACTGGAGCTCCGCTGCCGAGTGGCGAAACACAAATGACGCCCGTGATTGATTGACTCTTACACTGACTAACACTACGAAATGGCTCGGAAAAATTGCGTTTTTCCATTTTATTTCTATTCACGGAGCGGACAGTGCGACGATTTTCATCAGTCACTTTATACTTTTAGTATTTGAGATGGGAAAACGGGAACGAAAATTTCTAATGTGTTTTTAAATGTAAGTTTTGAAAGTTATCTTTAGTAATATTAGTTTCTTTGTGGGGTAGGGTCCTCCTGGGCTACTGAAGAAATGAAGATGCTCAACCGGGGTAAAACCACTATCTCACAAAAAATCGACGTGCCATGTCCAATTCGAAGACTAATATTACCGATGGCCCGATACAACCCCCTTCCCCTCCCCCTTTTCCCTCCCATTTAGAGAGACAACGCCCCCGAGTTGTGGATGTTAATGAGTGGCGCTAATTACTTGCATCTGATGAGCCGTTTGCTCGTTTACGCACCAATGCAATAGAAACCTACGATTTGTTTCAGTACGACAGTTTATCTCAATTAACTGATTACCTACAAAAAAATGCGGGATCCGCTGCTCAGCTTGATTGTTTAATGACCTCGATATTTACTGTCGCTTCATTGATTCACACTTGATGAAAACAATCAATCTCCATCCAAAATTTGCTGTTTGACAGCTCACTCTTTTTAACCAACTTCAAAAAAGGAAGAGGTTCTCAATTCGTTGGAATCTTTTATTTGTATGTATGTTCATTTTCTGAATAAAGTGATATTCTCTGTCTACGGCATATAGCTTTCTAAGAATATATTATCATTGCAATATATACTATCATAATTGCAATCCGACAATTTCCACGGATTATTTACACATGAACGCCGAGAAAAAATAATGCAAATTAGCTGATGTTAGAGAAGTTATTGCTAACAAATAAGTAACCCTATATAATTTACAAGTATTCCAAAATATCTCAATTGAAGTCAGCAAACAAATGACGTCATTTTTGTATTCTCGTTAGCAGTCGAATGTATTGCAAGAATCCAAATAGCACATTTACTATTAAATAAAACATTTTAACACTTGCATATTCCAACTTGATTTTAGAACTGTTATTTCTTTACATTAGTATCACTCTTAAAAGTAGCGGCAAGTAAGTTTATCTTGATTCACTTGAACAAGCACTTACAAACTTTGATAGAAAATATTATTATTTTAAGGGAGACAAATATTAGTTATGCAGTCTGTTCGCGCTTCGGAAAACACTCGCTATGAACCTCACGGTATGAAATCTAAAATCTCATAGTCGCCTGAAACTATAATTTGTAACTGTCACATCTTAGGACGAAAATAAGTTCGGCGTAATGGGTGGTATAACTGGCATTTCTAACTTGGAGATACAGGAGTGTACGTGTATTTTTTTCTTAATTCTGACTAGGTAAACTAATTGCACAGCCCCTTAAGGTAAGTACAGAACTGTCTAGATCATTGAACAACGACAAACATTAACCCCACGTTGTTTTTTTTCTTTTTTCTGAGGTCTCTCGCCATAATATGCTGGCCTAGTCAATAGGTTATTTAGACAAAATTTACAAGAAGGAAGCAATATGTAAGCAGGTACCATAGCCTAACGATACATAAAGAAGAATAAAAACTAACACAAGACGCATATAGGCGCAGGCAATACTCGAGATTCAGCACAACATCGCGACATAACATTTAACGTTTCATTTTACAATTGAGTTTACTTTTGTGTGTAAAACCGTTATGCAACAAAACCATTGAGAACAGAGCGACTGCGGTGAATAGTTACACACGTCAAAATAACTGTAATACACGGCTTTCATATGCAAAAACCGCAAACAGAAACTGCACTCTGCAATAATATTAAATACGAGATTTCTTGTTTTATTCACAATGGTTTTGAGGCGTCGAGGGACGACCTAAAAACATTTACTGTCTGAAGATCCCATCGTCTAAAAGGTTTTCTAGAGTAGTGTAAATTCAAAATGTTGGAATATATTTGAAGCAAAAGGAAAAACTATTTTACGTTTTCAAACATATAATACATGAAGATGTTTTTAGTTAAAAACCACAATCAATGGAAATAGAGTTACGAAAAGAGTCAAATGTATAGCTAGTTGGTGTATTGCAATGCAATGTATCTGCTTGCCATGAGACATCATAGATAATGAGGTATAGGATAAAGGATGGTAAGTTGAAAGGGGTATTAGGAATCCGGTAATCTCCATGCGAAGAATTATATTATTTCTTTACATACATACATAAACTCACGCCTTTATCCCAGAAGAGGTAGGCAGAGGCCCCACCAGGACACCACGTCGGTCTTGTATGTTCCGTCACATGATGTGATAAGGGGCGAGCCTACCGCCATATCGGGCACAAATTCCTGACTCCGGGCTGATAATGAATAGAAAAATCCAATATCACTTTGCCCGACCCGGGACTCGACCCCGAGACCTCAGCTTTGTAACCGTAACGTAATACAACTACGCCACCGAGGCAGTCATATTTATTTATTATGTATAATAATTTGTTCAAGTTGTATTTCGGTTTTGTTTAAAACACGTAGAGAAATTAAAAGCATTTGTCGTGTATTTACTGTAAGTGATACCTGTAATTGCTTAATTTACTTATTTGTAATTTGTATGCCTAGTCAGGGTTGAATACAGAGAAACTTTGTACCTACGGAACATCTGTAATAATGTAACCTGTATTCTTCAAATAAAGAGATTTGATTTGATTTGAAAAGCACGGTAAACCATACAGCAGCAGCCTACTACACAGCAATGGCACTAAGTAGTATAAAATGCTGACAGTATACCCCTGTAAAATATGTCGTCACCAGTCTGATAAAATTGTTAGTAGATGGGAAAAGCCAAGCCCATGTCCATGCCCGGAACATACCCAGGGTGCAGTTTATCTAGGTATGCCTTTGATAGAACAATTAGGCGCATTCGTGTACGGCACCATATCAACCCCTAATCGCCCACTGCCAGGGTACAGGACTTCTTTACAACCGAGAGAACGATCGAGACAACGACTTCACATACCATTTAGAAATACACTATGGAAAATCTTGTTAACACAACTGTGTTACGCAACTTTCCTTACGATGTTTTCTTCGCCGTTAAATTGCATGATCATGGACCATCAGTCATGCATGAGTGCGAAAAGATAGACGTGTGCCCTGGAATTCAAATCCGCGACCACCGCCTCGGCAAACCAATAAGACACCAATGGGCCAAATATGTTACAGTTTGGTAAATACATTGCCATATTTGATCTAAAATTACCTGATAATAACTGATCAATTTTCTCTGTTATCATATAAAGACTTTAACAATGTATGTAAAGAACATTCGCTAGACCCTTTTTGTACAAGTTTGCCACTATATAAGACAAAATGTCTTGCATTTTTTGCCAACATTCATTAAACAAGATACAAGATTATGGATTATTTTGTTATTTAAATTATTGTGTTATTGTTGTTTAATGTTACTTTACTATTAGAACTACTTTTAAATAATATTTTATTGTTATTTATACGTAGTGTTGTATAATTTTCAGAAAAATTCTATTTTTCGGAAATATTTTCAGAAAAATTTCAAAATCGAGAAATAATGGAAAATTCGATTAGTTAACTTAATTGTAGCTTTTCAATCGTAAAATCAATTTTATTTTTTTATATTCGTAATAAACTTGCTAATAAAGTAAAAATACATGCATTTGTAATACTGTAAAGTGCAAATTCACTGTAGGGATTAAATGTAATGGCTGCAATTTGGAAAAAAGAGTCATAAACCATTAATTATAAATAAAACATAATCAATTTGGTTCATAAAACACGAAAAACAAACAATATTATTTTTTCTATTTCTCTCTGAATTTCAATTCACCCCGTTTTTTAGGAAGTTACGTTTTGTTCGAAATTCAAAAATGGAAAAGTATTCTGAAATTTTTCATATTTATCAGAAAATTTAAAAAAAATCATTTGTAAAAGTATCCGAAATTTTTCATAACCCAACAGTATTTATACGTGAGCAGTGAGGACCTATGATTGGCTTTATATTGCATAAATTATAACTTATATAAATATGTGTTGCTTTTGGTTTTCCTTTTAAATCTTTGCTTCACAAGGGAATTCCCAAGATATAGGCCACTGACTTAGCAAAATATATTTTTTAAACATGCAATACCTATTTTCCTTTGTTTTTAGGGCTTATTTTATTACTTTTATTTGTAGTTCCTAATTCTACGGCACGTCAACTTATAGTAGACGCACTGTATGCGTCGGACGCATGAACGTATTATACAAACTGGACTGCGCACTCGCGAAATAGTGTTGTCCTGAAATAAGACTTATATCTGTGGAATAAGGTTTAATTTGCTATGATAAAAGACAAAACTAGGCAAAACGAGCCGAGCGAGATAGTGCATAGAGGTGTGTGTCTCTTTTCTTTGGCTACTTTTCTTTTTTAACACGCTTTTATTATTAGTTTCGCCTGTATGTATGTAATTGGCTATTTGACTAATTTCTGAAAAGTGTTTTAAAGTCTAGATATAATCACTCTATACCTCTTCAAACTATTAATTTATTTTTAAAGAGTTGTTTATAACGAATAAACATATTTTTTCAGTTTTATCATCATATATGTCACCAAAACGGTAGGTCACGTGACTTTGAAAAAGTTACGTCACGCTTTATAAATGGTGAATGATCTTAGTGGCAGAGATGAATGAAAATTGAAAATCGTGACATCACACGCTGCACAATGACAGCTTGTCGTGTTTTGTTACATTTAATCAACAGATAAAAAATGGCAAACTTATTTTAGATAATTCAAATATTTATAATTTAGATAAATGTAAATAAAAATACCTATAATTATTGTTTACCAAAAAGCTATCATATGCAACACATTTTATAATTTATTGCCACAACAGTCAAATACCCAATTGAATGATTGACTTGAAATTTTGCACACTTGTCAAGGACCGATGACAATACAATAATTTAAATAGTATACGAGTTTATCCTAACCAGAACCTTCAGAAATTTAATTTTGTTGAAAAAAAATCAATAAAACTTGGTAATTTGCGCGCAGCTGCCATTCTTTGATAAGTGGCCGTAGATAGACTTTTTTCGGCAGCCTCCATGGCGCAGTTGGTTAGACGCCGGCTGTGATACGAGAGGCCGCGGGATCGATCCCCGCACCGAGACAAATGTTTGTGAAGCCCACAAGTATTTGTCTCGGGTCTGGGTGTTTTTGAGACCAAAAAGTCTCTCATAGCTTCTGATGCCCTCGACTTTCCTATATATTACTATACTCTTTGCCCTCGACACAAGACTCGATCTTAGTGTGGGGTCCTGCCATGTATGCGACTGATAGGTGTGTGTGTGTGTGTGTGTATTAAATTTATTATAGTCACGGGACACGATCCTCTACTCAACATCTCTCGCTCGAATCGTTTTTTCGATCAGAGTGCGCAGTCCTGTTTGTTTGTACGTCCATGGTTTTCAGCATTACGTATTGCCTAATTTTTTGACAGAAGACAAGAAAATTACAGTTCAGAAATTATTTACTTGGCAACACTGGCCTTCAGCAACCACAGAGTACACAATCGCTAGTGAACGTCAATTTTGTGCTATTTTTATATTAAAATTCCATTTTGTGCCGTCGTAAAAACATACTTGATATATACGATAACACAAGTTTGATAATCGTGTATATATAATCTCGTACAGGGAACGTGTAAGTTGTTGACCTTTGTTTTACTCGGAAAGCCGTAAGGTTCGGTAGCTCTCTAAAGTCTGTATAGCGTGCGCATAATGAAAAATATTGTGAAAAGTTGGCGTGACTCGGCTTCGTTGATAGTGCTCACGAAGCGTAGTACCGCGGCCGCGGCGTCAGGGGCATCGACAGGGAGCTCGGGTGATGTTGGCGGCGTTAATTACGATATATTGTTGCAGACCCGCACCGGCAGAGCGTCGTTCCCCAACAGCGTCGTGTTCCCTGGCGGGGTTTGCGAGCGCGCCGACGGCGGCGAGCGCTGGCCGCGCCTCCTCTCCACCTTCGGCTTCACGCAGCAAGACTTCGAGTCGCTGCACCGCCGCGGCACTCCGCTACCGGCTATATTCCAAAATAACCCCATTGAAAGGTAACATTAGCATAATTACTTAGTGCTTCCGTGGATCGCGACGTTGCCCACTAATGGCCCACTTACTTAACTTCTGCTTTGACTAAAACCATCTCAGTGATAAGTACTATTTGTAAACATTGATAATTTTTATCACAATTTTGTAATGTTCTTATTAAAAATCCTTTATGGGTGTATATGTGGTATTTTATAAATGTCAAAATTAACATATCAATTATTATTTATGCAAATCTAATTCAAAAAAGATAAACATTATAAGATATTTTTAAAATTAGCAACAATCAAATAGGAATTTAATGTTTATATTTGTCTACAACATATTAGTTCTCATTTCATATGTGATAATATTTTAGGCACATATCTTTAAGAATAACAGCTATAAGAGAGACATTTGAAGAATTGGGAGTCCTGCTGTGCAGCAGAAAGCATAAGAATCAGAGGGACGGCATATGGGCTAACATATTATCAGATATTGATGTTAAGCTCTGGCAAAATAAGGTGAGCACTCTTAAAGTTCACAGATAAGTCCCAACATTTAGAAGTATATGGTTAAAATGTGCCAGAATATAGTCTTTTTACAATAGTTGCGTTAGGGAAATTCAGAAAAAGAACAGAATTTGTATTATCAATTAGGTTAATTAAGTAAGATTTGGTAACCCTAAAACAAAATCATATACATAATATGTTTAAATTAAGTGGTTGTACTATATTTTGCTTATTCTCACAACTGTACTTATAGAAACATTTGCTGTCTTAGTTGCTCTATTCTTTATTACTGTCCTCACTTTGATAACAAATAATATTATAAGAATTTGTTTACAGATTTTTTAAATAGAATTATTAACATACATTCTGCAGCATTATTAATATGATATAATAATGTGTTTGTACAATTTATGAACACAAAAATAATTGGTGCACAACAAACCAAATTTTAAATTAAATACACATCCATTTGTTTGATTTATCAATTTATTTTAGATATGACATTTGGCCAGGAAAGATTTTGTTTGTATTATAACAAAGATCCCTTTAAGAATATGTAACTGCATCCCATATGGCTAGGCCGAGACTAGGACTGCAATTACTCTTTTCTGAAATGTCACTTTCACTGCATTTCATTAATACAGTATAGTAAACAAATAAACCACACTGCCTGATGTATTCCTTTCCTGATACAAAACCTGTCAAAGACATTGAAGTAGTTCTTTCTGCAACTTTAACACAAATGGGTATGTCCATACTAATGGCTATACTATTAAATATAATTTAATACTCTTCCAATGTATATTCGATAAACTAGTGACATAAACCCTATATTTGGTTCCAAATTTCAATTAAAAATGTATGTCTCCATCCCCTCTGTACAAAAAGTGTTCATGTTTTCTTCTTAAGCAAATATGCAAAATGTATATGACATAACCAAACACAGATGGATTACAATAACAGATCATAATATACACTCCAAACATGTGACGTTTCATGTTTTTCAATCGCTGAAATATTGTTACAGTTATTTTATTCTATTCCCAACTCAATATGAATTATTTGATTGGTACTTATGTGTGTGTAAACTAGAGATAAATAAAACATCACTAATCTTTTATCAGGATTTTTCTGTTCTAAAAGTAGAGCATTTTATTTAAAAGTATAGTTGATTTAACTTCCAATCATAATTCTAACCCATACCTGCAATTAATTGGCACTAGTATGTCTTAAATACAATATTTCTTCATCAGTGCATGAAAAATAAGAAGAATTGCATATTTACCTTGTGCTAAATAATCTAATTGTTTAAAATAGACTTTATTATGATAACAGTCAAATAAAAATCAAGCCAAATATTTGTCATAGTTGTATTCACTGAATATCATAATAAGTCCCAGAAAAAATAGAAACAGTTCGAAAAAGAAGAAATCGTCATCATATAAATATACAATAGCTGTAGGATGTCTTAAATTCGATTTACACTATTACATATATTATATACATATATTAAATTTCTAGCCACTTTTACGTTGGAAGAAAAAAGCACCAAATCTTGAGCAATCAAAAAACTTTTTTTAGTTTGAAATATTATCTTGAATATACAAATTTACGTAGTTTCCCACTCTATCATTTTTATGTAAGTCTCTATGTAAGAACAATGAATTGTTATGTTTGCAATGGTTATTCGTAAAATCTCACGTTTTATGGAACAAAAACTAGCTAGGTACATAATATGCATTTGCCTGTAATGTGTGACATTGTATTTAAATTTGAAGACTGAGTTTTTATTGACAAAGTATTTTTTTAACAAACAGCAACAAACGATATTTATGTGTAGTAAGTTTTCATAAAGTACATATTTCAATCCTTCAGATTTTAGTGGTGGGTTAATAGCCTTTTGAAAAACTTACTTCTTTATAAATATTTATAAATTTACCACAAATATTATATGGTAACTAATTTCCAAAGTTAAAATTGATTTTTTGGAAAGTTTTGGTACGATAAAACTACACCTGATGTTAATTGAAATAATGAATATTGAAACCGACGGAAAGAATATCGATAATAATACACCTTTATCAAGCTGAGGGCAGGACCTAGGACTACTTAATATGTTACATCTTTTATGATTTTTCCGATTGAAAATCTATTAGCATTCTGCAACAGGTCAGGGATAGCATGAAATATTTGATGGTTTATGAGCGGATCGTGTATATTTAAACAACGGTCAATAAAAAAATAATTCATGCTTTTTCGGTTTACATAAGCAGTCAGCATTTAATGGTTTAGACAACCCGCATTGCGACGCCTTAATGGACTAGCATCACTATTGATACAAAAACTTTGTAGTTGTATAACTATTATTGGAACTCGGTTACATAAAAGCAAAGGACGGCTATCAAAAATGTATTATTTTCATAATCCGCTCGCTTGTACGGAAAAATGGATACGTTTCGCAATCGCAATGTAGAACTATGTCAAATAAATAAGTAGATTTTTTTTATTTGCAAGCCAAATAAATTAATAGATAAATTTTATCATTTAATTCATGTGCTCAAATCTGTTTTTTTTTTCTGTTACAGCTAACAAAAGACCCGGACGAGTTGTGGAATTTGTGCCAGGAGTACGATTGTTATCCGGACATATGGTCGCTACACTACTGGAGCAACTGGCTGACTCCGTTGCACTTGCCCAAACGGTTCGACACAGCCTTCTTCGTCGCCGCGCTCGAGACCAAACCCGACCGTGTCAAGGGCAACAGTGAAGTAGTCAATGTCGAGGTAATTGTGAAATCCGTTTCGTATTAAGAAATCCACATCTTTAAACATCGACAAGCAAGTCTTGGTAATTCTTCTTTGTAATGAATAATGAGGGTAATGGTACCAGTAAAGAACAATTTGGCTTTAAAATAAACTTGAAAACATTCTTACCATTACTTTGTATAGTTCGAAAAACTCCAGTCAGATTCTATATTTAATTAGTATATACTATGTTAATTGGTACTGTATTTTATTGCCGGAAGTCGTCGCTAAGTCACTCTTTTTAACTATACACATAATAAAAAAACTCAAGGCAAGTCTATTTCAAAAATAATTAAAACCTTGGAGGTAATTGACGAGGAAATAGGTAAACCCGATGTAGTTTTAAGGAAATAGCTCGAAATTCGACTTTCGTGACCAGATTTTATACATTTTATATTGTTTCTCAAACCATACAATAAATCAGCCACGTGCATGACTGATAAATTGGTGTACATAATATATTTTATTAAAGAAATGACGCCAATGTATTTTTATGTTGGAACAACACGAAATAATTATCATAAGTCATGGAACTGAGACGGCGATGCTATCGCAAGTACAATACACGGCGGGCCACTACCCGCGGCAAAGGGCACACGAAACACACGTTATAATTTTATACAAGACGGCAATGACCGTAATTGAGAGCATGTAGCCAGCGCGAACTCTCTTGTTTCAGTGGTCGACTCCAACAGAAGTATTGAATAAAACAGATGTGGTATTGTATCCGCCACAAATTTACGAATTGACCAGACTGTCTTGTGTGACGAGCTTGCACGAATTGATCGAGATTGCCAAGGAGAATAGTTCCTACGCTGGTCAGTGTCTGTATCCTTTTGTTGTCAAAACTAAGGATGGCATTTTGCATCTTTTGCCAGGTAAACTAAATCAAACCATTTTCATTTTGCGTAAAAACAGCAAGTATATTTATAACCATTTTTTTTTCTTTCCAGGCGATGACCTATATCCTGAAACTGTAGATTTTAACGACAATAATATACCTTTTATAGACAAAACAATATTAGAATTAAGAGAAAATTGTCGAACGATCCACAGGTTGGAGAAACCTAAAGCAAATAATCTGCCAGGACAGTTTATATTAGAAAATTACAAACCGAAAAGTCACATCGACATGGGCGACAAGAGAATTTTGATTAACGCACTTTAATACTACTACATATAACAGTAAATGCCTTAAAGTTTGGCCTTACTAGAATTACATAGATCAAACAATAACTAATAAATTAAACGTAGTAAAAAAAGACATAACGATGGCGGGGTCGGGGCACACGTGGCCTAACAGTCAAGACGACTACGAGCTGCTCGAGGTGATCGGCGTGGGCGCCACCGCCGTGGTGCACGCCGCCTTCTGCCGCCCGCGCAACGAGAAGTGCGCCATCAAGCGCATCAACCTCGAGAAGTGGAACACCTCCATGGACGAACTGCTCAAGGAGATTCAGGCCATGTCCAGCTGCAACCACGAAAATGTCGTCACCTACTACACTAGCTTCGTCGTCAAAGAGGAACTCTGGCTCGTACTCAGACTGCTCGAGGGTGGCAGTCTCCTCGACATCATCAAGCACAAAATGAGAGTATCGAACTGCAAGCACGGCGTGTTCGACGAGGCGACTATCGCGACGGTCCTCAAAGAGGTCCTGAAGGGTCTCGAGTACTTCCACCAGAACGGACAGATACACAGGGACATAAAGGCCGGCAACATACTTCTAGGCGACGACGGCACCGTGCAGATTGCCGATTTCGGCGTATCAGCTTGGCTCGCGACGGGGCGAGATCTCTCGCGACAGAAAGTGCGTCACACGTTCGTCGGCACGCCGTGCTGGATGGCGCCCGAGGTGATGGAGCAGAACCACGGCTACGACTTTAAAGCCGACATCTGGTCGTTCGGAATCACCGCCATAGAGATGGCCACCGGCACGGCGCCCTACCATAAGTACCCGCCGATGAAGGTGCTCATGCTAACTCTGCAGAACGACCCGCCGACGCTCGACACCGGCGCCGAGGAGAAGGACCAGTACAAGGCGTACGGCAAGACCTTCAGGAAAATGATATCAGAGTGTCTGCAGAAAGACCCCACGAAACGGCCCTCTGCGCCCGAGTTACTCAAGCACTCGTTCTTCAAGAAGGCGAAAGACCGCAAGTACTTGGTGCAGACGCTCGTGGCGATCGGGCCCAGCATGGAGACGCGCGTGTACAAGGCGAGCAAGCGGCAGCCCGGCGCGTCGGGCCGCCTGCACCGCATGGAGACGGGCGAGTGGGTGTGGGAGAGCGAGGAGGAGGACGAGGACGACGACGAGGCGGCGCGCGACCGCCCCATGAACACGCTGGCGCGCGCCGACTCGTCCGACTCGGACAGCGACTCGGGCTCGGCGGGCGCGCGCGCCGGCTTCACCATCGGCTCGCTGGGCGCCGAGGAAGCGCCGCAGATCGACCTGGTGCTGCGCATGCGCAACGCGCGCAATGAGCTCAACGACATCCGCTTCGAGTTCGCGGCCGGCAAGGACTCGGCGGACGGCATCGCCACGGAGCTGGTGGGCGCGGGGCTGGTGGAGGCGCGCGACGCGGCGTGCATCGCCACGCACCTGCAGCGGCTGGTGGACGCGCAGCTGTTCCCGGGCGGGGCGCCGGCGCCGCGCTCGCTCACGTTCCGCCTGGACTCGGTGGACCCCGCGGCGCCGGCGGACGAGCAGGGCCTGGTGGGCTACGCGCAGATCTCGATCGTGGACTGAGCGGGCGCGGCACGTTAGTTACTCCGGTGCGCGGCGGTCGCGAGGCTGTCGCGCGGCTCAAATGGATACATGTAATATTTTACATTATGATAATGATTAAGGGTGAATCTGGATTTGTAAGAGTATTTTTTGTGATCGTATTGTGTCAATTTCGCTGCTTTGTTTTATAAACACTGTAATCGATTAATTTTGTTTTGCTCATAATTTTACGTTATAAAGTTATTATTAAATGTTTTAAATATCTAGTTAGATAAGAATGTTTGATATGGTGCCGGCGCCGAGTGCGTCGCGATAGATTCGAAATCATCCTAAATTTACATTTTGTAATACTACGACATATTTTATACTATGTATGTAACGTTTAAGTGCCATATATTATGAATGTGTATCGTAAATATGAGTTCTACAATGGAGTCCGTTCGTTTGCGATCATTACAGTGTTGAATTTGAAATAGCAGGTCTATGTAGCACCACAACATGTTCTTTTTACATTGTTATTTGTTTGTTGCTTATTTTGGAAGTATTTTTAATAATAAAAGATGAAAACTATTTCGGCAGGACGTTTTATTAAAACCTCTATGAACTTTCAAAAAAATAAACTAAAAGCTAACTTACGCTATTTGTAACACGCTATCGCTACGTCGCCCGCACTCCCCCGCACTCCCCCGCCGCCGGCCCTCGGTAACAAACGGCTCACATAAACAAAACCTTCATTTTGGCAACTATGTATTTTGTAGAAACGAAAATTACATATCATTTTGTCAATGTACAGGCTCGTCACGAGATACTCTTACATCTAATCGAGATAAGAATTTTAAAAAGCAATAACGTTATAAAAATAAGTTATGTTAGGTAAGTACAAACTTAACAGTAGCATGTTGGTCCACAAAGAAAAAGTCCTACACATAAGTTATAGTAACAACACCGACGTGGCGTCTACACCGTGCTTTACTAAACGACTTGCGATGTTAGAATGCTTATTTATACCTGCTGCATTAATTAAACACGAATTATGATATAACGCACACTCACTGAAAAACTTCCTCACCACTTGACGCCATTATTGTTGACTGTGGCGCAGAAACAACGAACTACCCAACGATGCAGCGAACGTATTATGTATGGAAATCACACAGCTGGCGTGTCTTAGCCGCAAATGCGTAGCTCTCAAAAACAATAGCTGTCCGGTCTATATCTATTTCAATATAAAATGTACTTAATTATTTTATAAAAGTTTATTTTGTAGAATATCTCCATTCTAGAGTTGCAGGACGTTACCTTAAAGAAATATATTTGGTTTATACATAATTTATCCGACTATTGCAACCTCGTCCTATTGTAGGTCGATGACACTATGCCCGTGACCCATAAAACCTTTTTGAGCACATACAGAACAACTTCAGAGAGAAGAGCATCTAATAAAAAAAAACTATTTCTGGATTTGACTTACGCATCCTTATAGCAAAACTCCTTCTGAATTATAATAAACGAGAATATAAAAGAAAAAAGAAGAGAATGAGATAAGAAAGAGTGAAATAAAGAGAGAAACCTACACTGAATAAATTAGTTTTCATACGATGATCAATGAGTAAATATTAAATATCCTATCCTACCTCATCATGTGTACTTAAAAACAATTTACAATAATCCATATCATATTTGTTAAGTCTTTAAAACTAACATAATGAAGAAATATAATGCCACCCTTAGATACTTTATTTTACACATTATTTCACTGTTCGAATTAAACTCTTATTTTAATTGTTGGCTATTACTGCTTCCCAATATTAATGAGGACGTAGTTTTTAGACTAGTGGCCAGTCTATCTCAGCATTCTTTTAAAATCCATATTCTTCGCTCTGGATTGGAAAATTATAGCAGGTAATACGCAGGACATTAGGACAGGTATTACTCAACAATTCAGATATAAATACTAGAATTAAATCGCGTTTCTTTTTTCGACTAAAACTTATAATCACTGAAATTCGTTTAACTGTATGAACTTGCATGATTTTAAAATACTATAAAATCGTTTAGTATAGAACGATGTAGAACCGCCACGAAAATAAACAAATAATCCGTATAAACTTTAGCCTAAACTTATTATGTTCAATAAAGAATTAACGTTAATTGTTTTTTTAACCTTTCTTAATTGACAACACTATGAGAAAATCATTTTATATAATCAACAATAAAGTAATTTCCAAAGCTGCTTAGTTTATTTATAAATAGCTACAAACTATATTTTAGTAAGTCATTATTAATTCACTATCTGTGGTTAAGAATTTTGTCACTTGAAGGTTTTTAGTCAAAATTTTCCTGCAAAAAAATGCACATTTATTTTGTTACATGAACTGTATAAACACATAGTCATATTATATTATTTTGTAATGCTTTAACTATGGCACATTATTAAAATCAATTTGCATATATAAATACATATTATTTTTTATTTGAAGCTACTTGTGATCCAGTCTTACGAGATTCTCGCATAACTCAAATGGTACATTCATTCTTTTTATTTCAAATAAATATTATAACACCTGCACTGTGATACTGTAAGTAGATAGTTCAATAAAGCAATTCTCGATAAAGTATAAAATAATATATTCAAGTGAAAATTCGAAACCACTGCACAGAAATAAGTACCACAACGTATTTGTGTCAAAAATATACCAACTGACATGTTTTACAAAATTGTCATGAATTTCATACAACTAGCTCTAACAATATGAATGCATCAGAAGAAATCGAATACATTACGTGACTAGGCGAGAAAAAGCGCTCCAACGGCATCCAAGCTAGTGTGTGCGACGCCAGACAATTATTATTAATAAAAATAAAATAATACAGTAAATTATAATTTTAGGTAAAATATGGCGGCAAAGGGAACTGTCACTTACAAAAAATGGCCGCCATCGAATTCAATTTTTAAAATTATCAAGTATCTTTCAAATATGCGGTTTATTTAAATCCGAAGTCTCCATCACACATACTAGCTTAGGTACCTACTGTATAACAACAGTCCACTTAACCTAACACACTCACTCTAATAAGGCATTAACAACATTCATTAGTGTTATATAATTTTATCATTGCAATTTCCAACGTAACAAATAAACATTTAAACATTTCAAGCAATAAAAATACACGAAAACAGTTTAGAAAATATATCGACTAATTGTGCAGTTTTATATTGACTAGTAAAGAAAATACAATATGGCACATACCAAAATATAAAGCATATATATATTAATACATTGTGCTTCCTTATTTATATTTATACACGTTATATAACCCCGTGATTTTTGTTTATACATTTAGGGGACTTGTTCAGAAACAAAACAAGCCGCTTTTAAGTACATTATTATTTGCAAATAAAAAAATCAAAATGTAGATTCTTTTCGCGATTATTCATTTTAAATAATAGATTATTATATTCCTAAAAGATTTGAACGCAATCTTCATTTCAGTCTCTATTAAATAATGCGTGTTAAATGCGTCGTGCGTTATTGCAAAAAACCTTACAAGCTAATAAATAAATTTTAAATGTAAATAAAATTGTAAATAAATACTTTAGTTTGGAAGACGAAAACATCTAGTGGAATGTGAATTAAAGGCAACAGCTTGAGATTCGTTACATCGATTCAAAGATGACTCGTTCACTTGTTCGTCGAATAAATAAATAAATACACCCATCAGTCACATACATAGTTCTGATCCCACACTGAGATCAAGTAGGTCTTGTGTCGTGGGTATCAGCACATAGGAGAGACTTTTCGGTCTCACAAACACCCAGACTCGAAACAAATACATGTAAGGTACATATAAAAAATATTATTGCTTAAAAATTATTAATATAAATATCTGCAGTCATGGCACTTTCAAATTATTATAACACTATTTTTTGTACGCTTGAGATGTGGCAAATATCGGATTTTTTTTTGGCTCTTTAAAAAATATATTGTAACTTGAAAAAAAAAACTAAATCAATTTATGTTATTACAATTTGTACAGATATGCTAAAGTAGGAACAACAATAACTGACAATGGAAATGGTATGATGGCACTTTTATTTAAAACTTTATTCGACGAAATGTGACGATTCGTTAGGGTAGTTGACTTTAAATAAAAAAAAACCTGCCGAAAGTTTTATACGTAGAGCTAAACAAACCTTTTTGTAGAGGGTTGCAACTCGGGCTCGAATTGGAACGCATCCATGCGGCTCCTATATGACGGTAACGGAACGCAACGCCATTACCGCCATCTGGTGCCGAAACAAAGCAGTCATCTGATCACAAACGCGCGCGTATTGTTTTCAATCCTTTTTATATTCGGCTATATTGTTGTTTTATATCAAACTTTTGTAATCCGTGGGATTGACTTTTTCAACTGTGCATAATCACATGTATTTGTTTTTAATAAAAATTAATTAATAGTCAACTACCCTATAATATATCTGAGTAAGTATAAGAATTTAGTATCTCATTAATACTCAGTGCGGTCGTGCTAAGCTTAAAAATAAATTGTACTATAAGAAAGCGTATAGCGGTGACTTAACATACGAAATGCGAATAAATATATTGTACAAACATCTATTTAACTTCGCCAGGAAAACAAAGCGTACACAACAAGATAATAATCTCTTAAATTGTAAAAAAAATTCAAAAAATAAAACATCGCCTTACAACATAATAAAGAGTTATTTGTGCTCATATTATCAAACTTATGCTTTATTTAAAAAAATAATTATTGATAAACTTTTAAGCTTATACGCCGAAAGTTAACTTAAATATAGGTTAGAAATAACGTTAAAATTAGTGCGGTTAAGTCCAGCTTAGTCCATTAGCATCTATAGAGATTCCATTGAATTGTTTTGCGACCATCGAATGTCGCCAAGTCATGTCATAAATATCACATAAGAAAAAACACAGGAACATAAAAATATAAAAATCTTGTTTTCCTGGAAAAGGCATTCGAGATTCAAAAATAGACTTAACTCTAAAATTCCTACCGTGTGCTTGAAAAAATTTGACACAACTGTAGACAGCTCCCGGAATGTCGGATTCAGAAACGGCATCAGTCCTACGGCCTAACGCGTCAGGCAACAAATCAAATCGGCACGAGCCAGTCCGCGGGCCGTTTCCGCCGCGCAGAAACGAAAAAGTAGAAAAATCGCAAAACTCCGACGAGCAGACAACGCGCACCCGCCGCGCGCCCACACCGCCACACCCGGCGCCCGAATCAGAACAACTCCACCACCTTGCGCTTCAGGTACTCCTTGAGCGGCGCGTAGTAGTGGCGGCGCAGCGCCACCAGCTCCGGCTTGCGGCGCAGCGCGCGCAGCGGCGCCCACTCCGTCTCCAGCACCAGCAGCGCCACCAGCGCCAGCGCCGCCCACACGAACACGAAGCACGGCACGAACGCGCGCACCACGCTGAACCGCGCGCCCCCCGCCCCCGCGCCCGCGCCCGCCCCCGCGCCCGCGCACTCGTCCGCGCACGCGTGCGAGCCGTGCGTGGCGTGCGACGCGTGCGACACGTGCGACGTGGCGCCCGACTCCGACGACGACTGCTCCACCAGCTCGCGCCCCACGTACTCCGCCGCGCACACTGCAACACACACACACATCTATTATAATGCCACACATACAAAATCATACCTTCTTCTACCTTTCTTCCAGTCAGTGTATCAAAACAAGTGCTTTTTTTTAAAGTTCATTTTTTTTGTTTGTACTTGCTGAGGGTGAGGATGGTGATGAAGTCAATAGGTGTAAATGTGCGACATTATGTACATACATTCTTATAGTCTCAACTGTAAGTAGATCGTCAGATTTAACCAGAGTGTTTGTAGCAACTCACAAAAAACCAGCAACAATTCATTTATCACATTTAATTCGACCATTATCTTCCTATATAATTTTACCAACAAAAGTCACGATACTTAAAATCTTCTCAATTCATGACCTATGGTTATACATATAATGCTGCCTAAATATAGGTAATTACCTGCAGGCTTAGGTTCCTCCGGCAATGGTCGCAGGTGGTCGCAGCAGGAGAGCGCGATGTCTACAGCGGGTCCACTGAGAAGACAGGCTCCGTTGCAGGGCTCCCCTCCCACGCCCCCCATCCCGTCCACTGCGCTCTCCTCCAGCGGCGCACTGTGCGTGGAGCGAGGCAAACTGCTGTACGCTGCAACAATAATAAATAAATAAATAAATACACACCACAGTCACATATAGCGTTGCCAGGCGTCCGGATAAAGCCGGACATAGTTAGGCTTTTTGATTGCATGTCCGGCTAAAATAAACGGTGTCCGTCTTGTCCGGCTTTTGTTAGGCTTTTTACATTTCTAAACAAGCGAGCACTGCCGCCGCGCCGCCGAGCGTGGCCGAGATTTATGATAATAATCAAAAAGACTTGATTTTACATAAAAAAAAATTGTCGTACCTATTAATACTAAGACAAAATCCTCAATAATATAGGGTGTCCGGCTTTTTTAACCAAATGTCCGGCCAAACTGGCTGGTCTGTCCGGCTATTAGGTTTGGCGACCTGGCAACGCTAGTCACATACATAGTCCTGACCCCACACTAACGTCGAGTCTTATATCGTGTATCGGAAAGTACGAGAGGCTTTTCGGTCGCACAAACAGCTAAACCTAAAATAAATACCTGTAGATCACACACACATTGGTCTCAATTCAAGAATCCAACCCGCGGTCTCGTTTCACAGGCGGCTTCTAAACAACGCAGAAGTTGTCATATAATGTATAATAAAAAATAGAGTGTGAAATCTCACCGAAGTCCCCAGTCATTGGCGTTGAGGGAGTCGCAGGCACACTCGATGCTTTCCTCTTGCCGCCTGCGTTCGAACTCTCTTCCTGTAATACAACATCTTATCTTCATATGCGACTATATAAACAAATTAATCCTTTATGGAAATATTTTTTCATGATCATATAATCTAAATCAATAAAATAACTTACTTGTGAATCTCTGGGCGCTAGTAGTCCATCTCTCTCGAGGATCTCCCGCTCTGTGCGGCCCACGTATTTGAACTTGGTGCCCCACGAGAACAAACCTCCGCTGGAGTACACGCACGCCTCTGATGATGAAGGTAATCTGTCGATAAAACATATTAAAACTTTTTGAATGAATGTTTCTTTTAATTGTGTTTTGGAGAGAAGTGAAAAACACCAGTCACCAACCCACACTGAGCCAACGTGATAGGTTATGGCCTCAAGTCCCTGGTGAGGTTTGTGCTCCCTATTGGGCGTAAACTGACCGATAAATTAAGAGGATTAGTGGCCTATGATAAATGGTCACCACAGTTCACGGTGAAGAAAAACCGGGCAGCTGCGTTTTTTCTTGCTCTATCTTTTTTTAACCTAGCTTAAAAGTCTGAACAGTGCTGGAGTGATACTGAAGCAATGAGTCTGTGGTATAAATGTTTATAAGTATCATTGGAGGACGTCTCTCGAGCCTTCTCGTATCCGACCTAGAGGAAGCCACTATCTTTCAGAAATCCTCAGAAGTAAACTCACGTGAAGAATAGCATCTGTTCTATAGCGCAGCACCACACGTGTCGACACGCGGCGCCGCTCGGACACTTGAAACCCACCGTGTGTTTTTTCTGCAAACAAAATTCGCCTTATTAGAGTTTGAATGTGTAAAAAATATAATGATATTCAATGTCGTGGTACCAAGGTCCATGACAATATCAATTGAAACCAGATATAGGATATAGCTTAAGCTGTACAACGCCATTTTTTTTGTAATGGATATTTTTATTATAAGATGAATTAGTTTTTTATTTCACTTTTTTGAAGACATTTAATTCATTATGAGACAAATATGTTTTAATTGAATTGAATCATATTGTAGTGTTGTTTAATAACATTGTGTTCCGATTATCTTTTTGACATTTAAAATAATAATGACTTGTACCCAGATTTTTACAAAATAGTTTCTCTACGTCATATTAATGATGTCACCCACTCAGTGGTATTAACTTTAATGCTGTAAGTGGAATTTTGACAGTGACATCACTTAGACTAACATTTGCATAAATGTTCACCTTTTAGTCAAAGAAAACAACCATCTCACATGCATTTCAATTGCCGATGAATGATGAAAAAACTAGTTGGCATTATGTATGTGATTGTACCAATGTACTTGTTAGAATTTTTGGCACATACAATCAGTTTTCTTTTGCAGCGTAGAATCTCATAAAGGACGTTTTATTAAACGCTGCAGAACAAAGCAGACTTCCAACAATTGTAGCTAATGCTTTTTTTTCTAATCTCTCACCTCTGGGTAATTAAGATGGACTATAAACATCCTTCCCTCGAAGTTTATTTTGTGCACCTCTGACCATTTGAAGTGATGCGTTTTTCTACTTCCTTGAAACGTTAGAATACCACTGTGATTGATTCCTAGGTACAACTGGTTCCCCCTGTGATCCTGAAAAGGCATACATAGAACATAATTTTCAATTACTTTTTCTCACAACGCTGCGCAGACGCTTGGTGCGTGATGGGGGCCTCCTTTGTATGCTCGGCGCTAATACACTGGCCGACTCTCGACGATCGGACACTTGAATTTCTCTACTTTTTACTTCGATACTTTTTATAATAAATTGTACTTAATGGGATTTAATTCTATGTGAACATGAAGATTTTTTTACTAAACCTGAAGCTAATATGGACATATTTGCCAGAAGTTTGTGTGTCTTGTTAATCAAAACTTAACGAATACAAGTCCTCTAAAAACATCTAAACTCAGAACTTGTATTTCTAGTTAAAGGCTATAGATTGCTGAAACAGTTATTTTCAGCGCAGGCACTATAGTATCTTTTGAAGATGCCATACAATAAGTAATATGATATGTATACATAAAATTATAAATATCTAACATTTTATTTTATTTTAGCTCAACAAATATGTAGAAAACACAAGCCTTTACAGTAATCAGTCAGCGCCTGCCTCGAACATACATATTAACTACCTAGATTCCAGAAGGTAGCAAAAACATACCTTCACAGGATGCGGGTCTACACCATAAGTATCTAACTGGCAAGCGATCTTCACAAACGTCCTCTCCGCTTCTTGTGTCGACATACCTTTGACCCCGCCACTGCATCCAGGCGTTCCTTCTACAGGTTCTCGATGCAACTCCTAAAATAAAAATATTAAATATTGAGAATGTACCATGTCTCGGTTCATGGAAGATAGCTTTTTTATACTGGCCCGAGTAAGGGCAATGCATTTGATGGTGAACACACTTCAAACAGAGAGTCCAATTATATTTATGTGAGCTGTTCAAAATTGGTTCCACAGGCTCAAACTTAAGTATGACGCCTTCTAGACGGATAAGTATACGGTATATCCTACCAACCGTATTACAAAATATTATGTTTGTTTCGCAACATTATTATTTCTTTTTCTCCTAGTGTGTTTTAATTACTTTTAATGTCATATCTCTCATATAAAAGTGACTATTTTTGTGCACAGTCAAAAACCAAGATATGTCGACCCTTGAAATAACTGCACACTGCCATTCGACTTATTAATCGCAATGATTCATCGTTAGAAGCTTAAATAAATTGTTTATACAAATAAAGATGTTGCCCAACATTTGTAATTGTTATCCTTTATTTAATCAATAACATGCTTCCATGTAATAAATACATTAATACAAGTGCTATTAAGTTATCTCAATACAAGAGTTTTATAAGCAGTTTATATCAGTTACAACTATTAAATTGTTAATTAAACTGCTAATGTTTTTATCGGTAAATAATAATACCTAACAGAATATTTTGGTTTCATCTTAAATTCAACCTAAAATTCATCTTGAACAACGACCGCAAATAATACGAATGAGCGCGACTAGTTGTATTGTAATGTCAACAAAAAAATGCTGTTATAGCTTTTGAGGCCCCATAAAAAAAATAGTAGAGCACAGCCTTTACCCCTCTCAATGGCACTTTGAGTAACCTTGAGTAACCTTCTTATGAGGTCTTCTACTTATAGTAAGAGGCCACTAATAATAACCAATGTATAAAAATTTGATCAAAAACTTCTATTTACATTTTAACAAAAAGCACAGGTATAATAAGTCAATGTTGAAATGAAACTTTCCACCTCACATTTGTTATTAGTACTTAAACATATTTGCTTGCAGTATCCTAAAGTACTAAAATGATGTCAAGTATTTATTTACAACAACACAATTTCATATCAAATATGCCTGAGTACAAAATTTGTACAGGAATTTCACAGGAATTTTAATAGCTATTGTAATGTATTTATTATTTGGGTTAATTATGTTGGTACACACATTCATACATACATAAGTACATTTGTTTTGCATGAAGTAAATATTCTTATTTCTTATATTCAAAAATATCAATATTGACTTACTTGTATCCTCGCTTCAATGGCGTCCGTTTGTCTGAGAAGCAATCTCATCTCCGTAACATAGTTCCCAACATGAATACTAGGATCATAGTCGCCAAGTTCAACTGAAAAAAATGTAATTCATGTTCAAATTTATTCAAAAGTTATTCAAGTTTTACTGAATATGGCTATAAGCATTATTTAATCATCAGTCTTAAATATATATTTTTATACTAGAAATGAAACCTTCATGTCATTCTGCGTAAGATCTACAACTCGCAAAAAATATATACCGAGCCTGGGATACAACATACCATATAAATGTTTAAACTAAATTGGCATTACTTTTCAAAGTATTTAAATATTATACATGCCGTCGTGTTAACCACAAGTACTCTAATTAACCCTTTGGTTTCTTATCGCCTTTTTCAATTAAATTAGTTAATTTGACAACAAATAGCATAAAGTTTTTACTTTGTATTATGAGTGCCCCAAGCATTGCCGCCTCATTTGATGTACAATACAACCGCCCATGTAGGAGATCCCTCTTTAATTGCAAGTATATCTGGAACCTAGTTACATCTTCTTTTAGTAGCAATGGATTTGGTGGGTAAAACTTCACTCGGAAACTAAACAATATTGGTGACGCATCTGTAATTAAAACTTTGTATGTTATAAGAGGTATGAGGGGTGTAAATAGTCTCTACAGTTCTAATAATTGGGATGACAATTTGTATTACAGTATTATCTTAAAGCCTACATTTAATCAGACTACAGGCTACTACTACAGACTACACTACAGGAGATAATTACAATATTATTCAGGTGAGCTGTTGTTTTGGTAGAGATAAATGGCCAATATTTATAAGTAAGTACTTAAGCTGAGTGGTCAATTATTGGGATTGATCCTAAGACAGAGATCAAGATTATTTATAAATTTGGACATAAGCAATTATATAGAGTAGACTTAATCTATCAGCAGTAGAATCAGTCGAAGTCCCTAATTGATATACATAACTATTACTGACCCCGGTTGCATATTATATCAATTTTATCAACATATAACAATAATTCCCAACACATTGCATTTTATTAAATGCAATAAAGAACAAAAAACACAGAATTTACAGTCTGCCAACATGGCTGTGTCTAACATACTCATGATTAGCATAAGATGGAATAAAAACCTGAGTTATAACAGTAGTCAATACACCATAAGAAATCTATTTAAAGAAACAAAATGATTCATAAACGGACAAGGACAATAGGTATTTTGTTTGTTCATAAGTTCTATCGAGATAATCACAAGTTCAATGAAAATCCTTATCTTTAAATAACATACATACAACCAACATTGGTTATTTAAGATTATAATATTGATGGATGATTAAGAGTAGGATTTTCTAAGAATTTAACATCACATGGTCAGTCTTAGAACAAATTATTGCACAACTTGCTTAAAAATCATGACATACTGGTCCCAATTGCATATTTGCTAAATGGCAAAAGTAGTATGTGAATGGTAGTAGTATGTTTTGAATTTTGTAAAATGGTAGTAACTGGAGAGTGTTCATATGATCTTCGAAGCGTGAAGAGGCACAAAATTATTATCACCTAAATAAGACTGTTTAATTTAAATGTTTATTTATGCAAACACACTTCATTCATATTTCAAACTGTTTATTTCCATTGTAAGAAAAAATACATAAAATATGACCGTATGCCTTGGGATTGGCAGACATATAATGTATTATTCATGAACAGTTTTTAAATCTATTTTATTTATAGAATGTTTTGTATTCTTTATTCAAACTGAATTCATAAGTGGTTTGAAAGGGACAAAACATTTGATAACTAAAATAGGTTTAAAAACTGACTAAGAATAAGATGTATGGTCTTGAAATTGAATGATATATAAACAGAAATCAATCTTTCACAGACCACATATATTCTTATTTCAAGTAAATTAAGCAAATAGTCTCAACAGTACTTGCTCTTTAAGCATGTAAGTCTATAAATGCCAGATAGAGTGCTTCAAATGACTAATAACTTAAATAATTTATGGATAACTCGCATGACACTGAGTGCTTTACTCAAGGGACATAATAAATAATAAACTTACTTACTTTTTTTTATTTTAAATATTTTGGAAACTTGTTAGAACTTTTGTATGTGTACACTTACCTTTAACTTGTTTAAGTATTGATTTTGCCATATGCAACCAGTGCTGTAAAATAATTGTATATTTAATTCTTATTGTATAGTGACAATTTAAAAAATTAAGTAGGAAAAATGTAAATCCTTTTTTTTATATGATATAACTATATGCTTAGATATACGTTACTTACCCTTTGACCACCAGCGTCTACATATCGAAGCCCGAAATAATCAGTCTCAGTAAGGTTTAATTGTTGACACACATGTTCCAATAAAAACTTGCCCTTATAAGTAGGCTGGAAAGGAAACAACACTTTTACTGTGAAAGTAACACGACTATACGCATTACACACATTACACAAAGGTGTACTTACATGAAATTCACATTCTAATATTTCTGTATCCTCCAAGAGTCGCACTGTACATTTATAAACAATATCTCCACGGCTCTTAAACATGCTGACTATATACAATTATTTAACTATACAGATTTAAAATATTATCACTAATTACACATCTCATGCCTTTGACACACAATTAACCTACTTGTAATTTTATTTACGAGAAAATCTATTTTTCATTTGTTTCGTTTTTCGATTTCGGCGTAGGGAAATTGAAACGGGTTAACGAGGGTGGACGGAGCGAGGGGGAAGGGAGAACATTTGACATTTCTAGCTTAATTTATCGAAATAACAATTTTATTTATTTATTATTATTTTGTAATTAATATTCAAATTTATTTGCGTGGTAATATATAATAGTATTTTCAAAATGAGAATGCGACATAATTATAATTTTACGACATATATATATAATTTGTTTTGTGCCAGTATAGTCAGTAGCAGTACATTCATTATTCTGTGATTTTCGAGACATCGGAAAATTAATAAAGAAGAATAATACGACGCATACGCAATTTTTTGGTAATTAAATATGCAGAATTTAATATTTTATTTATAATCTCGAAGCATTAAATTGTAAAAAAGACGTTTCTGAACGTGTGCTTATGGTTTACGACGTCATTTCCTTTCCTCTCTTCTTTATGAAAATGTGCGAGCAGTAACGAAATTACCCGATTTTTATGAAAAACAAGTACGAAACATTAAATGCCAAGTATAAATATTTTATCCAATTTCATTTCTCGATACGATAAAATTAATGTATTTAACTCCATTTTCTGTTATTTTTTTCTCCATGTATTTGGTTAATACATTAATTTTATCGTTAAAAATCTACGGTGTTTGATAATAAGTAAATGTTCTTCTAGTCTTAAACTCATAAACAATTTTTTTTTACTTTTTTAGCTGGGTTTTTTACTAAGTCGTGTTTTTTAGGTATTTTAACTTTTATTGTTTATTTTACAAAAAAAATAATGATAGATATCATAACATATCTAAGGAAGGCTGCTGCGCGATAGTTACCCAGTTCTTTAATTTTTGTCAAAAAATCGAAATCCTTTAAGTTCCTGGTAAGGATAATGTCAAAAACTTTTAAATTATTGTATCTTTCATAAGTGTGCAAAATTTTAGATCAATTGCTGATGTTTTGAAGTGCTCGCAAGTCTAATAAAAGCGTGTTAAAAATGGCCAAACTGTTTGAAAGTAAGTATTTAATTTAAAGCACGTACAATATTCTACTAGGTGCGTAGTTAGGACTTGGGTGTAAGATGAGACTGCAGCATGTGCAGGTATCTCAGTAAATTGTTGGTTACTATCAAGCGTACCTAAACTATTATGTTAGAAATTAATTGCTCCTTCATTTCAGAAGTATTTTTTTATAGCAGGTTGTAAGAGCAGGGATTGGCTTTTTTGTATTATTGCGATGCATGGTAAGACGAGCATGCCGTTCACCTGATGGTATGCGATACCACGGCTCATGGACAGAAGTAAATCAAACAACACCATGAATTGCAAAGCATTGCTTTCCATTCCATTGCACTCGCCATCCTAAGACATAAGATGTTAAGTCTCAATGTGTCCAGTAGTTACTCTGGCTACAATGTCCCTCAAACCGGAGCACATCAGTGCATTTATACTGCTGTTTGACGGGAGAAATTGACATTGCGATGGTACCTACCCAGGTGGCCTCTTACATATGAGAGACCTACCACCTTAAAGTAAAAAGCGTATTATAAAAGGATCAGCGAGGAGGAAAGGAAATTGATAAAATATTTTAAAGAAGTTCCCAATACCCAATAAACAATTCTTTTTAAAAACAAACACGTTTAAAATAACTAATATTTGGTTGTGCGGGCCAATGACAACAGAAAAAATTATAACGTTAGGTACCACTTATATATTCCATTTATTAAGTTCTTCACATTTATTTACTTTAAGTTTAAAATGTGTTTACAATGAAAAAAAAAACATTGGCTGCCACAGCATATATGGTTAAGCAACATAAATTATATTATTAAACAAGTTTAAATAAATTATATATAAAACGGCATGTAAGTCCGGTAATTTCTACGGTATGTAAGTCCGCCAACCCGCACTAGGCCAGCGTGGACTATATGGCCAAACCACTCTCAATCAACTCTCTCGATTGTAGAGTAGGCCCGTGCCCAGCAGTGGGACGTATATGGGCTGATATAGATATAGATATAAAACGGCAACCTTTATATTGATTTAAGACGTTACGTAGCAAGTGGCTTACAATTTAATGGGTAATTTTATTTTAAATCCTTGCCACACTGCTCGCCGGAAGTGACTCTTCATGTTCTAGCCAGCTGAAAGAAAGACCATTTCTCGTCCATTCTGTTGGAGTCTATCTCGGATATTACACGCTGTTTGTAATCCGTGGTGAGTGTCGGAAGAATTGTTTAGTGAAGTGCTATAAAGTGAACTATTTCACCGTAAGCATAAATCATTCATCCATTTACTAGTAGGTTGTATCATTTATCGCGTTTTAAATCGTTCTATATTTGCAATTTCGCCATTCTGATCAATAAGTTTTCCGTATGTTAAAAATGTTTCTTACTTTTACCACGTTGTCACTTTATGGAAACATTATTCATTTGTTATAGTTAATTTACTAACTTAATTCTGAATTTGAAATATTGCACATATTGTGCTTACGCGTCACACTTGCTCACAGACCGGCGCACACCACCACGTGGTAGTGGCACATTTGTTTCTCATATTTTGGTGATTCTTAATATTTTTGTACGGTTTTATTGTGCGATAAATATCAATTGTATGTTATTGTCGCTAATTATATCGCGGTTTTTTGTGCATTTGCCGTAATGGCTGACATCCATTGTGAAATGTCAAGATAGGGCGAGGCGGCCATGCGGCGGCCATATTGCCGGCCGATCGATACATGAGGCTGCGACCTTGCAAATGCCGGGTCGCATCATATTCATTACCCGTGCAGATTTCTCCAACAATAACGACGCATTAACGTTTTATTTTTTCGTCTTTTCCAGACTAACCAAAAATGGGCAAGGAAAAGATCCACATTAACATCGTCGTGATTGGACACGTCGACTCCGGCAAGTCCACCACCACCGGCCACTTGATCTACAAATGCGGCGGTATCGACAAACGTACCATCGAGAAGTTCGAGAAGGAGGCCCAGGAAATGGGTAAGGGTTCCTTCAAATACGCTTGGGTGTTGGACAAACTGAAGGCTGAGCGTGAACGTGGTATCACCATCGACATCGCCCTGTGGAAGTTCGAGACCGCCAAATACTATGTCACCATCATCGACGCTCCCGGACACAGAGATTTCATCAAGAACATGATCACCGGAACGTCGCAGGCCGATTGCGCCGTGCTGATCGTCGCCGCCGGTACTGGTGAGTTCGAAGCTGGTATCTCCAAGAACGGCCAGACCCGTGAGCACGCGCTGCTCGCCTTCACACTCGGCGTCAAGCAACTGATCGTCGGAGTCAACAAAATGGACTCCACCGAGCCCCCGTACAGCGAGTCGCGTTTCGAGGAAATTAAGAAAGAAGTGTCCTCGTACATCAAGAAGATCGGTTACAACCCGGCTGCGGTCGCTTTCGTACCCATTTCTGGCTGGCACGGAGACAACATGTTGGAGCCCTCCACCAAAATGCCCTGGTTCAAGGGATGGCAAGTGGAGCGCAAGGAGGGTAAGGCTGACGGCAAGTGCCTCATCGAGGCCCTCGACGCCATCCTGCCCCCTGCTCGTCCCACCGACAAAGCCCTGCGTCTTCCCCTGCAGGACGTATACAAAATCGGCGGTATTGGAACAGTGCCCGTGGGCAGAGTTGAGACTGGTATCCTGAAGCCCGGTACTATCGTTGTGTTCGCGCCCGCTAACATCACCACTGAAGTCAAGTCCGTAGAGATGCACCACGAGGCTCTCCAGGAGGCCGTACCCGGTGACAACGTTGGTTTCAACGTAAAGAACGTGTCCGTCAAGGAGTTGCGTCGTGGCTACGTCGCTGGTGACTCCAAGAACAACCCCCCCAAGGGCGCCGCTGACTTCACAGCCCAGGTCATCGTACTCAACCACCCTGGACAAATCTCAAACGGTTACACACCTGTACTCGATTGCCACACGGCCCACATTGCCTGCAAATTCGCCGAAATCAAAGAGAAGGTCGACCGTCGTACTGGTAAATCCACTGAGGACAACCCTAAATCCATCAAATCTGGTGACGCCGCCATCGTCAACCTGGTTCCCTCAAAACCTCTGTGTGTGGAGTCCTTCCAGGAGTTCCCACCCCTCGGTCGTTTCGCCGTGCGTGACATGAGGCAGACGGTCGCCGTCGGTGTCATAAAGGCTGTCAACTTCAAGGAAGCTGGCGGTGGTAAAGTGACCAAAGCCGCCGAGAAGGCCACCAAGGGCAAAAAGTAGCTAGTGCTGCTGACAGCACAATTTTTCATTCAACTGCGATACTTCATTCACCGAAAGGTGTTCAGAAGGAAAGAAGGGCTACAAACTCATTCCTTTTCTATATTTTTTACAAGGCTTATACTGTAACATTATTTTATAATTTATATAAGGTTATACATATATCTGAATTATTTTGTTGACTGCAAACTAAAGTGTAAATTCATAGAATAAAGGTAGCCTCCATTAATTTGAACTACGTATTTTTATTTCCTTTCCTGTCATAAAACATATACTATTATCACTGTGGTGCTGATAAACATTAATAATTATAATTTGACCAACAATTTCATTTCTTACCACACTTACACATTACTTACTTCACATTTCAAAAACCGTAAATACCTACCTACTCAAGTATTCATTATTTATGAAGTCGAACAAGAATTAAATTCATGTATAGCAAACTATTATAAACCCGAAAGTGAGTTTGGTTTGTTACCCTTTCACTTGTTGATCGAAACCTATCACGCCTTCGCTACATACTCAACAGTTCATTAATTTTTTTATACATGTCAGGCATACAGAAAATACTTCTGGTAGCTAGTAGCTACTACTTATCTAGAAAACGAGTATCGCGGAATAGTCTTATTAAATAGATCAGAAATATTTTTTTCTACACTGCATTACTTTCGAATGTAGATTCTATAAGGCATCCAATAAAAAGCTTTTATAAAAAATAAGGATAAGATTATTTTAACGGTACTTCATTGCACAATTAAAGCAATGAATCCGTTGCTAAAATAAACGTTATTAGTGATTAGTGAGTAATCGTAATTCTGTGTACAATAATAATTGTGCTTGAATGCGCACTTTGTTTGACTCATCTATAACGAAATTAGATTAGGTTTCACAACATTTTGCCAATAACTTGCAAGTGATTTAAAAAGCAATGCATTTCAATGAGGCACGAAGGTCGTACGTATCAATGTTTTATTAAAACTTTATGTTGTCACATTTTATTTCAAAAGTATAAGTACAGAGTATAAGTTAGGTACTAAAATATTAAGATTACACCACACTTGAAATTCGCCTGAAACCGTTAAATAAGTTTTGAAAATTGTGCAACAAGGATAAAAAAAATAATTATTTTACTCGTAATAGGAATAATCTATATTTCAATATATTATGGATTTTTTATTTTACATCCACAGTCCACACAAAGGCCTCGATGTTAATCAATTAAAGTGAAACGTGATAAGAAACAAGGACTATAAAAAAGGTTTCAAGACTATTGTAACATAACTTGACGAAAACATTCTAATAGGATTTAGAAATAGTTAATCCTTACCTATCCCATTTCGGCAGGTACGATTCCGAGCGGTCTTTGACTTGTTTTTAGTTTGTTTATTAATTAAAAATGCATTTATTTGTAAATGAAATCAATATTTATGACATTTAATTTTTGTTTCGGATTGCTTAAAATGTAAAGCAACAAAATGTACCTAACTATATATTTAAAATAACTAAAACTAAATCCACCTAAGTGCGTGGTGGCCTGTTGGTAACGGACCAGACGCGGCTGCCTACATGTTCACGCTGGTCGCGGGTTCAAATCCCAGGGCACACCTCTGACTTTTCGGAGTTATGTGTGTATTGATAGTCAATCACCACGCACTTTAACGGTGAAAGAAAAACATCGTGAGGAAACCTGCATACCGTAGCGACTTTAAAATGAATTTCTACGGTATGTAAGTCCGCCAACCCGCACTAGGCCAGCGTGGTGGACTATATGGCCTAACCACTCTCAATCGATTCTCTCGATTGTAGAGTAGGCCCGTGCCCTGCAGTGGGACGTATATGGGCTGATATAGATAGATAGAAATCCACCTACTGATGCGGTCTAGAAATAACCTGAAATACGCGCGAGTTACACTGAAAACCCAAAAACGTCGCTGAGAATTGAATATCAAACCTCCACGTTCACATTCAAGTATGTTACCAATAAGCCCATTACGAGGTCACATACTTTATTTTTTGAATATTCTCAGAAGTGTTTAGCAGGTAAAAGTACAGATTTTGTTACAGTTTCGTTGATTGAAAAATTATGTCAATCTTCAGTTTTTTCGCGTTTTATTTTATGTTTATTATCACATAATTGCAATGTTCAAAAAGTTAATAACAACTAACTTTATGAAGAAAACTAAAGTGGGTATTGATATTAAAAAACATATATTTTTAGACTGCTCACTTCCAATATGGAAGAATTTAAATTTATAAAGTAATTTAGGCGTAAGAATTTAGGCCTAGACATAACGTATCTAGAGTGTCGCCTTAATTTTATTGAAGTAAATGCAAAGAAGGTCATTGAACTGTATTTAGGTGTCGCGTTATTAGTCTAGCGCCGGTCTTTCTAAATAGCGGAGTGGGATTCCTTAGAAAGAAAGGTTTAGTTCAAAACCAGACTTGAGATTTCTTATATAAATTACGCATTTAATTTAATATAAATTACAAGGCCAGTAAAAGGACCCAGATTGGGCCATGTGTCAGGTGAAATTTTATGATCATTAGGTATAAAGGAAAATACTGGATTTTACAAATATAAGAAGTTATTAGTTCAAACCACAGTGCTTTTAATTTAAATGTAATTATCTAACAATTTAAATATCCATCTTATCAACGCTGTGTTACGAGTAATCAAATGTATTCGTTCTAAGGTAAATTAATCCATGTATATCGCATATATGGATTAATTTAATGCCAAAATATTTTTGCGGTTTTAGTCTAAAATACAGTAAGCCTGAATGTTAAGACACAAACTTGCTATACTCGTTTATGCACTTTATAGTATAGGAGCTAGCAACGTTTTCGAGAAAGAATTTTAGGTCAGCTGATTTTGTGATATGTCGTCCTTCTTGCACTTTCGGTTAGAGTCTGGGCTATCTGGCTGGCGGTAGCGGTTGCGTTCTTTAGTGCGCATCCTACTTGTCCAGGTAATAATCCTGGATTTTAATATCATTTTAGAAGGCGTAATTTTTAATTTTTTGTTTTTAAATAAGTCTACCTGACATACTTTTTTTATTGCCAGACATTTTTGACAATGCTAACTATGTGCCATACGCGATTATTTATTATATTTTTATAAAAATTTCAAAGTATTTTATAATGTCTGTAATTTTAATATTATGTTATTTAAAGATAAAAAAACTTAAAATAAATTTGCCAGACATTAATTCGATTGTTAAGTCTTGAATTAAAATGAAAAAGTCATGAAAAGTATTGCAGTATAATGCTAGTAGTCCGAGAGAGTCAGTTGCAGAATAAGTCGAGAATGATACAGAGAACCATTACGACAGTAAATAAATAATAATAAATAAATAAATACACCCAACAGTCACATACATAGTCCTGACCCCACACTAAGATCGAGTCTTGTGTCGTGGGTATCAGAAACTACGAGAGACTTTTCGGTCTCACAAACACCCAGACCCGAAACAAATACCTGTGGATCACACAAATATTTGTTTCGGTGCGGGGATCGAACCCGCGGCCTCTCGTTTCACAGGCGGTGTCTAACCAACTGCGCCACGGAGGCTGTCTTGACTTTGATGACTTTTCATTGTGCATATAATAAAAAATAATAATAATAACCGGAAACTATAGAACACATAACTGCGGGATGTCCACTACTAGCCACCAAACAATACACAGATAGGCATAATAACGTTGCCAAACAGATACATGCATTGCTAGCAAAAAAATATGACCTAATAAATAACATAGAACCCTATTATAAATAATATAAACCTAAAAGTGTCTTAGAGAATCATCAAGCTAAATTATACTGGGATAGAGAAATTATTACAGACAGAACTACTAACAATAACAGACCCGACATAACATTAATGAAGAAAGACGACAAGACTACATATTTAATCGATATTTCCGTTCCGAATACCGAAAATTTGCGCCAAAAACACATTGATAAAATCCAGCAGTATCTACTTACCATTAGCTGAAGAAATACAACAGATGTGGCACCAAAATCAAGTCAGAATAATCCCTATAATAATATCTTCAATAGGAGTTGTCCGTTTTACAGCTCTAATGACAAAATATCGTAATTTATCTGAAATTAATTTCTCGTCAACAGTAGATCTTCCCAGCACATCTAGTTCAACTTCGTTATCAAATACTGCAGTAGATGTTAGCGAAACCCTGCCAGATAATACGTCTCAGAATTCACATACAGAAGTTAATATCCAAGAAATTGACACTTCTAATGCAATTAACAAGTGCTTTTCATACCGGGTTGAAAGTAATAAGGTTATTAAAACTGTTAAAGATGTACTATCTTGCGAAGAACAAGAAGAAGCCGATTCTCAAATAATAATATATCACATTTGTCAAATAAATGTCGATGGCGAAGTTGTGATACGCTGCTCAGACACAGATATTTTAATAATACTTCTTGGTAACATGGAGCATTTGAATGCATCACTAAAATCTGGGTAAATTTGGGCGTGGGGAATTATGAGCGATTTATAAGCGTCATCAAGTACACGAAATTCTAGAGAATTCTTTATCGAAAGCTCTACCGTGCTTTTATGCACTCACTGGATGCGACTACACACCAGGTTTTTTCCGGAAAGGCAAACTTCGATCTTTAAACTGTTAGAACAATCAGAAGAGTATCAATTAGCCTGTCAAAATATTATAACAGATGATGAAGAATTGCTGGATGAGACATTTAAGATCTTAGAAAAGTTAATTTGTCATATTTACGGAGCTCGGGATTCATGGAACGTCAATGAACTTCGGTGTCATCTGTTTTCAAACACATATCGGTCTACAAAATCAGATGATAATTTTGCAAAAACAAAATCGTAATTTTGATCCATCAAGCCTACCACCATGCAAAGCTGAATTTTATCAGCATTTACTACGAGTTCGTTACGTTACAAAGTTTTGGAGAAATGATCATTTACAACAACCAACATCTCTATCACCTCAAGTTTCCGGCTGGACCATAAATATGATTTTATCTGGTTTGTTGGAGAGCAATTGCCATCATTAGTTGCCGACATTATCATTAAAGGTAAAAATTAAAAATAAAATACTAATAAATTTATTTGCCGATAGATTATAAAATGTTTCATTCTTTTACAGATAATAACTTATTACAAGACGATGACATTTCAAAAGACGACGATGACAATAAAAATGACAACAGTGCTGAAGATGATGATGATGATGATAATTATCAAGATGCCTCTGTTTTTTTTGTGATAAAATTATGGATTGAAAAATATAATTTTTGGTTATTTTCATCCTTGAGATTGATTATTATATTATTTTGTACAACGATAAATAGTTATTTTGATACTATATTAATCCACACATTAATTCAATAGTTTTAAATAAGTTCTATGTAATTTATTCGACTACTATTCCTAGATCAAGCAAAATGATACCACATCACTTTTCACTTTTAGGTCGGTCTGGCTGAAGGTTTAACAATCGAATTAATGTCTGGCAAATTAAATTTAGGTTTTTAGATACTTAAATAACATCATATAAAAATTACAGCCATACTGAAATACTTTGAAAAATAATATTTTTTTAATTCAAAATTAGCGTCTGGCATAGTTTAAACAACAATAGAAATATCTGGCAATAATAGATTCATGTTGCAAAAAGTTCAATAAAAATAATAATAAAGGCAAAAAGCTTCTTAAAATGATTTTAAAATTCGATATTTTACCTGTATAGGTAGGCTGCGCACTGACGAACGCAACCACTACCGCCAGCCAGATAGCCTGTATGACGTCCGGGAGAGTGAGAGAGATAGCATATCTAAAAACTGGCCGACCTGAAATGCTTGTTTTCCAGACGTTGCTAGCTCCCGTACCATTAATAATGACATCAAATATGGACACCGGTCAAGAAACACGTGGAGATGATGTTCACATGTTCATACATCACGGCACGCGTGCGCGTTACGACCCGACAACGCCCTACGGATTGCGATTAGCAAAATGTATAAGCGTAACTTATAGTCGCTTGGGTGTGGCAGGCGCGTCTAAAATCATGTTCAACTTTTGTGGACCGGTAAAGAGTATTCTCAACCCATAGTAATTTTATTTTAAATTTTTACATCAGTTAAATCTTAAAATTTCTGAATGAATACTGTATTTTAATAATATGTTATTTTATTATTTATTTCCTACATAATTACATTAGAAATCCTCATAGAATGTTGGGGTCACCGATGACCCCATGCGAGCCGAGGATTTTCTTCGTGACTGGTAGATAAGAGAGCACTTTACCTATTATATAAAATTTATGTTATATAGGAGAAACACTAGAATTAAGAATGACATCAAAATACTACCTAGTGCATATTTAAATTTAGTTACATAAAGTCAAGTTTATCGAGGATGTAATAAAACATAAAATACTTTTGTATATTTTTTATTTACGCACAACTAATTTATAACCAGTTATTGTACCTAACAGAGTTTATTTCTATTCAATATGAGATGTTATTGGTGCTCTCGATTCCAGATTGCTCCATTGCTTCTTCTTGCTCAATTATCACATTTGCCCACTCTTCGGCTGCGCGGTACTTCTTCCGCCGTACATATGGAGCATAAAACATTCTATGGACGACTACTACTGCTGAAGTGATACCTACAGCCATCAAAAGTTTCGCTACCGGAGGTGCAGTCCTAAACCATGCTTCAACGCGCCCCATTTTCTTACTCTGATGTTTCTGTTACTTCACCTTTGGCAGCTAATTCAGATAATCTTCTGCGTTCCTTAAAAAAGTCTACAAATAAAGGCTGCCAGATGTAGACTCCACCAACAAATCCCAGTATTGTCACTAAAACAATCTGACCCGTGGTGATGCCACGAGGTTTAGAGATGCGCATTATAGCGCAGGATTAAAATAAAAAAAATTGTGAAATTCCTTTAAGCATTACCTTAGAAATTTGCCTTTTTTATGGAAATTGACAGAATTTATTTTATTTACAGGTTATGTTATTACGTCATTGTTTTCGCTAGTGATTAGGGATGTGACAACTAACAAGTTTGCTATGGAATCCGTACGTGTTTTAGACGATGTTTTCTTAGACAGACAGTTCATTGAATCGATATGAACCATCAACCAGTATTCTGAAAACACATTTTAAGATATATTTTCTTTAATCGGTGCTGGAAAAGACTGTCCCGTGTCCCGTAAATGATAAAATTCGTCTATGATTGCATCGCCGCTGCCGTCTAGACGGGTCTCCACAAAATTAGATTGTTATGGACACAATATTAAAATAATCTAGAATACAAAAAATAAAATAAAAAAATAAACAAAAAATACGTAACATAATTGTAAATAAACATTTTGTTTTCAACAGGCAATACGAATGCAATATCTAAATTATAAACAAACGTGACAATCATTCTAAGCTACCCTATATATTATATGTCTGTGAAGCTACCAATCGTTAGTGGCGCGAGTTTTAGAAACAACGTTAGACTTTTAAGTCTCATAACACCCAGACCCGAAACACATACCCACAGAGTACATTGTATAATCTGACAAACACCTACTTTTGTATTGCTCAAACATTAGTCTTGATGCGAAAGTCGAACCCATGGCTTTGTTTGTCACAGGCAGCAGTGTCCAACCAATGCGACGCGAACGGCGCGGCGCGGCGCGGCGTCTACAAGACTACTTGACGACGACGACGTAGACTACTTGATCTTTAAACTCCACTTGTTTGATCCCGAATCTCAACTCATCATTTTTGCTTGATTTATTTTTATTAGTCTATTCGTACATTCTTGTCGGTGGTCAATACTACCTACATCATTGTAACATAAACCTATTAGGCGGTTTATAAGTATTACTTTCTTACGTTTCACTAACGTATTTTAATGATCTTAGATATAAAATTCATAATAAATTTTAAATTCGATGATTATAGGCTAAGATGAAGCACAAATAGATATGACTAACTTAAGTGATAAAACTATAACTGTGAAGATACATATTTTTTCAATTTGACTAATATATTTGTTTATTTTTCTTTTTATTTAATCTTATTCTAGATGCTGCTGGATGCAAGCCAATCTCAACATATCGTTGTAGCTATGCTTGGAGGACCTATGTTCAGCAGTGGACTTTTAAGGCTGAAAAGAAAGAAGAAAGAGAAATAATTTGATTCTGGCTTATAACAGTCACAATGGTGGGTATGTTATATGGGTTAGAAAGTCTCTAATATGAGGTATTATATTATGTAGCAAGGAACCCTCGGTGCTCGAGTGAAACTTCAATTAATAGCTGATAGTACCTTCATATATTATGCAGGGCCCATCTCGGTAGAACCAAGCAACCATCCTTGTATACATTAATTTACAATTGGTAGTTATTGTGGCCTGGTCTTATGGACAATTATTCAAATATTTTCATATTATATTTCGTTGAATATGCATTAATGAAAGTAATATGTACCTATCGCAATTTAATGAGTGAGGGATGTAATCCCATGCCTATATCCAAGTAAAAACGTGTTCATTCAATAACGTCATATAGCTACAGACACTAGGTAACGTTAGTCACATTAAATTACCTAGGTACATAGGTATCAGCAATTTGAGCGTCGCTGCAGGCTTCACACATGCGCGTCTTTAGGGTCTATTAATAAATAATCTATGATTGCGCGCAAGGACTATGGAACATGCTGCCGAGAGCATGCGCTCTTGTTTATTAATCTGTGAGCATGCGCGAAGAAATGTCAAATTGTGACGTGTGACATTTAGTACTCTTGTCAATAGTCTGTGCCATAGATAATACACTATATAGGAAATAGATATGCCACTCTTCAAAAATATTGAGGTAAAAAAAAATTACCTTTGCTGACGGCGAGATGTCGCTGGAAATATTGTTTTAAATAAAATCCGCCAGATGGTGCTGCTCATGCCTTTTTATTACCTAAAGAATGGAGGGGAGTCACGACAATTGGGCACGAGCTCATCGTTTTGTATCCAAATCCCAATAATTTCATTTTAAAACGAAGAGAACTGGCACCAATTTGCCGTATTTAAAAAAACAGCATGTTTGCAATAACATTATCTTTATTTTTACCCGACACTAACATTATTATTATCTTTATCATTTTGTTACAATTGCGCAATGTTTGCATGTTTATCTATGTCGATGTTTCAATAGATAGCCAAAATTTCATATGTGCATGTATATATTATGTCTTTTTGTATGTTTGTTTCTCAGGTTAAACTAGATGACTTTTCACATTTAGTTTAAGCATAATCAAATATGGCTCAAGAGTTTTCAAGATATAAATTGTTTAATGGTGCAATTTCTATAATTCTTAGTTAGTATTATATTTGTTATGTGTCATCTACGGGTTTCCTCGTGTGCGTAAATAATATATACATGCACCTCTGATAGAAATTAAGGACAATTCTATAATATATGCTCCATATTTAACATGATTTTAAAATGCAAGAATCAAATAGAAAGTGCAAGAAAATTATTACATTCAGCACAATTTTTACATTAAATCGAAAAATTTCCCGAGCCCATCCGGGTATTTAGCAAACTCCAAATGAAGTACAAAAGTAAACCACGAGGCAGAAGATATACCACGGAGGAAAAATTCTTGCATTATCTATGTACAAACAAAGTGGTTAGGGCTTATAACGTCCTCAGAGGTACACACCATTTCAAAATAGCACTTCCAGAAACACTTCCTAGGCGCCATTGTTGTTCTTGAAATATCCAAATCGGAAAGCAAGTATGAAAATCCAGTAATAGGAAGCCGAGGTCAAACGCAAAAGATATCAAACAAGTCCAGTTAAAAGCCAAAGTCGCAAAATTATAGCTATTGAATCGCAGTAGTACGCACACGAAAGTTTTCGAAAAACTTGTGTCAATTTTTGACACAAATTGTAAAGAGGGTATGTACATACATTAAAAAATGTAAAGTATGTAATAAAATGGTTACAGTAATAAATAAAATATACTTGAATTTTTTATATTAATAAGGAAAATAAAAATTATTAAAAAGCAAAACTGCTTGTATTGTTTATTATTTATACTTTTAGTATTTTAATTTTTTTTTTGGCACTTGCCGCGACATCTAGTAATACTTTAACAAAAAGATCATCAGGTTGGACCCGTGGTTTGTTTCTAATGCATTCAAGATGACGCGGCAAGTACCTTATGAATAGAATGCAAGAGAGTGGCACCCCCATGGTCTGTGCAATAGTCTGTGTGCGTGCCTCGCAACATTGCTCGCTTTTAGTGGACGCACGATATTTGTTTATTTATAAAATACTTCAACTGTTGATTTGTATTTTGTATTTAAAAATGGTTGTTCCCGCTCGAAGGCTCCCCAATATACTTGTAACAGGTAAGATCTAATAAATGCATTTTTCGAACGATTCGAATGACGCCATTACATGTGCGATCAATAATATTCTTTTCATTAAATATGTTCGTAATAGACTTGATTAATGGAATAAAGAATAAGGCAGTTTAGCTTAGCTCTATTGGTACACCGTTTTATAAAGGGAACTAAGAATATACCTTCCATATGGTGCAGTAGGATCGTTATGTGTACATACTAGCCTATGTTTTGGTTTGGATTAATTCTTCCGCTGTTGGTCACTGTAGTACCATGTTGCGCAGAAGTTGCCACATTAACGAAAATAGTCTGTATTCTTAGGGCACAAAGACTCATTTTATTCTGACAAATACAAAATAAATATCTTTAAAATATGAATAACTGTCTCTATGGCGCAGTTGGTTGAAAGCCGGTTATGAAACGAAAGAACACAAGTTTAGCCGCTCACCAATATAAATATTTGTGTGATCCACAATTATTTTCTGTGAGTTTAGAAGTTGTGAGTCTGAAAAGTTCTGTTTAGTTCATTATACCTAAGTCAGAACACCTGTAACTTACTGTGCCGTGAAGACTATGTATGTGACTGTTGTACGTATTATTGGTTTTATATTTTTTTATAGGCACACCTGGGGTGGGAAAGTCTACCATATGCAAAAGGCTTGAACAGGCCACACAATTAACTTGGCGAGAGGTTTCGAAATTGGCAATTGAATTGAATTGTATTGATGAATTTGACCCGGAGTATCAGTGCCCCTTCTTGAATGAGGATAAGGTATTTCATATTTCTATAGTTTTGTATGTGAATAAATTATAAAAGCAAACCTAAGAACACAGATTCTTACCTGATGTCAATGAAAACTTGAGTACTTCACACACTCTTGCCCTTACTATCAGAAATATCTTTAATATAAATCTCTATTTTGTTAATAAAGATTTTCTTAAATATTTATTAACTATTTAGTTTTACTTAATTAATACAAAATAATATTAAGAACAAAAACTTGCATTACTACATTATTTTGCTAATATTAAAAAGGCAATTTAAAATGTGTGATGCTACATAAGCAAATGACTGCACAAATAATTATATCTTATCATTATTAAGCATTTAAATTTTAATTATATTTACCCCCCGACTGAGAAGTGTGCAATTTATCAAAACATATTATTTATTCTTTTAGAGTGTTTTTTTACAGTTGATGGATCATATGGAAAGCATGATGACCAAGGGAGGCAATATAGTGGAGTACCATGGATGTGACTTCTTCCCTGAGAGGTGGTTTGATGGTATCTTTGTGGTTCGAGCCAACAACACTGTGCTCTATGACAGGCTTACTGCTAGGTACGTTATTCAAATAAAAAACTTTATTGTACTTAAAAAATTACAAAAATGTGCTATAGATATTAATAATTTACACATGAAAGTTTCTTTTCCTTCTTCTATTTTTATCACAGTTGCATGGAGTGTACTCAACAACATTTTATTGATATATCAGAATAATTTCATCTTTAGACCGGATACCAGCCCAATGTAAATCTTTTCAAGAGAGTCAAGACATAAAACACATTGTTAAAACAATATTACATAAATAAATGTGCTATGATTTCAGGGGCTACACTGGCAGGAAGTTGGAAGACAACATTCAATGTGAGATCTTTGAAACCGTACTCGAAGAGGCACTGTCCTCCTACCGAACAGAACTGGTGACAGAGCTCCAGAATGACGATAATGAGCAGCTCCACACCAACGTCAATGAAATCATTGACTGGATCGAAACCTGGAAGGAGGAGCACCTTGGACATTAAGTCCTGAAAATGATGTATCACTGTTGTTAAACCTTTAATTTATTATATCTGTCTTTAGTTTGAACCGAGTGGAGACAAAATATCTACGTTTTGTCGTCACGTTATATCTCGTCCTTCGCATCCCCCTGTACTCTTAACCAATAATACTTATTTTGGCCATGTTTATGGAGATGCAGTTTATGAAAAAATCAGATACAAGACCAAGCTCAAAACATTATACTTTTTATGGCATTGGTTTAACGCGTTCGCTTGTGCTAGCAACAGCGCTATTGGCAATAGAAACTGGAAACCTCCACATATTCTCATATAAAAATCCAGTTAATATTACAACAGTACTGGTCTTTTGCATCTCTTTAATACATTCAATTTCATACATTGTCATGTGTACTTTTTTTTCTTAAGTCTTGCATCCCCTTACAAGATGTCGGAGGTTAAAGCTTCACATAAACTCATTGCCAATAGGCATTTACTATTTAATTATTTTTGAAAACTATGTCGTAGACAAGTTAAGATGCTAATCTCTGCACTGTGCACACGAAACACACTTATATTTATTGCGAATATCTGTTTATGTTAAATGGTATTTGTAAGTTGATTTATATATATTTTGTTGTCAATCATACATTTCATTGTTTTATTGTGATTGTTCCAAAATATATATTTTTTAATTAGGACCTTTCACTACCAAATTAATTTATGTTTTGACAACATACTCCATAATTTATCTTATATTGGAGTGTTTCGTCTTTACGCCTCCTATGCACAAATAGGATTCGCTTTTAGTTATATACCCACAACAAACCTACATTTCTTTCGCTATCCGCATTTATTCTGCTACTTTGATATATACTTAGGTTAAGTCAAGCTTATTAATAAATGTGCTTTTAAAGACATTATTCTTGTAATATCGATGTTAGGCATTATGTAACATGCATATTACATGTTAAACAAACTCCATTATACGATGGGATAAAGAACCATTGAAAGTATCAGCCATAGACATACATTACATTATACATGTTACTGTAAAGCTGTTAAGCAAGGTACGAAAGAGACAACGCTAATGTACGGCCACTTCTTGCCTTCGGATTGGCAGTTAATCTTAGAGAGAAACAATTATTGTTTAACAGTATAAGTCCGCTCTCTATGTTTTATTGTCTATGGTATCACAGCACAATTTTGCAAAATATTCATCATCCATACTGTACCGATGAGCTCAACAATAATATACACAAGTGGGCTTTAAGCTTTATCTTGCATCTGTCTCGAATGTTCGAGTCCCCATCGTTACCAACATGCCACCACGGAGTTTATTTTAGATCTTACCTCACACCAAGGAATTTAGTTTGGGCTGATTTTAACATAGGTCCAAATAGAATCCATTTTATAGATTTTTAAGTAGAGTGATCAATATCGGCAAGCAAAAAAAAACCTAAAAGGATCCTAAATTATAAAATATTTTTAATTAATATACATTATCATAAAATATACGACTATTATATCCAGTCATATACTGTAAAAAGCAGTACCTACCGTTATTTCTATGATTATATCAAAATTTATTTATTTGCATTAACATAGCTCTAACCATTTGTTTGGTAGAAATATACAAGTTAATGAGTTATGGCTAAAACGCATAAGTTAAAAGTTGTATAATAATTTAAATTACTATTAATTTTTTCAACCTTAACGGCAATTCATATATATTTCTTTTGTTTCAGGATTGTATTTCATTACCTATTTGCTGCATTTTTATAAATATAATCTTTTTGAAAATCTTTCTATGTGTAGCATAGGTGAACATTACCATTGCATAGACCTTTTCCAAAAATGGCGAATTTAGTGGCGCATTGGCAAGCATCGGGCGACAAGATACATATAGCGACTAAAACGATTGCACAAACTTAATGTAGTCACATGATTCACATAACACTCATCTTTGTAACTTACTCTATTACTCTTCGCACTTATTCGCTTTTTCTGGACAAGGTCTAATGTTCCACCATATAGTACGCTTTTAATGGATTTTATCTTAAAAATTATAATCAAAATGGAATAGTTTGTAAGCACCAGTAAACATAGAAGTTTTGAGATATATTCTTTATCTGTATTTGTTACAAATATGATACATGTTTGTCAACATATTTTTCTAGAATAGAGAAGTTTAATAAATGTGTAATAGTCGTCACTGGTGTGTTTATTTCTTACCCTTATTATGTCCATGTCAAAATGTCTATTTTATTTAGAAGGGTCAAAGTTAAATAATGATTGCCCAGAATAATAGAAGGGAAATGGTAGAAATAAAAAGCATTTTAATACAAATACAACCTAATTTATTAATTACTCCACCGACATTTAAGAAATGCATTCGAAATTACTGTATTTAGACAAAACTAAAATATATAAAACAGACGCGTCGAACTCGACAAGTGAGTTTTCATACAAAAGTTATATTATTCACACATACACAGTTGGAACGCGGCAGTACTCGGAATACATCGCAGCACGGAGTTACAATACTTTACTCTAGTAATTATTTCAGCAGTCATTCTACATTCATACATAGTATGTTGACTATTTAGTAAATATAAAACATCAGTTTTTCACTGGTTTAAAGACTTGACAATGATCGTACAAATATGTATTATTGAAAAATAAGTTAATTACATATTCTCCTATTATGTTATAACTACGTGCTGCAATGCATCAGACTATATAACACTCAAGCTCATTTACTCGTCACTCGCACACAGATCTTGGAAAGTGTTCATGACTCTACAGCTCTTCCTTGCCAGGCTTGGCGTTGCCCTTCCTGTCCCAGCCCTTCAGCTCATCTGTGGCATGCTCTGACACATACTTGATGAAGTCTTCTAGAGCGCGACCACCCTGCAAAATACGAAGCACATTGTCATTTATGTGTGTTATTAATCTTACTACTATGTAGAAAGACATAGATGAATCAGTACAATGTAGGATTGTCTATGATTTTGATAAGGCTACAAATTTTAACACCATAAGATTATAATGTCATGCTTTCATTAGAATGTTTATGTGAAAACTTGTAGGTCATGAATGTAACAAAACAATAACATAATGGACTTTAAATCTGTAGTTACGCAAAAGAAAAACAATACGAACTACTTGTTCAAACTTTGGGGTATTTTTATTATTATTACAGTTTTGCCTAACGAAATAAGAACAATTAAATTCATATTCATTATGTGGTTGATATAGTCATCACAGGGTTATACTTACGTTATATCTGACAGGTTTCTTGGAGGAGTCCTTGGGTTTCCAGTAGATGGTGGGGAATCCAGACACGTCGTACTGTGATTTAGGCCAGTCGTTGGCGGTCGCGTCCAGCTTCACGATGTCTACAGCTTCATTCTTCAACTGTGGGACAAATTACCAATTATTGCTTTATGTTTTTTTGTATAATTTACATAAAGTTTGTTGTAGTTAGTTTAAAAAACAGTTTGTTGTATTGGGTGCTAAGATAGTTTTATAGAAAACTTCTGATGTGCGATATTGGAGTGGTCCCAGAAATGTATTTTCTTACTCTTCTGCCTGTTACCCTGCCTTTTCGTTCAAAGTCCAGTCTAAATTATTTACTAGACACCACGCAGAGGATAGGCAGAAATTACCCCCACATTTCGTCTATGTTAAAAGCCGATACACCTTGCCACCAGACTAGTGGCTAGACCTATTGTTTTAGTGAGTTTGACCAATGCTTTAAAATTGTACTGTGTAATATTGACCTTAGTGCCAAGCTCCTCCCACACGGGCGTAAGTTTCTGGCAGTGTCCGCACCAGGGCGCGTAGAACTCGACCAGGGCGTCTCTGTCGCTGTCAGTCACCAGCTCCTTGAAGTTCTTGCCCACAGCCACCTTCACAGGTCCGTCATTGCTCTCAGGAACCGCCTCAGACTTGATGAAAGGCTCCAGTTTACCGTCAATCAGGTCTTTGGCGAACTCTACCAGTTTATCAATGCTGAAAAAGATGGTAAAAATATGGAAAAAATGTAAAAAAGGTTAAATATAAAAAATGTGGTAGGCTAGAATTGAGGCTAAATAAGATTATTGATAAACTGGCACACTAATCTAAATATTTTATCTGTACCACTGTCATATCAAGTTCAAAAGCGGTAGTAGTATAATAATCAGGTTATGAAATCTTATCTAAGATCTTATTATACAAAAAAAGATTAATCAATAAAATTAATAAAAAAATGCTTTGATTTGATACTAATTTCGACGAACTTGATAGATTTTAGATGGGCGTCCTATAACATATACCTATTTATAGTACTCTACTATGTCTTATCTTTCGTTATTTCTGAATTTTCCTGCACATTAATAAACTTGATTTAACCCACTATAATACATCATGTACATTATATTATGCTTTTAAATGTTTTAAAGCCTTTATTTTAAGTCACAAAACAAGTGTATAATTGGAATTGTCAACCACATTTTTTCCGATTAACTTTAATTACACGGATTTTAAAATGCAAAAACATTATGCACCGAGCGGCTTATCGGCGTCGTAAAATTGCGATAAACATGCAAATGAAATTAATGGGTTGCAATACTTCATTATAAGGAGCAACTGAAGCGTGAACGAAGGGAAATGTTTGATAACCTGTCACTAACGGAACATTGTAGCATTGCACTTGAATTGTATGGAAATGCCATTTTTTATTGACTACTTAACATGTATCAGTTTTAATTACTGTGTTTTTAATGACAGCAGTATACATGCTTTCTTTGATAAAAAGTTAGGTTTGATAATGTTTATCGCAAATTATTTTATGTCTGTTGTAATTTCAAAAAGTTGAGTTTTTACTTTCTATAACTACAGTGAGTTGGCCGGGTAAAAGTCCGGTTATGATAGACATTAAAATGTGCCCATAACCAACAATAGTCAAAGAAAGTTATAGAAAACTGCTGGTGTTTTAACATTTATGAAGTGGGAACTACTATTTATAGTTTATATTTTATCAGAAAAATACCAAACGAAGATTTGTATTGAATGTTTAATTCTGATTGATAGGAAACTAAGGCTCTCCGAAATTTGCCTGAGGAAAACCCTTGAGCTTTTTGGCCATATTGCCCGAAAATCTGGTGACAAACTCCAAAAACTGGTAATGACCGGACGAATGGAGGGCAAGAGATCAAGGGGCAGGAACCCAAAGCGCTGGACGGATCAGATCCGCACCACACTCAACATGACCGTGGCTGAAGCGGTTAAAGTCGCTAAGGATTGTTTCCCGGATGACTCACGACCCCCAGCATTGGGGAATCGACGCAAGGAATAAATAACAAAATTCTCTGTTTGCTACATTTTAGATGTGGATAGCTTTTGATATAGGTATACAATTAAAAAATATGGTGTCAAATACCCTATTTTGAGTATCTATGTCGGTAGATTTGGCTATAATTTTACCGATCGACTACGTGCCCCCCGTTAATCGTTATGTACTGATATACAGTGGATTAAAATAATAGTACGGTACCTGAACTCAGAGCTCATGACGAATTTGTTTCCATCAGCGTCGCGTCCCGCCACTACAGGTTTGTCGCCCTTCGCGAAGTCCACGCCATATTCATTCAGCTCGTGGGTGAACTCGTTCTTGTCGCTCACTGCGAACGATACCTCCGACATCTCCTTGGCAACCTGGTTGAATCAAAACGAAAAATGAAGCATAGGTTTTTTGAATTAATTAACAGATGTATAAGTTAGAGATTCATTGCTCAATTATTGATAATATGATTAACTTGTATTTGAACACAGCTCAATATAGATTTTCTTTAATGTCAGCTTTTAGCTTTATCTTCATCTTTAATGTCCAAATAAAAGAAGGAATTACGTAAGTATATAAAAATTAAACTAAAAATGGTAAGTTACCTTAAGCACACGGTTCCTCCAGTAGTTGGTTCCCTTAGGGTTCTTGACATAGTCGATGTCGTAGTAGGCCACAACTAGGGGGTTGGTGAAGTCTTGCATGTTGGACTTCTGGCGAATGCCAGCCAAACCATGGCTGTAAAATAAGTTCTCATTAATAAAACCGTAACATATAAACAATTTCAGACAAATCGCTTTTAAACTTTTTATAAAAAAAGAGTACATAACTATGTGCAGTTGTTAAAAATAAACAAAATTATTAATTTTAAATTACGAAAATGCTCTTTTACCACAATCGAGTAGCCATTGAACATTCTTGTAGAAATAACAAATTCAGGCGAAACAATCCACCGTCCAAATTCTAAAAGGGCGTAGGTACCTTTCTCATTGACACAAGCTTTTCGACAAGAACCAGTATAAAACAAAGAGTATATCAACTTACTAGTTCTCCTTGATGAACGCCTTCAGCGAGTAGGTCTCCGTCTCGCCCTCGTACGCCACGGACGAGTCTTCAAACTTGTTGTGCAGTTTCTTGGGACGGTACAATACCACATTGTTCCTGGGAACGAAAGGTGTCGTATAACATACAACTATATCACTTTCACACTGCTGAAAAGGTTTTAGTCAAACCTGGTTTGATAGTGATAAAAATGATATCAGAAGCGCCTTGAAAGTTAAATGACAGGAGAGATCTTACATCTGGATCTGTTTGTCCCTAATAAGCTAGAAATAAGAAATAATAATTGCGTAAGTATCAGCTAAGATGGAGGATATTTTAGTGTATGTGATAATTCAGTTCACCAGTCTCATGAGAGAAATATCAGCTTTGTATGTTCTACATACGACGAACTTACTTTTAGAATACAAAGAAAACATCAAGGTAAAAGCAAAAGTGAACTAGTGCATAAACTTGATCGACCGGTGAATATAACAATGTTTATATTAGAATTATCGATTTGAACATATCGTGACTGACAAACGAATGACGCATTTACACGTGGACGAATTCATTAATTTTACATGATGGTTTCTGCATACGACAACTTCTTATGATTTTTCTGACATTCTAATGATAATAGTAGATATGCTTTGCCAAGAAGTAGAATAATTAGTCAATGCTTCTATTCAACATGATTTTTATAGGTTTTCAAGTCCTTTTTTAATGCCTAGTGTTTGACGCATCGGCTAAGCTGGTTAACTTTCTGCGTTAAACTTTGCGGACTATCCCATATGGATAAATATCACCATATCCAATAGTGTTTTAAAAACATAATTCAATTAGTGATTAAATATTAAGGAATTTCACGTAATTTCAATAGTTTCGCACAATATTAGAGTACTTCATGAAATTTGTTTCTTAGTTTCCTATTGATTCCATCGTCAGGAAATCCGTACAAATTATTCTCAAGGAAAATATAATAACTAATAACGTATGAAATCGCGGAAAATTGCGTTTAGAAACTTGAAGCTTGCCGGCCGCGCTTCATGGCCAATTTCGTAACCATAATAATTCGTAGACTAAACTATTTTCTACTACGATCGCTTCATTTAAGAGGTTACTGACATTGGCTTCAGTAAACCAATATTTGATTAGCACGTTAGAACAGTGACATGTACTTAAGTCATTTTTATGACGTCGTGTTGTTTACAATTTTACATCAATAGTAACTGAGCGCTAAGTTTATTGGATGCAATTAGGAAATGAGGCAAGATATGTCTGGAGAAAGTGTACAAATTCTTTGATAGCATCATTAGTGCGATAGTGTTAAGACCGGCAGTGGATATAGCGAGCCGATGTGAGCTGTTTTATTGAATGAAAATAGATATCTGAACGAAAAATTTACTAATAAACACGCCTAATAGTCATACAATTTGTGTTCTTTGGATGTAAGTATAACATTTTTAAAAAGTAAAGCAGGATAAGATCTATGCATAATATGTAACGTGAAAGTTTTACAAGGGTCAATAAAATAAATAGGTACGACAACGAATTGTGTACGTGATAGGGAAATCACAAACGCATCCGTTAATAAACCCTGTACCGAATAGATTCCCGTCTTTTGTTTTCACATCCCGTTCCTAACCCACACTTTTTCGTGGGGTCAATGTATGAACATTGCTGAAGGAATTCATTTATGGCTTTACAACCAGCCGCCTGTCTATTGCCAGCTTTTACCGAACTTTTTAGTAGATTATATTTTCGATGCGAATAACTTCAAGAAAATTATCCGCCTTGGGCATCGACTTTGCTATGTTGAAATATCAAACATTACGTATTTTAGTAATATTTAGTGTTTACTACATGCCACCAGGATTGTCATATTAAATTTTTGAATGTAAGTAAGCGGTCAATAACAAAAATATCGGAAAAAATTATGTACTAATATAAAATGACAAATGTAGAATATTTTTTTACATAACAATATTAGCGGCACTTCACATTTAACGATAAGATAACATATCACTTTTAATAGCAATTCTTGAATGTACGCAAAACATATTTGAAAAATGTATTGGATAATTCTGAAATCTAATGTAAAATGAAATCTTAAATCTTCAACAATTCCAACATCATACATTTTCAAACACTAAATATATGAGGTTGACATCATCAAAATTTAACTTAAAGTTACATGATGAAACATGGCCTAGGAATCTTTTAACGTCTGACAAGCGACAGCCTGCGTGGCTCAGTTAGTCGAGTATCGGCTACGAAACAAGAGGCCACGGATTTTATCCCCGCAAAAAGACAATTTTTATGTGGCCTAGAAATATTTGTGTCTAGTTTACTCATTATGAGAAATACAAGCAGTTTCTGATACTCACGAAACAAGACTTAATAATATTGTAGGGTCAGGACTATATGAATTACTATTGGATGTATTTATAAAAATATGAAAATGCTTACAAAATATTTATAATACAAAAAAAAAATCTACTTTGTCCTATGTTATTTTCTTCATAACAAACATTTTTTCAAAGACACAATGTCTTTTAACTTGCTCAGCAAACAGAACAGACAGGTGTTTTAAAGTAATATTTCAATATAAGAGTTTATTGTTTCATATGAATATCTAATCCAACTGTGCCAACATTCATTTGTATTATCTTTATTTATATTTTACCAATTCGTTAATTTGGATGTATGTCTGATAAGTTGGCAATTAAAACCTGATAAATTGTTGCCTTTACTTGTTAAAGTAGGTAGTTTGTTGCATATAAAAATGATACGAGTTTCAGGTTTGGGTAGGTTCTGATGTCATAATAAAAATAATGAAGATTGTTGAGTTCACGTCATCCATAATGAATGAGGAAAAAATGAACAGTGTTTTTATACCTACTAATCATCAGTATAGTTGTTGCTATTCTTAATATAACTTCAGCCCAGACACTCTTCCAACAATTTTAGAATTTACTACAACTTTAGATTAATTAATACATACAACTTTAGATTTTCAAAAATATTATAATGCTAGTTAGATTTTTTTAAATGTTTAAAGTTAAGCTGGTGCTTATGTTCTATTTATACATCTTCCATGATTTTTCTAATCTTTGGTGCAGGCAGTGAAATAAGACAGAATAAGCCCTTTGAATGTAATTCCACCTAAAATATTTTCGACTCAAAAGTCTTGTCTCAAAGTAACTCTTTCAGGAATCACTGGAACATGAAACTGTGAATATTTACTTACTTGTATCCAGTCTTCTCAAGGACTTCCTTAGCTGTAGAGTGCCCGAAGGTGACTTCCTCACGCATCTTGTCAGCGGTCTTGAGGAACTCTCCCTTCAGATCAGACTCCTTCTCAAAGAAGCCGATGACAACAACATCATCCTTGGAGGTGAAGGCTTCAAAGGCAGCCATGTTGAGCAGCTCCTTGGAGCTCGGGCCGACCTGGGCGCGCATGTACTTGACAATGCCATCTGTTGAGAGAAAAGGGAGACTTTAGTGTGCTTATGACTTAATAGTGGTAGGTAATGGATAGGTAAACAGATTAATTCATTAAATGAACTTGTTTAAATTTTTAATTAGATATTTTTCTAATTTATAAGCTGTTTTCTCTGTGTTTAATGTAATAATAAAATATTTTCATTTTTTTAAAGTAGTACAACAGTATTTTTTTGTATTTCTGAGTGGTGTACATCACTTATGTGAGAATATTGTACAAGCATATATTTAACTGAAAAATGAAGCAACCAATTTTTATTTAATAATAATTAAAATGAAGACTCAAGAGTTTGTTTATTGAATATTTTTATAGGAGGCTAATTGCTTGAATACCTAGATATCTTGAAACAAAAACATACTTAAGTAATTTATCCATACTTAAAAGAAGCATATAGATGTGATAGCAGCAATTATTGTTTTGTTGAACATTTAAATAAAACATTATAAGTATTTATGCTTTATAATAAAAAATAATAAATCAAGTTTCAAAACTTCCTAATCTAAACAGGAAAGTAGTCATATTTGGCAGACATTAAAATAATGATTCATTTCACCTTATTCATATTAAATTCTTATTGTATGAAACAGTAGTCTTGTAAGAGTTGGAGCATTGTCACAAATTACCATTTTTAGAAGTACCTACATCTAATAAATGTATTTGTGGGTGTAATGACATGGCAGTTTTGATACTCACTGGCTTCCCTGGGTCCATTGTATTCGGACGAGAGCACGCCATTCCTGAAGATCTTCAGGGTAGGGTATCCAGACACAGAGAACTGTTCGCACGTGCTCTTACCACCCTCAGTACAGTCTACCTTCGCTAAAGCTACAGGAGGATCATCGCTCTTCAGCGTGCCGGCCGCCACGGCGTACTCCGGCTTCAATCTCTTACAATGACCGCACCTACACATTCATAATGATTCAACACCATTCACAAACCGTTACGTCTAATTGCAATCAAGTTAAAGTGTGAATGACTTACCATGGTGCGTAAAACATGACAAGAGCGGTCTCATGTTCGGCTATTACAGTAGAAAAGTCTGAATCTGTGAGGTCTAGCACATCTTCCTCGGCAGCCCGGCATAAATATATTACGCCTAACAGCAACACGATCTTTATTGATCCCAACATTTTTAATATATATAGCCGCTCTTTGTAAAGCCGTGCGCGATTCCTCGTCGTCTGTGTAAACCTGAGGAAAGAGCGATAGAAAGGACAAGGACCGGAAAAATACACGTATGATGCTGCCGATGACACTTGCCGGTACAGCGTTGGCTCATTCTGATTGGTTCGTTATGGATGCATTCATGGATCGTCATGAAATATAAACATTGCAAATAATTTAAAACATATTTTGCAGTAACATAAAATTATTTAGGTTATATTTATTTAAAATCTATTTTATTATTTACAATAAATAAAAAAATTATAAATTTTATTTAAAGGATTTCTTTATTTTGTGATATGTCAACACTAAGCTTAAGTATAATGTTACCACAAATTAGACAAATAAATTCTAAAATACGCAATGTGTAAATTTTTTGAGAGCACACCCTTTACGAAATCAACATTGAACATTTTGGGCCTTATTCATGGACAGTTTTAAAACCTTTTATAGCCATCGAATGTTTTGTGTGTTTCGAACGTATTTTGAATTGAATATGAAAGAAGAATACAAAAAATGATATTTTTTTTAACTAAAAGTGATTTTAAAACTGTCTATGAGTAAAACCGTTTATAATAATTTAATAACTAACAATAACAAAGGATGCGCAAAGAATCTATTCACTGTAAGGAGAGCTTTGTTAGAATGTTTCTATTGATAGATCATTTATGAAGTTATTGAACAGCTTGTATCAATTTTTCATACTTGATTCTTTCAAACACTATTTAAATTAAAGCGCCTTTAACAGAAAGCATTAAACAACAACTAATATTATTTTTCTCAAGATTACATTTAGAAAATAAAAGAAATTATGAATTTTAACAACGTACAAACATAACATGCACATTGTTATGAGAATATTTATATTGAATGTTTATTTGGTTTTAAATACCTTGCAATACCAAAGCCGTCGCGTTTTTGTCAGTTGGCTTCGCTGTCAAACGGAAAATGGCAGCGACGAGTGTTGTCGTTCTCGACAGAGGCAACAATACAACTTGTACCGTAAATCTTTTCGGTAAGTAATTATTAAGATAATTTTACGCACCCATAATATCGTAGTATTACTAAAATTTTAAATATAGCCGTACTATCAGCGTAATATTTCTTAGAGGTGCATAACCTTAACTTCTTTATTTATTTTGGTCTAAGACGCGCGTAACTTAAAAACATTTTTTTAGAAATTTATTTGTATAAGTATTGTCTAAATATCTGAATATTGGTGAGTGTAGCAAAAAATTTGTTGAGACGTCGCCGAATTAATAGTGGTCGTGTACTAGGTACTTAGTTGTGAGGTAACGAGTTTTTTTCAATGAATAGAATTTAGTTGTCTGCGGCGGCTGCGACCTTGGCTATTGGATTGTAGGAAGTAAACTGCAGATACTTGCTTTTAAATTGTAGGTTGGTATTTGATGTACTCACAAAAAACTTAAGTAATACTTTGGTAATTTGAGCAATGTGGTTGAATTAGTATAAGTGGTTGAACTCAAAAATTCAGTTGATTACCCATATGAAAAAGGTTTAACATTTTTTTAAGTGGGTTTAATAAACCTGATATAGCTTAAATTATTTGAAGCATTCATTTTCTATTTTATAAAAAAGATATGTGACATAAAGTTATTTACAATAATTTTAAATACCTATTATAACAACTTCAGCTTAACTTGTATCAAGCACATGAATGCACTTAATTTACTTAATAAATATTACTTACCCTAATAAAAATATCACATAAAACAAGGAATTACGTATTTTTCAATTATAAGTTTCCGTTTTATCTAAATACCATTTTCCAAGTGTTTACACATTACTTCTTTCTATATCCGATCTTATTAATATTATAAATAAATATTAAAATTAGATTTCATTTGTCTGCAGGTGCCACAGTCGTATCATGGAGGGTAAATAATCAAGAACAATTATTTGTAAGGTAAGCAAATTAATATATTTTAAAATATTTTCTTATTAACTTCTTTTGGTGTTATAATTCAATAACATGAAAAATCTAAAAGAACTCTGTTGGCTGTTAGATACAACAACAAAATAAATTATTTATTTCCATGACATATTTACTAAATGAATTAAGTTAAAAAAATATTTTAAAGTTCACATATAATTGATCTCAATTTCATACAAAAACTACACATAGCACATAAACATAAATTTATTCAGAACATCATTAAGCCAGAATCAGTAGAGCAATGTAATTAACTAGATTTATTAGATATTAAAACTAAAATATTCATTATAATATTACCTAAACATAAATTAATTTGTTGTATGCTGTCTTGAGCTTGATTGGTGTGCGTTATTTATTGATGCATCTATCATTCAATCAAGCTATTAAATTCAATACATTTAATTGATTACTTAATATAGATTATAAACCTTATTAGAATAAAGATCTAGCGAAAATTATGTTAAAACTCGATATTTTCTTGAGTCTTATTTGCTTTTGGTAGCATTAGATTGATTATTTTTTTTGGGGGTAAAATTCGTATATTGTAAGTTTTTTTGGGCGCGTGTCGTACTATTCCGTCGAAAGTGTAGCGGTCATATAAGTTTTATTTTATCATTTATGTAATAAATTGACACTTTGAATGCAGTTGTCAATGAATATTTTTGGTTGAAGCAGCATTATAATTCTTAAACAGAGACCACAACAGTGAAAACACATTAAGACACGTATCTTAGGTTGTGGGTATCACAAATCTAGATTAAAAACGGATATTAGTTGAGTTTGGAAATATCTGTCTCGGTACCGCGATCGAACCTCCTTTTCACAGCCGTCTTCTTCTGAAAAATCTAAATGATGCAAAACAAAATAACCCCAATACGATCTATCTGCGATATTTCGTATAAGTACTGTACCTATGTCGTTCTTGATAAAATTACTCTGTAACCCTAAGATTTTGTAATGATACGATCCAAAATTCCACGTTTTGTTTTATTTCTTTCACTTCAACTGAGCTTTCACAGTTTAATTTTTTTCCATTAAATAAAGTGGTGACCTAACCATACTATATAATATCAACTCATAAACAACTTTATTCCACTAACCCATTGCGCGAAGATTACTCTCCCGATTATTGCTCTTGCTTGAAATATTATCGTGGGAGCCACTTCTATAGCATTTAAATAAATCTATCTTACTTCTTCGCCTATAAACTCTTTGGGGCGAAAAGTTCTGTAGATCCGTTGCGCTTGTGCTCATTAAAAGCGGAAAAAATCCCCATACACATCTATTTGCATTGTGTTTTGACTGCTAAGTAAAAACAAATACGTACTTTAAACTTGAATATTTCTTAAAATGTGGACGTGTGACTACTAACTACTATGCATAGCTTTATGAAGAAAATAACATTTAACATAAATTTTCTCTGGCGCATAAATTGCGTTACGGTTGGGCGTCTATACAAAATTGTCGCGTGTATATGGAATGGCACGCGTTGCCATTAGTGCCAGCTGTCGCCACAAGCAATAATCGAAGACTGATAGAAACACATGAAATGCTCGTTTACATCCCCAACAGAAGTTGTGAGGACAAATCCACGTCTAATTCTTTTTGAAAGAAACGGCCTTTTAAGGCGAATGTACTCATTGCTCAAATGAGGTATAAAATAGTTGTTATAATATCATTTATGAAAATGTTCGCGTAATAAATAAATAGGTATTTGTTCCTATCTAAGGCACATAACTCAAGTATCGTAAATAGCTTTTTATACGTCTGGTTCGAGTTCCATAACTCACCCCTAATCAACCAAGTCTTGGTCTGATTTAGTCATTTCTGCGCACTTTATGTGCACTGCTCGGATTGTCCTAGTTTCGGACTTTTACAACTCGTACCTTAATATGGGATTGAGACTGTATGTGCCTTGTCTTGAATTTTAGACGCAAAAACCTAAATCTGAATGAAATATTAATGATAGAGAGGATTTTCTAATCATAGTTGAATCTCTGCCCATTGTGATAATCCTACTGAAGTTCGCAATTTCATTTTGATCAGAGATATTGGCGATTAATGTGATCGATGTCACACAAGCATTGAATAGGAACAATTTGTAGAAGAAATGGCGTGAGCTAGCTTATATGTACATATACTTTACCAATCAATCTGGCTTTGGTCGGGCGTAACCTAATGTAACCAAATATATTCTATGATTATATTGTTCATATATTTTTTTATTTTATTTTCAGCAATTAGTGTCCCACTGCTGGGCAAAGACCTCCTCCCTTTCCTTCCATATTGTTCATATTATGAAAAAAAAAGTCTAAATCTAACGAATGGCTTTCGAGTTATAAGTGCACGAATTAACAGACATTTAGTGTTTTAAATAAAAGGATGTAGCTTTTACTGTATATCTAAAAGTAACAGATTCATTCATCGGACACACCAACAAAAAGTATTATTCTAAATTATTGCTCATTTTATATGTGTTTAACTGTTTATAGTTAATAAACTTTGCGGTAGAACATCTCACAAAAAAATATATTATTTTGTAGATTTGCATTAAACCGCCGAGTTTACATTCGAATCGCAGCGGCGATTAACATTCGGCTATTAATTCATATTTGACACCGTGTAATTACACCTTGTGTGTAATTAAATTTGCATTAATTACATTCAGAATTGATATTTGCATAGTTTTAATGGATATACGTAATGAGTGCGGGCTAGTTCGTATACGATAGCTTAATTTTCATTATTCGCTTCTTACAGTTTTCTCTGTGCATTATAGATGCGAAAACGTGTTGGGATTAACATATTCAGCCGGTTCGTAATGCACTCAGGTCGTAAAGTATCAGCTTCTGTCCATAATTGATGTGTTTGTGTGCTTTTGATGTAATTTTGTTAGAATTTAATTACAATTCTGAATTCGTGTGATTCAGTTATTCACTCAAACCGTGAGTGAGACTGGATGATTCTCCAGATAGTTTTAAATTAAGGCAGTAAATTTAAATGTTATTACAACATTAATTACATGGACACGAATGTAGCTTTTTTAGTTTAAGGCTCAGTGGTAACAAGTAGTTTTGACGACTTTGACGGACGATGTCAAAGCCACGTTTTCGACCTGCCTTTGTGGCTTAAGTCAATGTCAAAGTCAAAAAGTTACTTGATGCGACAGAGCCTTATTACATAACTTGTAACAGCGCAATTAGTTTAATAAATATTAAATACGGAAGGCGCGATCTCACGCTGATCGCAAAAAAAAGTTTTTCAAGCTTAAAGCTTAATGCATTCATATTAGTGTTTCTTATACAAAGTATAAAGGCAGACTTAATGCCTGTTTATTAACACTAATAAGCAAAAAACTCGGAATTTAATTAACAAAGTCTATCTTCATCAACCTGATATACAGGACTGAGAACAATCCATTGCTTTTCTCAACAAAAATGGTCTTTCATGTTGTTTTTAAAAATAGAATAAATAACTAAGTGTATAGCAAGGAAGTTATAACATAACAGGGTTTTGAGAAACTCGACAAATATATTTATTTATCATACTTACGGCAATCTCACTGATCGAAGGAAACACGACAGCAAAGATACAACAAGATTACAATCTTATATCCTTTAAGTTGGGACGTATTTCCGTTAAATAAAACAGCGCATAATGTTCTTACTAAGTCTGCCATTGAGACTCGTAACTTCATCGGCATGGAATAATTAAACATTTTCAAATTGCAGCAAAAAATTGTGTTTTCTGGCTCCGACACAAAAGTTACTGTTGAATAATTTATATTTAAATAACATTTCATATTTTTGGAAGTAAAAAATCAGATTGGTTATTTTGACTCCGACACATAACTGCTTGCGGAATTCCCAAAGAAATGATTATATTTGCATCCGGTTAATAAAAATAGTTGCGTGTCAAAGCAAATTTGATGTTTGTGATGAACATCACTTTAAATTTGCCTTGTCCTCCGTGTGTGCATTAAGATGTTTGTGCTCTTGTCTGTTCTTAACTGCGACGGCGATACGACGATTTCCAGAAGCCGTCTTATATTTCCGTGTACTCAATTTTTCTTGGTATTGTTAAATGTCGTTTTAATATCCTGAAGTTTTCCATTTTGTACTAGCTCTTGGGCTGCTTTTGCGCTTAAACAGGGCGGATATTACATATAGTTTGTATTGAAAAAATCAGGAAATCGACGTTACAGCCTCCATATGAAATAACTGCCTTAATGTAATGTTCATTGTATAAACACTACTATTATGTTTGCAATAATCGTACTACCTCTATTAATATATCAAGGAAATAGCGGCAATCTTCATTTTGTCTCGAACATCATCATTAGTGATTAAGTGTTGTATGACGTCACCATTATGTATGATCACAAATCTGAGGGCCATTAGTCAAAATATTTTAAAGTTGGTTAGGTACGAAAATAAAGTGTGTGAAATAAAATGTTCTTTAATGTGTTATTGCATGTAATTATATGCGGACGTAGGCTAAGCTGCTCAGACATGAGTTAGCGGACGATTTGTTTTGAATGTAACTTGGAATCGCTAGTACAAAACAGACAAAGTAATCGCGATATGATAAATACACACTCAAGTGATTCTGACAAATTATCCAAAAAACTATTGGCCTATATAGTTTCTGCTGCTGGACCTAAGTTGGCAACGCTTCCTCATTCCATAGTTGGACGTAATAGATGATTTTAAAATACGGTTACCATTAAAATTTAGATAAGTGTTATTAAATAATTTCCGACTTAATTGGAATCATTGTTTGAAGTTTTGGTTTGGAGAAGTAGTTTACATACATAAACTTACGCCTTTATCCCAGAAGGGATAGGCAGAGGCGCCACCAGGACACCCACATTTTGCCTTGTATGTTCCGTTCCATGATGTGATAGGGGGCGAACCTATCGCAATATCGGGCACAAATTCCTGACTCCGGGCTGACAATGAATAGAAAAACCTAAAATCACTTTGCACTTCGGGATTCGAACCCGAGATCTAAGCTTTGTAGTCGTACCCTAGTACAACTAAGACACCGAGGCAGTCGAGAAGTAGTTTGGTAGGAAGTAATCGATTATTTTCGGCTACCGCTTGAGGTATGTATCTTTAGTTTGACAAGCATCCGGTACTTTACTGTCCACCGCCTTATTGGTATCATTTGGTTAACCAGAATGATTTGGGTTATGTTACAATTTGTGACTTCATTGTAGACTCGTGTTCGCAAGCATTGACGTCACTACCATTTTCATTCAAATCTTGTTATTGTTTCGTAGTGAAACCATTCTCATAGTCATTTTGATATCAATCTGTTTTAGATTAACGTTTAGGATTGTCTTTTATAATCTAGCAACAGCTTCAAAGGAGGTGTTTCATGCTATATTCTGTCTTCTATCAGAAATTGGTATGGTAGCAGAAATTAACGATTCAAAAGATCTTATACAAGACTACTTGAATAAAGAATATTTTGATTTAATTTGATTTAATTTATCAATAAATTGACCTGTCATATCTAACATCAGATAATGACACATAGCGAATATTGAAATAAAACCAAAAATAGATTACGTGACGGACTGTCCGTCCAGTTACCACGAAACCTGGAAAGCAATCGAAACGTCGGGGTAGTTAAAAACGTGAAATTCAATCATAATATCCTCGATATAATCCGTAAAAATAAGATTAATTTCAATGTGTGACACTCGTGTAAATCTAAGAAACCATTACATAGCGAATACTCTATCCGTACTCGGGTTTATCGTGAACCTTTTATCATGGCAAAATAAAGTGACTGTGGTACATCTCGTAGAAAGTACGAGTACACAACAAGGACTTTTCTTTTCAATGGACGCAAATGTAGCAGCTTGTACAAAACAGGATACACAACGCTTGAACCCGAAATGCGATACGCATATAGGCTGGTGTCATCTGTACTAACAAAACTGATACATGAACAGAACCTAACTGTGTATATACACATGTCAGTTTTGCTTAATAACTTCCCTAGCGAAGTGAGAAAGAACCCACCTTGTCTCCTATGATAATAAAGTCTAAACCGGAAAGCGTACTGTATTCTTTAATGGAATAAAGGGTAATTCTATTGTCTTCCTTCATTGTTGAATATGAAAAAGTGAGACGTCCTAATGAGGTGTCTTTAGTTATTTATGAATAGGGAATGTATAATTTAATTGTAAGTTTAGAATTCATTATTATCACTGTTGCAAGTATCGTCTTGTTTATTATTTTATGTGCAGTATCAATAGAAGGTTATGACATTTTTATAGATAAAGCTTTGTTTTTATTCGGTCTGCGTTTGTTCGTCTTCTATTTGTTAACATCAGAATATTCCACTGGCAAAGTAGACATCATATCAAAATAGTATAACTGCTACAGTTGCTCTTACTACATCTACTTAACCGTTTCTAAAATCAGAATACGAATTTTTTTAACAAGATTTTCCTTGAATAATATCCAGTTAGCAATATCATTTTTGTTGAATCCACATTAATACCTACATCTGGACTGTTTTAATCTTTTCGTATCCAGTCCTGGTTAAATCATTTTACCAACCCAATAAGACAACCAGCTCACAACCCTTATGTCAACCGGCAGTGTTGAGCATGTCGCTTATTTTATTTATTTATTTTATTTATTTGAGGACCTCCAACAAAGGACACACGACATATATTGAAGACAATGGTGTAGCATTATTGTGTGTAATGGTGTTGCAAGCTTACTGCACATTATATCAATTATACAGGCATTAAGAGACTTAACACAATTTCTAGGGATAAATAATGCAATGCTGTGCTTAATGATTATAAATTTTGAGTGGTGTTGCTCCTGTTTTCGGTTGATGTGAGGGTAACTATCAATCGAGCGACCAGTGTATCTCGTCATCCTGGCACAATAAATGAATAATCCGCTCTGAAATCTGTCGATACATGGCTAAAAATTGCCACATATTGTCGTAGGAAATAATATGTCATCGCGATGCTTGTACCGATAAGAGAAATCACATTGAACGCTCTTCCACATCCGTTAGTTAATTGAATACAATGGCGCGGTCGCTTGTTTATCCGCCTCTTATACTTTATCTATGTATGTACATTGATTATCAACGATATATGCCATGGGGACGGATTAAGGCGGGGGTCGGTGAGGACATAACCCCCGGACAATGATTTGTAGTAGTTTTGTGGTGTTTAAGCGGTTTGTTTTTTGTATTAATTTTTGACTGTAAAGTACTAATAAAATATTATTTGTGATAACGTAAGTATATTTTTGGGTCGAGAACTCTAGACCATAAAATTCACATCTAAACTTTAAGTAAAGAACACCAATCATAAAATAAAAGTATTTTGCAAATAAAAACGCTTTTTAAACAACTCCTAATATTAACTTTTAAACACATTATTCATCTCTGATTTTTTGTTGGCGCATAATATTAAGAGCTTATCAAGATTTACATGTTGCCAACTGAATTTTCATGTATTATTTTAGCTTAAAATGCCCCTGAACCGTGGATAGTGCATGATTCATCATATCATACAATGTTTTCTCTCTGTGCGGCAGACAAATAAGCGTGTGGATTTTAACAGTCAGGGTTAGAAAAAAGAAAAGATTATTATCGTGGCATAATTTTTGGGGTAATTTAGGAATATTTTTCAAACATCATTTGCAAGTTAAAACCACTTATGATTCTATTAAACCAACTCCGTCTGACAATATCGGGGCTCAATAATTCTTACCCCCTTTTTTCTTCACCCCGATCATTATTAAGTTTCTACGTCAAAGGTCACAGCCTTAGTATTATGCACATGCATAAAGGAAATTTATGGATAGAGGTGATCACTTATCCCCAAAACATTCCATCGCTGGTCTCTCAAACACATCCAATATTAGCAAAAAACAATATAAATGAATAATCCATGAACACATATTCATTAAAATAAAAAAGCTCTAATTACGTACGGCGATTAGAGAAGTGTACGGCCACAGTTAGGCTATCATCGCAATTAATTCCAAATCAATTTATGGCACACGTATTGTGCGGATGCAATTTGGCTTGGCGACAAAAACTCGTCTCCGCTCGTACATACGGCTCTAACAAACGACCGAATGCCGCTAATGATTGTATTCTATCTACCTACGGCTAATGGCGTACCTACTAACTACACTTACTTGTACCGTATGTAAAAGTTATTCTATATGGTTTATTTCCTAGATAAGCATTTGTAGCTAGGTATTATTTTAAGATTAGTTTCAATATAAGTTCATTTTTCATAAAAGTTGCTGAGAAATTTATTTGGTGTGATTCCATTAACTTGCGTTAATTTCAGTGTTACAAATTCTTGACTATGTTTCTTAAAAATAATGACGTCTCTTAGTTAAGTATGCAAGTATACATAGCCTGCGATTCTTCTATTCATATTTATTTTCTTTTGAATATGTTCAAAAATTATGCTCAATTTAAAGCTAATGTTAAAATTAGAAAGTACATGCAGATCGTTGGGCTTAGCTGGCTACAAACTAGGTTCTAGGGAATGGTCGTAGAAAGCGCCGAAGATTTATGATGAGGTAAGCAGGGCCTAGTATAGTAGCATTGGGAACAAAATACCGAGAGTTCGCGGAAAATCGAGATAAGCGGAAACTACAAAGGAGAGGCCTTTTTCAAGCACTGGGCAACAATTTAGGAAACAATAGCTGGCCCAAAATCAAAATGGTTGTAAAGAACTGTCATCAGTTGCAATCCATTACACATCCGCAAGCTGATTTTGCAAAACTTTTTGTTAAGTTTTTAAAATGAGCATTGGTAATGGTTTCAATATAAATCCTCTTCAATAAACCTGATGGAGTTGTCAAAGCGTTTTAGCTAATTGGACCGATTAAAGTGCTTGATTGAACGATTAAAACGTTTAATTTTAAGCCGTCTGCTTCCACAAAATCAAATTGAGTGTTGAGGCAACGAGCTAGGTTCTATATGGCTTAAGAACGTCATTAGGTCTTCTCAACAAGTAAAATAAAATATCTGTCTTTAGTAATGTTAATATTATCACAATATAAAGATACACATGATTCTTGTCCCAAGATTCTAATGTTTACCTGTAAAAGGTTTATTGATGCTCTCACCGACCTTACTTGCAAATATCAGAAGCACCGGAAAACATCCTATAATATTCAAATCACACCCCATTTAGGATGCTAGAGGCATTAATTGTCCGGTAGCGCGACATACTCAAAAATCAAACAATAGTTCTTAAACTTTGCCCAATTGTTCTACATTAAATGTAGGTAAAGCTTAGTTTGTGTGTGATGGAATGAAACGCGCGTAATCTGTCCAGGGGCCAGGCTATACGAATAGCTCCCAGGGGACGTATGTATACGAAGCTGCGGGGCTATAACATGTGGTCACATGTTTAAGAGTTACAGTTGAATGTTTTTCTTTCGTTATTGTTTCGGTATATTGTACCATATAAATAAATACACCCAACAGTCACATACATAGTCCTGACCCCACATTAAGATCAATTAAGTCTTGTGTCGCAGGTATCAGAAACTACGAGAGACTTTTCGGTCTCACAAACACCCAGACCCGAGACAAATATTTGTGGGCCTCACAAACATTTGTCTCGGTGCGGGGATCGAACCCGCAGCCTCTCGTTTCACAACCGGCGTGTAACCAATTGCGCTACCGAGGCTGCTAATATACTTATTGTATTTCCTTATTTCTAGATGAGGTTTTCTTTCTTCACTAATTATTGTGCTATATTAATGCTATGCTATATTATAAAAATGATTTTTACTTTTCCCCATAATATATTCGTCAGCAACTTCTTTTATAGCAATAAACTTATGCCATGCTGTAAATCTCGAAGCAACAATGGTCATGGTTATGACCTTAAACAAAACTATACTAACTATAATATTATACTTGATTAATATTTGTATCTACGTTTTTGAATAGAAATACGTTATGGAAATTGAAGCGTGTTGCTCAAATCCCATCGGCCAACGGTTTTAATACATTATATTATGTAGTTTAGCAAATTAAATAAGCGGCGTGGTCATTGCGACGTCCACTCGGTCCCCGCTAGGCGGCAAAAACTCTTCGGCACGCGCCCTCTCTTCTAATATCCAATATAGTTTGTACTTTTGGGCTTTTTGCAACGCCGCGCCGCGCCGCGCCGGCCGCCCGACGTGACGCGCCCGCTTCACCCTTCTATGACGGACGCATTTTTTGGACAGGCTGTCAAAATTTTGATACGGTCTCACGATTAAAGCGAATTGTTTCAACAAGTAATTAGATAAAACTGAATACATTACAACGCGCGTGTTAATGTACCGACGGACGCCTCGGGTAATAAACGAGTTAAGTTTTTATTTACGGCGCAGTGGCAGTAATTTATACGCGCTCTGACCGCCGACACGCGTAAGCTTAGACCTTAATTTTTTGGTGGCGAGCATTAATCACGAGTGATAGTGTCGTAAAGTTGGCACTTTTCTAAAGCAACAATGTACAAAACAATGGTGTACATTACATTACACAACCCTGACACAAAGCTCGGCGGCACATCCCTGCGGGTGGCTGGTGGCGAGCGGTGCGCGGTGGCTGGAGGCCCGCCCCTGCTCTCCGCGTCTTGTTTTTGTGGTCGCGTCTGCAGCCGCCCCGACTCGCCGCCACTTTCTTCCCCTGCCCCCGGCCCGCCGCGCGCCCCTCCCTCGCCGCTCACCGCTGATGACAAATGGTCCCCGGACACCCCGCTCGTTCCCCGGTCGCTAATGCCCAGATAATTTTATGCCGCTCCCGATGCACAGACAAAGCTGGGACGGGATGACCGCGAGATTACCTCATCGATCGTCGTCGACGCGCGTCAATGAGTGCAAGCTTTATTTTATGCTCAGCTTCACGGCTCAACGGCAGCTGAGACGGGTTTACCACGCCATTATGTGGAAATTGATGATGCTCGCAATTATTACTTTGTCGAGTTTCATGTTTCTGTTCGTCAATTCAAAAGGCGGCCGTGGGGAATGAGGCACCGTGCGACGAGCGATGCCGCGCCCGCGCCGGAGGCGGAGATAAATATTGTTTCTATTCAGAAATATAAGCCAGTAACAGTATCGTCGGACGTGTTCGACAACTAGTCTTACGTAAAAAAAAAACAAAAATGAAACAAGACATGGTTAAAGAATGTCAGCGTCACCCAGCGAGCGCGGGCGACCTCTCCGCAGCCGCCGGTCACACGCCATTGACTTCAGTGAATAGTCAGAGCCGCTCCGCAACCGTCACATTATCTCCCGCCTTCCACTCTCTTGATAGATCTCGATTTAAACGCTCTGGGTGTTGCGACTACTAATTATACCTAAACCCGGCGCGGCCGCTCCGGCCGGCCGCCGCCTCCGAAGCGTTTTTAGGTGTTGAAGTTCTTAAATAACGCTTTAATTCCCGAACAAGGTTTTCCTTATTCATGTCATTAATTATAATGCGGACGCGTCACGGAGTCTGTCCGATGCATGTGCTTGCCGCTCGGTCCGTTGTGGCCTGTGGCCGAAACACATGTTGCGTTTTTTTCTGCCGTCTCGGGTGACATCCAAGACGTGGACTGTTATGCTAACACATGGTGCGCTCGGCGCTGGGCGCGTTGTGCTGTGGCGTTAGTGCCTCTCACAGATTTACAGGACCGATATTCAAATTCATCTAGCGACACCCACCGGCAACATTCATTGTGATTGCTTATTATGATTTAGTACAATTATCCCCGATGTTTGCTAAATCGTTCATGATTTATGCGCTATGACGACTGTAGTCTGTACCCACGGCCGTAATTATCTTTAACGAAGATGATTTATCACAATTAAGCCACCTTTACAATTTTGACGTGAATTCGTCAATATAACTGTCTTGACCTTTGATTTGTGTTCAAATAATGAACGAACGCATGTTTCCTGCGATGGTTAATAAGGATTTAAAATGATGTGTTTAGAATTAAGTAATTGTTCGGCGCGATGAATGCTGCGAAGGACAGCAGGCGGCAGCCGCGTTATCTAATGGAACGTAGATTATCGGCCCGGCATGAATTTGCTTTAATGTGTACATTCGCTGAATATTATCCATCTTTATTATCGACCTACGCGTGGATTGCGTGGTGATCATAGTTTTCGTTTGCTCACGATGCTGTACACTCATTTTGTTTGGGTATATCATTATACCTTTCTAGTTTCGTGAATCAATTCTCTCTGCTCTCATTTGGACGATTGTATATTTCGACAGTGAAAAAGATTTACTCCCGCTTGTCTGTTAATGTAACATGAACTCATCGTATTTCGAAATTTTCCGACAGCTGTGTTTATTTGGTTATTTAAATTAAACCTACTTTGATGATAGATACGAAATAAATGACAATTGACAAGAGTTTTACGTCTTAATTTGGCTAATGCAAAAATCATACGATTCGTTTAGGTTCCAATATTTTACTCATTTCATTCAATTAAGACAATTTGTACCTAGATAAACAGACTGGTCGAAAATTCTTTTTGTTTATTGCTTTTTAAATACATAAATATCCCCAAGTAAGCGCGACCTGTGTGTACGAATCCTTATTCACAACTGGAAACAGTAGCTGCTATTATTTATGTTGAATGTGGTATACAGTATACACAATGTGCAGCGGTACAAAGCGTCTTGCGAGACTTCATTCCTTATTAACTGTCATTCATGTATTCCTACTTTTTGTAATCGCGTTGTTGTGACGTATTAAAATCAAAGAAATTGCAAACATCCTGTCACCAGAAAAGCTTTTTAAACGTTTTCAGATATAGACATATCTTTATTGTTAAATCATGATTGACTTCAATTTAAAATGCGGTAATTGGCTATAGAATTCTCCAGTCTCAATTTTTTTTAAATTTAGATAATTTTTTCCCGATTGCAGCAAAAATAAGAAGCCAGCGTAATCATTTTAGTAGTCTATAAAATGAAATAGTGTGTGAGGTTGAGTGTTGCGGATGGGTCAGGCGGGCAGCAACAGTTCGGCATTAGTTCATCTCATCTCGAGGCATGACATCACCGGCATGTGTCCCGTGCGGCCTTACTTGGTCGCATCGCGTATGATCTATCGCTAATACACACTTGTAACAGCTGATAGCTATCGTGACTAGATATTTCGTTCGTTCGCTCTCCGTATACGGTCACATTGATTCAGCGCGTTGTCTTCCATACCGTTTTTTATCGCATATTTTTTTGTCATCGTCCATTTCAAGCATTGCACCTTGTATTTATTATCATGAATTAAGATTTAAGATAATTCGATTGCTAATTATTTGTCAGTTGTTTTGTTTGTTGTGTCATTATTATTCAGAGGATTATTTTGTTTTGTTTCTTTTTCGTCTGTATGTCTACATGGTTCCTATTGTTATGAAGATAATTTGTTTTATAAAATTCTTATTTGTCATAGTTTTTAAAAAGATTATACATTTAATTACTTTTTCCTCGTTTTTTTTTAATATTTATGCACGGTAGCACTTGTACATTTATATTTGTCAGCATAAGCAAAAGATCGGCCCATTGTCTGTAATCCCCTCTGGTAGCGTTGAATGTTTACTGGGGATATAATAGCCGGTCGAAATTAGCATAGCGAAATTTATCTGGCGTGGCGTGTACAAGAGGTTTGTCTCGGAGATTTTGTGTAATCGGCTTATCTGGGGTGGTGTTGCTAAATTGGCGCTGTTAAGTCGCCGCAGAGGCCCGGCAGCGCGGCGCGGTGCGGCCCGGCGCGGCAGCCCGGCCGGCGGAGGCGGAGTCGCCGTCTTATTAATCGGCTGTCGGGAGCATCTGCTGGCGCTATTTACAGTCCGCCTGACCCCTGTCGTGGAGGTGAAAGGAGTTTTGTTGTGCGACCACTTGTTCTTGCGCTCGCGTTTGTCTCTGTCTCTGTGCGGTGTCCACCCCTGTTTACAAACGACATTAATTAACCGGACAACCGGACGACCGGCCGGCGCTCCGCTCGGATCCAGTTCGGTTTTGCCTGTAAAAACTGCAAATGCGAGGATAAATGTGTACCCGTCGAGATGGTCTTTTAATTATATCTCGCGTCACCTGATGTTCATGAATAATCATTAGAACGGAGGATTGGCGTCAATTTAATACTTGCCATATACTTTGGTGCAACACTATTCAATACTCTCCTTAATGTGTGGTTGTCGCTTCTACTTGATTGCACTCTTTACTTTTCTGTCATGCAAGACATAATAATTTTAATCTATATTTCATGCTGGAATGGTAGAATATTTAATATGCAACGATGTTAACGCCTTAACACCGTGCTGAAACGTAAAATGTTTTATATAATTTATGTTGAAAATAAAAACAGAACAGTCATCACCAACTGAAAATGATCATTAAAGAAACTATTATTTTGACTCGGTTCATTAGTTTTTAAAATTGTTTCATTTTGTTCTAAAGTGTGAGTCGATATATTATGAAATGTTACTACAGTCGAAAACTAATTGCAATATCCTCTAAACTTGATTAACTTGATTAGGATCTAGGCCCTTCTTTCACAGAAATATATCGCAGGTTAAAGCAGGATGGCAAACTTCATGTATTTTTGAAATGTTTTTGGGCATCTTACGTTTAGTTAGCTGGTTTCGTCGCAATTCTTCCCGACAACGTTAAACAACCCATACAAATTAACTATCTATATGTATGTAGTTGAATAACTAAAAGTTTGGATCAAACTTCCAGCCGTCGTCTTGGCAATCCACTTCACTTCTAACTAAGCTAAGCACTTACCACGTCAAATATAGAAGGGATTAATTAATTCCGTGTAGGCCAAACTTACAAGTACATAAAGTGTGCTAATAAGTTCCGTTTTCCATAGCTACACGCACATTAGACGCTGCGCCGCGCCACACTCATTGAATTGTTAATTCAATTTTAAGGTCACTACTACATAATTGATTGTAATCTTAACTTAAAGACCAGTAACAAATTACATGTTACGTACATACAAATTGTGTGTATAATTACATTTTTATAATTTTAACAACACTTAGTGCGAGGATGTGATTCATTGCCATTATAAATCAGTTTGGATTTGGGAGCACAAATTATTATAAATTTAATTAAAACGTATAAATCAATGAGCAACGGTCAAAAACAATCACGATGCTCATTAAGTGCCTGTCAAAATTGCGATTGAGCAATTAATTCGCCTCGTGTGAGATCACATGTAGCGTTCCTTGTAGATCATGTTTGTGTGCTGATTTGTTAATTAGGTAAAATATAGTGAACTAGGAAGTATCAGGACTGAATGATTTGCCTCCAAGTAAACTGATATGGATTATGTTTAACTTCTAAGTTCTTAAATTTGATTTCTTACCTGGATGTGATTGGTGTTATGTGTTGTCATGTCAATTTGGTTATTTTGCTACAGAAAAAATGCTAGACACATTAAAGGTAATAACTTCAGCCACCACGATCGGAACTTCATAATAGCTGATCGTGTGATGCCTATGTCAGAGGCATGCGCAGACAAACTTTCAGCTTTTATAAAGTGGCGAAAGTCTGACGGTTAAGGGCTCTAGGTCTAAAAGTTAGTCATAGCAAATCACATGAAAAGAAAAGAGAAGCCTTTTTTGTAAATCAAATTTAGTGAGTCAAAATTTCCATCCAAAATATCGTCACAAAAAATAATTACGATGCTTACCAGTTTATGTCCATTTCGGAATAGCACGCATTTAACAGTAGATTGTCGATAAAAAATCTTCGAATCATACGCGTAGATATTCACAATGAAAATTAATAAAAGTTATTTTTTAATAAAATAACCATGATAAGCAAAATGTTTGAGGCTTTTTAATGAAAGAAAAGAAAGAAAGAAAGGAATATTTTTTCGATAAAAATAAGTACTACAAAATTCTCGTCTCGTCTAGATTTTTACCAATAGAATTCTTTTGTACCAGAAATGATTTAAAAATATTTCGCTGATTGGCCACACCAATCTTTGGGAATTAAGTTTCTATTTATATTAGCCCAAATGTATATCGCGTTTTCGAATTTCTGAAGCAAGGGGCTTTAAACTATATTCATAGTTATACTTTCGAGAAATTTAGTTTTTTGTTTTTACTCACTCAAGCAACTTTCTTTAAGAAAACACGGCTAAGTTATTCATCAATTTGGCAGAAAAGGTACTTACAGTTTTCTGGCAATTAATCAAAAGTATTTGGTTCTTGTTGATTATTTTTAATGTACTAATGTCGTTAGCTGGTCAATCGGGTGACGAATTTGGTAAAACTTAAATTAAGCAGTTCTCCGTTTGTTGAGTGTGATTATGACAAGCAAGCTTATAACAACCGGCTTTAAAAATCTTCTTAAATTTCACCTCGGTAAAAGGTATTGAATACCGTAGCTTACTGATTTCATGAAAACTGCTGGTCTGTTTTTGCCATTATTTTTTTTCGAAACTTAAATAATGATATTATATCCAAGGTACGAAAACTTATCATTTGATACGATCGATTTGACCCTATTTCACTTTTTCGCAGTGACATTTAATGGATGAAATTCATTTTGGTTACTACACCCTTTAACCAAGTGTAACCAAGGATACTTCCATAAGCTACAGATTTCATAAGTGATAAGTTCTTCGTGGTTGTTACTACTTTACTTATTTATGTAAGTTAAGGTCTGATAAGTTCCTCGTGGTAGTTGACAGTAACTTGTGGCACAAAGAGCCGGCGGCGGCACGTGCGGCCCGCAGCCATGGGTTCGGCCTACGCGTGTCCGCAGCAAAAACACTTTCCCGCGGCCCTGCGCCTACCAAGGTTACGGCTGCTAAGCCCACTCTACCAGTACCACTATTATCAACATTAAAATATTTATAACTCCTATCAATTATACAGTTTGATTGATTTCTGTGGGTTAAAGACAAGTTAGACGTTCCTGGAGCCTTTCTGAGCTTTAGTGTTCGGTGTCATTAAATGCGGCTCTGTTGATCCCGACTCACATGAGTTGCAGAGGTGGGTGTGAGGGCGGGACAGTCTGTACCAATATCACAGAGTACCACTATATGCCTCATCCGCCGTTGTCTAATTCGTATCAATATCCATTTTTAAGGTCTGGGGTCTGGGTACTGGTGTCTCTGTTAAGTAAAGCTTTTCGTTCATAGTTGAATCGAATCGGCCGTCGTGTTCTCTTGAAGCTCTGCCTAATTCCATTTATATTACATTTTCTAATAACATAAACGTTGTAGGATTTTGAAATTTGCTCCTTGATCTGTAAAGAATCTGAAGAGCCATAGCTCTTTGTACTACTACAAATCTACATAAAGCCTTCCGCTTCCTGGTTTGTTATTTGATTTTAAGCATTATTTTCATTGTTTGCATCATTGTCATCATTAATTTGACTCTGTTATCTGTGGTGTCTTTCTAGTTTCCGCCATTTGCAGGTCTTAATGGCTTTAAATTTGCTTCAGCCAGACGTCCCCTTACTGTATCTGTACTCAGATTTTCCCCTCCAGCTCGTAAATGATGATTCTTTACTTCAACAGCCGTAAGAAAGCGATTACTCAAAATTGAATGAATTTCTCACATATTTGAAGGTTTTGTAAACGACCCTTTTTTTGCAGTCCAGCGTACATATAATATTAAATAATTTTCCTTTGTTATAACACTGGGTCAGCTGTCCAAATTATACCTATGTAATATAATGGATGCCAACTGCATAGTGCTTAGTGTGTTAGTGTTAAATTCGAGGCGATCTGGCCCGCTCCCTTGCGTTGGCGATGAATCAACGCGTATTAACTTACCGCCGTTTGTGGGATTTCGTAAATTATACAACATTCAAGTTGCTAATGTTATTTGGCTTTGTCCTCGAGTCGTTCTGACAGCTTGTAAAATCTACACTGCATAGAGTATAGACTAACCATGTAGTTATTGACAAGTTCTGCGCTCGGAGACAAATGACACTTTTTTTATTAATTGCGATACTTTTAATTAAATTAAGAAATGCATTTTTTGTGCCATTGATTTCAATAAGGATGTGTAATATTAATGTTGTAAGAATGTCGAACAATTAAAAAATTTCAACATTATTTGTACTTTAATATTTTAATTAAGTTTGTTTATATTAAATAGAGTTCTATGAAACGATTTATTATCTAAATTAAAATCAATTTATATACAATTATGAGAAACTTATATAGGTAAATATCATAGGATGGGTTATATTTTGCGCTAAAACTTTACACCGCGATCACTTTCAGAAAATGTCAAAGTAATTCTGTATTAATAATAAACCAATAAAACAGAGTAGAGCTGACGAGAATTACTTCATATCGATGGTAATTTCAGTAATAATCGAGCTAGTTGATCAAATAGCTACCGGTTATTAAACAGCAGCCTGCTACTTTGTAACATGGTTTTATATTAAATTTTAAGGCTCCTCACTTCTTCGCAGCTTCTTTTGTAGGAATGAAGTCATTTTGAAATGAAATACTGGCTTTTTTTAATTGAAATTATTCTTGATCTGGGTTAATATGCAAAGATGGCGGTACTTGCATAATAGACATATTATTACCATATGAGAAAAAAAAAAACAATTTTACTTTGTCATATTTGATGTAGAATATCAAACATATCGATATGAAATAAGTTTATACATTTCTAGCGTTTAATCGAGGCATATCTATCTAGCTTTTTAGAGATATTAGGAATCGGGCTCTTGTCTGAAAAACAAATTAGCTTACATTCTGTGTCCCATAACCTTTTTCCAAAATTATCATGTCGTTCCGTTATTGTTTAACAACACATTTTCTTAATTATACTAGGGATTTAGATGAATATCAAGTTTCTTATCCTACGTTTCACCTTCAATTTTGATAAGTCATGAAGACTGTGCCTCAATTCTCGCGGTTTGCGTGCACGGAGCACATAAGATGACAAGTGACGTTTGAGGGCCGGAGCCTTACTTACGTGTCATAAACACACATGCAGGCAGTGGGGAAGGTAATTTATAATATTTAACGCGGCCGTCGCTACCGGTCGTCCGCGAGGGATAATGATATGAACAGGTGGCCCGGGGCCGACTCCTAAAATGATCTAATTGCACCCTCGCGCCGAGCGGTGCAGTGTTGATGCGACCTTTAATTTGTCGATTCTCAGGAGCCTGCGCCTTCGTACGCTGCTTTTTTCTGCAAACCAGTTTACTGTCTTCTCTTAATATGTCAAAGTAACACGGTGCGAGTCATTAACTCGGCAGCGCTTCAAATAGGTTTCGCTATACTTTTTGTGATGATGTTCTTTCGCAAGTTCACTCGGTTAAAATAATTAGAGGATTCATTAGCCGCGATGAAGGGTGTTTATTGATACACGACGCCTGGTGGGAGCCACATTGTTGTTCCTCTTATCAGTTGGGTAATATTCATATTGTTTTTATGCGTTCGCACTAAGCGCAGGGAACCGGTCGCTTTTACATTTTTATTGAAGCGCGCATTGTTTAATAAATAGTATAATTTCCCGGCTTACGCCGCCCATCGATATGCACAGACGCAGCGAGTCAATATTTAATGGTATTCCATTCATAAGCATAATTGGTCGCCGGGGGCTAATAAAAATGTACTTAAAGCTCATTATACAGTTATCGTTGAGTGGTTGAACGGTACCGGTGAGTTTTGCGAAACCGCTCGGATGATCGGCGCATCTCACACGAGAACAGCTCGCAACAATGTTGAGAAACGTGGCGATTGAAATTATTTAATCAATAGTTGTAGGAAAGTCGAGAACAATGAGTATGGGAGCAGCCGCGAGACATGTCGCCAGTCATATGGTTTTTACAACGCAGCGGTTGGTGCGCGCGCGGCTGCTATGTCGCCCGCCACCGAGCACGTCCCGTAATGGATTATCGCGCGTTAAACGTGTTCCTCTATCCTCTATATCATATATTGTGTTCACTAAATTTACACTTTTATTTCGCCACCTTCACCCGCAGCTAATAAATTAAATTTAAAAAAATGCATAGTATTCATAATTATGGAATATTATATCTTGAACATACGAATGCATAAATATATCTAAATCTGTAACTAGGGTTTAAAAATGTTTTAATTTTATGAATAAGTACGACCATAGAACTGTCGATACAGTTGCGTGTAAATTGTGAAAAAGTGCGAGCTTTTTTCCCTGTCGACGTGCATTCCTGTCGATGCATTTTATTTGATTAATCAAAACACTCAATACCCAGTCACAAGAATTAATTGTGTTTTTTGCTTTTCAACAATGACGCATTTAATCCGGCACATTTCTGGGCGTACGGCACGTCCATGCAAAATACCATGAAATGTCAGTACCGCGCCGATAAAAAGGCGCAATTTGAAAAGCAAAAAGTTCTCTATACTATTTAAGTTGAAGAGTGCGCGGGGATTTATGACGACTGAAAGCGCCTTATAGCTGCTAATTGATGGAAATATGCGACAAAAGGATGGGTTGTAGAGAAAGCGATCGGAGGCGATGTTATATTTATTGTGTCCATCCGTCTGGATGTGGGGAACGAGTTTGCCGCGGTAAAAACTGCGGTGCCGAAGCGGGCGAGTATCGGCCCCCGGCAACCCATCAGGAATTTGATGCGGAATCTCCAATTAAAAGTTTATCTATCCGATGTCCCGTTTCGTGGAAAGCGTTTAACTCGCCACCGCTTTGTGATCGGATCGCCTTTATCAGCAAAGTGCGTTTGTGTAATTTTTGGGCGGATTTTGGAGTTTTGTGTTGAAGGTTTGTGGTAAATAAAACACGGTTTCATCATTATTGTGAGCCTTCACATAATTTTAAATTGTAATTTATTATATCTGATTGATTAATGACTTTATGATTGTAACTTTTAATATTATTGCTAGGCTGATTTCCTACCTCTCTTTGGGGTATTACATCTTGATCTCAATTTTGTGTGTCGGCCGGTTTATTACAACCGTTTTTTTAATATCTTACATGGTGCCAAATGATTTTCAATGGAGAGATTTTTTTTGAGATCCCCTTTTTTTAAAGATTGAAGTTAATGATATAACACCTAGTTATTTAGTGCCCATAGTTTCAATAACATACTGCGATTACAATACTCTGACTCCTGAGTCTAAGTTGATTATTACAATTATTAGTACTTTTTAAAAATATTACCCATGTTTAATGATTTGATAGTAATTTGTAAGATTATCATCGCCACCGTCACTGTTGTTATCTGCTTAATCTTAAACGTGAACGTCGTTTTGTAGATATGTAATAATTTCAGGTTACATGCTGCATCATTCTGACTTTTATGCTTAAATTGTGCCACTAATATTTATATTGTAGGTAAATGAGCAAGCAGGTCGTATGCTAAATTACTTGATTCACACCGTCCATGCATAGGTCTCGGGTTCCTATGTGTCAAAGGTAGGATACATGGTGATAACTGGTGATATGTGAGAGGCCGTCTGGGTAGATACCACCGCAATGTCTATTCCTCCCGCCAAATAGCAGTGGAAATCCACTATTGTGTTCCGGTTTGAAGAAAATTGCAGCAAGAGTATCTACTGGACATATTGAGACTTAACATCTTATGTCTCAGGATGGCGAGTGCAGTGTAATGCCAAGCAATACTGTGTAATTCATGGTGTTGTTTGGTTTTCCACTGTCCCTGAACGGTCGTATAGCTTACCATCAGGCGAATGGCATGCTCGTCTCGCCATTCAACGCAATAAAAAGAATATTAATTGATATGTTCCCGGTTTTAGAGTACCTTGGGTAGATGTGATGGGATTATTTTTATGAGCGTCAGTGGAAAGAGGGTGGTCAATTCGGGCTATTGATAGATACTTTAGGAGATAACTAGCTAGCTAAAGATTGGTTTCAATACTTACCTCTTTTTTTTAAACTCATAATATTGGACTTCGTGGTAGCATGGTGGTAGCGTGGACATGTGCACCTGAGGTCCCGGGATCGATTTCTAGGTTTGACGCTCTACTTACTACTATTACATTTTCTTTTTGAGAATTTTTGTATTTGTTGTTCAAAACTGGAATTTGTGCCCAGCGAGGTGACAGACTCGCCCCCTGTATATTTTTTTGGTGGAAATAAGCACTGTGAAATGTAGTCAGTAGGTATTTAAAATTATTTTTTTTACGTAACTGTGAATACTCTTTAGGTTCATTGAGCGCTACGACGTTCGAAGATAAGTGAACTTCGTCACCCGCTATCATGCCGGCCTTCATGTTGGCTGCACTTGATCTTAACCTCATTAACACATGAATGGTGCTTTTTCACTACTCATGAGTGGAACGCTCGAGTGAAACATTTAGTTGCTAATCGTATTAAAAATTACGGTAAACTTGTCCGGTAAATCCGATTAAGAGCATCTGTAATTCGATATGCAGGCTCTTTTATTGATAGCGTAAAATGTTTTAATGCGATATTGATATTAAAGTTATCCATAAAATTAATATTTGAGTTTTGTTTTTCGGTTTATTTCCTCACTGTCCGGCTATGGCTGGGACTGAGTGCAAAACCTTCTGAATTGTGACTGACGGCAAAACGATGTCAGTTGTGCATGATGGCTTGAAGCGCGGTATATTTTAGGGCATTTTACTTTTGTTGTACATAAGAAACTTGACTGCCTCGGTGGCGTAGTTGTACTACAGTACGACTACAAAACTGAGGTCTCGGGTTCGAATCCCGGGTCGGGCAAAGTGATATTTAAAAATTTTGGTATGTATGAAAAGCTGTTCAACTACCCTTTCGATACCCTATATAGGTCTGTGTGACTGATTTTCCAGAACCGGACCCTTGGTAATATTATAGCCGGGCTGGGACCTTTACAAATCCCACGCCAGCATAACGATTAAAATCCCCTATTAGCTATCACGCGCATTACCCGCCGACACGAATTATAAGATACGAAAGATATTAAGACATGTGCATAATGGGCACTGAGCTAATCAAGATAATTATAACTTAAGTACTAAAAGAATGAATAAAAAATAAAAAATTAAAGGAAATGCTGCAACACCACTTCATGTCTCTAAACTAAGGCGTGTAACTTGGACCTGTTGGCAGGATCAGCAATGTTTTCGATCCGAGTTCGAGATAGACTAAATGTTACGCTCGTTTTGAGTTTTTTCCGGTGGCTATACAAGCGATTAGAAATATTTAAGATATGAGATACATGCATACATACATAAAATCACCCTTTATCCCAGAAGGGGTTGGCAGGGGCGCCACCAGGACACCCACATTTCACCTTGTATGTTCCGTCCCATCATGTGATAGGGGCGAGCCTATCGCCATATCGGGCACAAACTCCTGACTCCGGGCTGATAATGAATAGAAAAATCCAATATCACTTTGCCCGACCCGGGATACGAAACCGAGACCTCAGCTTTGTAATCGTACCGTAGTACAACTACGCCACCGAAGCAGTCGAAAAAGTAAAGTAAAGTAAAGCTATGAGATATAATTAAGTGGCGAATATATTACGAGTATATTTATGGATTTCGTAAACCAACTTTTAAATTTTTTGTTCTATTTTTCTATTGAAATAGAGTCTCCAACCTACAATTAAAATTCAGGACATCACGCTTACACTGTCATTAAACTAATAAGGTGACATTCAAGATGATAAGCACTCAAACTATTTAAGAGCTATTATTTCAAGAATCTATCAATATACACATGGCGTCTGCAGTTTATTCAAACTTTTGTTTGATAATAAATAATAGTCGGTGGTAAAAACTCTGTAGCATATAGCCGGTCAGGTGCGTGTCGAACATTATATTGTGGTTCCGTATATTGTCTTACACGGTATTTATTTATGAAATAGTCTACGTCTATATAATATAGTCTATTTTAAAGTTTATACGGAATCCATTATTATTGGTAATAGCTTTGAGTTTAGACTGGTTTTCATAGATTATAATCTATTCAGTTTATTTTTATAACCATGTTTAAGTGCTACAGGTATTTCCTAGACAGTACTTATTCAATGTGACACAACATGGTCTTCATTTATGAGTGCACGGTCTAATGCTGTCTGTCTCTAATTATAAATATATATTATATTTTTTAACTATATTCGAAGACCAAGTTATAACTGCTCTATTACGTTATAGTATTTTAATACAAAATCAAAACCATACGATCGGACTGCAATATAAAAAATATTCGAGCTGCATTGAACATGGAACAAAGGAAACCCAATTAATTATGTGTTTATCTATTTATATCGATCATTAAATAAACTGCAATTACTATTAAAAAACATACAACATAAAGGACTGTTGACAACACCATTGTACACGACAGATGGTCGAAACAGCGACTGAAAAACCTTTTAGCGATACACAGCGATGCAATTTTAAACGTTATGTTTTATATAAATTTTCTCGTGGCATTACAAGCGTGTTTTTCTTATTGCACTTGTAAAAAGCAATTAACTTATTATGTCGTCCCATGATCTGTGTGTACTTAGTGCTGGTAGTAAATGTTTCTCAAACTTTAACTCTGTACTCTATGGATTTTATAAAGATATTACAAATTACTATAAATCTTTATTATATTTAATTCAGATCACAGAATACATGTTGTATTGATGATCACTAAACTTGATCATAGGTGAGGTTTAGGAAAATAATAAAGCTGTTTCAGTAAGCATTTAGCACAGACCGCGAATTGAATGAAACAAATATGATTGTTTTAATGACCCCGAAATCCACTATTTTGAATGTCAAATAAGGGAATACTGAACATCACGTAGATTATTTACATGGAAGCATGTTAATGGTACAAAACTAAATAAATCAGCCATTTTCAACGTCAATTGCTATTTGCTAGTAACGCCCTACTGTTTATTTGTTTAATTTCCATTTTCCCCACACAATATACCTCAGAGGAACATGTTTGAGAAACTCTGTTAATATGGTTATGTGACTGTGCGCTTGTGCGATGCGACCAAACAAAACGCTCCTATGGGATGTCTCCACGCAGGTGACATTTAATAATTTACCAGTTAATTAACATTTTCATATTATGTATCGGTTATTTGTGCGTATGTTGTGTGGCAGTCGCTGTACCGACTGAGTGGTTTTGTTAAATGCCTAGAAACAGGAGTAATAACCGTTGTGGATATAATTTTCAGTAAGTATTATTAAGTATTTGATGGAGAAGTAGGAATTGTCGGTTTAGAATCTAAGAAAGTTAAATCGGATAGTAAATACTGAAAAATTGTTTCCGGTAATTAAGCAGCCACAATTAATGTTCACGAATATTTGTATAAAAATTATAAAATTGTATGATGAAATTATTTACTTTTCCTTCCTTTCCGTCATTTTCCTAGTAAATTACTCCTTAAGCTACATGCCTCTCATTGGCAGTTTAATAACATGAAGTCCCGTAGGAGTGTCGAAGCAAAAAGGAGTGACGACGGCAAAGAAACATCTCCATCTTGTCTTACGGAAGCTAAGCTAATTTAAATACTAAAGCTTTAGTAGGGTTTTTAAAGTACGACGAATAAGGAGAAAAGAAATAAAGTCTTTGCTTGTTCCTGACTGGGACTTGTTCGTGAACCAATGAGCTGTTTTTTTAACGTAAATGACGAGCAGGTAGCTAGCATGATGTAAGCGTCACGCCCGCCTATAAACAGGAGCAACACCACTCAGAACTTATTTTAAATTAAACATTGCATATCTGCACTGTTCTCGTCACTCCAAGAATTTATTACAATTTTTACAATTTTTTTTATTTCAATGAATGACGAGACGAGCGTGCCGTTCACCTGATGGACAGCTCATGGACAGTAGCTAAACCAAACAACACCATCAATTACAAAGCAATGCTTTGCATGGCCTAGACCCTCTCAATCGGACTCTCGATTGTAGAGTAGGCCCGTGCCCTGCAGTCGGACGTATATGGGCTGATACAGATTATTTTGATCTTTTATACAATCAGTAGACAGTTTAACCAGGATAACTGTGGAGTAATGAGGGGTCGTGCGATCGGCCGCAACTCACCGGGCGGTCAAACCGGCCGTTCCATATCTGACACGCCCGGCGCGGTGTCTCGATGTCAAAGCATTTGCTTAATAGTTTTTATGGGGTGCTTAATAGTATTTCCAAGCCCAAGATATCGATAGAAGAGCTGTAAGTGAAATGATTTTTCATAATAATTAATTTAAACCACTAATGTTAGTCACATCTCGAACCCAGATGTTGCAATAATGATAAATTTCTCTAGATGCTAAAAGCGCAAATTTCAGGTTTCAGCTTATCTCTATTGAATGTTTTAATTCTAGCGATTTCAAGAATCACCGTACACATCATTAAGCTTTCTTGATATTGATCGACAATGGATACGAGGGTTTATTCGCTCAGTTTTTGTAACATATATATTTTCCGAAAAAGCTAATAAAACGTTACGCCCGCGACGCCGCATCAATATTAATGTGCGCCATTGGAACTCGTTCGACTGTTTGTTCAAGTGTACATAATACGTGAGAAGTGAATTGCACTGTGAATACTGTTCACTGTGGGTGTTACTGTTTGCAACGATGGCCGGAGTGCCTGGTCGCCCCGGCCGTCTCGGTGTACTTGGATCACTGGTTCGAATCATTTAATTTCCGCCTTTTGTGGGTCATTGTCGCGTAGTCATTGGTTTGCTATAAGTTTAGTCTGCTCTGAATGTGTTTTGAGATCATTGTTGCAGTTTGTAGTCGGAAATTAGTAGACTGAACAGGTGCTTTGGTTGGAAATTAATATTCTTGAAAATTACACATCCGATCATTACGTTTCGCAAATTGATTTTGATACGAAAACTTAATCGTTATTGCGTCATATCTATGCTATAATACGTTGTTGATTAATACAATGACTTGCTCTTAAATAAACAGCTGATGCATTAAACTTTCATCTGCAGCTAGTCGATGAAATCGAAATAAATCAACAATACCATAAAGCATTTCAGACATTCGCCAAAGCACCAAAAGCGCTCGGGCTCCGCGGCGCGACGGTCCGTCATCGTCCACAAACAAACTCCGAAATGCTAAAAATGGCATAAATAATTTATACGCGGCTTGGTGCAGCTAAGTTTTTGTCGCGTCCGACCTGTCCACTGATGCATTTATAATATAAGGGTGCTTTTTGCATCGTCCCCGGGGCGGCTGTGGAATGCAACCGCTAAAATTGATCATGTTTGAAACGTGAGCTGGTGGAGTAATGGTGCGGTCGCGTCTAAGTGTTGCGGTGCGCCCGTACCACGCCGCACCGCGCTGCACCACGCCAGCTAATGTGGCCGCGTATTGTATTGTAACCGCCGGCGGAATAGTCACGTCCTATCTTGAATCGTGTTCGGTTATGCTCCATTCCCCTGTTTGCTTGCTTTCAATCATTTTCAATGTTTATCGTGTAGGTGCTTCGTGAGCGTTTAGTCTTGCTCTTGTTAAGGAAGTACGACCGAATTTAATGACTATTCCAGGAGATGCTGGTATCTTACGACCGCCCTAACTTCTTTTCGGATATATTGCTATGGATTTTTAATAGAAAATGGGTGTAGTGATGTATTTACCATATGTATTGTGTGTGGGCTATTCGAGACGTACTTACTTAGATTTTTTGGATCGAAGCTGAATTGAGAATATTGATCTAGAAAACTGAAATATTACAATTCATCGAATGATTTGTATTTAGTTTTTTTTTGTTTGCTACAACCAGAGCGCTATGCCGCTAAGACGGCCCGCCTGACTATTAATTTCATGAACACAGATTGACGAGCCAAGAGCCATAGTTAACTCAAAGTTGAAACTACCTCATACTCCCAATAACCCTCTAATATTGTTAGATTACATCTCATTACGTTTCCTTTGGAGCTTTGGAGCTTTGGAGCTTTGTCCGTTTATGCTCGCCTACGATCTTTACCTTCAAGCTCTGCATAGTTGTTTTCTAAACGTCCACAGACCACATGATACCACACCTAATAATATGTGGCACCGGTGCAATAGGGTAATGATCTGTATAAGAAATCGTTATCCCTCTGGCGGATTAACTGAAACAGTTTATATTCCTTTAAACAAATAATAAAATTCACGTCACAAAACATCAACATTGACTGAAATCACAATACAGGCCACAAATTCTGTGAGGCTGTAACGGGGCACTAATAGTACCGTTTTAAAGCTAGGCCACAAAAAGATAAAATTACATACTGTGCACCAAGCAGCTTATCCGGTGCAACGTGTACAAATGGATCAAAAATAGCGCCTTGGCTCCAATTTGTGTCCCGGGCGACGCAAGTATGAATGGATGAGGTTCTGTGCGATGCGTACATATGAATCAAATTGGTGTCTTGTCCAATGCGTACTTATGGACCAAAATAGTATCCAGTGTCTTATTTATTTATTTTTATTCTGGACACATCATTGACAATAACACAAAAATATGCACAGATTAATAACACCAGTCTTGGACAAGGCGTTACTATCCCTTCAAGTGCGTACAACATTAATAGTAAATAAAAAAATGTGTGTGTCCTATGTCCTGTGTGTTCTTCTGTAATTTACCGTGGTGGTGATATTTACCACCGCGTACACTGCCGTCACTGTATTTTTGTGTTCTTTTTCAGTAAACAAGCTGTGTTCGACGGCAAGAGGGCGATACGAGGCGGGATACCGTTCGTGTTTCGTAAGTATTTGCACTGTTTACCGTACATTTTTCCATTTGCAATTATATTTATAAGATTTAGTCTAAGAAGTAAAACTATTTAATTGTTGGGTCTAAGATACTTTTTATAATTTTGGCAAAGAGATTGCATTAAAACTGTCGGAGTGCAGTATCTGCCGATTAAATAAGTGTTTCGACTGGTTATATTCCATTATCTTGCCATTCGATACAATTCTTCCAGCCTGCAATATTTTTGGGTCTTCTTCCTGTTTACATTTTCGAAGATAATTGCGCAATATTTACAGCATGCAATTTCATTAATTAATTTATAGCGTCCTCGTTATCATCCCAAGGTATGTTTAGAGTTATCAAAGTAAATACACATTTAAAAATAATTATCAATAATCGCGTATATTCATTACGCGTTACGGTTCATCGTTATCACATTGAAACAATAAACAATTACACATTATACAAGATTATTACACAATTTTTTTTTCCGCATTATGGAGTTACGCATGCCGAATATTCGCAAAGGCCGAGGTTCCGTCCATAATTACACGTGGGGCGGAAAAGATATCCTCAGGGCTGCGTTATCGGGGTGATAAGGGTACTCGTGTAACGAAAATCCATGAACTTATATGTGTTTTCGATAATGTCGCAGGATCCCAATAAGGCTATCTGCCTAGGTCACACGTGGACGTTGACGCATCTTATTTTAAAAAAATATGTCGTAATTGATTACGAAATGATAATGGGTTGTTTTGATTTGGCGAGATTATTCGTAGATCTCTAAGGTCAAGTCTCGCCTTCTAGAGATTATATTTGGGGTATTCCACGTTCTTTAAGTTGGTTATGTAGACAGTAATTATTAAGTCCACTATTAGTCTTTATGAAAAAGTTAATAGCTATCTCGACATTATAGTAAATGACTTGTTACCGTGGTTTAATAGGGGTTTTCCATAGCCCATAACCTATTATGATAGGACATAGCGATTTTGTATAACAGAGTTGAAAGCGCTATAATTTTCTGATTTATTAACCATTACATTTCATTGTAAGTAGCTGCAGTACAGTTCATTGCTCAAGTATATTTTCCAGGTTAGACAATGTTTTCTTTTTCTTCTTAAAAAAATATAATCAATGGTCGTTAATGCAGTATACAAATGACTAAACTAGTAGAAATTTTGAATGATGGAAGATCGAAGTGGAAATTTCTGGATGCGGGCTGTTCTACGTTCTAGGAATACTATACTATATTAGTTCAAAATTCTTTGCTCCAGGACTCTACAACCAACACTTACATTGAGTTAGATACAAGCACCAATTTAAGTTCTTTCTGGATGGTGTTGCAACTGTAGGTACGTCAGCCCTAATCCTCCGCAACCGAGAGCTCTATTGCGCAGGTAATAAGGACCACTAATAATGGTTTTTTATGGTGTTGCAGCTCAGTTCGGGCAATGGGCGTTTGGTCCCCAGCACGGGTTTGCGCGCGTGGCCCGCTGGCACGTGGAGAAGATGCCCGAGCGGCTGCCCAGCGGCGACGTGGAGGCCGTCTTCAGCCTCATGGATGATGACTTCACCAGGTCCATGTGGCACTTCCAGTGAGTACTTTACAAGACTATCCTCACACCCACCATTGAAACCCCTGTAAGACAGGCAACAGTGGCACGCATTTCAATAACTTCGAGCTTGAAGATCAGTGAGCCTTCGGATATTGCTAACTTGTGTTTAACCCGCAATAAAAATATTCAAAAGTGTTATTAATAAGCACTTATGATGCCGAGTTTTAACTATTATTCTGCTTCAACAACTTTATTTATTCGACTGCCGACTGTACGATGCCTGTGTACATCTGGATCAATATTTTAGAAGCTACCTCTATGCGAAAGTTTATGTCGATTTTCTGGTCTACCTCTATTGACTAAAATCCAAAACTCATGATATATTGTAGTCTCGCACCTATAAATTGCACATGTAGAAACATAGACAAGCGCTCTATCGTTGTTTTTAAGTTATAATATTAGTGGTTTATTTATAAGTAGTGATATCGATGACATAATTACTCGTGCCGGCGATAATCGGCAAACGTTTGTCAAATCGCTTGCAAAATTCGCGATACTCCGAAATAAACCGAGCGTGAACTCTGTGACGTAACCCCATTCGTTTCAATGTTAGCCTGATAAGTCTATTATGATTTTTTGTTTGTGATTATATTTACTTCCCGAAGGGGTTGACGTCAGGCACGTGGACGCGGGTTAAATAATTATAAATACTATTATTTTGATTCTTGAAAATAGAACAGAACTGACATATTTAAGCAGATATATTAAACTTATGGAGTTTTGAAGAAAGCGTAGTAATAGCACCATTCCAGGTAACCTTGGACAAGACAGCACTTTATTTGTATTAACAGCGTTTCACTGCACTGCGTCAACCCATAATCGGTCACTGCTGGGCTCTGGTCTCTTACGTCCGGGATCAACTGACAGGGCTCAGGCCAAAGTCCACCGCGCTAGCATAGTGCGAGTTGACGAACTGCACACACCACAAATTCTTGTAAGACTGGTACAGTGGCGAAAGGTTAATTTCATTGTAGCCAAAGTATCTACTGGACATATTGAGACTTAACATCTTATGTCTCAGAATGGCGAGCACAGTGGAATGCCAAACATTACCTTGGAATTCATGGTGTTGTTTGGTTTTGCTACTGTCCATGAGCGGTCGTATTGCTTACCATCAGGCAAATGGCATCCTCGTCCCGCTATTAATAGCAATAAAAAAAAATTGGGATTAATAAAGGAAACCGAAGTCCCCAATAAATATATTGCATGAATTATGTTCCATCGACGCGTAGAACGGAAGCCGGTAGAAATCGGTTTTTAAGGACACTGTTCAGCAGTGTTACTCAGGTTTCTTCAATCGATTTTGGCTTGAATGTTGAAGTGTATGGTGTGACGTAGGTTCAGACTGACGTACCGGCTGATCCTGCGCGAGAAGGAGCTGCACTTCAACATCGGCGTGTACAACCCCAGCAAGGAGCTGACGTTCAGCTGCCAGCTGCTGCTGCACACCTACTTCAAGGTGCCCGACGTGCGCCGCTGCCAGATCACCGGCATGCACGGCTGCATGTTCATCGATAAGGTATTATAGCACATATTACATTAGTAGTTATGTTCATACTTGTATATCCGAAGGTGTGGGTAGGGGTAGAGCGAGCGCTATCTCTAGTTCGCGAAGCTTTTTCTTCCTAAGATATAGGAGGTGAGATAAGAATATTCTGGTATTACCCGATTTTTTTAAGTATCATAATATATAGAAGATCAGGTTTATAGCCGTTTCAGTTGGTGCATTTTCAGCTATAGTTGGTGTACTCGACTAAAAATGACAATGCAATTTTTTCCAATTCTTGCCTATTAGCAGTGGACTTGAGATACGAAATCTTCCGATTTTTAAGTCTGTAAAATTAACTTTAAATTTTGTGTAATTTAATCATAGTTTCTTCGATGTGACCATTTTAGATTTAGATTTTCGATTTAGTACGATCGTCAATTTTGAAAATTCCATATAGTCACGAAATACCACATAGATTCATATGCAATGTAAAATGTATGGTTGCAGACCCGAGAAGGCGCGGTGTACCAGGAGACGCGGGAGGTGGTGACCATCAACGAGTGGACGGACCGCATCTACCAGAACACCATGCAGGAGCACATCATTACCAACGTGGTCAGCGGCCGCAAGATGAGGATACAGAAGTACAACTTCCCCGATACAGGTCTCGCATACTCATTATTACCATTATAACCTTTAGGAGTTACAGAGTGTGATGTTGATGTTTAGTTTCTGTAGTTTAGATCTCTGAATTAATGCAATGATTTACCTTTCTTAAAATTGTAATATGATAGGGATATTAAATTTAAAAAAATAAGGGAAATAAGTGCACAGAGACGGATTCAGATTATATTCAGGGGGACTAATAAAATAAGATAATGGAATCATTTTCTTTGTCATTTCGAATGTGTTGCATAAATATTGTTTTATTAAGTTTTTACTGATGGTTCCTTTGGTACTAGATATTAGAATAATTTTGATATAAAATATAATTGATGTATTTTTGTTGCACCAGTGATCTGGAACCCGTGGTCGGAGTACGCGAAGGAGATCCCCGACTTCGGCGACGACGAGTTTCCCAACATGGTGTGCGTGGAGGCGGGCCGCGTCGCCGCGCCCATCGTGCTGCTGCCCGGCACCGCCTTCGAGGCCAGCCAGATACTGCAGGTACGCACGCACACGCTACTACACATACGCATAGAACGCATACGCCCATGCACACGTACAAGCATTACACACTATATTCAGATATTGCAGGTACACATATACACACACACTCCATACAGAAATATTAGAACGGGACACCGACAACTAAATCTACCAGCATCGTGGGAAACTACGTGACAGAGGGGACACGTGAAAGACAGGTGGGAGGTGACAGAGACAAAACAGAAATGACTAGTGTAGATCGCGAACGCCTGACGACCGGATGTATGATCATAGCTTTCGGTGGCACACTGCATATCCAATAACGACACACGGCATGACTTCGTATCTTGGATTCTCGGATTAGAGCTTTCGGTGTCGCTCAAATATGCGAGAAAATTGGTGCCAAAGGGTTTTGATCGTTGTGAATGTCGGCGTAGGATTTTGAATGCTGTGCCCAATACAGCATGTGATCTATTCGATGTGGACGGAGTCCTTGAGCGCCGGGGTAGACAACCAGTAAGCAGTAACCCACACTCATTGCTGGTACACATCGAGAAATTAATAAAAATACTATTGTTAAAATGAACTGATTGTGTTTGCAGGTGATGTAGGCGGATGGCGCCGACATCAGCACGCAGCCGTCCACGTCGAGCGAAGTCAATTTGCGAGGTATCCAGTAATAGCGACAATATACTCGGCCTCCCGTCTCTACACCGCGCCGTCGTACACACGCGAGACACACGGTCGGGTAACAAATAACTGTAGAATTATGTATAATTGTTAATAAATATCAACCGTTTTATATTAACAAATTGCGTACGTTTTTAATACATTTTATGAGTACTACAATGTCCTTCTGTATTTTACTTAACAATTATTTTGTTTCTCTTTGTGTACGTTTTGTACGTTGGCGGGTTTGTAGTTTAATAACTTTCAATACAGCACAAATAATTTAAATATTAATATCCCCACGCCTTAAATTCTGACTACGGACCCGTTGCATATCCACCCAACTTACAAAGAAACGATAGTTTTTAATCCAAACATTTAAGAATTTTCAAATATCCTGATGTTAATTTAATATTAAAATAACTGATTGAAAATGAGTATATGCACGAGCTCTGACATTGACACGCGTCTGATTGACAGTTGACCTTTGCTCAGACGACCTTCAGTTATCTCAAACAGGTATTGTTCCTTGGAACACTGCAATGTCTTTCAGAATCTACATACTAATTTAACAACATTTTAATAATTAACATTTAAGATAAATAGCACAGGTTAAAAAATAATACATGCAATGAAACATTATTTTTTTAAACTTCTAGTTTTGATTAAGTTTATTATTTTTTTAATATAATTACACTGGCCGCGTGATTATGAAAATAATTTTTCATTTAATTAAATGATGTGTCCTTGGAGTTATTGACAAAAAGTTTAAATTAATGCACCATACAACAATATTACTTTTATAAATTTTATTTCTTATAGCAATTAGTAATTATCTAATATTTTGTTTAGTTGAATCCCTCGGCATATTTTATTAGAAAATGTATTCTTTAAATTAGTTTTCTGTCTGCAATAAATTTAATTTAAACTTTTAGTTACTAATACCTCTACAAAATGGCTTCAACAGTTGTAATTAGAAATTGGATATGTTAAAATTGGAATTGAAATGCAACTTTACTCTGTCTTCCGTTGTTTCTTGTTAATCAGATTGTTGTTTAATTTACACACAATTACGATATACGCGCGGCATATTCTCGCGTGAAAATTATACTGTTTCTTAAACAATGTAATAACATTTGTGATTTATATAATTGTATTGTAATTTTTACATTCCGTTTAAAAGCAGGTATAAATTTCTATCTTGCATTCCATTTCTTATAGCAATTTGAATAGAAACCTAACGATAGAACATATTGTAGGTACTTTCTTTTGTTCGTTTTGATACATTAAATATGGAAACAAAACACATTCCATGTAATTCTAATGTTTAAATAATACGGTTTTTATACTTTACATAATTTAGAATGTAACATTGCAAGGTTGTAGAATAATGTTTAATAGCTCATAAACATAGCACGAAATACTCAGGACAATTGTTTATTTAACTTATTGTTTTAACACTAAGCTTACTCATAAGTTTTATACTCACACGCGCAACGTATGGATTTAATTTTTTCAAGTTTATGACACATGTTGAAAAACAATTTCAAACACCAGTAGAAACAAAACTAAAATATTTTAATATCAGCTTTTTGTTCCGTATGTTTTTTACTATTAATCAGGTTCAAATAAGATAACACATACACATTGTTTAGTTATAAAATTAATAAACTGCACGTGTATCTACGGATTAAAAGCCTCTGTTTATTCTACACCTCATGAATTTCCTAAACACTGACCTGTACGGAAGCAAAGTATCGAATATTGACGCCTCGTGTACATATTCGCTCGTGCACATTTTGTAAATTGTGTTTTTAGTACATTTACTTTGTATTTTTTTTGTTAATTCGGAACATTTTGGAGGCTTTTAACGTATACGATGTTTAATATAAGAATATGTACTTAGATATAACGAGTTCCTTGTTTTTATAACGAACGATTGGGCATAGGTATTGTAATTGCGACGATCGATAATATCGAAGTGTTGTACAAGTTTTACTAAAGCTGTGTCTTAGAGGTATACCACTCAAAATAAAAAAAATACATAATATGGATGCAATTTCTGTTAAATGTTTTGGTACTATATCATAGGGAACTTCGTGATTCTTTACACATTTCATCAAATGGCAAATCTTACTACATGCAGACTGGCTTATTTTTTTAAATTAATTCAATGTACTTTAGTGTATACCTCTGAGGTACAGTGATATACATTCGGCGACGCTCTCTTGTTGTAGCGGTAGTAAGATTCGACGTATAGAATCTTTTTAATCTTCTCTGTATTTCATAATAGTTGTAAGTGGAACGTGATTATCATATCCGGATGTATATGGGACTTAGATTAACAAGTAGGCTATACATAGTGACATGCAAACATCGAAAATGCAACGAAGTGTACTTCCACAGGTGCAATAAAATGAAGTAAAATAAAATTATGCGTTTTATTTATCTACCTCTCCTAAATACAGTATAATTAAATACAATTGCTGATTCCTAAGAAATGCAGTTTCGTATAACAGAAAAGTGAATAAGGTAAAAAAACAGTGTTGTAGACATGATATTCTCCGTCTATGGTGTGTGTCTAATTTACATATGGCAGAAGTGAAACTTCAGAATAATAACCTATGAGGCAATGAGATATCAGAAGTATTAGGATAATTATAAGGTTTATTATTTTCTCAACTAAATATTTAGTCTGATGACTAGGAAAATTGAAAACTGATAATAAACTCAAAATGTGAAGAAGGTTTTTTTTCCTTTGCTAGGTATATACACAAAATGCAACTTGTTTGCTACATAGTTAACTGATAATTACATTATAAACTATTTCTCCGCCCTAGTTTCTGAAGGCTTTGGATCCCACGCTCCGACCTCCATGAGAAGATCCTTTTTGGATTCAAAATATTCCTTGTACCACGAGATGTGGTCTTTCTTCTCCTGGACAGTGTAGAACGGATTCTTGGAGAGGCCGACGCACACGAGCTCCATGAAATGTCTGATCGGACCTCTTTTCGGACACCAGCCTTCTAGATGTGCGTCAAGGAATATGTGCTCTGAAAAGTGAATGCTTCTTTCCTCTTCCAGACCTAAAATATTTATAGAAGTAAATAACAATATTTAGGAGTATTTAAACTGTCAATGTTGTCTAATGTCTATACTTAGATTATTATATTAAGTAATCTGTATTTAAAGGATAGTATAGACTGAATATAACTTTATGTAAGGCAAATATGAGAACAAATAATCGGTACAAATATTCAACATTTAATACAATGTTTTTATTTTTTTTTACCAGAATGCTTAAAATGGAGCTGATTGGATGACTGATTGGTTTCAAAGCAGGACTTCATATAAAGTGGAACAATTTTTAAACTGATTCTTGATATGAATATCTACTATTTATGTACTACTTACTGCTTTAGCCACAGAAAAATATAGGCCTGCTAATAACTATCATTAGAACCAACTTTTCTATTAGAAATTAATATAATCTTACCTTGTTCATTATCTATAGGGAACTTCCACACCTTGCCCTGTTCAGTCCACAGGATCATTTTCTGGAAGTAGTTGGTTGGTGGCTGTGTTGTGGCCAGAGTCAATTCTCTCTGCTTTAGTTTCTCCCACATATCTAGTGTGGTACCATAGTTGTGTTCATTAACCTTGAAAATCCCTAGAGGCTCGCCGCTGAAGATGTTGATATTGGTTGGTTGGGGAACAGCACTATAATAAATATAATTTATCTATAGAATATTTTAGAAGCTGGTATGTACTTTAAGCAGCCGAGATTGCAGAATGCAGATGTTTCTCATGTTAAACAGAGGTTAACTACACTGGGATTTACATTGGTTAATTATTATCTTAGTTATCATAAAAAGTCTGTATTGTAGAATCTCGTCACGCGATTTATTGCGGTTTGTATTCCATGGGGTTTTAGCATTCATTTCCGACACAGCAAATTTATTATATGCGAAATATTTACATGTATGACTAACTAAACTATGTGATAATGCACATACACTTTAAAATATTAAAATACCTTTTCGCCTTGGAAGCTGCTGTTGGTCTAGCTGTAGCAGCTTTCCTCTGAGTGTACCGTGTGCTCACCATATCTGATTTGGCTTTGTTGACCAGCCGCTTGACTTGCTGCCCCCTCGTTTGATTTTGATTTTGTAATATGTCATCACTATCCTTGCTGCGATCTACTTTCATACCAATTAGCAGGTCACTGAAACATATTGAGTTTTCTCTTTAGTCAATCGTTTCTCTATATTTAAGCATACATTTAATAATAACTGTTTAATACATTTATCTTCCGAAGCAATTTTAATTGTCTCCATAAATTGAGGTGTTAAAACAGTAAAAGCCACCTGTATAGCTTAAATGTTAAAATATTTAAATAGGTAAACAACAAGTAGTGTGTGATGCAACAATGTTGCACCCAAAAATAAATGTTATGTATCTGCAATTCAGTCAAAGTAAAATGCAGTTTCCACAATTGCAAACATACCTCAATGATGTAGATGTCTGATTAATCTTCCCGAGGATCTTTGACAATAATTCAGCTTCCGTCTGCTTTACATTCCCACCAATAGCTTGTGCCACATCTCCCGCAGCCTTTGTTATGCTCTCCTCTGGGTATTACAATTTAGAAAATTAATATTTCTTTTGAATACACAATAAACTTTTGAAGACTGTTCTAAATTTCTCTTATAAACCAACCATTTTATGAAGGAATTACCATTACCAACTATATGTGATTGATAAACATGTTCATGAGTTATTACTTACAAGTAGTGTTAAATTTTTCAACAAAAAAAAAAACAAAATGATTTCAGTTTAAATTTTTCTGCTGTTTAACTAGAAGCCAAATCTTTGGAAAGTTGCAGGCCTATTGTTGTGGGTTACACTATGATGTTACCAAAATTGCAAGCCATTGTTAAAACAGACAATATAAAAATACAGTTAACAAAAATAATTTACTGCAGCTCAATAACAGAATGATTACTTTCCAGCATCTGATTTTAAAATTATAATAATGAGCATTAGATTACACGCTGGCACCAAGTGCCTGGTAGCATTATAAGTCCTAACCTTAATATGATTTAATATCATATATTGAATAATCAATAAATAATAGCCTGGCTAAGACGGTGCAGTAATTGGATCAGTTAAATTTATTTTGGACAGACCTGCTTCAGGTGGTACTTAACTGGAAGTGAAAACTGGTACTAAACATACCTATCTTCTCTGTTGTAACTTCTATTTCATCGTCTTTCCGTCTCCGTGGTCTTTCTGGCGCAGTAGCAAATTTTTCTCTGTATTCTTTCTCGTCTATTTTAGGTTCAGCCATCATACTCTTCAACAGTTCCTGTATCTTTTCCGTGGCTGCATCTTTTTTCTTATCTGGTTCTTGAGCTTTAGCTTTAATCTCCGGAGTTTTGCCATCATCTGTTGGTTTATCCGAAAAGTAACGCACAATTACTCTGAAATCTCTTCGGAATCTAAACCTGAAAAAACCGTAAAATGTAATTCGTCATAAATAAATTTATTATTACTGTTTTAGTTACCGTTTACTTTATAAATAACACCGCACCTGGTTAACATTTTTATATTTAATATTTATTTAATAATGAAATGAAACTGAAGAACACTTTTAAGCACAGACCAATAAACAAGATTTTATTTGAGGTTATATTTGATTTTTGTCTTTTGAGCTTACAAGTTGGAACCATGGAAGCACTATATAAACAGGAATGCGCACTCAAGAAATCGTGTCGTCCTGAAATAAGACATATGTCTTTAAAATAAGGTTTAATTTGCTATGATGAAAGACATGGAGGAAAACTGAGCCGACTGAGATAGCACATAGAGGTGTGTGTCCCTTTTCATCCACGACGATGACCATAATAAAACCCTATCTTAAATGGTTTTTTTTAATTGACAAATAAAAGTGTAGCTAAAAATGAAATAAGTTATAACCTGTTTGAATATTTTCATGTTACTATGTTCTAATAGAAATCAAATATGATAATAGTTCTTACTAGTTGAATTGATATACATATTACCAAAAAAGTTTATTTTTGGCAATAAGTAGGTTCCCGATGAACGGAAAGATGAGGCAGATGTAGCTGGACGCCAATCCAGCCTGAAAAATGTCGCGTAATGTACAAATTCTGTTGTGTGAAGTGATTTACACAACGCGAATCCAAGATAAATGTTAAATACAAATTCATCGCTGTTTGATTTTTAACGATATGCAGTTATAGCATTATTATATGGGGAAATGGCACAGATACACCAACCCTATTTACACTAAAGAAAAAACGAGTTAGATAATGGTTTCTTAGGTTTACGCAAATGTTATACATTGAAATAAAGCTATTTTTTTACGGATTCACTGAGCGGATGATACGGATTTACTCAGTCCGCACTCCGCCCTGTGACTACGAAAGCTGTAAGGGATCGAAACGTCCGGAAGTTAAAAAATGTAAAAATTAGATCAAACCGTTTAGCCGACATATTAGTGGCACCGAGGATGTCATAATTTGAAGCTTTAAGAAAATAAATATTTTGCCTCGCTAGCGCAGTTTTAACAAGGTATGATTAGAAAGCTAAGGTCTCGGGTTCGAATCCGGGGTCGGGTAAAGTGACACTGAATTTTTTTATTCACTATCAGCCCGGAGTCAGAAATTCGTGCCCGATATGGGTGATAGGCTCGCCCCATGTCATATCGTGGGACGGAACGCACAAGGCGAAACATGGGTGTTCCGGAAGCACCTCTATTTACCCTTTCTAGGAAAAAGACGTGATGTATATCTATTTAATATTTTACAAATTAGACAATATTGTGTTAGTTCATAAAATCTGTTTCATTCGAATTATTGTTTTTGACAGCCTCCGTGGCGCAGTTTGTTAAGCGCCGGCTGTGAAAAGTGAAGCCGCAGGTTCTGGTTCAATCCTCGCAGTGAGAAATGTTTGTGTGGTTCACAGATATTGGTTTCGGGTCTGAATGTTTGTGAGACCGAAAAGTCTCTCGTAGTTCCTGATATCCAAAACACAAGACTCGATTTTAATGCGGGGTCAGGACTGTGTATGGGACTGTCAGGTGTACTTACTTTTCAAAAGAGTTCTTGTAGACATATGCCCTCCAGAAAAATACTGATTCATTTTATAAAATAATTATGTATTAAAAGTTTTCCACAGGATAAATCTTAGAGAAAAAAAAGACATCAATTTTAAGTAAGGCACTTTATTGCTGGGTGTTTAATAAACACAAATATACGACGTACATATAGTAACGACACACTATAATAATAGGCACTGGATAATTAGTACTGTACAAATGCATAACGCTATACTAAAGTTGAACAAAAAAACTTCTAAAGATAGCACATTTCGACATAAACAATACTTATCTAAATATTATAATGACTAAATAGTAAATTGCAATAGCTAATAATGGCTTGAATGGACAAGAAAACGTCATAACTCCCATAAGGATGTACTGTCATTTGAGAAACAATGTAGCCTTTAAGGTTCCTAATTCTAAAGCATATCTTTTACCCTGGAAGACAAAGACGAGTATCTAGAACCTACTTATACACAAAAACATGGGTAACTTAATAATCAATAATTGACACTATATTTAATAACTGCTTTTTCTCATCCCATATGCTCGTCTCATGTATTCTGTTTCGTAAATGACAGAATGTTGACAAATCTTAACTATATTTTCTATACATTACGTATTAATGAACAGTAGGAGTCCAGATGGGGTTGTCTCAAGGGTCACGTCAAGCCTCGGACTACATGTATTATGATATCTGTATCTGTATCAGCCCATATACGTCCCACTGCAGGGCACGGGCCTCCACTACAATCGAAAGTACGATTGAGAGGGCTTAGGCCATATACTCCACCACGCCGGTCCAGTACGGGTTGGCGGATTTTACATACCGTAGAAATTCTTTAAAATCGCCACGTTATGCAGGTTGCCTCACGATGTTTTCTTTCACCGTAATAGTGCGAGGTGATTGACTATTATAAGACTATTAATCAAAATATACATACTCTGCATGTCAACGGCATTTGATTAGCCCAAGGGCGACCCCAGCCGCACCTCTACTGCGTTACATTACAGACAGGATCATATTTACTACGTGACATAATTGATGAGTTGCATTTTGAAGATAAAAATAAACGAATAATTCAGACTTGCCGGTAACTGTTGGTAGATCTTAGGATCATAGAATTACCAGAATAATGACATGTTGCAAAGTGTAATAAGTTTGAAATTCAGTTTCAATATTATAGGCCGAAAATAATAAAAACTATGTTCAGGATACTTAAAAACACCGTAGGAATTACAGATACAGAAACAAAATGTGGAGTGCAGTCTGCACTTTCTGATAGAAACATCTTGTTTGATGTGTTCAACTTATTACAACACCTCAATTATTTTGGTATACAATTTAGCTTTCGTGCTGTCAGACTGGAACTGAAGTTTTAGATTATGTTTGAAACACTTCTATCTTGTATAAGTCAATATTAAAATTATCTTAACTGAAGTCCGGCATTTTGCGCTATTACTAATGCTTACGTAAATTATGTATCACTATACTATCTATCAAAGTTAACAAAACTATTAATTTTACATGACAATGACAGAGCGCCACTGGCAAATTAGAAATAAGAGTTTCAGAAAAGTACCCACTTAACTATTAACTTTTAAATGCATCAAGAATTTTGTTTGAACATGTTTACTTCATATCTATTTTCAGAAGTCTAAAATAATATCACAAAAACCGTTTCTTAAAGCCACTAACTAGAACAAAAAAATATTGAATTTTCAGTGTTATTGTCTGATGCCTCCTGCACACTATGCCGGCGGCATGGCCGGCGAGTGTTTGAGCCGCCGGCATAGCAGCGTAGCCGAGCCGCGCAGAATGTGCCGGCGGGTTGCACGGGGAGCCGGCAGCTTAAGTACAATAATTGAGCATTGAGCTATATATTACTAGCAACTGTCATAACTGAAATCATACTCTGCGGCAAATGCCGCCGGCTTACCCGCGCGGCATAAACCCACCGGCATAGTATGTAGGAGGCATTATATTAAAATTTCAAATAATTGGCATTAATTAATATACCCATGAGCATTCATGGTAACATTACTACTAAACATAGCATTATTTATGAACATTTTGATTGCATCACACATATTTATAGTATACTACTTACTCTTTCTAATCAGTTAACAATTTAGCACCGAAATTAGAAAACACGGTTTATTGGCACAGCTTTTTATAATGCGCGGCAAATTACTTGGGCAAGTGGTATGGTGCGCGCTAGTTACAGTGTATGGTACAATCAATAAATCGACGAATCACTCGCGCCTATCATATCCGGCGATTTCTTACGCCACCGATCTTGAAATCAACCAGCGCAACCAAACTCATTGCTCAACCATTTTGCCGCGATCTGTACGTCTATCCTGATAACCCAGACTATCATCAGAATAGTGGAAGAAAATCTCTGATTATCAGTGCCTGGGTTATCCAGGACCATCGTCATTCTAACAAAAAAAAAAAAAATCTGCCAATACTAATTAACATCGATAATCAGAATAATTATAGTAAATAATCCTACAATGGCTTGTCATCAACTTAGAACTAAATCCTAATAACTGGATACAATTAAGTAATTTGAAGTTGCAAAATATGTTGCTTAAAATAATTAATGTATAATTATATAAATGTAAAATAAATGCAAATAATGCATCTGAGCAATATATTTAACAGTGTATTACCTACACAATGTCTAATTACTCTTTTCATTTAACCCCGCGTAACAGATAATAAACTTTTTTACAAATGTGGGATATTCTTCGACCGACATTGAGATCAATTTATAATGAATACACACATGTATTCATATACCACCCTAAACAACTTTTGGACAGTACAATAATGTTTACATTTTAATATTATGAGAAGCGGACATAAGTACAATGTGATGTATACATAATGAGTCCTTATGTACATTATGGCACACTTGCTTAAACAAACATTTGCTGGAGTTCCACCGATACAATCACAATATTAGCACCATTTTAATACCACTTGCAATACACATATTGCTTATGAGAAATTTACTTCTAGTCTTACCCTAATCGACGGTATTAATAATCTTGCTGATTTTCAATATGGCAGGTGTAAGGCAACTCATATTGAAAATAGCTATGTAAGCCCATACATCAAATAGTACCGGATACTTTCTTTGTACATCACCTGGCACTTTCCAGAGTGTCGATTGGTCTTATCATTTGCCATTCCCTTACCTTTTTATAAATTGCCGTCCATAGTAACATCTCTGGCTAAGCTAGCTTGATGAATCCGAAGTATGTGTAGCCTGGTCTGAGCCAGAGCGTGCGGTTGGGTTCCCTCTGCGCGATGTTGACGACGTCGCCAGTGCGCAGGCGCGCCACCGCGTGCGTGGAGCACGACATCTGCGCCTTGTCCCGGGCGCGCGCGCTGGAGTCGTTGCCCGTGGCGCACGTGGCCACCAACCGCGGATCCTCCGCCTCCTGCCGCGCCCAGATGAAGAAGCAGTTCGGCTCTTTAGTAAAGTACACCAACTGCAAACAAACGAGCATTCTTAACTATTTATACTATCACTAAAATATGACAGCATTCGTGGCGCAGTTGATGTGACGCCGACAGTGAAACGAGTCGCGGGTTCTTAAGGGCCTCTTTTACCGAGGTGTTTAGGTATTAAACGTCATCTCACTCCGCACACCCGGAGCTCGGCGCACAGCGCACACTGACATCAGCCGACGCCACAGTTCAAATGAGTACAGCATGCTAACTCACCATGCCATTTCAAAAATTTCTCATGGACGCTCCCTAGTTCGTAATAGGAATGTGCATTGAGTATATCTTTTATTTAACGTGGTTTATTTATTTAATTGTTCGTGTGAGGTATTTTAAATTGTTCATTATATTGTTTGATAAAATGCTTTATTATTACATTATTAATGTGATATGTTTTAATTAAATTAAATTAAATTGTTACTTTGAGTTTTTATTGTTACGGTTGTTTACTATAGACTTACATAATTAATATACACCGTTTTTTCCATTATACTCGACGCATTCGCGACTGCTGTCCGCTACCGGACATAGCCTCACCATTTTTTCCACAGTATACAGCGTGGGCTATTTGCTATTTTCTGCAATTTATAACCAATAGTGTCCCACAATTTTTCCCAAGTCATCGGTCCATTTGATGGTAAGTCTCACATTGCACTTTCCGTCATGTAGTACTTAGTTATTATTATCTATTGAATTTCATGAATATACTGCATTTCTTCCCACCACAACCTGTCCTGTTCAATCCCGTCTGTTCCGTCACTTCCCGATCGGTCCCGTTCTATCCTTTGTCATTCCAAGCCTTTATATTTTCTCCTATCCCATCAAAAGAAATGTATCAGCTATCCCAGTAATTTTGACTATGCATTTAGAAAATCGACACTAAGAGAGGAAAATATTGATTTGAGACAAGTCGGATCAATAACAAAATTTTTCTATATTTTTTCCCAAATTCTGCCTATAAATTTAATTTATTCGAACAAAGAGTGTCTCAGATATAGATTTATAAAACAATCGTATTAATAATTTAAGACCACAAAATCACGGCCATCATTTAAAATTCTGAATACGAATTAAAATTTTTGAAGTACCTATAGGAAACTAAAAAAAGATTAATGGTTTCTTAGATTTACGTGAATGTTACACATTGAAATAAAACTATTTTATACGGATAATGGTTTCTTAGATTTACGCGAATGTTACACATTGAAATAAAACTATTTTATACGGATTTTATCGCGATTTGGTTTAATTTTTAAATTTTTTAACTTCCCGACGTTTCGATTACTTTACAGCTTTCGTGGTCACGGGGCGGACTGGCGGACTTAAAAAATGTAAAAATTAAACCAAATCGCGATAAAATCCGTATAAAATAGTTTTATTTCAATATTTTATACGGATTTTATCGCGATTTGGTTTATTTTTTAACTTCCCGACGTTTCGATTACTTTACAGCTTTCGTGGTCACGGGGCGGACTGAGGTATTAGTCATCCGCTCAGTGACTGTTACAATTAAACTACCCTTAATTTATAATTATTAAATTAAAAAGTTAGCTAGTATTTGCGATCCGATCTACGCAGAAGGAGCTCACTGTGTCTTGAGGTCTGGCAGCTGGTCTTTTGGGTTCCGATTTAATTAAATGTAGAATTGGATCCCATGATGGTGCAAGCTTCAAGCCATCTTCTCTATTGAAATTTGGATGTTTTTTAATTTCAATAGCCTCGCGAAACATCCTGGGCAGGAAACGGTGTTCTTTGGCAAGGATTTGGGGCTGGTCAAAGCGAAGGTAATGCTTGGAGCCTTCCTCTATGTGTTCAGCAACTGCAGACTTCGTTGAGCGTCGGTGTTTGACGTCAGCTATGTGTTCTTTTACGCGGGTCCCTATGCTTCGTTTGGTTTGGCCGATGTAAGAGAGGCCACAGTCGCAATCTATTTTATATACTCCCGGTTCTTGTAAAGGTATATGACACTTGACAGGTGGTAAGAATTGACTAATCTTCTTCAAATCCAATTCTACATTTAATTAAATCGGAACCCAAAAGACCAGCTGCCAGACCTCAAGACACAGTGAGCTCCTTCTGCGTAGATCGGATCGCAAATACTAGCTAACTTTTTAAATTAACTTTTTAATTTAATAATTATAAATTAAGGGTAGTTTAATTGTAACAGTCACTGAGCGGATGACTAATACCTCAGTCCGCCCCGTAACCACGAAAGCTGTAAAGTAATCGAAACGTCGGGAAGTTAAAAAATGTAAAAATTAAACCAAATCGCGATAAAATCCGTATAAAATAGTTTTATTTCAATAAAAAAAGATTGAATTTTTTGGTGTGTATTTCACATTTTCTATGCCTTGCAATAAAGGCGGAAAACCGAAGCGCGCGCTTTTGCACTATTCTTCTGTCAAGTCAGAAATAAACTAGCATCTCCTGGACTGTTTGTTTTATTGTGCTTCCACATTAATATCAATATTTTTTTTTTTCTCGAACGTATTTAATAACATATGTATAAAGATTTCCCATCTAAATTATTTCTACCAATTAATTCCCGTCCCAAGCGCGGCACGGCACTAAAAAAATTGTTCGAAAAAATCAATGCCTTTTCGCCTCGTTAGGTCCAATAAAGAAAACTAAGCATGCCATTATTTTAGTAATTATGAGTTTTTGACATTAATACATTGAAGTGGTTATGTATTTTAATACAATATTTCGTCCCTTATTACACCTCCATAATATTCTTTTTTCATAATTGTTAGTCGCCATTATTAACACGCTTTTACTAGCTTCGCCTGTGTGTAATAACTTCCGAAAAATAGTAAATTTAATATAAATAATATTGCAACAAATATCTTGTAAATAGAAAAAAAGTACTATGTGTATTTGTCATAAGAGCTATTTAAATGCCTACGTGACCAATAAATGATTTGAATTTCAATCTAATAGAATAGTTCCTACATAGGTTCATTGACTTGTTTTTGAAGACGCAATTGTGTGATAGTGCTCTCTCTAGATATTAAATACTCTAAGACGTAGAGATTACCTTAAATATTTTCCATACAATGACATTGTAATACTGAATCTACTATATCAATAACTTCAGTTTCATTGAACATGTCATTTATATTTTAAATGTCAATTTTATTAAGTACAGTATATCAAATGAATTTATTTTTACTGTGGCGCATTTACGCTATTGTTTTAATGTATTTCGCAGTGACATTTCGTGAAAAAATCGGCGTGGGTCCGACCTCGATGACGCCTCGGCGTCGACTGACGAGCTGGTTCGAACGCGTGCATTGCTAAAAATTTTAGTTTTTATTTCTTTATAACAAAATTACACCAATATTTAAAAATGTTTTTTTACAGATCCCTAAAAAATTAAAAAGCCTATCTTTTGATACAATTTTTACATGATTTTGATAGAATCTCGCAGTATAAAACGTGTTTGAAAAAGCGATTTAGACCCATATTTGAGGTGATTTTTGATCGAATTTATTATTATAATTTATGTTTCTGGCTTTACAATTCCCTCGGTTGTATTCCCAATTTTGCTTAAATGCTTGTTTTTTATGTATAAGTTGTATATCAACGGAGCTACCGATGTTTAAAAAAGGCAAAAATCGGTATAACCCGCCCTTAAGACTTAAGCGCCATTTACACGGGGGTAGGTTTTCGTGGCGAGAATCGTATGCTATTATCGTATAACATAACCGCCATAAGATCACATTCTGAAAATGTTTACACGACGCAATTTTTTTTTATTTTACTGTAATAGTATCTTCGAAGCGAGAAACTTTGTGACTGTTATGTATTTTTTTTATTGCAATGAATGGCGAGACGAGCATGCCATTCGCCTGATGGTAAGCGATACGACCGCTCATGGACAGTGGCAAAACCAAACAACACCATGAATTACAAGGCAATGCTTGGCATTCCACTGCACTCGCCATCCTGAGACATAAGATGTTAAGTCTCAATATGTCTAGTAATTATTACTCTGGCTACAATGTCCTTCAAATCGGAACACAAGAGTGCATTTACACTGCTGTTTGGCGGAAGAAATAGATATTGCAGCGGTACCTACCCAGGCGGCCTGTCACATATGAGAGACCTACAACTAGTAAATTATGTGTTACCATTAATTATTATACCATTGTTATGTGTATTTATTATTACTTTTCGTCCTACACACTACACAAATCCCCAAATGAATTTATTGAATGAGCCTGCCACCGCCTGTTGCTAAGTGTTCTTAATAACAAAGAGTTATTGCACTCTCACTCATTGTAAATATAATATTAATCATTTGTGTGACATTCACATTGACTGTTATCCTTTGACAAACATAAACATGCGGTTTACGACATAGGTACAGTACTACATAATGTGTGAGATACATGAGTGGTTTGCTCAACGTATGCGCTATATTCCTTTGTTACTTCGAAAGGGTAAATGAATCCGTATGGGACACGGATTATAGGTTTTTACTTCTTAGTACGTTGTTATTCTCTAAAATTATAGTGAACAATGGGCAACTCTTATTAAATTGCCTCTAAAATCTTACTTAAAAATTTTAAATCATGGGGGAATTAAACATAACGTGCATAAAATGTATGTGATTTAAATTTTAAACTTTCGTGCATAAAATTATATAAATCGTGATATAAATGACTATATTTTTTTATATGTCATATTATAATAAAACACTGGAATCTGAATAACAGCCCACATATTTTCATACATTGTATATAGATTTACAAATATAGGGTCTTATTACTGGTGCAGACACCTTACCATTAATAAAATTATAATTCCAATGACGTGCGTGAGTGAAATCCCTTGTCCTATTAATTTATGATAATATACCACAAGTGAATTACGCTTAATTCATGCTAAGTTTGTGGTCTCAAACGTATTTTATAGTAATTTGTATTTTATCCTTGTTTTATGCAAACAATATGTATTGGGAGAAAATATAGAGGCGTCGCTCGTTATAGATCCTAGATATCTTACCACCAGTAGGGCCTTCAGAAATGTCATTCATCGAACTAAACGTAACAGCAAATACTTTATATCAGTTTTGGATCAGACATTGTACTACCCTGGTCGACCCTGCACGTTGATACTAATGACTTATACAAAAATACACACTAGCATAACGTTGAATTTCAAAAATTCATAGAAATAAATACAAATGCAAGTTAACACAGGCCTCCCCTATAGGTCGCCACATTGAACTGTTGAAAGCAGCTTGGATCCAGACTTCCTGCGAACTTAATCTTAACCGATTTGAAATCATGGTTCAGAATCGCACCTTAAAGTATCCTTCAGTATTTTTTTCTGCATTAAATTGCCGTTACATTCCACCAGTAAATATACCTTCAGTGGAGTTTTTCTGCCACATACCCATTGATTGACTGTTATGTCTTTAAAAATCTTCAGAATATCAACGGCTTTATAAATATACAGTTTTAAAACCTATTTTAGTTATCGAATGTTTGGCTTCTTCGCTCAAATTAAATTGAAAAGTCGTTAAAAAGGGACAAAACATTTGATGACTAAAATGGGTTTTAAAACTGTTTATGATATATATAAGGCGCAAATATCCGTACGCCAATTGAAAGTTTTAGTACTTACTTGTGCATAAATTAAATAAACCCCGTCTTCTTTAATAGTCACGTAGTCGTTGTTCAACACGATTTTTACGTCGCTGCCTTTAGAAGAAACATCTGTGTCGCGTACCCACGGACCCACGATAGCTGTAACAAAACAAAAATATATTTGAAAAATTGTTGGTGAATTTTTTTATTTTGGAGCTATAAGTAGGTAATGTTTATAAATATATATTATCTAAGATATAACTTAAGGTTAGCAAGGTACCTAATAATTATGTGATTGAGTTCAATTCTTATGCATTTCAATCCGATGTGAGCTTTGGTAGTGTTGAAGGCAGCAAACCTAATAATTCGGGAAAATTTATACACTGTAGAAGTTTATAGTTTTTCCCCAAACGAGTTACATCATCGTTAAATTATAGGGTAAGGCCGGCAGTACATTATAAAATTTCAAAAGGGATATATCCAATGAGAACTAGATAATATTCAAGTACTCCTTAAACCCTTAATCATCAGGTAGAATTACTTGTCATTATTTACACTTGTCGAACCAACCTATACAGTATACATACATGTTGGACAATATGATTCAACTCTCAATTGTGTCGAAGAGTCAGTTGATGTAATATTTAATTATAAACACTTCTCTTTGTGTTGGAAGGGTTTCTTCATAGTTTACAAGTGCAAAAATGCACTTAGGTTTATCTATAATGAATAGCTCAAGCCTCAAGAACTGATTGGGAAAGATATTGTGTGGAGATAGTGTAAATGTTGTCAATTATTAGGTTTATTTTTCGAGTGGTTCCACCTATACATCATATCATGAACTCTTCTTTATAGAGGGTGGAGAGAACATGACATTAAATTAGAATATTGTAATAACGAAATAGTCAAGTTTAAATTCTATAAAATAGTCGAATTTAAGTTAGTTCGGTGTCACGTAAAAATCAGTATTTTCACACAATCTGAGCTTTCTGTAGGTTTTGATTTATGTTGTAATATTATCTTAACTATTCTGTATATTAATATATTCCTTACGCCTGTTACCTCTAGTTTAAAATTTCTACGAAATATTTGAATTCTCCAGATAATCTAATCTGGAGCAATTTTAACTATGCTAAAATCTGATAAACAGGCGCCATCGTAATATTATTATGAACAAAATAGGTTATGGTGCACGTTTGACACATAGATGGCGCTACGTTTATCAACGTCTGTCGGGTCACCGAATAAGATAATAAATATTTTATCGCGCATTTGTGTCACTGTACACCAGTACAATTGGGGTGGATAGACATCTTGACTCCTTACTTATACTGGGAGTTTAATAATTGAACATTTTTATATTCTCTTTTAAGTCTGTGGTCATAGGGTCTAACGGCCTTATTCATAGACAGTTTTAAAACCTGCTTTAGTTGTCGAATATTTTGTCCCTTTCGAACGACTTTTGAATTCAGGTTAAGCGAAGACGACAAAACATTCGATAACAAAATAGGTTTTAAAACTGTCTATGAATGAGGCCGCAAGTGTTGCTGTCCCCTGTACTCCCAGCGGTGAAATCACTACGATTTATTATAAAAACGATTGCAAAAATATGTAGTGGATTTAATAGAATTTCATCTCGAAATAAGCCGAGTTATTACTCGGCTTATTTCGCTATATTTAGCGAACCCAAAGATTTGTGTCTTAGTGTAGGCTCAAGAATATTATATGACATTTCGGTGTATATTTATTTAATTAGATCCTGAAAAATATATCAAGAATATACAAACATGGACAGGAAAGAGACATCGTGACAGATTGAACGGACATTTACTTTAACATATTCTAAGTAGGCAAGTAACATATAAACAATAATGTTTGTTTAAAGTTTACGTTCGTTGTATAAACATGTAATAACAATATTACATGCTACTTCCTGCGGGGGGTTCCCATATGTCGATTATTTTAATCACTTCATCCCACGGTTTTAGCAATGTTGTAATGGTGATATATGTATATGTATAAGTATACATAGTAGATTTAAAGTAATAATAACTAACATACTAACATCGTACATAACTAACAAGTAACAATAACAACTACACTAAGATCGAGTCTTGTGTCGTGGGTATCAGAAACTACGAGAGACTTTTCGGTCTCACAAACACCCAGACCCGAAACAAATACCTGTGGATCACACAAACATTTGTTTTGGTGCGGGGATCGAAACTGCGGCTTCTCGATTCACAACCGGTGTCTAACCAACTGCGCCACGGAGGTTGTCAGTCAGCGGAGAGTATGGGTTATGATGCAAATGACGAGGCCAAGATCAGAGCAAGTTGATCGTCTTTATTCAAACTATAGGTACTCTGTTCGAAAGATCTTTTACTTACAAATTACATGAAAAAAAAAATATGGGTATAACGAAATTTGAGAAATTAAAGTATTTTTACGTTTTTATTTAACTTCTCTTAAAAAGCGTTATCGTAATTAATCAATTACAGGCTATTAACTTTGCCGACTCATTAGAATAACGCTACAGTGATTGCATCTATATCAGCCCATATACGTCCCACTGCAGGGCACGGGCCTACTCTACAATCGAGAGAATCAATTGAGAGTGGTTAGGGCATACAGTCCACCACGCTGGCCTCGTGTGGGTTGGTGGACTTACTTACCGTAGAAATTCTTTAAAATCGCTACGGTATGCAGACGCAAAACACATTTGGATATATTTTTTTACATACATATAAATTAGTTATAAATATTATTCAAGAAGTCATTATACACAGAGCTTTTAGTATAGTAGGAATGAACAAAGTGATTATTTTATGAAAAAAAAAAACCGTTGTGCGATTAGAAAAGTCAGTGTTAAATGAATGCATGCAACAATCACAAAAGGAAATGTCTAACTTTGTCTGGCTACTAATTGTACGGGATTAACTGCAATACTACTTGTGATATCTTAACCATCTTCTACGATATTGTCTTACCCATTTTTAAATTAACAAATACCACCCTTATCCCTTTAAAATAAAGTCTGAAATTGCTTTCCACAATGTAGACAATGCAAATACTACGACACATCCTGTGACACACACAAATTATCATTTCAATCACATATTTTATGCCGTTGTGAACTGGGGTGTGTTGGGTAAATATAGACCTTACGACCTTGGGATAAGCATTATTATAGCTTGTAGTAACACATATTGTTTACTCATAAATACAACTATGTTTATTATGTAATGCATTAGAGTAGGACAATGATTAGTCAGGCGAATGCCAATAGTATTTAGTCAGATTATAAAGGGCTAAATCGTTTAACAAAAGCCAAGCAACAATAGGGCCTTGAATAAAGATATAAACAGTAGGATGTGCTGATGTGTTTATTCCCAAGAATGTATGAAGTGGTCATGTGTTATAAAAACCGCATTTTTTAAAAGATCGAATCTTACATAAAAAGCATGGATTATATTGAAGCGTTATACTGAGAATAAATATATTAACTGATGATTAAAATAAGAAAAAACTTTGCCAAGATTTATATTCAATGGCGATGTAAAAATGAATATTAATATGTTTGTATTTGTATATGAATACAATATCACCTGGCATTATGATATTTTTAGAAACTTAGATTTGATAAAATATTTAATACTGTGTATTAGGTATAAGTACTTTCTTTTGATATGATGCCACTATTACATATAACATAAAAATATATAAGTTGCCTTACAAGTTCGGTATAAATAAACTATACTCCAAAATTGTTGTGAAAAATGTTCACATAAAATTATGACAAAATGAATTAATGCCACTCTAAAATGCAGGCTTTTAAAATTGCCAATAAATTTGTAATTAGGAGTTACATGCAAGTGCTTGATTTCTGGTGAATAACATGATTATTATTAAAGTGCTTACTTAGTAATCACACACTTGTGTCCTATTTTAGTATCAGAAATTCCTATAAAATATTATATGCACTGTTACACATATTATTAAGTATTCAAGTACCTCTTTTTACTTCTGTACTGCAATATATTATTGTCTTTTAGTATAAATAATTCTTGAGCTTCATAAATGTAAAAATAAAAACACTGAAATTCTTAAAGATGGCTTTCAACAATGGGCTTCTGGGCATCCCATATCCAATAATGTTATTTGAATGATCATCTCACTACAGTTTATTATTTTCAGTCATAATGTAATATTTAATTCCTAGGCTGATTAAAACTAGTTTATCCTAGAGAGGAAACATAGACCTAGAATTTGACTCATCAAGAACTTTATTCATCTGTTGTAAAAAGAGTGTGAACTAACTGCAATATATTGTAAACAAAAAAGTATATAGCCATATCAATTATTATAGTTATGAATGAAAAGTTAGATTATTTCTTCACAACCTTCTTTGCGTAACATAAGGTGCATATTTAAGCAATCCAAAGTGCCAAATTTTCCACCATATTCAATTATATTTAAAGAATTATATCACAAAGATTTTATTGAATCTATAAACCTTTTCTGCTATTAAAATAACAGACATAGTGTTTATACAGATAAGAAGACTTGTTAAATTTGTCCTGACTCCTGACTGAGTAAAGAAATAAACTTGTTTTTTTTTAAGTTTCAAATACTTGTGAATTTTGAATGTGAACAACCTACGTGGAATTTATTTATGTAGCATTGTGTTGGCATAAAACCTGCACTCAGTAATAAAACTTGAAGAGGAAGAATGTGCATATTTTGTTTTGTTTAAAACACAAAGGCTGCTCCATAATATAATTTGGCATATGTATCGGTATTATCAGTGACTTTTAGTTTAACATATTTAACAAACATACTAGTCATATCAAAATATTTTTTATCAGTGTATACTCACATTGTGTTCCCAGATTAAATTCATGCCTAGCACCATTGAACTGTGCAATCAGCGTTTCTGAAATTAATACAACATACAATTTAATATGTATATTTTTCGAAGCAGTTCACTCAAATAGAATATTATATTTTAATCACCTTTACTCTGTATAGGCAAATTGAATGCTGGGATATTGTCTTTGTTCAAATTTTTCTTCCTAGAGTCCACCAGTAACATATCTTCACCGAAATCTTCAACATAGTATTTCCGCATGTTTTGAGACAAATTATCTTTGTCAATGGAATCCATACGACCCCTGCGTGCTTCTGCCAGCGGCCCTGGCGTTGCCACCAGCGCACTCTGCATTATTCTGTCCTGACTTAAGTTTTGCCCCATCAAATGATCTTTCAGTCCATCCAGCTGTCTTCTCATGGATATCATTTCATTCCAGTAGTAGAAAGCGATCGAACAACTGATCGCCATGCAAATAACGCTCAGCAAAAAATTTAACACGAACAAAAGCTTGATTTTCTTGGAAGACGCCACTGAGAACGTAGTGTTTATATGCAAACCCAGGTCCGATGGCTTCTCTACAATAAAAATAACACGTTCAGTATACGTTACGTTTCGCTTAGCTTATTAAAACTCTTATCGCTAATTTACAACAATAGTCACCTGTTTTTAAATGTATGACGGTCCCGTCGTGTGAATTTAATTTTGCATCTTTCGTTTTACGCGTATTTAGAAATATATTCGCCGCACCTGAGTTCAGCGGTACACCCTCGCTTATGTTTATTTTTCTTTCTCCATCCATTATTATTGTTTATGTTTAAATGTGTACTACTGAATACTGATGGCTTCTACCGGCTCATACGATTTCAAGGCTGGGCGTCGCCGTCTCTAAACAAAGCATGAAAAGCTTTAGTAAAGTTTGCACCAACCGCATATTGATAACCGCGGTACGATAAAAATATCACATATTTACTTACTTGAACGCAACTGAGGTCACTTCAATTTACAATAACATATATTGACACTTAAATACAATCACATTTCCACACAAACTTTTACACTACACATTATTAATACGAACAAGTTCCACAAAAAATAAATAAATAAGTAAACAACACAAGCGAACTTTTTGACCGTTCGCTGTGTTCGGGCCAGTTCGGCAAGGGCGCGTGCGTTGCTTGACCGCTACCGTCTGCGCGCCAAATTCGAACTGAACTCACTGTGTTATGTGAGCGAGCGTGTGCGCCTGAATGCGGAATGGCGCGAATTCGCGATGCTAAGATTAGCGCAGGATTGTTCAGCTCTAGACGCTAGACGACTTTCAAATGGCACAGCAATGGCCTTATCCGTTTTATGTGTATCAAAATCATTGGATATTTGTAAGTTCAGCAAATATTTTAAGAATGATTTATTGCCACGAAACCAACATGTAACAAACATTACTGTTATTTCTGTTTTGACATAGGTACCCCTATGTCAGACAAATCCATTAAACCATATTATATTTATAATGTATATGTATATATACTGTATAATAGGATACACTATACACACCACAATACACACATAGTCTTATTTTAGCAGGTAATTAATTTATACAAAAAAGCACTTCTTAAACTGTCTAATGAAAAGGGTAAATCCCAAATAATATATTAAACATGGAATAATATTTTATATTTATTGTCATACTTGTTATGAAGTCATTTTGTGGCAAGGACTACTTTTAGTTACACATAAATGTAATATGTGAAGCAAGCATATTATGAATAGTTTCGGTATTGAGATGTTCCTTGCATCTCCTTTGGAATTAATTATGAAATATGATACTGCAATACGTCAGTTCAGTGTTAGTAACTAACTATAACCAAACACATAACTAATACGAATTCTAATCTCGCTCAGGTAAATACGTTCAAGACCCGAGTTCGGTGGCCTCTAACAGGCAACGTGCCTTCGCTTAAAAAGCATGTCAAGCCGAAAAGTAAACAGGAGCAGATAATAGTTTCATATAATTTTTTTTTACATTGCGGAGGGACGACGAGGAAAAAATAATGCCTGTCTGTAAAGATGTCGATGTATGAGTAGTTCGTCTCATCGCTTGATTAGGCATAGGCATTAGAAACCTATAAGAAACAGGTTGCGCCAAAAATAAACGTATGCAAAAGTATTTTTTTCTACCTCTAGGATGGTAACAGTATCACTTATACACTTTAATTCTAGAATATAATCAAAATAATATGCGACATATTTTAACGAGTGTGACATATTTTAAAAAGTGTTGATTTCCTTCAATTTTTTGTGTGTTTTGCTATTACTATTTCAATAGTAAATGTGAAAGATTTCTTGAATTTGCTTAGTCTTATAATCAGTTTGGGAAACGCTGCGTGCATCGGAATGTGCACCAGTGCACCAGCTGCTTACATCTCGGCTCGTGGTTACCCTGAATATTTTTGCGACGGGTACATCACAAGCGCACAGGAGCGGCCCCAGATTGTCAAATCAAATGTAATATATTTATGAAGAAATCAATTCATGTTTGAGACTAATTGAAGAGGAAATGTATCAAGATATCTAGATTTATTTCTGTGATTCTAAAGGTGATTCTCCTTTTCTGTCGCTGTTCAACTACTGGAAGTCCACTGGCCTCTGCTAAACTGAAGCCTCCCCAAGGATTTCCATAGAGATCTGTTGGAAGCTGCCTGCATACATAAAGGTACAGTAGTACAATGCTATGCCAAGGAAAAAAATGTTTTATCGTATGTTTTAGTCATTAAAAGACTACAAGTATGTATAAGGTGTTTATGGTCTCTAGGAAACAAATACGTGTTTCCTACGTTTTTGCCATACCTATTACTAAACTAGGTTGCGGACACTCACAACAGGTGGATATGTTATCATATTCAACTATGATAGCGAAACTGTAACGACCTTAGAATTCAGTTTGAGCGAAGAGGACAGAACATTCGATAACTAAAATAGGTTTTAAGAATGTCTATGAATAAGGCCGTAATAAAATTGGACTACAACACGGCCTAACCAAATAAGGTCACATTAGAATTAATAAAAAAATAATAAATAATAAATTTTTTTTTTTTTTTTTTTACATTAGAATTAAAATAAAACTCTGGATATTTGTATACAATCCTTTATATTTTTGGCAGTGCTCTACATCTAGTTCGCTACTCTAGCTTTTAAATCTGTTTTGACATTTGAGGATATTTCGCCAATTAGTCAAACATGGTAATTTTTTATTTCGCTATTACAAGATGTGAATATTTATTTGATTTTTTTCTTCTTCGGTGTCATCATTTTGGGTTACTGTGCTTGTCCTGTATCGCACAGGCCAACTGAGGTAACTTTGTCTTGTTAGTTTAGGGTAAATTTGGACTCTGCTCTGTACTGCACTTACAATCAGCTGCATAAGAGCCATTGTTATAATAAAAAAAAAAACCTAGGTAAAAATGTGTTTGAAATTATTATGAAGCCATTGCAAGTATATGAATGTAGAGATCCTATTTCTCGAACAAGACGTGGTATTTTTTCCGGTACCCGCGATAGCAGGTGGCTCTTACCTGGCAGGTGGCCTTGAGGAATAAAAAATCAGGATTCCGTAACTCCCAAACCCCCTGCTGTTTATGACAATTCTAAGTTCGGAATTAAATATTATGCATCGCATTTAATTTGTAGCTAAGACACTCCATGCCACTCTGCAAATGGGGTGCTATTTCTGAAACCACGCGCCTAACTACATGTGCTTTCACATTCAGCACTCACATATGCGCATATAAATGTGCCAGCTACACGGAGACAGTTTTCCTTTAATACAATTTTATACGTAATTTCATTGAAGCATGAGAATGTAGAAAATTATAAAATAATCAAATTGCACTTCAAGGATTGAAGTGAGATAGAAGTCATTCATATTTTTTACTTTACTACTATAACGGTGAAGAAAAACATAGTGAGGAATCTTGCATATCTTAGCGATTTAAAAAAAATCTACGGTATGCCAAGTTCGCCAAACCGCTCTGGGCCAGCGTGGCGGACTATATGGCCTAATCCCTCTCAATCGTGCGCACGATTGTAGAGGAGGCCCGTGCCCTGCAGTGGGACGTATATGGCCTCGTACAGATACATATTTTACTTTATTTCGTGTGAATAGAACTATTTCTGAATGCTAACCTCAGTAGCGAGAGTCTTCGCAGAGAGAATGTCTATTGGCTAAGTATGTGTAAGGGGAGACAAAAATACTTATAGCTTCTGTGTATTTGGAGGTCGATATCCATCAATGGACTGTCAATAAGTAGATGATAGTTCCATACATACCTACTATAATCGTATATGGTAATCTTATGAATTGCTAAAATATAGAGTAATAATGATATTTATAGAATCTTAGCTACAATTACTAACTATATTAATGTTTTGTAATTGACAAACATTCTTTGGATTCCTCGTATCGGATGTTGATATTGTAATAAGGTTATCTAGCTATTGCTTCCGCCAAGGTGGGAACTTATAGTTTCATTGGCTGTCTCCGCTTCTTTATTAAAAATTAAATAAAAAGAGTAATGGAAATAAATAAATCACATGATGATGAGTGTGCTATTGAGGAGGCTTAGGCTTTAGTTTCTTTGGATAAAGAATTATATTTTTTAGTTTCAAAAGCAGTTCACACATACGAGTAGCTGCAATACCTAGTAGGTTGGTCGCTCCACTGATAAAATATAGATATCAATGACCTATATTTTGGTTGGATGTAAATAAACCTCCATCTTATCTTTGGTCTCCCAAGTCAGTGAATGTGTTCAATACGCTGCGTATGTCCCATTTTCTATATTTAATAGATAAATATTTTACAAAAACACCCACTTTGATACTTTTGAACGCAAAACGGTCGTAATTAATGGAACCTCAAACTAAGGCTTAATTACGGATATACGTAATTTTAAGTGACTATAACCATCGACTGCCTCACTTTATGAAAAGTTTTTTCTTTAGGTATTAATTATTTTATTGATACTTGGATATTCACTAAAATCGCATCTGCTGGTATCCTAACCCATGATGATTCAGGGTACTATAATCAGGTTAGTTGACGTATCCCCCCAATAATGGTCTCGACTTATGTATACACACACAAAGGTAAAGGCAGGCAGAAAAAAGTTGTTAATTACAATAAACATGAATATGAAGAACATTTACTAGAAAGTTAAGGAAACCAGAGGATAATATTAATGACTTTCAAGTGCATTGTCCTCATAATAATGAAATTAGTATTCGTAGTTACCTAAACCGCATTATGAGTGAAATGCGCTTTAGTTGCCACGTAAATATTCCTGCGATGATTGATTCCGTTGCGGGTTAAAGACAAGTTAGACATTCCCAGAGATTTTTTGAGCATCAATGCTCGGTGTCATTAAAATGCGTGTCACTGTTGATCCTGGCTTACAGGACTTGCAGTGGCGGGTGTGAGGACGGGGCAGTCACCAAGTTGTAAAAAAAATACTATTTAAATCTACCTCTCCCTACTTATTTCTCTACGTCATTATATTTATTATTTATAGTATAGATTTATAGTATAGATTTCATAGTTATTTAATATATACTTACATGTAATAAATTGTTATCTATTTATTTTATTTATTTATATTCTTTATTGTACACTGTATAAATAAGCTTAACTAAAACATTAAATTAGGTAGCAGTTCAAAAGGTGGTCGTATCGCTTGAAGCAATTTCTTACCGACTACCTTGGGATGGAAATAAGAGAGGAATCTTTAAGAGAAGAATTCTATAATATATTATATTTACACCTACGGGTATCATATAATATATTTACACCGGCAATTAAGTACTATCAATCCCAAAGTTTTAGTAGCAGTTAGTTGTTGTCTCTTGTCTGTGTGTGCGGACTAATATTATAAAAACTCCCTTTTTATTGTGGTCTATTGTAAATACCAAATCAAAGTGTTAGTAATTGTCTTTGACCACGACTTTTTCCCACTTGGGGAAGCCCGTTTCATACCGCCTACCTTACTAAACTCACACTAGGTACGTATAATACATACATACTAATAGTAGACTTCGGGTGAATTGTGAACTAAAGTACATAGAATTTTGGAATCTTGATTGACTCCATTAAGAGATAAAGTCTGGGAAAATCAAAGACAAAACAAAAAGATCCATAATTTCTTGTACTATACTGTAGTGCACGAGCCTTCTCTGCAATCTAGCGTACGATCGGACAAAATTGTTAAAACTCGATATATCTACGTGTAGGTAACACAAAATATTTTTTATTGAATTTCGGTGCTTCGTCGCATTCGATTTGATGTGAAATATTGCCATTGATTGCATTTTCTTAAACAAAATGACTAATGAGACAATAGTGTGTCAATTGTAAAAGAATTTGGACCTGAATGAATCACTTGCGGACAGTCTGAATCACACGTACGTTATTTTAGCGTTAAACAGCTTGTTTTGCAAAACACCCGTGTTAAAAAACGCATCTTTGTCTGTATCGTACAATATAACAGCCTTTGTACTTAGAAAAAATGTACTAACGTTGCTGTTTATAAACAAGCACACTTTTAACAAACATTAAGTATATCAAAGTGTAACAAAAGAAATAAAATTGTAAATTATTATTATTATGGTTTCTTAGATTTACGCGAATGTTAAACATTGAAATAAAACTATTTTTACGGATTTTATCGCGATTTGGTTTAATTTTTACATTTTTTAACTTCCCGACGTTTCGATTACTTTACAGCTTTCGTGGTCACGGGGCGGACTCGGATTTATTTCAATTATTATTATTTCTTTTACGCTTTAGACTGCCCTTTCCTTCTCCTATTTATATATCCATCCCATGGTTGCCTGTAAGAAAATACCACCGTGATAAGGCCGCCCCTCGTACTATTATTTTTATTGTGTCATTTCGCATTTGTATATCTCCCTGTAGTGCAAAAATGAAAAAAAGAAAAAATTTTGAGACATTAAAGTAAGTATCTTTACTTTAGACTTCTTCCCGACTACCAATTCCTACGATTATTTCAGTCACTTATGATTGGTAGACATTGTATGACGTCATTATAATTTAACTGATGGGAAATCAAAACATTAAACGTATTAGAAGTAAACACGAATATTGCTTACACCGCTTTACATCATACTCGCAAAGAATCTGTCGATTTCTTGAATCTTCAAACGGACCGAGAGGCAGACAATTTGGCCCACATTACCGTTACGGGCATGTTTACAAAAGCTGGCTGTGACACGTACACTACTGACCTAGTTTGTTTCAAATGTGTATGTCCAATAGATCAGGTATAAAGGCTGTAGATATTTATGAGTAATTGAATACGTCACCCACCCACGTTGCGAGTATTGAGAGGTCACAGATAAAAAAATCATACGCACTTCCTATTACGATCATACATACATCAGCCTCCACTGTCCCACTGTAGGGCAAAGACCTCTCTACCCTTCTCCTATTACGATTCAACTGCATTAAAATAGTTGATTGAGAATACTGGATGGTAGAGATAAATAATAACTAAATCTAAGTTAATTTTGTAGATTCGACAAATTATTTTCACTTTTTATTTTCAGAGAATTTTAATTCGGTTTAATGATTCAACATCTTCGACTACAAAACTGCTAACCATACACAGATCTCCTCCAAGGATTTAAACAGCAACCTGTTGGAAGCTGCATCTAGTGACTTTTTCCAGCCTTTATTCATCGGCTCAACTTTTGGATGAATTAATTAATTTAATTTCAGAAACACACTTTTACAAGTGGTAGAGCTACGTTGTTGTCAGTAATGACTTAGTATTGGGCAGGTTCGTCCGGGGCGGTACCACTTTCTCACAGGAAATCGATGTGAAGCGACAGCTTCGTTGGAAGTGAGACTGTCAGATGCTCAAAGCTCCTTTCCTCTTCCCATCCTTTTGCCTTCCCACTCTCCTCTCAATTTGATGAGCCGGCAATACATCCATGATTGTGGATGTTCATCGGCGGCAGAGATCACTTACCTTGAGTTGACCTGTTTGCTCGTTTGCCGGACCTACGGAAAAAAAAAGGTTATTAAAGATTAAATAAAAATACATTATGTACTGTTCCTTTTTTAAACAGTCATGATGTGTACGTGCCAGGATATTTCTACTTTCTACGTAGGTATCAGTAAATAGTTTTAATGACGCCCTCAGGATCGATAAGCACATATGAATTGTTATCTATCTATCAGTGGTTCCCAAACTTAACTGGGCTCTGGCCCACCTAACAAAAACATTTTCTTAGGTACAATTAAATTGTTAAATACTAGAAAATCTACAGACTCTGGAATTTTAATGGAAAGGTTTTATTTATTTTCTATTTTTTTGGCATTATAGCTTTAGCATCAAGTTTAATTTTAGTTACTTTTAGTCGCTTTGTATTAAAACTCTAATAAAATCTAACAATATTATGACTAATGTTTACATATCCCCATAGGCCTATGTGACCGGACACGCATACTTAAATTAAAATATAGCGTATTTGACAAATTCCGTTTAAATTAGCAAAGAAAGTGCACGTTTATTGTGAAACAGCTCCGAGAAACGGTTGTTTTCGACTCATTTCGATGTTGTGACTCAGTATGGTGAATGAACGCGTGTACATCATTTAGTACGTCGGATTAGTCAGGTACACCACAAATAGAGTTTTAATACTTATGGAAAAAGGACATAATTTTGAATAAGTACCAAGCTATAAAATATTATGCTACTAATATTTGAATGACAGAGCGTTGGCGTTGAAAGAAGACATATGTTACCAGAGGATGTTTGTAGGTAAAATGGTTTGGCAGATTATAAAACAAAATCTATGATAAATTATTAGCATTTGGTTTTTCCAGAGAACATTGTATGAGATCGAAGAATAATAAAGATGACTATGATCTTTACATGGTCAAAATTTTGTTATATGTACATGCGACATGTCGTGGCATGCTTTGACATATTTTAATGGAGTCATTTACATTTGCATAAATAATAAAAAAAACATTCTAATTAGTACGTTTAAGTAAGAACTGATTTGAATAACGGACCCATAATTTTGAGGGTCAATGACACTACTTTTTTCACCGTTGTCCTGCTAAATCTGGGTCGAAAGGGACCGTTATTGGCCTACTGCCGAGATTTTTAGCTGTCTCTCAAGAGGCTGATAGACAACACACCTAGTTTTGTTCGTGACTCCTCGTGAGATATCTATTTAATATTGGTACAGGATTAGCACTGTTTATTTGAAGTACAACGGTTTTTTTTTGGTGATATGTAGTAGCAATCGCGTAGGTTAAATATACCCAGCAGTGAAAGTTGGTACCAGAAACTATAAAACATTTTTCGGGCCACAACACCCGCAACCGAAATAAATATTTCGTAAATCTCAATGTTTTCTCCTGTGCGGAGATCGAAGCTGCTGCCTCTCGTTCAAGCTCGGGCTCCAAAACAGCTACGTCACGGAAATATTGAAGTCAGATATTTAATATTTAAATCCACAAAAATAACATGTAGTGATAATATTTTTTATAATTATGCCGTGTTAGATATTTTTTGTTCATAGTGTGATAATTATTGGCTATATTTAAATACACCCAAAAGTCACTTATATACATAGTTCTGACCCCACACCTAGACCCGAAAGAAATATCTGGAGATCACACAAATATTTGTCTCGGTGTGGAGATCGAACCCGCACCCTCACGTTTCACAGCCGGTTTCTAACCAACTGCGCCACGGAGGCTGTCAATTCATGCACAAGGACGACGAACTTGGTATTTGAAGTGTGCAAATATTTTTTTGTTCCTTTGTTCATATACCAGTATGACGTTTAAGTTCTCATGCTAATATTAAACCCATCCGGAATGCGTACCAAGCGTCCAAATTGTTTAAATTCTTCCGACAATTGCTTTCATGATTAAGAAGTGAAAAATATTAAGGTTGTGGTCGGACTAATTCTAACAAACTTGTATGGAGGACTCTTAAAGAGGGACACTAAAAATAAATTAAATGTACAGTTAAGTTCATACCTATATTTGAATGTCTAGTATAAGGGGAAGTCAGTGGTAAAATTCCCTCACTCTCTAAGAAATCTCCCAACGCTAGGTGACTTTTGCACTGACTATGGGAGACTGTCAACAAAAACTTTGTGGTCATTAAGTTTTTCCAAATTAAATGAAATAATAAAAACGATTAGTTGCGAGTAGACGATTTTCCCAGAAACTGGAAACTTCGAGAAAAAAAATATTTTAATACAAATACTTGTATACGCTGTAGTCTATATTGCCTGGTTTTTCTCTCTCTATCCGGTATGAATTTCCGCCCGGTGCAATATATTGAAAAGCGCTGCTTTTTTTCATTTTTTACCTAGTGCCAGGTACGCTTTGATTTTCTATTTTTTTGCAACGTGGAATGAATGGTGCGCTGGCTTTGTCGGAAACCGAATATACGCATATTGGAACGTGGCCTCTTAGTGAATAGTACCTACCTTTCGCTGACTTTTATTAACGTGACACGAAAAATTTGGTACGAAATTTCAACAAATAATGGTATACAGGGTATATCAAGACCGCGACCGAAAACGAAGCCAAGTGGTAGTATTACTGACTTCAGACACAACGCAACTAAAAATTTTGCTAAAACAATCGACAATTTTTTTTTATTTTTTTACTTATCGTCGTATTTGGGTGATATATACATAGTTTTCCTAAAATAATGATGTACACCTCTTTATTTTTAAATACGCAATGGTACCTAAGGGTTCAAATTAGTATTTTCGCAAAAACTAGGTATTTACCACCCAAACACGACGATTTTTAAAAAATTCTAAAATAATATCTGTGAGTGTTTTGGCGAAATTTTTATTTGCATCGTGTTTGGGACCATTAAAACTACCACCTGGCTTCGTTTTCGGTCGCAGTCTTGAGATACCCTGTATAAAATAAATAATGGAAAGTGTATATGTATATATGTTTTTTAATTTAAGGTAAACGAGCTAGCGGCCCGCGTGATGGTGAGCGGATTCCGGTGCTCATGGAATCTACTTTGCCAGGGGCACGGACAAGCCGCTACCTACCAGAGGAGAAAAGAAGGAGGATAAGATTAGAGGAGGAAGGGAGCGGTCGTTGGGCCTCCCGCCATCTCTCTCCCACCCAAATATATGATTTAAAAATTAAATATATTTATAAAACAAACTATGAATTGACAAACAATAGCTAACTACGTTTAATGTTATAGGGATATGGTGACAAATGAAGACACCCTTAAACTTACTTGTCGTTTTCTATCGTGGATTTAATAAGCACCACAGTGTAGATACCACAAAAATGTCAAGTTTCTACCAACTGAGCTACGACAATAAGACACTATTTCTCGTAGATCGATATTAAAACTCATTACAATCTGACAACAATACTACGTAGCTAGACACCTAGTAATAAAAACATATTTTTGTTTTTTTCAGTGGTTAACTGTAGCTACTTAATAACGTTTACGTTTAATTTGAATAACCATTTCTTCCCATTTTCTTCGTTTTCTGGAGCAGTGCACAAGATGCCGGCGGTGTAAGGTGAGGATGATTCTGCAAAATGTATGTTTTTTGGTCTAGGGCACCTAAAAATCGCTCATAGCTTTTTCGCGACACAAAACAGTTATCTTAGTTTGGATCGGGGCTATTATATGTGTGACGGTGAGATGTAAATTATTTCTTTATTTTAATATACCGACGACTGATATGAAGGCATAGTGTGCACTAAACTTCATACCTACAGTAAGGATGAACATTTCGGAATTTACAGACCCTCGTAAAAAGGTCTGACGATGAGAGAGTGCAATGGCTTGTAACTAACATTTTTGAGGAAAATTTTGTACTCACTTCTGCATTGGAATGACTGTTACGATTCAATGGAATTATGTACATGTTTTTCGTATGTTGTTGTTATAAATACAAATAATTTAAGGATACTACTATTCACTGCCTCGTTGCTGTATTGTACTACGGTATGATGGCAAAGTTGAGGTCTCGGGTTCAAGTCCCGGGTCGGGCAAACTGATATTGGATTTTTCTATTCATAATCAGCCTGGAGACAGGAATTTGTGCTCGATATGGCGATAGGTTCGCCCCTATCACATCGTGGGGCGGAAAATACAAGGCGAAACGTGGGTGTCCTGGTTGCACCACTGCCTACCCCTACTGAGTTTATGTACTCGTATGTATGCACTATTGAAATTAATCCTACCTTATTTTGATAGTTACTTATGCAAACTCGACGTTGTTTATTTTAATATCTTTCGCATCATAGTCGATGCGTTAACATAATTTATGATGCAGTTGAGTTTATTAAAAAAGTTATTTTAAGAAATTAGCTTATGCTTAAAACGTTTGTAATGCAGAATTATAAACTAGTTTTGTTTATTTTATGTAACACTTTTTATTATATTATTATATGACATATGTTTTTTCCACTTGTGTTTCGATAACAATGAAAATTAGACAACAATATAAAATTAAGCCTGTATACAATTTTAACCTTTTTGTGAACATATCTTGAAGAGAAATAATTTAAAGATTGCAGGGAAGGTGTAATGAACGTGCTCTACCACTCTTTTTTTTAATTCATATTGAAAAGGACTTTATAGCTAATGCGATTATGTCGCCCCACTCTTAATTTGTGAAGCTTTTAGTCGAGTTTCCAATGACGTGATAGTGTTTGATACTTTCCTGTTTTGATGAATATTACTGCTTCAAAACTAATTCTCGTTGACCTTTCCGGTTTCCCCGATGCTATTTATTTAATTTGATAAAAATAATTTGAATATTTATTCAACTAATCAAATCTCATTAAAGTACAAGTGGTCATATCACGCGCAATTACCAAATAATAAATAAATACACACTAAGATCCAGTCTTGTGTCGTGGGTTACAGGAACTACGAGAGACTTTTCGGTCTCACAAACACCCAGACCCGGATACTTGTGGTTTACACAAATATATGTCTCAGTGCGGGGATCGAACCCGCGGCCACCTGTTTCATAGCCGACGTCTAACCAAAATTGCACCGCGGAGGCTGCAAAAAAAACCTCAAAAAAATATTTGTGTTTTAACCGCTTCATTTGTAGCTTTAATGACCTACCTCAAGGCTCTACGATTTACGCGTCTAGTTCATATTAGCATACTAACTAAGTAATTTATACCTCCCGCTTTGCAGCCCCATTATAGATTGTTTACTAAATAATATTATTGTTTCTATCATGGATGCTGACATCTGCAAACAAACATTTCGTAACATTACGTTAGGAATAGGAACGTTTCCGCGCTATGCATTGAAGTTATGTAACAGCCGACGCAGCTTTTCTCTATTTATCTACAATAATGATTGATCTACGTAATAAGAGAATGTGGACTTGTTTACATTCGTACGCATTTGGGCCACCTTGTACTGAAATACGAGACTTACATTTTTACGAGATATCGAGGGCGCTAGGTGTAATTTGTTGACCAAGTGCTGTAGATTATTGCTTGCTTCTCAGTTTTAGCTGTTTGATAAACACGTTCTGTTTACGTTATTCATGTTTGTATTACGTGAAAAACTGAAAAGTAGGCATTTATACTTCGTAAGATAAAAACATTTCGATAAAGGAGATTTACCTAAAGCATTGTAGGTGTAGGTATTTGAAATCTCGATTCAGCACGTAGGCCCTAAAATTGTACTTATTGCTGGTTTATTCTCGACCAGAAATGCAACGATTTCGGTTAAATTTCGCCAGTGTTAGAATCTCCTATTAGAAGTAAAGCTATTTTTAACAACGACCTATGATACCCTTTGCCTTTAAGAACACTTTAAGCCATCGGTTCCAGTTGGAACCTTCTGAAAAATACAGTTGTTATTAGGTCTCCTGAGAGCGTCTCTAAGTGGCTCGAAAATTCTTCTTCTGGACTGGTCACTGGTTTAATAAAATCTATCCGTCCACCAATCGGCATTGCCAATTACTTGATGGGCTAAACTTCAGATTTAAAACCTATTTTAGTCATTGAATGTTTTGTCTTCTTCGCTTAAACTGAAATCTAAAGTCATTAGAAAGGGACAAAACATTCGATAACTAAAATGGGGTTTTAAATCTGTCTATGAATAAGGCCGCAAGTCTTTAAACTAATGTGATAAATGTGACGACTGACTATGTGCAAATGTAGACAGATAATGTCTTTATAATATCTAGAATTATTTCAGGAAGCTTAGCTTTTATAGTCGTAACTATATGCGCAGACATAGATACGCTGTCTGTGTATAAATGTACCTAGAAATATTTCAGGAAGCTACTAAAATAGTCAGAGATCAGTTCCAATTTCTCCTGAATCTAAGCAGGTGCAGGTTTAAAATAACTACCAGTTACCTGTTTAATGTCACTGGGTAATGAATTCGGAAAGCGACGAGAATATTCGTCGCGTCCCACTTTCAGTATTTATTTCTAAGGCCAGACTAGATCTATTAAGTAGGAGAATTGATAGAACAACTGACAATCAATAAATTGGAATAATTTGCATTATTGTCGACGTTGTAAGTCCTTGGCTGCAATTCGTGGGTCATTGGTAAGTAAACAGTTGCGTGTATTTGTCTACGTAAGTAGTTGAGATTTTGAAAAACATTATTATTATTAATAACCAATAAATCAAGGAGACGTAGACTTGTCCCGTAATAAAATATTACATCGTGCTTCCTGGGTATCAGAAGCTACGAGGCTCCTTGTTCTCATAACATTCAGACCCTAAAAAGACAAGTTACATAAACATTTATCTAGCTGTCTTGTGCAGGTCGTCTCGCCATCTGGCCAGAGGACGTCCCACGCTAAGCAGCAGACCGGGCTCTGTGGCGTACTTTGGGAGAGGCCTATGTCCAGCAGTGGACTGCAACGGGCTCATGATGATGATGATTATGAAACATTTACCTTGTTATGGGTTTGGAAACCGTGGACTCTCTATTCACAGTCAGGTCCTTAACTAATTAGATTAGACTGCCAACTTAACGTTCACCAAAGTTGACTTACCAAATTGTGCCCACTTGACTTACCATTATCAATCATTACTTAAAAAGTTGCTAATCTGTTGTTGAATATTTAGATGTATCTTATAATGCGTTGCCATTCTATAAGGGTGGTTGTGTTTTCGAAGTTCGCGTTTCAGGTTTATCCTGCGTATATTTCTCCAAGGAAAAAAATAAATACACCCAACAGTCACATACATAGTCCTGACCTCACATTAAGAAAAATTAAGTCTTGTGCCGTGGGTATCAGATACTACGACAGAGTTTTTGGTCTCACAAACAAACCAGACCCAAGACAAATCGGTGCGGGGACCGAACCTGCAGCCTCTAATTTCACAGTCGGCGTCAAACCAACTGCGCCACGGAGGCTGTCGAGGCTGAGATATTATATCTGTACTACTGCATAAACCAGTAGAAGCATTTTATTGAGGACCTGGTTAAGGCTGCAGGAATTCGCTGGATGCATGCCGCTTCCAACAGGTCGACGTGGAGATTCATAGGGGAGGCTTTTTAGCAGTGGTCTTCCTCTGGCTGAAGAAAGAGAGAGCATTGTATTCACTTTGTGGCAGTATAAAAACAGTTGGTACTAAAAAGATAACAAAGAATGACTTATTCCACATGTGGGACTTTTGCAGAGCCATGATGTCATATGTTTTGGGTAAGAAATATTACTAAATATAATATAGGACACAGAAAGGAAAATATGTGTTCACAAACCACAGATTGATAGCGGTCTCTGTTCCATGTCCAGTTGCAGTCATTTATTTGTAGTGGATTTTACGTTAATAAATAAATAATAGTTTATATAACGTAGGATTGGTAAACATTAATACGCCACGAGACAATATCGTGCACAAGCTTACGGTAAAATCTAAGTTTAGAAGTAAAGAAAGCATATATTGCACTGAATTTAACCGACAAATCAGAAGTCGAAGGTTCGAGCACAAATTACTTTAACAAGTTACGAGTAAATTCAGAGTCCATTATAATCGATATCACTGAACATCGACAGGAGATCTGCGTTCCCGAAACGCACTACACAAATAATAGATAAGGTACATACTATTGTATCAGTCCTATGCTTGTCTTTGTCGAATCCCACCTATGATATAATGATATCATAGATACATTCATCGATCTATAAAGAGAAACTCATATAAAACTAACCTTCACTCCTTAGATCTCCAGAAGAATCACAAAGATATGTAAACTTCATCAGCATGCAATAGGTTAGCATGGACTTATCTTCTCAAACGTACAGGAGGCCAGTATCAAGCAGTGGGGATTGACTGAAAAAGAAGCGACATTTTCTGTACACCCTTTTTTTTAACGACGCAATGGTACGCAAGGGTTTTTAATTATTATTATGGCAAAAAACTATGTACACCCAAATACGATGTAAAGTAAAACGTAGGTAAAAAATCCAAGAAAGCATCGCTTTTTTTTTTGCGAATTTTTTTATGCAACGGTCTGAAGTCCCCAAAACTACCACCTATACCAACTGTCGCTTCACGTCGAATTCATGTGTGACAGTGGTTCCGAACCGGACGAGCGTGCCCATTCATGCCGAGTCGTGGCTGCCAGCCGCGTGGCTCTACCACATCTAAAAGTAAGTAATTTATTTACATTTGACTGCCTCGGTGGCGTAGTTGTATTACGGTACGGTTACAAAGCTGAGGTCTCGGGTTCGAGTCCCGGGTCGGGCAAAGCGATATTGGATTTTTCTATTCATTATCAGCCCGGAGTCAGGAATTTGTGCCCGATATGGCGATAGGCTCGCCCCCTATCACATCATGGGACGAAACATACAAGGCGAAATGTGGGTGTCCTGGTGGCGCCTCTGCCTACCCCTTCGGGGATAAAGGCGTGAGTTTATGTATGTATGTTATTTACATTTCGTTTCTGTTTTAAGAAAGATTTTCTTTCTTTCAGTCTCTCTCTCCTTTCAGCCACAAGAAGTGCACCGCTGAACAAGCATCTCCACGGAACTCCATAATGACCTGTTGGAAGCTTCAGGTAAGCTTAAGAGCACAAAAATATTGAATCGCAGGAAAACTGAAAATTAATATATCTATTATTCGTATCTCTACAGTCCTTTACCACTGCTGGACACAGGATCATAGCATGTTGGTTCAGTTTAAACTCGATTTGTACAAAGTACTTATTCAGTAAAATTAATAACTTCACCTAAACATGTTTGCAGAAGCAACCACGTCAAAAATTAAAATAATTATCGACCATAAAATATAAATTAGGACAGCGGCTTAAAAGTTTCCTCTTTGTACTAGAGCTTGCGGAAAATATGTAGACGTTAATTAAATTACTACTTTCCTTTATTAGCTGGCTTGGGATGGATGGAAGAAGCCGAATATCGTGTTCTATAGTGGCATATGTTCAGCTATCGAGTGTTATAAGGTGATCAAGATATTTTTGACCTGCGTTATCCCGGCCAGTGCCAGGGGCTGTTTGTCTCAACCTGCGCCGTTTCGCTCAGTCTGTGGTATCGGTTGTAAGACTATTGTACCTCATATCTTCTTTGATTACAGATGTAAAGGCAGCTCTTCTTTAGCCGACATAAGGGCCTGGACCCTGCTATGTTAACCAGCCAGGCGTAATTTGATGATGAAAGATATTCGTTAAATTGAATTCCGTATTCGTAGAATCGGAATTCGCACTTGAAAAAAGCACCTACAATACACACGTAAACATAACTTGGGACATTACTAACGAGTAAAAAGTGGCGTGATGTGTAACACGCATGTATATCAGTTTGCAGAAGTCGTAACATGATGGTTTCAACCACGTGTTGCGTATTATCTGCATCGAAGAATACGTAATTGGAACCTAAATGTACTATGAATGATTCACTCACGCATTGTAACGTAAACTTCATTCACCTGACTCGTTACTACAAATTACCTACTGTGCAATCTTGTTTCAAACGATATTGCTCTTTAATACTATTGATATAAAGCTTACGAATGTATTGTTCGATGGTATTACATAAATTGTTGATGAATTGTGTTTTTCTGTGGAACTGGGTCAATTATTTGGTAAACAATCGATTAGTATAAACAATTTGATCGATTCTGGAATCGATAATGATTCCTGTAAAGAGCAGGTACGCGTGCGCGGCGGTGCCAAGCTGTCTGGTCCGATGTTTCTAACGAAATGTGGTAGACATTGTTCTCTTACTAAGAAATAATCACAGACCGTCTGTGGAAGCAAGTAAGGAAGCGAAATGAAGAAAACATGTATATTTACAAACAAAATTTACATAACAAGTATGATGAAATGTGACTTTCTGCTATAGATTCCCAGAGCACGTACAGCCTGTTTTATTTTTGTTTTCTCTGAGCTTAGCTGATTGAGTCAATGACGATGTCGAACACAGAAAACTGTAGCTGATGAAAGATGGCTTATGAGTTGTAAATTAATAATTACTATAATCGTGGCCATCACAAATAGGGAGTTACACGGTCAGATTGCCGATTGCAAGAATTCGTCGTAATTAGAGATCTTTTTGGATTTAATACGGTGTTGGTAACGTGTTGAATCGGATAAAACCAGAAGCTGCCTTTACAATTTTTTCCAGATGAACACGATATATATTATTAGGGATAAGTCCAATAAAGTCCAGTTATTTATTTCTCCCTTTTTTACATTTTACACATATAATAATAAATAATAATTGTATTATTACCACTCTAATTAATCTTCTACATTTCTTTATACGTCCTTAGCGATCCGGCTCATGTTGAATTAGTCGCTAGTTATTTATTATTCACTTACCGTTTCCTGATTATTGAAGCTTATAAGACGAAAGCTCGACGACCGTAAGAGAAGGAATAAAGATGGATGAATATTGAATAAACATAATGCCTTCAGCTATCTCGACGACTAAAGGTATAGTCAGCCAATTTACGTCGTAATGACAAATAGTGTAACATACGTTAACCATTTTAAATTAGATGAAATCAAATTAGCTTTCCGACAGCTTTGGCATCAGGTAGACGGCAGGTTGCAAAATTGTAGTTGTAATCTTTTACAACATGGATAAAAAATATGTATTGGTTCGACTCAATCCCAATAATGTGTAATTTCGGTATAAGAGTCTATCTACCTGGATTGTAGGCAGGAATTTCTGATATCCACGAGTCATGCCATAGGATGTACTCACTACTCAGGCAGGAACCATACTATGTACGCAACATATATAAATTTGTTTTCTTAGAAGTGTTTGTTAAACTGTAATGATTTTCGGGAAGTGAAATACTATGCTGTACGGCGTCTGCGACGTGAATCACGTATTCATTTAATTATTCTGATTAGCTAGCTTTGATGTAAAAACTATTTGGTTGCATAAAAATATTTACAATTTACTATGACTAATATATGATGTTTTCTTGGTGTAATCGTTTAATTGGGACGATTAGTAGCAAAGTACATGATTACCGTCAATAATGATCTAAAACACGGAGGGGGTAAAGTGATTAAAAACTGATGAATGAAGAAAAGGTTATTGAGATTTCAGCAACTTCATTTACCGAATGATACAAATCAGTAAAGCCGATGCATTACATCAGTTTCCTATGGGACAGTGGTGCCATCCCAGTCGAGGTGGGCTATTCCTATAATAGTTTATGTTGAGTAGAGCGGTGCTCTACCACTTTGGAATGTCTTTTTACATAATATTCAGTGATAAATCCTTGAAGTATTTTTCTCTCTGTCAATGTTTACGAGCGCTTTCCTAAATTTAGAATTTCCCAAATATTAGCAGTCAAAGAAATATAATTATAATTAACTTAAATTATCTTCGTTATAGGCGTGTCGTCGTTAACCTATAAAACCTTCATTTTTATTGTAATTTTTATTGTACAATATTTTTGTGATTCCCAGTCTCTATAATTTCATCCGCCATCTTGGAACTCAGTTTCAGGCAAGTTAAATAATGATGCTAATGAATATCATTTCAACAATGCGGCATTCACATATAATGACACGATTAATTTGAGCTCTCACATGCCACTTGATATTGCAAAGCTGATATCATAAGTTTGCTACAGCCGATTTAGGACAACGAGGTCGCCGCAATTAGTTCAAGGAGATAAAAATTGTCTATTCATTTGGGTCATTTGGTTCTATTTTTAGTGCGGAAATATAGCCTTGATTGACGTTAATCTAGTTTATTACTATTTTATTATTTATATTATGAGGGAGGTTTGGTATTCGGTCAGAAGAAAGACGTTGTGAAATAGGTTTAAAAACACAATGAGGATTAGATATGACTATACAGGGTATATCAAGACCGCGACCGAAAACGAAGCCAGGTGGTAGTTTTAGCGGCTACAGACACAATGCAACTAAAAATTTTGCAAAATAAGCGACGGATTTTTTTTTACAATTTTTTAAAAATCATCGTTTTTGAGGGGTAAATACCTAGTTTTTGCAAAAATAGTAATTTAAACCCTTACGTACCATTGCGTATTTAAAAATTAAGCGATGTACGTCATTATTTTAGAAAAACTATGTATTTCTAAAATAATCACACAAATACGACGATATGTAAAAAATAACAAAAAAAAATTGACGATTTATTTTTGTAAAATTTTTACTTGCATTGTGTTTGATATCACTAATACTACCTCCTGGCTTCGTTTTCGGTCGCGGTCTTGATATACCCTGTATATAGATTGTAGAGGCTTTGCTGTTCTTAGACCGCCTACTGCAACTTGTGTCAGCCAAGATCTGTGGAACAGGCAAGCAAAGATTGGACATCGAGCTCCGGAGCTTGGTAAATGGCGATTGCGGAGTCACTTTAGGGACATTAGTTTGTATTTAAGCTGCATTGAAATTTTTGTAGCTGTAGTCTTCGCTTTAGTTTTTAAATTTGGTCAAACATCAAAGAAACCTCATATAGTGTAATAGGGCAGATCTGTACAAACGTGACTTGCTTTATTCATGATTGTTAAATACCTATAGTGTATTGTTAACGACATTAAGGCTTGTATATGTCTATAGTGTGTAATTCATATTTATTTATATATTTCCTCATGTTAATATATAATATGATATAACTGCTGATTTAATAACAATGGTGTTTGTGTTAAGGATACTTACATCTTAACATACCAATAAATATAAAATAATGTAATAAATATGTACTGTCTCATTGCGAAACTACATAATTTCCTGCAAGCTGAAAAATATTTTAAGGTCAACGACTCTAAATAACAGGAAATTTTATTTATATTATTATGTTTGTAAATGTTGTATTTATAATGAATCTCATAATAATATCCTCCTTTTAGTAATCATATTCTTTTGTTATTTTGTTATTCAATGTTACATTATTTTCCAAAAATAAAATAAAACTTATGAGTTTTATACATACTAACCACAGGAGGGCGCTACTGTTTATAAAGCTTTTAATGGAATATGCATTTTAAAAGCCTTGTTACCGAACTCGTGAATTAATCGATAACCTTTATCACACGAAACAAGAGTTATTATAAGTGGGGTCGGGAAAATGCATGTGACGGTTGTATGTATAAATTTGTTTATAAGGCACAAAAACCACTGCTGAATTTGCATGGTGCAGAGAGAAAATCAGTAGGCGCAATGTCGCAATTTTCGCAAAGTAACAAAAGCTTATAAAGATTAACTTGAAAATAGAACGCTATGTTTATTGATACACATTAAAAAGTACCTATTAAATACGTTTTTGAAAAAAAAAATCTGTTGTGATAAAGGATTAAGTGTAATTTAGATAAGCGCTTGACTAAGACGCCTTTAAACTGCTCAGCATTCATAGCAGCGAGAACACAAACAGAAAAGTTAGCAGAGACCTTATTTAAACAGATGTTTCATATTTGGACAAAAGCATTGTTATATAACAGAAAAATCGAGAGGGTTGCCTGATAGTCATGTAACGCCTGCACAAAAACAAGAGCAATATTACTTGAAATTTATTTTTACTACCAATCCATGGCACTCTATGCGCTCGGAACTCGGAACTCGGAAACTTAGACGTACTCAGTTATCACTGTATAATATTTTCTTCAAATCGGAACAACAAGAGTTTTTTGAAATCTGCTGCTGACATAGTAATGTCAAGCCATAGTAATGCCTTTGGATTTGACAGTTCTCACCCTTTTCCACGCAGGTATTTATTGATATTGAGGAAGCTTTTTGTCTTTATAGCAGATCCTACAGGGCCTTTGGACAATAGGCCATATTTGTAACTTTTTATATACAAAATTGCTATACTGATGTATAATGCATGTTGTTTATTTAACAAAACTTGAATCCTAAAATCAACGTAGTTTCTTTATTTCATGAATTTATTTTCTTATGAAAATTCTTTAGCTACGTATTAAATCGTTATTTTTGCCGTATTCGAAATAGTAGGAGTTTGTTTATATGTATAGACGCCTGCTATATTTAATACCGCAAATTTAAATAGCGGTAACAAGTTGTAAATAAATATATTTCAATGGGCGGAATTATTTCCATGATATACTTGAACAATGATATTTTAAATAGATTTTAGATTTTGTCTCATACTTTGACACAGCTTTACTTATTAATTTCTTTTGTGAACTTTGACAAAATTGAAATCAATCATTGAAAAAGAAAGTTAAACTAAGCTTCATAAGATATTTTTTATGAAAAAGAAAACTAAAATAACTTTCTTTTTCATCATTTAGTTCTTACAACGGAATTTAAGCTTGTTTCTTCTTATATTACCACTAATATGATTTATTTTTGTTTGCTTAATGATAATGGATTTGATTATAAGTAGGTACTAGTTTGTAAGAAGTTACTAATCTACTTATCTTTTAAAAAAATAGGCGGGGCTAAGCGGAGGCATAAATGTAAACAAGTAAAAAAAAACATAGTCTTGTATTGGAAAATAAACATAACGCAGGCTCTATACATTTAATCTAAACCAGTTTAATGCTATCTTAGATTTACGCGAATGTTACACATTGAAATAAAACTATTTTTTACCGATTTTTATCGCGTTTTTGGTTTAATTTTTACATTTTTTAACTTCCGATTGGTTTACAGCTTTCAAAACTGTAATAATTAAACCAAATTCACGATAAAATCCGTAAAATTTAGTTTTATTTCCACCACCAGTTTTTTATTTCCACTGGGATTAATACCGGGTATATCAAGACTGCGACCGAAAACGAAGCCAGGTGGTAGTTTTACTGGTTGCATACACGATGCAAATAAAAATTTCGCCGAAACAGTGACAGATATTTTTTTAGATTTTTTAAGAATCATCGTGTTAATGTGGTAAATACCTAGATTTTTGCGAAAATAGTAATTGAAACCCTTACGTACCATTGCGTGTTTAAAAATAAAGAGGTGTACATCATTATTTTAGGAAAATCATACATATATCACCCAAATGCGACAATAAGTAAAAAAATACAAAATAGAGCTGTCGATTTTTTTACTTGCATTGTGTCTGAAGTCACTAATACTACCCCCTGGCTTCGTTTTCGGTCGCGGTCTTGATATACCCTGTATAAACAGGAATGATATCTTCTAATTCCCTGGTTTCACGCTCCTGGTTTAATAACGGGAAATTACACCAGGTATGTCTGTATCACTTAAGCGGAATTCCACTTCTTTAATTGGAGCGGGTTAGTGCGCTTTGTAATTCAATTGAATGAAAGGATGCGGGTTTGAGTCTCAAATAAGAAGTTAATTCTGTTTCAAATAAAATAATATTGCTAAATATACATACATACATAAACTCACGCCTATTTTCCATACGGGGTAGGCAGAGGTGCTACCAGGACACCCACGTTTTGCCTTGTATTTTTCGCCCCACCATGTGACAGAGAGCGAGCCTATCGCCATATTGGGCAGAAATTCGAAATCTAATTATTACCTGCTTTACCCGACCCGGGATTCGAACCCGAGACCTCAACGTTGTAACCGTATCGTAGTACAACTGCGCCATCGAGGCAGGGAAATAAAATAATATCGCTGAATATGACTGTGGATTATCCAATTATTATAAAACATATAGACATGTGGCGTGAAAAGTGAAATAAATAACGATTTGTAACTTAGTGTGATGTCATGAGTGACTGTTGGGTTTATATATTTATTTATTTATGAATTATCTACTCAATAATTAAGCAACAATTACGGAACATGTGATATTGACACAGACCTACTCCAAATTGCGCCATTTCACCCGTTTGGCTTGTCGTAATTTGGAGCAGGTCTAAGTCCGGCAGAGGAAAATAAAAGGCTGATGATGAGGCATACGGGAAATACAATATGCCCAATAATATTCTGGCATAATTTTCTGGAGTGGCTGGATAATTATCTATCACCTATCGGTACTCTAGATAGAGTTCAAGTGTACTTATTACTTAGCAGTAAGTACATTGCAATTACGGCGCACAAACATGAATTATACATGTATAAGCAAAAATCGTGTATATCATTGTCTTTTTACCAACCATACATCGTGTTTCTCGAATTAAAAATATCTCAAACACCTGCACTGAAGCAAATTTGATCCAATGATATTTTTTTCTGAGTTTGCATTACCGAAAAGCCCCTGTTTTTCTATACGAATGATACTATGCCACAAATGGTACTGTGATGTTGAGACTTAGGACTATCTTGTGTATTCAATAAGTACCTACCTATATTATTCGGACTTTTTATTTCTCAATGACGTCAACGATAAAATTCTACAAGCTAGAAATATACTAACTACAGAATGACCTAAAAACGTCCCTGTAATATGAGATATCTGATCCTAGGGCTGCAATTGAGACAAACGACATCATTGAAGGGAAATGTTCCTTCTAGCTTCATTTATTGGAATACTTGGGTAAGTTTATCTGCAAGGAATGATTAATATAAACAGTTCATAGTCGATTGTGCAGCGGAATACATCACAGTGGTATTTCCAAAAACAACAAACAGAAAACACAAACCACACTAAACTGACAATATTATATTCTATATTAAATAAAACACTCTAAAAACGGCCAGTTTCAAAATATAGTTTGTATTCTTAACAGATAGTTCATAATTTTATTGCTTATCACGTTTTCTGGCAAGACAATGCGCCTGATTGTAAGTGCCGTGCAATTTGCAATTCAAACCGAATTTCCACTGGCGCGGCGAGAGTACGTTGCACACATTATTGTGATCGAAATAAAATAAAGACAGACTCCAAACACGATAGATTTACGTAGAACATTATGATAGGTTCAACCACCGTGTAGTCATTGAGATTTCAGAATATGGTCATTGTCATTGTTCTAAAAGTAGTCAAGTTTACAAAGCAATGTACATTAGAAAACTATTTCAACATTTTTTCTAAATAGATTGTATATTCCTTTATAATAAAACAAAAGATAATCTCGTGTAGCCTGGCACGTGAATGCTAATTAAAGCTAAAACGAGGTGTCAATAAAATGCATTAATTACATCCATAAACATATATTTGTTTTCATACAATGCAAAGTCCGCGTGAACGGCTTGTTTCGAATATTTTTAGCACCTCTGACATCATTTTTACAGAGATGAATCGTAACAGCTTTCTCGCCAAAAATATTGGCGTTGGCACGCGACCACACGCCTTCGATCATATACTGGTTTGTGTCAAAATTCTTGCTCCGAAAATTGTTAAATGGAATGTGCAGTTTTAATCTATCAGAAAATACGCGTGGAGCACTGCTGAAAATATACCACTTGTGGCGAAGCATGAGGATAATGATACTATAAAATCTTTTTACCTTCTATCGTTCTTGCTCCTTGAGTGATTTTAACGTAATAGAATAAATAGGTAATGTGGCTATTTTCCTAATTTGGCTCGACAGTGATCAAAATACATTAGACGTGAAATTTCATTTTTATTTTATTTTATTATATTTGGGTGGCTCACAGCTATCAATAGCAAACGAACATAATATATATGACAAATCGTATACAAAGGATAGCCAATTAGGAGCTACCGCAGATAGAATTGAGATGGCAAGTTCATTGCAATTGAAATAGAGTGTACACTAGACAGAGATTGGTAAACCAATCAGCATCTAACGGCTAACCGTCTAAAGCTACTACCATCGGCATCATCCTATCAAGGAAGTGTTGCATATAAATTATTAGATCAAGATTGTAGTTTCAAGACCTTCTACGACTGGTTCATTAGTCTCATGGCAGCGTAACTATCTGGACTTACTGAGTCCGTGTGCCTTAGTTGTTGTATGTTTTTTTCATGTGTGGCTTGTGATTTCAGCTTATGCCCGATATGGCGATAGGCTCGCCTCTGAGTCACGTCACATCGTGGTTGCGTACTAATCTCTGCGATATGCAGGTACGGCTACTGCCACCTCCGCTCCCCCGCCGAGGCCATATGGGCCCGTGAGCCTTCTATCAAATATAGAATGCTGAAACTTGTGGAAAGTTAACACATAAATGACAGCCTCCGTCACTCCATGGCGCAGTTGGTTAGACGCCGGTTGTGAAACGAAACGCTGCTGGTTCGATCCCTGCCCCGAAATAAATAATTGTGTGAACCACAGGTATTTGTTTCAGGTCTGGGTGTTTGTAAGATCGAAAAGTCGTAGTTTCTGATACCCACGACACAAGACTCGATCTTAGTGTGGGGTCAGGACTATGTGGGTGTATATATTTATTTAAACATGATCATTTACCCTTAGACATTATTAACAAATCACCTCAAGTCCGCACCACAGCCCCTTATCACCTCATCAATAGAAGCGCTTTACAAACTGACTACAACAGGTTCTGTGGAGTTAGCTGCCCGGTACTAGCACAACACGCAGCCAAGTGGGCAAGGCAATGGATTCCTGCGCTCCGGTCGATTGCATCAATTACTTAATAGACGCATGCGGGTACACTTACACATAATAAATACTAAGATAAGGTATTGAGCCGATCTAAATTTATTCATTTATAAGGGCGGACCGATGAGTGTTTATCTTTTATACATATCATAAAAATGTAACTGATCGATGTCTGTACATGGACGATATATAAAAAAAAACTATTATGAGGGGACTGTATTAACGTAATAGAACCAAATCTCAGAAACGGCTTAACCAATTTCGTGATAGCTAACACACATTTTTAAACTATTATTTATTTATCCCGAAAAAATGCAGTGTTCCTGTAAACAAGGAATTCATCAAGGATGAGCACGGAATTCATATATATTTGTTACTCTTTCAAACTGAAATGGATGGGATGGGACAGGAGAGGACAGGATAACCTACATGCGTCGAGTGAAGGTATAAAATGAGACCAGGCGGGACAGGACGGGAAAAACAGTTTAGAGGACGGCAATCATATTGAGTTCAAATACCTATATTTTTTTCAGTTTTTTTATTATTTTGATTGTTGCAGATGATAGATACAATCGCAACTTGATAGTTTAAAATTATTGAATTAAATGTCACATCAAAACTTTCACATATTTTATTAATTTATTTATTTATATGAGATACGAGTAATAATCGATCCTGTAAAAATCTACGTAATTAAAAAATATCCAGAGTTAACTACATCAACGAATGACTTTGATTTAGGTACACACGAACTGCTGAGGCGATACCCTATATGTAGTCTCAATTAATATCCTCAAGGCTTTAGGTACCACTCGATATATTCCCTTGAATATACCAGTGTTTTCTTCTTATAATAGTCTGTAATTATTCTGGTCAGCAAGGCGGTAGTTTCAATAATCCAGTCGCATAGTGATGGCTCGTAAAGATACTGAAGATGCACTCTTCTAAGTCATGTTTCCCGTTTCCGTGCCTATCTTAAGACTTCTACGAGATCATACTTTTAATTACTTATTGATCTAAGAATATGTTTGAGTTTCGGAGAGACTTAAATGTTGGACTATTTAGAATCAGTTCCTTCGATTAGTTAGAAAAAAACATTATTATAAGCATTGTAATAATGCAATGTTTTTTACCGATTGGTCGTTTCAATTTGATTTTTGTAGTAGATAGTTATTTATAAAAAAATCTTAGAGTGGAGTCAGGACTATGTATTCGTCTGTTGGGAGTGTTTAATATTATTTATTTATTTAAAGAAATAACGTGAAGTCCTAGAGAGATGTCTATTGTCTACGCAGTTCGCAGCAGTTTCCGTGGTGCTAGTAAATTCGCTGGCTATGTAACGAGAACTGTTGGTTGAACCCAATAGTTCATATTTATTACATATTTACATATTTATTTATATCTCTACGTATTTGTTTCGGGACTGGGTATTGTGAGACTGAACATTCTTATAATTTTCTAATACATGGCATAAAAGGATGTTACCTGCGAAATATAAATATAGTAAAATAAATAAATACACCCAACAATCGCATACATAGTCCTGACCTCTGACCCCACACTAGGATGGAGTCTTGTGTCGTGAGTGTTTGAAACTACGAGAGACTTTTCGGTCTCACAAACATCCAGCCCCAATACAAATACCTGTGCACAACACAAATATTGCAGTAATTATGTATATTTATAACCGACGATGACTATTTAGAACCAGATCATCCTCTAACTCGTTTATCGACCGTCGTATAAGGAAACCTTTATCAATGCCTTTACTTTAAAAAATAACATTTTAATACTCAGATTATCACCTCGATCTCCGGTTTCATTGTTCATTTGCTTGAATTCCGCATCTCCAAATGCCAGATGTTGCTATAAGTTCCTATATTTTATGTCTTTAGACAGGATCGTACGCATTATCAGTAGGGCTACCTAAATTGGGCATAGATAATAAACAATACATTTTTGGGATAAAATAATTGGTAGGTACATTAAAACAATGTATTTTGAGTAGCGACTGGAATCCTGGGGCACACCGGAGTCATGTTTATTAATCAATAGAATAGATTGTCTATCGTAAATTCACCAATACATAAACGGTGAAGGCAAACATTACGAGGCAGCCTACTTACCATAGAGATTTTTACAATAATTTCAACTAACCGTTTATAAGCTAGCGTGGTAGATCGTGTTACTTCTCCCAATCGAGCTCTTGATTGTAGAGGATTTCCTTGCCCAGCAATGGGTATATATAAATTTACCTTATAAGGGGTTTATTAAAGATAGTTTCTTAAGGACACACTGTGCATTGGCTGGATAATCCAGCTAAAAGAGAAGTACATGGCAGCCCTAAGTTAACCGAGTGGCGCATCCGTGCTAGAAATCAAATGGAGCGATCTTTCGCCGGAATGTTTACGTCATCTTAGCTCTGCTTGTGTAATTTTAACTCGCCAATAAAACGTGTCCTTGTTTCATATTTCCATCGAAACAAACGTTTCAACATGTGCGGAACAGTTTAACCCCGATAAAAACATAATAGGCCCTGTAAATGTGTGGGACATTAGCATGATCCAGTAAGATATATTAATAATTATAATTAATGAATCATGTTCACGGTGGTCGCGGGTTCAAATCCCAGGGCACACCTCTGACTTTTCGGAGTTATGTGTGTATTGATAGTCAATCACCACGCACTTTAACGGTGAAGGGAAACATCGTGAGGAAACCTGCATACCGTAGCGATTTTAAAGAATTTCTACGGTATGTAAGTCCGCCAACCCGCACTAGGCCAGCGTGGTGGACTATATGGCCTAACCACTCTCAATCGATTCTCTCGATTGTAGAGTAGGCCCGTGCCCTGCAGTGGGACGTATATGGGCTGATATAGATAGAATGAATTAGATACAAATTAAATCTAAACTACTACTAATTTTAACAATAGGCATAGTTTTTACAATAGAATGTTTGAAGACACCTAAGAATAGTAGAGTATAATGCTTTTACGCAGGAAGGCCATACAGGCATACACTAATGTTTTGATAAAATTACCCGAGCGGCGTTCATTCAACGTTCTCTTGAACAAATTCATTAATGTTGTGTACAGACGTTTAGTGAGTTGTGACTTGTGGCTATCTCGCTCGCGCTGACGTATTTAACTAAATGTTAAGTAAACATTTAGTTATTCTCAAGTATTAAGTAGGTACCTTCTATTATTTTAGTGTTACACACGCGCAGACGCCACTGTTTCGCGATATTGTGGCACATATTGTAATAAAGCAGAATTTTGTTTATACTCTGACAGTCGGGTGTGTAAACTTTAAACAGGTTACCCCGTTTCTGTGTCGCTTTTTAAAACTATCGCCAAAGGTCAGGTCGGGGTTCGCGGAGTTGGTTAAGCGATAAATATTGCAGGAAGACGTTGTCCCGGTGCGCATGCGCGGGGTCCAGTAGTCCACCGGCGCCGGCGCGGTGAGCTGCGCCCGCGCACCTAGCTAGTCGCCACTCGCCGCGCGGCCCGCCCGCACTCTGTCCCGACCCGTCTCGCGGAGCACGCGCTTCCTCACGCCTCCTCGCCCCTCGGAGCACAGCACGTGCACGGAATTACCCACGCCGCTGTCCCAGCACCAGCCCCTCGAGCCGGCCTTCCACGAACCCCGATAATGGGCCGATAATGGCCAATTAGCCGCGCAGTTCGCCACTAGGGCTCGAGTGACAGTGAGTCGTCAGTGCAGTGTCAGCGCCGGGATGGCAGAGAAGCACGCGCTCATACCGGAACCCATCACCATGTACACGCAGACGGACGCGTTGAACGAAACTAAGGACATGTCTAAGAATTTAATGAGCGGTGATTTCGAGAGACAGTATACTAGTGCTATAGTGGACAAATGCGAGCAGCGCAGGAAGGCGTGGCTGGCGACGGGTGCGGCGCTGCTGGCAGGCCTGGTGGTGGCGCTGCTGGTGCTGGCCGTGGTGCGCGAAGTGCAGGTGGCGCGCCTGCGTGGTGAGGTGGATGAGCTCACCGCCAACATGATCGCCATCTCAGCCACCGTCAAGTCGCTCAACCAGAAGATCAACAACAACAAACACTTCAATGACTTCAAGCCCCTCGAGGACACGGTGAGTTTAGCATTAATTTGTCAACACACATTACGTCTGCGGAGGAGGAGCGACGCGTGAAACGAAACGAAAATAATTCGCCGTAACATTTGGAAGTCGGATTACTAATTCACCTTTATTTCACGCTTTAGTATACGTTCGTTTATCAAAAGTTCACGCGGCGTATAATTCATGAAAAGTGGGTTAACAGCGTCTGAATAAAGCAGTTTCGAATTCGAGATACGTCTGGAGAAATAAACAAACTAATGATACGTGCGTCTCGAATAACTTATGAATTTCCATTGAGACTAAACATTTTAGCTGCGGCTGATGGGAGCGGGGACGCGCGGCGAATGCTTAATGTGATTAAACGTGTATTGCGATGGTGGAGATAAGAAACCAGACAGACTGGCCAGTGGATTCCTCTGCCAAGGTTTCCGCATAAACACAATCTATTATTATTGCCAATTGAACCTCCATTCGATCGATTGTTTTGCGTGGTAGCTTTAATAGACAACAGGACTTCGCTCCGAGTACATAAATATAAACTTCATTTCTTAGAAACAAATGTCCACAATAATTCTAAGTATACCAAATGCGATGAATCAGGAGTTTCTGTTTGATTGTTCAAAGTACTAGTTCCTCGAAATTGGTTAATAGTTTGATATCTTTATGTGTTTTATAAACAATAAGTGGCGTTGTTACATACAATTGAAATCTGAGAAAATACACGTAGGTACTATGTGAATTACATTAATTAAAATTATACTTGTATACAATACAAATGAGGCATATTTATTGTCAAGTTTAATAAGGATTATTATAGACAGATAGTGCCAGTCTTTTAAATGTTGGAAAATGTTATATGTTCAAATAATATCTTGTAATTAAAATGTAAACTCACAGACAGATACAAGGATAATTAATTATAGTTAAAACTTAAAACAAATAAACATCGTACCTATTTGAGTATTGTATAATGTAGTACCTACATATGTTAATAGGATCCGATTCAGTAGCGTGAGAACTTAACGCGAATAAAATTCTAGGTTTGAAAAAAATGCCTCCAAATTACGGTCAACTCAGAAGTCAGAACACATTATAGCGCAAAAACACCAAAAAATTCTTCCATACTTCGTACAGCGATACACACGAAGATTTCATAAGATTTTATATCTAAAGCTTGTAGGTAACATTAATCTCTAAGAAACAAAGTTCAAGCAACGACAACTTAAAGAATAGATTAGTCTTAAAATATTGCGCTGGTATTTTTAAAAAGGTGATAGCGCAATATTAGGCGAATTTCGGAAGGAACCAGGGCCGTGCGACAAAACAGGTTCTCTGGCCACAACAAACCGGTTAGAGATGTAAACAAAAACGCGCCGGCCGCCCCCTCCGTCCCTCCCCCCGCGACTCACATTAATGACCCATAGCGCAGTAAAACTTAGACCGAACACGATTTTATCCTTGTGTATACAGATTTATCTTTTTGTAGTATTATGTAAGAGGATGTCGGAGTTATGCGTTATTATGACCTCAATGATATTCAGATTGTAGGGTATGTTTTTGAAAAGATTAAACCCATTGAGAAACCGAATGTATGGCGTTGGCCGTTGACATTTAAAAGTCATAGCTATGGTCAAAATTGGTTGGTGCAACTGGATCTAATAAAAATATTTTGATTGTTTTTTGTTTTATCTATTACCAAATCGGATAAGCGGTGATGTAAATACAAATATTTAGATGAATCTTTTGGTATTAAGTAACATGTACACTAAAGTTACACGTAATGCGCATAACGCTAATTACTCCTTTACCGGTAATTTGATTACCAAACGCAGAGGGGAAATTGCTTCCATTAAAGTTACTATTTTTAAAGCTGATATCATGTCGTTGGATTATCATTTTTGTTTTCACAATTGAGACAGGATTTTCGACTGTACCCCAGTACACTTTATAGCTATTTTGGCATGATACGAACAGAAATATAAATAGCCAAAATAAAATAAACTCATCTGATAGATTCTGCAAGATGCGCGCAAAGATAGACTGAATTTAATAGACGCTTGACCTTGTTCAGGCCAATTTTACGATGTTTACCTCGAAAGCTTTAGGTATACAAGATATAAACGAAGAAGGCAAATGTCTATATGTTATTCGTTCATTCATCTATACATATACAAAACAGATAGGTATTTCAAACGTCTTGTTATAATTTTGTCTCATGTGTTGAATGTAAGTACATTGCGCGATGAAGAATATCTAAGAATATCACATACCACGGCTCATATACATGTTACTTTGTATAACAATATAAACAGGAAACTATTTCCATGCCTTTATTCAGTAGCAGTTACAAAGTGCTTTAATTCGTAAACAAAAACATCATAAAGAGTGTCCATAAAAAGGAGCCTGCGTGAGAAATTAAACAGATTTTAATGTGATTTTTAATGGTAATGGCGTCACATGTCACACCACTAACAGACAAGGTATTAAATGACCCGACCATTAAAGAGTTATTAATATCTGTTTTGATATCTTTATGCATAATTAAATAAAGTAAACTTGTTTCTAGGAAATTGTAATGGGTGCTTAATATTTATAATGAACCAAACAGTTTTACAAATGGTTTTCTGTCCGCGTTTGGTTTAAGTTTTGAGTAATTTACTACTGCTTCTACACTATTATTTTGAGCAGTTTTTTGGAGTGTTGGGATTTAATTCGTGTAGGTATATTTTGAAACGACTTTGTGTAAGTAAATTCTGTATCAGGCATCAGCCCAGTTACCAGTAGGTACTTCCAACTGTAGCCCGTGCCCTACAGTCGAGATTACAATCCTCCCACTACAATCGAGATTACGATTGAAATATTATCTAATGAATTGAAAACAATTTCACTGGTATCAAATTATAATTACTGGGTAAAACAATCAGCAAAACATCGTTATTGACATTCAAAGCATAAAAAAAGAATGCAGTGAAGCAATATTAACACGTGAATTTAAATATTGATGACTTTGCAGCTGTTCAAACAGTTCTTACATTGAGTAATAGCATTCATTCTTTAAATGTCATTTTATACTATCCTTGTCACACATATCCGTCCCACACTTGCAGTCCGACATTAAAAAAATGATGATCTTCAAACTTCTCTCTTATTGGGTTTTGGGATGGAACATGCGACGATTTGTTTCCAAGTATTTTTTCATTCTTTGGACTTTGCACAGAAACTCTTATGACATTTGTGAATAAAAGCAAAACATTTTGTCTTACGCCAGATGCAGCAGTCGAAATCGTTTATACATTAATCACTTTTGATCATACAACTGCAGCCAGAATGCCATTCATACATTTATTAAATTATAAAAATAATGATTGTTTGTTTTATACCGCTGGATGCACAGCTGTAGAAATTGGCATGCGTATTTTTGTAACATGCTTTCAACGAAGTTAAATTCCTAAATGGAATTTTAATTTAAACATGCGTATTAAAATTATTGTTTGGTATGTTACAGTTATTTATTTTATACACATGCTAATTATTAGTTTTAACATAACATTATGAAACAACCATAAGACATAGGTTGAAAATATTGAAACGTAATTTAAAGAAATTATTATGCCAATCAATGTGCATGCAAAAACTGGGAGGTGGGTTTAATTCATTTGACACGAATATTCTGATTTCAAGATATTAGCATATGCTGCTTTTTCATATAAGAGTTAAGTTATTTGGAATAAAAAGGAGTATGTTACGGTATTTTTTCATGCCGCCGTGTAGGACTCTTAACGTAAGCAGCAATGGAATTTACATAAATTAGCATCGCGATGCAGTGTAATGCAAATGAGGATACTCGTGGACTAATAAAAAATATTCAGAGCTTTATCCTCGAGATAGTGAAGTGCCCCGACGTTGCACTGTTAATGATTGTTTGTGCACGTTTCAATGTATTTTTATATGCTAATTGCTCGATAAGCAAATTGCGTCCAATGTTTTATAATGCACATGTCATTCAAATTATCTTTACATCCATCAACTGATATGCTTATCAGGTAGGCATATTGAAATAAATATGAAGGAAAAGTGGCAGATTTTTTTCCAATTTAATTTATTTTTTGTTGTGTTGCAAAAGCAATATGGGACGCTGTACCGTGAAAAATACTATTTTGAATTACACAAAGTAGTATCTATTATCGCAGACATATGTAAAGAATGCACTGGGTAGTCATATTCATCCGTTATGAAACAACTTGTTCTGATCGGTGAGAGGGAGACAAAGACGTACGGTACGGCCAAGCTAATTGCTTGCTTTACTTGCTTAGTCCAGGTGCCATAAAGCTTTGAAGTAATAACATACATACATACATAAACTCACGCCTTTATCCCCGAAGGGGTAGGCAAAGGCGCCACCAGGACACCCACATTTCGCCTTGTATGTTCCGTCCCATGGTGTGATAGGGGGCGAGCCTATCGCCATATCGGGCACAAATTCCTGACTCCGGGCTGATAATGAATAGAAAAATCCAATACCACTTTGCCCGACCCGGGACTCGAACCCGAGACCTCAGCTTTGTAGCCGTACCGTAATACAACTACGCCACCGAGGCAGTTGAAGTAATAAGTTACTGTGAAAACAAAAGCACCGACTTCATCTATTTACTTTACTTTATGGTAGCTCATAGACAATTTTGTTTTGACTTGTCAACGAATGTAATGACCACAGATAAAATAAAATACCACAGTTTGAAATGTCTAGAAGGCACTGCAGATGTGCTCTGGTTATTTATGCGTGTGTGAAAACGTAAGAACCAGTTGGTCAGCTGATAGCAAATGATTTGCATAATTCCAGAAGCGGAGGGGTTTTATTTATTTTTAATAGTATTTGGCGAATAGCCCGCGTCATCGGGCAGTGGCATATAAAATTGGTTGTGTAAATATAGGCACGTCGTTTGAAAGTTTACAAACACTTTGTTGGAGTGCTGCCAGTTTGACATTACTATGAACGGTCCGTAGTCATCCGGGTCGCTACCGTGAAGTTCATTTTAATATGAATAGGCCGAATTGACGAAAAGTTCTTTGATGTTTTTACATAGGTACACTTTTTTCGGGAACTTAATTTTAATTATTATAGAAATACTGAGGATTTTTTAATAGTAAACCAATTGTTATCGGGAGAAAAGCTTTGAAATTTTTCCAGATTTACTTACTATACAAAATAAGTCGAAACCGAAAAGCTGTTAGTTGAATGAAATTTGTCTGGAGTATTATTTAATCGCCCGTAAATTAATTTAATAGTTGCGTCTAGAAATACAAAACTATACCTACTGTGGCATATTTTTCCTTACATATATTATGTATTAACGTTATTTTAAAGCAGTTATAAAATCTATATGTTATACAATCTAATATTGTTTAACAAATCCTCAGTCGTATGCGGGACTACTGAATGGCCCCAAATTAGTTTCGAGACTTATCATAAAAAATACACAAAAACCTTAACGTATTGGAGATACGATATTCAACGCATGACATTACAAAAGAAATGACAAATCGTTTTCTTATGTGACATTTTATTATCATTGTAATTTTTTTTTATAGAAGAGTAGCTTCCCTTCCGAACGGCGGAGCGACAAAATAGTAATCGTTTGTTGAACACCGACAAGATGAAAGGAAGATTTATGGTCCATACCGAGAATAAATGGAATTACAGTCGTTTTGCCGCGAATTAAATAGTAAACAAAAGGTCGTTGTTGATTTATTATATGATGAGTGAAATACATTTTAAATAAATAGAATAATCAGTGATGTATGGTGAAGTGGCAATGTTAAAATTTTAAGTAGGCTTTGTAAATAGCCGATTTGTACCTATAGCGTGTAAAGAAATTCGAATTGTAGGGCAATTGACCAAAATTAATACCTAACTGTTCTTGTTATTTTTTACAATACAATATTCAAAACAACCGGCTATGACTATTGCGACTATACATTTTCAGCGATATAAAAGTACTGAATAAAATTATCGATGAATTAATTATCATTTGTACAACGTCCAATTACCCATATAAAGGAAAAATGAATGTACCTGTATAAAGGTAAAAAGTTGTATAATATTGAGTATTGAGAGCAAGACGCAGCGTAAATCAAACGCGGCTTACATCAAACGGCACGCGCTCACCGCAACAGCTCAGTGCTCACAAAGACTTTGTTTTACAGATTACGTACTATGTACTTTTATTAGTACTTATAGCTATAAGGTAAATAAAACTATATTTAAATGTATTGTTTTTGCAAGTAGAACGCTGGAAATAAACCTCCTCCCATTTTATGTCCTTTTTAAATTACGAATATTTCAAAAAACATACTTATGCCAGCCTTTAGACAAAAAGAAAACGGGACAAAAGCTCGGTCCTTAGAGTCATCAATTAAGTCCTTGTTAGTAACTTAGTAACTTGGGGGAGTTAGACTTCCTGTGGCTGAATAGATAGATAGAAACTTTATAACAATATTCGAAGCAGATGTTTTAACTACGTTCAATTTATGCTTTACAGAAAGCAATAATCTATGGCTTGTCTAATATTGAGTGGATATATTTGTTTATTTGTAGTCAATAAACTAGGACTGCCTCGGTGGCGTAGTTGTATTACGGTACGGTTACAAAGCTGAGGTCTCGGGGTCGAATCCCGGGTCGGGCAAAGTGATATTGGATTTTTCTATTCATTGTCAGCCCGGAGTCAGGAATTTGTGCCTGATATGGCGATAGGCTCGCCCCCATCACATCGTGGGACGGAACATGCAAGGCGAAATTTGGGTGGCCTGGTGGCGCCTCTGCCTACCCCTTCGGGGATAAAGGCGTGAGTTTATGTATGTATGTATGTAATAAACTACGAAACTGCTTAACCAATTAGAAGGCTAATAGTAGCCTAATTAATGTCTGGATAAAGATCCAGACGTAAATTAGGCTACGTTTTATTTCAATAATACATATTATAGTCCAGTCATTACGTCGGAAAAATCGGGAAATAAATGAAAATGAACCGAGAAAGCCAAATTTTGGATATTACGTGGGGGATGGCAAGAAAAGCTTAAGTTCAAATTGTCGACCAAAATAACCTTGTGCAATTTCCGCCATCTTGAAAAAAGGGTTAAATTCAGTTTTTTCATCATAGCTTGGTTCCCCGTTGAGATACGAAATTTTTTATAGAATACTTTTTTGTTGCTCTTCTCGCGATCTACAATTAAGGTCCCATGCATTTTTCACGTATCGATCGTCGTTTTCGAGATATCGATCAAAAATATCAAAAATTATTCAAGCAAGAAAAGGTCGATCCGGAGATGATAGCTTGCGCGGGAAAGCTGTTCCTTATCGCTCTTTCTGGTGGTCGTAAAGAGGACACGACGATGGATATTTTGCGATTCCATCGCTTCGCAAAATCAATGACGACAAGCAAGACGAATAATCTTTCACTGCTCCCACCAACGGAAAGTGCAGTCCGCCAACACGTTTTCCGGACATATTTACAAGTACAAACGTGGCTCGGAATTTTTAAAGATCCTCAAGAATGGGGTTGGCGACAAACAAATAACGGGCTCGAACCAATTTGCACCACAGCCGCACCCGCTCCACCTGAACTTTTGAAACTCTATCTATCTATCTATATCAGCCCATATACGTCCCACTGCAGGGCACGGGCCTACTCTACAATCGAGAGAATCGATTGAGAGTGGTTAGGCCATATAGTACACCACGCTGGCCTAGTGCGGGTTGGCGGACTTACATACCGTAGAAATTCTTTTAAATCGCTACGGTATGCAGCAGTGGCGAAGGGTGACTTTTTTCAAAAGGGAAGCCGATACTTCTGGTGACTAGTTTTATTAAATTAACAAGTACTCATACTTATATTTTTACTCCGTTATGTACGTAAGATATTGAGCGACATATTTGCTTAGTAATACTTACTATATTTTCATACAACACTTGCACGGAATAGCACTGTGCCCGTTAGGTGCTTTTTTAACGTTTTTAAAGTAAATTTCGATTCAATGCAAAAGACAACATTACCCTGTTTTGAAATTGATCGACAATAAAATTTCAAACGTTCCTTATATATAAAAAAAAGATGAAGAGATTGATGTAAGTGGACGAAAGTAAAACGATGCCAGTATAGAGCTAACTGGAGATCTATCGAATCTGGCAACCCTCATGGGATGCAGGCGTGGGTTATGTTTGTATGTCCTATTTTGAATCAACGCTAACAAAAATACGGCATTACAATATTTATTAAATAATTAAAACTTGTCAGTTGCCGTTCTTTCTCTGGTACTTAAATGTATTATCAAATTTAATATAATTTCCAGTGCGTTTTTTAATTACGTAAATGCAGCATTTTTAAAATTACCTCTCAATAATGCAATTCATGAGATAAAACGATACATACGACATTATCAAGTTTCATTCATCATTAAAGTTTTTCTAAATAGATAGATCTGTTTGCACTTCGAAACCAGTAAAATTTCATAAATTACCCACTAATTATATACAAACCTAAAAAAAGACACCGCATTATACATATACACTGAAACAACACAGTAGTAAATAATATTTTCTAATTATAAACACGAAATAAAAGAGGCGCGAACTGGCAAACTACTTTATAAGCCGTAGGCCCACCGGCATATTCACAAGCGAATACCGTCGTATTTCTACAAATAAAGTTAGACCTTAAAAGCTATGAGTTTTAAGGTGCAATTTTGCATGCAGTTCTGAGCAACAAACGTGTAACAGAGATGGCAAATAATGCGTTGGAAATGAGCGCGAGAGCAACGGGAACTCGTGCTGTGTGCTTGTAGCCTGACGTGACGTCATCGGGATCTAGGCGGCCGCGTGTTTCGTATGCATGTACTTACGTTGAACATCGCGCAATGCGTTTGTCGTTGTGTTATTAATTGATCGATAATATTTTGTTTATTAATATCGAATAACATTTGTTTATTGTTTATATTTATTTTAATATTGTTTATTATTTGATTATTTTCTTCATATAACTTGTTTAAAAAAATGTAAATAATTAATAATTTCCTTTAAATTATAAGGCGTGCTGTTAGGAATCGGCTTGTAAGAACCCTTCGCCACTGGTATGCAGGTTTTCTCACGATGTTTTCCTTCACCGTTAAAGTGCGTGGTGATTGACTATCAATACAAACATAACTCCGAAAAGTCAGAGGTGTGCCCTGGGATTTGAACCCGCGACCACCGTGAACATGTTCACGTTTTGAAACATGTTTTGAAACTCATTTCGTGCAAATGCAAAGGAAAGTGTGGAGCTGCTTGTGGCTGCAGGAAAGCAGGAATCCATTGCTCCGTTATTTGCCTGCACTGCAGTGGACAGACATGTGACAATGTCGCCAGAGTCGAAATTTTATTCAACGACGATCACGACGATGACGATGATTACGATTTTTCGACCGTCACAACATCATTTCCTGCGATTGAAGAGGTTTCACAACTCGAAGAGTCTACGGAAGAGGAACTTGAACAGCCAGGACCATCCAAACGACGAAAAACGTGTGAAAAAAATTACCACTTGTAATTATTATGTTTGCTGCATAAAAATTATTTCATCAATAAATTTCATGTATTTGATTTCTAATTTGGCTGGTTTATGAATTTTTTTTGTATTGCAATAATTCCCTGAACCATTTTCCATCCATTTTGACGCGTGGATACAATCGATATTTTTGATCGATATCTCGAAAACGACGATCGATACGTGAAAAATGCATAGGACCTTAATTGTAGATCGCGAGAAGAGCAACAAAAAAATAATTCTATAAAAAATTTCGTATCTCAACGGGGAACCAAGTTATGATGAAAAAACTGAATTTAACCCTTTTTTCAAGATGGCGGAAATTGCACAAGGTTATTTTGGTCGACAATTTGAACTTAAGCTTTTCTAGCCACCCCCCACGTGATATCCGAAATTTGGCTTTCTCGGTTCATTTTCACTTTTAAATGTATATAATGACTGGACTATTATGGGGTATAAGATTTCGCCTTTCAGTTCGCAGTTCATTTGATAATTCATTTAAATAAATAAATTCACCCAACAGTCACATACATAGTCATAACCCTACGCTAAGATCGAGTCTTGTGTCGTGGGTATCAGACGCTATAAGAGTTTTCGGTCTCACAAACCACCAGACCCGATACAAATATCTGTGGATCACACAAATATTTGTGTCGCTCCGGAGATCGGATCTACGGCCTCTCGTTTCACAGCTGGCGTCCAACCAACTACGCTATGGACCCTGTTATTTATCCAACTAAGATCCAATCCATGCTGGATAAAACATGAATATCACTTGCAAAAAATATCGGTATGCATGTCGGGTCCATCCGAAGCTGAAAAACGTGAACAAGGGTCTACGAGACAAAAGTTGGGAACCTCTGCTGCATGCTATTTTATATAAAACTAAAATCTTTCTTCCTATCTCTATCCCAACTGGTAATCCCATCAGCTTTCCTGCTCTACTTTCGTTGTTTTGCTATATCTTTAGCTTCTTCGAATATAAAAGCATTGGTCGTCATATTTGCCTCGAGGATATCAGCCAGCTAGCCAGTAAATATATTTATTGAGCACTTATGAAACCGCAATAACAAAGTATGTATTTTTTATGACGACACAAACACATGGTGTTGATGCGAAAGCTGACGTGTTTGGCTCGGGACTCCGGTCAGGAAACGGTGTGTGCCAGCGGTTTTTCGATAACCAACTAGTGACGTCACTCGATATCAAATGTATGAATTGCTAGTGCTAAACGTGTGTCATTGCTTCATATCTATCTGTGACGCATATTCAGGGAATAAATCGGTGCAGTTCGCATGAAATTGTTATGCATTCATTGCATTTAGTTTCTTATTGGTTCGGAATTCAGATTATTGTTTTTAATATCATATATACATAATCGTCACTGTATCCCGTAGGGGTAGGCAGAGACTATGGATCGCAACTTTGCTCGATCTTGAAATATTACTCTCGCTTCATCCACTTTCATCAATCTCTTCATGCATTATCGTCAGCTCAGGGTACTTTTGACGAGACCCTTTTTAATATCAAGTTGTTGGAACACCTACAAAGTGGACTGCTGATGTGGCAAGGGTAAGCAGTCGCTTCAATTAAGTGGCAATGAAAATATTTGGTATTCGAACATGTTCACTGCGGTTGAGGCTCCTGATGATCGCAGAAAGGTTACATTTATGATTTTACAATTCGTTATTTTTTAATCCAGCGATGCGTTCCCTTTTGTTTCTTTTTACAGAGAATCTAACATATAAAATCAACACTGTAGTAATTTAGTTACACAGCATTAAACCAATAAGTGTGATTAGAAATTCATACAAACTTTTTTTTTTATGTTATTTTATGTACATACGGATAAAGAACGAAACCTATTCTGTGTTTACATGTTAATAAAACTTAAGTATTAGAAACTACCACGCACTTTATGATTGAATGTTATTAAAAGTTTTTAGAGCACTTTTGGCTACCAGAGTTCATTGACTTTTAACTCACTTTTTAATTAAAAACAATCCCAGCTGGAAAATTTTACCACGCATAAGTCCTAATATTTATATTTGAAATAAATGGTTTGTTAATATAAAACAAATAACTTATTTTTAAGATTTCTTTAACTGGATTGGGAGAACATAAAACACCGAGGTTTTTAAATAAATTTAATTCCATGTGTTTATTGTTTTACACGAAGTCGTGTGAGTCACGTTTCTGAACGAAAGTAAATAAAGACAGGGCTACCAACATTCAAATGCGTCAGATATAAAAAGGAGTGCAAAATTGTATACAGAAGATAGTTATGGAGCTCGCAAATCGCAATAGTTTTTTACTAGGTACTCTGTAGAAAAGGACAAGGCGAATGTGTAGATAATATAAAGAGAATACTGGTGAACTCACATTTACTTGGACTGCCACGTTTTAAAGCTGTATTTTTAACAGCTTTATAGAAATGTGCGAAGCATTATCCATGCTTTAGGGCGTAAAGCACTTGCAAACCTACTTGCTCGTGTGGCGTTTAAAAATCCTCAATATTGGCACCCCTGCATACAAAATGGTTAGAATAATTCGGTCGGTAAAATATAGGTGTTTATTGGCACCACCACTAAAATATAACGCTGTTTTCAAAGCTTTTGCGTCGACGCAAGCACTTCGGTGCAATAACAATACATATGTATATACATATATTCTAGATGTGATTTCATAGTACCTATATAGTATATGTTGAATTAAACGGAAAATGTTGTTTTCAATGGTTTTTATCATTACATTTGTCACATGTATTTGTAATGGTTTATGCATAGGTGTATTCAACATGATTCAACTAAGACAAGGAAATAATAACACAAAATCCAAATTGGTAGGTGTGTTTTCGTTTCATATTTTAGATTTTATATATTAGTTTTAAATGCGTGTAAATCGCTCCAATAATCGAAGTTTAATCTTTTCTTTAAAATAATTATGTTACCCATGAAGTTTTTTGTCTATAACCAAAGAGTATGCAGTTTATTTAATTTCTGTTATGTGTTTATTTCTCACGTATATTGTCTAATACGAGTGGGCAGTTCACACGTTCGTTTTAGTCCACACGTTCTAACAAAAATTGTATGATAGTGGTGCGAAGACCCCCAAAGTTTTTTGAACAAACAGTATTTTTATTGGATGTTACAAATGTTTACATAGGATCCCGCACTGTCGCCACGTATCAGACCCAAGGAACAAACTCAAGTACATTTGGATCTCTGTAATAAATAATTACATTATGATATAATTCTATCACAAAAATGGATGGCAAGGAATTTTAGTATAAGAAATAGCTTTATAATAACGTGAGTATCGTCAGAAACTTGATGGGTGGCTTCACACATTCAACTGGTTATATGTTTAATAAAAACCTTAGTTACTATTTAAATATTGGCAACAATTAAATTTATAAAAATTTAGTTCATAGCCGAAGTACACGGATTGAATTACAAAAAGTTTCACATAGCTTGGAGAATGCGATAAATATTAGAAATATTACCTACACAAAATGCATAAAACACAGATCGGTTGCTCAAAATTAACGTACAATAAATACCAGTCAAAAAGTTATTAATACCACATGTTAATATGTAGTTTAATTTAAAAAAAATATTTTCTTTAATGTATTAAATTATTCGGTTATTAATTACAATAAATAACATCATTTATACACCGCGATATGTCCTACACACAACCGCGTCAAAATACAGTAAACGTCCGAATTATGTTCAGTAATTTTACATTCATTTCTGTAGGTGACATCATCATAAAGTTCGTAATTTATAAATCCTTAGACTTGATGTTGTATCGAAGTTCGGAAACCCGTACAACTGGTTGTGGCACTCTGTCCATATTTGAACATCCTAATATTGTCAACGACGTGTATACTCAAATATTTGCATTGATATACAAATGTAGCTAAAGAACGACGATTTTTGTATATTTTATGAACGCTAAGGTATTTTCTTTTATACATAGGTATGATTAACATTACATTAATAATTTACTTACAATTTTTAGACATAAAACTTACTGCAAATAAATAAAAAAACATATTTAAGAAGGTAATTGAAAAGTCTTACGGTCTTACTGATAGATTTAAAACGTATTTTAGTCGTCGAATGTTGTTGTCTTTTTCGCTCAAACTGAATTCAAAAGTCGTTCGAAAGGGAAATATATTCGCTAATTACAATAGGTTTTTAATCTGTCTATGAATAAGGCCTTTAGTTATTATCAACTCAATGAGAGACATCATCACGTAGAGTTAGTAGGTTTTTCCGAAAAAACATTGGTCTTCGTAATTTTAATAATTTTTGGCTTAAAGCCCTTGGGACTGTTTTAATAAAGATAATTTTAGGAATGCACAAAAACCTACCTATATCTAAGTAATTTGACCAACACAGAAGTTCAGTTTCTAGAGCATTTCTAAAATCCAAACACACTCTTGCATAAAGGTCAGCTCAAACATCTTATCTTTACATCTAATATGATACTCAAAGACCCAAAGTCCAACAATTTCGGAAGTTATTGAAGTAACCTAATAGGGTAATATTTCGTCAGTGACTCTTCATCGATCGTTGCCGAGATCTCAATTTAATACGGACAAAGTATTGAAAGTGCACACACACTTTCGTGTGCGGTGCTGTAATATCGGAAATTATTTCAAATAAATTGTATACTTTTATGAATTTAATGAATTATCTGTTGTATGAATTTATAAATATCAAGCTTTTTACAAAATCTGAAAGGGAATAAAACGGACAATAGTAGGATGTAGGTCACTTGCTTTCATTTACCACAAAAAAAATCAACCTTTTTCGTTGATTATCATGCACAATCCTGGAAAATACGTAAAAATGCTTTGATACCTACTACTAGCCACTCCGACAAAGATAACGCTGGCTAGCAATATATATATTTTTTGCTTTTAAAATATTAATCCTTTAAATACAATTAAAATAACCTCATCAAAAAGGATCATCAAACGACCTTTGATTACGATATTAGAGTATTACGTGTAGCGATGAGTTAGCAGGGACGGAATTGAAAGCAATTACTGTGGACGCTGACCCCCACCTACGCGCCTGAGCTCTCTTAATAGCTCCTACGCAGGATTATGTCCATTAATATAGATTTGTAACACGGTGTACCTATAATTTTAAAATACTGGTTTAATAATAAAATGGCTTTAAGGTTACTCTTAAACATCGCGACACAATTTTCTAAAGGATATCATGATTTTGGTACAGGTAGATATTATTGTTTGAATTTATGGCAATATTATGTTAATGATTGTTAAGGGTACGATGGGACTGTCTTACGCACAGTGTAAACACTTCTCTAACAATGTGGAATAAAAAAGAATGTTGACACACTTATTTGATGAAACTTTGATAAAATGCTCTACATAATCTGGAAATTGGTTTCAAGACGAAGTTCCACAGCCTACGCATCTTTTCCGTAAACTAAAAACGCTTTAAAATAAGCCACAAATGTGCACACTCTTTATAACAGTATAGAAGAACCGGGCAAAAACGATACAGACAATTAAGTTGCAAATAAAATGCTCCTAAGAAACAAAGGCACAAGAGGCAATTTATTTAAAAGGTTTTCAACGTTGCTGAGGCAGAGTTAATTTCCGCTGGAACACGACTAATGTACCCCTAACTGAGGCATGTACTGGCGTTTATAATTTGTTTTCTCGTTTCTTGGATAGGTTGGTTAGAAGTGAAGTTACTGCGGAGTGAGATGTGATTTTGGTATGGGTGTGGATTGGTGGGAAAAATGATTAGTTATAAAGACATGTCAGACATTCTTTGAGACTAACTGAGCTTCAATGCTCGGTATTATAAAAAGCGTGTATTAAATATAATAAAAAATAAGGTAAATACCCCAGCAGTCATACAAAGTCCTGACTCCGGATTAAGATTGAATCCTTGTGTTGTGCGGCTTACAAAATATCAAATTACTCAAAATTTTTTTTATCTATATCAGCCCACGTCAACCCACTGCTGGGTATAGGTCTCCTCATTTGCACACCACATGTTTATGTCCTGTGCCAAGCGAATCCATTGTTTTCCTGCGACCTTCACGATGTCATCTGATCACCTGGCAGGTGGTCTGCTTCTTAGCCGTGCCTCTCTTGGCCACCACTCCGTCAGCGTTTTAATCCATCTGTCGTGTAAACGTCTAGCCAGATTTACGTTTAATAAATCAGTCTCCAGGTTACTTTAATGCCGTCACAGAGGAATGTAGCAGTTATATCATCCGCTTTATTGACACACTTCATTCAAATGTATGCAATTAAAACCCGGGTTGAATGTCAAACGAAACCAATTAATATTATCTTGTAAATTAGTTTAATGTGGCAGCTTCACTCGACTTACATTATTCTATCAAGTATAAGTACGTTACCTATATAAATATAATAGTAGGTAGGTTAATCCATTTGCGCACAACACACAGAATCTACTAGATAGTTTTAAATGAGAACCTCCACTTTTAGACTTGCACTATAAAAATTAAACAATCCAAAATATTACAATTAAATCTATATTGTATCCCAAAATAGAAACACACAAAAGTAACCGATTTACAATTGCAAATTAGCAACAGCATTGGAGAGAGTTATTTACAAGATCTTATACATGAAATTCATCAACCATACGGGTACTGGTATATACATACCAGCGTTGTGGGCTGTAGCCTAAACCCACTCAATTGCACTATCATTTTTAGAAAAGTCCAGTCCTCAGTAGTGGGCGTATATTTATTATAACGTAATATTCTCAAAGGAAAAGAGGTCGTGGGAAGACGGGAGTGTGCAAGAGAAAAAAGTACGTCAGGTTTTGTGCAAAAAACTGAATTAAAAAGTACTTGCTTGAGTCTAGGGTTGTAGCTTTGTAGACAAAATAAAGCATATTTAATAGCGTAGCGGTAGAGCTTAGTTTTTATAATTCATTCGAAATATTTCTGTTGGTTTGTCTTTCCATGCAGCAATAAACTTATGTATGAATGTATTTTTACATGTATAAAACATTAAATGTGTTAACGAGTGCATACTATTTAACACAGTTTTAAATTTATGACCAAGTTTCATTTTTACCAATGATGTGCTTGTACCAGAACACCCAACCTCAATGAAATCAATTGAACGAACTCCCACGTTCGCTGGACCACCAGCGCTTTGACACTCCACAATGAAACAATATTCTTAATTTTCGCAGTAGGTACTGACGAAAGAGGATTTAATACTGGCGATTTAGCTCATCTATAAATAAAGCATAAAGAGCACCGCCATTAGCGGTAATTGTTGACTGCAGCCAACTAAGCCGGGCCTAATAGATGGAAATTAAACTAGTTGCGACCAATTTATGTCTAGGAAGCCGGCGCGGCGGCGAAGAATTTCATTATGTGCATCCTCTTTCATATTTTCCTGTTAGATGCTTAGGAGTAATTTTACATTGAATTAAGTATTAAAGATGCGGTATGGGTTTGTGGATATGTAGTAAATAGTATGCGAGTTATAATAATAAATTGTCAGCGTAACTAACAAAATGTGTGAAAGATAATAAATCACTGGTGGTAGATCTCTCATATATGAGAGGCCGCCTGGGTAGGTACCACCGCTATATCTTCCGCCAAACCGCAGTGTAAATGCACTGTTGTGTTCCGGTTTGAAGGACATTGTGGCCAGAGTAACTACTGGACATAATGCGACTTAACATCTTATGTGTCAGGATGGCGAGCGCAGTGGAATGGTGGTTTGGTTAATGGTTATACTAATGTCCATGAGTGGTCGTATCGCTTACCATCATTCGAACGGCATGCTAGTCTCGCCATTCACAGCAATAAAAAAAAAAACTTAAAAATCTGACAAGCAAACATTTCAACAAATTTCAGCAACACAACAAGCACAAAGCCAGTAAGGTATGCCAACTGCCAATTTGCTCTCTAACTTTTGTTTTAATCTATAGCTCTAATTCTCTAACGGATTTTATTCAGTACACCCACTCGATAACTGTCGATACAACGAGACATCTCAGGGCTATCGAAAACAACAAAGGGCTATTCGGTTTCACAGAACTCGGACCCGAAAATATTTGATATCATACTAGCGGCTCAGCCCGTCTTCGCCCGGGTGCAGATAGATTTTCAGTCCACATCAACAACATAAATTTTAGGTATAGTTTTCGCAGCGCATACTATGAAAGATATTTTATAGGCATTTTTTTACACCTTGGGTAACATTATTGTAGTTTGCCCGATATGGCGATAGGCCCCCTATCACATCGTGGGACGGAACATACAAGGCGAAATGTGGGTGTCCTGGTGGCGCCTCTGCCTACCCCTTCGGGGATAAAGGCGTGAGTTTATGTATGTATGTATGTATGTAGTAGGGATCCTTATTTTTTTCCTGCAATTAAAAAAGCCTATATTAATCAGTGATAATGTAGCATTCAAATGGTGAAAGAATTTTTTAAATCGGTCCAGTACTATTTTAGTCAATTCGTTACAAACATACATACATACATACATAAAGTCACGCCTTTATTCCTGAAGGGGTAGGCAGAGGCGCCACCACGACATCCACATTTCGCCTTGTATTTTCCGTCTCACGATGTGATAGGGGGCGAGCCTATCGCTATATCGGGCATAAATTCCTGACTCCGGGCTGATAATGAATAGAAAAATCCAATATCACTTTGTGCAACCCGGGACTCGAACCCGAGACTTCAGCCTTGTAACCGTACCGTAATACAACTACGCCACCGAGGCAGTTTTACAAACATACGTACATACAAATCTTTATAATATTAGTACAGATTTATTTGCAATTGATCAAAGCGGAGGAAGGAGGTTATACGTGAGGATCGAGCAAAGTGGCGAACCATAGTTCCTGCTTAACCCTAAGGGATACAGGCGTGAAGATGATGTCTGTACGTATTTGTCCCGTCCTTTGCTCTGCACATAATACAAAGTAAAAAACCGCATAGAATACCTAGTTATATAATACGAGTATAATTAAAATCATTTTGCTAAATTAGCATCCTTTTTATAACTCCTATTACCTCCCTAAAGTAATTTAAATCATATCAAATTTTCTGCCAATCTGCCCCCTTTGGAGTTGTCAATCGGTTAAAAGCCGGTGGGTAAACGTTTTTATCGGTAACAAATTGCTTCTCGTAATTACTCTGTTGGGACGTTGACGTCCTTTTAAAGCGTTTTAAAACCGCCCTCAATTTTGTTGATTACTTAAACTTCAATGGGGAGTTAAGCACCGAAATTATTTGCAGTAATTAAACGCTTTTTGTTATCGCTTCTGGTCCAAATTATATTATTTTTTTAGCTTGTGAGGAATTTCTTTTTTTTTTTCTGTAATTTACTTAAATGTATTGGTTTACAATAAAGAATATTGTATTGTATTGTATTGTACTTAATTAATGGTAAAGCTAATTTACGATTTAATAGTGAATATACTGTGTATAAACAAAAAAACAAATCATTTTAGGGTATCTAACTAAATCAATCCATTCCATAAAACCTCGCTTATCGTATGGGCTGTCGAATGCAACCTGTTTCAAAAATTATATTGGATATGTTAATTAAAAACTATGATATTTTGAGGGGGATAACATCAAAATAAATTTCGACTAAATATACCGTTCTAATAACTTTTAAATTATCTTTAACCAATAATTCAGCACCTACAGTCTTGGCTGCCCTTCATTCCTATTATAGCTAAAGTTCATTGGTGACACCGACCGCTAATTTTTCAGGGGTAGTCAGCTGTTCAATAGTTTTTAGGAAAAAAGTAGATATCATTTTAAGAAATACTTATTAATTTTATTATTACTCGTATTATGACTATATCCATCTTCAACATCAATTGACGTCAATAGCTACAAGGCTTCCACCACAAGGCTTCTGTCATTACGGACAAAAAATATCCTTGTACCATACACGTGTATAAAGAAAACAATATGTCAGTGGAGTAGAATGGAAAAAACAAGCATTGTGTTACCTCTCCACGTACAATAGTGTTGGTGTCACGTTACAATTTCTATACTAATAACCCTTAGTGAACAAAGGATTTCTGTGAAGCTGGCGGCTTTGTTGAGATGAGTGGGTGGTGTTTCGTTCGAAATTGAAGATAATTCACTCATACATCCTTCAGACTACAACTTATTCCTTTTTGTTGGGGACATATCACATTTTGTATAGGTACGTCTTGGAATCTCATAAAAATGCGTTCCATTTCGAAGTGCTCGCGACAGGTTTTAGGCAAATTGAAATTACACGGAGGTGCTTGGAGAAGTGCAAAGTTGATTGATCGAATTTTGTCATATGTATGAGTATAGTAGGTAACTATACATTGATTTATAATAACTATGAAAGAATATGCTGCTACAAACTTACAACTAATGTACTCATATTCAGGATCATACTTAGTTTAAAAACCGCTCATCAAAAACTTAATCCAAGAAACATTTTAATTAACAATAGAAAAATAACGGTATTCAATTGTCATTCGATAAGCAACAATCCCAGGCAGACGACATTTTCGTCTAAAGTTCCAAACAGCAAGATATAAATAATCAAAACGTTTCGTTCCTACCATCGTTGTTAAACTGTCTGTTACAAAGTGAATAACTGGGTGGACGGAATGTAGTTGGAAATGGGGAATTTCGTCTCTGTCAGGTAAAAAGGTCCGGTATATTTTTTTCATTGCTGGGTATATTTGCATTTTTTTATGTTTATTGTCTAGTTTTTTACTGTTTTGCTGTGTAAAAATATTAATTGCAACACAGTATTTCGTGTACCCACTACCCTCTCTGGCGTATATGGTTCGATAGTACGAGCTACCAAGTATAGTTCTACTAATAGATATGGCAAAACTGTCGGAAAGCACGGAAATTCAAAAACCCTCATGTAGTAAAAGGTGCTCAACAAGCGAGACTATCAGAACCAAAATGGCGTAAGACTACACGTTGATATTACGCGAATGTTTAATAACTCGATGTTTTGACATTAGCAATGACATTGAGCGCGGCAATACCAACACTGTAATCTTATCGACGATGCACGAGCCAGTGCAAATATCATTAACCCTTTGTACGCATACGTTTAATGTTATATTATTACCTCGTGATAGCGTTTTTATAGCCAGTCTGTTTGGGATGATTTTAATATAAGCCTGGTTAAGTGTTTGTGAGGCCGAAAAGTCTCTCGTAGTGTCTGAGACCCGCGACACAAGACTAAATTGATCCTAGTGTGGAGTCAGAACTATGTATGTGACTATTGCGTGTATTTATTTATAATTTACATCACGTGATCCCGTGTGGGGGTTGAAATTGCATGAACTGCGTCAGTGCGGAGGAGGTGTAATGAACGCTTCCCGCATGCACTGCGCTATTTCGGTGTCATAACTGGGTTAACTCAATTTCGCGGGCGGTATGAAATTGCGTTACTGAGTTCGGGATACTGTGTCAATGTATTGGCTTCAACTTATAAATGCTGGTTTTGATCAATTATTGAGTTAGTTAGTTGTTTGAGTCAAATTTGCGTTCATCAAAACCTTTTAAAGTAATTTGTTTTTTAATTAAGGTCTGGTCTCACGTGTGTTGGTAGATGATGAAAGTAGAAAATTCTTGAGGTGTCTGAGATAGAGCTTTCCTCATGTTTTTTTTTCTTTAAGCCTAAATAAGCAAGTATTTTATTAACTATATTTACGTAATATTATTTTTAAGTTTTAAGCTAAACGTCTGATCTTAGTACTACTCCCACACTATCTCAACTATCTGCTCTGCTTTTAGATATCGAAACGGTTTACTAAAGATAAAAATAAACACGAGCTATTAATACCCAAGAACATTAAACGAGAACTCTAATTAAAAACACGTCACGACTGTGCCCTTAAATAGTTAAACAGTGATGTAAGTACAATAACTCTCAGTATTGTAATTTGTAAGGGATTATTCTCATTTCGGTTATTTTTAAATTTCGCATTAAATTTTGCATTAGATTGTGTTACCAGCCTGACATTATATTTGATAGAAACAGCAAAATATGGCTTGTTAAAATAAAAACATATAAGCGAAGTATATAAAATTATGGAAAAATTGACAAATATATTCGATTGTATCAAATATTCACAGTCTACTCGAGCTAGATCGAAACCTAGCCGCGAAAATCTAAGTCTACCTGAGTTACTCCCCCACTTAACTACATGTGGTCACCGCACCATGTATTAAAGTGCTTTGGAAAATGATTTAAGTATCATATATTTTAACGACCGGGTGCCCTAAATATCCCAAAAATCTACATACAAAATAAAATCTCTATTAATTTATCTCTAACATTGTTTGCAAGCTTGTATAAATACGCGAACTCATAAATTGGCAGGCTGCGGTATCCATGGCAACGACCTCATTTTCCAACGTACATCAGTAACAGGCGCGGTTTAACTTTGTTACTTCACTTTGCTGGCTCTTCGCCGTGCATCCGCTTTTAATATAATATCAGGTATTACTCGTAGGGAGAGTCTTGCGGTAAGTTAAATCTACAGAAGGATGCGGTAGTAAATTTAACCATAAATGTTAATATAATAGGATGCGGTAACTTGATACTACAGTACAAAATATCCGGCATTGTCCGGGTGGTGCCAGTCTCTTAAGAAATTGGTGTGAAGTTTTTTTTTATCCCGATCAATGGCGAGACGAGCACGTCATTCGCCTGATGGTAAGCGATACGACAAAACCAAACAACATCATGAATTACAAAGCAATGCTTGGTATTCCACTGCGCTCGCCATCCTGAGACTTAAGATGGTAAGTCTCAATATGCCCAGTAGTTACTCTGGCTACAATGTCCTTTAAACCGGAACACAACACTGCGTTTACACTGCTGTTTGTCGGGAGGAACAGACATTGCGGTGGTACCTACCCAGGCGGCCTCTCACATATGAGAGACCAGTCTGTCGTAGAGATCCACATGTCGTGTTTTGTGTTAAACCTGGTTAAATATCAATCTCTTTCCGGTGGAGATAACAATTATGGTTATTTACCATAATTATACCACCAGGTGGTTGTTTTTCTCTGGCCGACATAATTTTGCCGGCTCAGTTGACCTATCCGTTGTTTTTTCCACATTATCTGTCTAAGTGATAACATTTGATATATCATGTTGCTTTTGTAAACATTGCTCCATATTTGGGTTTCCCCAACGTTGCTGGTTTGTATGTAAACATGGTCTGATGCTATTAAATGAGAACTAATTAGGCAATTATTCAGATAGGCATAGTATTGTGTCAAAGAGGAGGGATAGGTTATTTTTGTCAGTCGATGCTCTATCTATATAGAGATCTCAAGTAGAGTTTAATTGGACGGCGCAAAACTTACCAGCAGAATATGCAGTACAGTTTTTTATCTTCTTAGATGTCAAAGAAATCTTAACTTACCCATTCCAATAACATTCAAGTCTTTATCTTTAGATTTGAACCCGCAATTTTTTATTGTGGAAAATTAAGTCACGACTACTTTTCGTTAACATATAAATATCACTTTTAGCAACATACGTATTTATTAGTGGCTAGCTTCTGCCCGCAAACTTCATCTGCGTGATTGTTTGAAATTTACTATCCCGTCCCGTCCCGATATACCCCGCCCGTCTCATTAAACGAATGAAACGAGACGCCACGGGTTCGATCCCCGCACTGATATTAATGTTTTTGTGATCCTCAGGTATTTGTTCTCGTAGTTACTGATACCCACGAGGCAAAACTCTATCTTAGTGTGGGGTTGGGACCATGTATGTAGCTGTTGGGTGTATAATCTATTTAATTATAAATTATTGCGGATCCCACAAATATATTTTTTCTCGGTGCGGAACTCGAACCTACGGCCTCTTATTTCACAGCTGATGTCTTGGTTAATTGCGCCATGGCCGTCTCAACTTTACTCTCAATTATTTTTTCATCATAATAAAGAATATGCCCAGCATTGAAACCATATTTAGGCTCGCTATCGATGTTATTGCAATTGGCATGAAATATACATGCGTGGTTTCCATTTATGTGTTATTATACAACACGTATGCATTAATATAAAAAAGATTAATTAAATCACATTTCCATACAATCGCTTCCGAAACAGATTAAGTAGTGTCAACATTTAAAATTGGTTTCGTTTCCGTTCCGTATACATTAATGACATGACCCAAAACCGATACAAATACAACACTTTTGCGTGTGAAGTTTTAATAATTGCAGTTCTGATTAATTATTCACAAACAGATAATATGACAAATAATATGACAGCCTCCGTGGCGCAGTTGGTTAGACGCCGGCTGTGAAACGAGAGGCCGCGGGTTCGATCCCCGCACCAAGAGAAATGTTTGTGCGGCCCACAAATATTTCTTTCGGGTCTGGGTGTTTGTGAGACCGAAAAATCTCTCGTAGTTCTGATACCTGCGACACAAGACTTAATTAATCTTAATGTGGGGTCAGGACTATGTATGTGACTGTTGGGTGTATTTATTTATTATTATTATTATAATATGTGGTAGATACCGAAAAATATTAATTGTTGTGCTGTTTGAAATATGGTTCAGCGTAAAGGGCATGCCGAATTCCAATATATCGTTGGGTTTGAAATGATGACGTGAAACAATATGAAATAAGTATATTTTGGGTGCCAGTCCTAATAACCGGGAGCTAGGTATTTTTGGCAGGTGGCCTTAAAAACACTGAGGATACCTACAATCTACATACAAAATATTTGGGTGAGACTCAAATAATAGACGTTGGCGAAAAATCAGCTAGCCTAAACTGGAACCGGGCAGGTCACATGTCATGAAGATGGCGAGATGATTTGGACAGGCGGGAGAAAAAAGGGCAGGTCCGAGCCCCGAACCGGGACGAATAAAAGGAAGGTATCTCTACCCTCCTTCTTGGCCTTTGCCATGCACTGGGGCAGTGGAAGCTGATGTATGTACTTATGTAGGTACAATCGAGATTACGATTGAGAGGGGTTAGGTCATGTAGTCCACCACGACTTTACATACCATAGAAATTATTAGAAATCGCTATGATATGCAGGTTTCCTCACGATATTTTCTTTCACCGTTATAGTGCGTGGGGATTGACTATCAATACACACATGACTCGGAAAAGTCATAAGTGTGCCCTGGGATTTGAACCCGTGACAACCAGCCATCAACAGGCCATCATTTCACTTCATGGAACTACTTGAATAAAGTCAATATAATAAAATCGTGGACGCATAAACTAACAGAAACCACAGAAATGTAAGCTAACTTTAATTGAATGAAATGCGCTTATACAACCAAAGTCTAATATTAGCACGGAAAGCCGGGTCCCTAATATTGCCTCACAAGTTTCCCCACAAATAAACGTGCTCCTCTGCGGCTATTTATGAGGGAGGGTGGGTGATTACATACAAAATCCTTTTATAAACTTTTCCTACAAGCTGTAGCAAGCCTTACGCTCGGTTTTCCCTCACACGAATTAGATTTATAAGGAATGTTATGTAATAGTTTTGCTGGCGTCTTGGTAGGTACGGCAGCAGTCAATTTTAATTAATAATAATTTAACAATATTCACGACGTCTATTGCCTGTCAAGTCCACATCCACAGGTACTGACTGGGACTGGGTTTTAATGAGACAGAAAATTTTCGTGGTTTCTGACAATGATACAAGGCTCTTATCTTAGTTTGACTGTTTGGGTGTATTTATTCAATATATTTAAAAGGAACTTATGACTAACATTAATCACTTCGAATCCATTCTAATTTCTTGTTATACAAAATAAAATGATATACTACAAATATTAAATTTGTGGTCACCAAAACAAATGTAAAATTAACCACAAGGGAATAATATAATTAGAATAATGATTAATTCATACAAAAACAATTCATTGACACTACATAACAGGCACCACAAAATCAGAATATAGGCGGCTTTATGACACTTTCGCTTTAAACTGATTATTTTTTACATTGCGTCCACAGTATCAGCAACGATCGGATTTGCCGACATTATAACTCAATGGTGCGAACAACCCGTTTGATGCGATGCGTCCGATGCATACAGTGCGGATATGTGGACGCCTGCCTTTAATTACACTTTTTACCAATTTATCGACATCAAAATATTATTATCTTTTATAATTAAATTGTTCTTTGGGCTTAGAATCTCAGCAGTTTCTATATTTAAGAATGATATCGATGTTTTAAACTAATATTATGTTAATAAAGAACACTAAAAACAGATATATTTCTTTAGAATATTCTGCGTATAATGTTGTAGTTAACACTGCAAATAAACTTTATGAAATATGTTGACAAACTTTATGTGGCAGTCATGCCACACATAACTTCGTTTGAGTTATGAATAAATATGTACGCTGCAATTTGAAACAATTGTGTATATAATATAACATGGACATATTTGCTCAGCGTGGCGTTTTCTCGATAAATGACTATACTGACAAGTGTGATCATCTGATCAGTTTTACAATATCCCGCGATTCTCGAAGTTTCTGACACCAACGATTGATCTTAGTGTGGGATCAGGCCTATGTATGCGACTGTAGGTGCTATTTATCAATATTATTAACGATTTAGATACATATTCCTATTTTCATTAGCCAGTAAAGTCTATTTAGAAGCCTAATGGCTAACTTTAGATGAGAATAAAGCACTGCGGCAACTATAAGCTTATTGCCGCCACACACGTTCAGATGCGTTTGCCCAAACGCGAGTGTGCACCAGTCTCGAATTGAAAATTGGAACTAAGTTTGAGCAGTTATTTGCTGACACAAGTTCCAGTATACTGGTGCAAACTCAGACTTGCACAGTTATATCGTTACGTGTGTGGCGGCCATTAGAAATATATTTTTGATTTCGCTAATAAAACAAGTTTATTTTTTTCCTTTCCTAATTATGGTCGGTTGAGTTGTCATCTTTGTCGGCTGTAACGGCCATTATTTTATCGAAGGGGCTGAGTCAACTGGAGTTTTTTGGACATAATAATATGTACTCAATAACGGAAACATTTCATAACACTTCGAAACAGGGCTCTATTTGTTCTAGCTTAACCATTGTTCATAGTTCCATTTCCAATAAACGATAATTGAACATAAGCGAAGCAATTATAAATAATTTTCAATGTAATTGAGTCATTTTGTTCCTGTCACGTCATTACGTTTTGTGGTTTTATGGGAAGTGATAATGCCAAATCCATATTCCCTTTGTGAAGTAGGTTGCTGTTGCTAAGCCTATGAATGAATAACTACACTGAATCATTTGTTATTCATTAAATTGTTTCGAAGTTTAGAAAACATGTTTTGTTATGATAAGCAAGGAGGTTTTACCGTGATTTGAGTAAGTTGCAAATTTCCAGTTCATTTTATTAATTGTAAAATATATTTATTTGTGTTTCTTTATCAACATTTGTGGGTTTGTGAACGAGTAGCTTTATAAAATGACAAATCTCATGTTCGAACCTCGTATTTTGTTATTCATTATTGTGTCATCAGGATGTGCCTTATTTAATGCGTTGGAGTTTAATGTAGGATTCTATAAATGAAGAATAAATCTTAAAATATAATGACATTTAATTAAGAGAAATAGTAAAACATACATTTTTAAATAATTGTTCCATTCATAAACAATATCCTTAGCTACAAGAAGTCCATCGTTGAATAGAGATTTCTCCATGACTTATCATAGTGACTTATTGAAAGCTGCTTTCACCCACCGACTTCCTACTACCTTTTTTACTCTCTTAAGTCTATATTAAGAAATAAAATTTAGCGAAACATTAATGCTGCTTAAGATTATTCGCGCCATCCCGTCGGAATTCGAATAACGTGTGATTATGAGCGTGATAGCAAATAAAGCCGGTGTATTACGGCTTAATATAGTGCACAGTAAACACGAAACCCGCATATCTGTGGCGAGGAGTAGGGATGAGACCGCTGAGTTCATATTTATCTTTAGTTCCCGATATGATGGAAGTCACGTACATATTTTATTATGTGGAAGTGTATCTGACTTTTATGTTTAATTTTGTGAAACAGATGGGAAATAAGATTTTCAAATATTCCAAGGTCTTCGGCGTTCCAAGATTTTCGTCTAAATCCTCAGCACTAGCCAATTCCCCTCTAAATATTACCAGTGTCATGTCTTGCGACTTGGAAGCGAGCTGCAATCCGCAACATTGTGCTTTTATTAAACTTAGATATTTTTCGGATGCGTTAAATATATCTTTATTTTTGTTGATTCTCCCTTCGTTTACTTTCATTTGACGCTTAAGTAAACGCTTGCGTCAACATATATTTTTATATGTTGCTGAAATTATTTGGCTTGTATTATTTTTCGAACCGCCTGACGCCAACCTATTCGAAAAGGTATCCAATCTCAAGCAATTCAGGCTTTACTCATCCAAAAATTCAAACATGATTATCTAAAATATTACTAATATGAAATATCAAAAATCCTTTATACGTTGTAAATTTTTCATTAGCATATAGACAAGTTGTCAACATTGATCGCCGGGGACCTCAGTGGCACGCTCCATATCAAACTATGTTTTACATAACCAATGTTTGTTTTCTACTCGTTATTGTAAATTTAATTTAAATAAGTTATAGGTGTACAAAATGAGTTTAGTAAAATATTATTTTATCTTATCGTATATGTTTTTCCCAATGTGAAATACTGCAATAGACCTAGATTTTTCTTGGTTTATGAAATATGGTAAGTAGATATACACATACATACATACATACATAAACTCACGCCTTTATCCCCGAAGGGGGTAGGCAGAGGCGCCGCCAGGACACCCACATTTCGCCTTGTATGTTCCGTCCCATGATGTGATAGGGTCGCCATATCGGACACAAATTCCCGACTCCGGGCTGATAATTAATACCAAAATCCAATATCACTTTGCCCGACCCGGGACTCGAACCCGAGACCTCAGCTTTGTAACCTTACCGTAATACAACTACGCCACCGAGGCAGTCAGATATACACATGGCATTAAAATATACCAGACAACAACGATTATTTCATTGAAACAACAGGTATTCAAATACTTTTTATTTCATTACTTAGTATGCTGCAGATTTAAAGATTTAGTAAAATATCCTGGCATACTGAATTCATTTTAATATTCTTTTAAGCCTTTGCATTAAAGACACGCAAAAGGACAAATAAACGATGCTTCGTATTAGCGATCGCTTCGCCCTCAAAACGAAGGGTCAAGGAGGCTATTTTCGTAGAGCTTATATCTCAAAGAAAGGCAGACGTAATAGGTTTAACTTGAGAGGCATTAGCTTCAAGTAATGTAACCTGACTCCAGCGGATTTAATCCCAATGAAGACTGAATCGACAACTCGCCGCATTTCCCTTCACTAAGCAAGAATCTGTCTCAGACGTGATCTGACTACCTCGCCGTATATTTTAATGTTTACTGTAATTTACTGTATATTATATTGTACTATACAGGGTGGGAACATAATCTTGTCAAATAGAAATGAAGGCCGATGAGTGAAATCTTTTTTCAATGAAATGTATGTGTCACAGAGTGAAAAAACACAAAGGGCGTTGGTCAATGGATGCTAGCAAATAAGAGTTTTCCATAGAAATCTTTAGGGGTGTCCTGTGTAAATCATCTTATATATATCATGATAATGGAAGGCAGTTGAATTTAGGCTTCTTCTTTCCGTATTAGGATGGTTTTTATGTCTGTTATAAACTATGATCAGTATTTTCAAATCAGTAATAGTTATAGCGTTTTTATGCTCCATTACTACAGTTAACTATAATATTAATAACCAACACATTTTGTACTTTAAGTAACTATCTTAGAACACCATTTTGTTACTAATATTTTTCTTTACGAAATAATTACCAAAGTAAAACAAAAGAATATGGTACACATGTAGCTAAATGGGAAACTCAATCTTAAAAGGAAAGGTTATCAACATCCAAAACAATAATAGAAAGATGCCAGTGACACATCTCACCTACAGCGATAAATTTAGACGTGATTCTCGAAAAACGAGAATTAAATCTATGTGAATGAGTGCATTATTTTATTTTTCATTCTACTTTTATGAATTCACTTGGACTTGTGCCGAGAGCTGTCGACTGCGCACTGTCGGATTGTGTTTTGTAAACTATGTACTTCTGGATGTATTAAGCCGTGTTCTTCTTATTGCTTTTCTGGTATAATTTATTTGTTCAGTGAGATTGCTGGGGCGAACCTAGTTTCTTGTGGAGTGTAATAGCCCTATTGTTCCTTGCTTACCCTTGCCACTTATATATGTGTTTTTAAATATCTGCGTTGTGTTGAAGGATCAACCGTCATTAGTACAACATTTAGACTTTTAAAATTATTAATTATGTTTCTCAAATCAGTTGAGTAACACATGCTAAATTTCTTAATTTGGGAATCGAAACCAAAATCGATACCTGAACACACACACACACACACACACACACACACACACACACTACGCACGCGAGTTTATCGAGCATGCAAATACAGAACATTTATAGCATACTTTACGTATTTTTCAGTCGAAATTAAAAACTAATAAAGGAAAAAATCTCCGCTGTCAACATCTGTCTCGGTAATTTAAATTAATTGTTGCTTAAGGAGAAAATATATTTTCGTGAGAAAATTAACCCGTTAAAGAGAAAATCCAAAAATGCGGAAAGCTTGACGTCGTGAAACGAGCTTTCAACAAGCTCGTGACAGCCTATTTATTTACTTGAAAATAATTTATTGACTTTTATTTTTAAGACTTTCGAAGACTATTTTCTTTTAATGTTGTCTTAGCAAATTGTTTATATTCCTTCCACCTAATGCAAAATACAGTGCCGTCCAAGGAGGTTTATTTATTTATTTATTTATTGGTCTCAAACTAAGACTACACTTAACACACATTCAATAATCTACATAATTTTAAGAATGAACTGTGCATCTTAAATTACATAATGACACATCTTGCCCAAATTGTGGGAATACAATCGAAAATAAACAAAGATAAAATAAAAACATATGAACGAACTATTAAATGGTAACAACAATATTACGGTAACTTAAAAACAATGTTGAAATAAGATAAGTGTACATAATATATCAAATTATGTTATTTTAATTAATTTATATTAAAACAAAACAAAAAACAAAACTAAGAGAAGACTAAAGATTGAAAATAATTTCCTTCCACTGGACATAATTATTATTTAATTGCCTCTCAAAGGTCCTAACGACCCGAGATAGTAGGAAGGATGGAAAAGTGGGCAGTCAAAGTTTCCCACAATTTGATGGTGCATTACCAATACATAATTTTGGCTGTGGTTCAAGTAGTGTTTATTATTTTGTACGAATATTAGTAAAGTTACAAAGTAGCGACACATTTCCTCAATGTTTTAAAGCTATAGTTTGAACTAGAATGTTTTATATTAGAGTAACAATGTTGCTAATGTTTCGGTTATAACACTAAACATTCGCTTTTCCTGCAGTTACGTTTAACTAAAAGCCATGCCAAACGTTGTTTCAAATGTTCTACTGGTTTTTATAAAATGTTACAAATATTATCTCTATATGAACAAGAGATTTCTTAATTTGACAATTGATTTCAACACACAAATCTATGTAATAGTCCATTTGGGCTCTTATCTAATAAGAGCCCAAATGGACTATTACATAGAAGAATATTACATACAAGTAAGTGATTTTATTAATTACAATAAGCCATGTCATTGTACGTAATTGTAATTTTTTTTTTTTTTTTTTTAACCTGGCACGGCATAGTGGCTGCATTGCACCTGATGGTAAGTGCTAATGCCGTCCAGATAGAGTATCGAATGGTATCAAACGGTAGTCTCATACCATTCGATACAATCATGCCGGCCCGCTGAGATGCCTCTTCACGCTACGGCGGAAGGACCCAGGATTATAGGAAGGAGGGAACACGTGCGATGGCAAACCGTTCCACAGCTTGACTGTACGGCAGAAAAAAGAATTAGAGAACCTTTTGGTTCGCGCCGAAATGGATTGAACAGTCAAGCTATGGCTCCGCAAGCCAGCACGCGTGGTTCTGTTAAGGAAAGGAGAGGAGGGGATTAAATTGAACAATTGTAAATTTAATTAAAATAATATAAAGTAAGCACAAATAGCGTAGTATATTTAACTTAGTTTCTCTCACTAACCTATTTCAGTATATTTCCGCAGCAAACAGCGAAATATGGATACAAAGTAACATCAAAGCGAAATTCAAAATTCAGTTCCTAACGATCACTGTCAGATAATTTCGCGTAGCTATTGAGGTGTTTCAACGCAAGCTATTTCACTTAGTGCTGGATGTGTGAGAGTCGGAGATTTCGTTCAAATGCGTCACATCCAATGCGCGTGGGCTCACAAAGGTCATACCAACATCTGCGCAGCACTGCTTCTAATCGAAATTAGATTGAATGCTATTCTCGTTAGGGAATATCCTCTTTAGTTTGATGCTAAAGGATTGTTTGTATACCAGTCCATACTTGTACGTTATGAGGGCCATGGCGGTTTTATTTTGGCTTCCGGTGAAGGGTTTTTGGGACCTAGTCAGGCCGTAATATCTGCAAACCTACCAGGTTACCCAGTGGAACCGTTCATGGCATAATTTTTGCAGTTTCCATTAAGGTACGTTCTAGTACATTAACAGATTTCATGTCGTTCAATAGAAGGGCATAAAAATTGTTCGCTGTAAAATATAGATCTTTCACATACAATTACGTAAGAGATATTACGTACGTCTTAGATTTACGCGAATGTTGCACATTTCACTTGTGTCCGTACCGTACTAACAGAAATAAAACTATTTTTTACGGATTGTATTGCGTTTTGGTGTAACTTTTACATTTTTAAACTTCCCGACGTTTCGATTACTTTACAGCTTTCGTGTTCACGGGGCGGACTTACTCTATCTGTGTATTTTAGTAACGCGGTAATACTTTCTAGCCGCATTCCTTACCTTCTATAGTCTTGACTTCAAAATACACTAAGATAAGAAATTGAACAGACTGGAACAATTAAGCTGACTGGACAATCTCAACACTAAGGATCAGGTGCACCCAAGTATCTTTGCAATACTGGTATTAAAAAAGTTGTTTTATTTGGAATAATGTCCTGAGATTTGCATCTCAAACCAGCTGTGCTTACGGTTTTATACCTCGAGGGATCCGTTGACATTTTATTAAGTAAAATATCTTGCAATAAAATGCTCGCTGGAACTCTTACCCAGCGCGTCGGATCAGTTGGCGGGTAAACAAGTGTCTTGTTTATTTCCATTTATATCGTCTATCTTGACTTTGCTCGAATTGAAGCCTAAACGAGAAATTTACCCGCGGTATCTTCTCATTTATTTATAAATGGAACATTTAAATATTTACAAAAATAAAGTATTAAATCGGCTTTGTAAGCAAAGTAATATGCTCAATATAAAATAAAAACTTCTTTGAAAAAATATATTCCTATAAATAACACGCCTTTATCCCAGAAGAGGTAGGCAGAGGCGCCACCAGGACACCCACATTTCGCCTTGTATTTTCCTCCCATGATGTGTGTCCCATGTGTGGCATAAATATACAAAGATATTTTATCATAAAACAGTCATGGTATGACACTGTATGCCAACCAACAAAATATGATGAAAAGCATTTTATAAGGTTAATACTGCATTGAAAATCTAATAACGCTGAAATCCCTTGAGTTATTGGGAAATACAACAAAGGATATTGAAACATTGAAAAATATTTTGTTGAAAGTTTAATATAAGTTCATTATTCAATATTGTGATTGTTGCCAATACAAGGTTATTCGTTTGAATTGTATAAGAACAAAGAAACTTTTTCTGTTGTTGAGAGCTGGGAACGGTCGATCGCGGGAGCGCTATTTCCTTGTCTACCCTCGGGAATCAGAGCAATCGCACAGATTTCTTCATTTAGCTCGATATTGTCTTTCGCAGTCATTTGTTTTTTGAGATTAAGAAGATCTTATGTAATGGATAAATATACCGGGTATATCAAGACTGCGACAGAAAACGACGCCAGGTGGTAGTTTTAGTGGTTACAAACACCATGCAACTAAAAGTTTCGCAAACAAAGCGACAGATTGTATTGCATTTTTTTTTAATCATCGTGTTATGGTGCTAAAAACCTAGTTTTAGCGAAAAAAGTAATTAAAACCTTTACGTGCACATCATTTTTTTAGGAAAACTATGTATTTTTCACACAAATACGACGATAAGTAAAAAATTACAAAATAAATATCGGTGCGGGAATCGAACCCACGGCCTCTCGTTTCACAGCCAGCGTCTAACCAACTGCACCACGGAGATTGTCATTTATAGTGATCAATTATAGTGATAAAGATAGAGTTCGATTTTGATACAGCTGTTGTAAATTTTGACTGCATTTATCTTAAAAAAAACACTAAAAATCAAATTACCATTTTTTGCCTACGCAAATAGGAAAATGATTCGGGATTGCTTTACTGCAGGCAAATTTGCATTTTACGGGTCACAAGGCTAATAGCAAGGAAATAGAGAGCAATCCACTTAGCGGACCAATTTGACGCTACGAGTGGGCGCAGACGCGGGGTAGTCGAAAACATTTTACAACAAAATGGGTTACTCCTTTGATGTTTTGATAAACTCGTAGTTCGTCTATCCAGTCTTTTGGCCCGAAAAAACAAAGTATACACTAACGTAGTGTTTTATGTTCTCTTTGGTATACATCTATCTCTGACGGTTTGATGTGTTGCCAGATCAAATGAATATCTGAAACTATTTCTTTTTAACATTCAATTGTTTAATTTGTCGTTGACGGATGATTTGCATTCTGAGCTATGGATTGGATTTATGTTGAGTCGCATCGCAGAAAACATTCCTATCCGGCTGTCAAAAAATAATGCGAAAATAGAAATCAAGATGAGAGGAAAGGAATTTTAGCCGTTCAAAATGATGACGTGGAACAATTTTTTGAACTCTCATTACGATTCAGCATGTCAATATAATTTAAGAAATGAGAGGTCTAGTCTTAGAAAAATATTTTTTTGTTGTGGCTCTATTTTTTCTACATCAAGAGCCGTTTTGTTAATAATGGAGTGACTATTACTGAGGAACACGTTTTTGAAATTTGCAAATATATCTCATTAATTCCAATGGTTCTTTTTTATAGAATCAGTATGTTCCAGTCAATAAATTATAATATTTATCGATATCTTAACAAAGAAATGTTGAAAATCGATTCATATTTAAAACGTAACCTCGTTTTCTCCGATATTAAAGTTTAATAAGTATTGTTCTTTTCCTGTTTGTGCGACGCTGGGTTCTGTTGTTAAAAAGGTTAAACTTATGAATTATTCAAATAGAAGCGAGACATTTTATAGATATTGTGTTACAGAAAAGTAAAATTGGTTTATAAACAATATTATCATTTTACAAACAACGAGCGTGAAGAAATTCGCATTGGTTCCGTATTGTTAATTATTTAGGCACTAGTTTTCATTTTTAAAAAAGAATGCATCGATGAACGCCAGAACAGTACAGATGGAGTATTATAAAGAAAGCCACCATTGTTTTTCCGTCTTACGGAACTCAAGCGAAAGTTGTATGTCAGGATCGAGCAAAGTGGCGATCCATAGTCTCTGCCTACCCCTATGGGATACAGGCGTGATGATTATATATGTATATTGTATGTATGTAAATTCTAATGGAATATCCCTCGGACAAAATCTGATGCTAACTGTCCTTATTGTGTTTAACAATTAAACTTATTCGGCGATTTGAATATATTTGTTTTGCTGTCGGAAACTTGTAAAATTTTGGATACAACTTTTTAAAACATTTTTTAAAGTATAAAATTAACAGCCATAAAATGATAATCAAGATATCATAATTCATAGTATATTTTTCAATATCAAGCATTATAAGACTTTAAGCGAAAAGAAAAGCGATATTTATTGGTTAAAAATAAAGGTTCGATGTCATTGTCACATTTCATCGATAAAAGTATGAAATAACGCGGAAGTCGGCGATAAATAAAATATGTGCACACTTTATAATGATCAATGGAGCTGTCAATTATTTTGTATCTGGAACGGACACTGGTAGGGTTGGAAGGAAATATTTTAGTCGATTATTTCATACGTGTTTTTTATGAGGTGGATTGCTATTTTGCGTTCTAATTTTGAATATTTTTTTATTCTTCATCTAATTCACTTTTATAGATTAGCACAAAAGTGTTTGGAAAATGAAAAGGAGAAAAGACGTATTTACCACATGTAATTGCGGGCTACAAGTGACAAATGACAGTTCAAATTAATTACGACATTTTTTTGTGCGTCCGTATTATATGACCACCACAATATAAAATGATGTCAATCATCACTAAATTCATAATGTGCGTGATGAGTGTTTAATCATAAATAACTCCCATTAACGTATACAGAAATGGGTCAAAACATTGTTAATGAGTTACAAAAATAAAAATATCCCATAGTAGGTATGCGGATTTAAACATTCCGAATGTTTGACACTTAATTAACTAGAGAGAAAATCTTTAAGTTGATTATTTATTTTATTAACAAATCATGAACACATACGCCATCGAATCATTAATCATATTTATAATATACGTCAATTTAAAGTTATGTAGAGATATTATAGACTCTAGATTTCCACTTTACTTAAACAACACATACTAGATTGTTTTTTCCACTTTCATCAATGACTACTTACTATTCTCGTCGATATTGGGTGTTTTAACCAGTCTTTTGTCTATCATCAATTTGATTCGCAAAAGTTCAGTGTCGTCGACTACCATCGACTCTACCATCCACAACCAATTTGCCCTACAATTTTATGAGACCGCTCTATAACACTATATTGTTAAAAAATATATATATTTTGATACAATCCTTTGGAAGATAAATACGAAAAAAGACAATAAGAAACACAACGTCGAAACACACAGTATGTCACAATCAAACGCCAATTTTGAATGTGGAACACGCGTCAGTTGCGTTGGGGACAACCGAAATATTTTAGTCGATTATTTATGGTATCATCACTTGATATCAATTAGTTACATAACACGAACATCGGTAGTAACACCGCCATGTGTAATTCAGAGACGGCTGTCAGAACCAATTTAGACGTGGAATTGATTGCAGGCATAAATTCAAGATGGCTTTTTGTTCCCTTTTCGATCTCGTCTTTGTGATAAAAATAAAAGCGTAATTACAAGCGCGTCAGATGTTAAAGTGTTGGCCGTAATTGTATAGAGTTTAATTTAATGAAATGTGAATTTTGGGCGGTGCGTTTTAGTCGATTTATTTTTCCTTATTCGAATGTACATGCACATGGAAAACATTACTTTAAACGTAATATGTGCATTATTAACATACGATTACAAAATATTTGATGATATATTAAATTTAAATAGTCCTGTCATTTTCTCTTTTACACAGATTACTAGATTAATACATTTAATTCTAATCCTAAGGAATAGTTTGCAAGCCCGCGTGCAGACCTATCAGAATTCCAACACAGAGATACACAAACATTAGCCTCACTTCGCTCTCGAAAGTTAGTTTAAGTCGTAGATCAATTAATTTTCCCGCTAACAGTTTCGAAGGATATGCAGAAACATCATAAGCGCAAATTATTAATATTTCAAGTTCTAATGCGTACTCGATGCTGGTGCTGAATCTATAGTTAGATGGCTAGTAGACGTTGGCTCTTGCGGTATGCGGCAGCCGAGATTTGGCCACACCCATTCAAATTTTAATCATATGGTTATTGCTTCTTACAATCTGTACTGGATTGAGGTTTTTTACTAATACATATATGCTATGTTTTAAAAAATAATAAAAATAAATATTCTAATTTTGTGGTACTAATTGGTCTGGTTAGTCACAGATGCATTTGCATTAGCCATAACTAATATATAATTAGATAATCATCAAGATTCGATAGTTACGCTGGCCTGTTTGCTAACTAACCGAGGGGTTTATAAGACCATACATATTTTTTCACACTGCAATTTTTTGCGACACATTCACATCTTCCCACAATAAACATTATCAAAAAATCTTATTACTTACCTTCCATACTACTTTGTATTTTTTGGGAATATTGTCCGGGAAGTTTTTTCTTTTGGAAAACCCAGACAATCCTTAATAAAATGATCTCACTAGATCACCAACAACTCTATCAAACGGCATAACACATTCGTAGTTAAGATTAATTGATGAAGTTCCTCGCCGGCATCTTCCGTTCCAATTAAAACGTCGGAGCATTAATTGATTCCTAGAATTGTTCCTAATACTATTCTCTTCTAGTTATTCTCTTTGCGTCACTCGCTTTATTTTCACTCGGTCGTTCGTAGGTTTGTTATTTTTAACTGATTTATATTTATAATTAATAGGAACTAGCTTTCCACTGCTAGAAATGCGACCATGAACCTTTTTTTAATTTTTTTTCATTTTCTTGTACCGTATCAAAGAGTACATTTATATTTATATATAGGGCTATACGATGTTTAACAGTTATTTTGGTTCATACTGCATCGAAAATAGTTGCTCGAAGCGGCTAGGGATTTTTGGTCAACACCCAGAATTGAAAGCAGTTGTTCTTGTTATATATTGGGGATACAATTTCATATTGCCTTCTTTGTCATTCTTTTCTAATAAAAACATATTTTAACCTAAAATAAAATCGTCACAAAATTCTTCTTTTAACAATTCCTAATTTCTTTATCATTTATAAAGGCCACATAAACGATTCATATCTGAAGAACTCTAGTGAAATAAATTGTTAAACCGAGTTAGCTGTTATTCCTGCCTAAACGAGTCCATAATAAAAGGGGGCGGTTATAATGACAACATTATAGAAATGTTATAATACTATGTTTATGTGTCAACACAGAACTGAGGATAGAAAATACATGGCTACGTGGCTGGACTCGTGTTTTATTAAATAGAAGACTATCAAACCAATCCATGAAAATAGGCATTACAGGGGCGGACTTACATTTCGGATTGGGAAAAATTGAATCGCCATCCAATTTGCATTTGTTTGTACTCCGAGATAACTCGCCGGCTGACATTTCCCCGGTTCATGGTTTATTCATACTACACATAGACTCGATTTGTAAATTATTCGAATTGTGTTATCATTTGTAAAAGGCAAAGCGGGTTATTTCATGAAAAGTTTTTCAATCGAGTCACCTAGGATCTGAAGAATTGTTGGTGCTTTGCCGCCCATAGCCTACAGAGAAAACAAAGAAGGACAGATACCGTTCCACATTAGAACAAAAAAAAAACATCGCACAAAAACTTTGCGCAGTGCGAAAATTGAAACCGCAGTCTTTCCTCTCGCGTCTGGTTTATTGCCTTAATGTGAATCACATTAACCGTATAAATATAACCGAGTAATACCTCGACATAAACCCATCATAATCTCCTGAGGGACCTATTAACGTTACGAGCCATCCCTCTTTCGTTGCCTCTTTACGCTTGCGGCGAAAAAATTGCAGCGACTCCAATGGTGACTGAAAGAGTAAGATATTTTATTATAAGAAGTTATTTTTCGCCTCATTTAGAAGATTTTATGGTAATTACGACGATATGAACAAGAGGATTAATAGATGTCAGTCGAGGGGTAGTTGTAGTTATCTAATAAGCAATTCTAAGTGGCATTAGTCTTTGAGAAAGGTAGGAAAGAGGAAATTCGGAAGATGAAATTTTTTCTAAATCAGTTTTTCTTACACTATTTTTAATTACAAATTTATTAAAATTTATTTTTTAGTTGGATTTTCTATAAAAGCGTATTTTTTTAGTTTTCTTAAACTATTATTTATTTTTCATTTTTTAGTTTATAATATTAAATTGTCATGCCAAATTTCGAGTTAATCCAACGTTTTGAAAGGGGTCAAAATCATGTTCAATGATTCCGTTACATACTAACATACTACGTCTGAAGCTAATAAAAAGCGTATAAAAATCGATCAGAAATATAATTGCTTATTCCGACTCGCACACAAGTTATTAAGTCCGTAATATACTTTAATTCCGAGGCTAAACAAATATTTTCGGTTAATTATGGCAGCCACGGCGCATAAAAACAAGATTAATTACTCCATTCATTAAACACTCTCTCATAATCTGTTGGAATAACGTATTTGCTTTGATTTATTATACGGTCACGTTGTTAAACGATTTTTGTGAAATATTTATCTAGTAATAAACAATTTTTATTTTAATAGGCAGGTACTTATATTTGTTTTTTTGTTGGAACTTAATTGATGAGATGACATTTCATCATCATCATCATTATTCATCATAGTCCTTATCCACAAGTACTTAGTCCATTGTTAAACTTGATCAGGTTTAAATTGTTGACGACTGCCTTCAAGGGTACCCCTGTGGATATTCATAACTTCTTAGAAACGGCCTGTGTTCAACGGCTTCTAAATCGATTAGTTTTGTTTGATGAAAAGTGGATGATATTGATATGTCATTGAATATTAATTGCCACAAGATTGAGAGAATTGAGCATGGTGTAAATGTACTGTCTAAATACAACCTTAAAATAATGACATTTAATATTAGAAGTCTGCAGAATAATTTTAATGACTTCTTAATTAACTTAAAAAGACTTAAACTGGAATTTGATATTATTGCATTAACTGAGTGTTGGATTCGTGACAGTTCAATAATCCCAAAGATAGATAACTACAATTGTTTTTCATCCACAAAATATATTAATCAAGCGGGTGGTGTTGTAATCTATATAAAAAATTGCTGGACTCCTACAGTAAATGAGCCAAACATTGAAGATGCAAACTGTCTTCAGGTGCACATCCCAAATATTATAACTTTTATAGGCATTTATCGATCTCCATCCTTTAAAAATACAGATAACTTTTTGGAATCACTTGAATCCATAGTTATGGACATGCCAAAAAACTCCTGTCAAATAATTGCTGGTGACATAAATATTAATATAAATCAACCCGATTCATGTTCTGACTACCTGTGCCTTATGGCTCAACTAGGATTCATAGCAGCTGTTGATAAACCGACCCGCAAAGACTCTTGTCTTGACCATATTTTCGCCAAAAATAATTCTGATATGGAATCTGTAATATGCTCTTCATCCATCACAGACCATGATATGGTTATGGTAGGTATTCGTGCAGAAACATACAAATCTCGACGTCCAAAAATACAATACACCAAACTCAACTATGAATCCATTGTATCTGACCTAAAAAATACAAAGTGGTCCTGTGTTTATGAAGCATCTTGTGCAACGTCCGCTTCCAACATTTTCATGGATATATTAAACAATATAATTAAAAAACATTCATGTATTGTGCAGACAAGTCGAAAGAATCATATCTTAAAGCCATGGATGACTGCTGGTTTAATAAAATGCTCAGCCCACAGAGATAAATTACACACAGAAGTAAGAAAAAACCCAAATGATGAAACCAAACTATTAATTTATAAAAGATACAGAAATTTTTATTACAGCCTTATCCGTAAAATTAAAACACAATTTGAAAGAACCGAATTAGAGTCAAACAAAAATAATCCCAGAAAGTTATGGAAATCAATTAAAACAATCACCCACTCTGTGCCATCTAAGATCAAATCTGTAAATCTGGCCAAAATTAAAACTAACAAACTTGACTCTCTGAATCATTGCAATAATTTTTTCGCCTCGGCGGGACAACGATTAGCTGACAAAATACTGAATCAAATAAACAAAACACAAACATCTTTAGCATCGCAAGTAATGTTCTCAAGCTCTCCATCCCACTCCTTTTTTTTGCACCCTACAAATAATGCTGAAGTAGAAAAACTAATTCTTAAATTAAAAGATAATATTGCTCCTGGTTTGGATGGAATTAATACTAGATTGGTTAAGCTTATTAAAAATTTCATTGTTGAACCTTTAACTTTCATATATAACCTAAGTATATCTAGTGGGACCTTTCCTAGTATTTGGAAAATTGGTACTGTCACTCCTATTCACAAAGGAGGTGATGTTAATGATCCCAATAATTACCGACCAATTACACTTTTGAGCACATTTTCAAAGATGTTAGAAAAAATTATTAATAACCAACTCGTTCATTTTCTGGAGGCATCCAACTTATTATCACCAAGACAATTTGGCTTCCGCCAGGGTAAATCCACCGAGCATGCAGTGTCCCTTTTGACTGATATTGTCTCTAAACACCTTGACAAAGGAAAAACTTGCCTGGGGATCTTTCTAGATTTAGCAAAAGCTTTCGACACAGTGTCAATACCGATCCTCCTAAGAAAACTGGAACTTATTGGAATTCGCGGAATCGGTCTAGATTTCTTTAATAGTTACCTTACTGGCAGGAAACAATTCACAAAATTAGATTCTTCTATCAGTGATGCCGAAGATGTCATATTTGGAGTTCCGCAAGGCAGTATTTTAGGACCAACGCTCTTTCTAATATATATGAATGACTTGTCATCTCAGAGGACTCTAGCTGAGGCGGATCTTATCAATTATGCCGATGATACCGTTATTGTATTTCATGGCTCAACTTGGAATGAGGTTTTTAAAACCGCTCAAATTGGCTTTGATTGTGTTTCCGAATGGCTTTATAACAACCTACTTACCTTGAATGTTACCAAAACAAACTACGTATGTTTTCACATAACAGGTGCCACTGCTCCTCCTCCCGAGCTAGCCATTAGAGTCCATTCCTGTAGCAACTTACCCAATCTTAATGTCCCACTTGTATGTAATTGTACCCAACTAAATAGAGTTAAATTTACTAAATATCTCGGTGTCATAATCGATGACAATCTACGGTTTAACGAGCATATTACCTCATTGTGCGCCAAGGTCCGAAAAATAATTCATGTCATGAAACTCCTTCGCGACGTGGCACCAATTGCTTTACTGAAAACTGTTTATATAACTTTGTGTCAATCTGTAATTAGCTACTGTATACTGGCCTGGGGTGGAGCTGCCCCATCACAACTTATAAGACTAGAAAGAGCTCAACGTGCTGTACTCAAAACTATGATCGGAGTCCCGTACCGTTTTTCTACTGTACAGCTATTCAAAGATACACAGCTCCTCAGTGTAAGGCGACTTTACATCCTCAAGATAGTCCTTGTGACACATAAAGAGACACTAAACGCAGAGGATTACGAACACATGATCAAACGACGCATTTTTCAAATACCAATTAATCAAGTGAGGACAGCTTTTGCAAAGAAATTCTACTCTTATGCGAAATCATTTATTTACAATCGTATAAATAAATTTATTAATATCAAACACTTATCTGTGCGAGAAGCAAAAGTAAAAATTAAAAAAGGATTATTGGACTGGACTTATACTGACACAGAAAAATTTATGAAAAATTTCTTGTTTGAGTTTTTAGATTATTGATAGGCTATTGAATTTTTAGAATTTTATTTTGCTTTTTAGTCTCCCGAATTTATAACTATTATTATGATGTGCAACCTTTTAGATAATTTTGTATTTCTATAGATTGATTCAAAGATTTATATATGGGTAGTTAAGTTTTTAGTTAAGTTTTTTAGAATTATATTTTTATTTTTTCTTGAATGTCTTATCTTCTCAAATATTGTTTTTATATCTTTCTAGAATTTTGTATTTATGTGTTGTTTTTGTTGATTTCTGTATAATATCATTTACGTTTTTGTAACTTTGTAACTTTTTAATTTGAGTTTTTATTTGTTAATAATTCGTAATACTTTGTCTATTTTAATATTAATACTTTTCTATTGTAATTACTTGCGACAACTAACCAAAATTTTTAAAAGACTTCTCACTATACAGGCCCTGCCTAGTGTGAGAAGTCCTTCAATAATTCAAGCGGTTCTATACAACTATTGTAAAGAAATTATTAATTAATTAATTATTTAATTAAATTACTACTTAAGGAACCTGTAAAACAATTTCAGATAATAAATTTATTTATTATTTATTATTATGTGTTTATTCAAATTTTCATAGCAATTATTCCATTTTTAAAGTGTCGCTGTACAACTTTTAGAAATTAAAAGATAGGTAGGTAGTTATATTAATTATAATTAAGTGAAGGTTCCTTATTCGCAAGATTAGTACTTAGCAAAAAAAATATATTAGAGGCTAAAACGTGTATCAAATGTGAATTTCAAAAACACAATTCAAACCATATTATGCGATCAAATTCTGCCATGCATTATTAATGATTTGGCGTCGTGGTAATACGATACATTCAAGTTGAGCCTATGTGAACCATGTAACCAATGCATAATTGGCACGGTGGCAATTTATTCCAAAATCAAACTATATTGAAGACCAACGACTAGCCTGTCTATTGAGTTGCGTTATTTTTACTAATCGGTTTTGTTGTCGAACAAAATTTTTCAGTATTATTTTTTCCTTACGAATAATTTATGGCCGTTCTATTTATCTACTCCCTTAAAGGTAATGATTTATTTCGGATAGCTCCGATTTCTTTGTTTCCGTTTTTACAATGTTTCGTTTCTCAACTTTGTATAAGACGGCCCCTGATTATTTTATGCCAGATTTGTGTCAACTTTCAGCTGCCACTCGGGGTCTTATAATTTATTCACGACGTACAGTTTTATGGGCTGTGCTCCCGAACTCTTCATATTTAATGTCCGTACATTTTTATATTCCGTTCAATCGTTTTAAGATAAAACACGTAAGTAACACGCGCGTTAAATCTCCACTTTGCTCCGGATAAAACAGATTACGGTTTTATATTTGAAGCGAGGCATTTAATGCTTGGACTACTGTGCTGTCCTTCTGTCTCGTTCTTTTTCGAAGGTTAGAGAAGGATAGACCTCGAGGCTGGTGAAGATATGTGATACTTGGAATCACGTTCCGTTTTACAAAGGATCAGTTAATTACGCGTCCGCGTGAGGTTTCTTGTTGGCGAGTGTATCGATTGTTTTCAGCCAGCGCGTGTATTTGTGGTACCTAATTGATGTTTTTGCGATTTGGTTGGGATTTGGCTCGCATTAGCGTCAATTATTGCATGCATTGCGTCATGTGTGGGAATACAGGTTTAGTACAGAGGAAGTTTAGCTAAAACAACGAATTGTAGACCGTTTACTGTTCACTTTTAGAAATTGTTTTTAGGAGAGTATTACACACAGCAAGTATTGAAGAATTTTTTATAAGACATAAAATTAAATTGAAGTTATAACTCGTAAACTTTTTATAAATAGTTTTATATGCTTAAATAATAAAACAGAGTAAAGCTGCCTTTTTGGTAAAGTCTAAAAATGACCACAATCCACATTAAATTCTGTCTCGATGACAGAATAATTTATCTGCAATAAAATGTATTTGGGAAATGAGAATAAATTCACTGAGTAATGTCATGCGCTCGGATAATTTGGACGCATTCCACATTTCATTGATCCAATTCTTGTAAATACATGTTTTCATTCTGTCACGCATGACCTTATAAAAATATAGACTGATTTGGAAAATGCGCGCAGACAAAGATAAAGGTATCAATACCTTTAGAGTTAAAGGTGACGGATTAATTCAAGGAAATTGATTCATTCATCAGTCATCCGTCTAGCGGAAAGCAATGCTCAACCAATAATATTGGCGTTGCTGTGAAATAAGGAGAAGAAAATATTGAGGATAATATTTCTTGTTGTGACTAAGTTATGGAATAAATATATTCATTTTATTTTGATTCACTATTTTAGGTAACTGATGGCAATGTGAATCATTTTCCAAAGACCTAGTTTCGTGGTACTTTGCCTCCCATTTAGAGCGATTAACTTTGATGATTTACTAAATAACTCTTCAACGTTAATTTATCTTTTATACATACAACGTTTTCGCATAACACTAAATTGCAACACACACACACTCACATAAAGCCCACCACTTCACATAAACCTCCCCTAGAAAAATCCACAGCGACATGTAAAAGAATCTCCAATGAAATCAAAACTAAATCTTTTATTGTCCTTACAGATATACGCAGACGAAGACCAAGATCTAACCACGCTAGAAGACGACGCCAAAGAAGCAGACAAGCAGAAGACTAACTACGATTCCCTGGAGAAGCTGCACGGTCTCACGGTGCTGGAAGGAGACAACATCGGTGATGATGAAGACATGCTGGATCCCGTCGCTGATGATGCTGAGAGTGGCGACTATTATCAAGATTATGATAGAAGAGCGGAGAAGGTATGTTGCTTTTTACTTATTATATTTAAGGTGTAAGGTATTATATTTAAAAAAACTTATCTTGCTATTACACAAATTCTTTTCAAACCAAAATCAATTAGTATTTTATTATATTGAAGCTCTTTTTATATTAGCTTTATAACCCACCCACCCTTTTAATATCCTTTAAATAGCTTCTCTCAATCGCAAAGGGAGGTCTATTCACTGCAGTGGGACGTATGTGGGTAGATTTACTTTTTAATATAAATTGCGTATCATATCGAATTGGAAATATATGTAGACAGCTACGAATATATGACAAACCATAACAATAAAAGAATCTCTACTAACGAATTTCGACTTACTCCATCAAAAATACTTACATTTGTTAATTTATTTATTATTCAATACTGCTCAAACGAAATGATAACATTTAAGGCTCAGTTGCATAAACTAATTTTGACGATAGCTTTAACTTTGACAATGTCATCGCCATACATTTTTGGCGTATTTGACATTGCTAATGTATGAGATTGACGTTATCAAAGTCAAAGTTATGGGCAAAGTTAGTTTATGCAATTGACCCTAAGTATTTAATTGACAAAGTTACAGATGTCAAAGTAATAAGACATGTCCTTGTTAATTCCAAGAATACGTAAATCAAAGCGTTATAAAATGAACACGTAATTGTCCGTAACATTGTTTATTCAAACAAATCCAGATGTGACCCTGACCTTTAAGAATAAGAGACGCTTTATATTTAATTAATAGCCTTTATGCAACTGAGATACATCTGGTATCTCCGCTGCGATAAAAGGAATCAGTTTGTTTGTACCTTCTTGCTAAGGAAACTGTTTTGTAGAGAAATACCTTGAAGTCAGTATCGAGTTTTAATCAAAGGATCTACTGGCCGTTCTACTGTAGGTAACAGTGCAGTAGCATCGTGCAATTGAAACGTTTCGTCAAAGCTGGTACATTTTATAAAAACACTATTGAATCAAAATGTTTTATGTTTGCATACAATTTTAGCACTTGTATGACTGCTTTGGAAGGTGTTACAGTAGTGAAGATTATAAAATATGCATTTATAAAAAAAACAAACTTTTACGTATCTGAAAACCATTCGATTATATAATAGATTCTATAAAGTGAAGATTAGCTTCCGAACACCGCTCATTATCATTCGCACCAACCAACACTTGCAGTGCTATCGGTGAAGCACCACTAAAATTATAATTTACATTATTTTACACTTTGATCCCCGAAACTTTCGTCTGGCACGACACCAGAACCGATTGGTTAGCGAAGGTCAAACACTTCACGAGCTTCACTAAATGCCACATAAAATGGTGGATTAACCTCCCTGGCACAGAGATTCACTTCATTAGTGGATGGCGGCGCATTTGAGTGAGATTATTTATTCGAGCCGCGTCCATCTCTTGCATTAATATCTCTAACGGCATGGTATGCGCTAAGAATGTCTCTACAGTGCTGGCTAGTTACTATCTATCTATATATCAGCCCATATACGTCCCACTGCAGGGCACGGGCCTACTCTACAATCGAGGGAATCGATTGAGAGTGGTTAGGCCATATAGTCCACCACGCTGGCCTAGTGCGGGTTGGCGGACCAACATACCGTAGAAATTGTTTAAAATCGCTACGGTATGCAGGTTTCTTCACGATGTTTTCCTTCACCATTAAAGTGCGTGGTGATTGACTATCAATACACACATACTTCCGAAAAGTCAGAGGTGTGCCCTGGGATTTGAACCCGCGACCACCGCGAACATATAGGCAGCCGCGTCTGGTCCGTTACCAACAGGCCACCACGCACTTTTTGCTATGTAGTACATTTTGCTAGTTACTATGCAATAGTTATATTTTCTTAACTTTGGTTATACCATCAGAATTGTCAGAAACACTTCTAAACATCATGGAAACGAGTAACGACACTAGTTTGAAAATTAACACTAATTTCAATCAACTTCTTCGTTACGAAAATGTGCACTCCATTTAGTGCAATAACTTTTAAAGTCATGTTGTGCCAACCTCATGTAGGTAAGAGATAAGAGCAGGCAAATGAAGACGAATATTGTCAAATTAACAGCAGCTTATTCTATTATTGTGAGTTTTAAGGAAGACATGAAAATATTTAATTCCTATGCCAAAAATAACTTATCATAGAACTGTTTTCTATTGTTTTTCCTATTGGAATTTAGTGTAAAGTAAACACGGCTTTGAAAACAATATCCGTTCCAATGAAATCAAAACCATAACATTGTTCGCAATTGTATTCAATGTTTCATACCGAAATAAATCAAAAACGGATCCTTTGTTATTACTCGGAACAATAACTCTTGGAATTTATAGATTCTTATAACAAACTATTGAGTAGCGATGGCAGTGCAAGAAAGCTCGCCATTGAAAAACTGGAATGCACTTGAATCAACTAACTTTATATAAATTTTGAAGGCCAATTTGTGTTGAAATGAAGCAGCGATAAAAACAGTGTTTTATTTTATCACCGCCAGTCTAGACAACCATTTTATATTTATTAGGGTGAATCGACAATTCAATAGTTGTAGTACCATTGAATATAATAAAGAGTTCATGATCGCTCTTTCAATACATCTAGTAACGAAAATACAGAAAAATCATGAAGTGGTGTGTTTTGTACCCAATTTTGTAGAACATTAAAATATTTTCACTAAGGTTAATAGGAAATTTCAAGTTTCCAAAGATGATGAAAGTATAATTCCACGTTTACTTGTTGAAATGGTATAAGATGTCCTAGCAACAATCCCCGGGAAAGCAATTCACGTGTTGAAATAATAATCCTGTATAATCCGTTTGAAGGTGATCGGCGATAGCTCGAAGCGTCGCGGTGCGGAATTAATGTGCAAATCGATAGCTATTATTAAAGCCTCATCGGTAAATGAATCTCCTACTGACAACAAATTTAATCAATGTTTTAGCTTACTATATTATTGGTTTCTTGTATAATAGAAGCGTAACTATAAATTAAAGACTTATCTGACTAATTTCAATCTGTACGTAGGCTTGTTTGCAAACGAACTAAAATGATTTAAGGTGATTTTTAAGATGTTAAAATAGAATATACTATAAACTGCGCATCATACCCTCCACATGTTGTTAGACTAAAATACAAATTACAAATGTATCTATTTCATGCTGAGATGAAGTAGTAATCATCATTATCATGATCGTCGACAAAATCTCTTGCAAGTAACCTGGACTTACTCACAAAAATATGAATTAAAAATATCATTCATCACTGGTAATATGAAACACTCCAAGCCTAATGTCTCCGCGTGCGATGCGTCAGTTTGTTTGCGATGCTAATGCGATCTGTCATCGAGGGCCAAAAGTGTTTACTTTGCTTCAAGATCTGTTTTGGTGGGAAATGCCCTCTTTTCGTTCACATCATATTCTATTGGGTATTGTGTTAGTTAATTGGTTCAGTGGCCCGGTAGGAAGCAGGTAATTTATGTTAGGTTTAATTTAGTTTACATATTAGCGGGTGTGAATACAAAATAGAAGAATTATTAAAATTCTAAAATATTTATAATTTTATAACGGATAAAATTCCAGCCGATGATACCAATTGTTGAATCACGTTTGCCACCAGGGAAGCTTTTCTACCATGACAAATGAAAATACTTGTTAACACTAATAATATTTGAACAGATCGGAACAACGAATATGGTGCACCTGAGGCCTGAGGACTTTACAGATTCGGTCCTAACCTTCAACAAGGACGAGATGGAAACGTCCCACATGAAAGAGCTGAAGAGGATGCTCAACTTGAACCCGGAGAACCCGAACTTACCAGGCAAGTATCATGGAGGCTGGATTTAAAAACTTAATTAACAGCAGCTTAATATAAATTCTCCTATGGTTTGGACGTTATAAGAATGTTGATTATAGCCCTTCCCGATTTAATAGGGGCCACCCCTGACTCTTAGAAAACCTACGTTTCACGTTTCATTCCGTTTGTAATATTTACAAATAACTAACTTAGTATTCTATGCTTGTCTTCTAATTAAACACATTTTACACACACATATAATTATTTACACTGTCTATATGTAGTTGATTGAGAAGTACTTTATGATTTACAAATGATAGATGTTTGTAAAATAAGCTTTAAGAAATATAATTGCCTCATTAAAAAGAAAATCGTATGAGGCGTATCGTATGTTTCTATTTACACACGTACAATTAAGTAGTACATAATTTGATTGTCTTTTAAGTAGTGCATACATATATTTCAAATTTTAGCTTAGGTGAACTGTAATTAAATGTTTTTATAATTATTTGTTACTCATAGGTATGTGTTGAGTTACAATAAAGTTTAACTGGATACATAATATATGTGTATAAATACAATCTTGCGTGAAAAACACGCAATTATTTTTTTACTTTTTAGTGCATTTTAGTTTGTCATAAGTCAGATTTTTTTTCTTTTTTTAGAATTTTATTTTTAATAGGATTTTTTGTCAGTTTTTTGAAGTCGGTTATTTTTTTTTGTTAAAATTTTGGTTTATTTTTTCATTTTTAGTGACTTAAATGTTCGATAGTAAAATTTTACGTACACAGCTTCTGGTAGCTTAAATAAATTAATCTTAGGTTCTCATAAGAGACAATAGACCGTAATTTTTTGTACATCATGGTACTTTTTTTCTCAATCGGCAGCAAGAAAATACTGTGTAGCGTTTTGCCAAAAATTTGACGAGCAGCAACCCCGGTTAGCGACTGGACTTCCACAAATTTAGGCTTCGTTAGGTATATCTATTGTTGGTGCGTAACAACGTTTGATATGCTCCGCGATTAATTTTAGCAGAAATGATTTACCATTACCTGCACCACCCGTGACAAAGTAACAGCTGACTTTCTCGTCCTTGCAAATTGAGTTTGATTGCCGTTAAGACTTTCTGAAACACATTCTTTTGTTGGATATTTAATCCTCGAATGCTTCTTAGGAACAATTCATCCGACATGACGGCTCGTTCTTCCATGTTTTCACAAAAGTTATCATCGTCATGTACAATTTGTTCACCAACACATAACAATCGGCAATGGATTTCATTACGGAATGGTATATGGCATACTATTAAACTGTAATAATATGATTCTTTGTCACTATTACAATTTACAACAGATCTTCATGATTTATTGGTATAGTCGCCGAAGATATTGACTATTTACATGTTTGTTCTTTTTATCAACCGCCCCCCTCGCCCCTACCCCTACTTTCATCCACCACTGTAACTTTACTTTTATACTGAATCCAATGCAAAAAGAACCATTGGAATCGTACTCAATTTTGAGGAGTTCTACTCTCCAGGACCGAATATATTCATCAGATTTTCATGATTTATTGGTGAGATCAAAGTGTTAATACGTTTGTTCTGATGCAAAAGAAATCACCAAAATCAGTTAAAAGCTGCCGAAGATATTGACTATTTACATGTTTCTTAATTTTCTCACCCCCCCCTCGCCCCTACCCCTACTTTCTTCCACCACTGTAATTTTGCTTTTATACTTAATTCAATGAAAGAAGAACCATTGGAATCCTACTTTATTTTAAGGAGTTCCCCTCTCCAGGTCCGAAGATATTCATCAGATCGTCACCATATTTTTATGGGACCAAATGACAAGCACCAGCTTTCAATTAAAGAAAGAATTATCGAAATCGGTTTACCCAGTACAGAGATATGAGGTAACAAACATAAAAAAAAAAAAAAAAAAAAGCAACATACAGTCGAATTGAGAACCTCCTCCTTTTTTTGAAGTCGGTTAAAAATAGAATCCATTTGTAAATTATTTGTTAATTCGAAATGGACTCCATTTTCTTTGACATCAATTATGGAGCTGCTTTTGTTTCAATATAATTGCGCACAATCTAAATATAGAACCTTTTTGAGATTTTCTTTAGCAAAAAGTGGTTTTAGTAGTCTGGTATAAAATATATTTAAGGCTAACAGCCCTGTAGCTGTAGATAAATCTTTTTCTTTTTTCATTCGTGCCGCGGTCATTTTAATTTATAACCGAGAGATGCTGCCGAAGTCAAAAAATCGCCAAAATGGTATTCAACTAGCCACATGAGATAGTAGCTTTAAAACCTTCTCAGATAAACTTGGTTATGAATTAAATAAACTGAATAGTTGGCTGAGGAATTAGATCATACCCAAAATGTGCAAATATTATAAAGCAGGCAGTTTTAATTGCATGAAATAGACAAATCCTACGACCATCGCTTCCACTCAAACTCCTATCTTCGGCCGATAAGCTAGGTAATCCGATAAGCTAGGCTGATAACCTAATAAAGCCTATGACTAAGCCTATGAAAGAATATGACAAAGTAATTTAATCAAATATTTGTTGCAGCGCTCCAAACGGTCCTGGAGTCAACAACAGCTGATTCCTCGGAGAGCGACCGCAGCAAGCGAAGCGTGTTTCCCGACGCGGCAGTAGACGCCGTTGATGAGTTCGCGGCACCTAGGAGCGTCGCTAAGCCAAGGTATGAGATTCTAACTGATTAAGGGAATGCTGTTGGAAGAATAGGAGTCTATGCTAAGGCATCCCAAACTTATTTGTACTGTGACGCCCTTAAGATTTTGCCAATTTTTACGTCGCCCTCAGCTCAGTTAATAAGTATACACATATACCATTCCCAGATTCATAATCGTCTTTAGGAACTTAAGTTTACTGCCTATCATAGTATAGCCTTGTATATTATAACGTGTTTATACTGTTACTACTCTAATATCCTTAATTTTTGTACCATATACAGAATGTATTGTATAGTCAAAGTAAGAGCAATTGTTATTAAATTGGAAAACCCCCACTGGTTACCAGTTCGCTAACTAAGACGCTCATGTCGCACGCCCATGTGCCTTGGCACGTGCACACAACTGTCTATAATGCAAGTTTGGTATGAATTTTAACTCAATTTTACAAAAAGGTCCATAAGTTATTATATTTTTAACATAGTAATATTAGACGATTTCAAAAACATTTACCAAAACTATGACTATACATACATACACAAACTCACACCTTTTTCCCAAAAGGGGTAGACAGAGGTGCTACCAGGACATCCACATTTCGTCTTGTATGTTCCGTCCCAATATGTGATAGAGGCGATCTTATCGCCATATCAAACACAAATTCCTGATTCCGGGCTGATTATAATGAATAGAAAATCCAGTATGTCTTTGCCCTCTTGTACCGTAGTACAACTACGCCACCGAGGCAGTCTAAAACTATGACATTACTTAGTTATTTAGCCACAAAATGTTTTCTCTTTTGAATTTAATTATGTTAACTACAGGAATTTCGTTGTAGTTTTAGTTTCGAGTTTAGTCGGCAATTAAGAACGGTAATGTTACATCTTAACTTGTCAAAGGTACCAACTTTGACACCAGATTACTCTACAATTAAATAACTTTGACTTTACGGAGTTATGTGTTTGTTCAGACTTCAGAGTTAATTTCATCATTAACTCTGAAAAGAAGGTTCTAAAACCTGCGTTTTTGAAAGAAGGTACACTTTTGAAGGTACGTGAACTCTACAAATCCTATTAAACCGTTGTGACTGACAAATATCATAAACAATTTACAAAGTCAACTTTTTAGGCAAACAGCAGTCTAGCGTAAAATGATGGGCTTGATTCTACAGCACTGAGATTTCTGTCCACAATCCAGATCAAAAGATCATATCCAAGCTCATCTATAAAACCCTATGAAACACATATTGATATTACCATGTTTATTAAATATAAATTACACGAACCGTATGATGAGAATGGCAAGGCCGAGCCACAACCGGCCACGATCCTGTATAATACGACCGCGATCAAAGAATGCGACCGCAATGTACGCGGGTCCAATATCGGGGAATATTCGCTGATTAAACAACGCTCGGAATCTGTTAATGTCGGGATGTTTGGGACTAAAATGTATCGTAACATTACTGAGATATTGAAGATGGATATATCTTGTACTTTTTATTATATTTCTATTACAGAATACGTCGAGAATTAAAAGTAGGGAAAAATTACTAAGATTTTTCTTCTTTTTTGTATCAAGTTCAGGATTATGCGTGTGTGTATCCAGTTTCAAATAGGATGCAATAATTGTGTCGATTAGCAAGCGAGTAATAAATTCACCTGAGCTTATCATTAGGTATTTTGAAGCAACTTTGTAGTGCAAGCATAAAAGAAATGTGATTTAGCTACACAAACCATTGGTCTTTGTTGAATTCAACAACGCCAATTCGAAGTGTAATAAAAAATGAAGAGTTAATATTTTTTGTACAATATCATATTATATGTTTTAAATTGGCGGGCTGCAACTACTTTTGTTATGTAATATTTCTTGTCTATTATTTAACTGCGGCAGACAGATTCGCTGGATCAATTGGTATCAATTGTGGTCGCAAAACGTGCAAACTCAGTGTCACGTGTCGGGTTACTTTACATTCTACGAGTAGATGCTCACCAAGTATTTACATCTATATATCTATACATATAATAAATTTTTAACCGATCGATGTCTATACATGGATGATAAATGAGAAAAACTAATATGGGGGTCTGTATTAACGTAATAGAACCCAAAACAATGATTTTTAGAATTTTTGCCTGTTTGTCTGTGCGGTTGTGCGCGATGAACTCAGAAACGGCTTCACGTATTTCGATGAAATTTGGTATGGAGGGAGCTGACACTGTGGATTAACACTTAGGCTAAATTTTATCCCGAAAAAATAGTCTTCCCTTGGGATGAAGAAGGAATTTCGATATATCTGTTACTTTTTTATAGTCAAAGGGATGGGATGGGACTGGATTACATGCCTGGAGTGAGAATGAGACGGCGCGGGCGGGATATAACAGGACGGGACGGGACAGCATGTGAAATTCCAAATAAAGTTAATTAAAAAAAAAGTTAATTACGTAGACGAAGTCTGCGGGCAGAAGCCAGTAGATATATTTTGTGTTTGTAAATGTCTGTCTTGTACCCGTAGTTATAAAGATCTCTCGTCTTTGTAGATGTAAATACTTGTCTATAATATCCTCTTCGATATTTTATGTACTTATTTCCAATTAAATACTGCCCACTACTTCCATCGAATGTTTATTTTCATACCCAAAGGTTGTCTGGAGGACATGTTATTATTGAAAGATATTAATTTGTATTTTTATAGCTTTTAAGCCGACCCCACGCAAATTTATGATAGATATGGTGGGAGAAATAAGCCTAAGTAGCGAGCAGCCCAAGGACCGTTATAAGTAGACCCTTGTTAGCTGACTTATTTATTAGCTTTCCATTGCGATATTATAAAAAAAAGTGGGGTTCGTTTTTATAGATCAAAAAGATTGTATGAAAAGGCCAAAAAAAGATATTCTTTATCATATTCGCATACCTTTTAAATCTTCCTCATTTCTATCTGTATATTTTATCAACACTACCACCTTAGCTCTGTATTGATTGTCTCTCGTAATTCGTATTACATTTTTGGCTATTCATAACTCCAGAAATAAGTATGCAAAATTACAAACATACAGTAATGCGACTTTCATCATACATTCAATACGAAAGCAGATGACATGTGCATCAATTTGTGACATTACTTACGAGACATGTTGCAGACGGCACATATTATCCACATGGTAAAAATTACACGCAATTTCTTCGCGCTAAAGGTGCTGAATTTATGACAAGTGTAAACACCCACTAATGCGACGGTTATTGCGTTTTATACTTTCATATTTTCGTGACTTGGGATGTGTGACCAATTAGTTTCGGTGCAGTGAAATTTGATCGCAAAAGTATTGTGATTATTATAGTTTAACATATATGCAATGGGTATGATTTTCGTTCGCTTATTTTCATACATACATAAACTCACGCCTTTTTCCCAGAAGGGGTAGGCAGAGGTGCTACTAGGAGACCCACATTTCACCTTGTATGTTCATCACGGGATGTGAAAGGCGGTTAGCCTATCGCCATATCGGGCACGAATTCCTGACTCCGCGCTGATAATGAATAGAAAAATTATAATATTTTACTTAATATTACAATATTGTGTGAATTGACATTGGTTAAAGCCGATTAAGGAGTATTTTTACTTTAATATCACATATAACATTCACGCTTTCATCGTCATCATCATGTCAGCTCTGATTCATCCACTGCCGGACATTGGCCTCTACTTTATCACACCACTTTGCTCAGCCACTAATCTCATCCTTCATATAAAAGGTGGTCCTAACTGACTATAAGTACAAACATATTCATATATATTTATTTATTACAAAAATACTTTAGCACGGTGAATACTTATACTGCGTTTTCTGTGCCTAATTAACATACAGGCTTATCTTATATGGGACAAATACTACAATATGACGATTTAATATCTTTTACAGTTAATTCTAAGATACAAACATTAATTTTAATTTCGATTAAACAAAACACAGTCCACTAAAATAGACAAACGATAATTAGATTCCGTAAGCAATTCCGTTAAATTAGTTTTATAAACATTATGTACCTGAGCGGAATTAAACATGGAATTATTATGAAGCAATTATAAGTTATTACTTTATGGCCGACGCTCGGGGGTTTTAATTAAAGTATTCGCAAACTTGACGAGTCGCAGGGGATGTTTGACTTCCCTTGGACAGTACACAAATATCTTTGAGCTCCGAATTGCCCCGTGATTGGTCTCAGTTAGGGTGGACATTTTTCGTTTGCATCGGAGTCATGCAACGCCGATTATACTTAAATACTTTTTCTTTTAAAGAACAGCCCTCATGACACTGTCGGTTAAAAAATCATATGTGAAACAAGCAGTCAGAGGTCTGATCCCCGCGTCAATAAACACATTTTTTCCAAGTGTGAGTTCTACCGAAAATTCTATCTAAGATTGTTTTATCCACGAGACAATACTTGTATTTAAACAGCATACATTGCAATATTCTCAAAGGTTATTACGAGACGTAGGTAAGATTTATTAAAATTCGCTCAGACGGCGTTTCAACTGTAATATTAAGAAGGCAATCTCAAGCTGTCGCTGTAACGGTTATTACGCAATAAAAAGTAAAAGTGTCCGAGTAAGCGATAAACTTGAGTTGTGACGATAAAAACCCCTCCAAGTGGCTAGTGAGCTCCGAAGGACCTCATTCGTTGTGTTAAGGGCTGTATGAAATATGTGAAGATACTGAGGTATTGTAGCGGTTATGATATCGCGACCAAATCAATATGTATTTTTCTTTGAGTCCGTCCTACAGAAACCTGAGTTTGAACCTGAGTTTTGGTTTTAATACTTGAGTATTGTGCTCGCTAACCAGCCTAATTATTTTGTACATACATATCTTCAAACAATTAGAGAAATATATAAAAAAATCATGTGATGACTGCTGAGCGCCGGACTTCTCTACAATGAGAGCTCGAGAGGGCTTAGGCTAAAATAGGCAGATACCATAAAAATGTATTTGATTAGTCCATTTATTTACAGGCGCAAGTCAAAGAAGACGCTGGGCAATTTGGAGAGCAACGCCAAGATGTCCATGCACACAGTAACCAGGACTGCCAGAAATAGTGACAACGAGGTAAGGCATTACTAATGTTGTGAAGGTCAAAGATTCTGTATTCGATTCACAAGACCTGGGAGTCTTGTGTTGATTTTTACCATAATGATCATATGATTTGCCCCGTTTGGTGACGGAGTTTCTTGCGCCGTTTCTTCTTCACAGCTACACGTTCTGAAGCGGTGGAAGCAGTAATTAACTATTAAAAAGAATTTGTGAAAGACTATTTGAATAAAGAATTTTTTGATTTTGGAAGGGAATTTGTCCCTAGTATGAGGTAGAATGGCGCCTTATCACACCTTGAGATGAAAATAATAATCACAATTCTCCCCTTGGAGATATAGAGACGAGAGCTATACAAGTGATGGTTTAGCAATATGTAGAGATGTTTGTTGCTCTTTCATGTATCAATGTTTCGCAGTATCATCGTTTTGTAAATCATAAATAACATCGACTACATTTTTAAACCAAACCAATTAGAAATCAGCTCTATTAAATCAATAATGTTGTATAAAACGAAGAAAATCTTGTTCGAGAATAGTTTCAAAGCGAGTAATTTTCTTGCTTTACTTCTGATCTTTGGCCTTTGCCGATGTAGAAATAAGAAAATAAAAATCAACTACAAGCTACAGCAATTATTTTTCCTCCTTCTGGCTTGTATTCCAACTTAGTTATACCTATGTTATTTATTTTGTACTTGTATTAATTGAATCTCTAACAAGATACATACAACATACTAATAATAATTTTAACAATTATTTGCATAACACGTGCCTTCAATTATGTGAGATATTATCTTCTTGAAATTTTTAAAAATATAATTAAAATGAAAGTTTTCATAACATACACAAACTACTAGTATTAAATTTACTAACATCTAAATATTTCCTGTATATATTCTTCCATGTTTTCTGAAACATATTCGTGACGTTTATTTCCAATATGTTCAGGATCAAAGGCGTCCCTTCGTGGCGGCCCATTTCCATGGCAACACGTCTCATCTCAACACTGACATCCACGAGCACTACAAAGGTAAAACCACTGCTTGTTAAACTGTCTACCCAATGGTAATATATTCATTGAATACTGGGGTATTTAAAATGACTTTTATACTAGACTACTAGATTAAATAATAATTTGTTTGATTAGTTTAATAATTGATTTCATTGTGTGGTATAGTTTATCTTGGCTCTCGTCTCGTTTGAGACAGCAGGCCGCGGGTTCGACCCCCCCCCCCCCCCCCCCCCCCAAAGACAAATGTTTAGGTACCCCACAAGTACTTATTTCGGGTCTGCATGTTTGTGAATCGAAAAATATTTATCTTATTTTGGGCTCAAGACAGTATGTGACTGCTGGGACTATTTATGTATGTCGCTTTCAACATACAGACACATATATTTCAAATTCCTATTGAACATAGCGTCCTATTTACAAGGGTTTGACGACGCTTCATTGATTTCACGTGTGTAATGAAGCGTGTAGTGTAAGCACTTCGCCAGAAATTCGTTGCGAGTACAGATTATATCGGTTTAAACGCTAAAGTGTGTTATTAAAATATGAGGGAAATTCTCGGAAAATGATGTAGGACGATGTGTGCCGAGGCGTCAAATTATACGATTAGTAAAATCATATATTCATTACGTAATGATTGCTTTCACTGAATCTCATTTTAATCAACATTTAGTCAATTTTGCTTCTTAAATTATAATGTGTGGCTTCATCAATTAGGACCCAGTATACATATTTCTATTTTACTAATAGGCATCAAGTTTCTAAAGGCCACACTAAAATGTGATAATAAATTGCCCCCAAGTTCCGGGCGCAAACTATTAAAAATATAACAGTGCTCCATGTGGCGTCCAGGAATCAGAAACCCCAATTTGGGTATACCATCATAACACAACCAAGCGGTCAGAGGAAAATTTTCATCAGTCGATACTTTTTGGACATACCTTTTGGGGAGGGCTATTTTCACCCTTCTTATCGATCATTAATCCAGAACTATCCTGTTCTATCCCTCAGGTAACGGCCTAGTCCGTGTATCCCACGACGCAGCTCATGACGTATGGTATCCCTCTCCGTGGACCATCGCCTCGCCGCACCCCCGGCCCACCCTCACCAGGAACGGGCACGTACACGTCCACCACACTGGCGTCTACCTCGTTTATGTTCAAGTAAGTATTAATAAATAAAAGAAGATTGAACTCATAGGGTGTTATTTATAAGTGAGGATGACAAGAGGAGCCTACCTCGTTCGCCTGATAATTAGTGTGACGCCTGCTCATAAGCAGCAATACAACCCAGAGCGTACTATAACACAGGCGTATGATGACTAAGCACAGCATAGCACTGTGCTATGCCTGTCATCGACAGACATTAGTGCCAAGTCACTTACACAGTAAATGCAATGACTGCAATGTTCTTCAAACGGAAACAACAAAACTTACAGCTGTCTGTGACATTGATTGTAAACTTGGAACGTCAAGATTCCAGACGTCCGACTTATTAACCCGTGAACTTATATTCCAAATCAACTAAATAAATGAAAATATTTTCCAGATCTACTACTTAGACAGCCACGACGTGATATCCTGGGTGCTGCACCGCACCAACCCTGAAATAGACGGGCGCGAGACGCTCCTGCAGTGCGCCCAGTCCGCCCACACCTCCGAACCCATGGACAAGCCCAACTCCTGCTTCTCAGCATCAGCGCTGTTCCTCAAGGCAGGAGACAGGCTTGCTGTGAGGAACACTGGCGGTGACAGACACTCCCTCATGCAGCCAGAGAAGAGCTTCATAGGCCTCATCAAACTGGCCGACGCAGAGGACCCAACCCAAGAACTATAATATTCAGATAATAATTCCATGTTCCCCGAACAAAATAAACCCTACTTTCTATTTATATTAATCATATTTTTATTTCTTTTCATAATCCTTAGCGTTGGCAGCATCGTTGCGTGATTGCCAGCTATTCCGTCGATTAAACTTTAATCGATCGATTAGAATACATTTAGATATATTTTTGAAAGCAATATTTGAATACGGAACATGGAATGCATCCCAGCTATTCTATTGCAGTTATTTTAAATTTTTCAATATACGTAATCTATTTACGTGGATTATATGAAACACAAGTGATATTGTAACTATAGTCAACATGTGCCATTGTTAAAGAGCTGTCAATTATAATTAAGTATGAAACTTAGATTATACAATTCTAGAGTTGTTACACAGGGTGTAATGAAACTCCGATGTGTTATCGCGACGGTGGCAGAAAATTAGTGATAAGATGATGTAAGAAAAACTGTTAAATTATAGTTATTTTTTAATTTTATGTCAATGTTTGCAATGTTATAAGGAATATCAATATTAATTAATGTAACGTTTGCTGAAATAGTATGGCGGACTATACTTACTGTCATGTACTTTAAAATAGCATTTAAATAACATTTAGTTAGCCTGGCAGCGTTAATGTGTAGTTATTGTGATGTCAATAATTTTATGTAAATGTTATCGCGATTTCGAAATTTCTTTACTGACGCACAAAAGAAGTGTGTACCAAGTATGTTGATTTTATTAATTATCCTTTGATTAACTTTTACAAATGTATATTATAACGAACAAATTAGACAGTAATAAATATAATATTCAAAATCTAATTTTGATGTTTTTTGTTAGACTTCGTGGAAATTAATAAAGAATATTTTTAAAAATAAACTAAAATTGTAAAGCTGTTATATTGGCTAGTTCGCCATAGATTGTAAACATTTCAGCAAGTTTTGTATCTGCATGTAACTTAATAGATACTAAACATTATAAATCGAAAGATCTGTTATGCCATTGATATTATAAGCACTAATGTTTACGCATAAACCTAGTTTAGATCATAATTATTTATATGTGCGTTCTACATGTAAGTATTTAAAACATGCTATGAGAAAAAATTCAGGCAATATTGATTTTTTATATGTAAACATTAAAATGAATTTAAAAGTAATTATTCTTTTATTTTTTAAATAATATATGTATCGATTTTTTGTGTGTTTCACAGCAGGACATTGACTGCCTCCTCATTTGAGTAGATCGAGGTCTAGGTCCGAGAAACATGAAGCTGCGGAACCTGTACTCAGTCCACAGCCTATTTTCGGGTTAGGGAGACATGCGAAAAGAGTCCCTTATTTGGTTTAAAAAATAATAAATTGACGACCTCCGTGGCGCAGTTGGTTTGAAACCGGCTGTGAAACATGAGGTAGCGAATTCGATCCCCGCAGCGAGACAATTTTTTGTGAGATCCACAGGCATTTCTTTCCAGACTAGGTGTTTGTGAGACCGAAAAGACTCTCGTAGTTTCTGATACAAAAGACACAAGACTCAATCTTAGTGAGGGGTCTGGACTTTGTACGTGACTGTTGCGTGACTTTATTATTTATTGAATTATATGACAAGAAACTAAACAACTTTCTTCCAATGTTAATATAATAATAAATAGATTATTTACGTAATACAACCAAAAACGCAAAAAGCTATAAAATTCTTAATAAACAGACACAGAACAGAGATTTAGATAGAATTAGTGTGAAACATCAAGCATTTCACTAACATGTTTCACTTTACATCTCATAGAGATGGGAAAGGTCATTTGAAACCATTAACCAAGGTCAATTTGATTAAAAAACCCCAGGCATTTCAGAAGAATCACTAAAACAGTCGCTGACAAATATTTTTAATCATGATCTCACCCTTAATATCTTCAAATATTTAAACATTTTTGTACAATTTTGCAACATGTTCATTAACAGTACCTGACTATTTCTCACAGAGAATTTTCCAAAGAATAGCAGAGGGAATTACACTGAAGTGTATTTTTATCTAGACCCGCCGACATTACTCGGAAATAGATATTGGATATCCTGGTATCAAGTCCTTTCTATATGTGTATGAACTACGAAGATTATTAAAAATAGACAACACAGATGACTTAACTATTTTTAAATGCATTGATTGGTTTTGATTATAACATTAATTAAAAATTTTGTTCGACGTTTGCATAAACTCTATGGTAGAGCGGGCCAGAACTTGTCTGTAAAATAAGAGGGTGCGGATTCGATCCCAACACCGGTATGTATATTAATGTCATAAACAAATATTTTGGATAGTTGTTGAAAGTCAAATATTACTAATCAATAATTATTGATACGAACTTCATACATCTTTTTGTAAGCAATAAGACTATTGTCTATTCTAATTAAAATTACATAGAAAAGTACGCGTTGTTTCCTTAACCACGCTCAGTTTCTAATCTGAAAAATGATATCGACATACCTGTAGACAGGCGAAGTACCTGAAAAATAAAATAACTTTGTAAATGTGTACTTATTTAAAAAGAGACATATTAAGATTGCGTACAGGGGTGAAGATCATACAAATATTGTTATACACGCAAGAGTGTTTCATATTTCTTCATTCACGCAGTCATCGAATCCCTATTTATTTCGAACGCTCTCAGGATAGAGAAAAAGGTTATAAGTCGACACCCTTCATCATCATCATCATCATCATCATCATCATCAGCCCGTTGCAGTCCACTGCTGGACATAGGCCTCTCCCAAGGTACGCCACAGAGCCCGGTCTGCTGCTTTACGCATCCAGTCGCTGCCGGCCCTTTTATGCAAGTCGTCCCGCCATCTGGCCAGAGGACGTCCCACGCTACGTTTTCTTGCTTCTAGTAATATCAAGGATGATTTCACAATATTTCCAGGTCATTGCATGAAAAGTTCCGCCATTTCCCTTTCATTTGAGCATAAAGCGTAGGTAGATATCTGTTTGAGCGTCGCATCTCAACGTTTTCAAGTCGGCATTGATTTTCACTCCACTTGTCCGGCCCACGCGTTGCTTGGAGATTTATCGCGACGGTGACCTTTGTTCGATAGGGTTGCATCTAAAAATACTATACAAATAACAAATAAAGTAGCAAGGATTTTAAAAACACGGCCAATTAAAATATTAGACTCCTTTTATGTATTCTCACGGCGAAATGAGAAGACGGCATCAATTACTCATTATTTTATTTTTGTAAAGAGTTAGAGTAGCTATGAAATAAAGGGCTGAATGATCTACAGTATGTCAAAAGCCTTGTAATTCTTTTATACTAGGTAACTTCCTGATGGTAATATAAAGGCATTCGAGTATCAACTGGAAAGTATCTTTGGTTAATCGACACAATAAAACCTACTCTAAATTGGATAAACTCAGGCTGCACACAGAATGTGACGATCGTGGTTCACAATGGCGTATTGTCCCTCTCATTTAAGAATACTCTATCAATAGATTTATCCACGGAACGTGATATTTTTGCATTCAAAAATGTACCGTTGCCTACGCTCGCATTTATGCAAATAAATTCACCGTATTTTTGGATCAATGAAAACCTCGCCTGCATCGGTACTGAGCTAAACAAATACACTAGTTAAAAGCCTCTAAGATCCTAACCATTGATATATTAAACTAGACTAGAATGTCCACCGCGAAAATGCGTAGCAAAATCAGTGGACATATGACATGTACCGCCATTTCTATTGTTGTCTCGTTAACTCCTACGCAGTCAGACTATCTTGCCTCTCATTCTATAGTTTTCCGCGGTCCTGGTTGGTACATTCGCAGTTCACGTAGATTTTGTCAGTTCCAGTGTACCTCGACAGTCCACACAAATACAAACATATCTATATACACACACAAATATATCCATTAAAGAGAGCACTCCCACGCGCATTTCACTGAAAAGCGCAAAGCTGCCCACCACGCTTGCATTGGTATCGATTTTTCTATTGCAAGACTATATCTGAATGGAAACCGCAAAATGTCAATTTCTGTAGCATGAATAGATTATAAGAGGGCTTTTTGCCAAGCTTATGGAGTAGTGATGTATTAGAATTTTAATAAAAATTTTCCAGTGCTTAACTTAGGTTCCTTACTTTAACATAGTTCTGGGACACGAGCGATTACCTCGGCGGATGATGAGTGATCAACACGCTTATGAACATCTAAATTCACGTGTATGAATAACAGAATAATACAGAAATTATCTTTATGTTACACTAACCCTGTGTAACGATAGAAACACGGTAGGTTAACCCCTACCTGTTGCCAGAAAGGTAATTAAATATAAGGATATTTAATTATTTCTGAAAAAAACAAATGCAATATGCTCTATATCAAAAACAACAGAAGTGAAGACCCTAACCAAGTATTAACTTTACATGAATGTCCAGTCCCCAATTACTTAAGGATAATTTCGATTAACTCTTGGTATAGGCCAAATGGAGAACCACCCGCCTTACTATTGGGCTTAGGCGCAACATGAGCAAGTTGAGATGTGTCCTGGAAATATTTATTTACTGAATTCCAATAACCTCAGACCGTATACATTGACCAATTATAATCATGAAATGGCCTATGAAACTATAATAGATTTCTGATTAAGAAACTACATCACTTAAGAATTTGTTTCCTCGTAGTTGAAATTTAAATGTGTATATTTGTGCGGTACTTAACTAGTAGGTAAACCTAGCTGAGAACGAAAACGGTTTTCTCAGGCTCAACCCTAGAGCACACATCTCTAATTTTTCGAAATCATCATCTAAATATTCAAAGTAAATTAGTGCTTACTTTGATGGAAAGAATGAAGAGAAGAAAATATTGCAAGGGACCTACTTACTCGTGAATTTTCGACGACTAACTTTGAAGTGTAATTAATCAATAAAAACTAAACTATAACGAATAATGATAACGATGAACAGTATCCGTTTCAACACTCAAAGCACTAAAAACGTCAAAATATTAAAGTATTAAAGAAATATAAATATGTGTACCGTGAAGCCCTAGGGCCTAGAGAATACGTGTGACGAGGCAATATCATGCACTAAACCCTTCTGAGTAACACTCAAATAGATTTCAATAAATTACTCCCGAGCGGCATCATGCTTTTGAATTTATAATCTCTTATATGGGGATATTTTTTCACGAATATCATGCATGAGAGTTGAATAACAACTTATGCTTATTATTAGAAATAAACGTAAGTAATTTACAATTTAAAAACGTAGACCTACTGCATGCGTAGAACACAAATTATTTAGATAACTAATTATAGAATTGAGAATTGAAATTAGGGGCAATAAGCTAATCTTTCACTATACTGACTGTGAGTAGTTTGGTTTTAAGTAAATTTATTTATTTATGTATTCTTTACTGCACAAATAGAAGAAATAAAAACTGAAGGCATATTAAAATTTCATATAAAAGTACAGATGGCGGTCTTATCGCTCTAGGCAATTTCTTACAGACAGCCTTGAAATAAAATTAATAAAATCGTAAATTTCATAACAGTTATCAGTTTTGTCAATAATTATTCAATTTACCGATTTCCAGATCCTGATAATTTTGTCGCCTTAACATCAGATGCAATCCAGTGACTTTGCGTTTCAGTACATAACATGGTGCTAGAAGAACTACGCAAGCATAGCACATACAAAAACACCAACATTTTAGCATGTAGTAAGAATTTTAAAGTAAATTGCTGAATTACTTCCAACAGAATGAACGAAGCACGAGCTAAACGAAAATAATGTAATTAAAAGTAATTAATTAAACCTGGCGGTAATATGATATGAAGGCGTATGACAGTGATTAAGCTCACAAATCCATCCAAGCGAATTCTTCAGTTTTTAATTACGTTTGTGGACCTCGATTAAATACTAGAGTTCACCCGTGACTTCTTCTGTGTGGAATTAACGTCCTCAGATTTTCCGGGATTAAAACCTTAAGACACTATAGTCATGGGCCCTCAAATTATTTCTACAAAAATTTCCATGGTAAAACGTTGTTTTTCACATATCTTTTGCCTCTCGGCGTAATTCAGTAATCCTAGTCGAAAATGGATATGACCCACTGAGATATGGTTCCTCCTCATCTCCTTCATCCCTAAACCTGTCACCCCTTCTTCTTGACTTCTATGCCAGACAGCATCAGGTTCCGGCTAACCTATGAGTCTACTCTATACTACCCGATCGTCTTTTTCCTGAATTGTAAGACCATTGTCTGCAAATTGCATTGACGAGATCAAGCCTTCGTTTCTGTGTATGACTTCGGAACTTCAAAAGCCTCTATTGTAAATAAATTTAAGAAATGTAAGAAAGTTATTGTACATTTAGCTCGGTAACTTACATCAATTTAAAGTTACAAAGTTATTCAGTAATATAAATTTATGACAATGTCGCCGCTACTTCGAATCTCGTTTGTAAGAAAATACGTTTTATTTATTAAGGTTGAAGTTCATTCTTTCCCATTTCAACGTAACGTAACAGACAATATCTGACTCGCTTGTTCTTCAAACTTATTTATTAAAATGTATGTAGGGATGTCTGGTAACATTTCTAAATCAAATTACGATGGGTAGATACTTAAATTATCTTGCACGCAAATGTATCATAATTCATAACACGTCCTTTTAAATTTTACGATTGTAGCTTTTCACCTGAACTTCCAACTGTTTATAATGTGAATGATGACCGCTGTTTAAGAAATGATTCATTCATGAACATTGAAATTTAAAGGCTAAAACTACCGTAAAATTTGCTGCTTATAGTCATTCTTATACTAGGCTCCTAATCACCATGATTAAGTAGTTACTCGAACTCACTCCTTTATTAAAAATTCCTTTTATACGCTCTAAACTCTTGAGACTTTAAAATCAAGATGGCGGCGCAATTACGAAGCCCAGTCAAATGTCTTGTAATTTGTACCGTAATATTGTAAATGCTGAGGGTCAAAATTGCTTTGTTTCACTAACTTTCAACTTATTAGTAAATAATTAGTATTCTTATTCTTATAATTGTTAAATTACGTCTCTAAGAATTCATAATTTAGGGTTTAGGCTAAATATGTATTTAGGTTGGAGGGACACAGACTAAGGAGTGAATTGGAGGATGATAATGAAATTTGTCGCGCCTACGCAGTGTGCTATAATTGTTTTGGCAATTGATTGATTACGAGTGGTAAGCCCAGTGGTACTATTTATAGCAAATATAATAAATGATCGATATTTAGATTGAAGTATACTAATTGGAAGAGATTAAAGTATACTAATTAGAAGGAATTGAAACGTAGCCTACGTTTCAAAAAATAAAAGCTTACGGAACATTTTCAATAAAATATAATTGAAGAATATTAATAACATTTTAAAACTCTTAAATACTACAAAAAGTCTGAATTAAATGCATTTGGTCTTAGGTTACAAGAGGTCGCTGTGAAAATCTTTCTTTTATGATAAAATTCCTATGGCTTAAGATAATATGTTCATAATGAATAGTGAAGGTATGATGTTATTTTAAGCTGGCACGGCGTAGTGACTGCACTGCACCTGATGTCTAAAAGTTGTAGTTACACAATATCTTTCATTTATAAAAATAACACAAGCAAATATAAATGAAAATACTAATTTTCATTCTCAAAAAATCACGGTGGCTGCTTTATTAAGTCTCCTATATCCATTATATTTAATACAGAAGGAAATATATGCGATAAAACTTATAATAAACCAATAAAATATGTATAAAGCGTTGGCGTTCTCACTATTTCACATTACTCCTTTCACTGTATCGATTTGTGCTATCGTCTTTTAAATATTATAATAGGTTCACTACTGTTCCAGTTTAACTTATGAAACATAAATTTGTTTAAACGCTAACGCAGCGCTAACTTTTCAGTTTACGGTCATTGTACAAGATATCTTAGAGAATGAAAAATTCTTTGTCCACATTGCATATTTTAGTTGCAAAAATGCAGACTGAATTACGAATTTTGCACTTTTTCGTTTAGAAGTTATTTTTTAAAGTTACATACATAAACTCACGCCTTTTTCCCAGAAGGAGTATGCAGATGTGCTTCCATGACATTCACTTTCCGCCTTATAGGTATGTCCCGTCCCACGATGTGATAGGGGGTGAGCCTATCGCCATATCGAGCACTAATTCCTTACTCCGGGCTGATAATGATTAGAAAAAACAATACCACTGCCCGACCTCAGCTTTGCAATCATCCCGTAGTATTCAGTTAGACCGCAACAAATATCTATCCACTGATACGTTAATACGAATATATCCTCTAGATTTAAGCAGAAATATGATCGACAAAATAAAATGTGATTATAAATCTTTGGAAATCGAGACTGCGACAGTTCCCTCGTCTCCTATCCACTACAAATTAAATTTGCTGACAACGCAGTTTGCTACGTGTGCAGGACGACTGCACATAACTTTAGTCTTAAGTGTCTTTTATTATGTACTGTATTATATAAAGCTTATTGTAAATAATCTTATTGGAAATTGTGTATTGTGTTCTTATAAGACTGAAAGAATTAACAAATAAAGGCTGCGATTATAATAAAATAGGAATAGTATAAGATAAATTAATTGAACTGTCAGAATTGTATAATGTATAATGATATGTAAAATATCGAACAATATATTTTTATAGTAAATAAGCGAACACATGGGGTAACGCCCCGCGCGCCCGCGAACCGAGCTACCGCCCCGCGCGCCGACGCAGCGACGCATCGAACCAAGGCGTCCTATTGGACGAACGCGTCGCCGTCGCGCGCGGACCCGGCACCGGGGATTAAGCCCGAACTAGCAATAAAAATAGCAGCCCCGGGCCGGGTAAAATCAGTTCGGTTCGGATCTCTCCAAGCGCACAAGAAACCTCAAGAAGTCAAGAAACCTCAAGAAACAGCAAATAGTCAGCAAGTAAGAAGTGATCGTGTCAACGTTGGACCGCTGCTACTCCGTGACGTCATCGTCGTGTCGTCACTCGCCGTGCTGCCGCCAGTCAAATAGATCGTCTTTTGTACTTTTCAGTACGAAATAAATTGTTTCTTCCGAATCATAATCACTGGTATTATTTCCGCACACACCCAGCACGTATCCTGATCTACATTAAATTGTACGGGATTGTTCGAAGGCGGTCCCGTACACTACGATAAGGTAATATATAAATACTAACTACAAAAAAGTAACCAGCAATGAAAACTACATAAACCCAAATAATAAAATGCTTTTGGACACAAATGTGCTGTTTGCCTACTCAATTTATCACGCCTGTGAAAATGATTTTAAAACTTTAAAGTTATAGTTTTGAGTTTGTTTTTTCATGCAGCAATATTGCAGCAATATATTATGGTATATAATACACTATTCTATAAAAGTTGCAAAAGCGATAAAGACTGGTCAATTAAATCCTAAGATTAAAGCAATATCTAATAGTCATTTCTTTGCTCTGAAAAGTCACAAAATAGTTTTATAACTTAAAGTTAGTCACGGGAAAAGTGCAAAAGACACTTACACGAATACATGTATTTAAATTAACCTATAACTTATCTCATATGAAACAGGATATTTATTTCATATCACGTTGAAAAAGAAAAAGGATGTAAATAAATAAAAAGGGGACTCGTGGCTTAGTTGATAAAAGCTTTTCCTGATCGAGAATGAGTCACGTTTTATGGAAATTTTCGGGCTTCTCCGTGTTGTTAAACTCATCATGAATCAAAGGCTTATTTTTTTATATTAGCTTATCTACTTTTTTATACTGGCACTGTTGAGAATTTGCTTTATTGAACAATTGAATAGAATTTAGAAATAAAGTATTCTCCGGTGAGAAATGGTTATCCCTCAATGAGACAATTTCACCGGACAAATAGGATGTAGGTATAATGGCTGGCCCCGAAACAAAACACTAACAAGGATCACTGCCGCTTTTCCATAATCTTGTTGCTATCCACTATGCAGAGCGAATGGTGCATACATACATACATAAACTCACGCCTTTATCCCAGAAGGGGTAGGCAGAGGCGCCACCAGGGCACCCACATTTCACCTTGTATGTTCCGTCCCATGATGTGATAGGGGGCGAACCTATCGCCATATCGGGCACAAATTCCTGACTCCGGGCTGATAATGAATAGAAAAACCCAAATATAACTTTGCCCGACCCGGGATTCGAACCCGAGACCTCAGCTTTGTAGTCGTACCGTAGTACAACTATACCACCGAGGCAGGATGTAGGTATAATGGCTGGCCTCAAAACAAAACACTAACATAGATCACTATGACCGCTTTTCCACAATCTTGTTGCTATCCACTATCCAGAGGAATAGGTGTATAAGTACTCCAAATATATTTTTAAAGAAATAACATAATTCGAAGTAAACAAATACTAAAATAACATCAATTTGTAAACCAACTTGTTTTGACTACGACGCAGACTAAACACTAATCAAAGACAGTAACAGGTTGTGTAAACAAAGTGAAACAACAAAAGATTCTTTTAATATAAAAGTCATAAGCATTAGTATTAATTTGAGTTCATTGCGAATACCTGCGGTCGGAACGTTTCATTAAACGCTCCACGGGAAGGAAGGAAACCTTATTGACTGCATCTCAAACCATAAAAAATACGGTAAAGAAACTGAATTAAATTAAGTTCTTCTGAATGCGCAGTGAATTCTTTGTAAAAGCCCTTATCAATTTTATCCAAACATCTTGTGAAAGATCATTAGCCACAAGGAGTTCATTGCTAAACATAAGCTCCAAGTATTTCACCAGTGGCCTATTTGAAGCAAGAAATCTTTTTGTAACCTTTATTAAGTTGAACTATCAAAAGACTATCGACAAAAAATATTGTGAATTTGAATTAACTTTAACAAAAAAAATTAAGAGACAACTTAATCTCAAAAGAAATTAAGTTGATGCCACTAGTGGCACCCACCATTCGCCGAGCTTATTTCTGCCCTAATAGGTGGTGAGTTTATATCATGCCATTCACAAACTTTAGTCCCAAGTAATTCAAGTGACCTTTCTAATAACCAGAAATCGCACACAAATTGTATTGTCACAACTAATAACCACTCCAAAACTTCAGTGTTCGCAATCAAGTAATTAAAAACAAAAGTAATTATCAAACGAAAGGATTAACCTTAAATATTGGCAGGCTTATAATATAGCTCTGCGGTGTCCGGTCAATATCGGCCGAAACTTTCCTAATCCATATAAAATTGGTTCGACTAATGTCCGAACCGCACCGTCTCCGCCTCCCAACGTTATGAGATGCCTGAGATCGAGATTGAATTCCGATCATGTATGGGCTGAATGATACCTCATGTAGACAAAGGCAATTCCGTAGATGAAATTATCATTGGCCATTCTGGAGTTTTATTATTCTCACAGTCCATACTGAGAAGCTACATGATTTAATAGCTGAAAATATACCAATTTACGTACAATTACTGTGGGACACAGGGATTTTCAAAATTACGCCAGTGAGGAGTATTAACATAAAAATGCCTATACGCACACGTGTTGGGCAGGCCGATTGTTGTTGCTGCTAGCTTCATACCGCAACCATCTTACTGGTTGTGCTGCTGCCCAATAATTAATAGGCCTTACATTTAATGCTTTGATACCGCAACCGCATCGGTCCTAAGCTGGTATTTCTCTCTAGATAAAAAACAAAAAAAAAGAAAAATATTCCCTCTCCCTATTTATCTCTTTCTAGAGCTATAGGCGGTCCACTACCGAATATAGTCCAGTCTCACGGACTTCCATAGCGACTGTTGGAAGCGGCCCACCTCCAAAAACTTCCTGAAACCTTAGACAGTTCATATGTCCACCTTTTAGGCGCAATAATAATTGTACTAAAGTTCAAAGCCAAATAAAAGCCCGACCAGAAACCAACAAAATATAGTAGCAATAAAGAGGATTAAATTCAATGAATAGTTTTCCGATGTAAACGACACGGCCATGTGCACGGCGCTTAGCCGAGCCGCCCGCCCGTATCGATCGCCGCGTTATGTAACCCCGCGCACCAACCCCCGCGCACCCGGGCCCCTGCACCTAATACAAGACACCTTTCAGCCTGTATCATTCATATATAAGGTTCGGTACCGACCGGGTTGGTCCTTCCAGCCAGATCCACTGCGCATCGAGCCGCGCAAGCCTTGAGCCCAGTTGTTGCCCAACAGTTGCTGAGAACGCGCGCTGTGTTTTGTTGTGCCCCGACAAATGCTGTAAGGTAAGCTTCCTAAACCTTCTTTCAGTTTTTAAATCCGTTCCTTTTTCAAATTTGTTTTTTTTTGCGTCGGAAAGGAAATGTTCTGCGGAGACGTTTTGTTTGCATAGAAAAATGATTTCTTTTTGTTTTGGTTGTGTTTTTTTTCTTTTTTTATTGTGCATTAATAGCGATACAGTATGAAGTGTCTGTAGTGCTTATCGTAATTTCTCTTGTGATAGAGATAAAGCTTTTGTTGGTGTTGTGATTATGTCATAATATGTTTTATCGTGATAAAGCTAATTGATCGATTAAATGTCTTCAAGCGTGATGGTCGAGAAAAAGCGTGCCACTATTAAATTGTATTCAGAGTTTGAAAAATACAAGATTTGTTATTGATTTTGTTATTGTTTACTTTGGACATTGATTAATTAAGTATTGAATTGAATACACTTATGTGCTATTTTAAAATCACGATTAATTTACTTCGCATTAAATTAAAAAAATAAGACGAGATACAAAGTGAAAACGGGCTCCATTTACGTTCTAGCTTTCATATCACAACCACAAAGAACAAAACTTCTTGATATTGTTACGACAAAATACCGGGATTTTTATTACTTTATCAGTCCTCAGTCACCCACTGCAGACCACGCGACTTATCTACAGCCGATAGTTTTACTAATAAATAAATAAATACACCCAACAGTCACATACGTAGTCCTTAACCCATACTAAGATCGATTCTTTTGTCGCGTATATCAGAAAGTGCGAGAGACGTTTCAGTCTCACAAACACCCACACCCGTAACAAATACTTGCGGAACCCACAAATATTTGTTTCGGTGCGGGGATCGAAGCCGCGGCCTCTCGCTTCACAGGCGGCGTCTAACCAACTGCGCCACGGAGGCTGTCAAAATAGGTTGTAATAATAAACAAAATCCTCAAATTTAGTCGTAAGACCTAAGCACGGATTTCAGTCCCGGGCAACATACATAGCAGGCAGGCCCAGAATTTATTTTCCAAGTTAGAAAATCACACTATCTCAATCCATTTGATTATCCGATCGTGTTCGTACCCAAGACCAACAACAGAAAAAAAATTATATTCGTATATTTAAATACATAATTTATTTAAATACATTAATTTAGTCGAAGTGAACTAAATTAATAAAATCATCTACATCTTTATCCATATTGTAGTAGTATCTTTTTCCCTTCCCTATTGAACCCTTAAACTTCGTAATATTTTCCGAGATGATTTATGAAAACCACAGAACAATTGAACATTCATTTGCTCTGTGATGAAAACACTAATTATATTATAGATCAACAACCTTAGAAAACCATTGAAGTATAAAATACATAGAAGAGCTTTATTGAAAATTTATTAGGCGGTAATGATAAAAAGCTTTGAAATAAATTACAAAATTTCTACTAAATTGCTGAAGATACATATGGGACAAATTGTAGGCTTCACGGGACATATTCCAAGTTCAAATTGTAATAGAAATAATAATATTCATTATTTAAATCATATAAGACCACTTTTGAACGGTTAACCAATGTAATACCATCACCACTCCAGAACGTGTTACAGAAATAAACAAGAAATGGGGAAAGAAACTTTTCACCAAAAATAAAAAGCCTAACTGTGTGGTTCATGTAAAAGCCTTTCTTGTTACTATACGTATAATGCGTAAAAAGGTTTAGCTTTTTCCTTACATGTTGTTATTGTGGGCTTTGTTTTGGCCAAATGTTATTGTTATTTATGATTTCGTTGAGTAAGTCGTAGTCTGTGGGGAAATGTAATAAAAGTTTCGGTTTGGGTGAAGTTAATGCCGCCTGTATTACAGTAGGTACGTACACGAAGAACCCAAAACACTTGGGACAATTTAACATGATATATCAAAACTTACTCAAATTTTATGATTATTGTTCAAAGTTCTTATTTTCTTGTTATGTTTTAATTAATATATTTATAAATTATATATCACTATAAATATTTTACAAAAAAAAATAAAGATAATATAACTTCAGAACTCATGATGTTCTTTATTAAACTAACAATATACTGATATTAAACCTCCTAATATATAAATAAAGTATATTTAATAAAGCGGGAATGATTGTCGAACTTCCATTGTTTGCAGTTAGAACCCAGACCCCCGGGACTTAATAAACTTCAACCATGTCGCGCCATTCACCAGCTTAACTTAATTCAAACAATTCTACTAGAAGTTTTACAAATTATTTATTAAGTTATTTACTTCGATACAAGGGCCAAGAAGATAAATTGAGTTAATATAACATCTTAATTCTTAGAAGCAAGAAACATGAGCAAAAAAAACATGTTTTTTTAAAGAGATAGTTCCGCCTGTATACTTTCAATAAATGAAGTTTAATATAAATAAATAATGTCGATAATAACATCGTTCAAATCAACAAACATTGTTCACATTTTACTATTTCAAGTTTATTTCACATACAAGAATATTCAATAAAGTCTTTTATAATTGTTTTAAATAGCCATAAATGGCCTTTTTTGGCAGAGGACCCTATAAATGGAATTAAATGCCCTGGAAATTCGCTAGAAAAATATTTTTTATATCCCAAGGTTTTACCTTTTAGTTGTGTATTGATTGACCATTATAATATACACTGCCTGTCGCTTCAATATGAAAAAAATGAACAATCGAATCAAATAAACCACCTGACTCCTTTGAAAATTTACATAATCTATAATTAGAAAATAATAGAGAAATGTAAAAAAATATCAAAGATCATTAAACCAAATTCGCGATAAAATCCGTTAAATTAGTTTTATTTTAATGTGTAACATTCGTGTAAATCTAAGAAACCATTAATTAAAATCTAATTTAAATCTTTTATTAATATCTCTAATTACACTCAACAAAATTAATTAAAAATTAGTCCGCCTGTACTATTGAAATGTACAAAGTGTTAAATAAATAAATAAATAAATAAAAATTAGTGACATAAAACATAATTAATTTTATAAAATAAGTAAATGAGGAAACAATTTATCCATTGAGTTCATAATGAGTTTCATGTTCACAACTTACTGTTTCCTGTACTTTATAACAACTCATAATATTCTCCTGAATGAAAACAGTATCGCCCACCTTTATAAACTTTAATGAGAGCTCTTTTATAACGCTCTTTATACATTTTATATAATTTTTAAATTAAATTTTGTTGCGAAATTTTTGATTATAACTTATAAAGTAACTCTTAACTTAACTTAACTCTTCCTCATATACTGGTCCCTTGTACGACTGAAAATTTGAAGCACAATAATTACATACATTAAAAGTAATAACACAATAAATAGTTATTAGATTACAATTTTCTAAAATTTTACATCACCTTATATTAGTACCGCAACCACCCTTTCATTTACAGTTTATAAGATCAACTCAAGCGCTACATAATTTAAATACACAATTCAAATAAACGGCATCTGGCTGACAAGTTTTCCATAAACAGTTTTACGGGGCGCGGTCGCGCCGCCTCCGGGGAAAATTCGATTTGTCTCATCGCTATCCACTTATCTCGAGGCACACGACGCGGCGGCAGCGAAACCCGATATCAAATTTCTATGAACTTTGACTTGGATGTTTAATAGGTGGAAAAACTGCAATTGAAAACGTTTCTGTATTATTTTAGACTTTGTGTTAAAGTAACATCAATAGAATATTGAAGAATGTTTGTTTGCCGTTTTTATTTGGTTCATCGTTGTTTTTTGCAAAATTTGGTATCATCTATCTGTTTAAGTATGTTATGCAGATGAATATACAATTGAAATCAATGAGTACCGGTGAACATAGTTCACTGCCCACAACTAGGCTTTATATATTTCTTCACGATTTTTCTGTGGTAATTTTCAATCAAACCGGTCCTAATCTTAGTGTTCTGCCTGATTAAAACCTCCGTGAAACGCTCTTTTCACAAACCTACGTACCTCCTAAAGAATTTGCGGGTATATTATCACACTTAACAAGGCTATCAACATTGCAGTTGTTGCGATGAACGTGACGTGGCTGGTACTGTTAGCTGCGTGCGCGCTGTCCTGCACTGAAGCTGACCGAGGCGGCTCCTCACTCCGAGGTGCCTTGGAGGCGCTCCAGCGACGGCAGCGAGGCCATGTGCATGGCCCGATCATACCTCAGCCGGACTACGATGCTCTGTATGAATTTGTACCCCCACAGGGATACCCAGGTAATATTTTTCTTAACACAGCAAAGCTACTTTAATCAACTAATGGTAGATGCACTACAATTCAAAATAAATGTTAGTGATAAATAAATACGCATAGCATACAAATATTTAAAGATTAATGCATATGTTTTGTGTACAGAACCTGAATACGCTGTCGATGTCGAGGATATTGACGAAGAACCCAATCCGAAATACATCGTAAAGCTGCTTGATGATAACGACAGACCACCTGAATCTTACGAATACAAATTAATTAAAAAGAAGAACTCTGTAGTTGTACCACCAAAAAAGGAATCTGCATTCCGCGAGAGGACCCACCACACTGACAATGATAGACTACGAGATTTGTTTATGGATAAAAATGAGGTAGAAGAAAAGAAAGAAGGCCCTGAAATAAACAAAAATGACGCTGAATATGCACTACTCTTGGGACAACTCTGGTCGAAATACAAATACAACAAAGCCCATGCTAATACTATGGACAATGCGCCTCAAGGCGTGGTGAAACTATACAAGGAAAAGATTGTTAAGAAACGATTTCCTGAGAGCTGGGGTCCCATTGCCTTCAAACGCAAGCGTAGCCCAGACTCAGACGCCGACCGGCCAATCCTACCTGAATATGATGGCCCTAAGCAAAGACCTGGAACTGTAGACCCTAATTATAATACTTACGAAATACCCGATGAAGACAAAGATGATTTGTTGGAAGAATATGCCATTGCTTTCCAACCTTTAGACGATGACACCCTTTCAGACTTGACAGATGACGACCAGTATACTTATGATACCGTGGAGAAACGTTTCCCTGTAACCAAACGTAGCAGCGGCCCTTATGACGTCAGAATGCAAAAGAAAAGATTCACACAAAGCCAAAACAAACGTGATACCGCAAAGACTTTCCGTAGCAGCTCAGGAACGGATCCAAAAATTATCAAAGATTTATCAAAAATCTTTGGAGAGTCTGAATCGGATATTATCAAGACTCCAGTAAAACGAAGCAGCGATCATGATGAAAGCACGCATGAAGTTAAGCCCCCGACGTTGACAGCACATCAAAATAATACTCATGCTCACAATTCCACTGTCCACGATGATGATAGCCACGAACATCAGGGTCACAACATTCACCACCCAGGCACCACCGGCAAAGAAGCTGAACATGAACATGCTAATGATAACAAAGACGGAGAAAAGCCTATTGTAGTTAAGAAAAAATCCATCGACTGGTCCGACTATTTTGGAATTGATAAACGCATGAAGAAACCATCACCTTACGTAAACGATTTGACCCAAGACAAGCTTCGAAAACAATACTTCGATACTTTTAATAAAGAAGTTATTTATCCATTCAATTCATTTCGAACACACACGAACGTGAAAAGGAACTACGTCCAGCCTAAACCTAATGAAGAAACTGAAATTCAGATGGACAGGGCTCAAGCATTAGCGGTACAAAACGACAACAAGAGGAATAGCAAAGACAATGATTCAAAATTGGACAACATTGATAAAAAACTAAGAAACATGGAAGGTCTTATTGTCGATGAAGCATTGCATTATTCTAACCTTGGCGAAGAATTGGACTCGAAAGAAGAACAGGAAATGAAGGAAAAATTGCTCTCACGCCTGGCTGCTGCTTATAGCTTGGAAAAAATGAGAAAGGCTTTGAAAGAATTTAAACAGAGCCTGCAATCGCAGAAGGCATTGGCTGCACCCGTTCCAAATGCTGCAGATGAAGCTAAATCCAAGAGAGTAGCTGTGAAGAAAGAACTGTTTACCAGCAACGATATCCCCGCTATGAACAAAGAAGAACGTCATGAAGATTTCGAAGACGAACAGGGAGCAGGCCATTACTTGAACGGAAAGATTGAGGAATTCTCCGAAGGTTACATGGGTGGTAGTGGCAGACACCGCATCCCTATTACATCTACTGGTAAATATTTTTTTTATTTGTTTATTAACCACCTCTTACGTTTATTATCTGGATTTATAGATTCAACCTCGAAGCATTGCAATTTATAAAAAAAAACAATTCTAAGAATTAATACAACTAGGTTTACTCGCACAGTAACTTTATAGGATAATAACATATCTTTGAAAATCACAAGGATCCTTTTATTTCAGCTGGTGCCTCAGGATCCTGCCCAGTTCTGGCTAAAATCGTACAGCGTTGCCGTGGCGTAGACCTCTTGGCTGGTGATCGAGGACAACTATTCCTACCCCTGTGCAGCTTGCATCAGATCTGCTACTTATGCGTATGTATAATTTTTGTAAACATTTGAAGAAAAAGGCCTTGGTACAATTCTCTCTTAATTTTTTTTTGCTACAGGGCGAAGCACCACCTACTACTTGCGACCTGGTATTCCTCTCCGAAGCTGATACGACATGTGAGGGAGACATGAGTTGCCAGCGCGCTGCCCGCTCCGCGCTCATGGCCCTGCGAGAGCTCCATGACAACCTGGCCGACGAACTGGACGGAGAGTGCGAGGCCAGCCCCTGTCTCCCCGCCACACTTAAGCTCAACATCGGCTGGCAACGAGCGCTTCAACGATAAACCACTCAATACAAACGAATAACTCAAAGGCGAATGATATCGGAAGCCTGAACTGCGTTTAAGAGATTCTTTGTACCACTTCGATTCTAAACGTGGCACAGACTTTACCACACTTCTCATCGAAGAACGCGGACCGCTGGATAGGGGCAACATTTTCAATCATGTACTTGAACTATCGTTTCATTATAACTTAGACTGTAGTATTCGTACGATTCTAACCAGCCATAGACTCGTAGGAATATGAATCGACAAAAGAAACTTAAACGTTAAATCAGCTAGCGTGTTATTTATGCGAAAATTCTACGCTTTCATTGTTAAATGTAATTTGAATATTATTATATTGTATTGGAAGTTGTATGGACGTTTTGCTAGATATGTTTTTGCTGTTGTAATTCAGATAGATCTTGTACCCCGCCGCGCCGGGAGGGACTGCGAGTTGGAAATGAAAGTATTTATGGATGTAATGAGGTGGTAACTTTATTGTTGTTAAGTATTTACTTATTAAGTGTATTTGTATTTACATGTGTCGACGTAAGTATTGGAACTAAATGGAATATATGTATTTTAAGTGTAACTGTCCAAACTGACAAGTGCTAAGTATTGAAAATACGATTGGCACGATTATATATCAAATGCAACTTATATCTATATTTTCTATTGCTTTTAAACTATTCTTGACTACTGAATATTGTAATATGCGTGTGATCTAAACGACTGTTTGCCCCCGTTGAAAGAATCATTTTAGGTGAAGGCGCAATGAAATTTTAATACTAGGTCGGCACTATAGACTATACTAGGACAATAAAGTTCGGTTTACACAAATGGCTAACAATAACGATTAGTCATAAGTTCAACAACTATTCTTTATACGAGTGGAATGTGTCACTCTGTCTTCAAAGTCTTCCGTCGAAATTTGGCTTCATAATGTGTCCTTCAAACCACGGATCTGGCCGAGTTCTTTTAAAACTTTCCTTGATGGAATTTTAATATATATCTTGACATATACAATAATCGTTAATTGGAAATTAGATAGTAAATGAATGTAATTTAATATTTAAAAAATGTATTAAACGGTGTATGTTGCCGTTCATTTTAATTACTTGGATGTTATCACTTTACTCAGTATTAACACGCGAACATAAATAGTTTTCAATAAATTTTGTTTCAATCAAACATTTTTTCCTTGATACAAATTATTGGCACAGAATTAAAAAGGTAAGAATGACGACGACGTAGGGTCCCCTTTTTATTTTCGGTATTTCAATTCGATCCAATCAACCTGATTCGATCAACCAGAGAACAGACAATCGTTCTGAATCCTACGATTGTGTCAAACTTTAGAATCAACCAGAAAGACATACATACATACATAAACTCAGATCAGGACACCCACATTTCGCCTTGTATGTTCCGTCCCATGATGTGATAGGGGCGAGTCTATCGCCATATCGGGCACAAACTCCTGCCTCCGGGTTGGTAAAGAATAGAAAAATCCAATATCACTTTGCCCGACCCGGGATTTGAACCCGAGACCCCAGCTTTGTTGTCGTACCACAGTGCAACTACGCCACCGACGCAGTCCATTAAATAAAAGAGTATGCTTCGAGAAGCTTAAATAAGGATCCTTCGGAATAAATATAAGATAAAATGTCTTAAATGAAGACTATCAGAAAATTAAACTGAGATTTTGAAAGGGCAAAAAGAAGTTAGGGAATCCTTAAAACAGTAACTCCATAACGAAAGCAAATTTTATCCTATTAACATACGAGACAAAAAGATCGCTCGCCTGATGATAAGCCACACGCCTGCCAATAATACAAGAGCAACACAATTCCGCATTTATAATTTTAGGCATTGCGTGTCACTGCACTGTGTTTGTCACCAAGATTCATTAGAGAGTTTAGTATTTTATTGCCTAGTAAACACAGACTGCAATGATCTTCAAACCTGAACGCCTGCTATTCAGCGGCAGATATAGACTAAACAGTGGGGAAGTACTTCCACAGACAGCTCTTCATAATATAAAGTACCTATTATTTACTGCGGAATAACTATGTATCACAATACCAAAATAGAATTGATAAGGTACTTTACCTTAATTAATTAGGTATTATTAAACTTTAACAGAAATATAAAACATATCTTCTTGGCGCAGTTGGTTAGCCGCCGGCTGTGAAACGAGAGGCCGCGGGTGCGATCCCCGCACCGAGATAAATGTTTGTGTGAACTGTGAACCACAAGTATTTGTTTCGGGTCTGGGTGTTTGTGAGACCGAAAAGTCTCTCGTAGTTTCTGATACCCACGACACAAGACTCGATCTTGTGTGGGACTGGACTATGTATGTGACAGTTGGGTGTATTTATTTATTATACCTTAAGCAAGAGGGATAAGAAATAACAAATTACGTTTTCAGTTTTGGTCATCCAAATATCAGATGAATGATGCGGAACGATGCCTTTGCGAGGTCAACTTCCTTAAGTGTTTGATCACTGCTATCCCCAAATCCAGATACTTTTATAATATTTATGATTACACCACGTTCTCAATTAATGCCGATGACTCAGGCATAATCATTTATTGTTAAGTAGTTATTGATATTGCTATCATATACCTAGACGATTTTCTTGGAAATCTGACGCTTGCTTGTGTCACCTTTATGAAACCTAATAATATTTATCCCTCTCTTTCTCTCTAATCTTTCCCTCAATGCTGAGGATCGGGACCCCTGTCACTTGGTCGAGTCTTGGACAGCTGATCGCCGAGTTTGACGTTCCTCCGTCAGATGCAGCGCCTCCGGGATAGTCATGGATAGCGTTTACTTATCGCTACAATGAATTAATAAACCCAACTTACTGTACGGGTTGTACCATCAACTTTATTACTTTCAGCCACAGAAAATCTACTGTTAAAGATAAGTGAAAGCGCCAAACAGTAATATGTAAATTATAAATATTATACATACATATTATGTATCAGGCAGGGACTACGCTTACTCTAACAGAATATATATAATAATTCATAACGTAGCTAAGCACTTTAAGTAATTATACAAAATAGCAAACACAACAATTCCGAAAGACATACTTAAAGTAACAAACGAACCAGTTATACAAACAATACATATAAATATAAATAATTTCGCGAAAGATAATGTGGCGACATTAATTACAAATGCACTACAAGCACTCGCTGGTACGTATCGATGTTGCGTTGATAATGCTGATATATCTCCTATTGATAACTCGATAACAGCGAATGGAAGTGTTGATACCGCTCCGCAGTAGAACAACATACTCACAACAAAGAACATTGGAACGAGTATAGCTTCATATTTGATCATAGTGGTGAAATTTATAATGGTGGATTCCATAAATCGGAGAGGCGATAAGGGAATAGACAATCCGGCAGTTACAGACGGTAATGTTTAGATATTGCCTTTATCTATTCGCTTATATCTGAAAGAGTCAGTGATTATTGCCACATGTATTGCTGTGAATTTGTCATAGTTTTTGGAACAAGCAAAGGATTTTCTTGATGGTATATCACCGGGAGCCATGCACATCTATCAAGCAAGTCGGTATGCACTTTACTGACTTATGCAAACTGGTGGGGATAGTGCAGGTAAAGGAGGGGGAATTGATAATTCTTGATGTTATGAGATTAAGTTTAAGAATTAATAAGGACTAGCGGTGAAGAGATCACCGCTAGTCGCTTATCACACAAATCATGTCAGCTACATTAAAACAAAACAAAATGAAGATTAAGAAGAGCTATGTTCTATTAAATTAATTAGATTGCAAGCACAAACCCGTGGCAGACGCATATTAATTGCAAAGATAAGGTGATTTGATAATGTTTACATCTTTTGCATGTAATTATAATTTCAGCTGTGTCACTTCGCTTTGTTTCTTGCAATAAACATTGAATTATAAGTCCAATTAAATACATAAAAGTAATAATGAATCAATAATTTCTACGCAATGTTATAAATTTGGATTTCCTGCTGAGCTACTCCAAAATTCTGGTACTTATTGAAAATTAAATATCGAATTATTTTGGAATGCTTTTTGTTAAATGGACTAGAAATACTAAAGATGAATACCAATTAAACAGATAACATGCTATTCCAGATGACGGACATCAACACGTATCGCGACCTGATTTAGTGATAAGCGTTCAACCACACTCTCATGGTGAGTAAACACACCAAGTTACTTATATATCTATATCAGCCCATATACGTCCCACTGCAGGGCACGGGCCTACTCTACAATCGAGAGAATCGATTGAGAGTGGCTAGGCCATATATTCCACCACGCTGGCCAAGTGCGGGTTGGCGGACTTACATACCGTAGAAATTCTTTTAAAATCGCTACGGTATGCAGGTTTCCTCACGATGTTTTCCTTCACCGTTAAAGTGCGTGGTGATTGACTATCAATACACACATAACTCCGAAAAGTCAGAGGTGTGCCCTGGGATTTGAACCCGCGACCACCGTGAACATGTAGGCAGCCGCGTCTGGTCCATTACCAACAGGCCACCACGCACTTTTACTTAACATAGAGCAAATTATTATTTGTTTCGTATCGTAATACGATAAGTATCAATTATGGAATCAATTTTGTTTTATTAAAACTTATCAAGACATATATTATACGTATTTTAATCTTCTCATCATAGTGAGGTTCCAAACGCAGCGTAGGACGTACACCCACAAGGTAGTCAGACGATCTGGTAAAGGTCGTGGGACGTCGCTGGATGCAGGCTGCCTCCAACAGGTCACTGTGGAAATCATTGGGAGAGGCCTATGTTCAGCAGTGGACTTCCTTTGGCTGATGGAAAGATGGATGGATGGATTTTAATCTTTGAGAGAACTACCCGAATCAAATCAATTTTAACTTCTTACAGCCTTATTAATAGACAGTTTGAAAACCTATTTTAGTTACCGAATATTTTGTCCCTTTCGAACGACTTTTGAATTAAGTTTAAGCGAAGAAGACAAAACATTAGATAACCAAAATAGGTTTTTAAACTGTCTACGAATAAGTCCGTTAGAGTCATTAAACTTATTAATAAAACAGTGAAAGTCCTGAAGTAGGTACTTAGAGATTAGAGAAATTACCTTTCTTTATGGCACTTGATAAAGTAATTTACGATAACTTGATAATACTTTTGAATAATACTAATTTGTGTAATTCCCACCGCATTTAAAACGATATTAGCATTTCAACATTTAATTATTCAATTTTCAACTATGCATTTGTAGAGTAACACTTTATGGCACCTGTCAGCTGTGTAAGATGAATGCAATTTGTTTATTTAAAATATAAACATTGATATTATATTTAATTTTTCATCCACTTCAACGGGTTCCAACTTATTATAATAATAATAATAATAAGCCCCTTACAAATCTAACTTCACGTCCGGCACGAACATCTGAGGCCACGTGAGGGGCGGACATTGGCAGCATAACGCTAAATACTTACCAATGACTAACGAAGCACTAGTACAGAACAACAGAAATGCGATGCGACTAAGAAACAGGATACTACCCCAGGCGGGTACCAGAGCTAATAGCAATGGAGAACCCCGCCCCGGGCCCTCAAGCTCGGGCTGCCCTACGTATTCTGGGGAGGGCACCGTATCGCACCATTCTGCTCAGCTCCAAACTGCTGCAGATCAACATGATGCGCTGACATCATGCTCTTCACCAACATCATCATTATTCCCATCTCTTCCATCATCACCACCATCATATGTAAATAAACTTTATGATTCATCTTCAAGTATTTCATCATTAATGTCTCATCAATCCCCTGAGGATGTTATACAGGAGGCAACTTCTGCCAATAGCCCTGTATCCGCCACAGGTGGATCAAAAACGCGCAAGAAGTGGTCAGAAGAAATGAATATATTTATTTTGCGCACCTATTTCATCGTCACTTCACTAGAGCTAAATGTAAAAAACTATTTAACACCCCTCCATAGTAAATTCACTGAAAAATTTCCACACATGCAAGCTAGTAAACAAAGACTAGGAGACCAACGTAGGGCCATAGTACAAAAACAGTTGCTCACAGAAGAAAAAATTAAACAAATTAAAGCCGAAGTTGAAACCTACCTTAAAAACCACCCTGAAAGTAATAGTCAATCTAGCGTAACAAACAATGAACGACTCAGATGGACTACTCATATAAATGAGACTATTATTAGAACGTACTACAGGATAACTAACCTCGAAAGTAATCTAACCGCTTACCGTGAACAACTACATCGTGAGGTTATAACAATATGTCCAAGTATTGCACATGTCTCTGTCCAGCGGATAGCAGACCAACGGAGGGCCATTATTAATAATAGATATATTTCTGTAGAAAGGCTAGAGGAAATAAAAGATGAAGTAAGGACAGAGGTAGTTAGAAATCAAGAAAATGTAATTAATTCTAGCACCAGATTGAACGACACACAAGACCATGCTAGCACAGTAATTATTTCATATACACAACCAAATCAAAACGAATACCCTAGTACAAATCAAATTGAAACTGTAGAACAAGATAGATCAGTACTGCCAATAGATAAACAAATTGAAATAGAAAACAACTTTAAAGATATACTCGCACAATTTAAGAACTCTAACCCTACCGGAAGACCTTTAATCCCGAGGCAAAAAACATCCAGAAAATATGCAGTAATAGTTAATTTTTTAAACACACATGTAATTCCAAAAGTAATCAGCGACGACACAGATTTTGACACTATACAGCTAATCATATATACTGCTGCATATACAGCAGCTAAACAAAACGGCACTAAATTCACAAATACAGTTGTAACATCCAAATCTCAGATACCTAAATGGCAGGAAAATATGCAAATAAGGATAAATAAACTTCGAACAAATATAGGTAGATTAACAGAGTATATAAAAGGAAATCAAAGCCCACGGTTGAAAAGAAAAATTGATGAAATTATGAACAGATTTAAAATACACTCATCACATGAAAACCCGAATTCAGATTTATCTCATTTTCTCGACACTTTAAAACAGAAGTTAAGCGTTTTATCCAGTAGACTACGTAGATATAAAGACACAACTCTTAGGAAAACACAAAACCGGTTATTTACAAGAAATGAAAAGGTATTCTACCGAACATTAGTACAAAACAATTTGTCGCCTGATGGTAATTCACATAATATACCCAGCAAAGAAACACTACAGGAATACTGGTCTGGTATTTGGTCTAACCCAGTAGTACATAAGAACAGCGAGTGGATAGAAGAAGATAGAGACAGAGTAAAAAGCATACCAGTAATGGAATTTGATAGTATAAGTTTAGAACTTTTACAACAAGTCATCCATAGAACACTTAATTGGAAAGCTACGGGCTCAGATAAACTACACAATTATTGGTACAAAAAATTCACAAGTACTCACATTGTATTATTGAAACATATTAATATTTTTTTCCAAGAACCTCACACTATACCGAAATACATAACCGAAGGAATAACTTATATGCTACCAAAAGATCCGTCTGATACAGTTAACCCAGCTAAATACCGCCCTATAACCTGTCTCCAAACTATTTATAAAATTATGACATCATGTATAAGTGAACTTATATACACCCATATACACAACAATAACGTGTTAATGGAGGAACAAAAAGGTTGCCGCAAAGACAGCCAAGGGTGTAAAGAACAGCTGACGATAGACGCCGTCGCATGCAACCAAGCTCACACTACAAATAGAAATATATATAGTATGTATATAGACTATAAAAAAGCCTATGATTCTATCCCACATAGTTGGCTATTATTTATTTTAAAACATTACAATTGTTAGATTCAATATACTACTGGGTGCAGTTTGCTGGTTTTGCAGTTTATTATGAAGTACCTTTTTAAATGTATTGATGCTGGTTTGTTGTAAATATGTTTTTTTAAAAGACGATGTATGTCACGTGTGACAAAAGTGATATTGGAAAAGTGAGTAGTATGTTCTAGAAGACTTCAATAAAATGTAATAGAAAGTTGAATTGAAGAGTTTCTTTATCTTGAAGAGTTGACTTTACATCTCAGAAGTGGGATATTTGTGCAAACGCTCACATGAGTTTGTTTTTTTTTCGTCATATAGTATAATATTTGTGGCGATATCTACATGTAAGGTGATGGAAAACGTTCTGGGAGCACCACGTAAGGTCAGAACCACATGTGACTCACGCTTGAAAAAGAGAAAGAATCGTGAATGTAACATTAAAACTTCTAACGATGATGATCACGGAAAAGAGAAAAGAAAGCGAAGCAGGCAATGGTAGAGTCGCAGAAGTTCGAGCAGACGCGCGCGACGTTGTGGACATCGTCAGCGGAGCCGTGCGGGTTCGGGTAGTTCTACCCGGCCTCATCGCCAGCGTTGCCGGAGCTGGTTGAGTTCCAGTGGTGGCACTCGGCGTCGCGAACAGTCCATGGAGCCGCACGAGTTCCAGCAGCTTCAACTGGGGTCATGAACCGCATCGGCGTCACCATATGCGTGACAGCAGTTCGTGGCGGCAGTCTTGTCGCAGTGATGAACACGCGGGCGGTGTCACAAGAACGACGCGTCAACGACCCAGCTCTTCGATGAGACGTTCTAATGACTACTGATAATATGACGAATTTGACTAGACATGATTGATTGGTCAGTGCAGATAGCGAATGGTGTCAAGCAATTGGCATCGCACAGATGACCGTATACGACAATGTTTATGATGTGAATAGGTTACTCAGACATGATGACGAATTTGATTAGACATGATTATGACTGGTCAGTGCAGATAGCGAAAGGTGCCAAGCAATTGGCATCGCACAGATGACCGTATACGACAATGTTTATGATGTGAATAGGTTACTCAGACATGATGACGAATTTGATTAGACATGATTATGACTGGTCAGTGCAGATAGCGAAAGGTGCCAAGCAATTGGCATCGCACAGATGACCGTATACGCCAATGTTTATGATGTGAATAGGTTACTCAGACATGATGACGATTTTGATTAGACATGATTATGACTGGTCAGTGCAGATAGCGAAAGGTGCCAAGCAATTGGCATCGCACAGATGACCATATACGACGTTGCACACTCACATTGGTCAGTGCAGATAGTGAACGGTGCCAAGCAATTGGCATTGCACAGATGACCATTCACTACACTACACATAACATTGGTCAGTGCAGATATCGAACGGTGCCAAGTATTTGGCATCGCACAGATGACCATTCATGACACTACACACCGATATTGGTCAGTGCAGATAGCGAATGGTGCTAAGAAATTGGCATCGCACAGATGACCATCATATTTACTCTACAGAGTACACAGTAACGCTGTTGGAATGTGAAAAGAGAATTGATGATGTGGTACATATAATTATATATTTTTTCTGTTATTTAGTTGTACCCGGATATGCAAGCCTAGTGAGAGGACTCACTCTAAGAGGATGGCCGAGCTGTTAGATTCAATATACTACTGGGTGCAGTTTGCTGGTTTTGCAGTTTATTATGAAGTACCTTTTTAAATGTATTGATGCTGGTTTGTTGTAAATATGTTTTTTTAAAAGACGATGTATGTCACGTGTGACAAAAGTGATATTGGAAAAGTGAGTAGTATGTTCTAGAAGACTTCAATAAAATGTAATAGAAAGTTGAATTGAAGAGTTTCTTTATCTTGAAGAGTTGACTTTACACAATATCCACCCAAAAATTATAACATTTTTAAAATCTGTCATGACTACTTGGAAAACAATTTTAAAGTTGCATAGTAACAACCAAACAATAGAATCTGAATATATAAATATTAAAAGAGGACTGTTCCAAGGAGACGCTCTCAGCCCTCTTTGGTTTTGCCTTTCACTAAACCCCTTATCTACATTACTGAACAATACTAAAAAAGGATTTAAAATAAAATTCGACAATAGTCATTATACCTTATCACACTTATTGTATATGGACGACATTAAACTTTTTGGCACCAATCTCACAGAAATTCATACACTTGCAGACATTACAGAGTCATTCTCTTCAGATATCCATATGGAATTTGGGATCGACAAATGTAACATCCTTTCAATTAGACGCGGACAATTAGAACATAACTGTTACAAATTAAGAGATAATAGGCAAATAGAACCTGTAGATGAAATAGATGGATACAAATATTTAGGCTACCAACAAACAGGACAGATACATCACAAACAAACTAAAAACATCCTAATAGAAAAGTTTAAGTCAAGAATACATAAAATTTTAAATACACACTTGAATGCACGTAATACTGTTAAAGGTATTAATACATATGCGATCCCCATCCTTACATATTCCTTTGGGATTATAAAATGGTCAGCGACAGATATAAAGAACCTACAAAGAAAAATTAATGTTATCATGACGAAGTATCGCAAACACCACCCAAGAGCTTGTGTACAGCGACAAACTTTACCTAGGGCAGAAGGTGGACGTGGACTAATTGATCTAAATAACCTACACACTAAACAGATTGAAACACTGCGAAACTTTTTTAATTCTAAATCCCAAAATTCAGAGTTACACAGAGCTGTAGTGCGAGCTGACCGTAAATATACACCACTCAACCTATCAGAGCCAAGTATGCGATTAAATCACACCACAAACACACAGAAACTGGATGCATGGACACAAAAATCTCTCCACGGGAGACACCGCCTCGACTTAACCAACCCGAACGTTGATAAAACAGCATCAAACGCGTGGCTTAAGCGAGGCGAAATGTTTCCCGAAACGGAAGGATTTATGATTGCCATTCAGGACCAGACCATCGACACTAAAAATTATAGAAAATATATCATTAAGGATCCTACAGCACACAACGATTTATGTCGCCACTGTCATAGTAGTCCTGAAACTATACAACATGTAACCGGAGCTTGCAAGTCTATTACCCAAACTGATTATAAACATCGACACGACCAAGTAGCTGCAATAGTACACCAATATCTAGCATACAAATATAAATTAATTATTGATAAAATGCCATACTATAAATATTCACCAAAAATAATATTAGAATCAGTTGACTACAAACTTTACTGGGACAGGACTATTATGACAGACAAAACAATCCATCACAATAGACCAGATATTACACTACACGATAAACGAAACAAAGCTGTTTTTCTAATTGACGTTGCAATACCGAATACTCACAACCTTCAAACAACACATACAGAAAAAATAGCAAAATATACCGATCTTGCCATAGAGCTAAAAAGACAGTGGCGAGTAGACTCTGTGCGTACCGTCCCTATTGTGGTATCGACCACAGGTGTCATTCCTAAATATTTACACACTAGTTTGAAAACACTCCAAATTCATCCCTTAACATACACCCTTATGCAGAAAGCGGTAATTCTGAATACTTGTCGAATTGTTCGTAAATTCCTCTCAATAGAAACCCAATAATTGTCAATGACCAGTCATAGTTATTTTTCTGTCTTAGGAACCTATAACTTCTTTTGTTATCAGATTTGTTTTGGCCACAAGCCTGCACATCTGATTATTTCGCCAGAAATGGTAGAAAATATATCTAATTACAATAAAATAATAATAATAAGTAGATCGATGGCACCTTAGGCAAGGGCCAGGTTAATAGTACCCTGAACCGACGAGAATGCATGAAAAGATTGATGAAAGTAGACGAAGCGAAGGTAGTATGTCAAGATCGAGCAAAGTGGAGAGCCATAGTGTCCGCCTACCCCTATTGTATGCAGGCGTGACGTTTATTTATGTGTATCCACGCCCACTTGATAAATTCACCCTGTATAATAATAAGTAAATGTCGTATCCTTTTAAATCGTACCGTATTACAATTACGCCACTGATGCAGTCATTCATAATTACTTAGTACAATAAAATCTACAGGAGTTCGTGCAGAGTTACCTGTGTCTACACTGGATTGGCGCACCACTCCCCGCGGCCAGTTCATCCCGGTGCATGGTCTTGACTTCCTGATTGGCGTCACCAGCCTCCTGATTCAGCAAACTGTTGAACTAGATGATCGTTAGTATACAATATTCTTCATTTCATTCAACAGTTTCAGAAAATTTAACAAATGGAATATTTAATTTAAAAAATGGAATGAATCGAGAATTGTAACAAAAAGGCTTAAAATAACAAAAAGGTTCTTAAGTTAAAAGGATTATTTTTTGTCTAAAAGGTGTCCTCTAAAGGGATTACTTTACTTAAAAGAGCAAATAGCATTTAAATATTCCGTCTAATCCACTCTGATCTGAACTAATCACAACATTCAAATCCTTAGTTAGATAATTATAAAGAGCAGAACAAAGAAACAAAATCTTATCCGATATCAAAATCTTGTACTTGAGGGTACTTTGTACAAATAGCTTCGAACAGATTCGCACCCTACAGCGCCACGTAGGCTGGACTTCGTAAAAAAATAACTTCGTATTTTAGGCAAAACAAATTGCACTCTCAGCCTCTGTTCAACCATATAATTCCCATTAAATTCAATCACTAAAAAAATACTCCTATAATATCCCGGAAGTAACTTAAATGAAATTAAGGAAAAACATTATTTTCAGTGACATCAAAAATAGAATCAGAGAACAGGTATATAGTGAGGGTTCCGAATGGGGAAGCTCTGTACATAGCGAGCGAGGTGTCGAGTCAAACCCAGAGATGTGTCTGCGGCAGCGGCCGGTCGTTTGTGATGCATCTCCACGACAACACCAGGCAGGAAGCCATGGTGCTGAAGAGAAGGCTGGCTGGGGCCTCCTGCTTGTTCCCTTGCCGGTTACAGGTACTTGAATGCTGAATTGTGTTGTAATAATGGGGTAATGATCTGAATGTTAGAATAGTTTAATATTTTGACTTGCAGTCATGTAGGTACAGTTTCATAGCATAATTCAGATTTTCAATAAAGAAGCAAGCAGTCGACCCTTTGGTAAACTCACCCAAGTAGTAGCAGTCTATGAACATCCACCAGAGGTTACAAGACCACGGCCTCTCAAAATGGATGGGTTAGGGCAAGCAGAAACAAGAGGGGATAGCACAAATAGAAATCGTGATACCTGCAATAGTGTCATCTAGGACTATTCGAAATGACTATTATTTAATTTACTACCCCAGCGATAATCTAAATTCTTACAAGAAAGTTAATAACGAAACCAGAGTGAGAATCTTTATAAATGTTTTGTTTTAAATTAAATACTAGACTATGGCCTAACGCTAATCAATTAGACTTGATTGTAGACGAAAGTTGTGCCCAGCAGCAGGAAATATCACCGTAGGACTAGGAACATCGGATTTAATATTATACTTACCAATAATCGTGCTGTTTCAGGAGATGAAGGTGGTGACTCCCCCAGGAGACTACGTGGGGCGCGTGCAGCAGCGTTGGACGTGGATGGTGCCGATGTATCTGGTCAGAGATGCTAATGACATGGTGCTCTTTGTTATCGAGGGACCCGCGGTGCTGAAGCGGAGCGCGTTGATACTGTCAGAGTTTAAGGTAAAAATTGTTTAAGAAATATGATAAATTTCTAACTTAGTGATAATTTTATACAAACTGAGAAATCAGCTATAAATCTAAAAACAATCGATTTAAGACTAATTTATAAATGATCCGAGTTTTAATAGTTTAATCAATACCCGCTAGTAGCAACTGCAAGGAATAATCGACGTTTTCGTAGGTTTAAATTATTTACGTCCCACCGAACTTTTCTTTCCATCTAAGACCCATCAGAGAAATCTTTTGAATTATGGGTAGTTTATAATCTTGTTATTAACTTAATTTTCAGATAATGACAGGCGATACTCTTCGAGAAGTGGGCAGGATCGCCCACGGGTGGGACAGAGACCTTGTGAGCTTCGCAACTACACTGCAAATCCCAGACGCGGCGGTGCAGCCCAAGCACAAAGCTTTATTGCTCGCCGCAACCTTTTTACTGGTAATTTAACATTTCTGACATTTATGTTTTCTTTCCATGTTGCATAATATACTATTTTTCTAGTTACAATTTTAAAAAAGCAACAAATTACAAGGTTGTCAATCGTAAAAGTATCCGATACATCGAGTGGCATTAAAATATTTTAGCGCTATTTTAGCTTAGTATCTTAAAAAAACAATTGAGTATGTCGGCAATTTGCAGCATTATGTTATACATAAATAATCGTCACGCCTGTATCTCGTAGGGATAGGCAAAATCTATGGATCGCCACTTTGCTCGATCCTGACATATTACTTTCGCTTCATCCACTTTCATCAATTATGTTATAGAGGTCTAAAATAATGTATTATTTGTTTCAGGAATACACGTACTTTGAAAGGACGAAATCGACTTGTTGCCGGTGTAACTGCTTTTGAAAACTCTTATATACTTAAATAAGATTAAGATAAAAACTGATTTAGGGTTATATTACTAGGAAAATAATATATTTTTTCATAATATAATATTTTTATACTTGTTATTGTTAAGCTGTGGATTTAAAATTATTTGAATATCGTGTAATATTTTGTAACAATAAAGTAACTAGTGTTGTGAAAGGATTTTTTATCGCAGTATTCTTTACACATGATCAAGAGCTCTTAAGTTAATGGCAATATCTCTTTGCTTGCCATTATCGTTGGGACAACTTGCCCAACGAGTAAGTATACACTAAACCTGATACAGTTTACATGTCGTAAATATAATGAACTAGCGGCTCGGCCCGGCTTCGCCCGGGTTCAGATAGTTTTTGAGTCCAGTCCACATTAACAACATAGTTTTCGCAGCGAACGCGATGTAAAGAATATTTTAGGTATTTTTTTACACCTTGGGTTTCATTACTGGAGTTTTAGTGAGGATTGCAATTTAAAAAAAAAAAAAAAAATTAGCTTATGTCACCCGGGGATAGTGTATCTTCCCAACAGTGAAAGAATTTTTCCAATCGGTTTAGTAGTTTCGGAGTCTATTCAATTCAAACAAACAAATTAATCTTTTCTCTTTTTAATATTAGTAGGTATAGATTTGCTATTTACTGGTTACTTAATGTGGTTATATATTATTTAGTAGGTGTAGATTAAAAATCATTAACCCATAATAAATGTGTCTGAAGATGGTTCTTTTTAGTATTGATTTTTTGATCAATAGGTACTGTTGGTACCGCATTGTAGACAAAAGACATAACCTAACCTAAATAACAAGAAACTTCACTTTTTTACATGAGTAGATTCATGTTTTTGAGCAGATCCCAAAGCTCCCAGAAAACTTAAAACACAAAAAGTTATGACTCAACAATATAATGACCAAGGAGTATAATAATATATAGGAATTCATGACTAAAATCTCTTCCATATTAATGTCAAAGTCACTTGGATAATCATAATATTTTTGTAAATATATTTATTCGTTTTGAAATATTTAAATCCGTGATGGTTAAAGATGACGCGCAATATACGAAGTCATCAGCATTGGTACCTACCGAGGTGAGAAAAGTATGGCCTTACGTACAATATTACATGGGAGAAAGGGATCAGGAAAATCGCAAAAACGGACGCGGTATAAACTGTTGGTCCGGAGCTGAGGTAACTTATATCGAATAAGCTTTAATGTTATTTCACTACTTTCATATTCATCAACACGGAGCGCACTTAGGATCCAAAAGTGCAATGGATATATTTTAGAAACACAGGTGATCACTCAAAAACAGCTGTTTTTTTCTCGTATATTTTTAAAATACTGTAAATTTAAACTAATATTAAAAAGAGTAAAGATTTAATTGTTTGTTTGCATTGAATAGGATCTGAAACTAATGGATCGATTTGAATAAATCTTTCACCATTAGAATCCTACATTATCCCTAATGAACATAGGCGATAAACATTCGCTATAAACAATAAAAATACTGTAAAAAAATCTAACTTATGGATTACCCGTCATATAAACCGCAGCAAACGAGTCGCCTTTTGAGTCTAGTCTATGTAATCGGGTCTCAAGTATGCCTATTTAATTGTGTCGTCTATACACTATTTTGAATATGCTACAATTTTTATTTAACATTCTTTATTGTACACAATAAATATAACAATAATATATAGAGACACTAAAACAACGAAGTACAAATGGCGGTATACAAAAACATTAGGTGCCTTGCAGTCACATTGATTGAATTAGATAGGCTTTAAATGATTCTTTCAGTCTTTGGATTATTTTTCTGGTCAACTAATTCGTGACACAATGCATGGATTGGGAGAGTACCGGTGGCGGTACCGAGGACCTGATGGCGACTTTGTCACGTATGAGGGAAACTTCTTCTGCAACCGCATGCATGGCTACGGGACCGTGTCTTATCCAGACGGGAAGACTTTCACTGTTAGTATCAACTATGACATCAGTTTTATCTGCTTCTGCTTTTAACGCTGCTTAAATGGCTTAAAAGTTGGCTTTCTATAACAAAATAATAGACAATCACAGAGACAAAACATATGACCTTCAAATGCTTGTTTGGAATGTTTTTGATACATGAGTGTTTGTAATGGCTCTCATAGTACACGTATTTGTCATTGGTCATCCTTAATAAATTACGTTTTTGTTACTAAAAGAAATAGAGTAATTTTCGTTAATCGGATTCAAAATCTATAAGTTCATCTGTAAACGTACCGCAACGATAATAAATCTATGTTAATCTCAGGGCATATACCATAGCAACATGCGATGGGGTCCTGGCATTGAGTCGGAAGCGTGCCTCCGCGAGAACGTGGGCATTTGGCGAGGAACTAAGCTGATCAGGTTGGCCTGGCGACCCATGGCTCCCAACGTAGCCGTTGATCTGATATCTTCCTACATGGGCAAAGCCTGTATTGAACCTCATCGTGTAGTCCTCGCTCCCAGATCGAAAATTGTAAGTTTTCACTTACAGTTTTTTTATCCAGCTGATTTATCCAGTAGATTTTAAATACAAAAAAATCATCAGCGCTCCAGTTGTCGATAGACCTTAAACCAGCAATTCCTGAATAGATTACTGATTAATCAGCAATTTATTCAGCGGTGATTTCTTAAATTCACGGGAACCTTTCTTATATTGTCGGACATAGCAATAAAACTACTGTACTCTGATAATTATGATCTTTAAAAACCATGACTTAAAAATAAATTAAATCATCAAAAATGAATATTAATATTCGAACAGATCGGTGAAACCAATAGTGCTTTAGAACTTCTCAAACAATGTGGTACTGAACCAATGACTGCAGCCGTGAGGTGGCCCGAACTTTACTCAAAATACTCCAACGACCCGTGCAGCCAACTGTGTCATACTGATTTATTTAATCACCTCTACTATAATGGCCAAATTAACGAACTAGAGGAATATATTGAACCTTCGGAAAAAGAGGTAAGAGAATAGTATAATTTAGTGTCTACCTTAGAGTTATGGTCTAGCGTAAGAACAGAAGTATAACAAATAATATAAGATTGAACCTTTCGTATTATACTTAGTTTTTCAAACAAATCATTAAAATTTATTTAAACACATTGAATAATCGTGTCGAATGCAGAGACAACTTCTCGAAGCTCTATCTGGATGGCCCTTTACTCACTATTAGGAATATCGCTAAGCCAGTTAAAAAATACTACAAACATAAATATTGATTCTGATTACCAAACGAAGGTCAAATCTCCTGGTGGCTTGAAAATGTAATTTTTACTCTAGTCAACGCCAAGCGGTGACCAAGAGAAAGTAGGCAGTGATTCCGAAGAGATTGAAAAATACTACGCGTGGAACAACAACGAAATGATGTTGCACATGATGAAGCATTGTTTCACGCATGAAAGTCAACGGGACGAGAGTCTGTTCGATCTGATGAGTGTCATATCCGGCCCAAGAAAATGTTTTAAGCTTGCTGCTCAACACGAAATCGATTGCAGGTAAATGGTGAAACTTGTTGAAGGTCAGTCACTAATTTATCATATTATTAAAATATTGTTATTTTTCAATATTTATTGAAGGGTAGACCAAGAGTATAGAACAAAAGTTCTATCAGAAACTTGTGCTTCATGCACAGTTTTCAAATTATACCGGGTATATCAAGACTGCAACCGAAAACGAAGCCCGGTGATAGTTTAATTGGTTACAGACACATTGCAACTAAACATTTCGCAAAAAAGCAACAGATTTATTTTGCAATTTTTAAACATCATAATGTTTGGGTGGTAAATACCTAGTTTTTACGAAAATAGTAATTTAAATTCTACGTACCTTTGCGTCCATAAAAATAATAAGGTGTACATTATTAAATTAGGAAAATTATGCATTTATCACCCAAATACGAAGATAAGTAATTCCAAAAAAAGTAGTAGTTTTTTTTTTGCGAAATTTTTAGTTGCATTGTGTTTGAAGTCGCTAAAACTACCCTTCGTTTTCGGTCGCAGTCTTCATATACCCGGTATAAACTCGAACTAATGAAAATTTCAGAACATTGCTCATGGCAAGTTACCTAGGGCATATAACCAATGTAGCTCAACTTGTTAATGAATTTGGTGTTCATCCAGACATCTCAGATCTTCAAGGGAATTCTGCTGTTATGTATGCGGCGGTAGGTAAATATCCAATTTGTAACCACACTAAACTGTGGATTGTATGATAGACAGCTTGTTCTTTCCCCAGTGTGGTGACCAACCGACCGTTATCCACTTCCTAGTAGAAGCTGGTGCAAATATTAACAGTTTTAACGATTCGTGTTGTACTCCACTTGGTATGGCACTGTTGAAGTTTGCCTGCTTAGAAATGGATATAGCAGTTAGCGGAATGACTCAGGCTGTGCTGCCAACACCTACGATACCAATAGCACGTTAGTATTACAAATATTTTCTTATAATAAAACTCAAGAATATGGTATTTATCAGACATATTTTTATAAGCACCTGTGGGAGAAAAAGCAACCGAATGGAATATGTTCCGAAACCAAGTGCCTACGAGCCCTGTGAGTACAATTAATAAAAGTCCAAGCAAGACTCTCAAATCAATGACAGCAAAGAATATAAAGTCAGCAATGTCTTTAAAAGAAACTCCAGGGGCTATTAGAAAGAAACTGGAATCACCTGCACCCAAAGCAGATGATAATGATTCAATAGAATCGTTTTCAGAAGAAAGACGACTTTACCATAACATAAATAACGCGTATATGTCCAAAGTGAATGTTTTATATCTAATACCTAGTGGACCTAATCCCATACCATACTTATTCGAAGTTAATGATATGGTGAAAGAAATGGATTCAACTGAAGAGGAACAAAAGAAAGCTGGCGACAAGGTCCCTAAGAAAGTCGCATCTAAAGTGATTAAAGACACAATGAAGCCCAGTAAAGAAATTATATGGCAAAACGCAGATAAAGATGATATATCAATTGACAGTGGGGAAAAAAGCAAAAATGAGACGTAAGTGTGGAATATCCAAGTTTTATCAGTTTATAAGCTTCATTCGTCGTCCGTCGATCGCTGAAATGTTGAAAACCATAATATAAAGAAAGAGTACTTAACTCTAAAATGGATCTTTTTTTCTTTAGACTGGCTCACAGTATGTTAACAATACTACAGTTATTGGCTAACGGAGCGGATCCACTGTCCACAACCGGCCCTGTTCATTGCTACAGTATCTGGCAGTTCTGATCTGATTCGTCAGTTGGTATCTCATGGAGCGGATGTCAATGAAATGTACCCTCACGTTAGTACTGTGTATTATTATCTTAATATTCAAACAGCCATTTTATGAGGGATATTTACCTGAGGATAGAGATTTTCATCAAATTAGGAGGCAATCACGATCGTGAATAATTATTTTGAAAAGGAAAACACCGAATACTATTTTAAGACGGGTTAGAGAGATAGGAGCACGGCTAGGAGAAATGTGTAGAGATACAATGAGATAACGTAGAAAAAAAATGAAAAAAAAATGTCTTGTGTCCTTGTTAGGTCGGAAACATTTCAACCCGCCCTTGTATATCAAAAATAGATGCCACATACGCAATCCCCATAATTCACGTGTAAAACTTTTCATTTAAATTCTGTCTAAACTCTAAGTAAATTTTGTCGCTGTAATTCCATTACTTAACTATACAATAATACATTGAAATAATATGAAATGAAATTCGTTTATTAAATGAAATGAAATTCGTGTAATGGTCACGTTGGCAATTAACTAGATCTTATGACAAGTCAATACACAGAGTACTTATTTTCTATTTACAAGATATTTGTTATAATATTATTTCCATTAAATTTACTTTTGTTCGGTAACATTAGTACATTATGTTGTATTATACCTACGTCTTCCAATTTACACAAAACTTTCAGATCTCAAAGTTTTGTTTGCTTTCAGTCATTTTGTTACTCCGCCTTGGACGTAGCCGTGTCACGCCCGCTTACGTATCAAAATTTAAAGTTGATTCGCGCGTTATTAGAATGTGGTGCTGACGCGAAACACCGACTAAAGTACGATGATACGGAATTAAAGGAACCTCTGGTGCTTGAAATTCCGGGGCCCACTTTGTTACACGTAGCTATTGCTAAAAAGTCGGATAGTGAGACGCAAGAGGATGTAAGTAACATTAAATATATGATAAACTTCATTTTTAGCAGAGATTTTGTAATTCCAAACATTTGTTAAGACGTGAGGCGTAATTATTGAACCTTGTAAGAGATTTGGTGTAAGTTTCCGTGATATTACAGCTCTAAAGAGACGTAGTTTAAAAGAAAAGACTAAGGTCGCATACGTACGGAGAAATCTCTCGAAAAGAACGATAAGCCGATGACAATGCACCTAATGATGAGTGCATCGTTAAAAACGCAACATTAAAGCTGTTACTTCGTCAGTTTTCTGTGGAACAGTGATAGACTCATTTAACTAGACTGATTTATTGATCGGTCTACAGCATGGCTCTTTCACTTTGCATACGAATCTTCACATAGCTTTTTTTGAGAATACTAATATAAGAGGACTTGTAACGTATGCCTTTATTTAACACAGATACGACGTCAAGTCATTGAGTTGCTACTTGATTACAACTGCAGCCCAAGTCTTCAGTTTAGAGGGAAGTCTGCCTTGGACATGGCGTTGATGAAGAGAATAGATCTATTGGATATATTCATCAAAAGTCCTCGGACGAACCTGAACGCTGTGATCAACTCTTTCAACCAGACGCTTCTGGTTAAGATGTTTTCGGTTCCGTTTTGCAACTCAATATCTTCCGTGGAGAAATTGCAGACAGTATGATTTTTTTAAATTCATTAATTAGAATAAAGTAGATTATTTCGATATTAAAAGTAAAAAAAAAACATTTTTTCATAAATATAAATATTTCCACAACTAGAGGCCCGGCCCGGCTTCGCCCAGGTGTAAATACTTTTTGAACCTAGTCCACATCAGATACATATTATTTTAAGTACCTACTAACTTATATTTGAACTCAACGTGACTACCGCCTCTATACCGGTTTACCCGTCCCGTCCCGTTACATCTCGTCTTGTCCCGTCTCATTCTGTCCCATTTCATCTGCTCTATATCCTCTATCCCATCCCATCCCTCTGAGTTTGAAAGAGTAGCAAAGTCCATAACAAATTTCGTCAAAATTGTCACGTGGTTTGAGCGTGAAAAAGTTACAAACACACAAACTTTCGCCTTTCTAATATTATATTATTATAGTAGGAAGGATAGTAGGATTAGTAGTATAAGTACACAACAAACTGTTGATTTGTAATGTTTGTACAGTGGATATGAATAATTATTTTTTATTTTGCCACTACTCAATGGGCCAAGATTTAAGTGTTTTCTTTGATAGCCATTGTACCATTTGTAAAAACCCATTAACTATATTTATGGAAATGAACGTAGGTATTCCTAAAATGTTATTTCATTTCTAGTTAACCAACTTGCTCCTGTACGGCGCAAATCCACTAGAGAAATGCCAGAACGGCGAGGAAACATATCAAAACTTATTCGTGTTCGCCCAGAAGATGTTTTCGAGTTTGGAAAATACTTCGACCAAGCTATCTGGAGGAGGTTATATCTTATTTTCATTAAAACTTTGAAATTACTTAATTCTGGGATCCAATACATATCTTTCCCGTAAATCAGCTCGATAAACAGGTAGCTTCATTACCCAAGTTGAAAAAAAAATTGCTTATCCATTTTTTTTCATCGTTAGATAGACTTACATCTAGCCAGTCTCGATCGTGTCCTATAGTGGGACCTCATTATTGTCATTTTCATCCACACGAAATCTGCTAACACTCCGCTCTTTCCGTAATAGGAAAAACATAATAAGCAGAATATTTTTATAGTGGTTTTTTAGATTTATGCGAATGTTACACATTGAAATAAAAATATTTTTTTTCGGATTTTATCGCGATTTGGTTGAATTTTTACATTTTTTAACTTCCCGACGTTTCGATTGCTTTACAGCTTTCGTGGTCACGGGGTGGACTGAGGTATTAGTCATCCGCTCAGTGACTTTTACAATTTAACTACCCTTAATTATCAATTATTAAATTAAAAAACTTAATTCAAAAAGTTTATTGGTTTTTGCGATCCGATTAATAATTGTTATTTCAGTTCAGAATTTTTTATTGTTGTATATCGACAACTATAGTTAGTGTATATTTCGTTACCTAACCTAAACTCTCAGCAGGCAAACCAGACCCAAAGGCTAAAAAAGTTGAGAAACCCAGAAAGGACGAGAAATCAACTGCTAAATTGGGGTCAGATGATATGGGAGACTTCAAGCAAGCCGTCGACTTGGTGACAGAGTGCGCAAGATTGTTGCACATCAGGTGGTTACAAGCACAGCTGATTAAAGATCTAATCGATTTTATTGACAGGTAAGGGATCTGGTTAGGCTTTGGGCTTTAACAATGTTTTCGACGACACTAGATATTGCCATTGAGAACGTTGTGTTAGTAACTAAGTAAACGAAATATACCCATCAGTCACATACATAGTCCTGACCCCACACTACGATCGAGTCTTGTGTCGTGAGTATCAGAAAATACGAGAGACTTTTTCGGTCTCACAAACACCCAGACCCGAAACAAATACATGTGGATCACACAAATATTTGTTTCGATGCGGGGATCGAACCGGCGGATCTCTTTTCACAGCCGGCGTCTAACCAACTGCGCCACGAAGGAATCAAGTTGTCAATCTCATCGTCAGATATCGCTCTTAACTCTCGTGCCAAATCATACTCTTATCAATATTATGTTTTGCCTGATACGTGCACAGTTTGGCCCTGATCGTATTCTACGTCGTAGTTGGCAAAAAACCTAGGACGTTAGTCTACTGTCTAGTGGTTCATTAGTATATTTTTTAATATTAATTCGCGAAGTTTTATTTTTATTATTTCTTAGATAATAAACAAGTATAACTGAAACTTTGTAGATTCAAACATCGCCAATGGAACATGATAATCAAAGAGCACAAGAAAAAGAAGTGCACTGGGCTCTGGGTATCAGCCCATCGGTGCCTAGAAATATGGGAGATATTGAAAACTACCAAGAAAAAATTGTACAAAGACAACTGTGTTTTAAAACATTTATTATACGTCGTCCACTTTTACAATACTCGCCCAATGACCAATTTCAAGCCTCCGTACATGAGTTCTAGTGTCAAAAGTGTGATAGAATCTGAAGTCAACTATATTTTGCATGAACACAGGATGGCTAACTTGGCAACCCCGGAAATAGTGCCTTTGAAGAAGCCGTATGTTACTCCGGAGCTTTATGTTAAAGCTGTTAGTTACATTTTATCGATGGTTTAAATAATAAATACACCCAACAGTCACATAGTCCTGACCCCACACTAAGATCGAGTCTTGTGTCGTGGGTATAATGAACTGCGAGAAACTTTTCGGTGTTACAAACACCCAACATAAATATTTTCAATCGTTCTCTCAAATGTAGAGGAGGCCCGAGCCCTGCATTGGACCGTTTGTTACAGATTTAGATAAAATCTTTTAGCCTGTACAAATACAAGTATAAATTCACTTCTGTAGCCGATTAGCATTAGGCCCAGATGCCACCCGTCTCCCCTATAAGATGCTGAGCTTATTCTCGTCGATAACTTTTATGGGTGGCGAGCTTATCGTTACCCGAACCAAAAAGCTTTGTCCTAAGAAACTCATACATAGTGGATTACCCGAACGGGAATTTGAACGCAATATCTAACAGTTTACAGCCATGCTCTCATAAGATTAATGGTACTAACACACCGTACAACAAGCTATAACTTAGCTAGTATACGGCTGATTGCGATGTTTCGCACTAAAGAAGTAATAAAAATAGTAATTGCGTACCTATTATCAACTTCAATAGATTTTTATGTAAACCTGTTAAATATAAAACCACCACACATATTGCTTTTTTACACTAGTGTAGGCAAGCGTACGGCGAGATAAACTAAGCTTAGTTCTGCGTCTTATGTGGGACACGCGTGGCGTCTCGGTCCAATTCTAATCGGCTACAGGAGTGAGTTTATGTTTTTATGTGTACATAAGCTAAAATATTTTATCTAACTTATAATCATATTTTTCTCAATCGCAAGAAATATGAATAATTCAGCGAGCCGACTTTTTATTTACAACTTCAGTGATTAGTCCCTATCTTTTCTGTAACTGTGGTTTCAGGAAGAAAAATTTAATGTTTGCTTCGAATGTGGTATGCCGTTTGATGAAGAAAAAATTAGGTGCTCATTATGCAAATTGGTTTCCTTCTGTTCTCGAGATTGTATTATGACTAATATAGAAAGAACAAACTGCCATCCCTGCAGCAATTATATCAGAGAAAAATATTTTCCGAGTCCCGATAGTAGCGCAAACACAGCCAACTAATTGTATTAGAAGAAATCGAAGGTAATAAGAACACCAAAATAAATGGTTGATATGAAACAATACATTTGGTATGGAATTTTCGAATAAATGATACGTCCGCTTCTTTCGAGTTTTGTGGTTTAATCCCGTAATGCCCGCTTTGTTTAAAATATCTATTAGGAAGTCAGTAGGGTAAGCTTTAATATATATTTTTAAAGTACATTAAACATAATTTTGAATTTAAAAGAATAAGATGAAAACTTAGGAAAAGTAGGTTCATATAATTTATCTTTTTGTTAAAAGGTTCTTGCCTTTTAATCAAAAGGTTTTAAAATATCACTGTTTACGCTGTATACAGTTTGAAATGGAATATTATACAAAAAGTATTACGCATCCAATAACACCTAAACTCGGAAGTATATTTGTACATACATACTTAAACTCACCGCTCACGCCTTTATCCCAGAAGAGGTAGGCAGAAGCGGCACCAGGACACCCACATTTTGCCTTGTATGTTCTATCCCATGATGTGATAGGGGGCGAGCATATCGCTATATCGGGCACAAATTCCTGACTCCGGGCTGATAATGAATAGAAAAATCTAATATCACTTTGCCCGACCCGGTATTCGAAACCGAGACCTCAGCTTTGTAATACCGTAGTACAACTGCGCCACCGAGGCAGTCGTATATTTGCAGATCACAAAAATATTTTTCCTTACCTGTAAGTATCGAACCCGCAACCTCCAGCCACAAACTATTAGGAAGACTACTACCCTCACGCGTAAAATGCCATTAATGCGATGTTAGCGCTACCGGCTATAACATCCAATATCCATTTATTAATTTACATCAACTTAAAGCTCGTTTCATAAGTACGATGGGAAGTGATTTACAGATCTTTACGTACAGTTGTATAATGATAATAATAAATACAGACCCCAAAAATGTATTGAGTTTTAAGAGATCAATTTTTATATCAAATAAATTATACCATTATAGTCAAAACTAAACATCGTTTCTATCATAAATGTATCTCGAACGCATCTATAGTCCAATATCCTGTCTTTTGTGGGACGTGATCTGTCGTTGTGACATGTCAAGGTCAACCTAAATTATTATTTTATAATCTGTGGTAATCATTGGCGCGTTTAGAATTTAGATATTTGCAAATGTTTGAAAATTAATGCTTAAAAATCGTATTATATTCCAAAAAGTTGTATTAGTGATGGCGTCGGTGGCCAAAAAACCCAAATTATCAACATCTGCGGTCTCAGTAAACACTGAAAGTGGAAAAAATGTGGAGGAATTTATGAAAGGTTTGCAGACAAAGAGGGAGACGACGGCTGAATCTATTTTGAAGTACAATTTTAATAAAAAGAGACTTAGGATCGTGTCTCGAGAGCAAATGGTGCCTGATGAATGCGAAGGTATAGTGTACTGGATGTCTCGGGATAGCCGGGTGCAAGATAACTGGGCCTTTTTGTTTGCACAAAAACTCGCCCTGAAAAACGAAGTGCCTCTTCACGTTTGTTTTTGCCTTATTGCCAAATATTTGGACGCTTCTGTTAGACAATTCCACTTTTTGGTTAAAGGTAAGTTTTTGCCTAATAATTATAATAATATATTCATCAATTTTGTTGTTAATACGAGAAAACCTTTTAATTAAGTTTAAGCTTTTATATTCTTAACACAGATTTATTGTACCTACTAAATAATAAATATATTATACAAGTGTAATAGAAAAATACATTTTTTCCTATTCCAATAAGTATAGTTGTGGTTATTTTAATAATTACAGGTTTAGAAAAAGTAGCAGCAGATTGCAAGAAACTGAACATATCCTTTCACTTGTTAGAGGGAAGTGGCGCTGAAGTTCTGCCACAGTGGGTCGTTGACCATAAAATAGGGGCAGTAGTGTGTGACTTTAACCCTCTGAGAGTTCCATTAGGGTGGTTGGAAGGGGTCAAGAAAAATCTCAAAAAAGATGTGCCGCTCATTCAGGTATCATAAATTCTTATCTTCATGTAGTTTAGTCTAGATAAGATTTAAAATAGCATACCATTTATAAATCACCTGTCATATCAAGGTCCATTTTATACTGGCTATATCTGTCCCAGGGACTTGCAACAAATTGATTGATAAGACATATTTTTTTGTTGTGCAGTCACAAAGAGTCTACAATTAATGATTGTTTAATTAATTTTCCAGGTTGATGCTCATAATGTTGTCCCCTGTTGGGTGGCATCAGACAAACAAGAATATTCAGCCAGAACTATTAGAAACAAGATAAATTCTAAGCTCGAGGAATACCTGACAGAGTTCCCACCAATCATAAAACATCCTTACACCAGTAAATTTGAACCAGAGGTAAATAAATCAAAATATACATTTTTATGATACTGATAATGATAACAAATCAATTCTATTCACATTGTGATAATATGAGTTGGTTATCAAATAAAAATATCTGATTTGCAAATATTGCATGAGGATTTTGCATGCATCATGTCCTATTTTTTTGCTAAAAATAACAAATATTCATAGCACCAGTGATAATGTTTGATCAAGAAGATCAATGACCTTAGGCAGAAAATACACATTCATATGCATATCTTGCATTAAAATTGATAGATAAATCCTTTTTTGTATTATAGCACAAAATGTTTTTTTTTGGTATTGAATGACCCTGAGTTATTGTACTGCATGGATATTAATTGGAATAATTATTGAATATAGACCTGCATTCATTAATTTTCCACTATTTAAATAACTCACTTTTACAGAAAACCTGTTCAGAGCAATTCATAATAAAAAATATATTTTTAAAGGCCCATGTTAATGATTTACAGCCTATAGATTGGGATGAAGCAATAGAAACAAGGGAAGCAGACAAGACAGTGGGTCCAGTTGAATGGGCCAAACCAGGGTATGATGAGGCAGTCAAAATGCTCAAGAGCTTTCTAGATAAAAGACTAAAAATATTTGCAACAAAAAGGAATGATCCAACAATAGATGCCTTGAGCAATTTGTCACCATGGTTTCATTTTGGTAAAGTATGAAAAATTTATGTCCTTTTTGCAGAATCCCTATATTATTATGAAGCAATTGTGGATTGATAACTTAAAGTGACAGAACAATGATTTGCCCAATTATATTACAATATCTTAGTTTCCAGTAGACCTTGTCTCCTTGGCATTAAAGTTGTTTATACAAAGTCTTATCCACTATATGTGCTTTCATTTTTATAATGAAGGTTAATGAAGATATTTAGGAACAACTTATAATATGTAATATAATTTTTCCAGGTCAAATATCTGTCCAGCGAGTGGCCTTATGCGTCCAAGAATACAAATCAAAGTACACAGAAAGTGTGAATGCATTCCTAGAGGAATCCATTGTGAGACGAGAGCTGGCCGATAACTTCTGCTTCTATTGTGAAAATTACGACAGTATAAAGGGTGCCAGTAATTGGGCGCAAAAGACACTAGACGATCACAGGTAATAATCAAATGTATAATTTGCAAACCATAAATTTGAACTCAGTACAATTATTTCATTGATTAATTAATGATAAAATAATGACAGCCTCCATGGCGCAGTTGGTTAGACGCCGGCTGTGAAACGAGAGGCCACGGGTTCGATTCCCGCACCAAGAGAAATGTTTGTGCAGCCCACAAATATTTCTTTTGGGTCTGGGTGTTTGTGAGACCGAAAAGTCTCTCGTAGTTCTGATACCTGCGACACAAGACTTCATTGATCTTAATGTGGGATCAGGACTATGTATGTGTCTGTTGGGTGTATTTATTATTTATTAATTTTATATAATATGAGTAGCAATATTTGTGCAAGATCTTGATCTTTGTCAGAATGCATGGGATGATTCATGTTGCATCAACACCTGTAGATGTGGAATAAGGTCAGACAAAAAAAAAAGAAAGTGAATTTACATAATAGTTCATGACTTAAAATGATCTAGATGTGGATTGTTTGCACTATACTATATTTATCGACACCAATTTGTGTGATATACACATTATTCAAATTAATATTTCCTTTAGGGGACCCCTTTCTTCAGTTTTTAATGTTTTGGGCAAGGGCTGTATGTAATTTTATGTTATATATATTCCTTAGATCTTATACCTATATACAATACAGCTGTATTGTATTTGGCTTGTTTCCTTTATGTTGTAGAAAAGATAAAAGGACGCACATATACACCCGTGAGCAGTTATCCAAGGCGGAGACGCACGATGACCTGTGGAACTCGGCCCAGTTGCAACTGATCAAGGAGGGCAAGATGCACGGCTTCCTACGCATGTACTGGTGTAAGAAGATCCTGGAGTGGACCCCCAGTCCAGAGGACGCGTTGAAATACTCCATATACCTGAATGATCATTATAGCATCGATGGGAGGGACCCTAATGGGTTTGTTGGTATGTTTCTTTATCATATTGTAATGAAATAATTAAAAGGTACAGGTATTTCAACCAGCTTTATAATGAGTAGCCAAGCGTCACAAGTTTAGGTTGGTACCTAATTTGGAATCTGATGGAATGTCTTTGCTATTGTATGTTTTACATATAACGCCTGACCTAGATTAGCTCAGTAGATAGGAGTACTTTCGAATCGAATTCAGTCGAAGTTACTCCATTTATACAATAACATTTTCAGCCTACACAATTAAATGAATAATTATGGGCTTACTGCCGTACTCAGACTTACTTATTTCATGTCAATTAAATCATTACTAAGTGTAGATTTTACAAAGAGAATCTATACTAAAGAACAATTCAATTGACATTAAAGTGCCGCTGCTAGTCCACAATGGCTTGTCGTAAAAATAATATAAATCGCCAACATTATAATCATCTTTAGGCGGTAGCTACAGCAGGAAATCAAACCACAAATATGAATTGTATGAATATTTTCCCCTCCAGGTTGCATGTGGTCGATATGCGGCATCCACGACCAGGGCTGGGCGGAGCGCGCGGTGTTCGGCAAGATCCGCTACATGAACTACGAGGGCTGCAAGCGCAAGTTCGACATCAAGGCGTTCATCGCCAGGTACGGCGGGAAAGTGCACAAATATGTACCCAAAAAGTGAAATTTATTGTGGTAAGATATCCGGGAAGGGTAGGGTAGTTTCGTTTATTTAATTTTATATTGAGTAAGTATCATTACGATAAAACATTTTTGTCTAAACAGCATTAAAATAGAACGAAAAATTAACTAGAGGTTAGTATTTCAAGATATAGTACTTACAAAAGTAACGTTTTGGGATCTGCTCTCATTAGTATACTCGCACTGTAATAGCGGTGACGTCACTGCGTGCAATACTACCTTTTCTGTTATTTTAAAATGTGTCCCTACATTGATTTACAAAATTCTCTCCATGTTAAAGTTTGGACAGTAAAACCTGATAAAAATAAAAGTCAACTATTGTGGTTTCGAGATGCTGGTCGTCAATTACATAGTATCCAGTAACATTTACGTTATCGCTCCTTCAAGAACGTATTAAAAGTGAAACATGTAAATATGCTAAGTCGTGCAAAATAGTACAAGTATGCATCCAGAAAGTGAATAAGTGTTAAATAAGAGATCACGATAAGTATAATATGACTAATAAGAAATATCAATCTTCATACAATAGATAGCAAATTAGAGCTATTGAGTTTATTTACTCGAACCAAGTTACATCACCATTGTTTAAATACAAAATACACAAATCTTTAAAAGGTTTAATTATAAGAATACATGTTAATACAATAATTGTAGAAGAATAAAGTATCAAAATAAATAGTAATATTATGGCTCAATCAAACAATATTTTTATTTGAACATCTCGAATAAAAGTAATTTTCTTTGTAAAACATTACGTTTATTTTATACATTGGTGTGAGCTCTCAATAATTAATTAATTAATATACCAAAAGGTATACCAGTACAGCCAAAATGGAAATGACCATGTAAATATTCAAACAAATATTTGTTTTTGTTTAATATATTTACAAAGTTTGTAATTCGATTTTAAATCTTACAACGGTATTTAATGTGATAATTACAATAGATGTAATATGTTTTTCTTAAAAGAAATTTATTGTAAGCATTCACTTTTGCTTATGTTTAATATTGTTGAAGATAAAATTATATCTCGTTACTTTGTATGCCTACCTCCAATTCTACCTCATTTTAATAAATAAATTGTTTTTTATACTATTTTTTTTTTATTTCTTCTAACATGCAAAAATTCTTACCTTATATTTACGGTATACAATAGCTCCACAAACGAATATTCATTGCACAACGAGGGATGATAACACAATAAAACATCGATATTCTTATAAATATTTTTATTAAACTGAAAATCGTCTATTCCGCTGAATTTTAGTTTTGATAATAATCTTCATAAAATTAGAAATAGGAAAATAATATCAAAGAGCTATTTTATTTCTTGGAACTTTTCTGTAAGTCAAAGATGTGTTGCATGCGGAATAGACCGTTGTAATATTTCATCAATAGTATTAGATTTGCGTAGTTGAATGAACAATTCTCTACAGACGAGACTTGTTAATTAAATCATTTACATGTAACTTAACAAAATCATTTCCGTTCACATAATTTTCGTCAAATAAACAATTACATAGTCTCGTGAAAGGAAATCCGTAATTATTTTTTTCTATTATGTCTGAAATTATTAATTATAAAGTCTAAATAGGAAAGTAATATGGAGGAAAACATAATTTCACCACACGAAGGAATTAAAAATAAATCGAAAATATCTAACAGTGACATGGTCTGTGTTTTACATTATAGATGAAGTTTTATTATGATTAAAGTATATAAATACCCGATTAACTGTTTCAAAAATGAACACAAGTCGTGGGTTTCTAGTTAATCAAATTCCTCTAATACACAATACAGCACAAGGGTTATACGCATTACTTCGAATAGAAACAGCTTGCTTTAAGGCTTCACAAAAAAATAATAAAAAAATTAGTATCATTGCTATTGGACGATCGGACTCAGTAATAATTCTGTCGGCGCGAGCCAAACTGAACGGGAATGTGAGCAATGTTCTAAGCTTGTCATTGCGAAGTCCGGTTATGCACGACCCCCTGGTGAAATTAATGAAATAGATTGAACAGAAGTGATCACTGCGACGTATAATGGATAAAAAACCTATGTGAGTGTGAAGGGTCCCAGGTGTCGAGTGTGTGTGTGAAAGCAGAGTACATTCGCTGTCCCGGGCGAGGAGCTCGCTGCCGGCGCGACTACTGCACGCAACAGTTGTTCTTGTGCCCATTCTTCTTGAGACGAGACTTCGGCCGGTACTTCTCCAAGTAGGAAAGCTGCTTGGCGTTGATCGCGCCCCGACGCTGACTGCAAACCAACAAAAACACATCAGTTGTATTCATTGTGATATATTTTGTGAAATTAATTGACTGCCTCGGTGTAGTAGTTGTACTACGGCACGACTACAAAGCTGAGGTCTCAGGTTCGAATCCCGGGTCGGGCAAAGTGATATGGGGTTTTTCTATTCATTATCAGCCCGGAGTCAGGAATTTGTGCCCGGTATGGCGATAGCCTCGCCCCCTATTACATCATGGGACGGAACATACAAGGCGAAATGTGGGTGTCCTGGTGGCGCCTCTGCCTACCCCTTCTGGGATAAAGGTGTGAGTTTATTTATGTATGTATGTAATTATACGGGAATGGATTTCGACCCCGTATGGAGATATCTTCGCCCCCTATCAATATTGACATGAAAATATTCTAGACGAAGTGGCTGACACTAGTGACGCCTCTATATACCCTTTTAGAGATAAAGACGTGAGCGGATGTATTTATTTGTTTATAATATTTCAAATAGATAAATAAATGCGTGTTATTTATCAAAATTCAACAACTCTCAAGTATTTAAAAATCGATACAGTAGGTACATAAAGTCACACCCTAGTTTAATGTATATTAAATAAATCAACAGAAACATAAAATATGGATGCGACTGATATTTGCGTGTAAACATTGAAAGCGAGTGGAAAGTTTGGAGCAACTTTCGCGTGCAGTTGCAGTGCGTCCGTACTGTGGCGGTCTGTGGATGCAAACGGGCCAAGGTTTGCGACGCATCAGTAAACAAGGACGTCTGGCATTATGTACATGTGTCATATTAACCACGGGCTATTTGCATTCATACTAAAAATACGCATCTTGGCGATCAATATTGACTTTTAAAATCTTTAACATTACAGCGCCGAAACAATAAGCTGTCCGTGCGGCTAAGGCGTATTGTTTCGATTGATTTGTACCAACATTTCATTTACATTGAATGTCGCTAATAGGTCAGTATCGACAAATGCTTATTTACAACGCAATGTCATTTTATATTATCCAACACACGAGTGCATAATTTACATTGTTTAAACGATTTGTAATTTATCGCTCATCCATTTTTATACTGAGACTTGACAACAAAAGAGTTTATCATAAAAACTGTCAAGTTATCAGACATAACACGACCGCATGTCCAAGGTTCGAGCTACGAAGGCAAGGTCGCTTAACCGCAGCAACCATTCGAGACGGGAGGTAGCTATACTAGATCACAAACTTAATGACAACATTATACAGCAGATTTTATTTCGTACTCTACAAAGTTACGTTATGGACCTATCATTCGTGTATATTTGTCGCCAGTATCGTTCCTAATATCAAATATTGATAAATATCGACGATTATCAAGAAATATCACCTCTACTCGAAGGATACATGCGAACATTTAGAGGGGCCCTTTAACATGTTGACTATAGCTCACACAAGCGTTGTAATTTTGGTCCGCAACCTGTATGTGGCTATCATATGCCTATCTTATTAATACTTAATACGTCCGAACCGTAATGGTTATTTTGGCACCCTCCAAATTACGGCCTAAAATGGCTCATATCTTTTGTTAAAAGTCAAATCATTTTCTTCAATCACAAAGTCCATAGGTTAACATAGGCCTCCTTAAAGGACTTCCACAGACCTTGCGTACTGCATCCGGCGACTTCCTACAAGCTTAGGGACAACTACACTACGCCGTCTTAATAAATGAATGGTAACTCACTCCCTGATAGTTTCGACGGCCTCTTCATATTTCATGCCAAGCTCGATGAGTGCGGTCGCGACCATAACCGGCGCGCGGCCGAGCCCTGCGACGCAATGCACTGCCACTGCCGCGTCGGGTTTGTTCTGGGCCCTGCAAATTAATACATTCCATTCGTTATGACACATTACAATACAAGTAGTGCTAATTACACCGTCGTGAGCTGATCATCCTTTGCCAACACAATCTTGCCGGCTTATGAATGCCATTCCTATATATTTATAAAATGTAAGTTTATTATATTAGCACGATAAAGTGAGACAATGCATCTGATGGTAAGTGAAGTCCTAAAGTAAACACTGAGGTGGGAGGGTTATCCCTTGCCGGTAGATGTAATTATGTAGGCTTCTGTCCATGAATACTGTATTTTATGTATACGGAATTTCAATAACAAATACAATCGCACATTAACATTTCATTGTCTCAGTCAAGGGAATTGTAAACAACTTGCGTAATGATTGTAAAAATTTAACAACTAACCTTGATTTAATAAAAGTCTACATATTTTCGTAAGATTACAATAAAATTAAGAACCTAGTGCTTTTATTTAAGTTGGTAAAAACTAAAGATCCTGGTTCAAAAGTCCACAAAATAAGTTAATAATAAACAATTGTGAATGTTATCTGTCCATTTCCATTGAGACATTACAATAACAATTTGTGACGTTTTCAGAATACAGTAATTAAAAATAAACACGCTTTTTAACGAACTAAATCTGTTCCATCGATTTATTAATTATCTGTAGTTAAACTTCGACAAGTGTGACGAAATGCACAACATAATCGTCAGAATTCTGATCATAATTATCTAATATAGTTCGTAAATATTACCACAATTTTTATGTTCCCTTCTACTTCTCATATATTCGATAACATTTTTTGCTGTAGACAGTAAATAAATAAATTAATTTAATATTGCACATGAAATCAGATTAACGTAATATGTAATCATTCACGCTCCAGTTTCCAAACAGTTCAGTTCGGGTATATCTAAGAGGTGTATAAAGTTTTTGGGTCATATTAAAATATCCTCAGAGAAATATTGATTAGCCTACGTGGTAATCCGGGTTAATATTAGACATTTACCTACCAAAAAGACACATTATCTCCGTTTATATTAGGATTTTTGTATGGAGTTTCCAGTAATTTAAAAATATACCGAACAAGCTGGTTACATTGTTTTAGTGCTTTAATTAAGCAACTTTTTATTAGATCAAAGGTTAATATGCGCCCGAAGGCCTCTGGCATTACTTTTAATCAATTATCTCCAGTTCATTATCGCTCACATAATGAGTGAAGGTAGTTAAATATGGCAGAAAAAAATATAGGTACTTGTGATTATTTGAACTAGAATTGCAAACGTAGGTCAAATTAATCAACCCACACTAGAATAATGTTTTAGCTTAATAAATCTTCTCTAAAAGAAGGGACTTGTCCCGATCCGTACAATACATTATCTACCCAAGATATGAAAGTTTGATTCAAACATGTCACATTTGAATTATCTTATGTACTTAACAGATCAGAACCTTGATTTGAACCGAAATTATCCTTTATTTTTCCATATCATACATAATATGATGAAGACATAATAATAAATAATCCAAATATACTAACTTGTCGCGCAAGATCTCGAACCAGTCGTCGACAACGTTGGCGGGTGGAAAGGTGCCGTCGTCGTAGGCGAGGTCGCGTACTTCGATGCCCTCGGCCTTGAGCGGCGCGGTGTCGTAGCTGGGCTCGCACACGCGGACCACCGTGCACACGTTGTGCTTCCTCAACTCCTGCAAGATATGACCGACACGTCACGAGTGAAGCTTAAAACTACACTACTTAATTCTATGGACCACTGCAACGTCAAGAACGGCTCCAAAAACTACCATGTCCATATTTATCGCCATAAGAGACAGAACGACTGGAATATTATCTTAAAATGCGATGGGATTACCCACCGTCAACATTTCAGTAGATTAAAAATAACCAAAATTGCGAATGGCGAATTGGCGAAATGTGGGTGTCCTGGTGGCGCCTCTGCCTACCCCTTCGGGGACAAAGGCGTGACTTTATGTACATATGTATGTATGTAAAAATAACCATAAACCTAATTTTAAAGGAAACGTTCATTCTGATTTATCATAACACAAAAATGCGACTTGCCGTCGGTCGTAATTATCAAGAGTTAAATAAGTCATAAAACGACTCTCCCGAATAAGATCTGCTACTAAATTTATTAAAACGGAATCTTGCAAATCTTGATGTTTAATCGCTCTGCCCCAATTAAGTACCAAATTGAATAGACCTCAATTAATATTTAATCATTTTAAAACGTAGATGCGATGCTGTCATCCAACCAATAGTTACTAGAGAAATTATTTTGATAGTTAATAACAGCAACTTTTTCTACAAATCCCTTTTTAAAAATCTTATAATTAGAATTCTATTTACACTAAGGCAAAACTGTGATTAATTTAGTGATAACAATCTTAAGCGTGAATATATTGGGTCACTTAAATTAAATACATATTAAGAACCATTAAAGTTAAGCAGCAGTGGACTTAATGACTAATTAATAAACCACAATGGACCCTTTTGAATGTCAATAACTATAATTAAATATAACATTTCAATAACGACTTCATTGATGTTTTGTATAAACCTACTGGCTTGAAAGGAAGCATCTAGATTGTAACATTGTGCGAAGCTTTAAAAACTAGCTATTGAACGAGCCAAACAACTACGTTATCTGTGCGTCATTACTGTGCGACTTTTGTAAGTAAATGTCATTATAAGTGTTTCCGGAACACTGAACGCTTTTCGTGAGCACCTATACAAACGTCGGCGACAAAAAATAATAGTGGATCCGAAACGATTGGCAGCGAAAATAACAACAGTTTAGTGGCAAATGAATAATAAGGAAAAGGCCCTTTTGTAAATGTTTCCTGAGCTACAATAAACGACAAAAAGCAACACTCTCAAACAAGCACTCACCTGAAGATACGCTTGGATAGAGACATCCGAGGGTCGATCGGTGATGAGAAAGCGCATGCCCTTGTACTCGATAAGAGATGGGGCAGGCCTGATGTCCTTCTGCTTCATGATTACCACGGCAGGTACTCTTCGAGACTCACTCGAAACCAACGGAGCCGGATGGATTCACTTCACACGCGTCAGAGAAAGATGTCACGGTCCGTCAGAGTCTAACAGACAAACTGTCACTCTATTTCCACACAACACACGACAGTTTCTTTACTTTTGTTTTGAAAGGGTCCAATTATATAATGGGAACTACCCGCATGGATGTCGCTTTCAACCACTCGTGAGCATTCGAACGCGAACAAACAAAAGTTCAGAATGTGGAATGAGAACTAAAAGAGGATTATGCGTCAAACATAAGTTTTTTATCACTTCGTCAACTAATTGATATGCTCCAATGAACGGGGGTTCCGAATTTAAGGTAACTGAAACAAAAATAATGATATTATTAATAACAGATGCGCAGACGCGGGCGCGGACGCGAGCGGAGGGACTGTGTACACGCTGTATATCATTTTCAAGATGCTTGTGCGTCAAAGCAGCACCGTCGACTGAAGTGGAATAAAAAATAGTTTCTTAAAATAGCGTGCGGATAAAGCGAAGTTCGGGTCATGTGGATGTCTGAAGTTCTCAGCACGTCGTGTTCCCGGCGGGCTGGCGGCGATGGCGGCGGTATTTAGCGAGCTGATCGGCCGCCAACAGGCGTCACTTGTTAGCGTGTTCGCATTTCACACATTTATACACAAATACAAGATAACACGTACTGTAAACACCAAGCCACCTGAACAACTCTGTGTGCGCGCCGATAAGTGCCTCCACTACCGAATACAATTCACCTCGAGTGATGTAACTGGCTCGATACGTCGTGCACGCACTATCGCCTCCTTGTCTTGGTCAGGACTAGATAACGACTGATAGGAGCGGATGGCCGATTTCAGTTAACCCCACTCTGATAGCAACATGGCGCCCACTGGGAACACCGTATTATAGGCCAAACATAACGGTGCAAAAACTAATTGCTAATGATGTTATATGGTTAAGTAATGCAACAATGCAAGCGTGTCCAAAGTTGTTACTCAATAATCGCTTCGTAACTGGACCGTGATTGATTCCCCGTGACGCGAGTGCTGTTAGAGTTCTATTTTCCGAGTTACGTACTCAAGTAAAGCGAAGCCCATAATAGTATTAACTTCAGGGAAGTTCGCATAAATACCAAAATAATGAAATATTGCTTTGCCGCAACATGTTTTCAGAAACAAATCAATACGACTGCGGGAATCGTGACTCCGTTTTATCAACAATGAATGACTGTTGCCAATGATCGTAATTATATACTTTTTTATAATTTAATCAAAATTCCAGTAGAATTTTTGTAAATAACTTAATTCATCCAATTTTTGTAAAGTCTTTTTGACCAATAATGTAAAATCAAATTCATCAACAGTGGATTTAATATTTGAATTTCTTCAAGAATATGATCGATCGTTGTCTGTTCACTGTTTCATTACTTAACCATGGCTTCTATCGTTAGCATATCGGAATTTATTTTTACTTTATTCCATAGGTGTGGCAAACAGGTCATTTGATAGTAAGTGATCAGCCGCCCATTGATATCCACAATGCTTAGATTATTTATGTTATCGGACCATTAAATTGGGAGAGAAGCGGGAAGTAAAGTCAGTATCTACAGTGAAAGTTTCAAAAAGCAATGAGTTACCTGCGGGTGGGTGTACGTCAAAAAGTGCTTGGGGTGCGTGTCGTTCGCGCGCGCTACCGGCAGCATCGGTCCAGTGGCGGCTTTCGTGCTGCCTCGCTCACGCTAGTTTATTTGTGTTGGGCCTGGCAGTACTCCGCGCTGTCCAAGCGGAACTCCATCAATTTCGCCACAGAAGGGATATCCAGCTGCAACAATACATAAATCATATCTATAAAATCTATCGAGTTTTGATTGCGTATCGATTAAATTTAACGAGGAGGCAAATTGTGCACATGTGCCGAACGAAATGCGAGATGATCTCAACGGTATAGCTGTTGCAATAAAACTAAAATATTGATTTCCAGTTGAATCAACTATGGAACTACGTATCGGGATCGAAATGGAATAAAAGCAAATAAAAATAAACCCAACAGCCACATACACAGGCCCGACCCCACACTAAGATCGAGTCTTGTGTCGTGGGTATCAGAAACTACGAGACTATTCGATCTCACAAACACTCAGACCCGAAACAAATACCTGTGGATCACACAAACATTGGTTTCGGTGCGGGGATCGAACTCGCCGCGGCCTCTCGTTCCACAGCCGGCGTCTAACCGACTGCACTACGGAGGATATAATATGTGAAACCTCAAGAAATCTCAAAGGCAACTATCGATGCGTACATCGATAATAACAGTATCGTAATAGTGCCTATTTTAAAAAACAACAATTCTTTATTTTATTGAATTAGGAATCCAAAACCACTTGTAATAAACAAAATATTTATCACCCTAAAAACGTGTATTCATGGAGTTTTCACGAACACGTTTTTGCACGAACGATAACTAGCACTTAGCGAAATAAGACGGTGACTCATCCAGACTATTTGCGAGTTAATTAACATTGTTTGAACCGTTTATTAATAGCACGTCGCCATTTGTTAAAATCATTCCGACTGAACGCGTTATCAATGAACAAAGGCGCGCTGAATGCCGTCTAACTAATTATAAAACATCGCACGTCCTAATTGCCATAACTGATGAAACAATAGAGATTATTTTATAAACTGAGTATTTTTCTTAAAGTAAACCAATTTCTTATTGTGCGTCAACGAAGTTCGATTAATTATTATCATTCATGTCTTTATATTTAAGTGTTATAGGATACTAACTGTGAATTACGTGACTCCCTTGCGAGCTTCTACTAAACTTGGTAAAAATTTGGGTCTGCTATGACTTACAAAAATAGACGACATCATCATTCATTCTTTACTATCGGTTTCAGGAATACTCAGCCAAATGACTGGCTGGTTTTTAAGGTAAGCCTGTTGAGTCAAGGTGATTTCCCTTGATGAGTCTCTGAATTTACCATCTTTAGTAAAAGGAAAGGTTTTGGAATCAATTCCAGATCATTCAGGCTCCAAACCCCAGATAAGTATGAATGGATAAATATTTGACGCCAAAATTATCAGGTATTGGTGAGGTCTTTGCCATGCAGTGATTATAAGATTTCTTCAAAGATTTTTTAATATCTCATAGTTATATTTATGGAGTGATATTGTATCGCGTTACTATACACCGGACGAAGTCTTATCAATTGTCATAATCGTAGAGATAACCATTTTACAAAGATAATATTTAAAGATCTCTGACACAAATCTTAAGATTGTATAACACTGACTGTTTCCGAGTAATGAAGAATCGGAAATTATGATCTGAACGCAGAAGTTCTAAGAATTGGAATTGACTTGAATCTATAAGTTTCTAGAAGGCGAGTCGCTATTGCAATGCCCTTTAAAATGTTCTCATCTAGGTCAGAATTAATACTGAAAATTTATTGCTTGTTAGTAAGACTTGAAACAGCTTTAACTAAAGATGTTGAAATAATCCAGATAGAGACAGTAACCCCACTTTGCGCGGTCGATTCTCGACTGAACTTGAATACCCTCTCTATTTATAATTTCAAATGTCGCCATTCGAACGACGCCACTAATACTCGAGCAATGAACAACAAATTAACACAAAACATCGACGAATCGTCAAGTCGCGATGCGGTCACTAAAATGCGACGCAACACATTCTGGCAACTGAAATAATGGCGTGGGATAAACACGGACACGTTGATGTTTACATTTATAAACGTGATTGTTTTATGTGTAGTGAGTACTAGGAACACGATCGAATAATAATCGATTAAGTGAGCGGTCGGCAACCTTTTAGCAGCCAAGCGGGGCACAGAGGCTAAATAAAACGTTTATAATTAAAAATACAATACTGTAAATACTCAATTTACACTTCATCAAACCGTGGTTCCCGCTTCTACTAATAATAAATAAATAAATAATCGCTTAATTAAGTGATGAATAAGCTAAGTAACGGCTTATATTTAATTACAACATCGTTTAAGTTCTTTTTCTCAAACACATTAAGGGCTGTACAAAATACACGATATATTAACGACAAACCACATTCTGGATATTTATAATCAGGTCACTTCGATTTCCGATAATTGGCGAAGTTTCGTCGCTTATTGAAAGTTAATATATCACTTTGCGAAATATTAATAGATTTGCAGGATCGATGGCGGACGGTTCCTAAACGTACCGACAAACACTTTGCAATATGTTTTGGTTTATTTCCTTCAGATTTTATCAAGGAGACGTTGCGCAGACTTGGGATGAGGCCAAAACGGGCCGAGCCGCAAGCGCCGAACCCATCTCAATTTAGTAATTTAATTTTCCTTGAGCGCAAATAGTAACATTCATATTGTTTCATTAAGCCGCGTAGATACAAATCGCTTGGTGTTCCATTGACGTTATCGTGTTAATTGTGTTGCGTCGGGGGTAATTGAACAATCATTCTACAGGGAAAATAGTCTGGTGTTCGTACGTGAATACTATGTTGTATAATACGTGTAAACCATTAGTCAAGGGAGTGACGACGCGAACAAAGACAATTAATCATGTTGAATTACAGGCGACACACTTCTTGAACTCGTGACTCGTTTCATGCATTAGTCGATTCTTTTCCATTATACACTTTCCAATGGATTCAATCAAATAACAAATAATACTAATATATCTCTATCCAGTATTATTTCTAAACTTCCATGAAGATGTCTTTTAATCATGATTTCACAATCCAAACATTTATGTTCCTACTTTGTTGCACAACATGTAAACTATTCAGAATAACACCCACGTAGTACCTACCGATGTATCTGCCGATTTAATTTTACTTTCATTCTATCTCTGACACACCCACTTCTCGAAGCCAGGGCACCGCTGCTCCACAGCGTAGGCGCCGATACCTCACCGATTTAACGCTTCCCGCCTTCAAGTATTAAATCTAAACCACGACTAGTGTTTTAAAAGTTTAAATGCCAAGAATGCCATTATCGATTAGCGAAAGCCACGCCTCAATATTCAAAGTGAGGTAAGGTCAAGGAACGTGTATCCATTACACAGATCACTCCCAATAGATACCGCATTACGATAGTTTTGTTTTGAACTGAAAACGCCAACGAAGGGAACGGTGCAGGGAAGTGGGCGGGTTGCAGCGCTGTCACGTGGACTTCGATCGAGAGATGGGGCTTGTCGATAAATAAAATAAAAAGTATCGATAGTTCGATTTGCCAGTAAGTTTAACGTGTTATGACCGCTTTTATAACTTGATTACCAACTTGTTAAATGTTTTATAATATGTTTTCACTGGCCTGATCTAATAAATTATACCAATCGCTAACACGAATAAAGTAGGATTAAGATTTATACTTTTGTATGTAACGGTTTTATTTCCATTATTCGCCGTTAATTTTTGTATACCATAATGCCGAAACACCCGAATTAAGTGTTGGGTAAAAAGATCAGATAAAAATATGAAATATTAAATTATTAAACCTCACGCCGTAAAGGGCTACAATAACTTATTCTGTTTCTTGAATTCCGACGGCGGCTGTAATAGATGGTAGGTAATATCGATAAGTGACAATGAAACCCACTTGACGAATTATGAATGTTTTTGGGATGATAATACAACGTATGTTGAAATTAGTGCAACGGCTTGTACTACTCATTCTCAATAAATTTAGTATACTAAAAGTTATGTTAAATACCTTCCCATGATATTTGACAAAAGGCGGTTCTAACGCCACGCATCAAGCACGAATTTCTAACATTACGTTCTTAGTAATTAAGCAGAAAACCCCAATATCACTTATATCAGTCAAAATAAAAATGAATGTATTAAAACACATAGTCAGTAGATCCTTGATTCGAGAAATAGGACCCGAAATACCATCAGATGAATACGCTTAAACGAGCTTCATCTCAAGGCTATAAATGTTATTCTTGGATGCTGGATAAAATCAATATAAAATTATAATATTATTTGATAATCATATTATTCTATCCACACAGAACTACGAAATTATAAATTTTTAAATAAAAAAAATGTACCAGAATTGGTAAATATTCTGTCGGTACAGAAGTATCCATTAAACGACGACGATTTTTCTTTGGGAAAAAACATTCTTGGGTAAAATGTCGTGAACAAATTACGCTATTTTTTGTAGGCCACCAATCGTCACCTCGACATGTTGCATCTACGCATATTTTTAACTTTCGGGACATGTGGGGAATCTAACATAAAAATGGTATTATTCAAACAAAATGTTATATACTAACCCACAGTTTTTACCCGACGATAGCAAAGCAAGAAGAAACAGAAAAGTGCAATTATTGAAAAAGTACCTAGTTAAAAGCTTGACCTTTTTCAAATTACATTAAATGACGTCGTCATGGTGATTTGCAATTTTTATTTAAATCAATATACATTTCGTGACATTGTCATTTAATCAAATTATTTTATATTAATGTTTTAAAATATCGATATTGCTTGGAATTATATTATAAACATGCGTCAAGCACTAGAAGAACGCGTGATTTCACCAGAAAAAGATGGCTTATTATGGTTATTGCTATGCGAAAAAGAGACGGCTGATTTTCGATTCAAACTCGACTGTTTGACATCGATACAATAACCAGTATAAATTGAGCTCGCTCGTGAGCAAATTAATTTAAAGAATATTAGTTACCGATGAAAAGTTATTCCGTTTTTTTGGATACTTGAATTTTTTGAGTTTTTTCCACACCATTTTACTGAGCAAGTCATTTTTAACTGTAATATGATATTTCTAAAACTTAATTTTCGCCAACGCTCAACGATATGTGCGGGTCCACTACTTGGATGACACTGATGACGCGACATTTGGAATCGGTTTATATCAGTCCGATAGCTCATACGTGTGGCGCGCAACCGCTGCCTTGCATTAGGTATCTAGTGGGAGTGATCTGTGATCCATTATTAAAAGATTAGGTACAAAATAAACGAAAGAATATTCCAATAGCATCTGGAACACCTGAATATGGCGGAAATAAAGAAAACAAAACTTCAGAAGCGATCCGAGGCGTATTGTGGCATTGTAACGAGGGGTCGGGGATTGTTCGAGACTCGCCAGACCATACCATTGCAGACGGGACGGTCGATAAACTCAGACGCAGTCTGCCCCCAAATATAACAGTGCAGACGTGACCCCAACGTCTGGCAAATGCACGACCGTCTCGACAGACCGATACAGTCTGGGACTGAACAAATTCCTTGGACAAATACTTTTTGAATCGCCAGTTAATTTATTACATACAGATAGGGAGATATTGAATGTTTGGTGAAGGGATAAGAATAGCATTGAATTAAAACTTTGTTCATATGTGCCTACAAATATTTTAGAGAATCATTGTGGACTTGTAAGCTGTAAGAGACGAAGCTGTGGGTAAATGTGTGGCTAAGCTAACGTACTAATATAAAGTTTATCAAACACAAAAATATTCTGGCCACGTACAGAGATGATATCGTAATTGCAACAGACGAATGAATGAAAATCTGCAGTGGTTGTACCTACTTATTGAACATAATAATCAAGATATTATGTATCTACGTAATATGCACATTTGTCTAGGGATTGCAGCCACAATGGCTATTCAAGCAGCCACAATGGCTACTCAAAGCTCCAAGCTACATACAAACAAAAGTGTTTATTGTCCACTCGAGAAGAGTTAAGGCTCAAGAGCACGCGGGCACGCTGATGTTTTCGTCTATGTATTCGTCTATCAATAGCTTTGGCATCAGACTGGCGTGGAATTCAATAGACGAACTATTATCAAAACATGTTTTTGAAGTGTCGACACGTGGTAAACATTAATGTGTTACCGCTAATATCGTTTTACTAAAACAATCATATACGATCGTTTGTTAGAAATCGTATTTTCTTTATAGCCAGAGGGGTGGCAAACGAGCAAGATTGCTTGGTTAAATATTGTTATATTTGTATTGATAGTTATTGAATGTCTAGTACGAGTCCTGTTAGGATATTTGAGGTACTTTTAAAGATGAAAATAGTAGTGTCTTAATGTGACCTATTATTGGAAGGGAATTAATTGATTCTGATACATTGTTTAAAGATAAATTATTGTTCTGAAAAAATACCTTTACAATTAAGCTCACTTAAATAAATTAGCAAAAAGTAATGAGGGTAAAGAGTTAATAGAAAGTAGGATGCTTCAATTGGCAAACTAGAGCACTCGACCATTACGGTCGAGAAACAAAGGTGCGAATCGGGGAGGCGAGAACTCCTTTGTGTTATTCCATATTAGGGTACTAATTAGATTGGTTCTAATTAATTAAATAATAATTTTATAATGTGAACCCGTTGAAGTGGCAATATTAAAATTCAAACACTTAAAGCCTTGTCTTTTGGTCCTGGAATTACCAAGCATTATTTTTTATCTTTAGTAGAGTATAAAATGGAGAAAGGTCTTTTGTGCAAACAGAAAACCTACTTGAAAGTTATTTCAAATGACAGTTTGATATACCAAATATACGTACAGATGCCAAAGAAGCGCTCCGACATCGTATATGAGCAAAGGCAAACACGTAATACATAAAATATATAAATAAAAAACTGATTCCCTTCACCGCACTTCTCATATAGAGCACAGCAATAAAAGACGCTATTATTATCATACGGGCCAAACAATTTTACGTCACGACATCGTCAGACAGATTTTATTATGTCTTTAAAAATTGAATAAATTTACTTAGAAGGTGCTGTGGCGTAAGCAACAAACTAATATGTTTTCTACGATTTCATTTTAGACTTTGGAGACAATGTTGTTGATGAATATTTATATCCTCGATAGAGAACAAAGGAACTTTATATCCGCACGCAAATGAAAAGTGGATCAAAAAACAGAGAGTAACAGTAACTAATTAGTAGTGGTAAGAAGTTGCCCGTATTATCTTGATAAGCTTGACTGAGATGATACTAATGCTGCAAACATCCTTACTAACCAGTTTTGCTGACGTATTTCGTAGGGTTGACTAAATAGCTAGTGGCTAACACGTTCTTTTTCCTAATCCTTAATTGATTTTGTTCATACATTGCATTCGCAGTTACCATGATGTGAGTTAATTGATAGTTTAAAGCAACTTTCTGACAGCAAAACTCTGGTAATGAAAGCAATTATTCTAACCTGAAAAACCCGTTCATCTTAGTGATCCCTTATAAAATGAAATCAGGTACCGTGGAAAATTCCTAAAAGTAGCCAAGCTTAGAGCGTCAATTTGTTATCAGATTATTGATTACTAGCATTAGGCACATCATTCCTAAAACTGTTTTCGTCGTGCCCTTGGCCTATTGTGACCTTCTCTCATTCAAGTTTTAAATAAAAAGGAAATCCATTTAAATGTATATTTTTATTAGACCTATTTTTCACGAACTGTTTTCAAAGGAAAGTAAAGGTAATGTTTGGAATATATTTAGAAATCTAGCTATCGTTTTAGACAAAATACAAATCGACCAAGCTATTATTTCTAACCGGCATAGCAACTCTGGGGTTAAATAGTTTACCTTCATTCTTTATTGTAGATTCAAAATTCTTTATTTTTGTAACAATTTAAATAATTCTATGCAATTATTTTTTTCTAAACACGTTTGTAATGCAAGTAGTTTGCACCGAATTAACCGATCTCGTAAATAAATTGAGCATTATATTTATTTCAGTGGCAGTGCCAACATGGTTGCGGAAACCAAGCGAGGTCGCCTCGCAGTGCAACTCGTGACTTCGTTCTAACACTGTTTCAATTCTAGGAAACACTGGCTGCAGACCTTGGTGGCAAGCGAATTAAAAAGAAATTTCTTCCACAATTACCCCTTTCAGTTTGTGTTGGTGTTGTTGCTATAGCTCTGTGTTGTTTACAATAATTCTGAAGGACGGTTGTGACACTGCGAAAATATTTACAAAATATGTATTTTTATTGGTGTAGTGTATTTCTAGAATGTTGTAAGTTATTTTTAAAATAATGCAACTACGCATCCATGAAGACGGTTATGTACAACTGCAGTTGAATCTTCCAAGTGTTTTTTAAATTCGCAAACAATGAGAATATTCATCAATCAAATAACCACGACAAAGTGATTGATTCTTCACAATCTAATAGACATTTAAAGCATAACACTTCCATGTATCAAACGGTTGACGCTATAATGCAATTTGACTTCGGCTTATGCAGGGCTATGGGAAGGACACGCAGATGTTTCAGTCACGTAGCTAGGAAGGTCGTCTGTCATAAACATTTTGCAAACTCCGCAACATTGTTAATCACCGGATGGCTGAGAGCAAACTGTTTACTATTGTTACTCACAGCCTCTATAATTAATGGACGAGGAAATATTTTAAGCCTATTGTGAGACCACTCATGCAGACTTAGGCTTTAGACATTAAATAAGATAAGATTTTAGAGCAAAGGAATAAGTTGGACAAATTCTCTTTATTAAAACTTTCTGAAGAAGAGGATACTATTCCAATCATCTTTATTTTAAGAATGCGATGTTATACAGTAGATCATAAAAGGTATATTGAATACTAAATGCTATTTATTTAAAACTCATGATTTTATTTACTTCTGTTTAAGACCTGATTAGACAATTTAGTCCAATTCCATTTAAAACGCTATGAATATACTTAACGTTTTTCGTATAACCTATGTCTGAAGATATAGCAACTACTTATTTCAAAATGAAAACTCATATACAAGTCACGGAATAGTACAAGAAAATAAGTCTGGTGAAATAATTTGCACCAATTTACAAAACAAGTGATAAACAAATAGAGTTGTAGTGATTCACTATCAATGTAGATAATATTTTTGCGTTAAATATCAGTACAATCTCTTCACATTCTTTCACGCAATCAAATACGTACAAAGCTGTTGTTTACTTCTCCAAATTTAATGCGGACAAAATGTCATTACTCTATTTACGAAGATAACTATGAATCAGACAACGCAAAACATACTCGTATTTACATACGCGCACGTCAAAGTGATTGCAATGTTTTGAATAACTATTCACCACGGGCTTACATTATTACACCTTACGTACCTACATAATGAAGTAATGTACACAAAGAATATTTGATGAAGATTGCTAATATTTTTTTAGATCAATGTAATTATGTTATCAAAACATGCAGACAGCTGACTTTCAGATATTTGTTTAATGTTTAGCGGATGCTGAGTCAACCAAATGTTCTTTGTAAACGCCTAGTTAAATGCACACGAATACGAATGCTGATTATACAAAACTTTAATAATCTAGAAGAATCAAGTGCACGGCAACATTTCTATTCCGAATTCCACCTCAACGAATTCCACGGACCGCTTTTTTGGACAAAAAAAAAACCCTCTACGCTCCATTGAAAATTCAGGCTGTTCCCAAAACGACGGCGACTGCCGAGAGCTGGCTTTGTTACCGGCTATAAGCCGGCTAATCCCAACATGGTACGGCGAAAAGGTGAATATGGCGCATTTATCCTGCCATACCCTGTCGTATGATTTAATTATATTGTTTCCACTGTCCTTTTGCTCGATTTGATATTCATTCTCTACACTTTTAGTACCAAATAGAAACAGATTAGTAAGATCTTTAACTTCTTCGATAATGTTAAAACATTGGACAAAGTTCAGAACTAACTTATCTCTTATCTATATTGTTAAATTTGGTTTATGGACAAGATTCTTGTGGAATAACGAGTTTCGAGATCCGTGATTAATAACCCATAATGGAGAGCCGTTACTGTTACTGTGTATCAGTTACGAGTAATAAAAGTTAACGTTCGCAGTTACACAGGATGTTACAGGTAATAAAGCCAAGTAGAAACCTAATCGGTCTCGAGGGGGTGTTGTAGGCTATGTATCGTGATTTACTAGATGCTGCTGATCGGACAATCATGATTTCTATTAATTCAATGAATATAATGCGCACGGGATTTGAATTGGCATCCACCATAGCGATACACTTCCCATGGAACAAAATCCTTGCAAACTATATGTCCTTATCATTCCTTTGAAGTATACATGCGAACAAGTGTATATAAACTAAACAAATATTAAATACAAAAAATAAATTCCTAACGCGTAAAATTGCGAATTTTAGGAAGTATTACCAACACTTATTGATAAATGTTTGTGGTCGACACACAAATCCACCATGAAGCCTAAATTATAAAAATTTCGTATCACTCTGTGTCTAGTATTAATAACATTATTCCAGAAGATATCGGACTCTGTACCCTTGAAACATCCTTGGCCTTGCGTCACCTGTTCAGCATTCCGAATTTATGAATTTAAAATGGAATTTAAGAATAATAAGAATTTATACATAAACTCACGCCTTTATCCCCGAAGGGGTAGGCAGAGGCGCCACCAGGACACCCACATTTCGCCTTGAATGTTTCGTCCCACGATGTGATAGGGGGCGAGCCTATCGCCATATCGGGCACAAATTCCTGACTCCGGGCTGATAATGAATAGAAAAATCCAATATCACTTTGCCCGGCCCGGGACTCGAACCCGAGACCTCAGCTTTGTAACCGTACCGTAATACAACTACGCCACCGAGGCAGTTAAGAATTTATTATAAAAGAAAATAAAACATATTTCATGAGAAAAGAAATAATCATTAAATATATTATATCATGTTGAAAAACAAGAAAATTTGGCCAGATGATTCAACGAGCTAAACATTTAGGAAAACTTCCAAATTACCTAAAAACAAACTTTCAACTAATGTAAGCGTGTTTTTTTCGTTATCTATGTTTCGCTCCGTGTGAAAGACGTAGCATTTACCAGGTCACGATATCAGAACCGAAATCGAAGCAATAAACAATGAACTCGAAACATTTGCACATCAACACATACGTTTTGTGTGTATGTGTTTGTAGGTTCGAGTGTGACCGTGAAACGGGCGACTTTGCCATTTACGTTACGTGGTCAACGAATCTAGACAGATATAAAATTATTTACATTCATTTATATTCATCAAGTGACTGGGCTTATCAATTTTCATAACAAAAAAGCAAACCAAGCATTCCATAATAGTTGAATTAACTGTAAACAGAATTCAAAGAGTATTCTTGAGATTGGAGACATTTCCGAAAATATTATCGGTCTTAGTGCCTTAGCTGTGTCATCATTTACGCTTCTAAATTGATTTGTAATTCTATGACAAGAAATATACGAAGCTGAAGGCCAACTTTCAAGAGAAAGGACTAAAGAAGCAATTCGAAGCAGCATTTCCTGCCATAGTCAAATAATATTAGTTAATTACGTATCCGTATATTAATCAATGATTGGAAACGATGATAATGACTTAAATAGCCGAAAAACAGGACGCGACCGCGCCTAAATGAACATGTCATTAAACTGACCGAGGGCATACTGTTAATTATACAAAGTGTTTGCCACAACCAACATTCCAACATTCCATATCCACCTTTTAGTAAAACAAGGAATATTGACTTTGACAAACTTTAACAGCCTTTTTTCGTTTTAATGGCAGGCTTTCGTAATATCAACAAAATTACTCATACTAAATTGAAATGGTCAAATACATTGACTGAATTGGAAATCATGAATAGAGTTTACGTTGCCACGACTAACTCAGCGACGTCAGCAACTAATATGTATTCGGCGTTATTAATATCGATGCAAATCAATTACATATGAATTATCATTGAGTGTTCAACGGTAAATACGAGTGAGGACAAGAACTAGCGCTAGCCAATGCAGCAGTGCTCCAAGCACCTGTTGATTCCACGCAGAAAACTGAGGCATGATGCAAAATAAAATAAAATCCTACCGTGTACCAGTGGAAACGACGTCACCTACGTGCATAGATGATTCTTGTGGCAATTACCTGACCGCCTATATTGACCATATCCTGTCATCGACGTCGCGGCCCGCCCGACCGAATTCGACGTTCTACTTTCCGCGCGGCACAAGAATTCTTTCGAAACGTCGAATGCAGGACACATCAACTTCAATGATAACACATAAACATCACTTACATCAATCCGGCGCGGCGGACGAGTATACGTGGTACAAACACAAAAACAAAGTTAATAAGAACCAAGTGTACGGGCCACGGGGTGAGCACACGCAAATGCTGTCGTTATAGACAGATTGTGAGGTTAGGCGTTTACATCGCAGCGGGTCGACACTATCCGTGCCGCGATCGTCCAGAGACTGACTCGTCGCTGGTCCGCGCCGCCCGCCGCCGCCTCACCACTCCGCGCGCCTGCCGACGTCACGCCGCCGCGGCGCGGCGGGGGCGTTGGCGTCACTCGCCAGACGTACTCACTACTAGTGGTGGGCTCATTCATGTATTTACAAAATCGAGACCCTACTCAGGTTTTAAGAATCGATTCTGTACCCTCACTTTCTAATTGTCGCTAGGTTATCTCCATGTTCAAAGCTAGCTGAACACTTACAGAACGTAGTCAATTTATCTATCCAGTCTGTGTACATATTGTCACCAGTTAGTGTTTTCCGGCTTATAAATCTTTTGAGTATATTTTTACTTGTTAGTGAATCATCAACTGTGTTAGGTATTTGGAATACATTGCTTCTAAACCAATTCTAAATTTGTCGAAAACGATTTTTTGTTGGTTTCATACTCGATTATTTTGTCGTTGTCACATCCCTGTTTAGCAAACATGGTGTGCGGTGCGCGGCGCGGCCAGTTGCCGCCCACACCGCACATGCCCCGAACATCGCGCAACTTTTCAAACTTTTCACTACTATTGTAGTGTAGCAAGAAACAAACAATTTGCATGGGATTCATTGCCCGACTACCACACACTAACGCCTCATGTTTTATGTGTTTTAAACACGCCTCGAGACTAAACACGACATTAGCGCAGCCGATTAAACGTGAGATGAACTGGCTTATATGCAAATATAAATATTTTCACACGTAACGAGAGCTATCGACACTCGATGATACCGACGCCAGACAGCCTCATTGCCAAATCGTTTGGAAACAATGGCTAATTGAAAACAATACGAGACGGCGCTCAGTTAATGCGATAAGTCGAGAAAGGGATGTAAATCGGGACGATTGCGATTCTGTCCACACTTCGCACTCCACACAATCTGTTTACGGCCGAGAAGATTCGATCAAGACGCGAGTCGGTCACATTCTATTAATAGCAGAAAAACTCGACACTTGCGCGGACGCTGCTCAACTGAGAATTTTTTCTTAATGGAATGCATTTATGATATAATATTTAGAGCACAGAATAACGATATGCTAGCCGATAACTAATATTTATATTTATTTATTCAGAACTAATATTTATGCTTTAAAATCTGCTGTTAGCATGATTGTTTCGAGTGCGATAGATGAAAGTGGTATTATAAATCCATCACAATCAATAATTAATGCATTGACGCGTAGAATGTACATTGTTTACCACATGAGACGCAAATGCGTTACCATTGACGTCCATTGACGCCCATTACTATGACGAACGATTCTAGTCACATATACTTGTCACTTGACTGTGTAATATAATATAGTAACAATAAACCGAGAAATAACAAGAGAATTTTTAACCGTCGTAATTTCTCAGCGTTTCACAATGTATCCAGATAAATTGAATAAGACGCCTACTTATCGAATAAGGAGCGTCCCACATTTTTGCCGGGAGAACGTATTTCGCGTCGGCCGGTGCTCTCCTACCCTCGCTGCAACAAGCCGCCTATATATAGATCCACCCACAATGGGCGGTCGTTTTCTAGCCCGTTGGTGTTTATGGGGTAAATTGAGCAAAAAAAACGTTCCGTGGAAATTGCTCTCTCGTTGCTGTTACGTGCGAAGTCGGGACAGATATGAAACGGGCTGAACCTTTTGTAACTTGAACACGACACTGAACATATTAGGTTAGTACTTAATAGTTTATGTCAACTTATTTTGTTGGCCGACTTTTTGCCTTTTCCTTGCTTTAAGCAATTAACCGATTTATAAACTAGCCACTAATTTATTGTCTGTCATAAATATATTCAACCTTCTATTAACTAGATCTAAATCTCTCACTTCACTGCAATGCATTTCCGCTTACCGCAAATACAACATGAAACCTTTTTAGAGCAATTCTCGAAGACACGTTTTATTCAATCATGCAAGTGCCGTATTGTACCTGCTAAACACAGATTTTCTTTTAGTTAGTATATGTTATTTACTTAATTGAATAAGTTATTAGGATACAATCAAAAGACAAGGTCGCTAGTCTAACAACCTACGCCGCAAAGGAGATTTATCCATCATATTAATTCATCGCTCACCTTGCGAACCCTAATAAGGCCAACAAACCTAAATCCAAAAGCTAAGCACCCTTCAGCCTATCACGTGTCACTCTGCACGCCATGTTCGACGCTGATTAAACGAGCATCATTATTATATGACAGAGGATTACATTAGATTAATGTCAATTTGTGGGACATCATTAACTTCATGTTGATATATTGCGACGGTAGATATATTTTTTATTATAGCTCCGCATCTATATGCTATCCTTTAGGAGTAGTTTCACTTCGTACAACATGACTTCGGGAAGCGATATCTTTTGGCAGATATTAAGTATAATATGCTGGCTACACTCAAGATCTTTAGAGACAAACATCTTAAGACGCTTAACATAATAAACTATAAGGGCACACACAGTTTAAAACAACAAGGTAACTAGGATATAAACTTCATCAAAATGGAACTCCTACACATGATCCTCCTCCAATGGGAGGAAGGCAATATGCAGCTGTGGCTATAGTAACAAAGTTTAAATCGATCCTACCCACGCCGTTGCAGCTGGATTACAGCGTAGGCGTTAAAGGTTACTGGGGACTGACTCTAAATATCTGTTACATTGGCACTTGACATGGCAAAACTAACCTATTGCCCTTTGTAGACTTCCTATAGCATCCGTAGGAAATTTCGCCACGTGTCCTTTTTAGGTAATTTTGAATAGACTTGATGATCTGAATGAAAATAACTGCAGTAATTACCCTTCAAAACAGTGAAATTAACCAATATTTCAGTTTAATGGTAATTGTCGTCTGCCATAAGATAGGGAGTCTAAATCTTACAGTAAATAAGAATTTATATTTTCAATAGAAGAAAGTAAACAATCCTATTCAAAACAATATAATAATGTATTAAATTAAAAAGGGGATGTTATTCCCAAACATAGTAGGCGAAATAAGATAACAGCCGCCGCAGCAGAATTTCTTGCGGCAAACACAGTAATTTATTAGTCATATCTTTCGTGTTATATAGATGTTAACAGCCAGTCCCCCATAACCTTGTCTCTTTCCTACAATTTACTAGCTATTATTCTCTTACACATAGTTAGTAGTGTTGATCCCATACATTCAGACTCAGACACATCAGTATGGTCTGAAGTCCTCAGTCTTGCTATAAAAAAAGAATTGCAGTAAAACATCAGCTAATTTTTCAAACCAGCTACTTAGCATCACAGTAGCTTCGTTCAAATCACTTTATAGTTATACACATATTTTATCTTTCCTGTAACGTGTATTTTTAGAACGGGTCGTTTATCAAGGACGGAAAAAAGATCAATATTCTGTTTTATTAAATCCTAAACGCGAGCCAAGGACAAAAGGACGAAAAATTCCCGTTATGTCTTTGATTTATTGAATTTTAATATTTTAGGACTTGAGAAAGGAATAAATCATGCTGATATTATCGAACAGCTGGCGTAAACTAGCTAAACCTTGCTCGCAATATAAATAGCTTCAAGTGAAGGACAGAACCTTGCTCCACGTTTCTCCTAATGGACACTTCATAACCTTCTCTAGACTTGACATGTATTGTAAATTTATGTAGAAATTAACAAAGCAACCTTATTAAAAAATAGAATATGTTATTAATACACTTCGATAAGATGATTTCAAAAATTTATATTTTTATGACATTACGACGCGCAATGATATTAAAATACATTTAAACTGCGTAAAACTGCAAGCAAATACGTCATATATTTGAAGAAAAATGTAAAAATAAATGTTGTTTACACCTAGAATTGCATTCCGCAAATGCATTTAAAACTTCTAATGAAGTATTAGAAACTTAATACTTAATGCTGAAATCAATTATAGTAGTTAACTAATACATTATTATTGCTACAGGCTCTATGTCTTTTAACACGAGCTTTTAATCCAATCATTCAGGCACACTCATTAATCTTTACAATTTAAATCATAACCTGTCTAGAGAAACCACATAGAAGGTAATTAAGTTTGCTGAAAACGAAATCTCTATTCGATAATTTACAGCGAATACATTTCATCCGGCATAAAAGTCTTCGTGTCACAGTCATGCAATCTGCTGGAACGTGCTCGACGGTCGCCGATGTCCACGTGATCGCTACACGTGGCCTGGAACAACGTGCGTTCAACATGAACAATCTTAGTATATTGTGGGTTTGCCTCCGATACTCCCACCGCAAACGTGCTTTATTCAAAATACGCTCCATTTTGATGAAATCACGTGTTTGTAAAAAAAAAAGACGGACTCGCCAAAATATGGTTTGTTAAGGAAACGAATGTTGTAAGTTTTCTGTTTTGAGTTAACAATAGCCTTTGATAGCCAGCAGGTACGGCGAAACATGTAGATGGTATGACCTTTTTCAACAAAACAAACTTGTTAGTACCTTTTCATGTAAAACTTTATTGTGTTCGTACTTTTTGGTAACTTTCAAAGCTTTAAATAACAATGGGCTAAGATTGTTACGGTAAAGCCAATTGAATTTTGGGGTTTCTTGACAAAGTGACTCTTTTGTGTTGTGTTATGAAGGTTGTAAATTGTAAGGGTTTGAAAATATTATTATTTTTACATAGACGCCTATATCTTCAATCATACCGAAAACAATGTAAAATTTTTATCACCCACGTAACCATTTTATTCTTGATAAGATAGGACTTTACAGTTGGGTTTCCTTGACCGATGCTTATTGATACTAATCAGGTTATTTTTAAATCAAAATTATCAAGGAATTAGCTGGCGCCATTTGGCATACCAGAGAGCATTTAACACCGATCGCACCGGTATTGTATAATGCACAGGTCGGACTGCAACGCACGTCGTCGAATTAAGACGCCAAATTGTGTCGGGCTATTATTGCGCCGCGCCGCCCAGAAGGTCAGTAACATACCCAGCCGCATAGCAACAAACAAAAATACGTACAGTCAAAACATACGCAAGCTCGGTGTTGTAAATTGTGATTTCTAGAATCACCGAGCCACAAATTCGATAAGTTAACGAGCACAAGCTGTAGATAAACAAATCGTGATAATGAATGATTTATTTGATCCAGAAATTTCCTTTTTAGATACTGCGTGACATAATAAAAATTGGATTTGGTATGCCACGCTTTCATGTTGATAAATTGGGTTCTTTGAACATTCTTTTATTGTCACGTAATCTTAAGCTGCTGACACGTGTACACGGTTGAACGGTAATCATAGTTCAGACGTAATCTAATAATGGCATCCCATTACAAGGTATAATTGATATCTCGGAGCAAACCGTGTCTGTTAGCGGTGATCAATATCAATACCGTAGGTGACATTAGCTGGACTATGTATGTTATAGTCAATTTACGCGTACCATATTGGTATGAGTTTGACAGAAATTAGTTTATTACTAATATATAATTATTATAATTGTCAGAACATCACCCTTTTGATAAATTGAGATGTTAGTCTACTTCAGTAATGAATTTGTACGCTTCCTTATTTGTACAGACCACATGTGATCGTAACCAACAAAAACAATGCACAGCTGTCCCTTCACGCTTTTTATAGCGACCCCTGGCAGTAAAACGCACAACCCGTACGAGCATTAGTTTCAGTTTCACTAATAGCTTGGCAAAAACCTAATGATTAGGGCCGAATGCAGTTTAAAGAGAACATCTACGGAATTCCTGGACCGTCGCCATAATTATGCCGGGTTGCTTGATTAATTCACGCTATGCACAATCCTAATATTAAGGGGCAACACCTGGGTTTAATAGTTTTACGGATTGTGTGGCATAAACTACATTTGTATAGTTAAAGTGAGAATATCTTGAATAAATTATTTAAGATTTCTAACCATAACCAGTTATTCGATGAAAGCAGCATCACTGCATACAAATGCAAAGGTGCCCTACGCTTTGTTCGGGTGCACATTGACGCCAAATGCGTGTAGCTCTTCGTATAGTGAAGTGAACGTTGCATGTACTCCTTAAGCGGGGGTGGTGGGGATAGTGGCCGCAAATCAACTTTCACAATGCCGACAGGCACAGAATAGGGCTGACAATTTATTACCAGGAAGCATTTAAATGTGCCAATAAATTCGTTACTTACAGACATCACATAAAATCGTTATGTCAATGAAACAATTTTGGGGTCTAAATGACCCCACACCGCATCAAATGCATGGATTTGACAAAAACAAAAAGCCAGAATTTTTTCTCAAACTAGTAATCTCGAAAAATAATAATCTCATAGATTGGTCTTTCGCACTATAAAATACTAGATTGTTATGAATTGACCGAGTTTAGGATAAGTAATCAGCAACATCACAGCAACCCTCAAGTCTACGAGCCAAACCGGTAATAGTGAACCTTGTTTCAAACCCACAGCGACCACAACACACACACAGAACTTAATTCACGGACGGCGGGCCTTGGAAAGTGTTCTATCGATATCCGACCTCATTATCTCCAAATGAATTATTCAAACTTTCTCTTTGCTTCCTCGCATCCTGGGCGGTTTAAGTCAACGGTCACCGCTTTGAAGGGCGAGAATTGGCTTGCTCGCCGTTAAACAAAAACGAATCGTCTTCAAACGATTATCGGTATAATAAAATTGCAAAGACTCCGTGTCTGCGCATAAACAGTTTTGGGTATACTTGTTGTTTGCTTTATAATGAAAAATACATTCCAATTTTTGTTTGCGAATATCGTGATAAACAGGGTGAATTTCCTTTCGGTTCTACGGCATTTTGGAATAAAGAAATGTTTGATCCAAAATTAAAGAAGTTTAATGAACGCCCTGACGGAATGTCCTTATGTCTGCGGGAAATGCGCAACCAATGGAAGAAAATACTATTAAACAACATATTCCGCTTCCTACCGAGTACCGACATCGTTAATTCTATACAAATACAGATTTGCACGAACGCAAATAAAACCAAGAATTGTAAGTACTGTAAACATTTTGCATAGTACCAAACGTGGTACCGGTTACGGCTAACCACGGAATTGACGTGACTGACATTTCGCAAGTTGGCTAGTTAATGCTCGAAGGCCACGCTTCAGTTACATTGTAAAGATTCACATCGCGCAACGTTCTATAAATCAACAAAACAACATACATCAATATAATTCCAAGCAATAAAAGGTCCAAATATAAGACACATTTTAAATATTATGTAGTTTGACGTAGAAGTTGTAGTAGCAAAGAAAGTATTTTTTTGAATATTACGTGGCCGCAAGTTTTGTTATTAAATTTTATATTTATCCCTTCTTTGTTTAATTCTTTAAATAAAATAGATAACATTACTAACATTCTGTCCTTGTAAAAAATCCTTTTGTAATAAAACAGGATCCAATGCTAAGTACCGAGTTATGTAAAAGTTTTAAAATGAAACCTGTAATAGTATTCAATCAAAATATAGGTCACGTCCCATCCGAGTTCAGAATTTACGCCAGTCAGACGCAATAGGTATTGAATTCATTCATAAAATAATTTCCAGTGAAACCGGTGGAAATTTCCAAGAATCCGACGCGAATCTATCTCGTACTAGTTGCTATAGCAACAAACGACGCTTCAGCAGTTGACCGTTGCAACCCACTCCTGTGGGGCGTATTGCAATGGGAAACGGGTCGCGACCCACTTCGCCAGGATCAATACTCGGTCATCGACTTCGCCCGCGCCTATGTCCCGTCGCTCCCCTCCCGTGTGGGTTTCCAACGGGATTACCACTTGCAACGCTTCCTTTATACGTAGTCCTAGTATGAATGTACAGAATAGTTTCATGTAACCTTCCTACACTACTGTTGTAAATACAGAGGATGCCTTGTCTGTTTGAGTCATTATGTTTATTTATTGTTGCGATTTTCATGTCTGACTGTGAATATTTAAGTAAAGAACTTGCTTGCATTAGTATTTTGTACTAAAATGTCAAGTCGATAAATATAATTGGATCAAATCGTGGGAGTCAAATTGTATGTCACTCAGCAGTATTCTGGACCAGCACTTTATTTTCCATTAGATCACTAAGCAGATTCCCTGATTGAATACAATTTGATTTTCTTCTATTGTCAATTCAAATGTTGGTACTTTCATAAGTTGTTCGAGTCTTAGAATTGATTCAAGATCATATAAGAATGCAATGTATTTATTATCATACGTTGACATTGAATCGATTGTGACCTTCATAGTGTAGCTAATTGATGGGCATCATGCGCGGACGCATGATCGTGTGCCGCGAACTTCGAGCCCGCCTGATAATCGTCGGGAGATGAAACCTATCATTGAGGACGTGACGTGAAAGTGACGTTCCCTGGGAGAAATGTTGATAAATTGTAGTGAATTAACGTGAAAGTAGGTGATAAAGTTATTATAACACTAGTTAGTAGTGGCGCTATACCTATGTACATATTATCATGTTGAGTCTATTTTTTTCTTTATTCCGGCGATATGATTCAATTTACGGCCAGATAAAATGCCACAATTTATATTTCACCAGTTTCTAATTAATACACATTCAAATCCAACAGCTTATGCATACAGATGATAGTCGTTCGACGTGTCCTCTTTTTATACAGGATCAAAAATATCCAGCACTTCAATGGCTGCATCAATTTTGTGTTGCCAGCTGAGCCAGTGTCTATAATCTTTAGGTTCTTCAATATTTCCATGAACATTAATATCAATATTCAGTACCACATACCGTTACAAATCTAAGCCTTAAAAATCATTACATTTTCTTCTGTCTCATTTTTTTTATCATAGATGTTTCGTCTAAAATTTATTGCTCGATCTGATATTTTAACTAAGCAGACAAATGACACCGCCATCGAAAAATCAATTGAAACATCCTTTTATTTAAAACACAAGGTCACAATTTGCGTCTATTTAACTGCTGAAACATTGAACACTTTTATCATAATCGAGATAGCAATAATATTCTCGGTATGTAGATTACATCAATTTAGATTGTCACATTTCACTTGGGAATTGCGTTGGTGATAACAATGCAGGAAAATACTATAATAATGACGTTGCTATCGTATTAAATGATAACGTACACAGTAACAACCTATAAACCTGGATAATGTCGTTGATGAATGGCTACCTCCGCAGCAAAATTTATTACAAAGACTCACTCCTGCATTTATCTGATAGAGTACATCTGCGATAATTCCGTCTCCAACCTTTCGCACCAACGCGCTAAGATGATTGTGTTTTGGGTAACTACTGTGATATCAGAAACGTCTACAGATTATTATTTATTCAAATGCGATCTTTTGCTTTTTGTATATTAAAAAAAAGAGTAGCGTAAATTAATGTCGCTTTGAAAAACATATTATCATACGACCTATCTTTTATAAATTGGTTTAGCAGAAAATTGTTGCTAATAATTCTGAGCATGTATAACCACCCTATTTATTAAAATTTTAATTCTTCCAACAAAATAAATTTTGCCTCTTAAGAATATACAAAATTTTTACAGCCTAAGTAAAACCAGATGCAAAAGCTATTACAACTGAAACTAGGCGATGCTGTGGTGACGTCACAACCGTGACGTCCACTGCGCATGACGTCACGCGCAATAGGCCACAGACAAGTTAATTTTAGAGTCTCGCATGCAGACGAGAGCCAGTCAATAGTCTATGTTTAGTGTTATTTCTTTGATTTCGCCACATGCACAAAGGTTACAGACACTGGTTTTAACCTAGTTTCGACTTGTGACCTAAATATGAATTTTAAAGAGCTTTTGATGATGTTACTGTACCTTCTATTTATTATAGTTATTGTAAACCATGTCTATTTTTTATATTCAATGAAATGAAAAACTATTAAACTAGGATATTACAACTACGTCTATAGTTCTATCTGCAGTCTTATTGCTATCTACGAATCCTTCAAATGAACTATTGTATTTATTTACAATATGAATGCAAAAAAAAACTTTCTTGCAATGATGCCATTGTAATACTTTTACATCAGGAATTACTAATATTATAATTAAACTTTACTTCTGCCTCGGTGGCGCAGATGTACTATGATTGCAAAGCTAAGGTCTCGGGTTCGAATTCCGGATCAGGCAAAATAATATTGGATTTTTCTATTAATTATCAGCTCGGCGTCAAGAATTTTTGTTTGATATGGCGATAGGTTCGCGCCCTATCACATTGTAGGATAAGGCGAAAGGTAGGCGTCCTGGTAGCACCTCTGCCTACCCCTTCTGGGAAAAGGGCGTGAGTTTATGTTTTCATGTATGTATAACTTTACTTATTGATTTATATTAAAATTTTTAGTCAATATCAATTCATCTTGGCATGCACAAAATCGAACATTCCCATAAACATCGGGAGGTTGAGTATCGGCTGGCAACACCGGGTCGTCCTGACCGTGGCGGGAATCGACGCGACCTGGCTTAGTGACCCGCTTCGTAGGTGCATCGCGCGTCCGCAGACCGTCTCTGTGACCCGCTTTACCTGTATGTCAGCACTCACGCAGGTCGTTGTACACCGACGCCATTTGTATTTTAAAAGCCTCTTTGTAGATCGTAGTTTGTAACTCTTTATTTGATATTCTGGTCTTAATTAAGTTTTTCGAAGTGAATATTTCTATAAAATCGTTGCTACTTGAAATTTTATGAAACGTAAATACAAAATAATGGTTTCTTAGATTTACGCGAATGTTACACATTGAAATAAAACTATTTTTTACGGATTTTATCGCGATTTGGTTTAATTTTTACATTTTTAACTTCCGGACGTTTCGATTGCTTTCTAGCTTTCGTGGTCACGGGGCGTAAAAAAAGTTCTTATATATCAAAATGTAAATAACGCTGTTCAAATAAACATTACATGAAATGTAATATTTATGTCCGCTTTGTCTCAAATTCGATACTGAGGGACCCTTAGCTTCGTCTCGATAATCTAAATTGATCGTCAGATTTGAAAATTGTGGCCGCCACTTTGAACTTTTTAGCTATCGATCCGATTGCTCTCAAATTCGATATCTGAGGGACTTTACGCCCCGATATTTTAAATTTATAGTCAGAAATAAAAATTTGTTTAATTTTGAACTTTTTAGTTATTGGTCCGATTGTTCTCAAAATCTTGAAAAAAGAAATAAAGAGGGGACGAAGAACATGGGAAATACTACACTTAAATCACATTCTCTCATAGGCTAAGTCCTATTTATGAGTATGTTTGTGTCTTTTAGGGGCCGCTTTTTCAAAATCTATATTATCTTATGTTTTCGTTACTTTCCTGAAATTTCACTTCTGCCGTGTGTCAATTGCACACACACAACACACACTTTTTTACTTCATTCGTACAATTATTAAGTGTTTATTGGTATTATTTAACAAGTTTCGTTGTCTTCTTTTTCTTCAATATTGACTTAGTTTCTTATTTATATCTCGCTTAAACACAATAACTCAATATTATTATAATTTTTTTTCACGAACAAGCGTTATAAATATGTTTTGTAATGTTTATTGCGCTATTACCTAAACTGTAAGTTTCCTGTATAATGGGTAATGGACTCTGCGAGAATTTCGTGCAGGAAGCATTTTAATAACATGGGTAACTAAAATTGTTATAGCTTTTCATATAATTAAAAGTAATCACTGCATGTTATTCATTTGATAGAACTTGATAGTCTTTTCTATTAGTAATGGCTATTCTAAATGACCGTCTCTATACTACTAGAAAATAACTAGTAACATTGATCTATGCTTTTAAGTATTACTCCTACTTAATTAATTTTATTTCTTGCCTAATATTAAAATACATACCCATTCTATTGTTTTAATCTACAGAAAATTTAGTACTAATAATTTATAATATCGCACTGAATAAATGTTTAAAATAAACCCAAGCTAAGACCTCGTAGCCTCACAATACTGCACGGTTGCTAAGCAACGTGATAGCAGCCATAACTTGTATAGGTGATCAAGACATAAATCTTCTCGGAGACGTAAACCCGACCCCGTTGCCAAGCGGTAAGTCGTTAAACTCATAAATAATGTGTTTAGAGAATTCACAGGTATCATTTATCATAAGGTATTGAATTTATATGAGGACTGTGATGTGTTAGTTTCGTTGGCTTTGTTTTCTTATTAATTATGAATGGATATAATCTCCAGACAAAATAATGACGCAGTAGACCTAGATGTAAGTGGAAACACGGAATTGATCAGTGTGACATGGAGGGATCCCTAATCGCACAAGAGCGTAATGTGTAAAATGAAAGGAACGAGGCCTTTGCTGACTAGTGAAACATTGTTGGTTGTGTTATATGAATTGAGTGTTTGTATACATCTAGGTAGTATTCTCTAGGATAACGAGTTCGATCCGAGAATAGACTTGTTCATGATACTTAAGACTTCATATAGGCAGGTTTAATCGTCTTCGTCAGGTGGCAATGCCTACTTTACATAGTTATTTTTTGTCTAGCCATTAAGCGGCCGTACGACCTAATTGTATTATTTTGGATTGCTCATTTCTAATCAAAGTCAACTATATTTTTTCTATTATCGTATATTTATTTTTGCAGTGATGAAAATAGCACCAATAATTTTGCTTCTGATCAAAATATTGTACTAACATTATACCACAACCATATACGATCCTAAATGTCAGTTTTCTACACAGCTTATGTAGGAAGTGTAATATAATTTACGACAGCCATAAGACAGGGTAATAAATAACAAATTACGGCTGGCTGGGCCCTACCCGTTACTCGCGACCTAGTAGAGTGATTTACCGGAATCCCGCGGAGCCAACATCCCCCTGAACCGTGTCAGTGCACTGCAGAACGGCACTAATGCTATTAGAATTAAATTTTAAATTTAGAACGATGGAGTTGCAGGCTAGTCCTTATAATTGTTTTTTTTTAATGGGGAGGGTTGTTATCTTAATACCTGTTACATTTGATTGACGATGAGCGAGAAAAAAGTTTTTAATTCGATAAAAATTATGAAAATATTCATAAGTTAACGATATTCAATAATTATTTTACGCATCTAATCTGTGTACTCAACTAACCATTTCAAACCTTCTACGTTTGCATGATAATTTTCTACGCGTATTTAAATTCAAATATAGACTTAAATATGAATCACATTACTGTGAAATTCGCTTCCAACAGAGTTGTATGACCAAGCGACGGCTGACTAGCGTCATTACGCTTCAAAATAGGTTCAACAAAACGGGCCGTCTCATCATTCATGCGTATAGTGCTTGCGTGCGAACACTGAGTGCGTCGCCCCGCGCCCTACGCCCTCCGGGTTCGAAGTCCTGTGCGGGGAGTCTGGCTGGAGCAACGACCTTAGCCCTTACTCAATAATATCCAGTTTTTACACTAGAATAGCTACTCCACACGGGACGTATTCAAGGAATGTCTTGAGATTCGTATTGAAATAATATTTAATCAATTTAGGCTCAATACATTTTGAACCAAAGAAAGTGACTGTTAAACATAATATACCGGTCGTAAGAAATCCACATCTACCTGTTAGAAACCACCTGCAACCAACGAGTCCCCACAACTTATTATATTATGCCGTCCATATATTTAAATATGAACAGAGTTTTTAAATTGTATGAAACAAGACTTTGCCCAGCGTCGAGGTAAATAACCGGTCCAGTCTGATAAGATATAAGCCTTAATTAAAAAAGTGCTCTGGAAAACGCGAAACGAGCGATGGCGGACAACGAGAAATTGCCTCTTAAGATTATTACATTAAAAGTCCCCCGCAAAATTAATTCCTGGATCCGCCCTTGGATTCGTTTCCCCAGGCGGGCGCCTAATGGGTGTGCCATTTAAAAACTTCGAGGTGGAGTGGTGCTTTCCGGAAATTCCTCGAGCATTCGCGTTATTTTTATTGGGGACGCGAATTAATAGCGTAAGTATTATTCCGTCGACGAGAATATCCGAATGTAAACATGGTTTTACTGCCTTTATGGCTTGCCCCTCGCGGTAACTCCGCTTGTCTGTATCGATCGCTGTTTTTGGAACATACGCTGTGCGGAACGAATCGTGAATGTACATATGATTACCGAAACAATAAAGATTTCGTCTGATACTAACTTTAGTGATCATTAAATGTTATATTATGTAGATATGCTACATCACGATGATAGATGATGATAATATAAGAAAGGATAAGTTGGAAACATTTTCAAGAATAATGAAGGTCTGTAAGTCATTTCCAAGATGGCGAGCGCGTCTTACTCTTTATAGCGGGATTTCTCTATATTGCATTCTGAGTGCTCAGTTTATGCCCTACGAGTCGTAGAACTAAAATCTTTGCGCAGTAAAACACGATAGCCACTTTAAAAATATTTATACTAATAATTTTTCGTACTAATACACTCATGACGTCACCCGGCCCATAACCGTACGGGGCTGACGAATTTGATTTTAGAACACGGATAAGACAGTCGTTCGGTATCGTGTTTAATCGGGCTGGTTCGTGCGTAGTCGGCGTAACGGGCCATCGCCAGCGCAGGGTCAACACACCCTGGCCAAGGTCGGGTCGATGACCTATCCAGGGAGTCCCGACGAACGCTGTACAAAGGGATGCAACACGATACCACTCGACCCGATATGTTTAGAACAGCCTTTCTCAACTCGTCGGCATTCCCGCGCGAGTCACGTACGCCATTATGGTGCGCGCATACGAGCATTCGCTTACTTCAACATCATATTGGAAACGCAATATTTACAGTGATTTTATAAATATTAGCGTTCAAATTAATTATTGAAATGTGTTTTATTGAAATAAAGAATCCGTGTAGCAACAGCGTATTAAGATCTCATATAATCTGAATCAGTATTTATATTTATCCTTGAATCCACTCAGATGCTATGTTAAGAGTTAAGCATGAAAGTGAGATTGTGTATAAAGACAAATAATGTTTACCGACTCTAACTTGTATTCTTCTAATCTAATGTTATAAAAAGGAAAGATTTGATTGTTTGTTTGCATTGAATAGGCTCTGAAACTACTGGATCGATTTGAAGAAATATTACACCATTAAAAACACGTTAGCCCTGATGAACAGAGGCGATAGCATATTAGCAATAAGACTCAACAAACATTTTGTTATATTTTGACATTAAGAGTGAAGAGATTGTGACCTTACGTGAACATTTATCAAGCTGAGGATCCTGGCGCGGTCCATGTTGAGAAACATTGTTAGGACGATTAGCGACGGCTTTACACGTGCATAAAACAACATTGGAAACAATGAGTCAACTGCAACTCGTATTTCACAACTTTGCGATAAAACATTATGCAACACTGACGCATTCGGCACACCATTGCAGTTACGTAGATTCGAAAATCTACAGGGAAACTGTCATAGTATGTGACGACCGACGTCACTCTAGTCCATGGTGTAATGACACCAATATTGAAAATATTATGTGCTATTCACGTGAAACATATGGGATAACATAAGAAACGTCCGAAAAGTAAATAAGTTATTAAAACATATTTTTCATTTAATTATTATTAGGGGGCAAACAAAACTTTCAGCAACATGCCTCATGATATTGCAATAATAACAGTTGTAAAATATTCGGCATAAATAAAATTATTAACTGCTACTAATAGTTACAACAACAAATACAAATAAATATTAACTATAGAAATTATTTGCAACGAAAACATTGCATCAGATTTAATTACTTGCGGTTCCTGTTTCTGATAAAATGACAATTCTATTTAAAAGTGAACAAGTGAAGGTTGTTCAGAAATGAATTCACAACTTACAACACAGATTGTGGTAAAGACACAGACATAAATTCAAGGCAAATTGTGGGATTCTTGGTTGCACCTCTGCCTACCCCTCTTCAGAAAAATACATGATGTATATATGTAGTTACTATTGTCTCATTAACGTCAGCTTCAGGAAGAAAACATTCCATTACTGAAAATACCCTCATCTAACAATTACCATTACCCAATGAACCATTATTGCCAGTATTGGCCAGCATTCAGTGACTTCCTGGAACCTTTGTTAGGTTGTTGTTTATTATTTTTTTGTATCAAATTGCATTAAAACTGAAATTGATTTTCTAGTAAACAACATTTAAATTGACAATGAATCAATTGGTACATCTACTTTGAATTTTCCAGATGGTGAATCTAATACATAATAACAAAAACAATCAGTTATTGTTTATTATGATTGCAAATCTGTTTACATTGTGAAACAATAATGACTGGACCAGAATGGCATGTTTCAACAACATTAATTGTAAGATACTGGAAAGCTTTTAATACTTATGTACATAAATATGACTGATAAGTCGCTTTTAGATCAAAGTGAGTTATGATTCATATGTTGAGTAAATATTTATTTAATTTCATCATAACCTTAATCATTTAAACAACAGTACAATGATATGTCATATTTAGTGTATGCAGAACATTGCACTAAATTTCACAAGTACAATGCTAAACATTGCGAGAATATATAAGTCCAGTACAAATCTATTTTCAGGCAATCTTGTCAAATAAATATGATAATATCAAGATTATTATGACAACCTCTACACATTTATAGAAGTACAGGGACAGTTGCTACATAAGACATTTTCTGGACAAATTGTACTTGTCACTGTTACCAACTCAATTGAGAAGTTATTTTCCAAAATTGAAGCAGCTATATTGATAGTCATTTTATTTATGAAGAACTTGTGATAATATATAAGTCAGTAATAAATATGTATTTCAATGAACATAATATGACACTGAATATTCAATTAAATTATGGTATAAAAACCATATGAAACTCCAAATATGATACAATTTTGAATACATATCAAGACACAGACAAGACAAAGTTTGAATATTTATGTTACATTCTCAGGTATATTAAATACCAATGTAATGAAGAATAAACACCAGGTGTTTTACCTTGGGTGTGTGTTTTAGTGCTACAGCACTGACTGTAGGCTGTACAAATAAAACAATGGGCTTTATAAGGAAAACAAAAGATAATTGTATTCAGTTTATCAATTGATATCATCACAATTTGATCATAATTTTGATTAACTGTAAATTATATAACATGTTTGTTGCTTTTTAATCAATGAATTCCAAATTATTTGGCCATTTACATTTCAAGAGTTTAAGTTTTGACCTACTTCACCCAACATTTGTATTAAATGGATTTTTGTAAGCTGTACAACTGTAAATTTAATATTAGATCAAGAGGTGTGTTGTGTAAAATAATTTAAATTCACAACAATAACAACGAAACTACGAAGTGGGGTTACTCTTTGAACATTTTTTTAATTACGCGCATTCGTGTACAAACCAAGTGGTGTAATAATACTTGATGAACTTAATTACAACTGGTTGAGTGGACGCAGCATTCCATACAAGCACTTTGCATACGTTTTCTGTGTTTATTCCGAGCTTGTACTTTGCCCGGCGCAATTTTTAAAAACTTCGTAACGATACTAAAAACTTTTAAAGAGGTTACATTGCATGTCACTCAGGAATTGTTTTCGAATAGTTCGTTTTAAATTAGAAATTACCCACCGATAATAACATCTGTCAGCACGAGTTTACGTGACTCACGCGTACTTTATACATCTTCCCTATCGAACAATTTGTTTTTTATGAGTTTCGACGCGCACAATGAAGATTCCACGCGACATGAAAGTACACGGCAGACAATGGGCGTGACTCTTGTCACCATTTGTGTAGAACGAAACTATTTAACACTAACAGATCAGATAAATTAGTTAAAAATACAGGGAAAATGTGGGCTATATTATAATATAGTTGGACGCTTGGTTACGTCTGTTGCTGAGGGCACGACCTTCGACGTAAGTCGCCGACAGTGCTGCTACAAGGGTATAAAAGTTTTAAATAAATTATTACTTACCTTCACAGCCATACACATTGAATAGAAATTGAACGGTTGCAGCCGTGACCAGCTTAGGAAATTCACCGCACACGCCGAAAACGTGTGCTCCGCACAAAATAATTACTCAACTGAATGGAGAATTGGCGCCTTGCCAGATACAAAAATAAAAGTGTCGCTGCCACCGACGCATTTAAAATTCTACTAAATTATACCATCTGTGGATTTTACTAGATTTTCAACAAGAATGAACGTACCCTTTATTTTCATTTAAACTATAATCTATATATATAAAAGAGGATATAATATAAATGATCACACTTAAGATTAAGTGGTTTTATATTTCATATTTTATATTATGATTTCATTGTCACGTGACAAACCAAAAGCATCCAGGAATTTTGGAAATTAAATATGGCAACACTACAGACTTCAATTGCACAATTTATTTATAAACTATCCGAGTTCAAGAGAGTTAATACGAAAACAATAAACAAGGATATTAGGTCGCATATATATTTATTTTATAGACCATACAATGAAACAGTTTAATATGCTTTACATGAACATGCTATCATCGAATCCTGGAGGAGGCAGATGATCAGCATCCGGAGGGGGTGGTCGCCTGCCAGGCATGGGTCCTGCGGGTGGACCAAATGGGTCAAAACGAGCACCCGGCGGTACAGCACCTCTGCGAAATAATATTTTATGTTGAATACCATACATACATACATACATACATACATACATGAACTCACGCCTTTATCCCAGAAACGGTAGGCAGAAGCGCCACCAGGACACCCATATTTCGGCTTGAATGTTCCGTCCCATGATGTGATAGGGGGTGAGCCTATCGCCATATCGGGCACAGATTCCTGACTCCAGACTAACAATGAATAGAAAAACCGATAATCACTTGCCCGGCCCAGGATTCGAACCCGAGACCTCAACTTTGTAATCGTACCATAGTACAACTACGCCACCAAGGCAGTCGTATGTTGAATAATAATACACAACATTATGAAACATTGCACATTTGGGATATCTTCTGGAATATTCACTGTTTCAAAATGTCTGCACATAGTACTGAGTTATTTATTTTTAAGTAATTAAGTTACGGATCCTGTGATGATTTTTGACTGGATTATTATGAAATATTTTGTCTCACCTTGGCAACCCACCAGGCACTCCCAGGCCTGGATTCTCAATATCCCTTCGTGGTCCAAATGGATTGAAGAGCATTCCACCACCACTGGGTGCAAATGGGTCCAAATCAGAACGCCCTAAATTACGTAGGTTAGGCGGCAAACCCCTGGAGTAAAATTTTATGGTTTTAACAAATGAATTTAATGGTTTCTTAGATTTACGCGAATGTTACACATTGAAATAAAACTATTTTATACGGATTTCAGTCCGCCCCGTGACCACGAAAGCTGTAAAGTAATCGAAACGTCGGGAAGTTAAAAAATGTAAAAATTAAACCAAATCGCGATAAAATCCGTATAAAATAGTTTTATTTCAAAATGAATTTAACTAAATACCAACAAATAAAAATATTAAGATAATATAATATAAACTTGTAGTAAACATCAGTTTCATACCATAAATCATCAGTGTCCGGTTCTGCACTAGGCCTTGGTCGTGGTGGCACTCTTAATGGATCTTCAGGTGGTCTCCTATCATCAGCTGCTGAAACAAGAACACAGTATACCTACATCAATATACCTTGAAAATGTTTTTTTATTATTTATATATGCCACTGATATGTGTCTAAAATAATAAATTATATATTATGTTACATACCAAATGCAATGCATAACAATACAGAGACAAATAACACCAACATTTTTTTTAAGGCACCCATGGTTTAAAACTTGACACCAATTGTAAAATATGAACAATCCACAAAGTACAAAGAATCATAAATACAAAGGAATCAATTTAATTAATTGATCCTTGCACACAGTTCAACACACAAACCACTTATGCAGTGGTACATGAATGAATTAATATGTTTACTGTTTTTTCCTTTGGAAGTACTAAATTGTGTTTACGTATAATATGATCTCACAGAAAATGTTAGTCATGTAGCGGAAATCTTATACATTTTCCTTGTTTTAAGGTCAGTATGTAAGAAGGGACTTTTATTTCTCCAACTCTAGATTGGATAATGTGAGTAATATGTAGACATGTATATACTATTAATGCTTTCATTAAGCTCTTTAAATAACTTCAATTATTTACATAATGATGCTGATGTAACATACATTTAAACATAAATAAATAAACCCAATAGTCACACACATAGTCCTGACCCAATACTAAGATTGAGTCTTGTGTCATGGGTATCAGAAACTACCAGAGACTTTTCGGTCTTATAAACACCCTGACCTAAAACAAATACCTGTGGATCACACATAGATTTGTTTCTGTGCAGGGATGGAACCCGCAACCTCTCTTTCACAACCTGTTTCTAACCAACTGCACCACTGGGCTGTCAAAAGTCACAAATTGTTGCATTTTAAAACTATAGGAAAAAAATGTTACCCTTACGTCTTGATGTTTGAGTTTCTGAAGTTGTTGTTGGTTTATTGGTGATTGTGTCTATGAGATCCCTTTTGATGTTATACATGAAGTCCTTGTGACCCGGTATTATCTTGTCTATAGAGCCACTCATAGCATGCACCATGTCCTCAATCTTCACAGCAATGTTTGATACTGCTAAATCATCTGATCTCTGTAGACATGCAGAGGACAAAATTATTACCATGGCAAGTATTATCTTATTTTCAATACATAAACCTGTAAGGGAATTCTAAACAAAAGAAACTTGACGAAATTTTGCATGTGTATGGTGATGGAGTATTTATATTTTGTAACACATTACAAAAATTTGTACAAAATTTTAAAGACCTACATTCCAGTATATGCCACATAAAATTGTATTAACAATGGATGTTTCTCACTTATTTTCTCAACGAATTTTATACTTACAACCATTATTAAAGGGCATAGAGCAATTTAACTTCTATTTGTAAAATAAATGGACTATAGTGTGACATACAAAAACCTTTTAACTTAGTTAAAATTGTGTTACAGCTGTAGTCGGCCATAATTTTTCCTGAGACTAGAGGTAATGTTAATTATATAAAAATAAAATTCAACACTGCTGTGTTGTGCTTGTAGATGGTATTTTATAAGCATAAGCAAATATTAAAACCAAAAATGTTTGGACATCTCACCATTAAATTGACAATTAAATTTCCATCGGTATTCAGTCCATGTAGTATGTACAATTTGGATTGAAGGACATATCTCAGTGTGTAGTTTTCAGCATCATTCCAGCCAGTTGGAAGCAGTTCACTTGTCTCTTCATCACCAGATAATGTGCGCTGAAAGTAATTACATATTTTATTACTAAATCAAGAAATTTAATTAGCAAATATATGCCATTCATGAAATCTTACTTAGTTAACAATGGCTCTGAATATTTTTACGAATAATCATCAAAGAAAACCACAAGGTAATATGAAGATAATATGATTTTTTGTTAATCCAAAAAATATATAGTTTAGAATCGTTTTAGAGGTAATTGTACCTTTATCTCATGGCAAAATACAGTTTTTAGCCTAGTAAACATCGCATGAAGTTATAGCCAAAATGTTACGAATAGTCATAGGAGAATCATAGAATATCTCGACTGAAGAAAATTACTTTCAGCGAGTACTGGCATCGAAATTTGTAACGGTTCTTTTGTAAGTTATACATAATGAGAAGTTAGTATATAAATAAATTACATAAATACCTCGTCCCCAATACCAATACTACGGAAACCTCTTTTTGTCAAATTGAAATGTATAAATGCCACAATAACATCAGATTTTCGTTTCACATCTTTCTCTATCGTCTTGAATGTTAAGTCCCAACCAAACAGCGGGTCATTTGCCATTTCTGTTGTTTATTTTCAGGCAGTTTTTAACAAAGAGTTAGGTTTTATTGTATTTGTCGTTTTGAGGGACTCAAGAAACTGTGATGTTTGCAAATTGAATCCAAAACACACTCGTCATGTTTTGCTTGGCCGGTCAGTTTGACAAATCACATGTCACTGTGTCAACGTCAAGACATTGATAGTTAAATTTAAAGTTGCCACATAATAAAATCTAATAACCTCTGTGGAACATTGACGTATTATACAAACAGGACTGCGCACTCTGATTGTATAAACGAGCCGAGCGAGAGATGTTGATTGGAGGATCGCCTCTCGCGCTTTTGGAGTTGTGGGCTTCATAAACATTTGTCTCGGTGCGGGGATCGAACCCACGGTCTCTCGTTTCACAGCCGGCGTCTAACCAACTGCGTCACGGAGGGTGCCGAAAAAACGTCTATCTTATCAAAGAATGGCAGCTGCTGGCAAATTACCAACTTTTATTGTTTTTTTTCAACAAATCTCATATACCTCTTGAATTATTGTATTGTCATCGGTCCTTGACAAGTGTACAAAATTTCAAGTCAATAAATCAATTACATACATACAGGCGAAAACAATAAAAGCATGTTAAAAAAGATTTAAGATAGGGTTTTATTATGGACACCGTAGCGAAAGAAAAGAGACACAGACCTCCATGTAATATCTCGCTCGGCTCGTTTTGCCTCCATGTCTTTTATCATAGCAAATTAAACCTTATTCCACAAGAATAAGCGTTATTTAAGGACAATACTATTTTGTGAGTGCGCATACCTGTTTGTATAATACGTCCATGGGACCCGTTTATAAAAAGTATACTGGCAACAATTTCTAATATATTTACCGTCTTTTACCGCTAATCGTATTTAGAAATATTTGAAGATAAAACTTAAAGCGTTACATAATTATTATTTCTCTATTTAGTTCAGTTTATTTATTTAAAATTAGATTTAAAGTTATAAATTTTTACCGATTTTTGTAATTTCTCTTACCGATCATAAAGTGGAGTAACTGTGCAACGTAAAAACAACATGGCGGGCAGTGTCAATCCGGGAACGTCGTGATCGTAACGTGAAATAATGAATTTTGTTATTTTAGAATATGGGTGAATATGTGCAATAATTTATTATACTTTTATGTGCAAAGTGTTGTGTTTTAATTGTATTAGTGTTATTTGAGTGCAAAAATGACCTCGGATAAAATTAAAGTTGCTGTTCGAGTCCGTCCTTTTAACAGGCGAGGTAAGCTTGTTTCATTTTGCTAATAAATAAAGAAATTACTATCGTACAGGTGACTGCGTATGACTGTTTATCTCTACACTTTGTGTGTTGATGATAAAATAGAGGCATGTTTAATAAATGTTAACGGCGCAAGTGATTGATTTTTATTTGTTCGCGATATCTAGCACTTATTTATGATGTATTTATCTTTTCGTAATATTTAAAATCTGCTGTTTGATATATACTAAATAGGAAACTTCATGTACCATTTTTTATTGAAGTAATTTTTCACAATTCCTTTATTCAAAATCCTTAAATTTTGCGTTTTGGCACACGCTTTATTTGCTCTGAAGATACTGCAAAAAAAAGTATTTGTGTTTCAAAGCTATGCGGTTATAATGCCGCAATCTTTTTTGGATCTGAGAATCGCAGTTTTTACATGTCCTGTTTTAATACTTTTAACTGAAAGTTTTATAATAACTACACTACAGTCATTAAATGATTACAAAAAATGAACAGATAGAAATTTTAACTGCATGGGTAGCATAGCAAACAGTGAGGTACTTCTCATAATGTGAAAACAAAGCTCAATTTATTTTCTATGCAACATGGTTAAAACTTTTTATATTACTCTGTAGTTTAGTAGACAGTAACAAATATCTTTACCTGTATCATAAATATCTGTAATTCAAAATAAAAGTAGTGTTTTAAAATTAATCCATGTTATTCTTTTGTTACAATGACTACATCTTTACATAACTTCAACACTGTGAAAAAAATATTATCATAACTAACTAAATTATATTGCAAATTGGAAGCTACAAGATAGGTGACATAGAATGGCATGGTATTTTACTGATGCATTTTTTCTTTTGATATCTATTCTTTATTTAATACTATAATAGACCCATGTTATAAAGAAAGCTACAAATACAAATCAGTATAATCTGGCTTCAAATGTTGTCAAAATGATTCTAAGTAATTTTTGCATATTAAAGATTGTGTACAGTATTGTTAAATTTTACTGTAAGTCACATGGAAGATTCATTGGACGTAGGTATTGTTATTCTAATAAATGTATAGGAATTATATCTACAATTCTAGGAAGGAAATTGGCTGGCCCTAGAAATTTTAATGCAGGTATAAAAAAATATAGGGTAATCTTTAGAAACCTATGGCACGAGTTGGGGGTTGGGAGGGGGAGGGGGGGTAGGGGGGAGTGTCCCATCTCCCCTGGTACCACTCCCATGAAAAGGTGAAGCAACGTTCCTGAGAATGTAACCTAACCTCAAAACACTTGTTGTCAAAACAAATTTGCTTCTGCAACGTCTCCGGCGCTGCGGGAAGTGCAGCCCCTTCGCCCTTGCGTAACAAAGAATAGGCACCCATGCTCACCTCCGCAGCTTCGGCTTGCTGGTCGCCTCCGGCGACCAGCCTCAGCCGCTGCGGCTCGCACGGTTGCCTATCCTTCGTTACAGCGGGCGGGGGCTGCTCTCCCTCCGCGCCTTCGGCTTTTTATAAACACTCTAGGGTTGGTACCCAAAAGACTACGTGAAGTCGGGGTGCCCTAAGTCGGTTTTGGCACAAAGTCGACCTATTTTACGCACAAAGTTGGTACACTAACTACCATCGGAACATAACTTCTAGGTTGTTAGAAAACAAATAAAACGAAAAACATTTATAAAATGTTTATATATTAAATGTATAATTAATATTTTTTTACGTTCCGTTTCACCATTTTTTCAAACCATAGACTATATATTTGACATAGTATTATCGATTTGTTTGTCAGTCGCCCATAATAACGTTCCGTTTTACTCATAGTGTGATTTGAGGTTAGAAACTATTTTTATTAATTTCTCGAAAACTACGCGTCGCCTTTTATTAAGAATCATAACGTTGTAATCAGGGACCCAATCCCTAATACCTTTGATCACTTTTACCCCTCAACTCGTGCCATAACATCCTAAAGTCCAGCCAAAATATGTTAGTTATTTCGTTTTATAATTGATGTCAAATGTGAAGTCGGTTAAATCAATTTCCTTTTCATGCTATGAGTTGTGATGTTTTTCGCCATTATTGGTGTATTCCTTTCTCACATCATAAAACATACATTTATAAAACATTAAAGTCGACAACAACTTTATTTTCATATATTGTATTGATTAAGTTATTTTTTCTGTTGTAAAATTTATTTGGAAATATTAATTTTTATTAAATCTGTATATTATTGTTCTTCTTAGTGTAATAGCTAATTGGCTAAATAAATTGGCAAAAAAGAGTATGGATTTAATGAGGGCACTTAAATCTAATTTATTATTAATATGGCAACCCAAAACATTATGATGTAAAATGTTTAAATATTTGTTATTTTTATTTATTGTTGTTAATGGGCCAATTTGTTCATTTGAAATCATAAAACAAGCAAAAACTGTACCAGAATTTACAGCAATCCGTGTTATATTCTTGAGTTACAATTTTCTGTTCTCTTTAAAAAGGTACGAAAAATTAGTCGCTAATTTAATTAACGATAGCTTAGGAATTCAATTTGTATTTCTGTGGTAGTACAGTGACAGCTTCTTAATCAATCCAGACGGAATCTCTGGAGAATTCAAAAGCAGACCCGTGTCGGCGCAGACCTCGACCGCTGTCCCACTAATCCTGAACAATTACTTCTAAATTCGAATATATTCACAACTCTAATTTTTTCGTCTACAACGATCGCTTGTTTTCGTCATGGTGAGTAGACGCGTGAAAATACTCGGTCTGTGATTAATTCTGGCCCACTTTCGGAACGTCTTTACGTAATTTATTAAATCGATTGTGGAGTTAAGTAGGCGAGTTACCGGCGTATGCAACGGCGCAAGGCTGTTTAGCAATGTTACTGTGGCTTTGAAAAATTAAATATCGCCCAACATTCTTCAGCCGCCTCTTTCTAAATCCTTGAATTGCGACACTATAATCTACACGTAAGTTTGTAGCTTAATTAACGATTGGTATGTAGGAGTTACGCGAATTGTGACACGATTTTCAAAATGATTTCGAGTTATTAAAATTTTAATTGGCAGGAATTTCATGAGGAAACAACAGTCGTGGTTACATTTCATGCATACATTTTGTTCTACAATATTTTGCACGAGCCTACCGTATAAAATGGTTTAAAGGAACCGGATTTGTAAGAGCATCGTCGCGGACGCGGCGTCGACCTCGCGCTGACTCACCTGCGTAGTAGCTCCTACTTGTTTGCAATAGGTGTAGTTCATTTCATAAACAAACTTATTCTGAGCATGTGACACGACTAATCTACCAATCCGCTTCCACGCAGTCTGCGACACGCGTAATGATAGTGTACAACGCTGCTCCATTTACGCCAATCTGGAGGATTGTACATCATTAAAGGGAATTGTACATAACAAGGAGAAATAAGATCGTATTTCCTTAATACTGTATACACTGATATAAAACTCTTTATATAGGTCTACGTAGAAAGGAGCCAAGTACTTAATGCGCTCCAGTAACGTGTTCAAGTAGCTCAGAGTTTTGAAGTGCCGGCATCTACACAAGTGCCTGTTTTCTTATAGTCTTTTAAGGAAATATTTTATATAAATTTACAGAAACGTTTTAATTTCGCTCGCTGTAGCGATTATATCTGTTATGTTTCAGCAAAAAGTAGAGTTGATAAAATTAAAACTACTACCTACTATACTACCGACTGCCTCGGTGGCGTAGTTGTATTACGGTACGGTTACAAAGCTGAGGTCTCGGGTTCGAATCCCGGGTCGGGCAAAGTGATATTGGATTTTTCTATTCATTATCAGCCCGGAGTCAGGAATTTGTGCCCGATATGGCGATAGGCTCGCCCCCTATCACATCGTGGGAAGGAACATGCAAGGCGAAATGTGGGTGTCCTAGTGGCGCCTCTGCCTACCTGATCCTACCTACCTATCCCCTTCGGGGATAAAGGCGTGAGTTTATGTATGTATGTACTAGTTACTACAAGGGGTATCTGTAGTCTTTGCTTTATTCTTTGAAACTCTATAATAAAACACTTCTAGACCAATAGGTAACATAACGGTAATTCACATTTTAAAAATGTAAAAGAACTAAAATCGAGCTATGCATTTTTATTACAGATTCAGCCGATAAATTCTACCTCATTCAGTTTTAACCTAGAATTGTAAAGGCTCTCCGCAACTCTATTCTAAGTAACCATTGAATATTTCCCACTTTGATGTGGAATATCTCGGCGCGGCCGGCACTCTGGGGAAATAAACACTTTTTAACTCTTTGTGTTGCTACTATTTTCTCCCTACGTCTCTTAAACTATCCCTTTTATAGAGAACTGTCTCGTTATCGAGTGCCGTGAGCGTTCCTATAGGGATTTATTACGAAATTAATGGTGAGAATGAGTGTATCACTATGAGCAATAATTATGTCAATTAATGTTGTTTTGTGGACCATTGTACAGGATGCTGGGTGAAGGGCAAGTGGAAAAACATCCGTATGTTTCGAGAGTCATCTAGAGTATTTGTGGGGCTTTATTTTGTGTTTTGTTAACGAATATGTGTACAATTCTTAGCTAATTACAAAAATGCTAAATATTATCGATGTTATTTGTTTATTAGGACAAGAAAATGGCCTCTAATCCAATTATAAACTTAAATCTGATCTTATCTAATTACAATATTTCCTGTATTAAACGACTCCACATTAATTCATTAATGAAAGTCAGTTTATATTCCGACCATAATTATATCAAATGAATATAATTATAATACATCTTCATAATATTATAAAGTTGAACATTAATCAATCATACCAAACGTAAGATGTTTGAACATCTCGTACGTTCAGTAATTTTATAAACATAAGATTGTTTGAATAAGGAGTATGTCTTATTCCTTGCCTTTAACATCGGCTACATAGCCCTGTATTCTTTGTATAGAATTACCATGCCAGTATCCTTACTAGTAGGCTCTGCTCTCGCTCTGATTACATTCACTTCACTGAATGGGTCCCCTCTTCCGTGATTATTTTGTAATTATTTTTCTCCTCCATTAAGTTGGAAAAAACAAGAAAAAATAAGAATGACACTTGTGGTTCGTATTGGCAAATGTTTTCATCGTATTTTTTTTTTCGTAAAAGTATTTAATGAGGGGTAAGATCAGAACCTTGCTTCAAGGGAAAAATTAAAAGTAAAGTTTTGTAATTTTCCTTTTTCGAGATAATGGCGTCACAAACTTCTTTCGATGTAATTTTTGTCTTCTGTAAGATATAAAATGTTACTTGATATTCTTATAGTGGTAACACATAGGCTACTTTTATCCCTAAAAATGAAGTGTTCGCGTGGGATAAGCAAGGAAATCAAATATATTTATTACTTTTCCAAAATACCTTGAGTGAGAATGTGTCGAAATATAACGGGACGGCTCGGGAAAAGCAGTATAGAGGACGGCATTCAGTTTGAATATAAATAAAACAATACAAGAAATAATATGTTGCTGATGTAGAGTGGACTCGAAAAGTATCTGCACCCTAGTAATAAATCACGTTCCAATTTTAATTTATATTCATTTTCTTTTCCAGAACTCGAACTAGGAACACAATGCGTCGTGGAAATGGAAAGTCAGCAGACCATACTGCAGTATCCGCAGTCGGCCCACGAGAAAGAAAGGTAAACTTCATCTCTCTAGAATCAATAATATGCTTATTATTACGACATTGTAGCCAATTGAAATCTGGTACAGAAGCTAGAAGCTTCTGTGAGGATTAGCAATATTATATATTTTCTTTACTACTAATTCATCATTGAGCGCTTGCACTAATAGTAACAAATTCTAAATACACTTTCAAGTCAACAATTTCCGAAGGCCATCAAATTTACGTAAATATTGCATGTTATAAATAAACATTGATATTACGAAATCAGCCGTCAGCAGCGTGGAGATAAAGGTGATACCTTTTTTGACGGATTTGTTATAATCTGCACAATGGCTCAGGAAATAAAACGGCTTTAATGTGTTTTTATTTATTTTTAATATTTTAACGTTTGGAAACTTGCGCGGTCGTAAATCTAAACAATCAAAACACATACAGGGTATATCAAGACTGCTACCGAAAACGAAGCCAGGTGGTAGTATTAGTGACTTCAGACACAATGCATTGTAAAAATTTCGCAAACAAAATCGATAACTTTTTTTTTGTAATTTTTTACTTATCGTCGTATTTGGGTGATAAATACATAGTTTTCCTAAAATAATGATGCAGACCTCTTTATTTTTAAATACTCAATGGTACGAGAGTGATTAAATTATTATTTTTGCAAAAACTAGGTTTGTAGTTTGTACCACCCAAACAAGATGATTTTTAAAAAATTCTAAAAAAATATCTGTTACTGTTTTGGTGAAATTTTTATTTGCATCGTGTCTGTAACCACTAAAACTACCACCTGGCTTCGTTTTCGGTCGCGGTCTTGAGATACCAGAGCCTATCAGAGATAATAGATCACCATAATTGGTCCTCGAAAATCAGTAACAATGTTTATCACTGATACATTCAACAAATTCTCAACTCAATATCCTAAATATCGTAAAGGGGCAACTAAATTTTATTTTGTAGGAAGTAGATCTACCGAACGCGACGGCCTCAGGCAATATCCTTGTCCTAGATAGAGGACGCCAGTAATACGGCACAATAGGAAGAATCGAGCGGGGAAGGTCTTAGGCATCGCAATAATACGCACTTTATCTTCCGCCTGCGTCTTTTGTATGAAAAATAATATTTCATAAAGAATAATGCAACTCTTGGAAACCCTTTTGTTGTTCGTGACAGCCATGTTTCTATTACTTGCGTTTTTTTTTAATCTGTTGGAAATTTTTATCATAACTACATAATTATGATTTAGGGGCCGTATATAAAATATTTACTGATTAGTTAAACTAAATAGTGACAATTCTGCTTACATCGAATTTCCTGTATTCAGGATTGGAACAGGTTGGTTTTAATTCTCATGTTTGTCAATAGTCATTAAGTAATGCATAGGAACCTATGCATTACTTAATGTGTATATATTATTATGCCTCATAATGATTTATTTAAATGTTTCCTCTTGTTTCTTTCTGTCTTTAAAATAGGTTGCCGAAACCTCCGAACCCCGTGGCTCGTGCCCTTTCATCAATTCATTGACCGATATAATGGGAAATATCTATTTCATTGCTATTTACCATATTTGGATCAGATTGTTTGGTTCTTGACCTACTCAACGTTTCTAGGAACTCGACCGAGCGACGTAACGATGATTGCAAGAAAATTGCCATTGAAGTTTTTCACTTATTTTCAGTATTTATATTTTTAGTGCAAAATATTTCTAGGTATTATATCTAAAAATAGTACTTACTACTATTATCATCGCGTACGGAATTGATAAGATTAATTTTAACATCTCCAATAATCTATTTACTTTTAGTGTGGATTCTCGGTAAACCGCTTAACTTTATCTTAAATAACTCTGTTTTCATTTTATTACGACGTTAAATATTTACCTTAGCGGTTTATTAAATGAAAGTGAGGATTTATAATGCCCCTGCTATAATACTAAACGTGCTTTGAAAATCGTTCTCGCGGGGAAATTAGGATTTGTTGATGTTTAAGATTGGGCTATAATATCTTACTGAGATGACGGACGCAGTGAAGATAAATTGTGTTTAACATAAACACATAAATAAGTTTATGATTAAAATGTTTTGATTTAGTCTTCTTGGAAGTGGTAAAGCCAATGGGCAGGCTCGTCGGGGCTGTACTACTGTCTCATAGGAAATCGACGTGAAGCGAAAGCTTCGCTGTCGCGTTTCGTTGGTGTATGAGATTGCCCCATGCTCAATACAATTTTCCGCTTCCCATTCCTTTTCCTTCCCGCTCTCCTTCTAATTTGTTGGGCCTAATAATTTAATTGTTTATCAATCTGAAGATAATATCTTTGTTTCCCTATAACGGTAATGTGTTGTTCAAACAAAATGTCGGAGATGCTCTGTTTGGCGCGTTACCTCGGCCGTTTGCGCAATACACGTTTGCGCAGTTTAGAACGGTCTGCGGCGATGATACGCGATAAATGTACGCTGAGCATACACAATATTGTATAATAAGCTTTACTTTGCAGTGTGTACTTCATCATGTTAGTTTCTGGATATGTAGCGATTTGGAGGGTCTAAAATAAGAGACGTATTTCATAAATAATTCTAGAATTACATAAATCAATATTCGAAATAAATATGGAAAGTTGTTACAACAGATGAATAATTCTAATTATCTTTTGATTGAGTTTCGCCAGATTGTATTATATTGTGAAGAAATTATTGGATAATGGATTGTTCAAGGTTGGCGAATAACAAATATTAAAATTGCTCCTTTATTTCCTTCCGTTCGTATAATCTGAATCCAAATTAATTTCATATTTTAAATGTTTTTAACATAATATCCGCCAGTCCTCGATCCCAGTCTTTAAAAATAATGTTCAAATTTAAATTCCGAGCGGGTTTATTATCCTTTGTCCTTTATTTTTATAACAGACAAAGGGTATGATGAATAGCCACGAGGGTGTTGAAATTAACGTTCTTAACTCTAGGAACATAGCCGATGTTCCATTTTTTAATTCCAACAAATTCTTACGTTGGAAAATTAGTCGGAAATATATGTAAAAAATGTGTAGTGAAAACTGTGAGGATGCAACGCGTTTGCGGCTTGTTTATCGTTGTTTTGTTGCCTCGACCTTAATTAAACACGCCTTTGTAATATCGTATGTGGGTTACTTTTAGGATTTCATGTGTGCAAACCACAGCGTATTATTTGCCTCTTGCAGTCTGGCCTTTATCTTATCGTTATCAGCGTTGTCACGAGAAAATTTGCTCTGGTGTAGTGCATTTCTAATTGAGCTGATAGTTTTCTGTAACGTGTTTGCCACACAGAAGAAAAATGTATATTTGGATTTTTTCTTGCATTAAAGTTACCTTATGAATGACTTGTCAATTTAACAAAAGTAATATTAAAATACGATTTATTGTATTTTTGAATCAAGTATGAAAATCACCATCGATCGTTTAGTTTATTTATTTTTGCAATATCGACTGTAAATTTTACTCATAATTTCAAAATACGAACTTTTTATACGTTTATTATTGTAATTCAGTTCTGTCTCGAAAGTTTTTGTGTCAATAATCACGTATATTAACAAAGTTATTGTTATTGGAATTCACGAAGCCTGAACTCTGTTAATGAGGCAATAAGTATTCACCGCGCCGCGCACATTGTTATGATTTAAGCGAACATTATAATGAATATTTAACATTATAATGAATATCTATCGGCTGAATCTATATCCGGACTTAAACGGAAACGTTGAAACAAATCGACGCGCATGATTCATCAAAGATCTTATTATAACGTACTAAACGTAGTATCCAATGTATGCGATGATTAATATTTCATTATATTCAGTCAGAAGATGAGTATTGATTTATTAGTCGATCAAATGCGTTTGCGGAATACCATATTGTTTAGTCGTGGTAGATCATTTTGATTTATTAGCTTCTTAGTTTTCAATTATAATGTTAGGATACTTTATACATACATATATAAACTCACGCCTTTTTCCCCGAAGGGGTAGGCAGAGGCGCCACCAGTACACGCACAGTTCGCCTTGTATGTTCCATCCCACGATGTGATAGGAGGCGAACCTATCGCCATATCGGGCACAAATTCCTGACTCCGGGCTGATAATGAATAGAAAAATCCAATATCACTTTGCCCGACCCAGTTACTCAAACCCGAGACCTCAGCTTTGTAACCGTATCGTAATACAACTACGCCACCGAGGCAGTCTTACTTTATAGTTGGTGTAATACTTCAAGCAGGTTTATTGCCTATAGAAAAATTGTTATTGTAATTAAACATTATTAGGAATTAAAAACATCTATTTCTATGAATAGTAAAGAAATCTCAGTTAACTGGTCTGTTTGAAAATTCTTTATTAAATTTAAAATCTTAAACTAAACTTGCTTTGTTTGTATTGTCTTTGTTTTCCAACCTTGCCCTAATTGTGAATAGCTTAAAATGAAGACTGAAAATTATTGCGTCATAATTTTGATCAAAGAGCATCACATTTTAAAAGAAGCATTTACTAACTTTTGATAAGAAATTGGGATATTCTTATCGCGTAAAAACCCCGTAACGTCCGTTGAGAATAAAATTACACGAAATTGCTTCTGTGTTTTTATTTTGAGTGATAGATCCGTGATAACTCTTGTTTGGACAACTCATGTGGCGTCGGTATTTACTGGGGTAAATATAACCTCAATGTGTATATTTTGTATTTGCATGTTCATCATCGTATCTGTATGTCTTCCCGCGAATTTTATCTTCATAAAAAAGCCCGCTAATATCAAAACTAATACGGTTCATGTGAATTACATTAACACCATTATTCATAGACTGTTTTAAAATCTATTTTAGTTATCGAATGTTCTGTTCCTTTCTAACGACTTTTGAATTCAGTTTGAGCGAAGAAGACAAAAGATTCGATTACTAAAATAGGTTTTAAAACTGTCTATGAATAAGGCCGTAAGCATCTGTCAAATTATTGCAACGATCTCATATTTTGCAGGGAATATATTTTACATGCAATTTTGTGGCAAAGGCTTGGCTCCGGGCAAAGGCATGTCGAGTTAAATTTTAATATTATTTTATTACATTGCAGCCAATTTCCCAACTAACCCCGTGCAAGTTTGTCCAACCATCGAGTGTGGACTCGCCACAGCGTAATCCCTAGTGTGTTTACTCTCAGTTTGCACGATTTCTATCGTCCCATTTCGTACTCTACGGAAGTGTTTGCGCAACATCTGATTGAGTTCTTCATGTTTATTTGCTTTTATTACGTTTGTGATATTGCAAGTTTTTCTAACGCTTTGATGTAAACTGATTTCAGTGTTGCGTTTCATTTGCGTAATGATGGAAAGAAGTGCGGTAATGGTTCTGTCCGGTAATGATTAGTTTAGTCGGTAATATTACTCTGTTTATATAATTCACGTCTTATAATAAAGTTTTGCTTAAGAGTAACGTTATTTTTATTAGACTGTAATATCAGATCGTTGTTCTCACTCATAGAAATAGGTAATTAGAAGTCCAAACCCCTAAAAGGGGTTTGATAATTATTGATTACGAGGAAATCTCAAAAGAAAACATATATAAAATCCCGTTAAGTATGTGAATAAAATACACAAAAATGGAAAAAATGCTTAAATGATGCAGTATTTTAAAATACGTACACACGAAAATAATTTAATTCCGTACTTTCATGTCGCGTCGGGCACGTTCGCAATTTATTTATATGCCGTAATTTTACTTACTTCAGTAGCGCGGGGGTTGCAAGAAGGCCGCACGTTGACGCAGACCATTGCTTGCTGCATTATGCAAATTGCTGCCCCGTCCACGGTGAAAGGTTTATCATGCGAAACACTTCCGCCAATATTTCGAAGATTATTTTTACAGATATTTGTTGGGATATTTACTTCGTGGTATTGAACAGAATTATTTTTGACGTTTTTCATACTTAACGCCTGTAAGTTATTTCTCAGACGTAGGTACTAAGAGATAATATCACCTTATTCTTATAGTCGTTTACTGTCACAAACATCGTAATAATAATATTGCATATCTTAATTTAATTGCTATGGCTCATTTTGTGATCCAAGCTCAACTAATATCTGTGTTCATAATGACATTCTTCAGTACAATGGTTATATAATCAAACATCAGTTCGTTAACCTTGCTCTCAATAAATGTATTTCTGTATTCATTGAAAGTTTTTATTTATTTTTTATTAACTGCTTCGCTTTCATTGATGCATTCAAGGGCCGATACAAAAAGCGCTCTCGTATCTCCGCGCCGATGATCCTCACGTAGATAACGACCAACTTTACATATTTTACACAATGGATACTTGATATATTGAATAAACAAGTAAAGCATGGTAAAACCCTCGAATACTGCATGTGTTTACCTTCTTTTTAGTACTACGTCAGAACGATTACGTCACGGTCTAAGTATAGTGCAAGGAGTTCGTCGTCCAAGCAAAGACTTCGGTGTTACTTAATGCTTGCTACAATTATCCAGGCTTGCTTCTTAGTGCATAATCTACAGCCTCTTCCACTTGTATAAAGTAAAAAGACACATTCTTAAAAATACCGAGATATGTACTAGTTTATATGGTCCCAGTTTAATATAGGTATTTTAAAATACATGTTACGTTTCCAATTAGGTATAATAGGTATGCTTGTGCGTACATTAATCATTATTAATGAATATTAAGTATGGGACGCTCACTAGTGTCCCATAAAATACATCCATAGGGGACACTTTCCTTAAGAATGTATTTTTCTAATATGACATAGATTAATGCAAAAAAACTAAATGAATTATATCTTTTTCATTTTTAGAAGAAAAATAATACGAGTTGGCCGTACTATAAATATGTCTTGGGTTTTGTTAATTATTATTAGTAACAATGGATACAAATTATAATTTTCATTTTCTAACATAATCAGTGCATATTCCAGCGACAATGACATAATTTTAGATAAATGAAAAAAATAAACTTAATAAGTATTGTAGCTTCTTTATTAACATTTAAATTGCTAATGTGAATGTAACGTAAGGAATGGATGTAACAAAAACATAGCTAAGGTCGTTGAACCGGTTTGCTTAGTTTTGTTTTTGTGTCACCGTATAAAAAAAGGCAAGCAGCTGTTGATTGCACCATGTTTGGATGTATTAGAAAACATCTTGCTTGTGGAACATTATTTCTAGTGTAAAAAAATTTGGTCAACGAAGTGTTTTAATTGTTTTGTGAGTAAGATTGTCTAAAATAAGCTTGCTTTCGTTAAAGTAGAAAGTGCAGTTGATAAGAAATTAATAAATACGTAATCAGAGACATATAAAAAGCCATTGCGATGAAAACTTTTCGGAAAGATGTATAGTCGAAAGTTGCAACTGGGCAACTAAGGCAACTGTGCTTTTATGGAAATATAATTCTATGTTTATAAACGTTCATTTTTTCGACGTGTAATATGAATATTTGTATGTAACCTTTAACTTGAAATATCCGTGGTGTCAACGGTGTCAGCCATTTGTCTGATTAATGTGATGTTGGTCGCCTAAGGGAGCACCTAGAACATCAGACCACCATAAACATTATTTCACACATGAATTTTTACGTTTCACCTTTTTGGCATTATTAGTATGTGTTTATGTATATTCTATTTATATAACACTATGGACTATGTCTGTCGGATTGAAGTGAGTCATACATGTATTCAACACAGTTTGCAGGAAGTCGTTGCATGCAGTCCGCTTGCTGTGGAAACCCGTAGGGGAGACGTGTTTTCGCCAGTGGACAGATACACAACACTTTAATGACACCACAAAGTACAGACAATAAAACATAGAGAACTTAAAAAAAAATACAATTGGGGGTCTCATCGCTATAAGCCATCTCTTCCAGACAACTAAACTTGGACTTTCTGTGTCTGAAGGTATATAGAGATCCATATTTTTAAAGAGACGCCCTCAATGTCTGGAGCAGCTTGACGCCGACAATTTGCATGCACTCTGCTTGACAACAGCGATATGGCGACAATAATAACCTACGAAATTCGGAGATTTGTGATATTCGTTACTAAAATAATCGTCTCCCTTTCTAGACTCATTTGACATTTCAAGCACGGCTGCGTCATAAAATTACTTTATCCAAATGTGTTAATATCTCATTTGTGTGTCTACATTCTTACTTCTTAGTATTACTCGTGACGTCAGAAGGTTACACTGAGGAGATTTGGATATTTATTCGTCGCGTAAACAATGAGTACGAAATATTTTCATGCAAACGAATTTACGCGTTCGGTTTTATAAATAATTCATGGGAATCTATGCGCTTACTTCTATTTGCAGCTGTTAAAAACAAGTTAACGTCATATTTTTACACTATTGTTTCATTGCCATCCCCTAAATAGACGTACCTATATTATACCTATACCGGGTATATCAAGACTTCGACCAAAAACGAAGCCAGATAGATTTATAATAATATAATGTTATAATAATAATGTATATATATTTATACATTATAATTAGTATTTTATTAAAACATACATTATGACACCAACATTGTCTCCGTAATTGCACCTTATTATGATATTAGGATTAATTTCAAATGTCATACAATGATTTATGATTAGGTAACGTGTGAATAATAAATAATATCATATTTTGTTGCTAAAATACCAAAACCTGTAAAATAAGTATAGCTGTAAAAGTAAAAAGGTTACAAATTGGACCGACATTCTACGATACCTAACTAGTTATTTTTAAATCGTTTCTTCCATCTGTTGTAAACTATGGTAATTTACCTTGCATTGCTTGTTATCCTAGCGACGATATGGCATCAATTTAACTACCACCTACTAAGTTCTTCGTTTCCAAACCACCCCTCGGATCTTAACTTAAGCCCCCTTTTGGAGCTCTGACACAAATTGCTCATTATTCATTCATTAAAGAATCTCATTTGAATTTCCCCAGGCCTAGGCAGCTTTGTGACATCAATCGGTTGTAATGAATAGTTGAGTCTAAGGTGCGTGTCCGCTGGCACGCGAATGTTTGTACTACTATCCTATCGATTGACCCAAATGATTTGCCTTTGTGTAGTTTTATTGACTGTCTTCTGTTTTTACTTATAAAATAGTAACGATTATTGTAGAATATTTTTATGGCTCTAATATGTGAATTATGGACACGGTCTGTTTTATTATAGAACAGTTACCAGAATTCAACATTATTCCAACCTTTAAATGAATGAATGCATTCCATGGAAATAGCAAATTGTGTGCCCCAAATGATTCGAAGAAATCACGTGAAGTATTGTTCGACTTTCGGGTACAAATATTTGTACACACCTACTGCTGGAGTAGTACGACGTTCTGTTAAATATTTTTGAAATTTGCTGACTAAAATGATAACTTTAGGTTTATCGAATTGACAAAAATGTTTTGTACAAAACAGGCTTAATTTAATTAAGGAATTATTTAAGACTATCATTTACAACGATAAATGTTTTTGGCCCGTTTAGTAGCATAGAATGTAAAATTAAATTCCCGAGTAGAAATTGCTCGACTTGAAATTTACCGTAAAATGCACAAGCATGAATACAATTTTTCATACTTTGTCAAATGTACGTACAATAGTTAGACGTGAAAAGACCTGCCGCAGCGATGCCGTTTCAGAATCGTATGAATGTTGACGTACGTCTGTTTTCTATAGAACAGAGGGTAAAAAGCGGAGCTTTTACCTTCGCTCGGGATGCTAGGACGCTCTGTTGCACCAACATTGCCATTTGCCACGGTACAATTCGCACAAAGAAGGAGAAATTGCGCTCGCATTGGTCTCTTCGCCAAACAAAGCTTTGGCTCGCAGAAATGTCGGTTTCTAGGTTTTAAGATTGGAATATTTGCGCATTGACACATAAAATGTTTTTGGTAATGGTGACGTAACGTCGTAGTTTTTAGAAATTTCTGGGAATTTGAATTGAAATATAGCCATTAGGATAAGGTATTTTGCAAGTCTTGCTTTAATGTAGTATTTCAATGCTGCTGATTAGTTGACATTCGTTAAGTAAGTCAGCTAAATATGAGGGTTGAATAAATAACGCACTGAATAATAATACTGTGTCCCATGAAATAAAGTTTTCTCTTTATCGCTCAATAACAATTAAGAACACTTTATGCAGTGTATTTTACATTTAAGACACATGAAACGTTGCCTAAATCTAGTAGTAATGCAGTGTTTTAAAAACTAACTTCAAATGTGTTGGAGTTACTTCCAGCATACTACCCCCATGGGTAAAATAAACGTAGCACACGGCGATACAACTTCGTGCTAGAGAAAAACCTCTTGCAGTACACGTAATCGTTTTAGAATTTGTAATGCGCGAATTACAAGTACCACTGAATAAAAAATGCTTATAAATACAGGAAATAGTTATCAGAATGTTTGCCAGTTGATACTCATTTATATAAATAAAACATTACGTTGCGATGAGGTGGTGAATGAAGAAATAAAAGCAACAAGAGAATTGTGCAGAAATACTTTTTTCATACGGCAATTCCTTCAACATTTATTCTTAAAAAACGGAAATACAACGTAGACAGCAATAAGGTTGTTCACGAAAAGGGCAGCGTGCATGTCAAATTATTACCCGTGAAGTGTGAACTGTGCCCGTGAAGTTTGGCACGTGGAACTACAGTAGAATTTAAATTCGTTATAGAAAATAATTATAAGTAGCAGTCAGTCCGAGCCTTACATAGAATAATTTTTGTTCATATTAAACTTCGTTTAAGTCATGAATATACATGACGTCATTCATCATGCATTTTTATCTACCAATTAGATAGCATTATCAGGCGGACATTGATTATTCTCATATCAATGAGTTAGTATAAGTGCGTATGTGTCATATTATTAGTGCATTTGTATAGTAATTGATCTGAGTGCTTCCCCGTGGCGTTCACAGCGGGAATCATGCTCCAATTACCTTAGGGATAGCCGTAAAAATATAAGATTATATAATTGGGTAAGTAAGAAAATGCCCGGTTGCAGGGTTATTGATAAGGCTCTATGAAAATCTTTGGGCGTATATTCAGCATACTCTTTTTTGTTCGATTTATTTGGTACATATTACCACTTTATAAACAAAATGAAAGAATGAAAAAATATTTTTCGTAGAAATAGCAACAGAGTTTATTACAAGCAGCTGGAAATAATAAATCTTATTTAAACTGGAGTGTAAACGCCGTGGGAACGTTGGGATATTCAGTTTAACTCTCTCGCACCCATGTGGCATGGCGGTGACCATATTATTCATAATATTTGGCACCACATTAGATTACAAAGGTTTTTGTCCGAATGTATCCCCACCACTTATGTGGGATTAGATGTAAACATTATTTTTAATACGTTGATATTACTAGTAATTAGTTATAATATTATGTGTAATAATATAAATCTAAAATATTATTGCTTCAACTTATTCATTGGTCCATTCACACATACATATGTAGCGTTGTTGGAAAACCATTAAAAATGATTCATTTATTTAGATATTGTATACAAAGATTCTACAATATGTACATAGCCATGCTTCCAAAGCTATTTTCTACTAACCTTAATAACGTATTTTGATTTCCAACATGTAGCTGACAGTGTCATAATGAATACCCATTGTTACCGGTTGTATGACACGCATAAATGCCACGAAAACCGCACAACACTGTAACACCCACCGCATTTTATCAAATACGGTTGCAACGCTGTGTACGGAGAGTCATTAAGTTGCTTCATCATTGAGATTAACATCTATATTTCTACTTTATATCTAATGTTATGTGCTTTCCTGTACCTGTACATGAAAGGTTGAAACGTATCACGCTGGCCTTAAGCAGAAAGCAGCTTAAATTATTAAAATTTAAAATAAGATATGACTTCATTTTAAGATATGCCTCGATTGCCATAAGTGTCATGTATATAGCTTATACAAAATATATCAAATCCAAATAATTTATTTTATCACGCAAACATTCCGCTCTTTATGAAAATCGAAAAAGCCGTCTTTCATTACACAGTCGGCATCTTTGCCACTGCGTCACAGGTTGTCATATAAATCAAAACAGAAATAAACATACGCCCAATTACCAAGAACATATTACTTTCGAAATAACATTTGCAGTCGCAATTATATTGAGATTTTTAATTAAATATCGGTATTACGATAATGCCGTACAGTCGGAACGCTTGCAAAAGGTTAACCACAAATCCGGGCTCGTTTTCATACACACTTTCGCCGTATTATTTAAAACAATATGGAATCCTCTTATTTGGTAGCCTTGCGGGTGGAATCTGAATATGCGGAGTTGCAGGTCGCTTCTAATGGCTGCTTAGTTCAAACGAGAGGAACGGATTTACTTGTCAAGCTTTTGCTTTTTAATAATTTTTTTTGATGAGTGTGTTTGTGGTAGAAATAGGCGTTGAAGTTTTATCAGACAAAATGCATCCGTTCACGATGCAACTTGCATTGATACGGATTGTTCGACGGCGACAGCAGTGGTGTATGCCGTGTCCTATTTTTATTCATTTTTATGAGAACTGTGCCTAAAATATGTACATATATTTATTTCTTTGATGGGTTTGTGTGTAACGTAAATAAAGAAAAACCACGAACAATAATCGGCAAACTTATTTATAATGAATGCTAAATAATGTGATCCCTCTAGCTCACTGCATATTTATGTGTGTCATAATTGTTAATAAGAGATCAGCGATCTTGCTTACATGTCGGTACTTATCCTTTATAAAAACTAATCAGCGATATAAACTAATTGGTACAGTAACGAAGCGATGAAAAAACTTAATATAAACAAACATCTACATTTTCCTATCAACTGTATTAACACTAGATTTTCTGAACTTCACCATAAGTTCCTTTGGTGAATAAAGATTTGTATAAAATTGAATATTGTAATTTGTCCGATGTCGAGTGTGACCCATAGGTCGCGGAGTGTATCATTTCATACATTTTCCTTCATAAATCGTCGACTTAGACTTAGCTGTTCGTGCTATTCCGTGGAGGCTAACAATCTCTTTGTTCACGACCTCATTTTGTGTTGAATGCTCTCTTTTAATGGAGACGCGTTGTCGTTGAGGGATCAGCATCTGCAGATGTCGTCCGTCGCTTTGTGCTGCGGGGCAAACCTGTTGTGTTGCTTATGAAATGTGTGTTTATCCAAGGTTTTGTTTAAGACAATGTGAATTGTTACTGGGTATCATAATTTAGAATATAAATATCACAGACACAGATAGTGTTATTGCTTAATTAGTCTTGAATGGCAGGGTAATCTGTGAATTGTTAGGTGGCAACTTTGATTTCTTTCTCTTTGAATATTTTTTCCATTAAAGAATATTTGCTAAAATTGGATTTGTGACGATGGGCTCAGCCTATCTTTGCCCCGAAATACTAGATAAGGATCGCATTCCATTTTCGCCTTAGCTTACCACCTGGTCCTTTTCGAGTTAAATGGATGAGTGGATTTTTCTTAAATAGCTATCTATTTTTAAATTCGAATGTCGTTTCATCACATAGAGATTATGAAAGTAGGTTCTATCAATAGAACAACGAGCCTCTAATAAATATAAATAATTTATTAGTGAACAGAATAAAACAACAAATGCGTGACCTAGTTCGTAAATGCTTTTAGTGCGCCCTTACAAAAGAATTCCTTTTCGTTTTCAATTCGTGCCGCGACGCGAACTAATTACATTACAAGAAGAGGATGTATATAAAAAATACTGGATTAACGGAGCCACTGCTCAGGGAGAAACGAGCATTGTCCATTTAGAAGGAATCTCGGCGTCTGTTGTGTTTAGATTTTCTATTTGTTTAAATACTGTTTGAGTTTGTGCTTTTATTTTAGCGTCTTCTATGATTGTGGGTTTATAATTTTTTTAGATATTGAAGGATTTGTTCTTTTTAATATTATAACCAACGAACTGATGTCTTCTGTTTGCTCTCGTCGACGACGTAAACATTATGAATAAATGTTCAAGTAGACGATTGCTTGAAGCAGCACTCTTGTTTGACGAACTTGTTTGTCAATGTTTAACGAAAGAGAATAACAAATAAGATCGATCGTTGGTAATGGAATCCTTTAAGGTCATCGAATTGAATTGTTACTAGGCGATGTGGCAAATGGGGAAGTAGGCAAATATAAAACAGTTGTAGGAAACGTAAATTATCAAATTTTAAATAAAACTCAATAAAGGTATCCAAGTGCTTTCTCATTTAATGGTGCTTACGTAATAAACAGAAACATAAAAAAACCTTAGTTCTCAAACAGCTGTTATTAGTTTCACGTTCGGTTTGACATCGATAAGTTGCAGTGGTGTTTTGTTGCTCTGTGTTTTGTTCACAGATTTACGAGTAGGGCTATAAAGCTGCTTTAACTTAATGAAACAGTGAGGGGTATTCGCTCCTGCATTTATTTACTTCTTCAGGACATGAATAATGGTTTACGGGGATTGCCGCATTTCGACTAATGTTTTGGTTCTCAATGGAAATTTTAAATTTGCGAAGCTGAATTGTGTTTATCGTGTCTTTTGATAAATGACTAATTTGCAAATAACATTGACTTTAATGGTAGAAGAAAATATAGTGAAGATACCTGATATCGTAGAGGCCTGAACGATGTGGAATCCGCCAACTGGCATTTCGCAAAATGGTTGATTATGGACTATAAAATCTTGATTTTAGTGGAGTCTTATAGTCAGCAATACATGATTATGGTCGGATGTTTATGCCAATTAGAAATGACGAGTAGCACTATTTACTGGGTTCCTTAATTTCCTTATTCATTCTGAGAATAAATAAAAAATTGTAATCAATTATACATATTTACCTTAAACAATCATCTTGATCAGGATTATAAACATTTCCTTAAAGGAAAATATAAACTTGTGAACAGACAGCAGTTCTTACACACACATAAGCACTTCCAGTTAATAGATTATTCATCATGCGACAGCCTCCGTGGCGCAGTTGGTTAGACGCCGGCTGTGAAACGAGAGGCCGCGGGTTCGATCCCCGCACCGAGACAAATGTTTGTGTGAACCACAAGTATTTGTTTCGGGTCTGGGTGTTTGTGAGACCGAAAAGTCTCTCGTAGTTCCTGATACCCACAACACAAGACTCGATCTTAGTGTGGGGTCAGGACTATGTATGTGACTGTTGGGTGTATTTATTTATTTATTTATTTATCATGGTGTAACATTTCAAGCACGCGCTTGGTTAAAACACTTTCTATTCATTACACAACAATAGGGTTGTTTGTTAGCCAAAATGTGTCACAAAATAGCTTCTCTGTTGAAAAGCTATCAAACAATGAAGGCGGCACGATCGTATGCGATGTAAATAATGGCACGTAATTAATTAAAAATTCCTGGGGAGCAGGCACGCTTCGAATTAATTACTCTGGAGGTGGTAGTAGGCAATTTTGGCTCACCCAGACACCACAGACTTGGATATTCAACGTACAAATGAATTTCTTGATGCCTTTGTATGTATCTAGATGTGTGCGATTTGAAGGTCGCTTGTTGCGCATTGGTATGATTAATAGCTGTGATCGTCTGTTCAATTGGATATTTCGTCTTGGTATACCTCATGTCGGTAGGGAATTGAAGTTAATTTGGTATCATTGATGTCCTGTTGAGTTGTTACATAAAATTCGTATGACTTTTTCCTTAACGTTTGTTGTGGAAATCAAAGGTTAGATTAGGTAAGGAAAGCGAACGAATGTTTATATAATAGGCGTGTTAGGGATTAAAAATTTTCTTATTTATGCGTCAGAGTCTGACTATTATTCCTTGTCTATTTTGTTTTCCTATTAATTTCAGTTTCATTTAAAGTTATTACACTAATGTCCTTACTTGTTTACGCTTATATCGTGCTCCCATAACATATAAATATAAGTAATATTTCGGTGTTTTTTAATAAATTTTATTCGGTTACTAATCTTAAATGAAGAAGATGACACTTTACACACCGTTTATTTTGAGTATTTTTCCATTGTTTTCGCACGCCATTTTTGTCGAGCACAAATTAAACAATGACTCAAAAATGATAATAGGTTGTCGCACCACGTAAATTACTGATTTGCCAAACTTGTTCCAGCTCTGTTCATATCAGCATCACAACGTAGTGTCTTGTAATATACATTATACAATATCGATTGTATGCATTCTATTTTGTATTTCCTTATAGATGTCCTAATTTGATATTCCACTCGTTGTTTGTGTTTGTTTATGGAATAGACGCAAACAGAAATCTAATTTGTTTTTATAAATAACGATTTCAATTAAAATGTTTGGTGTATGGGTGGGTGTTTAACATTTCGCGATTGCGAGATCGTGACTGGAATTCATAATTACAATCTAGGTAAAATGTTGTCTTCTATTATTTGTTTACTTTATAGTTACGTAACAAAATGTTTGCTTACAATATATCAAAAGATATCCATAAAAATAGAAAGATACATGTATTGTATCGCAGGTGTCATAAATTATAAAGGATTTTTCGGTCCCTCAACACGACCCGAAGCAAATATTTGTTGATTGTACAAATATTTGCCGCGGTGCGGAGATCAGACGCTCGACCTTCAATTTCAAAGGTTTCACGACTGAATTTTTACTTGTGTGAGGCTTTCTCGCTTACTCACTATGTCACTCAAAACAAAAGAAATAATCAAGATTTTGATCCAGTAACAATTTTAATCTACCAATTCGCGATATATCACGAAGGTTGCAGTAACAAATGTAATATTGCCAATTCTCAGCTCTGAAATTTATTACAGTCCGACTGGCTATAGCACAGTGTGCTGGTTCGACAGCACATAATTCACTGCAGATCTGTTAAAACACTGGAGCCATTTAGTACGATTAGGGGTTTTCGTGGCGAGTTTCCGCGGATGTGGCAGTTGTAAATCTCGATTACCGAATAATAAATCGGGGTTATTATCCTATTAATATGTTTTTGGTGGCCGATTAATCTGGGCCTGTGCTCCACTCGTCCCGATTTGCCGAAGAAGTCGCGGAATTCAGACAGATTAGTGGAACTGTTTGAAAGTTAAGTTACTTTGCTCTTAGATTTATTTGTGGTACAACTGTTGTTCAAAGTTTATACGAGATTTACGGGTTGTCATTTATGTAAAAATCAGTTTGTAGTAAAAAGGAAGGTTAGTTCAATAATTTAACTTTGCCATTGTTATAAAGGTGAAATTTCTGCAACCGTACATAAACGTAATTGCATTACCAGTGTTTCTCCGAGGGCGTATGTTGAGGGGTTTAAGAGATGATACGGATCTAAGAGCCACGTCTAGTTCGATGGGAGGATTTCAGACGATATTAATGTTGAGGATGTTGCTTCTTGACAGATATTGAGTCTTGTCTTGATACTTTGAGATGATTAGTTTTGGGTAATATATTGTCGTGAATATAAGCAGGTAGTAGGAGATAGGGACGGCAAAGACGCGGTAATAATTGCGATGTTTTGAATTCATTACTACTGCAGGATAAAGAAGGTTTTGTTAAAAACATTTTTATCGGAATAGTTGTACATGCAACTACTTCAATTTCGCTGTTATGGCTATATGGCAGTGTCCTTTTAAATCTAGTTATAAAGTATAAAATAAGGAGTTATAGATTTGATTGTCATTATAAATGTGTAACCGAGTCTCAAATAAAACTGATTTTATAGGAACACAATATTTAACGTCTTATAAGAAATGTTATAAGTAAACACTACGTGACGTCTCAACGAAGCGGACACCGGGTTTACCGCAAACTTATTCGGAGACTCAAGAGGACGGAAAACTTGCAAGATAAATAATATTTTTATGGCTATTGCATATGTCGAATCGGACTGGATTGATAGTTTTCTAAACGTCTGACGTAAACGGTTTTGGAATTTGTTGTTTTCCATTTTTTATATATTGTCATTATACTATTAATTCAAGACAGGCATAGCTTAGTATAAGCATCACTGGTGTATCTATTTGAGATGTATTATTTATGAGAACAAAGCACATAATAAATGTTTATTATTCTTTTATCATAGAGGTTCTATCTCAGAAAACTATCAGAGCGTTGTATACACATCTCTCTTAATGCGTTTGTTTTTATAATGCACAAGTTTTAAATTGTGTGTGCAAGGGAATTCAAGACATGTAATTTACGTCCATTCTTTATTTTATTCTCGATTAAATAGGCGAATATGAAACATATGCATACATTTCTTAAGTATATTCATCAGAGGTATATAATTAATGAACTGCTCTGATTTACTCCAACTTGTAACTTTTGTAGTAATCACTATATTGTAAAGTGGTTTTGAAAAGACCAACACTAGAATTTCTTGCCCTTTCTTCCGAACGTGAAGTTCGGAAGTTCGAAGTGAAGTGAAAACCGCTTCCGAACCCGGTGGTAGATAAAAAAATCTAAATGTTGCACATTTTAATGGATTCAATAAATTATTTTCATTCATTTTCAAATGAAAAATTTAATTCTATTCAAAAATTAAAAGAATGCACGTTAGTATTGACTTGAAATCTTATAAAGATCGACGAGGTGGCAGTAACTAAATATATTCAGATTTTTAATTGCCTTGTATGTTCAAGTATGAAGAATTTGTAATATATTATGTTGTCGAGCCAGTTTCTTGTGTCACTTCTTTTCAAGTGCTAAAGGTCGATAGTATTACATTTTATGAGAAGATAGTAGTATTAATTGAAGAACCAGGATATCTGCAGACTATTATGAATAACTAATATTCTGTTTTAAGCCGAATGGAGTAAACCATTATAATATGTTGTAAGACATCAGTTCATAATGTTAAACCTAATTACTATTGTATTAGAAGTACTAATGTTTTTCCAGACCGTCCTCCGTGAACATTTCCACGTGTAATGTTATTTGTCGAAGTAAACCTCGGTATTAAGCATTCATTAGGGCTCTTTGGGTCCGTAACACGAAATATTTACAAGGTAGTAACGGCGACCGATTGTAATGCTTCTCCGAGAAATACGGCCTTTTTGTCGTATACTTTCATTCTTTCCCCTCATGTACGGTAAATATTTGAGATTGGTTTGGGTTCGGTGCATTTTTTGAATAGGTGAGGGTGTAGGGACCCCTCGTCAATTTATAGGGGAAGTTTGGTAGAAAAATGGAATGGTATTTCTTTTTATAAGAGGGCGTATAAATAGCTGGTTGATGTCAATGAGTCACCGATTTTAGAAATTATTTTTTCATTAGCTTAACGATTTACCTTATGAATGGATTTTTATAATTAAACTACAAAATCTGCCATGTTAAACAATGGTAAATATTTAGATGTCATGAAACTAAATTATTATGTTTTTATGGTCTATTATATTGTCCATATCAATATAGCCATTTTAAAATGTATTAATATTCAGACAGCCTCCGTGGCGAAGTTGGTTAGATGCCGGCTGTGAAACGAGAGGCTGCGGGTTCGATCCCTGCACCGAGACAAATGTTTGTGTGAACCACAAGTATTTGTTTCGGGTCTGGGTGTTTGTGACACCAACAAGACTAGATCTTGGTGTGGGGTCAGGATCATGTATGTGACTGTTGGGTGTATTAATTAATTAATTAATTTATTTTATTAGATTTGCATACACTCTTGAGTGACTAATAAATTACGGATTTAGTTTCGCCTTAAACTTTTTTGTCGTTTAGATATGTCTAACATTAAATCGTGAACTTACCACAGCTTTTGCAAATCTTATTAACTGTCGTTATTATTCTGGCGATTAATACGTGGCTATCGAAACTATCCAGTGCAATGCAAAGTATTTTAATTAAAACGGGTTGCGTTACATGAAATAACTATAATTTTGGATTTATTCGTAACTAGAGTGTGATTTACCTACTGTTTGCGCAAATATTTTTATGAAATAAGTATGACGTAAGACGTATTCCGTACTGTGAATTAGGTTGGAAACTTATGGGCTAAATATATTTTACTTTGTAATAGTAAAACTCTCCTAAAATTGTAATGACAATAATTTTGGGGCAATCTATGCTCCCACATTACGTCGTGCATTAAACGCGAACGTGTCGAACCCATCAAGCTTACATTGATGCGGGTTTCTGGTAACCCGAGTCACTTCCAAAGCGAATGTTTATTTCTTCTCATCAAGCTGAGTGCCCGGCAGCTTTACGCCTATTGTGTTGGCACAAACATTCCCCCCAATCTACGGCCGACCTTCCATTGTACACCCAACTTCGGCTCCAACGTCAATAATACTTGGGGTTATGTGACTCGACCATTACTCTTTATGGGGAGTGTGAAAATCTAACGTTTACAGCTAAGATTTGAGTGAAGTGAGTTATCATGAGCTTTGTATTGCTGGGGTTAAGCTGTCATTTGTAATCTTGTTTTATGTTGGACGTGATATGAATTAATGTGATAATCGTGTTTAGATTTTGCGTGTTTCTGGTTAAAGCCTTTTTGAATAGACGATACGACAAATTGCGATTTTGACTTAATTTTACAACACTTATTTCATTAACCTACATTGCCTACTTTGATTTAAATACTTCATGAATGAGTATTTTGTAGGGTTCTAGATATAAACACCAATAGGTGATCTAAAATTTCTGATATTTTTCAATTAGTTTTACGAATAAATTTTAATAGTTTGACCGCATTGTATCACAGATATTGCATAAAATATGTGCGTGTGTCGCACCTCTGCCTACACCTTTGAGGAATTAAGCGGAAATATACGTTTTCAATTTACAATTTAATTGATCGTTGGTCCCAATTGCCATTGAAGTAAACACAAGAGAATTTTATTAACATTCGCATGTTAATTAATGGCGGACTTGGTACATGGCGTGACATTTCTTTACTCCCACACGAGTCGTCGAATTAGCACAAAGATAGCTATGAAACATGGTGCTAACATACATTACACATGCATACTTACATTGAACATATGGGTGACGTGACGTCGGTTTCAGATACAAAATCCCGAAACAAATACTTGTGACTCGTACAAACATTTGTCTCGGTGCTGGATCGAACCTGCGGCCTCTATTATTACAACCTAGCCGGCGTCTAACCAACTGCGCCACGAAGGCTGTCGAATTTACTCAGTTAAAATAAAATTTAAATACATTAAAACATCTAAATTCGTATAAGCATTACATGCATTCCGTTGTATAACCTCAATAAATAAGTAACCAATCAACATGAATATTGATTCAAACGTACTGTACAGTTTAATGTCAGTTCACGCAAGATTTACACCACTGAATACTGTGTTCATTCACAAACGTATCTGTACCGGTTCGCAGGCTGTTCGCGGACACTAGTGACAGATATCGCATTGTATAGGAAATATAAATCGCGTATTTCTATTGCTAATAGCGGGGCGGAAGATTTATACGCTCATACAAATGTTATTGACTGGGCTACCATCTTTGGTCGTGATCTTGCTCTGAATACCGCTTCAGGTGACGTTGGGTTTTCTAAGTGGATCTAATACGTAAATTATGGTGGATGTGTCTTAGTTTTATATGTAACATAACATAGGTTCAGGAAACGGTCAACAATATACTAAGTGTGGCTGATGATGATGATGATATTAAGAGCTTTATGCTACTACTAAAAAACGAATTGTGATTGTACAAATAATTAACAATTCTCATGGTTTCGTGAGTGCTCAAAAGTGTGTTAATTCCATCTAATAAATATATAGATGATACGCAATGTAACCTACAGGTTACAATATCACATTAAGGTTTAATTCAATATTTTTCCGCACTCTCTGCTTGCCTCCAATAAGCGTTAAATTATGTATGTAGTACATTTCGGTCCCATACGTGACGCAAGTTAAACATATTGTTATTTAATGCGGGTTCCCTCAAGGCGTTTCCCATCGTCCAAACTCCAAATCATATGTAAATAGAAACGAGTAGCTCCACGGTCGGACCGTAACACGCGATGACCCAAAAACCTCGATTCTGATTAAGTTATAAACCACTTTAATTATTATTATAAAGATAATTAGATGCTTAGTCTTTCTTAATTACATTTTTCATTTGCTTGTGTCTACATAGAACCAAGTGAAGTAGATACTTGTGCCGGTACTTCTGGTTTACGAAATTAATTCTCCCGTTATAGTAGATATTATAAGTATGTTTTATATTTCCGTTAAGTTAAATTCTGGCATTACTCTGCTTTCACCATTATTAGTTTCCATAACATTTACGGAGGTATTAAACATAATAAAAGTAAATACCTATGTTATTCGCGCGCGTAAGGCGGTTATTAACGATGCAAATCGCGTCAGGTTAAGTGCAGTCAACAAACATTGTGCTGCTAGCTTCGGTGCTTCGGGCCCGCCAGATAGCTTTTGTATATAGAACACACCGTGGGCCTGTGTGGCTTGCAAGTCTACCTATCTTTATTATAAATAAATAAATTAATGAATACACCCAACAGTCACATACATAGTCCTGACCCCACACTAATATAGCTATAGTCATGTGTCGTGGGTATCAGGAACTACCATAGACTTTTCGGTCTCTCAGACACCCAGACCGGAAACAAATACCTGTGGATCACACAAATATTTGTTTCGGTGCGGAGATCAAACCCGCGGCCTCTCGTTTCACAGGCGGCGTCTAACTAATTGCGCCGCGGAAGCTGTCGATTAGGTTTTAATGGTTTCTTTTAAATACGGTTATTAGAACTCAGTGTTAATTTCGTACAGACTTCGTATCACTTGAAGCTTATACGGGGATTATTGGAGGTCTTCTAGAAGGTAGTAGATTCATGTTCGCGTGATAAGCGGCCAGCATAAACAATGGTAGCAAACCTGTTGAAGTGACCCACGCCAGTGTGTAACATATCGGTACCAGCTGGTCTATACTCTATTTTGATTGGATTTGAGTAATTATTGTCACTTTGTCGTTCAGGTATAATAAAAAATAATAAATAATAAGAGATAATAAAAAATCAACGGAACCACGTTCCCACCATCCGTCAAGTCGGCCTATTTAGACTTTGTAAAAACTAATATTAGTCTTCATAACAGTTTCCAGCTTATAGCAGTAAAAAGTATGTAATAAGTAAGTAATCCGGTCCCTAGTATTAAGTAAAACGTCTATTCACTTTTCCTTCACCCAAATTACACTACAATTTAACTGACCTTTCGCAATAGATGATATCAACTGTACGTGTTTCTTTTTTTTATATGAATCACAAGTACCTTGAGTATTTTTAAAATTTTAATAACAATATAAACACAACGGTAAACTAAAAAGTGCAAGTCATGTTAGTGAAACTATTCAAGTAACAAATGTGTTATTTAAAGATTATGTTAGAAATCTGCGCAAAGAGATACAGAAGTTGCGGAAATATAGGTAATGCTTATTATCCACATGCGTTTGTCGTAGAATATTTGTGCAGACATTACTGTTTCTTAAGGGTTACATGTATGAATCTACTAATGTTATTTTGTTTTAAATACTTACGCAATGTATTATATGAAGAATAGATATTGTAGAAATATCTAACGCAATCACTTATAGTTGATATTCAGTTGTCGATTGCTCACGTTTGTTCTATGAGAAATTATATCATTGTTATAGAATTATTATCTTAACACAAATAGTATGTTAACATAATATTATTTTTTCTCATACTAAAATATAATAAGAGTATTAATAATAACTGAAATGAAATGAAATGTTCTATTTCAAAGCCCACCGCACACTGGACTATTGCGGATTCGCGAACTTCTTATAAAACTGATAATTAACATCTTTTTGTAATAACTTCTAGAAGTTTACGAATTCCGCTTTATCAGTGTGTGCTTTAGTATTTCAAACCAGTTACATACCATGCTTGAAGGGAACTAATATAAACTGGACTGCACTAAGCTTACCATCACGTGTAACAGTATTTTTTGCCTGTCGATATAAAAATAACCTACTCGACTTACAACGAAATATTTTTGCATTATTCAATACGATTTTTCCACAAAGTTTGTGGACTCGGCCTTCCCGCGCAACCTTGAGGTGTCCTTGGGTGAACGAAACAGAACAAAGGGCCGCGATCAAAAAAACCTGAGGCCAACACCTCGGCACGCGCCGGTAAAACACGCCTTCAAATTAAACAGTAATTAGAAGGACAGTATTAAAAGTAATTATTTTTTAAAGGTATTTTTGGACGAAGCTACTTTATTTTAATAAAGAAATTCGTGCTGTCTCCTCATTACATCGTTCAGAGTGTAAAGTACAAGCTTATGTTAGAAACATTTGGTATGATTGGATTTATGGTAAAACATGCGATGGTAAATCCGCTACTTTCCGTCAGTTTTCTGTTAAACATTGTTGGCCCCCTTTTCTGGTCGACCCATTTATGCTGTTGCTAGACTGGATTAAAGCGTGCCTCTATTATTTATACAATGTTTTTTTTGTATTAGGAAACTATTTTAGGTAGTGCCCACCGTGTGGCTATCGATACATTTTATTAGAGCCTTCCGTACTAGTTGACTATCCGATGGCCATCAATCCTGTAAAAAATATTGAACATTAGTTAATTGATCTCCCTTGCTCCTACGTTTCGATTGTTTCATTAATTCTTAAAGAAAATCAGAGTACATTATCTGCTTAACGCCCGAATACTGGAACGACATTCAAATAATAAGTTGCTCTTAACAGCGCACGGCTCACTTAGCCAGTACATTTAATCGGGATTAACGTAGTTAAGCGCAAGTTATATTTAAGTTGCGTTCCAGTATTTGAAGATTATTAATGTGTATTCGTTATAAGATGATAATATTACATAGATAGAATAAGTATGAGTGTGTGCATTTACTATTTATATTGTCCAGTATTGATGACGTTAACCGATTATTATAATTTGTAATATAATATTTTGTGGTTTATTCACAATACCACGATGTGAATACACGGAAGTAACAACGATTCTTTGTTTAACTATATGTGGAATGACACGATACTCAATGCTTGGTTTCTTGATTATGTATGGGAATTAATATAAATATTTTTTACTTGCGATAAGCTTAAATACTGAGCTCCAATTTTTGCCGGCAATAAAAACTTGACGAATGCAGCGCTCTGGGAAGGAAATAATTGAGCTGATCCCAGTTTTTGCACTTTGTCATTGGCTATACACGTTAAGTCGCCTCAGTATTTATGGTCTGCATGAAAATGCATATTAGGCTAGCTACAGGTCTTCTTAAGCCTCAATCGTTTTGCCCAGGTTGACGGATTAATACTCCGATCCACCTAGCAACTCGACATACATAATCTGGTAAAAAAATAAAAAAACAACAATTAATGAGTGGTCATGAATGTCGGTCAATTATTTAATTTCATAATTACTTGATAAGAGGAAAAGTGTGATTGGTTTGATGAGTTCTTATAAATTCTACGATGATTGGGTTGAATATCAACCTTAATGTATTCACTAGAAACCTTTAATGCATATCTTATAACGGCTTGTATTCAAAGAAATGTGTCGTTAATATCTTTTTAATTGATGCGTTTTTCTTTACAGGTAAGACGAGACACGACGTCATATGTGAGTAAAATGGTGATTGATGGCGAATCACAACTGCATCATCCAGTAAAGTAATGACTAATGCACGGGTATAGTGCGCATACATTTTGCAAATCTTTACTGTAAGTTACGGCTTTATGTTATGGCTGCTAGCCACGTAACGATATAACTGTGCAAGTCTGTGTTTCCACCAGTATACTGTAACGTCTGTGGGCACATAACTGCGCGAGCTTTGTTCCAGTTTTCGATTCGAGACTAGTGCAAACTCGCGATTGCGCAAACGCACTTTAACGTGTGTGGCAGGCTTTAGGCGTCCATCAGGTTCAAATGTAAGTCAAATGATGATCGATGGTGTTTTGTTCTGAGATTACTGACTGGTACTATTTATCCGATGTGCATTCTTTCTCAATAACTTTGTTGAGTTTTCCTTGCCGATAAATTATAACTGACATTATTTCTTCAATCGGTTCTACAGTCAGTTCTGGTATTCCAAAGGCTACATCTAATTCAACTAGCTGTAACATTTTAGTGGGGTTTGTTTTGGCTTATATTTTATTACATCTATATGACTTATATTGGTATTACGAATAATAAAGCCATATTATACATGTCCAATATGCATAGGAGACTGTCCCGCCCTCACACCCGCCACTGCAACTCCTGTAAGCCAGGATCAACAGTGGCACGCATTTTAATGACATTGAACATTGAAGCTCAGCGCGTCTCCGGGAATGTCTAACTTGTCTTTAACCCGCAACGAAATCAATCAAAAAAGTTAAATTAATAGGAGGAGTTGGAAATAAATTATTGTCCACTTCCCTCCCTAATAAATAAATTAATGTCCAATATGCATAATGCGAAAATCGTGAACCCCAAAAGTCAATATAGCCAATGAAACCGGCGAATCGTCGGTATTTCGGGTTATAAATCTACAGGGACGTCTGGTCGGGTTCCCGTGGGATTGCACCACATGCGACGTGGATTTAATGCTCCTGTTTAGAAGATTGATGCGAAGGGAGAATCGGTACTAATCAGGAAGTCAGTTTGAATATAACCTCAATTTTATTTATTTATTTATTTATTTATTTATTTATTTTATTTATTTATATTTTTTTATTGTACACAAAAATGTAACAACAGATATATATAGACAACAAAACAACAAAGTACAAATGGCGGTCTTATCGCACTAAGGCAATCTCTACCAGACAACCATTGGATGGATTTATGAGAGGGAGAAAGAAAGGGCAATTTTTGAAGTAAATGCTTTTTGGGGGTTAATTTTTAGGTTAGTAAAAGTAAAAGTGTAGAAAATGTGCAGTGTAGTCCTGTTAGTGTATCCACCGACGAAAGACGTGAGCTCTCGCCGGTCGATACAATTACGCCATTATCAGCCAGATTGTTTCCGGATATATACAGAATTAACCCGAAACGCGTAACACTTACATGCGTCTTAAATAGCTGTGCAAAACCAGTAAATTTCTTAATCGAAAATTATATCACGTCAGTACTAAGGTCGTGGGTGTAAAACCTGTATGACGACCGACTACTTTCAATGAGGACATTATTACGGAGTTCATTCAAGCTTCGAATAATACATTACGTTGCCAAATAACAATAATGATTTAGATTCATCCGATACGTTAAAGAGATATCAATACAAGCAGTAACGTGTATTTTTTGTTTTTTCATTATTTTTTAGTGGCTTACTAGTCAAATGTAGTAAATAAATACTTTTCGCCTTAGCAGACAAGATTTAAATAATCCAGTTTTAGAGCAGCGGAAAAGCTTGGAACGTTAAATTTTGTTTTAGTTAAGTCCACATTAGCATGCACGCGCATTATATTTTAGTCATATAGCTAAAGTATATGTGTAAATAGTTATCTATTCCGGGAAAACGATAAGTTTAACGTTGTAATAAAATCAAATCGAGTTTGTTTGTAAATACAGCGTTTGGTGTAATTAATTGTTTGTAGTAAATTCGTGACCTTTGTTCTCCTACGGATCTCCTCACTCCTGATACGATCTCGTAGGGAAATACCGAACAAATCGCATTGAGTGACCCTGATCCTGACCCTTAAAGTCGCAAGAAGTCACTGGATGCAGGCCACTTCCAACGTCTTTGTGGCGATTCGTGGGGGAGGCCTATGTTCAACAGTGGACTTTCTGTGGCTGAAGAGCGAGAGAGAAAAACTTGTTGTTAATTCCACTGAAGTCAATGTATATTTCACGAATTATTTCAAGAATTCCTAGTAAATATTATGCATGTATTTGAGGAGACGATCATGTCAATCAGAAATATTCGATAACGTCTGACTCCTTATCATAATAAAAATCGAATGTCGAAATAATTCCGTTGTCAGGATATACCACAGTCAACAAGACTCACTTAGAAAATCTTTGTTAGAAGAATTTATGATTTACTGTTTCCTCAGTACTATTATACTAATGCGCGCAGCTGATGCAGTTACATGTGATTGCATGTGACGCGTTTTATTTTAAAACGGCCTTTGTTACATATCACAATGCGATAACGTTTAATATTTCACTGTAGCAGTGTTTGGGTGTGTATCGGATCATTACATACTGTATACCAGTACCATAAAAATAACGATAGCAGTATGCATGCCACTTGTTTAATGTCAAGGCAATGCCTCTGTACGTGTATGAGTCATATAAAAAACTCGTGCACACAATCTAACTTGGTGTTTACATACCCTTTGAAATCCTCGACTATAATTAACAAAAGCTATTCGATTCTTAAGTACGCCATTCCAAATTCGAACATTTAAAACACGATGAAACTCCTAAAACAACAAAACTTTTCGAAATTAGGTTCTAGCAAAACGGTCCGTCGAAGAACTTTAGTATTACTTAGTCAAGTAATTTTCCGTTGTATCATTTTGTATTATGAGAAGGGGCTAACAAAGTTCTTTCTTTTCTTTTACTGTTATGACATCTCTGTTGTTAAATGGCGTTCTTACCTGTCTTCTAGCTTTGTTTGTGCGCTTCTGAGATTATTGTTTGCTAGTAATGGATCATTTCGTTGAGATTTGTTGATCTTTCTTAGTAGCTATAATTTGTAATTTACTTTGAGTAGAATTTGTTGTTTTACTGCATTTTGTTGTACATCTTTGTCCACTTTTGTCTAAAATTTTGTTTGTGGTTTTTCAGTACGTTATAGTGTCTGGATTTCAATTTACTAAGAGTTCGTTTTGTAGCGTACTCTGCAATGTTCAGTCCTTTCTCCGTGCCAAGGCCGGATGTTCTGTGACCGTTGTTCTCGTGTTGTTGGGCTTCATGAAACAACAAAGTCGTTTTAAGTATCACACACATGTACTTTTGTTTCTTTTGATTTCTTATGTTTGCTATCCTTTCATTTCACTTTGTAATAAAGTCGCGCTCTGCTACCATTTTTTAGAGTTTGTTTTGCTTTGAAATATCTTTAAGGTGTTACCAGAACAATTTTATATTAACTTGATTCGTCACATTACTTGACTAGAATTTGATTTTACCAGTGTACTATTTTTTATTTCAATTTTCTGTTACACAGTACCTACATTGAAATTAAACCAGTAATTATTCCACTAACGCCATTAGCATTTGAAACGCGATTGTTTGGAACAGATGTAACTGCGCGACCGCGGATGTTATCAGAGCGGAACCGGCCGTGGCCAACCTTGCGGGATGCGAACCCGTGCTCACTCGCTAGTCGGTACTATTATTGTGTCAGTGCACCGCGCGTGAACTTGCGCATACGACTCGTCAATGAACACCATTCAACACATGAAGTGTGTTACGAGTTTGTGTTAAGGATGCGCTATTTTAGACTTCCGATGCGTACTTGAGATGAATGATGAGAGGAGATTTTTTATTATGCCGTTCGGTTTTCAGTTTATGAATATTTATTTATTTATTAGCCTTACCAACTAAAATACATACAACAAAATACATAAATACATAAAATACATACATATGTGTATATGCTAGCATGACAGTAGCTAAACATGTACCAGTTAATGTAGTGTTATCGCGGTACAATACCGACTGGCCTGTCGACGCAATTACGCTAGCTTGCATAATTGATTCCTCAATTTTCTCTGAAACCACTGAAATGTGTCTGATTTCTTCAACGTTACAAAAAATTAATGCACTGTCAACAGCTTGAAGTAGATTTTCTACAGTTGCTAGAATACATTTTCATAGCGTGACATTTCAGTAACAGTGTTCATACACAAGTATGCATGAGGCAGGAAGTTCGTCTCGCCTGCTTTATGTTAAAGTTGCGGCGTGTTGAGGAGCGCATCAGCAGTTATCTGTTCAAATGTAAATAGAACCATTCGAGTGTTATGTTTTGGTATAAATAAGGCTTTGTTTATATTAGACTTTTTTAAACCTCCTACTACGCTTGGATCTGATCACTCGATGTAGAGATAAAGATGCTGGTCTGAAAGGTTTCGATTCTTACTTCTTGGTATTGTACTCTAATTAATCCATCACTAAAACAAGGAAATTATGAAATGAATATTAATAAATTTAAAAGCTAATTTATTATTAATTTAACAGCTATTTTTAATGAAATGCATTTGGATGACTGGTAATTGTTTTGCTATATTTCCATATATTTGTTAGTATCAAGTATATTTTTAATGTATACAATCTGTTTTATGCAGTTCTTGTTCACAATAGATTGATGTACGATTACGCATTTATATAGGTACTAAGAAATCTTCAAAAGAACGACAATGCCGTATTACAATAACATCGACTGTTAGTAATAGCTGTTTTATCTGATGATGTAACAAGTCACAATTCAAGATTTTATCCTATAAATAAATGCAATGCAAGTGACGTTACATCAGTACGTGATTTCTTATTTCACAACAATACTTCAATTGGCCTTCACGCTATTATAACATTTTTGTATCGTGATAAAAACCCGTCTATAGAAAATATCGATTATGATATCTGTCTGGTTGGTTATGACTTGATACAATATTACAATGTTTATTTTATTACGGTTTTGGTGTTCTCTTTTTTGTCTATGCCCCTCTATTTATCTTTGATTTCATATGTTGATCATTATTTTAAAAACTGCTATTGTTTATATCTTTCAGTCAGCTATTATTTTCAATGACTATTACATTTTCTTCATTGATTTTTGTTTTACTTTTTTTGCGTCCCTGTGCTCCAAACAATTGTACTATTCACCAATTTTTACATTCATTTGCATAGTTGAGAATCAGATCCAGAACCTTATTATTTTGTTTTTATGATAACATTGGATTAACATTTTATTATAAAACGTAAAAATTTATTTGTTTATTTATTTTTTTCTAACGTTTATGAAAATGACGTATTATCGCACGGCCGTATACATTATTGTGATTGTGACATAAATGACCCTGAATGTTATTTTGCCGTTTTGTGTTATTATTGTGGCAGGGGTTCTTTTACCAGTATTACAATTTTACGTTACTTTTTCACACGCATATGCTAATAAAAAAAAGTATTTTTAATGAATGAACTATGTCATTGTTTATATTAATTTTCTAGAAGGAATTTACTGTTCTACACATACTTATCGCCTTCGTCCACTCTCATAAAGTTTTTATTGTCTAACTTTAATTTTTTATCGTGATAAATCTCGATAATCCATAATTGGTTTGTAAACGATGCAGAATTCATTTTGTTAATAGTTCGCAAGATGATTCTTCCAGTGACTTCGCACCACTCAGCGTGAAAATTAATGTGAAATCGTTCTATTTGAATCACAATCGTCTGCGATAATTAGTTCGGCTTCAATAGATCGTAAAGTTAATTACATTGTAACTCATACTGGGTTATAACGATTCTTTTAAGGTAAAATTTAATTTGTTATTTATTTATCACTTTCTATTGTAGTTAATATTACAAATTGGATATGACTGCATATTGGTTGAAATAAAACTATTTATTTACGGATTTTATCACGGATTTGGGTTATACATCTACTAAACTCCGTGTCAGAAATTTGCATTAGTGGATTGTTTCCAGTATACATAAATTAATTGATTTGATGTTTAGTCACGATATTTTTCACATACGTGCTAACACACGACCTTGAGCTCACCGGTGTTACGGTTGCATGTCGTGCAATTTTATTCAACGTTTTAAATAGCTTCTGTGTAGGTATAATGTAGCTCATATAAGCGAACTATTAAGGGAATTGTGTTTTGTACATAGAATGCGCAACACTCAATAACGGTAATGGAGTGTGTTGTGTTTGGTATTATGCAGTAGGGGGAATGTTTATGTCGTATGTTTTGAATATTCATTAAGTCCAAAGTTATTTTAATACCAAATAAATTATTGATAAAATTACTCCTAAAAATATAGTGACCCGAGATGTTAATATGTAAATTTAGTTTTTCATGGCAAAATTAAAAAAAATCTAAAGATGAGTATTGAAAAAGTATTTCCATCTGGCTGTCACATTTAAATATCACTGAATACAATTCAATAACATTTTCATTGTCTATCGCTTACATATTACGTGACGTACATTTGATAACAATTGTACCTTAGAAAATGGATTTGTATTTTTTGTAATAGATTCCCGTTTTGAGGCATGTACCTATTTCAATATATGTCAGAAAAACAGTTCTCCATTGATTGGATTACTTATGAATGTTTATTTCATTTTAAAGGAGTTAGCTCGAATATACGCCGCAAACAAAAACGTCGCCAAGGCGTTGAGACTCATAGCCGTTTATATATCACAAACACCCAACCATTGTACACGTATATAAAATTGTTATAAATGTACCTTTCTAAACATATTACACCGTGAAATACAGTATTTCGCGTGACACGAGACGGGTACTAGCTGCATTGACGTCACGCTCGTGTGCTGCTCGCGAGCACGTTCCGTTTTATAACATTCATACGCGGCGAGTCTTCGTGTCGCTCCTCTCATTGTCTCACATAAACACAATATTAAGGAACTGGGATTAAACTCGCGCAGATGTCAACATATTTTTTTCGTTTTTCTTGTAATGAAAAATTTTTGCTAAGGTTTTTTTTGCGATGTTTCGCATCTCTAAATATTCTGGGGATGTTTTTTTGTTCCGTTTTGCGTAAAGCACAGTTTTTTTATGTTTGGACTATGATTTTATTAGAAACTACCAAAATTAATTGTAGGAATTATTTGTGGTAGGTTTCTCATATGTGAGAGGCCGCCTGGGCAAAAGCAATGCTTTGTAATTCATGGTGTTATTTGGTTTTGCTGCTGTCCATGAGCGGTCGCATCGCTAACCATGAGGCGAATAGCATGCTTGTGTCGCCACTCATAAATAAAAAAAAAAGGATATACAAAATCGATCTTTGATTCTTAATTACTCAACACACTCAAAAACCAATAAAAATATACATTTCTTTCTTTCTTATTACATATTTTTAACACAAGTCACAACAACAACACACGTGTTAACGTGCGTCAGCCGCGGCGTACAATAAAACCTCCGTTTACCTCACAAATCAATGGAATATTGACTTAAATATAACGTATGATGTTGGAAGTAATAAAACTGAACGCGCCAGTTACATTTTACCTCGCGATTACTCAACACAGTGGGGCGAACAGAATGAGCGAAAACGTCCCGAACACAGAACCAATACAAAGAAACGGCTGTTAACTCAGTGGCGTTTTGTATGCTACAAGCAACTGCTTGACTAGTTGTTTTATATAACGTCTAGATGGTGCATAGCGCTGGGATTGATGAGACGGTATAACTGCGTTCGGAAACATTGGGAACTCTAGGATATTAGTAGGTTCACTTAGTTACAGTAGGAAAAATAAATCCATCAATGTATGTCGGTGCTGGAAACAGGAGCTACAGATTGATACAAAGATGTTAAGATTTTTTTTCACCATATTTTTACCTCGCCTCGGAGGTTCCATTCACCCAGTTGATCCGCGACATATCCTCGGACTATGAGGAAAATACCGTTTTCAATGGCAATTTTTTAACATTCGATCCTGAGCTATTATGTGATTTTGTACCATGTTTCAAATTCAATTTAATTTCACAGAAGTTAAATATTTTACACACAGACTACAAAAAAAAACAAACTGTTTACAATTTAGTCAATTTGGAAATTAAGCTGTTTTCCGCAAAGTTCCGCGACACACTAGACAGTAGTGATTGACGCTCTCTATACACGCTTCGCAGATTCCATTCACCCAGTTGATCCGCGACGTATCCTCGCACTACGAGGAAAATTACCTTTTCAATGGCATTTTTTATTAAATCCTTTTTGCGCAACCTTTTTTTAATCTTCGGGCTTTAATTGGCTTTACGCTGTCGTGTTCTCTTAGGCATAAAGAGTAATTGTTCCTTGGTTTTCGTTCTTTGATGTCAGTTATTTTCTTTAGAAAATTGTAAAATGTGTTATTGAATAAAAGGCGATAAAGGTTGTTAACTGTGATATTCTGGGGTTGATATTTTTGATTTGTTACACCTATGAAAAACGCTTTGTTTGGGAAAGTCCACATTTGTGGACACTTAGTGTATTTATGCTCAATGGCATTCAGTGCAAATAAAACGTAATGTTATTAATTTTAGTGTAATTTAATCATAAATGTACTCCTACTTGCTGTTTGTATTTAAACTTCACCCTCTAACTCTATGAACTCTTTGTTTTCAACATCAATACAAAGACGTCAAACATTATACCGTCGAGTTTTAAACTAGTGTTTAACTTTCCAAAGGCTGTGTTTATGGAACTACTAAACGACCGGGAACTTAACAGTAAACACTCCCAATAATAAGGTTTCATCCATCATCTCTGTTGCTTTCAAATGAAGAAATTATTCACTGTGTTTGTTTGTTTGTTTCTTGCTTCGTTTATAGTTTTGTTGTTTCTCGCCATATTAACAAATGGTTTTCAATTAATTTATTTACGAAAATAACTGCTTGTTTGTTTATAAAATTAAAGTTCCTTTGCTCGTAGTATATGGGAAGTTTCCATATTAAGATGTATAATGATTATAGAGTAATTTGATTTTGCTTGTTGCTGGTGAAAACAAGATTCATCTATCCAAATTTGTTGTTGGTTGTTGTTGTTGTTGTTGGTGGCACTAGTGGCATCTATAACTATCCATTCGGGGATACCAGTGGGAGCTTAAAAAATCTTAAAATTATGACTAAAATAGGAATTTTATTTTTCACATTAATCCATAAGCAATATTTTGCTTCCCTGTAGTCTATAAAATTATTATAAACTATAAAAAACAAACAAACAGGGCAAGCCAAATGAAACTGTTTAAAAATATGAATACACGACAAAAAAAAAATCGTTTTAGTAAGGTCGCAGAGCCAGTCTCAATGGGAGGGCTCGAGTCCCCGCTGTGCAAACTTATTGCAATGAATACTGTAAACGTCTTTGTTTAATTAATGCGCAATCGTGTACGGTTTATGTAATGCTTGAAGTAAGTGCAGTTTTAAATAAAGATTTTAAGAAGAATGAAATAGTTCTGTAAGAGTTTCTGTTAAACGTTGTGGATTTACGTAGAAGAAGATTGAAGGGATATAGTTCTGGGGTTTTAAAACTTTAAATGTTACATCCGTGCTCCAAATTGGTTAATGAACAAGGATCTTTGAGTCCATTGTGTTGCAGTTATGGTATTTCAGTAACATTACAGTTTAAATTAATAATATAGTTAGTGCTATGACCTTGAGAATTTATCTCAATATTAAAATAGCCTTTCAAAAGTTTTAACCGCGATTTTAGATTTCTAACTTCGAAATACCCTTTGTATGAGTCATTCAGTTTTCCTATTTGCGTGTCCAACGACGATAAGCTCCCCTATCAATAAAAGTTTGACTAAAATATAAAGGACTGAGTGGCTTTTTGGTTCACCTACCCCTTGTGAGGTACTTACTCTATAGCCTCTGAAGAAATACTTTCACTGTGAATGTGATGTTTATAGCGCAAGCCGGCCTTTGTACAATTTGTATAAGAAGATTAGATTTATTATAATGTCTGTAAGTCATTGGTATTTAAATATGAATTTAAATCATGTTTATGTTTCGATAATGAATCTGAGATATAAACATTACCGCCTTATTCATAGACAGATTTAAAACCTATTTAAGTTATCGAATGTTTTGTCTTCTTCGCTCAAACTGAATTTTAAAGTCGTTCGAAAAGGACAAAGTATTCGATAACTAAAATAGGTATTAAATCTGTCTATGAATAAGGCCGTCATACTCTTGTGTATTCATATTTCAACCTCGAATAGTAGATATATTCAATTATTATGAATGGCGCAAATAAGCCCTAGAATTTATTTTTAAAATGTATTGCGTCACAAGGTAATGTTAACGTCACATGTCGCTCAATTGTGACCGCGGCTGCGCACTTCAGTGTATCAGAAAAACTTCAATAAATATGTTTATTGCTTTTATTTCTGTAGTGTATTCGCTCCGATGGTCCGAATAACATTGCTCAATCCATCGCAGAGAATTCCTATTTCTCAAAAATTTTACGTGATATTCTTAAACGTTTTGTAGTAGGGTAGACTGGGTACAGTTGTGACAATTTTAACTTGTTCGCCGATAATTTTGTTAATTTATCAGTTAGCTGGAAAAAAGTACCATAAATCATAATTTGTTTATTTGTCTACGTAAAATTACTAATATATTGTCTGTAAGTACGCTGTATTGGCCATAGGGTCCAATCAGAAAAAAAAAAGGAAAGTACACAACCGACCACACCCCAAGGACGGTTGTGACAGTCGTTGGGGTCGGCAATAACAGGCATAAAAATACACCAAAATGGTTTAAAATGACTTTATTGCTAGAAATAACATAATTGTATCGTCTTCTAAACAAAGTTATTATAGCAAGTAAACTAAAATTTGAGATCACTGCCGTTCTGCAGCTTTCGGAAATGGTCGAACAATTCCTGGCGAGAAAAATATTAGGGTGCTGAGGTTGTAGCATCCTGTTCCTGATTCGAGCCATGGCTCGATTGGTATTTCGCAAGCGTTTTTTGGGCATCTAAAAGCAAAAAAAGCGAATAATTATGTCACAACCGTACCCACAAAATTTGTCACAATCGTACCCAACGTGCAAAATCGAAAACAAAAAAATCGCCATAAATCTGCCAAACAATCTACGTAAAAAGTAATCACTCGTAGTTAACTACTAACTTTCAACGTATAACAAGAAAAAATACGAGATATTCTATCTTTATCCAAAACCCAGTAATTATTAAAATAAATCAAACAAAAAAACTTACTTTTGACTGTTGAAAGGCTCCTGATTATCTTAACGTCGCGCGGTGACTGACGCAATACTAGGGAACATGTTCAGAGTGGTACGCCGCGTCTCTCTCCCCTTGAACTCTTCCCCGAATTCAGTATAGTTTCGCTGTTATGACGACTGTCACTACCGTACCCTGGCACAACCGTACCCAGTCTACCCTATATTTCGTCTCGTGTGATCTTTTGATTGATCTGTCTTCCATAAACGGCCATTTAATGTTTATTATAATATTTTGCAATGGGTGATCATGTCCTCCTACAGGTATAATATATTTAAAACTACAAATTGACGTTACCCGTTTAAAAATGTCTTCATACAGCAAAATTCAATATTTCATTTAAAATAAAGTTCCAACATAATTTTATATTAAATTATAACTGTAAAGGTTTGTTGAATCAAAGTAGGAAAGCCAATGAATGGGTCGGTAAACTTCTGGCGTTTAATCTAAAAGTCTATCCGTCCACAAATTTGCATTTGGTTTGCGCAGTCCAATACGCTTTAAACTCTACAATGCGTCATAGTATAGTTTTCCTAGAACAGTGTGAATAATTCATGAAAGCAACTATTTCGAATAATAGTTGAATGTGATGGAAAACACTACTGTTATGATATGATAAAGTTACTGATTAGGTCGGTAGATGAAGTTTATTACTGAAATTATGTATTTCGACTCGTATGTGAATTATTAGGGATACGTTTCAAGGTTGCTGATTTTGTTTTTCTTTTTGGTTGTATAATGTAGTTAATTGGAAAAACATGGCTTTATCACTGTCATGAGAAAAAATCTAGCGAATGTTTTTAATATACACTCCTCATAATTAATAAAATACTTTATTAATATTTAAAATTATTTATTAAGCCTTCAAAAACTTCATGACACGCGGACCATGAAACCTTATTGAATCAACTTTTATACCGAATTATAATTAAAAGTTCAGAAGCTTTGAAGGAGCATACGATCAAACGTATACTGTCGAAACCATTACTCTTTCCTCTTTGCCATAGTTTCATAAAAACCTAACAAAGTACGCAGTGAATGATCTTACAACAGCGGCCGCCATGCAGTCTCGACTCGGCAGGGAAACTAAACCAAATTAATTCTCAGTGTATTTGCTTAATCAACACGACTGCCGTGTATGCGTTTAGTACACTTGGGTCAACACGTGAAGTTGAATTGGAAAGTACCTGTTTGTTTGTTTGTTTTGTTGTTTTAATGTTTGTAGTTGCATAACGCTGGTTAATATTTGTATTTCATTGTCGGGGTTCGGTAATAATTATCTCGTTCGCTTGTGTATGATGTAATCGTAAAATCATTGACTAATAAATACATTGATGATTCTTCCAGTTCTCTAAACGACAACTAGAGTCTTGAACCTTTAAAGTTAAGATCAACGCATGTATTGCAGATGTACCACAGGATTTGATTAGAGCTATGCTCAAACATCCTCAAACGATTCTTGGATGGTATTGCATACATCTCGGATCCTAATGGTCGCCACACACGTTCAAGTGTGTTTGCGCAAAGGCTAGTTTGCACCATTCTTGAATCGAAAATTCCAACGAAGTTTGCGAAGTTATTTGCCCACACACGTTCCAGTATACTGCAACTCAGACTTCCACAGTTATATCGTTACGTGGCGGCCATAAGGTTGTTATTGGATAATAAGCAATAAAGTATCATGAAATGTCGACCTTGACCTTACGGTTCTTAACATGACGCTACCTTCCGTAAAAACCGTTGATGTTTTCTTCACAAATTAAAACGTTCAAGACAAAAGCCACAGTTTCATACAGTCGGCATATGAAACAGTTGTATCAGCTGTCTAGTATTTATCCTTCATATGATAACAGCTGCGCAAACGCTCGACACGTAGAAAGTGAAACTCATGACGGAATCCGGACTGTTGCGTTAACCCACTCACCTAAATTTAGATTATGAATAAAACAGGGAGTGTGCGGTCGGCAGGCCCTTTCACTGATCTCATTGTTGTGGTTGGACGAGATTATAGTTTCTTTATCGTAAGGAGATTTGACTTCTACGAATGTCGTTGGTCTGCTGATATTGTTGGTTCGATTGGTGGTTAATGGAGGCTGTTTTTTTAAATAATGCAATTTGTTTATGTCATTATCACGAATCTAAATTTCGAACAGAAATCTATTATGCTATTTGTAAAAACATTGTTACGCCAAATTCGTAGTCAATACAATATGACTTGGGTTTATGAAATGAAGGCATAAAGTAAGTACTCAACTACCAAATAAGATAAAAAAAAGAATACAATTCCATTGTATGTTTTGAGACATATTTACAGACTACAACTCGTTTTGTATTTGGAGTATTTTAATTGGTTGAAATAACATTAGTAATATCACTCATATTACGCTCCGACCTTAAAAGTTTATGAATGGGTTATCGCAATAGATGTATGAATATAATTTGCCGAGCTATTATAATAAATTGCCTTTCAGATAGCTTTGTTACTTTGAGTGTGAAGATGTCGAAATTGACAAATGGCATGCCATAATGGCTTGCCCTTTGTAATGGGTGTCGTGTTTGAGTCGGATTTTGATGTGTATACGGATTGTGTGAAATAATCTCAATATTAGTTCCAAAACGAGAAGTTATACCGTAGTAAAATCAAAATTTTAAGAAGTAGAGCCACTTTGTAGTTACACTTGTCTGTAGGTATAGGGCAGATAGACTGACTTGGTAGTATTATCTCAAACGCAACTTACGGCTCGATGACTGAAATCGCCAGGGTCTTGATACATTATTCCCTCTCTCCTCTCATTTTGAGAGGCATGCAACTTAGCTATCCTACCTTGTCTTAGGTATCCAACTAAGATTCAAGTTTTATAGAAGTTCGTGGGTGACCGTGATCACCTATCGTCAAATGAACCAGACCAATTTTCGAGCAAATAAAAAGCACAAAAACAAAAATTAAATCCAACGGCTACTCTATCACACTATTAAATAACAAAACACGGTAGCAGTAAATCGGATACGTTCACCGTTGGTACAGCAGTTCATATCTGTATTTACGATGGCAATTAGTGCCGGACCACCGCGCGTAATCATCCGGCTCCCGACCTACAGTCGACGACGTCGATCCGCTACTCATGCCTGCACCTATACTGTATGCTTCTTTTATTTTATTACACACTAGTTTTTTTCTTTTTTATTAGGGGCTTTTTGTTACAAATAATTATACTTTTCTTTGTTTCTTTTTCTAACTTAATTAGTCAAAGGTCGTCAGACCCATCGTACCCTAAACAATATCAAATCAATGTTCGTTGTTTGCAATTCTTGTACGACATTTATGAAAATATAAGATTAAACACTTGTGTATGTTTATTTTCAGGAATAATTGAAAATGGAATTTGGGGAATTATATTATAAATGATAACATCGTATGAACGCGTGTTCGGGATTACGTGGAAACGCTTTTACTTGAAATTACCGTGTTGGTATTTAAATATGAATGTGTAATTGCTTTTTATTTACTCATGGAAAGCTGGTCCATTTTCGTTTTAATTAAAATATTAAAATTTTCGTTTCTAAGAATTTTTTTTTTTTAACGATGGTATTTTCTGTAGGTGTTCATAAAAGCTATTCGACAATTGATAGACGTTTTGTAAAAAGAAATATTAACATGAACACGTCTCGTGTGGTGGGACGTCCGATCCGGAAAGTTCATGTCGCACGCTCGACTATTCCGTTTCCAGTTGTCTGTATTGTGTACATTTAGAGCGACGCAAGCTTCCTTTGAACGACGTTTTATTTGCTATCCATCGGGGCGTATGAGAAAAATTGCGTTCAATCTTGTTAGATAATTGGTATCGTAACTTTGAAAATGGGCTTTGATCAGTCGAGTTTATTGTTCACTTTATAGTAAGTTCCTTTGGGGTAGTAAAGGCACTTGTGTACTTTCGATGACTATTGAGCTTTTGTCGTATTAGAAACATTGTTGAATTATGTTGGATTCTTAGCTAATTACCATTTGACTCTATAAAATCTATTGTGTATTTGTATGCATAGTCATTGAAGATTAATAACCTTGTGAGTGTAAACTCACCATATGAAATGCAGCAGTAGTTCAACAATTAACTCCTTAATTTTTAATATTACCTACCGAGCGACGGGGATATTTGGCTGCAAACGCCACATTCATAACAATTTTGCACGCATTAACACACTCAAGCTCCTCGCGACTTCATCCAATATGTTTCGCAATCAATTTGGGACCAAATAATTGGCAAGTCCACAGGGGTTGACAAACACAGGTTTGGTACGCGATATAATTAGAGGAAACAGTATCGAGGGGATCACGCAGCTGGCTGTACACGTGGGGTACTGTGGGGTTGGGTTGACACGTAAGTGGGACTACTTCCCCCTTCACTTTCCCCGTCGTCACCGTGAACCGGCTTTCTGTTTGTAAATAACTCGACATCCACGTGATGCTGCACAATGACGCGTTTATTTTGACGTTGATGTGGATAGGTACAGGGGGAAAACGTGATGCCAGTTTTCAGTTCGAGTTGTGTTGGATTTGTATGGTTGTATTGGTTTTGTAACGTAGTCGTGTGCTTTTAATGTTTGATTATTTCCCAATGAATTGTACACTGCACAATTTTGATATTTGTTTATGCATCTAAAAGTATAAGCGGCCGCTACCACATTCAATTATCTTACGTGTAATACATACAGAGATAAAGATCATGTTGATCCAACAACAAAAAACAACTTCCCCATAACAAGCATAATCCGTCGCTCCTAAATTAGCGAGCTAGATCACCAGAGGATCAAGTAAGCGATTTACGCGGTTCGCCCACTCGGCGCCCGCTACGCTCAGTATATCGATATCAGGGCTGGTGCCGATCATTTTTAAAGAAATAAAGATGATGGCGATAGTAAAGTCGATGTTAAATCCGATATCGGAGAGTTATGATTTATTAATATTTGTGACATCAGCGGTGACCTTTGTGAATCACTAACAACATGAGCAATCAATATAAGTTTGTGAGTTATCTTTGTTCATAATATGAGAAAAAATTATAAACATCTTATCGATATAAGGTCTAAGCTCGTAGTCATCATGCGCATATCTGGTCAACTAGCACTCGTAAAAGAATTATTAGATATCGCCGAGGCGCTAATTCCATAAAATAAACTAAATCAGAGCTTTGTGAGTAACCCATAATTAACGGCTTTAACACATACTCGTATATTCAAGTTTTAATTTAGTTACATTGGTGAATATTATATTATTTATAGCAGCAGACCTGGCCGTACTTTGGGAGAGGCACATGTCCAGCAGTGGACTGCAACGGGGTGATGATGATGAATCTCTGAATTCTGATGCAAGTAATACTGATGTATTTCACTAAGCTAATGTCCGCAGCCCTGCTCTAAACCGGCTCGTCGTGGTTTAGCGACGCGAATCCTATCGGTGGATAAAGCTCTCGTTAAATTCGCGACGCATGACCGAGTGCGATTGATGTCGTTTTGTTATTTAAATGATGTCTCTATCTTTTTGCGTATTGTTTGTGTAACAAGTAGAGATCGCGTTTTTTGTTGGAATTGGTTTACTGGCTGGTGGGGTGTGTTTGTTTATGTTTTACTGTGTTTACATTGTTGGTTGGCACTAGCTTATAACAATATTTTGCTGCAACTCGATCCTCAGCTTCTATTATCTGGATAAATTTAAATTATTTTTATATAAGCTTATTATATGCGCCCAAGCTGTGAAGGTTCTCCTTAAGACTGTTCCATTCTCCTCGTTTCCAGGCAAGACATTTCTGTCGTAATTTTTTAGAGAAACATATACGAGTAGCGTAATATTGTAAGTTTTGTGCTTTTCCTATGAAATGTACAATTACTTACAAGTATATTCACTTATCAAAGATATCCCTTGGTTAATTATAATCCTTACTCTAAGTACAACTTTCACATGATAAAATCTATAACGTTAGTTCGCGTATTTAAATCGATGTTTTGAACATCGCTACATTTCTCCAAGAAGTTACATAAAGTTGCAAATGTATGCTTGCCTCTTACGTTGGAGACGTAATAAGAAAATACTTTATTCACCGTTTGCAAGACAATCCCGACTTTGTGTTGACCTTCTGAGTTCGACGAACTCGGGATATCTTGTTCACTACAACCCCTCGGGTATAGCACGTGTGTTTTATGCGCGTGCTGTGTTCAACCCTTTTACTGCTATCTAACGGGTGGAAAATTAAATTATCAGTAATTTTATTACCTTATAAATAATACGCATTACAATACAAAGACATGTTATTTGATACAAAAGGATGAAAGACAGTATCTAAAGTTTCTGTTGTAATAGTAAAATTGTATTTCGTCGTCCTGACCGGGATATGTTTTATTAATAGAGGACTATAACAAAGACCGCATATTCATTTAAATAACACTATATTTTCAAAAATATCTGCGAACATAAATTACAGTTTTAATACATTCAAAATTACCAGTTGAAACACCTAGTAAGTATGGGTGTATCGTCAGTGGTATAAAGGAAACGAGCCCGCCCACGCTCTGCGGCTGAGTCAACGGTCCCTTTCTCGGATCGTGCTGACACTTTCGTTGCAACACCCAGCTTTACTATTTACGGTATTCGTTCGCGTTGCCCGCCGACAATTACTAGCTTGCACAGAGTTTTATTGCACGGCTCATGGATAGGAGTAATGGTATTGTGTTGTGAGATTGGAGATTAACATGCTTTAACTTAAGCTATGTATACTTTACTGCCTCGGTGGCGTAGTTGTATTACGGTACGGTTACAAAGCTGAGGTCTCGGGTTCGAGTCCCGGGTCGGGCAAAGTGATATTGGATTTTTCTATTCATTATCAGCCCGGAGTCAGGAATTTGTGCCCGATATGGCGATAGGCTCGCCCCCTATCACATCGTGGGACGGAACATACAAGGCGAAATGTGGGTGTCCTGGTGGCGCCTCTGCCTACCCCTTCGGGGATAAAAGGCGTGAGTTTATGTATGTATGTATGTATGTATGTATGTATGTATTGTATGTATATATACTTTAAAGAGTCACATATTTGATGGATTGTGCGATATTTCATAAAATAGAGGTACATTTAGATATAGTCGCCATAGAATTTTCCGATGCATCGTATTTCTATGGCATGTGATCATAATGGATTATCTTATAAGAATAAAGTGGTTTGATATCTAATTTAGTGGTTAAAATAAATGATGCGATTTCATAATAACACACACAAAGTAATAAAATTTCGAAACGGATTAACCCTTTGACACAAGCGGAATATAGTTATACGAGAGAGGACGAGTAAGGTAAAACCCTAATTTCGTTGGCGACAGTTATGTGCCTGATTTGTTGTGTTTTTATTATTCAACGCGTTTGAATATGATCATTGTTTTATAAGAAGCCGGATCATCTGTATCCACATATGTGCTATTCTCTTTTATTCCATTCGCCGTATTGAATGAATAATTTGAACGAATTTGAATCGCTAGTAGACGTTGTAACATAAAAGGAACGATGTAGTTTACTTTCAGCGTTAAGGTAATTGTACAATCCAGACATTGGTAAGGTATTGTTGACTGTATTTTGCGTGGTAAGTGCGTCAGTATACGATTTGTTTTCGTTGTCGTTGACCTCGTGAGTAAACAACGCGCACGCGGAGTACTATGGAGTGACGCGTGTGGCGGTGAGCACGCTACGTGCCACAACAAAGACGGTCAAGTTATTGTTCTCGCGGGAGCTTTCCCGCTGACAGCTGCGGGTTACACTCCTTCGCATCGCGCCGATATCTTGCCGACCTTCCGCGTAACAACTGGCCCATTGTTTCACGCACAATAAGCTTGCGCCAGATAAACGAGAACAATCAAGCTCAGTGTCGACCATAGCGGGCAGATTCCACGATTTAGTTGTACGAGCATCTAATTCTTTCAAGGTCGAGGTCGTGGACCAAATCGTCGATTTGCGCACGATTGAATCGGGATTTCTCTATTTAGCGAGCGAGGCGTGAGAATAACGATCGTAATTTCAATTTAGCAGCAACAAGCTAGCGAGCGGTTATTGTAGCGCCCGTCTGAATAACATTGTACGAGTTAGCATCTAAATCGCGGACCTTTCGGAATAGGGCGCATTTGGAGGCGGTATCACGTACAGTTTCCAAATGAAATTTCCAAGTGCTAAGGGTGTACGGCTGAGTGCGCGCAGTCTCGGCGGCGTTCAGTTGGATCGTGAATGGCTAGTTCTATTTGCTTGCACATTTTCCACGATTCATTCCCGCAAAGACTTCTTAACCGGACGGAACGGTATGAATTGGAATTAGGAACGGTTTCCCTTTCTTTGTGGTTCGTTTTTCTTGCGCTCTTTTCTACACTCTTTCGCTTTAAAAGATTCGAATGAAGTTATTGCCAATCCGTATAGTAGAGTTAGTTATTTATTTAATAAAATTTTCTTTTAGAAATATGGTTTCTTTTGCAATATTGTCTTGCATATTTACATGGAGTTTGTTCTTCTCGATGTTGCAGATTAATTAATTATTATCGGCATTTTGTCTCACGTCAACCATTCAGAAATATAATCTAATGCAGAACAATTCTTTTTTTTTAAATGATGAAACAAAGTGATTCCTGTCAGCCTATTTCTTTGTTTCTTGTATTGTATTATTGTGTTACTAGTATATTCTTGCATAGTATGAAGCCACATTTAGTATTACTTGGTATTCTACCTTAATATAAATAACTTTTATGAATTATGTCCGAAGGTGTTAATAAATATTCAACTGAATAATAAAGGCAATGGACATGAATCATAACGCAATCCCTTTAATTATTCGGTAAACTATGAGGATGTTGGGGCCGATACAGCCGGGCCGGCTCGCAGGCTTATTTTTAGAGCGGCCGCAGATGGCGAAGGTCGTTCCTGTACAGAATTCTACTTATTTATTTAACGCGGGCCACACAACACGCCTGTTTCGCTCCCCCAATGAGAATAAACAACTAGGGTTGGCTTGTGATGACATTTTTAGACGTGTTTTTCCCGTCTACGTCGGAATTACTCCTCATTTTGTTACCTTATTTTTGGATGCAGCGCCAGGGTTATGTCCTTGGGTGTGACGGCGCTGTGATCATTTATACCCATATTTTGTGACTTAGAGATGTTTGTCCCGAATATTTGGAATTGCTCCTTATACGAGTTACCTACCGAAAAGTATATTTTCGAATGTAGTGTCAGGGTTATGTCCTTGGATGTACAAGTATAACCGCGCTCATTCATACCTCGAGTTTGTAAGTTAGATAGAATCTAGTAAAGGGTTAAGCGATGAAGTTAACTTTATCGTTTGCTCGACCGTGGATACGTGATATCGGGTTTAACGAGCCCGAGGAAGCTTCAGATTGAGTTACACGCGCATACATATATGCATGTGGAGCGTGAAGATGCTATTATGCAAATAGAATTGTTGTTCATTGATAACTATTGCTGACTTCTACTATAATATCCATAGTGTTACGACGAATAGCATAAATTTCAAAAGTTGGCAGTAACTCCTATCGTCAGCGCTTAATACTCTTACTCTTATGTACTGAATGTAAGATAAGACAACATTGATAGTTTATTAATAAAAACAGTCTTTCCATGTGGGAATATCGAAAGATATATTATCAGTATTACGAAATACTGATAAAACGAGACGATTCGTCTCAATCACGATAAAGATGCAAACAAAAATTTAAAACAAGTGTATATTTTGCACAATCCAGCTTACGTTGTTATAATAATAAAATGAGACGAGTGCCTCCCAGGATTCCGCCGTTCGCAATGAATATTATATAGTTGTTGTGTTCTGAACGTGAGATAGGAGTTACGACCTAGTTCCCCGCGCCGTGAGCAATTTTATATTCACGATAAGCCCGGAGCATTTGAGGTGCCACGGTTACCTGGGACGCTAATGCATTTTGGCCGGGCGAAAAGGAGATTAAACTGGCTTGCTAAACATTACGCAGTGTCTGCCCAGGGTGAAAAGGGGAGAGGTTGGCAATTCAATTCGAATTTGTTTTGAGTTTTATTAGATCCGACGTGCACTGTCTGCGCGTTAGCTCGAAATTCACGCATCAATACGTGGGATGTTTCGAATTGTTGGAAGCTGTTAGAAATTGTACGTACATATGTCTTTTTGATTTTGGTTTTGTAAAATGTTGGTTTTATGCGTCGAGACGTCAGTTTGTAGAGCTTTTCGCTAGATCTTTTTATAGTAAGTCACTCCTCTCGATAAAGTTGATGAAATCCTCAATCCTTGTTATGAATGCGTAATACGTAGGTACTTTAGCTTATATTTTTATTAATCTTTTGTTATACATGATACCTATTACCCGTTGGAAATGGATGCAGCCCGTTTGGGTGAGGCCTATGTTCAGCCGTGGACTTCCTGTGGCTGAAGAGAGAGAGAGAGAGAGGGAGAGAGAGAGAAAGCATAAAGTTTCTGTTTAAACAAACATTTTTCCAACTGAAATAGGACGAATGCACTCACCAACGTTTATCAAATGAGGCAAACAATACACAGGAGCTAGTTAATAGTATCCCCTCTGTTATAACGTTTCGGGGCGGAGGCTCGCGTGTTTGACTTTCATTATGTGTTGTCCGCGCCCGACAAATGTACTGTACTTATATACTATTCTTCCAACTCCCATATTCATTGTATACACTGTCTATTTGCTATCCATTACGCCCTATATCGGGTTATTAAGGCTTTATTCGGTAATTATTGTTGCGTTACTTTGATACGTTGCGTGTGATACAAAAAACTTATCTAATGATGTTTTTGTATTAGCTGAAAAGTACCTCTTATCGGTTATCGCTAGTTAGTAGTAAGCATAGTTCTTGTTAATAGCTGGAATGTACCATGTATTGATGCGTTACATGAACTGTAAAGCCATTTTAATCCGCTTTGTGCATAACAGGGATTAGGTACTCATTATGGCATCGCCTAAGTCATGTTTGTATAGCAATTTACGTCCTCCCAGGAATATTTTATATTAGTAATATCATTGTCTTGCAAAACTTATGTAGGTGTACAGTACTACTTTAGCTGAGCAGGCCCATTCATATTATAGTCAAGGATCATTCATCTCAGCGGGCCGGCATGATTGTGTCGAATGGTATGAGACTACCGTCTGATACCATTCGATACTCTATCTGGACGGCATTAGCACTTACCATCAGGTGCAATGCAGTCAATATGCCGTGCCAGATTAACAAAAAAGGATACTTCTTTAACTAATAAATATGATAACCAAAGATGTCTTTGTCTAGTAAGCTTCGTCTTTGAGGACCAAAGATACTGTCAACTAGTTGTATTATAAAGGCGCATTAAATGGCGTACTTTAACAAAAAGTCGGTAGTTATCAAATTGAGTCATTTATCCGACCTTTGAGCTACGTAATCAACTTCACCTTATTTGCCTTATCTGACCCTGGGTTGCATATACGGTTAGTTTTAAAATGTTATGTCATGTATCTACAACATGGACTCGCGTATATATAGAACCTGCCCCGTCACTGATATTTCACACATACCTTGCATGTCCACAACCCCACCCTAACGCATACGCTTATCGCGTGACTCGACAGTATTTCAGTAACTATAAAATGATATAATCCACAAAAATGCTTAGCCTCCGAATACCAATATTAATAAAATTGCACTCTCCCCTTCCTTCCCCCTTCCGTGACGCGTCGACGCTCCCTACTAGCCCCCTCCGTCAAGGGAGGTTATGAAATTATACCTCTATTTCCACTAGTAATTTGCGTGGCTGAAAACGTTTTAACAGCAAGGAGTACTGCGATGCGTGGTGCACAGGTGAATAGGGGGCTGCGAGTTAATAACCGCTGTTGTGGATAAAAGATGAATATTTATACCTGCCTGTTGGCTGGGCTTGTGTTGGTTTGAGTGGAGATTTGACAGTTCATTGGCTACGTGCTGGCGTATAAGGGTTGGAAATTTTGGGGTTTGAATTGTGATAACACGTTGAGAGAGGATTTCAACGGTTGATAATAATGTCGGGGAACTATGTAAATTGAGTTGGAATGTGAGAGTTGTATGAAATTAGAAAACTGTTTGATAAATCAAGTATATGGTTGTTATAACTTTTCTTTATAATGTTGCAATACAACCCTAAATATGTCATCGGATTTTAGTTTCGGCTTTCAGTGAGCATTGTGAATTTATATTTTGCAATTATTTATTTATTCAACAGCTATTTACTGCAAAACCAGACTTTAAAAATAAAAAAATATGTATTGTTGTTTAAATTATTTATTGAAATGAGTTTCTGAACTCAATTTCCCAGTTGCATACTTGATCTCAAGGAACCCACGCGGAACCATTTCAGGAATAAGTTTTGTCACTCGCATGTTTCAAGGACGTGGGGTGGAACTTGCTAGAAAATTAAGTGAGCTTGAGAAAGTGCCTTACTTGTTGTCATAAACACTGAGATGAAGATGCGATGGGTAAACTAGCGGTCGTGCGGAAATAGAGGCAAAAATAAGATGAAAATATGAAGAGGAAATTAATTTGAAAACTAAAATGATTTTCTAGATGCGTGTGCGACTCGTGTAGTAATTTTTATTGACAAGTCCAAAGCACTCATGTTGTGGATATGTTATTTATTTTTACTTTATAAATTCTTTGTTGTATTTTTCGTCAAATACATAACACGTAAAGTTGCGATTTTATAGCTCACAAGTCACAAGTAACGCTGACAATAACATGTACTTCACCAATAATTGAAATCGTTAATAGAACAAAGGAATATATATCCATTATATAAGGCATCATATCTAGATTCTAAACCCAACTTATCCCTGTCAATCATTACACAGTACAACGAACAAGCCCTAGTAATACATAACAGCGAAACGCGAACCCAATCGATTCGCAATAGGATTACATTTGGAATTAGTTTAGGGCGGCAGTCCTGAGCTTTGGGCACGTAGGAGGCACGTTCCGCGTCCCAAAGGACACGCGGAAAGCACCAACGTATTATAGACTTTATTACGGTTTCAATGTATAGGTCAAAGGGCGTTGCGTGAATGTACAGCGATGGAATAAGTTATGTAGACAGTATGATGGATTAATTCGCGTTTGGAACTTTTCGTAAGGTATGGCGCTATTTAAACTCCAAATATTTACTTATGATCATAACCCAATGGTGTTTTTAAGCATGGACGAAATGTATATATTTCATCTTAATGCAACATATCACAAGGTGGAATTAAATAATCGATGCGTTGATGTTCATGTTTGATTATTGATGTCTTATAACAAGTTTTTGTAAGCTCTCTTCTAGGTACCTAATAGTCAAGGTCGACTACGTTTTAAACATTTTAGTTACATAGGTGTTTAGGTAACATTGGAATGTAAACGGTAAAGACAAACAGTAAATTTATAATATTCAAATACATATTTTCTTGGAATCCCGTGTTCGATCAAAGCAGTTTGTATAAATATAATCAATTGTTTTAGGCTTAAAACGTGCCGAAACTGACCTTGATTTTTGTCAAAATCAACAGTTTGAGGAAGTGTTTGAGATAAAGTGTGATAAAATATTAAATGCATTAGGGAGTTTATATACTGCAGTGTATTAAAGATTATTTATTTATTACGTAGAAAAGATTTCAATGAAAGAACATAATAACAAAAGTCCCGTTATCTGAACTCTAACTAAAATATTAAATATGAAATAACTGCTTTATTTTGGCTCTTTAATGGCAAAACTTACGTTTATACCATGTAATACATCAAATAGAAGCCAAATCAATCTTCAAATCCATGACCTCGCAGATTGGCCTCACAACACTACATCCATTCATATGGACGATGACCTTCGGCACAATTTGGACAATTTAGCAAATGGACACGTAATGTTTTAAAGATGCCCTGTTTCATATTTATAGTGGAATTTATTAGATACCGAAACAAGCGATGATTTGTTAGGTCGAAAATTGCAGTATATATGTAATTAATTGAGTTTTGGCAGTAAACATTTGCGCACAGTAAAATAGATCACCATTATTTTAAGAGTTTATTGGTCGACTAGTTAATTACGGGATACCGCAATTCTACTGCATGTCCATTATCTAGAATCTCGGGGTTGGATAACTGTCTAAAAAAAGAAGTCATAATATATTCAGCCACTATATATCTAGTTTTTCTGTAACGCAAAGCTGAAACGCAGAGTAAGAATTCCTACCAGTTGTGACATCAAAGGGCAGTACCATTATGAAATGTTCTTCATCATCATCAACAGCCCGTTGAATTCCACTGCTGGACATTGGCCTATCCCGATACACGCCACAAACCCCAGCCTGAAAAAAAATATAGTTTCTTTTCGTTTATATATCTTCTAATTTGATTATTGACATTAATTCGCATAATTTTCCATAGAATAAATCACTTATCAAAGGTTTTATCGGAGCTATTGTTCTAAACAATAAAACTGATTTAAAGGTTATCTGTGGTCTGGAGTGAAGCCTTAAAATCGTTTAATTGCCTAGTCACATACCTCAGGGCAGGGACCCCTCGTTAAATTAAGGCTGTTCGTGTCGTCGTCCTCTGCGGACGGAATAATATTGTTCTATTCATAGCTAAGTAAATGTAGTACAGTAGATACTAACGGCCTTATTCATAGACAGTTTTAAAAGCTATTTTAGTTAATTAAAAAATTCGATAACTGAAATAGGTTTTAAAACTGTCTATGAATAAGGCCGTTATACGTTATTGCGTAATTGATTCACTTTAATTTACTTCTCAAAATGACAAGCAATTCAAATGTTTTAACATTTGAATTACGGGATTTTGCTGGTCAACTATTTAATCCAGTTACTAAGAAGTTTAATCAACTAAGAAGGAAAATAAGCATATGGCCCGCGTGATAGTAAGCAGTCACCGTAGCCTATAGACGTCTGCAACACCAGAGGTGTCACTCAATATTTGTTAATATAAATATTGTTAAAAACTAGTACCTAATTGTTAAACGAAGTTCTTACAATCGTTTTACGCAAGTTCCTTATCGCTTTCCACGTGCATATCTTAAAACATATCGGGTATATTTCCACGATAAGATAACAACAGATGTTTCTTTACCAATGTAACGTCCAAGTGTTGGAGGTCGGACAATCGATACGCGATGGGACTGCCCCGTGTACGTCACTAGTGGCACGTGTTTACGTGCCGTCGCCATGGCAACGGATACAAATTGTAGAAGCTATTGTGTGCACGATCGGTATGTTATTGATTTTTCACTTGCAGTAATGTTAAAGGTCATTCAACATTGATTAAAAAAATGAAAACAAAAGAAGAATGACAAAGGTGTAAACAATGTACTGTATCAACTACTTCTACAATCGTGAGTACGATTGAGAGGGTAATTAATAAAATAGCAATTTTTTCATTTCACAATTATCTTAAGCAGTTTTGTGTAACTTTCGGGGATGTTACCTTTAAAGCAGTTGTTGAGCAAAGTTAGAAATTCTACGTTTTTACAATTCTAATTCTAGAATAATCAGTTCAATAGAGTCAACCGATATTGACCTAAAGTCCTAAACTAAGTGTAGCCCAGGCTCGCAGAATATTAAAATAAGTTCGTATCCATGGATATACATACAGGGAATATAAAATTTCTTAAAAATATCCGTATCGCTTATTTAATCAAGTTTTGAAAGAAAAAATTAAGTGCACTTTGAAACATTTATTTCATGATAATTTTATTAAAACAAAATCCACGATTTTTATGAAGCGCATCAAATTTGCTTAAAATAGTACGCTGTCGAGAATTTTCAAGCAAGCGATTTCTTTCGTCGAGCGGAAAATAACGGTTATTTGTTTAACTAATGTGTTCCAGCGGCATTAGTGGCCGCCCTCATTTGTTCTACATATCGGATTATTTACGCTCGGATGTGTTGCCGATTAGGTCGCATCCACACGACCCGGTTGTTGGTTGACATTTGTGTCGGAAAACGACGGGTTGTTGATTTTTGTGTAAAATGTTTGATGTGTTGTTGATAGATCGTAAAAAAATAATTATGTGCTATAGAGTAACATAGTTGCGTGTTATTCATATTCGGTTCATTAATGCGTAAAAATATGAAAGAACATCTTGACATAAAATACAATGGGTACTTGAGTCCCGCAACAAATTAGAAACAAAATACATTAATCACGTTTTTTATGGTAATTGAAGTAGCGCTTACAGCCTAATCAGCAGGCTTATCACCTCTATCATTATGAAGGGTGACATAAAATACAGCTTAAAAAGTTTTGACATATAGACTAGTAAAATAGTTTTTTATTGTCCTGTAAGTCCTTATTCTTTTATGAAATATTACTTTATGGAGAAACGGTCGCTAGAGGGCGTAACCTTTGCAATCTATATTATAAGGTGTTGACATTGCAAAGACAGACGTGTATAATGAATTAAATTATGGTATGAGATAATCAATTAATATTGGGGTTCTTGGATAAGTATAGTACGATTATAATGTGCTGAAAATAAAGCAGTGTATTCATTATGATCTAAACGTCGTCGTTCAAATGTCAATGAACGCTATGAAAAATTGTTCGAGTAATTTATTTAGAGAAAAAAATACTATATTTGATACTTAGGTTTAAAACGTATTATTTGCGAGCAAAAAATAGGATGATCGCATCATAAATGAGCTTGGACAAGATTTCCAAACCACGGAGTGAAAATGAATTGTATGCTTATTCAAATAAAAATATTTCATGTAAACGAAAGGTATATTTTATAAATACCGGGTATATCAAGACTACGACCGAAAGCGAAGCCAGGTGGTAGTTTTAGTGGTTCCAAACACGATGCAAATAAAAATTTCGCCAAAACAGTGACAGATATTTTTTTAGATTTTTTTAAAAATCGTCGTTTTTTGGTGTGAAATACCTAGGTTTCGCGAAAATACTAATTTTAAATCCTTACGTACCATTGCGTGTTTAAAAATAAAGAGGTGTACATCTTTATTTTAGGAAAATTATGTATTTATCACCCAAATACGAAGATAAGTAAAAAAATACAAAAAACGATTTTTTTTGCGAAATTTTTACTACATTGTTTCTGAAGTCACTAATGCTACCACCTGGCTTCGTTTTCGGTCGCGGTCTTGATATACCCTGTATAATATGGAATCCAAGATATGCTCAGTATTAAGTATAACCAAATATTCTGCTGAGTACGTACACCCGCACGATACATTGACACGACAGAAACCTGTGTATGGAACTTCGTGTACATCAGCCCTTATTTATCGTCTATACGTCGATTTGCCCCAACATTGTGCCACATGAATTGTTCAGTGTTCCCAATAAGTCGTCTTTTGTTCTCCTTTCTCTACGTACGGTGGCGATTGAAAAGAATACGAGCACAATTGGATTTTATTCCGTGACGCATTCGCTTGTACGTGTGTATCGATTTGTAAATTTCTATATCTTTTGTTGTGCTTTTGTATGAGGAATAAGTAGTGTCTTTTGATATACTCGTAAGGTCAATATTTTAGAAATTCTGTTAAATGTATTTGATAGTCAATGTGGCGATAATGTTTTCGTAAAGGTGTATTAGGGTTTGATTCGTGCGTATTGACTAAAGTTTCGGACATATAAAGAAAATAGGAGATAGTTACAAGAAAATTTGATTGTCTGGGCGTTGGAGACCGAAAAGCCTATGGAAGTTTCTAATATCCGTAGCACAATATTTTCATGTTATTGTTATCTATGTGTATGACTATTAGTTGCTTACTTTATTAATTTTTCTTTACATGTGTTCAAAGTACAATTTTATACGTAAAATATCGTTACGAAGTTTTAAGTAAAATTTTCTTGTTTCAGGTACACGCAACACAACAAAAAATATAACACTTTATCAAGAGGAAACTGTGAAACGTTTACAAGAGCCATAATCCCCGAAGGTATACGCCGTCTTTACTTTATTTATTGAGGGTAAAGTCTCCCCTACCCTCAGATAGGAATTAGTATGCCGCCCTCGCTAAAAAGGGACGATGTGATGAGTGCCCGATAGAAAAAGCTGCATCTCACGACGACGATGTTGACAAACGGCTTTAGGGGATGAAAACGGAACAAAAATATTTTTTATATAAAATATTGCAGTAGAGCGTCTAAGTAATAAGAGAGTAATTGCTCGCGTTTGTTTTAATTAAAGTTAATTAAGCGAACAAACGTACAGTCATTTGGTAAATGGTATTTTGTCTGTAAAAGTGCAAGTAATTTCGTTCTGACACTGTAATTGTGCACGCCATTTTGTTAATTACTTAATGTGCGTTTTATATTTTATTATGTTGTGACGATTGTATACTCAATACTTAAAAATCTCCAGATTATTATTTTAAGGTCGTGGATGTGGCTTTAAACACCAATTTTATATACAAACACTTTTTTTAAAATATTGGCAGCAAATATTGTTGGCAATTATCTAAAAACAGACGAATGTACATGTTGTATACGCCTATAAAGGCTGGCCACCTTGCACAGTATATAAAAGATACATACATATGTCTGTGTAATTTTATCAGTGGTGCACCAATGCTGTGTCGATTTTATAAAAAATAAATTACCGATTTGCAAATATTAAAATAGTTGTAAATTGAAAAAGGTTCACCGCTTTACTAATACACGTTTGTTGAAAAGCAATACATTATGCTCGCTTTTCAATTCACGCGATGCATTCACGATAAAATATGAACGCACTATTTTTCATACTTGCGTTTTAAAAGTTTTACCATATATTAGAAATGTTTTCAATACGAGTATCCTGGCCACAAACCACTGCAAATCATCGGCAGTACCAGCCTCGGCAGTATATATAGAAAGTATTTATAAAGAAACTATATAGATAGGGTTTAATGGCATACATTTTAAGAATCTCTATTTTATAGTTGATTCTATGACATGCTCATTGGCACTTGCAATGTATAATTGTTATCAGTTAATATATCTTTTACACTGATAACGTAGTTAATATTTTACCTACGATATTGCTGCGATAACATTCTGAAAGTGGTTTAGTCCGGTTCGTTTTAAGTATTATTCCTTGAAATATTATCATTATTTATAAGCGGAATATTTTATGAATAACAATCCACTTCCGCTATACGGTTAAGAGAAAATTTTATTAGATAAAATTATGCATTTAAATTTATCATTATTTGAAGTGCTATAAACAATCCTAATAAAAGAAGTTGAATTGCATAACATCGTTAATTTTATTTTTATCCGCCCCAGACTAATAAAAACGTAAATAGGTTTATATTTAAAGCGCTTATTTACAGCTCGCAATTATATCTTGTAGAAACGCTTAAATTAAATTAAAAAACCCAAACGGATATTAACTCGGCAATTTACACTCTTACACGGCCAAAGAAAACCTAATACGAGGCATTTCTTAGCGTAAACTGCGTTAAATTATATTTATCCTTCACACCTTCCTCATAAATAAGCATTTAATATAATTTATTGCAGTAATTGGGGGAACATCCCCGTCTAGGGATAGCATAATCTAACGGAATTGGTGCGTTGAGGGCAAACGTTACATAAAAATCTTGAACACTTTTTATTACTAAAGCGTTTCCGTCTCGTGGAATAATCGTCAAACGAACAATTAGGTATGGGTCTTGAATAGGCCTAAGTGAGTTGTGAGCTTAGGGTAGGCAGTAGTAGATCTAAATAAATGTCGATGTCGATACATTAGTCCTGTTATTAGCCGAGTAATGAGTGAAATCTTCGTAATAGGGAGACTAATACATTTGTTGCATTCAAAATGTGTACAATAATGAGTTAGATTGCAGATAAAACAGCAGTCATGAGCAGAAGCGTGTAATGAATTTCCCGTGTTACTCAATATAATTTATTACCCAGCACCTGAATTACTAATTAGTCAGATGTAAGCGCAATAATGAATTAAAATAGAATTAACTGTAAAGTTCTGCGAATCAGTTTCAACGTTTTACAAATACCTATTTAATGAGCAGCTTGAAAGGAAAATGCTCGATTCATTTTTTTATTGCTCGTTCTCATCGGATGTTATTGACTGAGAGCAGTCGATCTAATTGCAGTAAATGTTGGATTCTCTGTGAATTTACTCATTGCATCGGTGTGTTGAGAATAAAATGCATGAAAGTGGAATAATGTCAAGTTTTTTCTATTTAATGAAATCAATAGTTATAACATATTACATGTTTATGTTTTAGTGTGTATATTTGCTCTGGGGTCGGCTAAGTGTATTATCAGGTTTTGTTACTTTTATATACTTATATTACAATTTTAAGGGAACATCAAGACACATGTAGATATAGAAATGGAAATCAGATTTTTAAAAAATCACTTAAATAATTATAAATAAATCAATAACCCAATAATTGGAATTTTGAGTAATTATTGTGAATACCGTCGCGGCGACTAGAGCACAACTATGTTGATGTCAACCTGAATTCTCCACCGTTCAGACGAAGTGTTTACATATGTACATAGTTGTATTTTCAAGTAATACCTGAGGTAAAACTGCATTGTGAATTATAATAGGAAGTTCCTGGCAGGAACGTGAAGGTGGGTTAATTTAATCTAGGAATGTTATCTCATTTCCATTAGCATTTACTCTGAAACCTGCTGTGCGGCACGTACGTTGTTACAACGTAACAGCGATGCAAGTTGGATACCAAATTCTTGTAAAATTGACTTTTAAATTTTATTTCTGTATGTTTCATATTTAAAATATCTGCAATTTCTCTTCATATATGTAATTTCTTCTCCACCTCTTAAATCCTAAAGCAGATTTGTAGAGATTTATGACTGCGTTTTCACGATTGCACAGGCACAGCAGGAGCGGCTGTTTATTAGTTTGATCGTTAGTTCATCTATTCTCTTAGTTAAAAAAAATCCTTGCTGCAGTAACTTGACTATATCGAATCTATTTGTTGCTGACATAAGTTAATCAATAATATTGTACCTTCCTCGTATATTTTACCTACTACAAGTGTATTTACTGTCGCCCGACGCCGAATGTTCCAACTTGCGGTGGAAATTCGTAGATGTGGTACAAATGCGTCCCGCTTACGTCGTATCCACCGGAATGGTTTCCATTTATTTCCCGCTCATAATTTTGTTTTAAAGTCAATTAGTTTCAGCGCATTGCGTTGTATAAAATGTGACTTTTGGAATAAAATAAAATATATTTTTTATTTTTCTTTAGGGATGAGATGGTTTTCGTGTATTCGATATTTAATCGTTTATCCCACAATTCAATTGTTATATTAGATCTCTGTTAGCAACTTTTATTATTATCAAAGGGTTTTTGCTTGTAGCAAAATGCTATGCTACATCTGCTTGTCTAACCTATGCAGGGATCCACTTTTCATAACTATATAAAAAAATACGAACAATAATTTAGGCTCCACGTTTTGTATTAAGGATGCGGTTTTTGTCTATAACATCAATATTTTATTTTGTTGCTGCTTGATCGTGAATAAACCCCATAAAGTCCTTAACGGCCTTTCACTGATACCAAAATATCATGCGTCATTAAAAACCATTGGAATGATCATTCATTTTTATGACCGTTATATTTCATCAAAAGAACTAAAGTTTCAATAGAAGATGGAAAGTATCAAACGGTTTTAGTCTTCATGCCCTAAATAATACGATCGCAACATTGTCAAGTACTCATATTAAATGGCTATCAGTAGTTTATGGGATTTCAAGAGTCACTGTTTCGTTACACCCAGAAGAATCCTCTGATACAGTAGTATTACATTAGTTATAAAACTATATTTAAAATTTATTACCCACTTTAAAATGTACTATATGTTATCATAACTTAATAGAAGTGTCAATAAAAGTAATATTTTTATCTCATTGAAAGCGTTTTAAAGTCATGGGTGCACAATAATGTTATGCTTTCGCATAAATAATATATAAATATAATATTCAAGTCGTTTTCATATTAAGTATTTTAAAATAGGCTGTATTATTTAATTATTTTATGATTATTTTAAAACCTTAATATGTTGAATTAATGTCAGGTACATTACAATAAACACAATTAATTGCACGTTTAAATGGGTAATAATACCAATTCTTATGACTAGAAAACATGTAGAGTTTTAACCAATATACAAGCGACACCATTGCCTCGTTGTTCATACAGATAAAAAAAAGTTTAAGAAGACTTGTATAAAAAAGTTCTCGTCCAGTTACTAACTATGATCCGCTTAATATTTTATGTATTCCTACAAATTACTAAAATTTCGCTGTAAGTTTAGGCCAGTGACTTCTATGAAAAATTCTGTTGTCGCCAACTGAGTAACAGTAAGTTAATACATTGAACTATACTTCAGAAATATCAGGCGCGTTCAAACTTTATAATTAAAAATTCTAATAACAAACCGTCTGCTACTCAGAAGAAATATGTGAATGAAAGGCATTCGTTTACGCGATGAACATTTCATACGCATTGCGGACGCGAGCCGCCCTCAGCACAAACTCCGTCAATATAAATAGTTTTGTGCCTTTCTCCCCGTGTATTGACTGACGGGGTAGCGTACTTATATAATAATTTATCAGCTTATATACGCCGATAGCTGAGCATGCGACTATACAATCGAGATTTCGATTGGGAAGTAATAGGAAATAGTGTATTCGTCTATGCGGATTAGCGGATTTATCTGTATCAGCCCATATACGTACGTACAGCCCACTGTACGGGCCTCATCTACAATCGAGAGTACGATTGGGGGGTTAGGTCTTATAGTCCATCACGTTGGCCTAGCGCTGATTGGCGGACTTATATGCTACAGGAATTCTTGTAATTTTTATCTCTATTGTGTAATGGTTTCTTTACGAAACGTTTCTTCGCCGTTAGATTGCGTGGTAATAAAAGTGGTACCTGGTGGCTTTTATGTATTTATTTATAGTCAACAATACACAAAAATATACGCAATACCGATAAAAAATATTTTAACATTCCCTCATTTTGGGCACGTATGCTTCAGTAATACAGTGGCTTGGTCGGGTTGGCCCATTTCTTCGCACATTTCGCCATATTTCAATGTGATAAGTATCTCACTTGTCGCGATATTACCGGGCCTTTCGACGCCGCGGCTTTGTGCAAGTCTCCTGGTTTACTTGGATACTCGCTTTTTGGACGAAGCTTTTTAAATTTAGTGTATAATGATTTTGTATAATGGTTTTGGCTGCTATTTAAATAAATATAAATAAATTAACGTAGAAGTAACGCCGACAAATATATTTCTATTAAGGAATGATTGTTGTTGTTTTGCGCCTTATTTAATAGGATAAATATTTGGTCGTTTTTATTATCATGTTTCCATCATGCTATTATTAAATGGTGTGAAGCATTAACATAATAAAGGATTTTTTTCCAAAATAAAATTTTCGTTTCCTAATGTTTTTTAGTCTCCATGAAGAGCTCAAAGTCGAAAAAACCCCATTGTACATTCTCGCACTGAACGATAACAGTTTAAAATCCAGCGTCCGTTTTAATGTTTGCGCATATTTTTTTCACAAACCGTTCCGTTGTTTCATAACGTTCAGATGTTGCGGGACGCGCTCCGACTTGAAAAATAAATGTAAATTTACCATCGCAAGCTATTTATCCGAGTAATTTGAGCGGTGGCAACTTTGTGCCACACGAAACAAAAAGCACTAGGGACAGTCTAGTCGGGTTGATTTTTTTCGGCTTTCGCTCTTGTGCATCGGTCGCAATGAAAAGAAACAAAACTGCTGCGACATTTGAGCTTGCGTTTAAAAATTGAGGTGTTCAGTTATGAGGTTTTCCGGTAGTTTGACATCTTTATTTTGGGATTTGTGTGTTTAACGAGTTTTGAGTTTGATAGTTTCTGAAATGTTTAAGACATTTGTATAATATACACAGGCTGAACTCGGAGTGCGACATACTTGGGACACTGTGACGGGTTTTCATTATATCGTTCCTTTAACGACCAGTTTTGGATACTAATTACTTCGAAGACAATTTTTGTGATACGTTTATGTAATGGCTAAAGAATGTTACTTTGGCCACTCATATAACTGAGTAAAAATTATTTTTTCAAATGTATTGAATAAGACCACAGTGTTGCAACGATGCGCCCGCAATATGCAGTGCTGCATATTATTGGCTTCTCGCAGTGACACGGCTTTGCGGGCTTTAAGGATTGCTGATCCTATAAGTAGATTTCCTATCACTTTGTCACACTGCATCGTGTATTTTCACACTTGTAGCCCGGTCGTTGACGTGTTGAAATACTTTTTGACAAGATCAATATAATCTGTTAACTACGATGTTTGGTTAATTACCTATGCAAGATATATAGGAGGATCGAAAATGTATAGTGGGGTGATTATGATGTGGTTCACCAAAACTTCGACGTTCTTTTCGGATAATCCTTTATGTGCCATATTTGGCAATTTGCTGAATACGGGATCTTCCTCGAATCTCTCATTGGCAGGCCTCAGGCCATAGCCTACCACCCATTGGCGGACGTCACATTCATTCTTAACAGCATCATATTTACTTCATATTGCTCACAACCTAGAAGGACGGAAGGAAACAAGTTACTAGGCTGTTATTAAAGTACTGATTCATTTCTTTACAATAGTTTAATCAACCATCAGGTGCGAACGCAGCTGCCTCGGCACAATTTGTCTGATGTCACGGCCATACTGTGATAGATCATACCATAGTAATTAGCGATGTCTCTGACAAAAGTCTTTTATCACGCTCGCTACTTTTCCTCTTAGTTGATTGTTCATTAGAGTTATGAATCGTGTAAAAATATATTTAGGTATATACATATAGCCATGTACAATTGTGACTTCACAGTAACGTTCAAATCTCATGCCCAGAGTATCTGAAAGTATGAGAGACGTCTTAATCTTTGATCGACCAAAAAAATTGGGTCCTAAAATCATTTTTCTAGGTTATATTGAAACCGTTATCACTGGTTCGACATACACAAGTGCATGCACACAAAAAATACTTGGGAGTCATACTTTGTAACCAAATTTATGTTCTCTCATATATCTCATAGTAAACACAGCAAAACTACATGGTGGAGCGACCCACACTAAGCGCAGTATTTACACTGTCGACCAATTAACCTCACGAGACGGCATGGCGGAGACGTAATTGCTTGTAATATCAGCTGTAACAGCGACACGGGTGACGTTAAATAACAAACTTATTGTCCAATGAGTCGGTCGATGTTTGCCGCGCGACGTGACACGTGCCGTGTGCAACATACAAATTGTACCACACGACACGATCAGTTGGTTGGTTGGCAATAGGAAAAGTTATAATAAAAGGATTTCCACGAGTCGTTTTAAAAATTTGGTAAAACCACAATTGATTATTAGATCTATGTATTTAAATAAAATACAGTATTTGCATTAGTGGTCAGACGACCTGGTAAAGGTCGAGGGACGTCGCTGGATGCAGGCTGCCTCCAACAGGTCACTGTGGAAATCATTGGGAGAGGCCTATGTGCAGCAGTGGACTTCCTTTGGCTGATGGATGGATGGATGATTTGCATTGTCCATCAATTAACCTCTCAAGAAGGTACGGCGGTAGTGTAATTGCTTGTGATATCGTGTATAACAGCGACACGGGTGACGTTAAATACCGAAGCTTATTATCCAATGAGCCGGTCGATGTTTGCCGTGCGACGTGCCTCGTGCAGACTGCGACATTCAAATTGGTCTACACTACACGATAAATTGGTTGGTTGGTAGTTGGAACATTATTCATGAAACAAATTACACGGGTCTTCTTTACAATTTCCATAGTATAACTTTTTAAGTTATAGACACTGCAATTATAATAACAATTAACCCAAAATGAAGTGAAGATATTATAATACCGATCAATTAACCCCACAAGACGGAGTTAAAACGTAATTGCTTGTAATATCAGCTGTTACAGCGAAGTAACATTAAATATCAAAGTTATTTTCCAATAAGCCGGTCGCTGGTTGGTGTTCGACATACATAATGTTCCACTGTCCACACGTCACGATTTCTTGCTTGGTTGGTAGTCGGAACTGGTTTCCGCGAGTGATGTCATCGTTGCGAATAATTTGTTGGTCATTGATAGATTTTTTAGAGTTGTTAAACTTGTTTTAATTTCAATTCCGGTAGAAATTATGCGCTGTGGTGAATGTCGTAGCCTGATATTTTATATTGTGATTTAAGATATATAAGTAAAAAAAGGGATATTTTGTTTTTTTTAAAAGATAATAGGTACATAATGTCTGCCATTGGTCGGAAGAAATGTACTCCGTCTTAAACCATTTAGATTGATAAACTTGAAGATAATTTGTGTAACTCGAGTGTCGTGAACATATCTTTTGGTGTAATGAACAATGGCATTACATTAATAAAGCAATAATAATATCAAATTAGTGCCAAAAAATAAAAGTTTCGTACAAATTAAAGAGTAATTAACTCCAGTGGAGCTGCAATATAAACAGAACCGTCAATTCGGCGACGCTACTACTCTGAGTTCGGTAGTAGCGTCCCGAGCCGCCGCGGCGCCGCGTGACGTCACCGCCTCGCCCGAACTACCCTCCCTTAATAAAGAGTAAACACGAGCGCCCTATCGCGTTAACTCACACCCGTTCCGGAACCCCGATAATATTTGATATTTCAGGCCTAGGCTTTAATCAACTCTTTCCTATAGCTAATACAGTAGTTAAGCGTCTATACAACTCGATTCCAACCGGCTTCCCTTTTTTAATCTATCATAAAACATATATTAAATATTTCAGTAGTTATAGTAGTAGTCACTCAACTAATACACCATTAGTCTCTATCACTTTGCAATTTGTTTTGCAATTTTCCATAGTGAAGGTGAGGTGGTGATGTCTCGTGTCGACGTGGGTGGCTTGACGCATATAATGCCCATAAGTGGGTAGACGAATCAGAGGGTGCCTGATCTTGAGTCTATCAGATACCGCGATAGTTCGCCTACACGTTTACCATAATGATTTAATTGTTATATATGGAATGGTGCCTGCTTTGCAAGATTCCGAAACTTGTTTTATAAATATTCATATATTTTATTATAATGTTATTGGATTGTAAATCGATTGACCGTCTTCACAACCAACTATATTTAAAATAAGGTAGGGAAACAAGTCAATAATTTCAGTTTACTATCCACCTATGCTCTATAAATTAATTAGGTTTACAACAATAGATGTACCCGATTCGCTCGACAAACTACTCATATTTGCTCGCTCCCGATTTCTTTATTCGCTCCCGTGATAATTAACTGTACAAACACAGGAAAAGTTTGATAAACATTTGTATTACTACCAAGTACATGAGACACATTAACTCTGGGACTGAAAATATCACGGACGTCATTTTTATGCCGGCACTAGCGCGAAACTTATCCTGTTAGCGAGTTCTTTTTGCTTCTGCCCAGTTTTATTTGCATAATCATCGTAGTTTTGTATTACTGGCTTGTAGCTTGCTGTGGTATGTTTTGATTAGTTTTAATGTTATTTGCGAGGATGTGAAATATCAGAGAGTATTAAGTATATTCCATTGTGTTGTAAATAATACTGGCGAGTGGCCCAACCAAAATAAGGTAGCCTTCATCAACTATTTAAACACAACACTTTTGAATAAAATGAAATGTTGATATTAAAGGGTGTTTAAATGTTATTATATTTTTTTTTTATGTAGAGTTAACGCAAAAAGAAAATTTCTTCGACCATATAATAGAAATTGTAAAAATATTAATTTAATAGATGCATGTTTTTGTTTAAATAAGTTCAATGTCGTAAGAATTTACATTAAATTAGTTGAGTTTTTCAGTGAATTGAACAAGTTACTCGTATTAAAACTAGTGGCGGCGGGGATTGATGCGTCTAGACTGTTAAGCGGAGCTTTAGTCATGTGCATTGCTCAGGTCGTTCGCCTCTTACCGTTAGCTGTATTGTTTCCGTTTGTGTTTCGGTTTCATTTAAATGAGAATTTTAAGTTTTTGCTAAGATACGTAATTATTTTACTAAAGTTGTCTTTTTTACTATTATTAAAATAAAGCAGAAAAGTGCTAAGATAAGAGCGCGTGGCCTTCCTATCTAGGGTGCTAAATGCGGAGTATAATGGCGAAGATGGAGTAGGAAAGTGGATCCGGAAATTGGAGAACCGGCTGAATGAAATAAATATGAACCACCGCCTATTCAATTTCCATTTATCGGCAAATATATATTTAGACATTTGTTTCAGTGCACCAAGATATAGAGATTTAGATAATATATTGACCTATTTCGTGTCGATACATCACGTCATACATAATAAGGAAGATAAACTTTTCGCCTTATTCACGTAACGGACACGAAATAATTTATTAACACCACAGCAATTCATCATCGTTGACATGCCAATGTACTTATCTTCTCACTTCGGAAGAAGCGGGGAAAAAATTGGACGGGGTCACGACGAAAAGGATCGGTCACTGTTAGACCGGGGCTTCTATCAACTTATTATTATTGATCATGTGTGTGCGGTCTCCTTGTTCATAATAAAACGATAAGCCCTGTCGGTTTTGAGATTTCTCGTTACCCTCTTGAAGGGGTGCTGCGTGATTCATCGCAGGAAATGTGTGGTTATGACCTGTTTGTTGTGGAATTGTAGTGCTTTGTATGCTAATTCGTACGGTATCATGATTTTATAATAAGTAGTTGGATTATATTTACCCTAATATTTCTTAAAGTGTAAAACCTATGCATTTTTTATAATAATTGACATGAATATAAACTTTAATAATGTAATACATGTGTACTGAAATATGTATTGTCATAAGTAATGGCTGTGAACTATACGTTCTAGGAATTAATCGTACGCTCAAAAATAAGACAATAAATTCCGGAGATTATGATTAAGTCATAAACCACTTTTTCTACGACCTTGGTAAAATCATTAATCCATCTTTGTTCCGTATTAGATACAAGATCAGACAGGTAGAATGAAATAAAATATATTTGAATATATTTTGCGTCTAACATTTTTCATAAAACATTTTATATTTCCAGTAAGAGTTTGTACTATGAATAAACAATTTTGATCTTACCATATACCGAACGAGCTATTTTTCTGATACGGCCACATTTGGGAGGGCGGTCTCGTATCGACCGTAACCGTCGCATTATCATAACAATAGCGATGACGGCGGAGTAAGTGTGTCACACACCTTAGTACCGCCGATAGCGAAAGTGTTTCAAACGGTACGCAAACACTGTAAAGCTTCATTCACACATTGCCAACGCATTTTATTTAAATACTTGCATAAACTAACTTTAACTGTGTAGGTACGTTCACCCACGATAAACATACAGTATGGGTGTACTCGTATAATACTATTTTTTGTGCCATCGAGAAATATTTATATTGTGCTATATTCTCTGGTAGTTGGATTTAGCACGCTGTTTACAAATATGCATTCAATACTATAGCTTCATAGAATGCTAGCTTATAAACACTGAAATGGCAGATTCCAGAAACAAGATAAATTGAAAATATTGACCATTAACTTCATCATCAAATTACCTTGAACCATAATAGTCTTTGTGTCTACAAATTTCAGCTTATCCTGAAAAAGAATATGCCGCCTAAAAAGCACAGATCTGCTGTAACCACCAGGAGCGAGTTTATATATTATGAGCTCAGAGCTTAAGGAGAATCTTATCCAGTGGATAGTGTCATTTCAGTCACGATGCGTCATCCGCCCACAGATAGGCGGTAATGATTGTTGGAAAGTACGTTATTTACCTATACACCGGTATCCTCGCGTTGGATGGACGGAAGGAATGTTCTATATCATACTATTGTTGTCGAGTTGGCACATAGAAGTTATTGTTCGTGAATTTAAGTGTGTATTGATTCGTAAGGTTTTATGATGGTTAGTGCAATTGTGGCTATGTTTAGATTAGTTGTGAGGATTCAAATAATGGTGCATCTCGGAAATTTAGGTTTATCAAGTTTTGGTTATTCTTTGGGTTTGTATGTCGTAGAATTAATTAGGCTTATAATTTAGAACTATTCCTAATTAATAATAATATCTAAGATTATAAAACCTTTGATTTCCACTCAAACTTGACCAGTGAGACAATTATTACACTAATTAGTTATGACAATAAGTCGCTATGATAATTTACGACAAATACCCAAAAATAACACAGCATTAGATCGTTGCAGTCAGATTATGGATTTATCGACACAATTACGTCATACCCAAACATATCACTCTACTGTTCAGCTTACATTCCGAACTCCAGACGCGATAATCCCTAGAAGTACCGTAATATCGCGCGATATCCATTGCACAATTCAAACGACAGCTTAATGGGAGGGGAAAAGGGGAGAGAGCATAAGGGAGGTTTATATTACTCCTCGTCTGCATTGAGAACGTTTACCTATGCAAACTCCACGGCCCTCGGTTTCCTATTGACTTTTTTCTAGACTCAATATAAAACGCTCCTTTGAGATTTCGCGTCGAGATTGTAAGTGAAAGCTCACGGCTCTGGCTGCGATCAGAGCAACGTATTAATCAGCGGTTTAAATGTCTGTGTTTACTTGTTTGCGGTCGAATTAACTTTGCAAGTTGGAATCATTTCTGTGATAAAATTGTTGTTTTATATACATAGAAGAGTCAGGAAATATACCACTTGAAAAGACCATCAGTCTTTTCGAATTTTAAATATGAAACTACAAATTCCTACGTATCACGGCTAGTCTTGTTCTTCACTGGGTCCCCACTACTCTTAACGGGAGATTCGAGACTATTATATTATCATAGTTTGTGTTGTCTTTTTACGCCTATGATATCCGCCTGAATTCAGTTTAATTGACTCTTCGAATCTATTTATGTCAGTTTTATGTCAGTAAACGTATAATCGCTTAACTCTGTCGTCCCCACATTAGTCTAAATATCTTTGTAAAATGGTGTTACTTACTAAGCTGCGAGCAACAAATTATAAAATTATCTTTGTATTCTTGCTTACTAATAAAAGTAGCGTAAATGTGTATAAATTTTATTGGGCCGTGTATATTTTGTTTACCGCATAGCTTGTACCAATGCCCACACTTTTGCGTGTCTATAAATCTCATTCGCCGCCATTATCCGTCTCGTGTTATCGTATTTTTGTTGCGAGTCAATGTTTTACGAACAAATAAAAAATATACGTTGTAAATAATGTAGAAAATTAACTATTTTATAAATCATCAAGGCAACAATCGTATTTATTTTTCATAAGAATCTTAGAATTAGAGGTGTAAAAGATATTGGATTTTAAAGTTGTATGTTTGTAACGACACTTGTATTATATTATTATTATGAGAATGAACACAGCCAACGACATACGCAGTTATGACCCCACTGAGATAAGTCTTGCGTTGTTGGTATTAGAAATTACAAGAGACTATTCGGCATCACAAACACCCAGATCCGAAACAAATGTTTGTGGTTCATATTTCATACAAAATAATTGTGTTGGTGCGATCGAACAAGATCGAACCCGCAGCGCCCTGAGTGACAGTCGGACAGCATCTTACCAACTTGATTACGGAGGATATGTAATGCGTAACTGTAAGCTATTTATCTTAATACAACCCCACGTAACACCCAAATTTCGGCATGTTTACACCCCAAAAGTCGGTATTTGTAAAGCCCCCGTTAAAAGTGATGATACAATAAAAGATATAGTCTTTTATCCTGCTCATTGGAATTTAACACAATCCGTTAGCAATGTAACAGGGGGATGTTTACGAACCGGATTTAATTCCATTAAAACCAAATGATAATGTTTGCTTACCTAGATTATTTCGCCTAATCCTTGTTTATCATGCAAATTATCAATAATTTTGATTGGGGATTACGAGACCGTCGTTCAATGGGCCTTTAATGGTATTTTGTTATTGATAAACATTTTGAAATCTGTGTAGTGTACAATGTACATGTTATTGCTTAACATATAAATTATATAATTCTATGAATAACATGTATTAGTGTAGTTTCGTTAATGAATTAATACATATACCGATCAGAAACACACATACTCCCGATATGATTATACACAACGTGTTTTGTGTTGTAGATATTAGAAATTACAAGATATTTCTCAACAACCAGACTAGAAACGAACATTTGTGGACCACGCAAACATTTCTCAACTGACTTAAAAATATATCCTTAAAAAATATTTTATCAAAATTTCCCAAATTATGTCGGACAGAATTCAGTTGGTTCTCTATCGTAGTCTAAAGCTAACATCACGTACGTAAGCGTGTCGGTGCAGTTGGGTGTCACCGCACATTTGCCTCTGCACACCAATTTGTGACAGTTAGCAACCGAAAGTGTTGCGTCAGCGGAGCCCGAACTCGCAAGAGCAGCTTAATATGTTAACTTTGTTCCACGAGAATGTAGGTGTCACACTGGTCTTTTAATGTTCATGTCAAGTGTGGAATTGGTTTTCCCGCCCACACACCATTAACTTTTGTGTATGGTCAACGTCGAGCACTAAAAAGTCACTATGGATATTACCTTTTTCCGAGTGATGAAATTAAACAGACAAGATAGGAGTCAGTGAAACGCATTTTGAACTTCATAGCGACTCGAGCGATATTAAACACAGGAGTAGGAACTTTCCTGAGATCCTGGGAAGAAGGATAGTATGTAGTAATACTAAAAAGACATGTATGTTTGAATGTATGATTACGTTTTGTGATTTATTGAGTCAATCATCACGATTTTGGAATCCAATAACGACACTTGGCAATAAAAAACACTTATAACAATACACCACTAAAATGAACGTCCTTAAAATGTTTCGTAATCCATACCTTAAGCATACAGAATTTCAATAACAGTTCAAAATAACAGTTTTGTTTAGTTGGTAAACTATTAAACTACCATTTATCAAATTATACTGCTAGCTTCTTTGCCGGTTATGTATAAAAAAATGTGTATTTTGCTTTAAAAATACATTCGCATGCGACGAATCGTTTATTTCGTTGCTAGTATTGCACACTCTTCCTGCATCCTGTCGCGTAATGACACACCGAGACTTCCTTACAATGGTGACAGTTACAATGTTGCGACAACAACCGACGATGTAACGAATATAAATTATTACTGTGTGGTCTTAAATACGATGTTTTCTGGATTTTTATTGCCTTAGCTATAATATGATCTTTTCCCAAGAGTGAATTATGTCCTGTCGGTATGGTATTATGAGGTTGACGTCAGTAATATGGAACCGTAGTAAAAACATGAATGAAAAATCTTTTGAATACGAAGGTATCCGTATAAATGTATATTTAGTAACGTGAACTTTATCGAAATAATAATTCCAGAAATAAATTCTGCAATATCACGTATTTCACGAAATCTCTTTACAAATGTCTACACAATAGTTGGACAGTGGGAATAAGGAAATATTTTTATATTAGTCTAAGCCATTTTGTATGAGTTGAAATCCCCATGATGTGGAGTTTGGCACGCGTTCAGAGATAGGTCTGTCCCGCCGGCTCCTTCTTCCTGAATACATTTGTTTGAATCCAAAGGTGTAAACATACGTGTCTAGATGTGTTTCATATACCTAGTAATATAATTCCGTAGATTAAATATAAAAACAACATTTATGTGTGCAGTGTGTTTACCTGAGGTAGGCAAGGTGCTACGAGTTTCATTCAAAATTTGTCAATATTGGGTTTCTAATATGTCTAGTATATAATTTAGAAATGCTTAAATATTGTTTCCTGCCACGTACAAAGAAATATACGAGCATATACAGAGACAATGTCTGTTTTCAGATGCTTGATTATTGTGGACATAAATGTCATAGGTGATTAGACAAATTCCAATATATTCTTATGGATCACAATTCATGTTTTAAAAATAATAGCATAGCCGTGCGCAAAATATACGCATTCGTTACAGCATTAACTCACCGCAATCTGTCGATTTATACTGATGAAAATTGTTTATTAATATTTACAACCGTTTTGTTGTGACAGTAAAAATAAATGGAATTAATTGTAATATAAATCCAATATCGGACTTAATTTTGCATGCGGTTATTTGTCTGATATATGGTTAAACGAAAATCATCTCTTTCTCTCTCTTTTAGTTTTTGTCCGTGCACTGTAGGCTACATGCTAAGAGATACACAATAATTAGAGACAAAAAATTGATTTGATTTGCCTATCATTTACTTATGCCATATTTCTGATACTTAATAGAGTTATCTAGCCAAGAGTCGGTCGCCACAACTTCGCTGATTTCCAACTATATTTTAATTATACTATAAAGAAATACTAGGCGAGCATTCTGCGGTTCCGCTATGTACCACTTATTAAACACTACAAATAACAAAACTATCAGAAACTGAGAAACTGGGACGTTGTATAACATCTCGTCCAAGTTAATAATGGCTTCGGTAATTTCATAGTCGAAGTGCCACAAAGTCGAAGTGACATGTTTAATAACATCCATGTCGTAGGGTTATGAGCGAAATTGCTGGAAATTTAATGGAATTGAATTGCCGTTTCGTGTGTACGATGGTTTGTGACACTCGCGGGGATTGGCAGACGGTGTATGTAGGACGAGCGCCCTTGGGCTTAATGGTATTCGTGGACTGAGGGCTGTCGAGAGGTGTATGGTTTTGATTTGCAAGTTCAATCGTCACTATCTGCGGTAAAGGAGTCGGCTGATTGGCTTGTATGAATTTTAGCACAGCACATAATTAGCACAAGCTTCAAAATGTTGTTCACTGTTTATTTTCATAGTTATACTCATAGTCACAGTTAATTATAATTTAACACAAACTTAGTTTGTTTCATCTGTATCACTTAAAAATTGTCAAAGGATACCTCAGGTATTCTACTATCGACATTTGCAGAATGTACAACCATCACTGGCAGAAAAAAATTAGAATAATGAATAAAATAAGAATAATAGAATAATGTTTCAATAATATTTAAAAAAAACCAAGCAGTATGAAAAATAAATGATATAAAACACTGCAAAATATTTTAAATTAAATCTTTTAAATAATTACATGCTCCGTGTTCTTTGCTTCATTTGATGAAATTTCTGCACTTACTTTAATAGTAATAATGCAAGTATTTAAGGTTAGTTAAGACGTTCATTAAGTAAGACTGAGTATGCTGCTATCCAAAGTAATTGGATTTACACTGGCTGAAACTGAAATGTGACTTGAAGATGTAGGTGAAAACAAGTGGAAGTGGCACGACTGCACGGGCCTTTGGCAATATTATGCGCTGGTGCTCAATATTTTGCGCAGTTGCTTGTAGCCAGGCAACGCGAATATAAAAATGTGTCTATTGGTTGGGTGTCATACCATCGGGCTAGAGCAATTTTTATTTTTCCTAACATACATATTTGTTTTTATCTCTCTTCCGTTTTGCACTCCGTAGCTTGAATGTATGCGGATCCTCACCGGAAAACAGCGTCGTTAGGGGCCGTTCAAATATTACGTAAGCAGATTTATTACAATTATTTACCCCCCCATCCCCCTTGTCAGCAAAAGTAAGCAAAGCTTTTACCCCCTCCCCCCATGCTTACGTAAACATTTTTCAATTAAAAATGTATTTTTTTATATTATAATTATAATGTTATAATTATAATTTTAAAAATAAGAAAACAGATTTAGAATAGAGATAAGATTTTACTGATGCAGTATTCAACATAGAGTAAGGGACTAAAATATTATAATCTTACGAACATAACAAACTTATTTTAAATTTTTGGTACACATATTAAATTCAAATTAACAGTCTTCAGTCCATGAAACCCGAATCCATGATTCTAAGTTTTCGATGACATTGGATTGCTGCTCAGTGTTGTGACTCTGCTCACTTTCATCCGATTTTGGAATGTCTACGTCGTTCTCATCGAGCCATTCAACATCATGGTGCTCTAAATTTTGAATAATGCTCATCAGTTCATTAGCACGACGAGCAGCGACTCTTACAGGTCTAACTTTCCTATCAGTGTGCGTGTTTACTTTTTTATGGATCTTCTCGATGTGACGATTTAGTGACTTGACGGAAGCATGACGTGTGGTCTTTACCACACGTTTTGCATGTTCGACTTGATAGCCTCAATTTTACCGTCGGACAAAAATAATCGTAGGGCATTTGCAGGAAATCTTTGAGTGAAGCACTTTAACACAAATATTGAGTTGCTTTGCTGTGCTTACAATACGTCTACTCGCTATAGTATCCGAACAAAACAATACACTGACAGAAGAAATTTAGACAAGTGAACAGCCCGCGATAATTCCCCGAATCGATTCTAAAGCGAGTGCCTAAACGTTGCGTGTATATTTGCGGGAATCCCCGAAAATGCGTTTCGTTTTCAAGCATAGACAATGTGAGGGCTGCCATTCGTGTAAAAAAGTAAATAACTACCGATGACGTAATCATCATCTAGACTCCCCTACCCCCCGTGTCATCCAAAATAAGCAAAACAAAGACCCCCCCACCCCCCCATAGTGCTTACGTAATACTTGAACGGCCCCTTACTGGATTTGGTTGCTTAATTGTTAGCTTGCTCATAATCATCAATTTTAAAAGGTAAAACGGAGATGACGTAGCTCAGATTAAAGCTATAATGTATTTTTAAAACCAAAATTTAAAAGCCAGTGGGTCTTTGCTAACTGAAATTGAAGTCTTTACCTAAACCAAGAACGATTTGTTCGCGTAAAACTTTGGACACTAAAGGCGTGGATTCGCTGTCGTGTATACCGCGCCATCCTTGCATGTCGCCTTGAGATATTCTATTATAAGCGAGGCGGGCGCTGCTAGGACGATGTTATGATAAACACGATAGCAGTCACAAGTCTCTTATGTTTCTTCGCACTTATTCCCTCATTAAGCTGATGTTAAAGTCAGCCCAACCTATCCTAAGTTCATCTACGATAATTTCACTAATGGAGTACATACGTAATAAACATGAATGATTCATTTCAGTAATTTCAAACACAACATATAGTTGCAGAATTGAATAACGTAACTTGCCTGTTGACCAAGTCTTTCACGCTTCTTACTTAGGTTCAAAGAATTACAATAAGATCTAATCTATGAAGATTTAGACTACAAAATGTTACATAGCTACTCGGATAGTAGCTTTCAGTGCGTCAAACATATTCGGTCATGAAATGCGGGCACGTAAACACGGTTTTAATGGCCATAATTCCGGCTCCTTCACGGGGCATAAATAGCGAACTTAAGGTTATTAAAGACGTTTGTATCCTCGCAGACGTTAATGAGACCGGTAATACTGCGGGCTTTACTGAGATCACAGAGCTATTTGTTTGGAGGATCGATGGGTTTAATTAGTCCTTTCACCTTTTAATTTGAATTTTTTTATGTTTTAGATGTTTTGCATGTAATATGGTGCATAGTGAGTATAATTCTTTTGATAGAAATGAAATGAAATTTGTTTATTGGTCTCGTAGGTAATTGAATAGTTCTTATGACAACTTGATAGACTTGGACTTGATAGATGTCAAAATGTCTTATCATTTCCCGTTTAAGATTCGTATGATAAATCCTGAACAGGTTTACGAGAATCCGTCTTAACTGAACTTCTATATAATAAGTAGAGAATTTGTTATAGTAGTTAAAATCTGTTCTATTGTAATCTTCATAAAACAGTTTCTAAGGCTCGAGTAATACTAACAATTTCTGTTTTATTATCATGTACGTTTAAAGTGTAATTGCCTTCTGATAAGACGCTTTTATATCTCGTAATTGTGAAACATTGCTCTCTCTATTACAGTCTACAGCGAATCATTAGAAGCGATTGTACTGCTTTAAAATACTTTATTTGAAGTTACGAGATAGAAGCCGCGTGCGTGAGATACAGATCTGTCACTCTGTGAGAATTATATATTTTAAAACACGAAGAGCGCGAATATCAATTTTTAGACGAAAAGCTGTGTCAAGTAAAGTAAATAATATCTCCTATAATTCCACTACAACCTATTCAGAATATCAATTTTTATCGAGAAGTCTTAACGGAAAACCATAATTGACCTCTTTGAAATAGGTACTGCCGCAATTTTCTGAGTAAATTGCTCATTAGATTGGTCCACTTTGCGGCAAAGTTTCGTGCAATTTAAACGAATTGCATATTTCAAAAGTAATCTACATAATCTCCATTCGAAACTCGCAAAAGTATTGTATGAAATATTCGCGAGTTAAATTTCCGTACGAAAATCAAATACAGTTGCCAAGATTGTTGTAGATATTAAGAAGATGTACGACGTTATTTTGTTACGATGCAGTGGGTTCACCTCCGCAGTTTCTATTATCTCGCATTGTGATTGTTACATTTGTTGCGGCTTTGATTTTAATAAAACTTTCAACTTTGCTCGTGCTGTTTGTTAAAAGTTCTCGTCCGAGTATCGTGTTTGGAATTTTTCGAGAGTTCTGCTTTTGTTGCAGTTTCTGTTTGGCTCTTGAGTTCAGAATAATGAGTGTATTTTTTAGTTACAAGTTTGAGAAACTTAGGATTTTGAAGTATCACCTTTATAATTGCAAGTTCAGCAGCAATATTGAATAATGAGAGATAATTGGCCCTCGCTAGTATTTTCGCTATCTAGATATTTTATGTATGTATATATTATGTATATAACAATCTTCGTATTGAGAATAACAATATACCCATCGTCACATATTACTCGTACTCTGACTAATAATACTGTAGTTATCCTTTACAAAAAAGTACTGCGCAAATGATTTTAAAATATAAATTTTGAGTTATAAAATGAAAATTAAACATGAAATTATTCATAAGTGTAAATTAACTGTAGAAGCAAACCAAAAGTCGTCGACTACGTTTATAACCGACGTTTTATTAAAATTAAACACTCATCTTTCCATTTGCGCTAACTTTATGTATTCTACATAACGACCCTACAACCGTGACATGATATCTTCATAATAGAAATTAACTAAGTGTTTTCGTATTTAATATTCTGATGACTATATTCTAGTTATACTATCTTGCATGTAGTGTGCCGGGCGGGTGTCGCGCCGTCAGATTTAATTACTACCATCGTAATTAAGTATATGAGAACTTAAACGAATTTATGTTGAAATAGCAGCATTTTGGGTGAGCGAACTTCGACCGTACTAAGATTTTGATTTGTATTAACGTTTATAAAGTGTTGGGTATATGTAATTATCGCGTGTTTTGGAGTTTATATTGTTTCTTCGTCTGACTATTGAAGTATATTATAGTATGTGGAACATGAAATCATAGGCTAAAAAGAAATAATAAACCGCAATGTCTATTCCTTACGCCAAATAGCAGTTTAAATGCACTGTTGTGTTCCGGTTTGAAGGACATTGTAGCCTGAGTAACTAGCAGACTTAATCTATTATGTCTCAGGATGGCGAACGCAGTGGAACATCAAGCATTGCTATGTAATTCATGGTGTTGTTTGGTTTTGCTACTGTCCATGAGCGGTCATAATATCGCCTACCATCATGCGAGTGGCATGCTCGTCTCGCCATTTACCGCAATAAAAATATATTAAATTAGCGAGACTGTATTTGTGTGCCTGGTCTGAAAATAACGCCACCTTCCATATCAGGGAAATTGCGAAAAGCAGACGGGAAACATTTGGCACATATGCCAGAAAGGATAGTAACTCTTTTTGGCATATGAGTAATGACTCTCGAGTATATTTTTATGCGCATGTAACGTTTCGTATTCGCTCCTACAAGATTATAAAAAAAAGAAGATAACTTTCGATTTTTCGACAGTTTCGATAAGCCTTACTCTTCACGTAGGCGATAAAAAGAGCAAAATTTGTTGGTCCATTGACTGTGGGATTTTATCAGTAAAAGTATAACATGATGTTACTATATGTGCAAAAAATATATCTCAAATTGTCCCCCTTTTTGGTATAACAAATAAGCAGATTCAATAAACAACGTAATAATTATTAAGATATGCCGATGACCGCGCTATCCTCCAATGACCCCGCAGTCTATAGTCTTTACAAATGGGTGGTGGGAATAATAAATTACTACTAAAAGCCTCATTCACTAAAATACTCAAAGTTTTCAAAGAAAATAGATTGTTTTCAATCAAAACTCTTTTATCGATGCGATATAAACTTCAGGGCGGCTTTTATGTTTACACCGCCCTGCAGTGGCGAAGGGTGACTTTTTTCAAAAGGGAAGCCGATACTTCTGGTGACTAGTTTTATTAAATTAACAAGTAGGTACTCATACTTATATTTTTACTCCGTTATGTACGTAAGATATTGAGCGACATATTTGCTTAGTAATACTTACTATATTTTCATACAACACTTGCACGGAATAGCACTGTGCCCGTTAGGTGCTTTTTTTAACGTTTTTAAAGTAAATTTCGATTCAATGCAAAAGACAACATTAGCCTGTTTTGAAATTGATCGACAAAAAAAATTTCAAACGTTCCTTATATATAAAAAAAGATGAAGAGATTGATGTAAGTGGACGAAAGTAAAACGATGCCAGTATAGAGCTAACTGGAGATCTATCGAATCTGGCAACCCTCATGGGATGCAGGCGTGGGTTATGTTTGTATGTCCTATTTTGAATCAACGCTAACAAAAATACGGCATTACAATATTTATTAAATAATTAAAACTTGTCAGTTGCCGTTCTTTCTCTGGTACTTAAATGTATTATCAAATTTAATATAATTTCCAGTCCCTTTTTTAATTACGTAAATGCAGCATTTTTAAAATTACCTCATAATAATGCAATTCATGAGATAAAAGATACATACGACATTATCAAGTTTCATTCATCATTAAAGTTTTGCTAAATAGATAAATCTGTTTGCACTTCGAAACCAGAAAAATTTCATAAATTACCCACTAATTATATACAAACCTAAAAATAGACACCGCATTATACATATATACTGAAACAACACAGTAGTAAATAATATTTTCTAATTATAAACACGAAATAAAAGAGGCGCGAACTGGCAAATTACTTTATAAGCCGTAGGCCCACCGGCATATTCACAAGCAAATATCGTCGTATTTCTACAAATAAATTTAGACCTTAAAATCAAATAGTTTTAAGGTGCAATTTTGCATGCAGTTCTGAGCAACAAACGTGTAACAGAGATGGCAAATAATGCGTTGGAAATGAGCGCGAGAGCAACGGGAACTCGTGCTGTGTCCTTGTAGCCTGACGTGACGTCATCGGGATCTAGGCGGCCGCGTGTTTCGTATGCATGTACTTACGTTGAACATCGCGCAATGCGTTTGTCGTTGTGTTATTAATTGATCGATAATATTTTGTTTATTAATATCGAATAACATTTGTTTATTGTTTATATTTATTTTAATATTGTTTATTATTTGATTATTTTCTTCATATAACTTGTTTAAAAAAATGTAAATAATTAATAATTTCCTTTAAATTATAAGGCGTGCTGCTAGGAATCGGCTTGTAAGAACCCTTCGCCACTGCCGCCCTGTTATACATACTTTGATCTGTTTTCAAACCTTTCAGACCGTTGTATCTCTTTCAACTAGTTCTTTGTTTATAAGCGTAATATTATCTACTGGAGGAGTTATAATATAAAAACAGTGCCAATATTTGGACACTTTTGTAATACTTTTAAAAGTTTTTGTCCGTAAAATTGGAGTTGGGATATTGTTCCTACTTTTTATTCCCGTGGCGGTGTTTCGAATGCTTTCGAAACGTTTCTATGGATGACAGTTGGGTTGGTTTGTTTTCGTTGTAAAATAGTTGCTAAATATTTTTTTAGCGCTGAGTATTATCCGTGGTACTGAAGTATTCGGTTTCGCCTCTTCATCATAAAATATTCGATGATTAATGCAGTGGAAGCGTGTAGTGGTTATAAACTACAATAGTATGTATGATTACTACGCTGAATAAAGTTATAATGAGAAACTTGGGCCGTGGAGCGTTGTGAAAGATACGACAAGTCTTGAAACGTATATCTGTTTTCTACCTACTGGTAAATTTGATTCAACAGTAGTGGCGGTACTTCCATACAAGCCCAAAAGCCCGGCTTGCCCTACATAATACGTATATACTCCATACTGAATACAAACTATTACATTCAATACAACAGTCATTTAATAGAAAACATCTAACATTTAAATTTTTTGAATTTACCGCGCCTCGTTTCAATGAGACGCCAGCGCCGAAGCGCCGCGTAATTCCATGCGCGTAATATTCATTCATTAAAACTATATTGAACTTGAAAAGACGGAGCACACAGCACATACATCTATCCTTTTCTCTCTCGTGTGCTTTTACGGGGCTTCTAGCAACGCGTGAACTGTATGGGGAAATGATATTACTCGATCGCTACGAATGTATAGCTATAGATATGTTATATAGCAGTTTACTCTAGACGATATGCCCGGCTTCGGCCTTGGTGATGTAAAAACATCGTGCGTTGCATGGTCGTCACGTGATTATTTGTTAAATCAATTATATCAATTGTTATTAAATTAAGTTGGTTCCTTTTAGAAATTATATCTAATATTTATTTTAGAACAAATAATGAAGTTTTAATATTTCTTTTAATAAATTGTATCTTTTGTATTGTTTATTTCACGTTTACTGGCAATACAGCACATATTTCTACTAACTTCATTTGTATTATGATATTTTATGAGTTGTGAATGTGTTTTGTTTAAGGTTAATGTTTAGTTTTTTATGTTATTTAAACTTTTTGATACTATTATGAGTTGTATTGTTTTCTGTGATGGTTTGAGTGCGATGGTGAAAGCGTTCATTGCCGGTAAAAAGGTCAGGGGCGTGCGCTCCTTGTAGGCAGAAATGCACTGCTTTACTTGCTATTCACAGATATTTTAATAAAACGTTCGTACGTTTTAGATGACTTTAATTAATAGTAAATAAATGAATAAACAAAATATAATAACTTAAAAACGCCTAATACTTTATAAATAGCAATAGCGCTGCAAAATAATGACCTAATCACCCAAGTCATGCCGCCGCGTCCCGCAAGAGATTTGTTCGTATGTGTGTAGTAATTTTGGTGTCCGTGCACAGTTCGCAAACGCACACACCCATGAATATCGAAAGCATCGAAAGCCGCGACTCCTGCGGCAGGCTACGGAAGTTCGGCAGTTGTCGGGAGTAATCGGAAATGTTCGTTGCGTATAATCCGACTAAAAATAATAGACGGACATCTAATAAATCACGTACCAATGCACATTATGCATTTTTGTTTGGTAAGGTTTTATTTGTTTAAATAGCAGTAAATGTTTTGTGTTTCGCGGTGGCCATTTTGCTTTTTTCATGTGATAAGCATTGTTTACTATTTTGTTTGCGCCAGTATATTTATATTTTTCTTAAAATAATTTTCTACTTAACATTTGAAAGTGTACACATTTAACAGTTTATTACTGAGTTTCCATAATAATTGTGATTTGCTTCTACTAGTGCGTTTGTCGATTTTTTAAAAATGTTATTTGAATTTGAGGTTTGGGTTGAAACTGTGTGTTTATTAAAAATAACAAGTTCGCACAATAATTGTCATTCAGTGAAAAGATTCAAATTGTGTCAAAGGTAGGTGTGTACCTGAGTTACTACAATTATACCAGCAAAAAGGGAATGTAACTCGAAAGTTTCATGTTGAAAGTTATGAAACGTATAACTATTATTTTACATAATAGAATTTCTTCCGCCGCGACGATCGATTGCTGTTTTGTCTGCGTTGCCGTAGAAGATGTACATGAATAGTAGTTCATCTATGACTTGTTCTTTTGGAATGGTTTCCGACTTTGATATCCGTCGCGTGGCTGTGGCTATGCTAAAAATTTATAAAAGAAAAAGTTTTTGTGACCGATTATCCGCCGCATACCCAGTGTCATAATCCTGTGCACGCCGCTGAAAAAGGTAAATTCATTCAATTATATTGAAAAATAAACCGGCGCGAAACCTATGCCGGGTTTGTACATTTAGTAAGTCGTGATAAATCACAATAGAAATTTCTTCAGTTCAGTTTAATAAACTACGTACTTTTATTACTACAATCTACATACTCCCTTTAAAGCTATGAAACAATCGTGATTCATATGTTTTTAATCGACACGTCTTAGATTGTTTGGATTATAATGCTTTAAATTTTCATTAAATTAGGTGGTCCTTTCAAAAGGCAATCTATTATTTTAAATTCAGAAAAACATTTAAACATGAATGCGTTAATAATAATTTCTGCTTGCAATTTCGGTAAACCTCGAAGTCGACCACGGCACCACAGAATAGTGACGGCAATAGAAATGTAATGAATAGTTACGGATACATGTTCACAAGTAATCTATATTAATTGTTTTAATCTTAATATTGATTGTGTGGTAGGTTTGCCGACGTAGGTATTATAAATTAATTTTCTTCGTTCTTAGTAACTTTGTGTTTCTAAAACAATATTAATTAAACGTAAAAAAATATTCGGCTTGCCCTACTCCAAAACCCTAGGCACGCCACTGTTCAACAGTGACATCTACCTGGATCTACTTGGTGTATGGTTTTTGTACCGCCAACACTGTTTATTCGTGTAACAATACGATATAGTACGGCATACATTGTAATGTTTACGTAACGAGTTACTCGCGAAGTCATCGACGATCTTGCGTACAAATAAGTAATACTACTGATTGTTGTGGTAACCTTTTATATCTTTTATTTATTAGACATACTTTTACAATGATTGTACTCTGTGGTTACCAATGGGTAATTTGTATAAATTATTATATACATATTTGTGTGCTGTGGCTATTTGTAAAAGTTTCCATGTGCCGTCGGTGACCATTTGTATTTTATCTGGTATGAAATATATACTTGTTAAAATTTCATTAAACGTTGGAAAAATAATATTGATAAAGAGACTAATGACAGAAAGAAATATAAGAAGCTGACGGCCAACGTTCAACACTAAAGAGGCACCCAAAGAAGAAGAATATTGACCACTTCTAAAGTATGTGAATTGTTCGACAGATAGATTGCTTCTAAAAACAAAGGTTAAACTAAGTATAAAATTTAATTACTAAGACAATACTCCTAATTTCCAGTCACCAGGTTTGCCCTAAACCCGAGCAATTATACACCAATTAGCACCCGCAATACGCAGCCAACCTTTGTGTTTCAAAGAAGTTATGGATTAAATCCGCTAATACTCCCGAGTTAACATTACTATTCACGGTAGCAAATCGTATGATTCCGATTGACGGGGTGATAAAGTAGGCGACCTAAGGTCGTTGCCATTTGAAAAGATGCCAAAACCAGGAGAGTAGATGGAACTTGCGAGTTTCTAAAAAATATATTGCAGTGATTTTTCGTCTACATTTTCCGGTCAATGATCTCTATTATGCAGATGAATAAGTGAACTTTTAAATCGTTATGATAGTGAAGTGGGGTTTAAATCGTGGAGTTTTTATGTAAATCGCTTTCATGTCTTTTTATGTTTAGAAATTGCTTTTAATTTAATTTAGATAAATGTGTTGCTGAATAAGATATTTGTAAATAAATGCTCTTGTGCTTCAATTTGCTAGGGTGTATTCAACTTTGAATACAAGACGAATTGGTCAATTTGGCTAGACCACGTGCTGCAGTTGTTCAATAGTAAACCGAGATGGTGTCAAAGCTTTGCTGTTGTGTTTAGGTTCGGTCAGGTGTGTTCGGTTAGAGAGATCGCCAGAGGCTTGTCGATGATTCTCGCTCTCTGTACGACAAAAGGTTGGCGGCCAACGTTAGAACGTCAGTTGTGATGAAAGACGAAATTAAAAATATTTCCAAAATTATTCTTTCATCACACTGTACGCATATTATTATTCTTACACTGCTGATTGCAATGTTTGACATAAAAACCTTTCTATTATCTCTGCATCCCCATATCCCACAAAGGTCTTAATGAAATCGAGCAAAGATCTTTACGATATTGGATACTGTTGTCGCGGCGTTCGTTAAGACGTAATGACGTCATCACCCGACTCGGCAGTACACTATAGAGCAAAGTGTCGCTGTTAACGTTTATTTTATCCGCAGCGCGAGTGCGGCGCTAATGACGACTGAAAGCACTCCGGAGGCTGCGTGTCACCAGCGTGTTGTACTACAGCGGTTCTTAAACTTTCGCAAGGAAAGGCTCTTCAATTTCATGAAACGTTATATTGAGTGGTTTAAATATAAAAGCACTTTAAGACATACTGTAATAAATGCAAAGGTGATTGCTTGTTCATCTTCAAAACTAAAACGGTTGTCCGATGATTATGAAATTTGACAAATGGCCAGTCCTGAGGAAGGAAATTCACCTTTCTCAATTATGTCTGGTGTATGAGCTAACACGTACAATTACCATACAATTGCTGCGTCGGCTTGCGAACTAGACTTGATAGGTAATATTGGCGTAAACTGTCGACTTACATCTGGAAAGAAGGTGAGAGAGTATTTGGTCAAAGTTCATGTTGAGAATAATATTGCGTGAGTTAAAGTGCGTAAAATATTAGTGTTATCGTTCTTCATCATTAAATCATTCTTCGCTTTTTATAACATGTACTACTTCTTAATAGAAAAAGGGACTCAAAAAAGTACGGGAAATAGGTTTCTGGTAACATTTATTAAAGCTTTGTAAAATTAATTGTAAAATTAATTACATCCGGGCGGAGGTGGACCGGGTCGCTAGTTAATAGGAACAAAAACCTTTATCTGGAGTTTTAAATTATACAGTTCCATTATTAACATGCACTTTTAACGCCCGTAACAATAATTTTTTAACAAATTTTTTAGCTTTTTTTCTAAAATGTTTTAATTTTAATAGTTTTGGATAGGGAGGGGTGAAAGAGGGTGGAAGGGGTGCAGATTCATTCAATGATAAATGTAATTTGGCGGAACATTGGTGACATATAAACCACAGCGAAACAAATATTTGTGTGATTCACAGGAATTTGTTTCGGGTCTGGGTGTTTGTGAGACCGAAAGGTCTCTCGTAGTTCCTGATACCTACGACACAAGACTCGATCTGAATGTGGGGTCAGGACTATGTATGTGACTGTTGGATGTTTTAACATTAGGGACTCAGTTTGAGAGCCGGTGTACTTGCGTGTACTAGCGGGTAAATACTGTCTCCATTATGTCTACTTGTTGCAAGCGAAGCGGTGTGTGCTTCAGTTTTATTTTTACTGTCGTTTTGCTACTTCTAGAGAGCGATTATGTTCTCTTGTTTCTCTGATCGGTGAATCTTATTGAATTATTTCAATATGGCCAAGAGTTAGATACTAGAGTTTGACTTCTAAAAATAATTTATGTCTGGTCCATTCGTTTCGTCAGACCTTTTGCGTTTGAAAAATTAAATTTACTTGTATCGTCGATTTCAATGCCTTTCAACTAAAAATGAAGAGCCTATAATAAGCAAATATATTTAAATAAAACTATTTTATACGGATTTTATCAAGTTTTGGTTTAATTTTTACATTTTTTAACTTCCCGACGGACCGCCCCGTGACCATGAAAGCTGTAAAGTAATCGAAAAGTAACCAAATCGCGATAAAATCCGTATAAAATAGTTTTATTTCAATGTGTAACATTCGCGTAAATCTAAGAAACCATTAAGCAAATATATTTTAGTCAACATAGTCCGTAAATGCTATTATCTCCCATTATTTTTATTTATTTGATTCAACATTGTGGCAATAACTGCTTCAATAAATAAAATCCGGAATGATTGGGAATGTCAGTTACGTGCCACATAATATCGACAAATCATTGATCAACGTGTCTGATACGTTTCAATAAACAAATTGAAGACAATATATATTTGATATTAAATGACATTGAAACGAGGAAAAAACTCGTATACGATGTATTTGTGATACTGTTATATATGATAAATGTTTTATAATACCGTTCTAATGGTAGATCGTCTGTTTATCGTGTAAAATATTTACACTCTGGTGGTAGGTCTCTCATATGTGAGAGGCCGCCTGGGTGGGTACCACTGCAATGTCTATTTCTCCCGCCAAACAGCAGTGTTAATGCGCTGTTGTGTTCCGGTTTGAAGGACATTGTAGCCAGAGTAACTACTGGACATATTGAGACTTAACATCTTATGTCTCAGGATGGCGAGCGCAGTGGAATTCCAAGCATTGCCTTGTAATTCATGGTGTTGTTTGGTTTTGCTACTGTCCATGAGCGGTCATATCGCTTACCATCAGGCGAATGGCATGCTCGTCTCGCCATTCATTGCAATAAAAAAAAAAAAAAAAAAAAAAAACACTTTAAATAGAAGCCAAGAATTTCATGCATTTAGAATATATTTTTCGTGCGAAATATGATTCGTAAAAAATATTTTGGACGGGACATCAATTAAATATGTGATTATATTTTATCCATATGGGACGTGCTGTATAAATATATAGTCGGAAATATTTTTACGCAAATGAAGAAAAACCGCAGAAAAAACAACTCCAAATTAGTCAAATTATGAACAAGATGTAACTAACATGTATATTTACCCATAAAAAAAAGCAACATTCTAGTTACTTCACCGGCAAGGAAATTAGTTTACTTCTGCCGTTTGGATTAATTAAAACTTGCCTCGGTTAAGTTTTATTAAACTTGGCTTCGCTCTGCTCGGATCCGCAGTGGGATTGGTCGTGCCAAAACAATTCAAATGATTACTCTCTACACTCACATTTGGCACGTTGATAATATAGAAAGTAAGCCTCGAAATTGACGTGACAAAGATGCCAAATACACGATTAGCTGAACAAAGCTGCTGAGCCCAACATTGTTCATTGTTCGACTCAACTATGTCCGCTGAGAATTCGGCTGTGTTGACTGTCGACGTGAAGTTATAAGCCGGTTGAAGTTCTTCAATAACTAATGTTTGCAGGCAATGCCCTGTTGCTTTGTATATTGACACTATCTAGGGAATGCCAACTTTCCGCCAAGTTGCCCGCTATAAACATTAAGTACATAGTCGAAATACCATAGGTATATATAGGTATCTTAAAACGGTCGTTTTACCAAATGTGTATATTTTAGAGCAGCGAAAAAAATGTGTGTTAATCTTGATGATATTGTGTTCAAAATACGTTTTTGTTAAATGTTGTCGATAGAAAAATTCAATAAGTGACCATTAAAATTGAAATTCTAGCAACTGTAGCTGTATTATTTATAAACAAATCTTGATAAAATTGTTAACAGTGATGTAATATGTAATAATAAGGGGGAACTGTTGTATTAATTTATCGATTTAAAGTAAGTTATTTTATATATTACTAAATAACGAGTCGGATAAAATATCGCGTCGCGTCATCGCGGCGTGACCTTATTTTGTTCCTCTTTCATTATTTACTATTCACCACGCTTTAATATAACTATAGCAAAACCGTATGGTGTGGTGTAAAAAATATTTATTGGAATTTGTTTCACTGTGTAGAAAATGCATTAGAAAAAGATTACGTTGCGGGAATTATTTCTTTCCCATTTTTTTTATTTGGTGCTTTAATTTCCAAAATGGCAAAATAAACCGCTCATGTGACTACATAAATTAAAATTACAAAATCTCTATAAATATGAAATGGATTATGGAACGACATCTATCGCTCAAATAGAATAACTATTAAGGAAAGAAAAATCTCAATACTTTATTGCACTCCACATGTTAAAATGGTGTTACAATTTATTGTATGTAGGTACAATGTGGATCCTGTAGGGCTCGGCATGTTTTTTTATTATTTTTATTACCCATTTCTTCAACTTTGTTAACGTGTATTACAACAATTATTTCTTCTTCGCAGGAAACAACCAAAGACGTTTGCATTCGACCACTGTTTCTACTCGCTGGACCCGGGGCTGCCGCACTTCGCTTCGCAGAAGACCGTATTCGAATGCCTCGGCAGGGACATTCTCGACAACGCCTTCGACGGATACAATGCTTGCATCTTCGCGTATGGACAGACAGGTATGTTATTACTAGACTAATGAGAGTAGGAAAGACAGATCTCGACCATAGCCAATTATTTCCTGCGTATGTTGAAAATATATTTCCACGCAGTCGCTCATTACTTACACTCGCGGCGCGGGCGTCCTTCCCAAGTAATTAAAATTTTATTACTCACTCATCTGTGGAATAATAAAAACCGACTTCACTTTCACTTTTTCTCTACGCTCGTCCTTTGTCTTCATATTTAAGCTGGAAAAATACACGAGTGTAATAAAAATCGTGCCCCGTGATACTTGAAATTAAAAACGGCTCATGTTGGATTTTGAGCAGAGTCTCCTGCATAAAAAAATATGCTGGTGAAGTTCGTGATATGTTAGATAAAGCGGGAGAAAATATTATATTTAGAATCGGAGAGTATTATAATAATATTTTACGATGCTTGAGAACAACGTAAAAAGTAATGTATGTTGATGTTCAATGAACCGTGGGCTTGTTAGTTGTTGCCGACTGTATTATTTCACAAAAATCGCCAAGAAGGGTTAATTCACATTCCCTATCTTTTATATATGTTCTAAATTAAAATAGCCGAAAGCTTGCGAAGTCTGAGTGTTATTCAACAAAGTTTACGAGAAACTAAAGTCGAAACTTTATGGCGAATACAAATTGGCTATTAGTTTACATTTATTAAAAGTATATCCAAAAGAAATTCACTGAGGAAAAGTTGTGAGAGCTTGCTTAAGCAGAATGAAAATAGTGGTTTATCAGGATAAAAAATGGAACTGGCTGAGAGAGCAACGTCCCCGCGACGGCTGGGGGGTCGTCAGATAAAGTGCCGCCGAGAGTTCCGATGCCGGGGTCGAAGATAATGACACGACGTGCCGACTTTCGGTATCAGGGGTCGATGTACTCGCTGAATTATAAGCTTGCTTGTGGATGCGGATCGACTGATATGCTGTTACAGTGTTGGACGTGCTAAATGAATTTGCAATTGAATGATGTTCCTATTTTATTTCTTATTCATTCGTTCGAATTATGAGTTTGCTTTCAATATATTTCAATGCTGAAAATGTATTCTGTGATATAGAATATTTTTGGAGCGTTTTTGGGAGTAAAATATTTGATCATTTTAATGAAAAATAAAGTGTATTATTTTTAGAAAATTGTCAAACGAAACGATATCTTTGTAGAATTTTTTTTTGGTATCATCCCCGCAATATTGAAATTATCCATATAATATATTTTTTCAAATGTTAAAAATATGTTAATCAACTTTAAAAAAAAAAATTACGGTCCCCTAAAAGACATTAAAGCGATACAATCTCCTAAGATCACTCGTACTCCGCTCCACTGTGCCTGACGTCACACAGTGGTCCCACAATGGCTTATCTGTACCGTTCGTCTTTCCCGCCGGGACTTTCCATACTGGACCCGGGATAAAAGGATTTTGTAGTACCCACTCCTTTTACTGTTTTATCTCTATTGAAAATTGATCCCATTTTAAAACTTTGTAAGAGAGTTCAAAAGTTTTACGGACATTGTCTCTTTGTTTTTGGTGTAGCGATTGAAGCATTGGAATGATCAAGGACGTTTTTAATTGAAGAAAATTGGTCATGGTATTTTGTACTGTAAAATAAGAAATACGTGTTATAAAATGGTTAACTGTATTTTTTTAATTATATTCTATTTTAACTCCCTTTGTTACTGTTTCATAGCTTAAAATATCTTTTACAAGCACTAAAATATTTAATAGTCAAAGTGCACAACGATCTTGTTTACAACTAATCGCACCATTTTGTTGATCAAAGCAGTTTGTTTTCACCCCGACCTTCACAAATGATCTTGCCAGCATATTGCATTCATTATATATTTAGATCTTTGAGATTCAAAGGTACTGTTGTTTCATACGTACTCAGGTAACAACTAACACTTCGCGAGACAGCTCGGAAGATGTATGCGCCGGGTGTAGCTATGTTACCTTGTTTATATTGTAAAATGTATTTGCTCTTTACATTTGTACCAGGAATATGAAGTATCCTCATGAGATTTTTTGTACATGTTGGGATGGCATGACATGTGACAAGAACTTGTCTGAGTTTCATAAAAAAAAATCGGCGCCATACCCGACGTTCCCTCTTGGGTAATCATTCGAACTCCGGAAAACTTTTAATCTAAAAAACCTTACATTAAAAGGATTGCTCGTGCCCGAATCGAAACCAGTGACTAGGATTTTTAAGATTATTTTCCGATTTTCTATTGATGCAGGCCGCTTCCAACAGGTCGATGTGGAGATCGTTGCGGAGGCCTATGTTCAGCAGTAGACTTCCTTTGGCTGAAAAGATAAATAGATTCGCTTTGCGTACCTATGTATATGCCAAGTATTCTAATCACCTTTAATAAAATAATACTAATAGCAGTTCGCATATCATTACCCTATTGTTTGAATTTACAAAACTTAACTCTTTACAAAAGCAGCAATGTAATGGTGTTTGCATTATTCAGACCGTGTTTGAATATTGAATGAGAATAAGTTACAAGTCTCTCCATCGCAAACCCTGACTTTGAGCGTCTTAAATTTTATATATGGACGAATATAAATGTTCTGTTTGTCGTAAATTATGGGCTCCTTTGGAATGTATTCTTTATTGTTTTACTTTTGCAAGGATTTTATGATGGGAGTTCGTATTCTAGTATGGTTTTAGCCTTGGCTCTCCGTTTTATGTGTGGAACATACAGATGAATTGCTATTCCACCATATGATATTCGATAATTTTCAAGGGCAGGAATTTGATGTAATAGAATGTTTTTTTATATCTCGTTTGATAAAGATATATTACATCGCACAACAGGGCTTACAACTTACTATTCTGAGATATATGCAATGCCGTCGGGACATCTTGGCTGAATATCTAAATTTATTTGAAGATTTGGTAGTTGTTTTTAATATGCAATGTTTTCGACATTTGCGTGAAAATGTGTATTTAGATGCCAATAAGTAGTAACACGGTTTATTATTGACAAAAACCTCGTTTCAGTAAATTCACTTTACATAAGAACACTGAACATTGTTGATTTAATTCCAAGATATTTAAAAAAATCGAGAAGAATAGTGTTTGAAAATGTCCAAAACAATTCAGATGGCTTGCAAATTCTGACATGGATAGGCCGCTACAAAAAACGATATAATAAATTCAACTGACCATAACTTATCCCTCCCATAACTTGAGTAAGGGGTCGTTTCCGTTTCTATAATTTTATTTGGGACATATGTGGAATTCAGTTAATATTTTACGTGAAAGATGGAATAAAGATTTCAAGTCATCTTTATGTTTAAATGTTATATCTTATGGCGAGGTCTTGCGTCTTGTTTTATAAGGTCTATTACTATTAATTGTTTCAGATTAACAGCGCTCAGCTAGTTGATATAATGGGTTCGCGTCAATCACTTTCACTGATTGTTTCTACAACAATGGCTTTATAAAGCGTTTCACACGAGTTCATTTCTGAGTAGTATTTTATGAGCATATTAATGGTTTATAAGTTTTTTGTTATGTTTATAGTTCATAATAATTGAAACAGTAATTCTGTAATTGAGATGTTTCTTTGTGCTTATTGGATCGAGTGTAATAACCTCTTCCTCTCTCCCTATTTCTGTCTGGCTCTCGATATTCAAAGGCCAAAGGCATTAGTAATTCTCAAGTAACAAGTAAGTGACTTCTTCTCCGGTTGACGAACTTATTCTAAAAATTTGTCGAAGTCAATGACGCGGGGAATCTTACTTTAGGATAACTCATTCACCTTTCGCCGTATGTATTTATGCCAGTTGATTTATTGCCAAATCCGGTAATATAACGTTGAAGTTGAGCAAAGCGCGAACACATGCTGTTTGCGACTTCCGGCGGGCTATTAAAAAATCCCCCACGTGCAGTTTGAGAGCGTGTGTAGAAGTCGCAATCACTCGGCTAGACAGTACACATGTTTGTATTTATGGTGTTTTTATTGTTTTGTATGTATTGAAAAATAGAGAATATCTATGTATTAGTAGTCTATATCTGTAAGTAATGGAGCGAGTCTTTCTTAGATAAGTTTTAATTTATAATGTGTAAAGAATATTTGTGCAATTACAACTGCATATTAAATACAAAAGTGGGGTATATAGGATATCCATTTCATTTTCACTTTAAATTATTTAAAATACTTCTAAAATTAATTATGATTTTTTAATTACATTTTGTCTCAATTTATTATTGCTTACTAATTACATACTTAGAAGACGATCTAAACGAGCGTTTAATCAACGAATTTAATAAATTTGTGAAATACGAAAGCCTTACCTTGCCGCCTTTACTTAATTATTCTTCACGCCTTAAGGTTTGCGCTCAAGACGTTAAGGAGAGTGGCACACTGGAACACTATTTAAATAAACACTAACGAGATAAAAAAATAAAATTAACTAGAAAATGGACGAGAAACGAGCCCGTCAAAGAAAGTTTCAAAGTGGCGCCTGTGGAGGAAAAGTTGAGGAGTAATGGACACTCGGAGTATGGACGTGAAAAATCTTGCTTCTAGTTTGAATTAAACTATGTACACTAATTAGTTGGTAGTATTGTAAGCAGACAACTAAATAATAAGCGTTATTCTCTGTCTATATAGTGTTTTTATACTTATTATTATCATACAAATGTGTATACGAATGGTACGAATATATCAGTAGTGTATAATTTGCCTGCCTCGGTGGCGTAGTTGTATTACGGTACGGTTACAAAGCTGAGGTCTCGGGTTCGAATCCCGGGTCGGGCAAAGTGATATTGGATTTTTCTATTCATTGTCAGCCCGGAGTCAGGAATTTGTGCCCGATATGGCGGTAGGCTCGCCCCCTATCACATCGTGGGACGGAACATGCAAGGCGAAATGTGGGTGTCCTAGTGGCGCCTCTGCCTACCCCTCCGGGGATAAAGGCGTGAGTTTATATGTGTATGTATGTATGTATGTATAATTTAGATTCCATTAGTTGCCAGTACATTATACCTGTGATATGATGCGATACTGCAAAAAACAATCATGTAATTTGACAGGGATGTGAATATATTAATTGAAGTAAGTGTAGACATGATGTATACAGTATATGTATATTTGTGAGCAATTTAAACCCCACATGTAATATGTGGTTCGTGCGAGGATTCTGGTTCACATATTTTATACTCGACAGCATAATGCTTGGTTCTAGTTGTACATATTTTGTTTGGTACCTTGCCACGCACACAAGTTCATGCATATTTAATAATGAGCTTACCTACCCTCAGTGTGCCTTAAACTCAAAGCCTAATTAGAGCGCGCTTTAAGAATTTCATACTTGGATGTCGACCCTGCTCGTTCAAAGAATCATTATACATGCCTAAAGTTGAGGCGTATGAGAGAAACGACACTTTAGCAGCCTACCCGAGCCTTACGGCTATGTGTATTTGGAATTTCAACTTTGTTTATATTAAATAAGTGAGCGGTGGCTTAGTGGGACGAACTTCTGAAAGAGAGGTTTCGGAGTTGATAACTTCTAGAATTCTCTTTCATTCAACCATGAGAAAACGGACCAGATGCTTATTGGTAGGACTAAAATACTTGAGATTTCGAAGTTTGTTCCCAAGTGTACATTTTGGTGTCAGTACATGAAAAATAAGCTCTACCCAGTGCGTACATTACGTAAAAGGACACATCCGTCAGTTTATTTCAAACTTTCACGAGGAATAAGATGGGACAGGTTGATGAAGAGTAACGAGGCGGCAGGACGCGCTCGGGTTGTTTACACACGTGGCTCATAGGCCACCGTGCCCTGTGCTCCTGAGTTGAGGGAATCGCATTAACATGTTTACACGCCGTCCGAATGGCTCACTTATCTGGAGCGAAGTAAACAGGGCCAATCGTAAACACCGAGCAACAGACGCCTCGCTCGCGATAGATGTAACTTTTATACCTTTATAATGTTATGTATTTTTGATTTGTGGAGTTTTGATTTGTTATGTTTTCTCGTGTGGTCCTCTTGCCAACCTTTCCTTGTTATAATTCTGGGCAAAAGCGTGTGGAAGCAATTTATTTCTGGCACGCTAATTGTTTTCGACAGTAGCCTATGTTGATCTCAGTGCAAATCCGATTACTCTCTGTGTCCAGATTTCGCTTGTATTTCCGCACTAAAGTCGTATTGGTAAATAATGGATCCAAAATTAATCAAGATTGACTAATGACAACCCTGTGGAACCCTCGAATAGTTCAGTAAATACAAATTATACAATGTAGTAAAGTCTATTTTTATACTACGAGTAGTAATGAGTGCGTGATAAAATATTGTTCTGAGAAACATCGCTTGTCAGACTTTTTGTCGGAGATTTACAAGTGTTTACTTCTCATTTAACCGCACGTGATTATAGAAAACACATTTTAGCGTTGTATATTCCATCATATTACCGAAAAAAGAAAGATTAACTCTTCTCTATCTATTTATAAGTTTTTACCGGGGAAAAGTGCGAGAAATGTCAGGCGACAATTTAGTTAGTACTTGTCTCTTTGTAGCAGTCAGATTGCTTTTTTTAATACCGCCACGGCAAAATGGATTACCATGCGCCTAAGATGGCAATATAAATGAAAGCCGGATAAAGTAAATAAATAAGGCGGATAAAATAAAATTGAAAAATGCTTTAACCCAATTATTATGTTTTTAGAATGACCAGGAAACGACATGTTTGGATCACAATTACGGGTTTTCTACCATCGTGTAGGATGGCCACTGTCAGGGCGTATACAAATGTCCTACCATAATCAACATTTTCAAGTTTTTAAGAGCGGATGAATTAAAACTTAATGACTTATCTAATGAGTACTCATCAACCACTCAGAATTCATAGTTGCGCTGCGCGCTCAGACAAATGAAGTGGTAATAGCACAAGTACTACTTAACCGCTTAAAGCAGACAATAAAAATAATAATTCTCATTTCTTTAATGAAGTCAGTGACTGCGACCCGGTTAGCGGATAATTCACAAGCACCACTTACGTGCATGTTTAACTGTTAAAAAAAAACGCGTTGTTACGGTTGTTTTAATTGCTTTCGTTAATTGTTCCGAGTTGAATCGCTGTTTAGATGCTGAATTAAGGTCACGTTTTGTTTTGCTAATATTTTTTCTTGATGCGTTTTTTTCGCGGGTGCCGTATGAAGTATCGTTTTAGACGTAATGGGGGTTATGCTCACTTGTGACGTGCTTGATTTCTTTATTAGTTAAGTATCTGTGTTTGAAGATGAAAATAAAACGCGCACTTTTAATACAGCATTCATGACAATTATAATATTATTCATGTGATCTATCCTGATCCGCTCTAAATTTTCTTTAAAACTGTGGGGGTTAGCTTGGTCGTCCGTCATAACTCATACCTAATTAGTTTATCTAAAGACGGATTTAGTCTTTTAATCAGACTAAGATATATGTATAAACTTATATGCGAAAGCGTTAATCAAATCATGAATAATTAACAACATAGAAGTGCTAGTGACACGTTTATTAAACAATTCCAAACCAATACTGAACATTTCACTCAAATACATTACAGCTGAATTTATACGCTCGAATTGGTGTTAGTCATTGGAACGTTTGTTCTGCACCCATTGACGACTAATGCATGACATTTGCCTCTGTGTGAGTGTGTGTGTCCCAATTAATCTTATTCACACGGTTCAGCCACATTTGCCGTGGCACGTACGTTTGGTGCCGTTTCAGGGTTCATTGGATTTGACCCGGCTCGAGACGCGAGCGCTCTCTCGTGATAGATAGATCGTTGGTTTCCAACATTATTCTGGGCGTTCGCCAATGATAAAGTTTTGTGGCTCTTCTGTCGAATACCTGTGAAGTTGTTTGGTGATAAAACTTGGAGATGTGGCAGCGGTCTTGTAGCTGTAAATTAAGAAATTGGTTTCCTTTTTTATTCCTATGCGAAATTTTACGACGGTTAACTGCAACTTGTGATCAGCTCCTTAAAAATAAATCATAATATGTTACTATATATCACATATCGAAAGATAATTAGGGATAAGTTTCTCAACCGGTTCCCGTTTATGAGTGGACGTTGGATATAGCCTGCTTCCTATAGCGCCCTGCGGATTTTTTTAAAGAATACACCTTTATTTATCAGTAGAGTTTTTATGCCTGAACATGATGATTAGTATATTCGCTCTATTGAGTCATTATAAAGAAAATCTATAAGTTTATCTTAATTTTCTCAAAGGATTTTCGCCTAATTTGGAATTTACGTGACCACAATCAAATGACCGTAAAGGTCCAGCTCGTGACTGTAATATGTAACATTTTGGTTCCGTTTCGTTCCGCGTGTCGTCCTGGATCGGCTCTTAGTTAATTAGCCATCACGCCCGAACACATTAGGTGCGGAGGAAACCTATCCGTTTCGGAAACTTTCTGTCTTGTAAAAAATGTTCCCTTATTGTTGCGGTTCATTCGTTATTTGGAATTGTAACAGGGTTGTTAGCTTTGTTTCTTCACTGATTTGTTTAACATATTTTGTGTTGTTTTTCGTTTGTGCGTGGAGACGCATTAAAGCCATTTTGGTGTTTTGTGTGAATTTGGTGACATCTCCATATCACCTAAGTTTAGAAATAAATTGCTGTGTCTCATAATTATTAAAGTAGCATGTCGCTGAGAGTTATTTTTCATAGCTTTTATGTAATAGGCCAAATTTCGAAGTACCTACTCACAATATAAGAATTCAAAAATCGGACCTCACGAGAAAACAATATTACCATTTTATATGGCAAATCTTCATAACCCATGCAAAATTATATTTTTATCATATAAACCATCCAATTTCTTGAACCAAGTTACAACATCGTTCAATTAATAACGTTGTCAAATAAACAGTACTTAGCGTGGCAGGTAGCGGAGGTCTTCGCGCCGCGTTTAAATTGTGAACGTGCAGAGCCCCGCCTAATGAACTCTCCGCCTCTTAATTTATATCCTTATTCCATTACATAATTGTTTGTATCGCGAAATGTTACGGTAAACGGTTGGCAATGGCCTACGTGGAAGGGATTTTTATTAGGCTGAGGATCTGTGAGGGGATACCAATGAGATATGCTGTTGAGTGGTAAGTATAAGATGGCTAAATCTGAATCTGAATTTTAAGCTGTTAAAAATCTTATGTTGGTCTACATTCTCCTCTAATGAGGATAAGTCAAATTTTTATGTTAGATTGTATGTATAAGTAAATCAAATAGTTTATCAATCAAGGTATTAAATTGGATATTTCCCTTAATACTTCGTAAGAAAATATAGAACCCTGATAATCCAATATTCTGTCTTCAGAAACTAGAAGATACTTGGTTAAATTATAACAAGACTTTAAATAAATATTTGCTGATTATACAGACATTTACCACAGTGCGGATGAACTCTTACTCACAGCCTTATAAATTCACTGCGCCACAATGGCCGATGATATGGTGTAACTACATTGCGCAAATGACCCACTGATCTTATTTAGATATAGGGCAATAGCACATTGTTTCCTCAGCAACGTTTCTCGATTCGTAAAACCGCCTTGTTACGTATCGTTCCTAGTCTCTAGTTATGGGGTCGGGTTACCTGAGCACAAAGGATGAGACTCGCGAAAACTCGGGACGACGCAGTCTATAATTTGCTCAACAAAATAATGTTTCTGTATTTTATAAATCCCCTTATTCGCTGATTATCCTGGACTGAATACTCTGTTCGCGAAATCAGCTTTTTGTGAGTGTTTCCATTTAATTGAGAAACGTAGTTTGTTTACGATTTAATTTGTGACTGTACTTGTTAATGCGATAAGCTTGCACCTGTTATGGAGCGGAAATACGGGTGTAATTTCAGTGCACTTTGCTTTTTTGGTATATAACTGTGTTAATGTGGGTATATTATGTAATATTTATATAGCCTATTAACGGCATACGAGAAAGCATTCTACCTGATGTAAAATTACCACTGCTTTTATCTATGAATATTAAAATTTTCTGAAGAATCGTAGCTGCGATACCTACAGCTGAGTTTGTAGGTCTACATCTTCACAAACAAATTGTATAAACTGAAAAACCCTGTACTTACAATCGAACGTCACAACACCAATCAGCTGTACGATAAAAATTATTTTATAATATTGAGCGGTTTGCGGGTAATATCCGGCGGTCGCAAGTCCCGCCGCGCGACTCGGGAAATTGATTCTGAAACATTAATGCACCGAGCCACTGGCGACGTTTGACGACCGCGCCTTACCCTCGGGATGAGCTCGGAACTCTGAGGAACAGCTGCGATCGTCAATTACATTTTAATAACAATCTTCGCAGAGTTTCCAGGTTTGATTAAATATTCTGGATATTGATTGTACCTTGGAAGCTTTCAGGTGGTTTTAAGTATCCAATGATTTTCTGAAACTTTAATTAGATTGTTCGTCCGTTGTCCTTGCCGGTATATATGCAACCTATGTCTCCTCCATTGGAGAATCTTTCGGCGATATCGGCCAATAGTTCTCAATGCTATGTGATTTGCCCACTGCCTGTTCAACTTTCCTATCCACTGGACTATATTATATAGTTTGAAGCAATACTTGAACATATTCAATCTCCAATAGATTCATAAAATTGGCTTTCAAATTTCTTCGCAGCATTACTTAAACCCCGGCCCCGTTTCAAATGTTTGAGAGTTAATGACATCGTTTTCCTTTCAAATTGCATTTGGTCGGCCGGCGCCTCGCCGGAGTAACGTTAAACTTTTGCGAATGTATTACCTTATTACACTGTAATATAGCCAGACGTCTGCTGTTAATTAGATATTTATACGCTCACTTTGAAGTAGGGAAATTTTTGCTCGACGAAGCAGATTGGCGAGATTCGTTTCAATTTGTTATAGCGCGTTACAATGGGGCGTTGAGAAGAGTTTGTTTAATTAGGAGCCGGTTGCGAAACGAACGGGTTGCTGGAGTGTGATTTGCTTACGGAATAATGAAGGTGTCTTGTGTTTGTAATTTAAGTTCAGAAACTGTGAAACTTAAGAAAATTTGGCCTATACAAAATTATAACGCTAAAGTAATCGTAAAATATTTGTCCCTGCGATTGATCGGCGTACTTGATTTAATATCGGAATATATCTTCTTAGAATTTTTTTTGTTATTATTAAATAGGCTAATTATGTATTTTTTTCCGTCTACTGTCATAATGAGTGGTGCAAAGGAATTAAAACTACCCAAAACACTAACCAATTAAACGGTTGAAAATTTAATTTCATTAAATTGCCCCGGGCACGCCGCACTCATTAACTTGTCAAGCAAATAGGAACCGAAATCGGCCGGACGCACACGAAACGGCGCGTCATTCGCGTTATTAAAAACGTCACGTTTTATCAAAAGCCTTTGTGCCGTGCGAATTGTCCCCGGGTCGGACTGGGATGGGCAATTAGGCACACGTCATACACTGGCCGGTTACACAAGACCTTTGTACGTATTGTATGACCAGTGTCGCTGTTGAGTGTTGTTATCCCGATCGAAGTTTGTTGCGAGTGTCTTCTATTTATATTTTTACGAGTAGCCTCGTATATATTTGGCTTTTAAATGGCTTTAAAAATAAACAAAATGAAGACAATTCGTGTTGCTGTAAGAGTTTTTCGCAGCGTCTTCTTCACAGCTCCCAACAGGCTGTACAGTACAGCCGTAATTACCGATTCAATCCGATGTGAAATAATTTGAATAAAGAATATTTGGATTTGATTTAAAAGGAGTGCAAAACAATAAATAAAAGTTATATTAATAAAGCTTGATAAAGAGTAAATTATAATAATAAATAATAATAAAAAACGTTTATTTGGTTTAGAGATAACACTTACAATCAAAATAAGAACATCACAATAAATAACAAAAGAATCAACTAAACAAATCTACTTAGGTACCAATAATATTGTTTACATGGGGAGAAACAAAAAACAAAAAATTATATTAAATATATTCCCTAAACCAAAAAGGATCCAGCTCAGCTTAATGCCGCAGCCTGAGCTAAGGCCATATTATTGTCTTATTATTTCTTCTTATTTCAATTCTTATGTTTCTTCCATAAAACAATAAAACACTAACTTTTTTACGGACATTGTTCACATCAAAACAACTTTCAAACATGTGTCATTTGTTTTTGAATTATAAAGTGTGGTCCGACGACGTCTCCGTGGCATAAAATCGATACCGGCATTGGAAAGTAGTATTTTCCACTTCAATATGTATGAGGGAAACATTGCATATGACAGCTTGATTTTCTAACTGGCGCGGTCTTTGCCGCCCCGCATTGAGCCGGCGAAGAGCTAAATAAATCTAGAGTAGGAATAAAACCTTTTATTTTTTTTCTTGGTAGAGCACTTGCGTGCTTTGTGGTGGGGCATGAATGTGTTATTACATGAAACGATATACAGACTACAGAGTATTGGGACAGCATCACGCACGATAAAATCTGGCACTGGAGATTTTTTAATTAAATAGTTTTTCTCGTTGTAATTGACAAATTGTATAAGCAAATCTCTATCGAGGATCTGCCTTGTATACACGTTTATAAAAGTAAATGTTATGTGCATTACAGTTGACGTGAATTGTATTTGTAAATGCTGTTATGCAAGCTAATGAGCTGACGGCTGATGACGTCACACAGCGTCGTGACCGACGCTTATCGTGCGATAGTAGCAGACTGCATTAACGTGACAGCGATTATTGCCATTATAGTTGTCTTATATAACTATTGATGTCATTGATGTCGGCTGCTATTGTTAATTTTGAAATCAGTTATAAAGTACACGGTTGCCAATCGACATAATGAAATATCAAAAATAGAAGTCTAAGTAAAATATGGGTACCAACATACATCTAAAACTCGCACGTCACGCCTTATCTAAACGTAGGATCCAGGACGTCAAGGTTCACATACTATATTAAGCCATCGCAAGTGTATTATACATATTAGCAATTAAAAGTATACAATATTTTAATCCATGTTATGTTGAGAATTTAGACTCAAAATTTACTACCAAGAACCAGGATTACATAATAATTTCTACCGCAATATTAATAATTTCATATGGTTTGGTTGGTTATTGGTTAGGTAAACGTGTTTGACATTGTAATAATGTTGCTTATGGTTTGTTCAAGTGTGTAAAACATTTGGTATGCCAATGTCAAGACGGAAACTCCGTTTTCATTCATTTTTATTATGTTTATTGTGGATTCCGTGTAGCATTATAATTCACGTTCTGTATGCGAAAATTTTGCGGTACTTAAATATACCATAATTTGCGTTGTGGATCTGATTTCCTGTTATCAGTTACTTACAGTTTTGTGACTCCAGAAAATAATTGTGTATTTGTGATGATCTTAATTTTTTGTATAGATATTATGTAAAGATGAATGGCTGCTAGCGGTTGGAGACGATGGGCTGAAGATCGAGTGGTCTATGTCCGGCAGTGGACGCAGAAGGGCTGATGATGATGATGATGTATAAATGAATAAAATGATCACAACCAGCACTCAAGTATTTGTTTCGGGTCTGGGAGTTTGTGAGGTCGAAAAGTCTCGCGTAGTTCTGATACCCACGACACAAGACTCGATCTTAGTGTGGAGTCAGGACTATGTATAAGACTATTGGGTGTAATTATTAATATGTATATGTATATCTATATATTGTACAGTTTCTAATAGTTGAAGTTGCAAAGTGGCACTAGTTGAACAACAAAGTGAAACAGTATTGTATATCGAGCAATACAGCATTAATATGTGGTTAGAATATAGTAAACATGCATTCGTGTTTCCATTTTAGTTACGGCATCACCACTGAATGCTTATCGTATCTCAATACTACGCTTGGGCACAGACAAATAAGCTTGTATGAATGTACGAATACGAGTCCAACGCACGACAGATGCCAGTTATTGTTCAATAAGCAAATATTAGCGATGATGGCGAGCTCATAACAATGCCATCCTAATGTAAAATGTTGACAATAACATCCTAATCTTATAAACATTGCGACTATTCAAGCAGGAAATTGAAATCTGCCACTCTACCTGACGCTATTCTATCGGTTCAGCCAAATGTTTGCCGAAATGTTGGGCCAAATGCCATCGATGAATTTCAACTTGATTATGCCGCGGACTATTGGAAATTAATTTCCACTAGAAATTTCATTAGCGGAATACCGTTTGGGCGCGCGTTTGGATCGCACCCGCCTCCAATGTTTTTGAATATTCATACGCAATAACCAAGTTTTGTATTCGCTACATCGCGTCGTTCAATTCTCTGTATGTATGCGAAATGGGTTTTTAGGGTTACATTTTGAACTTTGGGGACGTGACTGTAATAAACCGATGGTAAAGATACGTAAATATGTGAATACGACAGCCTAATGCGGTGATTATCTAACTTTGAACGTAAAAACATTTGTCGTTGTGAAGTTTAATTCACAAACTTGTATTATTATGGAGCCACAATAAAACAATATTCTTCTTAATGAAATTGTATTTCCCGTGACACGAAGAAACTGATAATTGTGGGTAATTGTTATAATTTTCTTCTGGAAAGAGATTATTCTGCACATAGCTTTTTTATAAGTTTGAATTGAGTGCCGAAACTTCATATATTTATTCAGTGATATAAGTATGTACATAGATATAAAGTATGAGCCTTTGACAGTTTTTTCAGTGACGCACAAGGTACATATTGTCCTTTACACGTTGTTCACACAAGACGTTTCGTTTGTTTTGTAACGAGTTTTCGACAATCTCTCCCGACTCCACTTCACTAATTAATGTAAAAAAAAAATTGATATCAAAATGTTTTAATCACGTTACACGTGACGTTGCTTGCTTTTTGTGCGATATACGAAAGTCACTTATTCGGTGAATTGAAACAGTTAAATAAACTGAATTTATAATTACATTTATTAGATTGCATATTATATGATTTATTTTTACCACATCGTAGAACCCTTAACCATTTTTTTGAGAAAATAAAAACGAAACATGTATCAATGTATCGAAATGGTTACATGAGGTGGCTTCCGTGGTCGCTGCAGAAATTCTTAGGAATTGCCTGTGTTTAGCATTGCTCTCCAAATGACGTCACATGACGAAAATAATGGGTTCGTATAATATAGCCATTCTTGATCCAATGGCTGAACTGTAAGCCCTACGTTGATCCTTATGGGACTTCTATGTTGATTAAACAAAGGTCCCTCGCATTTATTGATGAGTTTGGGTTGCCAAGGGACGTAGAAGGGTAAAATTGGCACACGAAATTGAACACGAACTCTTTTTCACGCTCCGTCACGGCACTTGTATTTTCAAGTAAAAATTCAGGGGGAAATAAAAAGTTTAGCAAAGTGAAATTAAATTGTTGCAAAAAGACAGTGGGTATCGGGCTGATTTTATCCAGCCTTGTTCGTGATTGCTGCGCACGAATCCGTCTAGTGTTTTGGAGTGCATTGTCGTGTTCCTCCAGCCAGTATCAATGAGAATTAGTGTCAGTTTATTCTTCTTAAGATTCCTCAGACTGATCTAAAATATGGATGTTTTTTTCTCTTTATTAACCGACTTCAAAAAAAGGAGGAGGTTCTCAATTCGACTGTATGTTGCTTTTTTTTTTTTATGTTTGTTACCTCATTTCTCTGTACTGGGTAAACCGATTTCGATAATTCTTTCTTTAATTGAAAGCTGGTGCTTGTCATTTGGTCCCATAAAAATATGGTGACGATCTGATGAATATCTTCGGACCTGGAGAGGGGAACTCCTTAAAATAAAGTAGGATTCCAATGGTTCTTCTTGCATTGAATTAAGTATAAAACCAAAATTACAGTGGTGGAGGAAAGTAGGGGTAGGGGCAAGGGGGGGGTGAGAAAATTAAGAAATATGTAAATAGTCAATATCTTCGGCAGCTTTTGACCGATTTTAGTAATTTTTTTTGCATCAGAAAGAACGTATTAATACTTTGATCTCACCAATAAGTTATGTATCTGTAAACTCTAAAAATTGACAAATATCGTTACGAAAAAAAATAATTTACATTTGAAAATGGCCGTGCTCCCAGTACCGTGACCGCGTGTGAGAAAGCATTCATGATGCGCGGGGCAGCTGATTTGGTTACCACTAATTTATTGTGAATAAATTAAGAATGGTCTCATAAATATTAGTGAAATAAACCAATTCATTTATATTTTATTAGATTTAGATTCACATAGATAAAAATCAAAGCGTAAAAATTAAATCGATCGTCTTATGTTTTGTGATGATTTTATGTCATTTTAATAACAATTCGACCCGGCGATTTAATATGTAATCAACGTTGTTATTTAGTTGTAATAATATCGATATATCAGATTGTTAGAGGCAATAAAACGAGAGCAGTGGCAGCGAAGAAAGAATTACGATTGGGACCTGATTTATGCGCGATAGGAATGCACCCACCCTCGTTTTCAATAAGTTCGCAGATAAGAATCATTGCTACGTGATGCTGGCCGTGGTATGCAATTAAATCTTTTTTAGCGTTTCGTTGGCGAGAAAATTCGTTAAAATGCTGTTAGGACGAGTGTGAAGTGCTTGATTCCACGGGTCATTTTACATGTGATTAAACGGCTATTAGATGTGGAAAATTAATGTCAAAAAACAGTTTTAAGAATCTTGTTAGTATGAAAAAAAAATACTTAAAAAATTGAGTAGGTTTTCCTTCGTGCAAACGGGGCAAGGCATCTAGAAGTTGTTTTGTTTAGGGACAGATTTTATGGGTACATAATATTATGATTATTAATTTTCAGATAAGTTTAATTAAAGAACTAATTAGTCTTGTCATAAATAAAAACACATAATTACAATTTACGGCACTTTTCCCTAATAGAAATAAATAGTAATTCTGTATTATTTTTACTGGGTCGATTGCGTAGTCATACTACGGTACGAATACAAAGCTTAGTTCTCGGGTTTGCATCTCGAATCAGACAAAGTGATATTGGATTATTCTATTTATTATCAGCCCGGAGTCAGGAATTTGTGCCCGATATGGTGATAGGCTCGCCCCCCATCACATCATGGGACGGAACATATTATGGGGAACGACGAAAAATGTGGGTGTCCTGGTTGCACCTCTGCCTACCCCTTCTGGGAAAAAGGCGTGAGTTTATGTATGTATGACTTGTATGTATGTATTTTTTTAAAAGCTTCGAACTTCTGGCTTGTCCTATTTAGAAACTATTATAAAAATATGCCTGAAATGATAATGGTATAAATGTAAAATTCGCTGTGCAGGTATTGTTGAAAAGAAAGTGGTTACCATTTAATCACACTCTAGTAAATACAACTCCATGGCGTAAATACCTCGTTCAGACCGCTGGCGATAGCTGCAAAACAATTGCCAATGGTCATTCCCGTTGCTAGAAAAGTAGTATCATTTTTTGTTGCCCTTTTCAGGGACACTGGGTGAAGAGAGTCATAGGTATTATGAAATTCCTCATGTAAATGAGGAATTAGTAATAACATAGTCTTTAAGTCACTCTTTGTTACTAACAGACATATGGACATAATTTTGTTTTCTGATATAAATATATTATTATTAATTAAGGATTTTCTATGAATAGTAAAATAAACTTTAAAAAATATGTCACTTTAGTTTTGTAAAACAGTTACGACTGCAAATATATATTTTTTTATTATATTGCGTATTAACTGATATTTATTTAAGTTTTTTTCTTTCTTACAATTCATATTGCATTTTTCTACACCTTTTGTTATTTATATTTATAGACAATATTTATTTATACACATTGCAATGAACACTATTGATGTTGGACTAGATTGAATCTTTTTTAAACAACTGTATTTTTTAATAATTGATCTGCACCGGATGGCAACTGCAGTGCCGTGCAGAAGAAAGTTATCTCGTATCGTACGTATATCGTCATAAATCCTAATTAACTGTATTTCTCACACTAAGACAAAATAATGCTGAGTTTCAGAAAAGTTTATTCTTTGCAAAGATTGGCTGCAATAAGCGTTGACGCATGTCCTCAGTAATTAGCAAGTGTCGGCGTACATCAAACGCGACACGCACTCAGACGTGACAAAGATGCCGCCCTACCGGCCACTTAGTTATGTGACTACGTAGATTGCTTTGTTCAATAATTATAATATTAACTACGTGGTATTCCATAGTATTATGTAAGTGCATACATGACCTTGTGACGGAGCTTGTAGTTTTTACACATGTTTGTTTTGTATGTTAGGGAATATGAAAAATTTGAAGGTATTGCTTTTAGAAAATCGTCAAGGCATATTTAAATTTCTAGGTAGATCTACATTATTTGATTTTATCGACATTTCAAAATACAATTATTTTGTCATATACTTATATAACATAAAGTGTTAAACGTAAAATAACAACTATTTTTCCACTTTAGTTAAATCCAACTGTATTGTTTTTTATTAGTTTTAGGTTTAATACTTCTGCACTACCGTATTTATGACAGGTTATTGTTACATTTATATCTATAAAATATTTTAAAAAGTTAATTTATCTCGTTTGCAGCAACCCACATCGTGAGCTGGCCTATTGTCCGTCGTGTATCGACCTTATTACTTGGACAAAGAACAATGGAAACTCAGGCCGTCGCCATTGCGGTCTAAAAAAAGCTTCCGCGGGGTTAAAATTAATACCTTGCTAAATAATTTAATAGGGACCATCATTCACAAAGTTCGAACTGAAGGCCGAAGTGTTTCGGTCCGCACTTACCGAGGGAATTTGGTTTGAAAAGCCCGGAATAATTATTCCAACTCACGATAAATTATCGTCTTTCCATTTGTCATCTCCACAGAAGCGCATCTTTCGTCAGGACACAAAAACGGCATGAATTGTAATGAGCTGATTTAAAAAATATTAACTATTTATAAATTATTCGTATCTTATTCTTAGTATTATACTTATTTATTTTAGATCGACACGAGATTTCTTCTTATTTTTATAATTATAAAAAGCTTTACAGGCGAAGTAAATTTTGTTACTACAAGTGCGTATTATCATGACTTGTAATTTATATTTTTTCTGTAAGTTTAACAAACCGTATAAAATTGGACCAAGTCTTTTGAATACTAAAAGACCTTCTTTTATATCATTGATGAGGAAGAAATTTTAATTGTCCTTAGCGCCAAGCTTTACATGCATCACTTGACAAATTACAAGTTGTGACGGACGTCGGAGTACTCATTCTATGGTTTAGTTAGCCCTTTAGGGTGTTAATAGTAGGGGGTGCGTATACTGAGTATTTAAACGTTACTGGTAAAGGATAAGGAGGATAAGGGATAAGCATTTATGTATCATGATGAATATATTTTTGTTTTACTAATTAAGTGTCGCGTTTATCTTATAAAGTATAATAGTAGCAAAAGGGATTAGGATACTATGTTTTATTTCTTTTATTAATTATTATTAAGGAAAGCTCGGTTTGTATAAAATATTTTTTGGGTGCACTCAGACATTTAAATGTTAAATATATGCTACAAAATTAATAATGTTTCTTAATAAAACATAAGTAAAATATAGTAAAATTGCTAATTTGTTGCACCAAATATTACTCGTCAAAAATAAAACAGTACTTTAAATTAATATTAATGAATTCATATTTTTTGCAAATTTTACACTTTTGTACTTTTTGTGTATTAGCCGTGTTTTACAAATTATAATTGCATTATATACGTATTATCTTAACGGGCTTTCGAAATATTTATTATTACCATTAGACTTATATTATTTAAAAACTTTCTCTTTTATACTTGATACATTCTATTAGCAAGTGTTGCATATCTTCTATATTATTGCAGGTACTACAGTTAGGTGAATCAGTTTTTTTCATAAAATATTCAATCTTTGTTGATCGATAATATCCATACCGTATCCTATAAGCTAACTGAACGTATTTCCTCTTAAAACTACCGCCACTAAACCAGGGAGAATGAGGAAGCTCGTACTGAATCGTTTTATAACAATCTGGATGGTTTGTGAAACGAAATCAAGTGTTTGAATGAAAGTTTTATTTGTGACCGTAATTAGTATTTAATTTTGTTTGGTTTACATCTGATGCGCTAATAAGCGTGTCGCTTCTTGTCCAGTAACTTTAACATTTTTGAATTACAATATTATACCTTAAAATAAGCATGTCTATTTTGTTAATTCTATAATATATCATGACAAATTGTAATAACAAAATTATAGCATTTATCATGTAATGCTATTTCAGAGTGATATATACACGATTACTCACAATCGTACGAAATGCAGCATGAACTCACTCCGGCACACTTCCAAACTCCTGCAAACTGTAAGCTCAACAAAGAATGACGTCGCAACTTGTGTCGTGTCTTCTGTTACTACAAGTTGGCGCGACACACGATTGTATCGTGTAATTTATGCACATTGCCTACTGTGTCCCACGCTGACAATGTGTCTCTGTTATAACTCCGCAATGGATGCTGAAATATTACGTGTTGCGGACTTCTTACATGTGTACGTACAAAGTTTGTTTCCATTACGTTTATTTGTAGCCCACGCAGAATATACTTTTCCTGGAAAATTGGTGTGTGTCTCTAGGGTCGTGTCATACTTACATATGTGTATTTTTCGGATGGAAATGGGAACGTGAAAATATTTTTAAAGTTGTTATTACTTACGAGTACATTATTGTATAAAGAAATTGTTTTACTCTTATTTGTTATTACAATCTTATTTATTCTTCATAAGGTTTAAGTGATAATGGGGTCACTAAACGTTGTCTATACAATTTGAAATATAAGCAAGGACAATAATGGACGTAACTATTTTTAATTTAATCTCTTTGTCTCATCAAATGACATTTCACGTAACAGAAAACGAAGCAACACACATGATCACTCCACTGAAATACAAAAGCAGCAATCACAAACCGCTCATATTTTACCTTTGGGTGTCGCACAGCGCGGTATAACCCAGAAATGTCACGTCTCCCTTTGTTTTCCGCCCCATCGACCGCTAAGCGATAGTTAGTGATCAACAGTCGAGGGCCCGTGCTTTTGTCGAGGTCTCCGGCTTTTGTCGAGGTGGCCGTGCACGCGGCGGATAATCGACGACCTTTTGTCAAAGTCTTCGCGCTAAGTGCTTGCTTGAATAGCCCGGTGAGCCAGGACGCGAGATGAGTGTTCGCTTTTATTGGTTTTTAATGAGTTTAAGCTGTATTGTTGCTGTGCTTTGCTAGGTGGTGATTAAAAATAGTGGGAGGGCGTTTATGGTAAATATGATCGATAGAGTTGTTGACTTGTTTGAGTAATCGTCATTTTGTTGAAGGAAGTTTAATAACAATTAGATTATTAAATGTCACCTCATGAAATATTGTAGGCTATTAAGGGCAGCGGTAGTTACTGTCCATTGGCTTGCTCGTTCATTATTTTTATATCTTAAAAAAGAAAATAACCCATTATTATTCCGTATACGTATTCAAAAACATACCCATTCACGTGCACGTTCGCTGTTTGATACGCTAAATGAGAATCACACAGCGTGGTGTTGTAGCGATGCGATGCCTCATCGCGGGTGTTGGCGCTGTGCATTGAACTGTTTGATGTTGGTCTCGCTGCTCACAGTATTGAGATACGTCGGGTGAATGTATTGAAGATGTTTTGTTTTAACTTTGAATTGCGAATGAGGTGTTTTACGAGTAATTCGGGAAGGTATTTTGGAATATAATTAAGTTTTGTAATGTTGATTGTTTTGTGTTCTGCGCGTGCGTTATATTTACTGAAATATAAACCCGCTGGGTCTACCTAACTCTGTAATTTTTTTTAAGCACGATTAGCTGAAGAAAATGTCAAATTATATTTTAAATCTATTGTGCAATTCACAGCAACAATATTCATTGCGTAAAAGCATTCCGCACAACAATTTTAACTTTAAAGCGCAGATTGCTAATTGACATGAAGTCCAACGAACGCCAAAAATCCACGTCATAATGAAAAATAAAGCGATATGTTTTCTCGACGTGCCGTTGACTGAGGAGAGGAGCAGCGCTTACGCACGATTCTTGGCCCGGTGCCATGCATAATAGCTAAATTCGCGAATATTACTTCCTCAGACCTCATGAGGGGAGACCGGGACGACTTGGACGGGTCTCCCGGTGCCGAATGTATTTTACGATTGGATTACATCCAAGTTTAGTAACCACATGTCTGTTGGGATCTGGCACGGATTACGTCACTTTTTTTTGTCGGTGGCGCTCATTTCTAGGTTTATTAGCTTGAATCTTTGTTAATATGATATAAATTATTTAAGTGTGTATTGTATGGCTATATCAGTGGCCTACTGCGTTAACTTGCAAAACAAATATGAAAGATATTTCACCAGAAACATCATTTTATTCTTTACATAATAACTTATGAATTTATACATACATACATAAACTCACACCTCTTTCCCAGAACGACTAGGCAGGGGTGCTACCAGGATACCCACATTTCGCCCTGTATGTTCCGTTCCACTATATGATAGGGAGCAAGCCTTCCTGACTCCGGGCTGATAATTAATAGAAAAATCCAATATCACTTTGCCCGACCCGGGATTCGAACCTGAGACCTCAGCTTTGCAATACCTGAGTAATACAACTGCGGCACATTTTTAGGTATTGGTTAATACTTATTATAGATTTTTGTTTAGTACTAAGATACCTTTTTTTGGCGTAGACATAAATGCAATGTGTATCACATATTGTAGGTCTGAATTGAAAGTAAAAATATAATACAAATGTAATGTTTTATAATTCTTTTATTACCCAGTCACTACCATGAAATATTCCACTGAGTAAGGAAAACTTCCCCAATTTCACCAATGTTTATTAAAAGCTTCCTACGTAACTACACATGTATCGTGCACATACTCCGAGCGAAGTAATTTGTAATGAAATAGTTCCGTAGTACCGCGCCCTCACAATATAACTTGTTTGATTAAGGGAGCGAAAGAGTTGCTTGACGACCTTCAGTACTTTCCACTAGTAATTAAAAAGCCTGCGTATTGTCAGATAAACTTGGAATGATCAATGTTAGTAGATTAGTTATTTGATGATTGGAATTCCGTTGCCAGTTGTAATTACGCAATGCTAACATTATTTAGGATGAATACGTGAATATTAAAATTTTAATGAATATAATATTCTGTTTTTTTATGAAGAAGTTAAATACAATTAGCCTAACACTTGAATAAAATTGTTGATAGACCATTTTAATAATGTTGTACATTGAATTTGAATCATGAATTGGTTGGTTTTATTAATTAAAAATATGATATATTGCACCTTATTTTGTGTATGCACTACTATCTATTAGAGCTCATCTGCCTAAATTGTTGACTATTTTTAGGTGTCCCAAATTCAAGTCATATTAAAAATGACTTCCGAAATTCGTCACCTACATTTTCCACCTACACATGAATATGCAAATGGTGTCTTAAAGAGAAAATCCTACATTTTGAGTCCGAGTCGCACAAAGAATTGCAGTCATTACTCAGCCCGGCTCGCACTTTGGTCTGAAAAAACAATGCTGGGAAAAGTAGGACGCGTCTCAGAATCGCGCCTCAGTTTTCTAGTGCGAACTGAAACGCGCTAAGTTTCCGCGTTCTTATTACTCTCCAGAGAGAGGGAAAGGGAGGGGGGGGGGAAGGGGCTACCGCTGCACTCATCTACCCACATATTGAGATATCAAAGAGATTGGACCGCTAAGCGGGATCCGTTCGAGTAGCGCTCATTTTATTTTTTGATAGGATTATTGGTTTGATATAGACTACTGATGATTAAAAAAATAATAATAATAATATTGTATTTCTGACAGTAAAAATATAAGTTTGCACCTTATTTTTGCTTATGTAGTTATGTTATATAACAAAAGCTAATTTTAACATATCGCGTAGGAATGTTACACAAACATTTTTCATCCGTACAAAAGCGTAAATTGTACACCGGGAGAAGCAAGCAAGCTTACTCCAGATTTATTCCACACTACTATTGGTTTTCAACAGTATTATGGTGTAATAAGCGTTTCGGCTAACTTTATACAGATATTATAAAGCTGCATTCTCAATCATCTAATAAGATTCTGTGTTTTATACTTTTTCCTATCACGTCTTTAATAATTTTGAATCGTTTATCGCTCTAAATGTTATATTAGCGGCAACAAACATACGTTTCCCGCTACCATGATATCATTGAAATGAAAGCAAATAATTCTGTAGTTGAAACTGTTACGTGTGCATTGTTCTTGACAGATGCGCCCTTTCTGCAATCGGGGTCAGCAATCCGCCCACAATATACTTGAGAATTGGCGTATGTGGGCGATAGTGGCTGAGGGTGTAATTTATAATTAAAAGTAAATTCTCTTGTTACTTTAATAAATAAAGTAGATGTTTTCAAAATCAATTAACTACCTTTATTGGATGACGCGAATATCTCAAGTTTTTATTGGCTATCAATATTTGCTATAGGTAGGTATTGTGTGACGAAGCTTTATTATTAAATCTTAAACAAGCAGTTATCCAATGTAAGAATATGTGCATTTTGTGTCATCGTTTTCAAATTCTACGAGATGTTTAGTTGCATAGCACCCAGATCTGAAATAAATATTTGTAAATCAAACAAAAGCCTGCCCCTTTAAGAGGATAGAATCTCTCCGTGTTTCGTTCCATAGTAGGGATCCAGCTGAATAATATTACCCCCAAAAATAATATCTGTTTTTACAGTTCCCACGATGTCATTGCTTACGCCACTCTAAAGAAAACTCGATTTTATGTTTGAAGTTTAATCTCTCCCAGTTTGATAGATTTAAGGCATCTTAGATATGTGTATACGGTCGTCATGACTTCATCCGACTTTTACGGGCAGTTATGCAAATGTGTTTTCCTCCCATAAGCCGATTCTGATTCCGGCAATAAACACTTGTTTACGATAAGTTTTGTGTTTTATTGCCGTGTATTTAAGGACAGTTCGATTTTGTTCTGTCGGTTAGTGTGCTAAATTAAACTGGGTCAGTAGATAAATTAAGGATGGTTCACTTTGACAATTTCTTTGATTAATTGTTGTTGGGTATTTCCGGTGTCTGTGTTCTGCGGTGTTGCATAATTGCATTTATTTCTAACTAAATATTAAATATCGGGCTATATAAGTTCCATACATTGCCAACGTCTTATGTCATCCTTGACAATATCTTTAAAGTTTAGGTCGTAGTTTAGGCCAGAGTCTCTGTCGGAATTCGGAATGGCAGACTCAATATTAGCAAGCAAAGAATGAAAGACATTACATGAAATGTCATGCAAGTTCGCAACACAAGTATTCCAATACACATTAAACTCCCGAAGCATGTTTGTTCGTGATGGAATTAACTCGCTCCAATTGCAACATACAAGTTGGCGTTGTGAATTTGGTCGGGACGTAATGTCGTAGTTACTTGAAACTTAACCAAACGGGTTCCGTTCGAGCGTAGATTATTAGTCAACTCTGGTTGTAAATTCACATTTGGAATTTGTTCTTTAAGTTTTTTAATACGTGAACTAAGAAAAACTTACGAGAACGCCGAGAGCTACGAGTTTGTAGACTTTCGTAGGTGGCCGCTACGTGGGTGCTACGGCGTAGCGGAATGGGACTACGATACGGGAGCGCTACAGTTTGTTTAATTTAAAGTTTTACGTATCATTTTTTATGCATTGAATATTACTGAAAGAAATTATTATCGTATATTACAACCTGAAAAATAAAACAGAATACATAATAAGTTAACTCATCTTACTTTATCTTGAAGGTTAAAAAGACTACCGATATAGTTTCTCTTTCGCGCAAATTTTAATTAAGGAGTGTGCTATGTTAAAACCGTAGAGCATATACCTTCTCACAATAAACAAAGTAGACAATCACACAGTATTGGTTCAATCATTAATGATGGAAAAGCGGAATAGTTAAATAGAACACCGTTGGCCGGAACAAAAGCGTGCGAAGGCGCCGCGTCCGGGTGACCCACAACCGCAGGTTGCGCGTCACTGATGCACCGCGCTCAATGGACCCGGTGGAAATTATGGTAGAGGTAAATGAAACGGTTCAACAGTGATGTGCTCGTTGTGGGTTTTGTTGTAATTTCCATTATGTGATTGATTGTTTTGTGTTTTTTACTGTTTTGTATGGAATATGTCTGGTATGACTGTATTTTTGTCGAGTGTAACAATTTATGAGCATCTTTTTTTTTATTTTCTCTTTGAGAGTTGTGCGGGTTTAAAGTATAAACAAATGCAGCGAAATTTGAAATGCAAATCAAGCCACATACTTTTTCGCGCATAATTTAGTATAAAATATGCACTTGGTTTCCATTTTCCACTGAATTCAAACTAATTAAAGTAGAACTAAATTAACTAGAATTTTACTATACAACACTTGTATATTTAAAATGTTTGAAATGTAAATCGCTAGTTTGTATTTTTTCTACATAATTATGATATTGCTAAAACCGGTACATCTTACTTCTTTGGAATGGTGAAGAAAAAAATGAGCAGACCGATATATTTGCATAGAGAATAGACACTATTTATTCTGTAAATACTATCCAAGTGCAGTGAGTACAAAAATATTCTTAAAAAGATTTTGTCAAACAAGAATTGAAGAAGCTCTAATTGATCACTCAAAGAAAAAAAAAACTTCCGCTACATTATTTGTATTGAAGGAAAATTGGTTGCGTCGTTAATGCGCATTCCTGCTTTGACGTCAATTCGAATGGAAAGATTCCGTTCACAGATGAAGGGGGGGGGGGAGGGGGTATGGCTAAGATGTACCCCCTTCTAGACAGTTTTCAAAATGGCAGATCTGTTATTAGATAAGTCCTTTTTGCTGTCTACATGACTGATGTCAAAGTCGTTTGTCTTTATAGAACGGTGACGTTTCGGAAATTGATGAATGTGCACTGAAACTTGAAGATTGAAAATAATTTCACTATCTTGGAGTCAGTTCAGGTTCTTATTAATCTGGTTGTCTGTTTTATTGAAACCTGCTGGAGAATTCACTTAAGCACACTTTGCTAAATGATAGTAGGTACGCGTTTTTAGACATATTAATGCAAATTTAAAAGTAATACTATTACGTACATTAATTATACACTTATAAGTCTACGTATTTTTCTATGAAATTATTTTTCAATATAAATTGAACCATGGCAAACGTAGTATAAACTAATATTATACTTTGATTAAACAGAAACTCGCTACGTTACGCGGCGGTACTCCAAGTGTACATTTTGAAGCGTCATTAACATCGGCGATTTGGAGTAGTCTGCCTAGTTTGTCGGCAACATGTGGAACTTCGGCGGCACTTAATCGTACCTGCACGCTGTGTTTGATTAAATTTGGCCCAAGTTTCCATATATCGCTCCGGCTCGCTGAATGTTACAGTGACTTTGGAGTGGTCTTATCGGTTTTGGTAATTAATTTGATTATATTTGTTGCAAACTTTTTGGAAAGGAGAATTTATCGACGCACTTTGTTACATCGAACACTGGAATAGGGGGAACAGGCTTCTAGGGCGGCTTTATTATCAACTTCTTTAGGTATTTAGGACTTTTTCCGTTCGCATACACCAAATAAGTTTATGCTTTGTAAGTGGAATGAACCTAAAATCATTCGAAAGTCATTGGAGCCAACTACTAAAATTCTCCTTACTTTTTGTGTGTTGTGTTTTAATTAAGTTGGATTCACTTGTTTTACTTTCCTTATACGAAAATTAGTAAGAGTTCACTGAGCCCTGAAATTCACAAAAGAAAAAACCAAGAAAATATATTTTCGCTGAGTTATGACATGTAACCTAGATGTCTATGCAAGAGCCGCACAAGACCTAAATACTGACATTCGTATGCGTAGCCCCATCTTGACATAAAAAGTAAACAATTATGAAAAGTGGATGGTGATATGCATGAGTGGGGAGAAACAATTAGCGGCAAGTTTTTCCCCGTACCGCAAACTGCCTCGGCTGATGAATGGCCCTCGTGGCAAGACGCGTCGTATGTGGGGCGCTGGACCGCTGCCAGCAGCGCTGATCATCTCTCATTCAGTGCTGTACTCACAGCGGTATTAGGTTTTTTAATTTTTTAATCCGGAGAGAATTTGCTTTATGCTAAATATATAGAGGGTGTGTCTTGGAAATGTTTGTAGAAATAATGCGGTGTGAAGAGATGGGGTGAATGTTGGAAATGTTGGTTGTAAGACTGTGAAACATCTCAATATAAGGTAGTTTCGAATTTAAGACATTAAGAATCGTACGGACACTATTAAATTTATAGTAAGTGGTTAACGGTTTTTTTTTATATTGGCCGATTACCAGTTATTTGGTCACATAACAATTTTAATAAACAAATGTTTTGACTACCACCAAAACTAATTTAAAGCCTCAATCTAATAAACCAACAAAAATGAATATTTTATACAATGGTCACGTTGTTGCATTTAAATTTTCGATCGAAGTATAAATGAAAAAACCATTCAATGCTTTCAACGGAAAAACTGAATTGCCAGCAATAAATTTGATTGTAAAATCTAGGAAAAAGTGGAATACACGCACAAATGCCATGTAGGGGAGTTTGACACACGACGCACATATTTCGGTTGGTATCGGTCTGCAAGTGCAATAAAACGTGACGCTCCCATAGCTATCGGTCGGGAGTTATTGCTGCCCGATGTTGCGATGAACGCGTCCCATGCCGATTTTATTTATTTTATTTCGTGGACTTTTGTGGCTTTTGTTTCTGTATAAGTTACTTTTCAGTTTGGGTTGTTTCAATTTAAGAAGTAGTTTATTTAATGAGATGGTCTCTTTTTTAAATTTAGCGGTCCGGATCGGTCTTGCAGAATCTCGTGGATCTAGTCTCGCCATGCAATTTCTCCGCTTATGGTTATTTTTATTGAAACCTGGTTTGAATCAATCTGACCAGACACACTTTTCTCCTATATCTTTTTGCTTGGATCCTATGAATTATTATGCAATGTTAATTAACCTATAACCTTCTTAAAGAATAAGGCTATTGAATGCAAAAATATTTATTCTAATCCATTTGATATTTCTAGATATTTACACGTTCATACAAACCTCTGTTTTGAATAAGGTTTTCTCTTTTTAATTGGCACAAAAAAAACTTACAAAAAAAAAGAAATTGAACGATTCATTGGAAATTGTCTCTATCGAACTTATTTAAAGATCTATCATGGCGAAACGTCAGAAAAGAGAAATACAGCCAAGTCGTAAGTTTCACGAGTACGTATCAGCGTGCGATACGAAGAAGTGTCAGCAAATAAGTTTTGAAAAGTTCTCGATACAGCAACAACAGACATATTTGTTTTATCTGTTGTCGAGGATGCAATACATTCAGAAGTGACGCAATTTATACTGGCGTTGGTTGTAAATTAGTACCTAATTGATAAGGGTAAAATTGTAAGTTCTAAATTAAGTTATTTGATTAAATTTGTGGATGCATTTTTAGAAATGCAAAGAACGGCGTAATTGAGTACTGAGTGCTTAAAAAACTGTTCTATTTCTTCACATCTACCAACACAACCCTAACGCGAAATCAGAAAATCCCGAATTTCAAAGCGGAAAATCGAATAACCCAATTTCTCAGAATCAACATTGAGAACGCGTTTCCCAATCCACGTCTGCTGCTCGAACAGTGAGTCGATTATACCGTGCTATTTCTCAAAACCAGACCCAAATAAAATGCAACATTAACAAAACGAGGTAAACAAACAGAACCTAGTTTTTTCCGGCGCGGCGTTCAATCTATTCCCGGCGCATCCATGTTAAAACTCTACACATACGACTCGCGAACGCAATTTTCACGGCGCTGAAATAAACACGAGCGATATTGCTGCATGTCGTGTGACCCGCCAGATTTATTCAATCCTGTAGGAGTAACATACCCCTCCCATCTCCCCCTCGCCCCGCGTCCCTCACGTCCCGCAGGGAGAGCGCGGATCGAGTTGGAAACTAAATGTCAAGCCGACTGATAAAAAATCTCTTGGATTGGAGTTACACGTATGTCGAACTGATATTGACTACGTGTCATTACAGCTTGTATGTTTTGTTTATACGATATTTTTGATTGATTTTACGCTTGTCTAGGATATCGTCTATTTTTATATTGAACAACATCATCTAATGGTTCAAGGATGATAATATCTTCTTTTTGTTATAGTAGTAAAAAAACCGGCTATCTGATAATATTTGATCACTATGTTTCTCATGCCGTCGAATCTTACATAACCACAATTGGGTATTCTACCCATTTTCAAAAAGTCTTTTAAGTTGTTCCTAAGATTAAGACAAACTATTTAAAAAAATATCAAATTTTTATTCGCTCGGCAAGTCCAATAAAAAACCATTTAAAATTTAAATTTTAAATTTATGCGCGCAAATATGTGAAAACGCTAGGCGCCATGTTCCTTTAAAATGATACGTCACTCAACCAGTAAACAACCTGTGTTTGTATGAGCTCTTGGACACCGGAGGGGGTATTCTACTTACGGAATGACGTAGAATCGTTATCCATCATGGCGGCAGCCGTTTCACATATTTTTAGGACAGATAAAAAAATTTAAATTTTCAAAACGAATTATAAAATTTATTCCTTGGAAATAAAAACTGAAATTAACATATACTTATTGCTTAATGCTCTACTATATACATTTATAGTTTTTAGATTTTTTTCTTTCTTATAGTAAAATACCCAATTCAGGAAAATTGTGTCTGCGAAATAATCATACGTATTCGTAAAAAAATGCTTGACAACCTTCATGCAAAATTGCAGAAAATACGGCTGAAATCTTTTGAAACGTGGACAAAAACGAACGCCAAGCAAAATCTTATCAGTTTCATCGCCAGTAAAAAAGAGCCGAGTACATTTCAGGCTATCCTGAATCCAGACTCAAGGTAGCTTGTCATTATGAAAGGATTTCCGTCGCTGTTGAGACACGTGTAGGCACTGCTTTTCTTTGGCCAGAGCATGTTTAAGCTATCCACGGCACAAAAAGCGAGATTAGAAACCATTGAAATAAACTCTTATGAAAATAATTCCCTATATATTACAATATCAATGAATAAGTAACTTGAAAAAAAAAAACAAATATGTTGAAGCAAAAAAAAAACATATGTTGAAGCAAGAAAAAAACCATAATTTAACCCGACCCGGTATTTCACGTAAAGGAAAACACAGCACCCACACATTTCCCACGAACCTTTTGGAGAAAACAAGGAAACGGCAATTGCAGACACGAGATTTTTTCGCGTAAGAAAATTGCCTCAGTACAGAATGTAAAGCTTACCGTCTACTACAGAAGATCCAAAACGTGATGCTTCGCAAAATATTAGAAGCCATTAGAAAAAGGTTTGGTGATGATAAAATATTCATCTTCTATTATAAAGCGACAAGCAATTACAAGATTATAATCCTTCAGGAGGACCCATACAAGGGTACTTTAATACAGCCTAATCACAAATTACAATGTAATAATTCGGCTTGTCAGTACAAAATATATCAGAAGCGATTTTTCTGATACTATTGCCTGAGCTGAGGCGCCTATTGGACGCTTAGCTTTACAAATCATTCTCGCGACTCGCGTACGTTCTATGCAAGATTCAATATAGCAAACGGGGACATAACGAAACAATGGCGTCAATGAGACGGATGGAATTTATAGTAATTTTATACGACGCTCCGCCGCGCGCCACCTGACGCTTCGTTGACTCAGCTATGGTTTAAGGGAAATGAGAAATGTATAGATAGGATATAGTTATGATCGCACGTGACTGCTGCGGTTGGAATACGAAACACGCCGTATGTTTTTTGAATTATTGTTTTCCAGTAAATCGATGTCTAGATATGTGTGGAAATTTCAGGTCTAAAATGTGCTATACACGAAAAGTTGATTTATTACATAGTAATAGGTATTGTACAAAAAAGTCAATTTACATACACATCGCTCTGATATTAATTTAGCTTTACCTGAAATGTACGTGCGTTTAAAAATGGGAGTAACAAAAAAAAATCTTTTGGGCAGTAGTTCATTTTTCCGCTAACAAAATTTTGTCTGGCGAAATATCAACGTATTGTTTTAGTATTCAGCGAACAATTTCGGACGATCGCTTTGTGAGCAACTAACGGTATATTGACGGTCTCGATCAACAATTTGTTGATCAAAGATTGGCGGCCCTTTTTGTGTATCAAAGTTTTATCATTTCTTTTTATTTATAATTTTATGAGATTTCATTTTTAGTGTTGGCTTTTTATTTATATAAAGTTGATATAAATACCGGGTACATGCGAACGGCATGCTCGTCTCGCCAGTCATTGCAATAAAAGTATACATGTGGGTATAGCTTGAATAGTTTTAGCAATACCATAGATGTGGTATTCACCGACGACGACACATCTAGGTAAAGAAATCCCTTTTGTGGACAATATTCCCATTACCAAAATAAACATATTTTGCTTGGGACTGAATCTAATGCCGATTTGGCGATAAGCTCTCATCCTTTAACACTATAAGACGGAAATACTACACATTGGTCCTTCCCGGAACACATAAACTTACAATAACAAATAATATTAAATTCCAAAACTTGGTCTCTGCTTCAGTAGGATAACTTCAGTGTCTAACGCATATGGAGCACCCATTTTAATACTTCATACTCTTCATACCAATTTTATCCAGGTAAAATATGAAAATGGCTTTGAAAAGATATAGGTTACACAGGATTCTGCAGATGTCAACACAATGATACTCCATCCATTCACGAAGTTGAATTGAAAGTAGGTTATTTTTAACAATAAGGTGTGCGTTGTCCCCATTTATAAGCATTATGTTATATCACGAAGAAGGTTTTGCGTTTTGTGAATGTAACGATGGTTTGCATATTCTAATCACTTGATTCATAGTAATTATACTGTTGTGAATGGTTTCAATTTCTGAATCTTTGTTTAATCACGATTGTAGTTGTTATTGTTGCAGCTGATTATCGCGTGTACTACTGTTGCATTTTATCAGTCTAACGCAGAATGAGCAAGCTTTTATTTTATCCTAGAATATGAACTACCTTTGTCGCAAATGCAAAATTCAAAACGCGAAGGCAATACGGAAGTGACCGTGCCGAATCTGCCGCCGATTTAACAGAATATCTGTTATTGAATGTTGACAATATGCGTGGAACGAATCGATTGTGTGGCCTTTATTACTTTTCACGGCGTATTTGGTTTTCATCAATCGTTTCAACTTGGTCGTCAAACGATTTTGGATGTTCATGATTCATGTGACAATTATCAGGTTTATTTTCATCGTAACTTTTTTCGTCTGTTTTAAATGTTAATTTTACACACAGAAACTTATTTATGAACTTTTGTTTTTTTAATTTTAAAACATTTATATTTAAATTGCATTTCGATACTACGATATAATACGACCTTTTTAGTGTAGATTTTTTTAATGCAGTTACGGTAAAGCGACTTGGCTGCACCTGTTACAAAGTTTACCCTACTTGCCCAATCTAGGTTAGCGGGCGGATGTATTTTATGGCACCAGCCATTACAGTGTCAAAATTTTTAAATCACCTGTATCGATTTGCCATTAGTTTAATATCTCAGCGTAAACTTCAGTTATTTTTTCATTAACTTTTAAATTGGCCTGCAAAAATATCAACAATAACCCAATATCTCCATACAACTTCCAAAATACATGAATACAGCCCAAAGCGTATGCGATCGTATCGTCAGGGTTTATTTACATCTCCGATCGCAGACGTAAGTGAAGCGATCGACGTTGATTGAGAGAGGCAAATTGTGTTTGCCATGGGAGACCGTTTGTCTGGCGTTTTCTTTGAGTTCACTGGTAGGTGTTGTGAGCTATTAATAGTACAGGGTACACGAGTATTGAAGGATCTTTAAACGTCTGTTAATGATGCTGTGTTGTGGTGTGTTGGATGTGTATGAGGTTATATTGTGTTTCACTTAGGTATTATAACATGCGTTTATGTATATAACAATCAGAGTAGAGCCGAAGACTACAAAGGACTCGCAATTTATGGTATATTATAGCTCTTTCCCTACTGCAGTCTTCAAAATGGTCGCCACTAAACGTAGTAACTACTTATCTAATGTCCCCTTGTTATATCTCTAGTAGAAGCAAAACGAAAATCCGTTTAACGAAATACTACGAATGAATTAAGAAATTATTTACTATTTCATTCACACGAAATAACTCATAAATTCAAAACTACATTCAAAATTGAAAGGAATTCCTAGTTATCTGAGCCCCTAGCCGTAACATTTTGCAGTATCGTAATAGAATAGTAATAGTAAAATTTTGTATGGGAATTTAAACAGCGCCATTGTGAGCGTATTTGGTACTAAAATTTCACAGCGGGAAACGTTTACTTTACTATACGAGAATTACTATACGATACTTCAAAATGTTCCGGCTAGGGGCACTGATATCTCGACTGGCACAAGAGTCGTTTGAAAATAGAATGGTCGGTTTTACCGTTAAATGCAGTTTTAGTATGAATAAAACTTTGCATTGGTAGCGCTAATGAGGTCACCAAGAAGCGCACCACTTAGACTGCGAGTTTTAATAACTTTGCAAGTATAATTTGGGCACCGTTAAGAAAGTAGACGATAGTTACAGAACGTTTTCGGAATATATTTTATCGTACTGCGATCTTACTAAAAGATTTCTTTGAAATTAAAGATTTAATATTGTAACTCAGTGCATTTTTAACCGACTTCAAAAAAAGGAGGAGGTTCTCAATTCGACTGTATGTTGCTTTTTTTTTTATGTTTATCTATTCATGCAAAAAATACTCCACATTTTTACCCAAACAAAATAAAAATCTAGTCTTTAAAAAAATCCAGTAGAAAGTGAAAATAACCAGTCAGGATATTCCGCGGCAACGAGCTCCGGATCAACCCGCCGGCACATGTCAGAACGAATTGCATCAGTAATGAAAAACAAGTTTAGCCTTCATTCGCTCTGCATTTCAAACGCCGAAATGTTTTTAAGTTGAAAAACCTCGTTAATGTCTTTGTACCTTGGCTCTAAGTATTGAGGTACGAGAGGACTGTTTTATTTTTTATTTTTTCATATTATTCATAAGCTTGAATGTATACTGGAGGACTTGGAATTTGAATGTTGTGTTACAGATGGTTAGAGTTAATATTATGTGTTAAAATATTTATTAGTGACGCTCACTGTATGTTAATTATTTCTCAATCAGGGTCTTGTCAGGACAAAAAAAATTGACGCTAAATTCAATGTGTCATTCTAAGTATCAAACTAAGGAAGTGTTCCAACAATCTTTTTATTTGTCTTGCTGGTAGTAAAATTTCCACGCATATCCTTATATTATTTTTAGCCGAATCTTAATATCAAAATAATATCGTATTGTCTCTATTGTGGGAGGGAACATACAAGGCGAAATGTGGGTGTCTTGGTGGCGCCTCTGCCTACCCCTTCGGGGATAAAGGCGTGAGTTTATGTATGTATGTATGTATGTCTCTATTGTTCAGGTTCGGGCAAGTCATACACCATGATGGGGTCTCCGGGGCCGGATGAAGGCGGCATCATACCACGACTCTGCGATGCGCTCTTCGAAAGGATTGCCAGACAGGAGACACCTCCCACGCTCACGTACAAGGTAAAATATATTATCTATTTTTTAATATTTACTCGCCTATGCAAATACAAAACTCCAAAACTAAGGTTGAGTTGCATCAACTAACATTGACCATAACTTTAAGCAAAGAACTAATCGGAAACTCAATTCAAAAACCTGACGTAATAAAACACAGGTTAAATGCCACACATTTGTATCTCCTTTACAAAGTTAACATGGTCTGAGTTACTTGATACAACTGGACCTTACCATTTCGCTTTGATAATCTGTATCTGTATCAGCTCACATGTGTATATGTACGTCCCACTGCAGGGCACGAACCTTCTCACAAATCGAGAGTATAATTGAGAGGAGTTAGGCGAAATAGTCTACTACGCTGTCCTAGTGCGGGTTGGCAGACGTTCATATCATATCATATCAGCCCATATACGTCCCACTGCAGGGCACGGGCCTACTCTACAATCGAGAGAATCGATTGAGAGTGGTTAGGCCATATAGTCCACCACGCTGGCCTAGTGCGGGTTGGCGGACTTACATACCGTAGAAATTCTTTAAAATCGCTACGGTATGCAGGTTTCCTCACGATGTTTTCCTTCACCGTTAAAGCAGACTGGCAGACTTTACATAGAATTTATTAAAAATCGCTACAGTATGCAGGTTTCCTAACGATGTTTTGCTTCACCGTTATAGTGCGTGGTGATTGACTATGACTATCAATACACACATTACTACATTAAAAAGTCAGATGTGTGCCCTGGGATTTGAACCCGCCACCACCGTGGGCATGTTGGTAGCCGCGTCTGATCCTTTACTAGCAGGCCAGTTTAATATAAATTTGATTATTTCACAGCTTTCATAAAAATCTTAGTTCTTAAATCAGGGCTGATTTTTTTTGCTGAAAGGCAAATTTAATAAATAATTGTGACTGGCAGTTTGTAAACGTCGACGCTCCGTGATTAAGGTCTAATTACAAAAAAATGATTTTTACTTTGTTTCATCAAATATTTTTTATGAAATTAGGACTAGAGAGTTTAAAGGCCCAATAGTTTAAAATAATAAACAGTAATATGGAGTTTAAATAAACCTGTTCGATCAAAGGTAGTATTTGTCATTTTTGTAAAAGATATATTATGCAGCTTTATGTTTTGTTCTTGACCTTAGCCAGATTCAAATAATAAATACAAACCCTGTGCCGTGTCCCAACATAAATGCAATTCTTTATAACAAATGTTCATTCGAACAGAAGTCTTGGAATATAATTTTTATTATCTCTAAGCCTCCGCGTCTGGAGAATTAATGCTATAATCCAGTTAGGCGGACCGTGGAAACCGTAGACTTTTACCTATTAATCCTTTTTCACAGGTGTATACGGAATACGTAGCCACTAAATGAAAAAAAGGATTAGTTTGGAAGCCAGGGTTTTTAATGTACGTAGAAATTTAATTAGCAGTCCACATTTAATGGGACTGCATGTTTTAATTATTCTCGTTTGCTTTGGGACGCACATCTTTATTAAATACATTTTACAAGATGAGTTGGAATTGATTATTCTTGTGAGAAGGCCCAGCTTATTAAATTATAGCAAATGTAGGTTTGAAATAAATTATTTCTGATCATTAAATTTAATAAAATGGAAGCAATTTTAATATATTGTATAATAACGTTATAAAGTACATTTTACAGACCTAGCGCCCTTGTTTATTACATGAGCTTTTTGTTAGTTAACATTTATTTATAAAATAAAATGATGAAATTGTACAAAGCAGATCGTAAGCACGTGGTAAACACTGACAATACTGTATACAACTAATGCGCTCCCGGTTCTTTTGAAGTTTGTTTACTTTCGTTTTTAACGATACACATATCACACCCCTTGTCTAAGATATAGGTTAATTTACATTAGAAATTACTCAATCTTTTTTTTATCTCTGAGCTACTTTAAATGGTGTATATTTGTGTTGTTATGATTTTATTATCTGAATTACGGTTTAATGAAGTCTGATGATGTAATGTTACCATCTAAGAAGAGCCGTCACAGTTATCAAATCTCGAGCAGATATTGAGCGCACATTAGAATATATTTACAAATAACAGTGAAATTCAATGTAATTAATTGATGATTTAATTTGTTTTTATAAATTATCTTTCATGCGACATTTACGAATGATTAGCTCATAATGATATTAAACATATTGCAGAAATAATTTTCATAAGATTTTACGAACGGTCATGGGCCATTCAGTAGTTTGTTTCTGTAAATTGTTATCTTGAATACAATTCTGTATCTACCAAATAACAATGTAAATAAAACATTTTTCCCCCAGGTGGAGGTGTCATACATGGAGATCTACAACGAGCGCGTGCACGACCTGCTAGATCCGGAGACGACGCGGCGGTCGCTGCGGGTGCGCGAACACGCAGTGCTCGGACCCTACGTGGACGGACTGTCGCAGCTCGCCGTGTCTTCGTTTCAGGTTCGTTATATCATTTACTTTCATACATGTAAAGATTAGATGTAGTTGGTTTATTAACTGAGTTGATTTGGGAGAGGATCCCATCGGCTGTAATACGGTTTGTGAGTCTATTGATTTCATAGTTGGTGCAGCGGCATTTTACGGGTCAACTTCAGTAACAAGGTGTCCTTTTGGCACTCTGGTTGTCATATTATCACAGTTATGATTATTTACCTCGTGAAAACCAAATCGTAAATCAAAAATTTCTAGTCAAATACTTTGTCAACGTCAAAGAACAGCAGGAAGTTGAGGGTTTTATCATCGGACTTTAAGCACCATTTAGGATCGTTCCTCCATCTCAATTAGTCAGATAAAAGTCCAACAAAAGTTTTCAAAGTCACGTGATTGCTCCGTAACACTCGACTGTGTTTCTTTGACAAAATTGTTCACTTGGATCGTTTCAAAGGCTGTTAGGTGGCATCGGTCCCGTTCGAAATGTCAGCTCTAACTAAAAAGTTCGATAGGAGCTCCGAGTTATCCGAAAAAGTTTAACAGCGTCTCAGTCTAGGAACTTCGACAATGCCGCCTATCTCGGTGACCTTTAAATTTTACAACTACTGTGTCACGGGCTCGACGTTAAGTGCTGCTTTGTGATTTACGGAATATGGTGTAAGAATATCGCGAAAATGTCGGTTGAATTTTCTCAAAGATATTTGAGTTTGTTATTTATGAGGTTCGTGCCTTTACAAAATACTTTTTAGTATAGATTCGTCACCTTTACAAAAGTGTTATGTAACGCTTTGCAATACATTATATAATTTTACTGCTTTTGCTTATGTTATTAACGGCTTACATAGGTTAATTTAAAAAAAATAATGAATTAATTACGTCGTCTCAAGCCAGTTTCATGTTTATATCGTACTATTGTTCGGTTTTTATCTTAGTTACTTTTAATACAAAGTCTGCCAATCATTGAGAAATAACTTTGTTAGTATTTATAGCATAAACTAGGCATAGAACACTTTCTATTACTTCACCAACTCCATCGCCAAAATTACACGTCGCGTATTTTACCACGAAACTTGCAAAATTTTCAACAGTTGGCAGTTTGCACTTTTATGTTGCCTCGGAAACTCGTGCCTGCCGAGTTTAATGCTCACGTCTACTGCAAAGTGTTATGAATATGCAGCTAATGAGCTCATGTGTGCGATCGATGTTGCTCCCACTTCGACCTACATCCTAAGGTTTTCAAACAGGTTACGTGAAGTTTCGTTTGAGCTAGGTTCGCTCAGAAGGTGGAAATATCTTTGATGCTATTAGTTTTATGCTGTAGTGCTATGTTTTATATGGCTTTTAATTGTGGATTGAATTTAGATATTGAGAATTTTATTTTTTGTCATTATTACATGGAATAGTTGGTTTTAGGGTAACTTGAAAACCGTGGTTAATTAAAAAACTAGATTAATTAAATTCTAGGTCTCGATTCATTCACGTCTTTAAAGCATTTTCATTCCAAAGAATATTACTTTTGTATTAGACAGGTAAAATACCTATGTGGAAATTACGAAATTATTATGGACAAATATTTATACAACCCTGTCCGATGTTAAGTGAAAGGTCGATAAAAAGAGGCAAAGAACTAATCTTTTGATTATTTTAAAACCTCACGTTGCTAAATGAACAAAATACGCTGTACTTATAATAAACCTTTCTAAAATTTCAAAAGATACACTTCAAGTGGCCATCAGCGTTTTGTCACATGTCCGAGGGAAATGGGAACGATTTCCTAGTGAAGGGTCCGTCGAATGGGCTCGTTTACCAGGCTCACCTGTCTAAAGCCCGGCAGTTACGCCGCGTACAGTCTGCTCTTATAGTAAAGTATGGCGGCCATGATATCGACGGTATAATCTTTTGCAGCCTTGAATTTTTACACTGCTTTCATTTTGGTTTCAACTATGTAGTTTTGCTTATCAAATATGGCTTGTCCTTACAGTGGGACGTTTAGGGGCTAATACAGAACAGGACAAAGTTAGTGTACAGTGTGGTTAGGTAAACAAATAATTATATTATTTGTCAATGTTTAATGAAGTGTTAGCTGGAATTTGTTCATGCTATTTATTTATTCAAGACTGGGGTGCCTGGCGCGTTTGTAGAAGCCTAAGCTAAACAGTGGACGGCGTTAGCTAAGTTTATTAATTTATTCTGTGCTTAGTAACACAGTTGCCAATATTTGTCATACATACTTTATATTAACGGTTATGAAAGGATATATAATGAAATACCATTACTTTGGTATTGCTACAAAACAATTACACTGTAGAACAGCTTCTAGTTATTTTGATTGAAGTATAGTTACTACTCCGCACACGTTAATTGAATTAGAAAATACCTCAGTCTAGACTGCGTTAAGTTTAAGTAATAAGCAGATTATAAAGATTAATGACTACTTAAAGATGCTTTTAAACTTACAATGTTACTGTATTTAAATAAAACACGCCTTTGTACGGTTTCTCTTACATAATTATGGCTTGCAAGTCAATATGAAAATATATTTTCTTTGCTAATTAAAGGACTTTAAGTTAATATTAAGCGAATTTAGACACAGAGTTAACTCTTTGGCCAAATTACGAAGGCATTATATTTTTTTACAAAAATCATCCTCATCAACAGAATTGTACATCCATCTCTTGGCATATCATTTTCCTCAATCTTCTCCTAATCTGCAATTCATAATGCAGTGTGTACTATCTGGCATGCTACCACAACACCTAACTTGTAGGCCTCAAATATCCAAAAAAAAAATTGTAGGAATTGAGGGGTAGAGTTCTATAAAGCTGCAATCTCTTTCAATACCCCACAGTCCTCTTTCAAAAATATTAGCAAACCCCTAAAAAATCTATCCTTTCAAACTAACCAACAGCAAAAAATTCTCAAACAAAATATTACAGCACGAAGACAAATAGTTTGGGGTTTTGGCAATGTATCTCCCTCACCGACAGGTTCATTACGTGGGCTTCGAGCGGCCCGCGAGCCTCGGCCGTCGATTATTTCGCCGACAGTCGAACACTTCACTCCACTATCGACAATTACGTTTTCAAAAGTGTTTTGAAACACTCTATTTGAGCTTTGTTGGCTGGCTTGGCTTTTAAATTTCCTTCAACTTTATGATTTGAAGGGTCGTAGGCTTTTGTACTTTTTGGATTTTAGTCTTAAATCTATTAATGATAATTCAAAGTACGGCATTACTATATTTTACGCATTCGTAGAGATTTTAGTTGCCGTTTGTTCTTCGTCAATAGATTTATAATTAAATATGACTACCGTACCTATTGGCGACGCGGATTATAGAGAAATATGTTTTTATTCGTTTATATTGGTATTGTCATCTTTAGCGTCAGGAAGTCCATCGCTCAATATATGTAGACTTCCCACAAGAATATCCATAGCAACTTGTTAGAAGGTGTGGGCATCCAGCGACTTCCTGCAACATTGATACTTGTATGATCTTTAAGCATTCGTCCTGATATATGTTCACATTGCAAGAATTGTCATTTTGCAACAATGTTATATTTTTAATCAATAATTAAATTCTACCCCTAAGCTTCATTTTTAGTCTTACATACCAATGTCTCAATATAAAGCACCACAAACCTACAAGTAGCGGACTTCTTCACTGACGTCAGGAGTGAACTCAGCGTAAATCTGCGCATAAGCTGTGTCGCCCGAGCGCGGCAGTGAATCAATCAGCTGCTGACTCAACGCACCGTGAACGTTATTGTCCTGATATATTGTGCACTCGGTAATCTCGTGTAATTGAACTTGCCTCTTGTGATGTTGTTGTGTATTACAGGAGTGTAGCATTACTCGTATGGGCATCATTCTTTTCTTTATTACTAAATGTCTAAATCTGAACCTTAAGCTCGACACTTTAAGCTATTCAAACGAGGTCTCAATACAAATCATAACTATATTATGTATATCTTATTGGCCAAACCCGGCTGAACATTTTGGGATGAACTAGTTGCGCCTAGGCCAAATATAATTAATCTTGCATTTTGTCGTAATCTTGTGTTTAATAGGAGTAACGCTACTGGGCATAATGATTTTCTATATTATTAAAAATCGAAATCCTCAGCTCGATATTGTAAAGCTACTTTGACAAAGTCTCAATCAGCTGAGGCAACGCACCGTAAACGTTATTGTTGCGATGTATTGTTCACACGGTAATCTCGTATAATTGAGCTCGCGTCTTGTCATTATGCTGTGTACGGATGAGCGATTAATTATCGAAAATTAGAGTTGGTATTGATCTGAAGGCGATGCAGGGTTGGACATAGTGAAGTCCTGAAGTCCATTCAAAGTTTAGGTGGAGAAAAATGTAAAAATTCAGCAAATGCCGTTTATTTACAAGTATCGGGAATCTCAAAGGATTTTTTCCCTTAAAATAAAATGGTAGTACAACTGTAGACTTACTGTATGAGTAAGTTATATTTTATTGGGTCTAATTTGGTAGCGTTATTAATTATAATTTATATTTCAACTACCTCAACGTGATGGGTTATATGCCATAAAAAGGAATATGTTACAAAATATCCATGTGCAAATAATTCGAATTATTCAGTATGAGTTAATTTCAAACTAACATCCCCCGAGTGGTAATAACCGATTAACCATTTACAATATTCGTTGAACAAACATACATTAGTTCAAACAATAGCATAAATACCCTACCGTTTCATCCAGCATTATGTATACAATTAACCATGCTTTTGTTTGTAGCAAATAAACTGTTCTATAATTCATCTATAGGGATTATAGGATCTTTACTGCCAAGCCTTCCAAATTGGTTAGGAAGAGGACAGAGAAAATGATAAGAAGAGGATGAAGAACCTCACCGAAGAAAACGACAGTAGACAAATACATTTCCGCGTTGTTACTAAAGAATGTGACGTCACTTCTGCATATTGATAAATATAATTCACCTTGATATTGCATTAATATGCATTGTCTTATCAGTACAGATAATGCATGTAACATGATTTATAATACCAGATAGTAGTGTTATGTTTGATGATGATTAAAATATGCATAATACAAATTGAAGCGCAAGGTTATCGTTGTTTAATTATATATTACCCATATCGAATATAATCAAAACTATTCGTAGCTTTCTCACCAATCTTGTAATAACAAATTCATACATGTGCATGAACACACATAATATAATGGAAATTTAAAAAATAATATTGTAAACATTTAAATATGTAAAACAAATGTATTTATACACATTTAATTTGCTTTATATCTCTTGTAGTCTTACATTTTCTCGAGACAATGTTGTACAAAACAAAGGTACAGCATAAAGTTTAGAAAGTGTGTTAGTCGTCGGGATGCGTGATGGATGGCGCTCGTTAGCTCCTGTCTGCGATGAATGCGCGCTTTTCCATACATCCATATATTCCAGGAATTTAATATGTAGACTAACATTTTCGACGGAAAAGGTATTCAGGTATTTTCAAACAACAATGAAATGCTTTAGAACGATGGCCTGTGATTAGGGCTTTTTTTCAACAAAACCGGGCGGAACATATATTTGACAATTGCAAATCGTTTGAAATAATATTCTAGGTTATTGATTGTGGTTTTAACCGTATCAGATACAGATACTTTAACTCATGTTGGCGCGCTGCTCTATGTGTGCGTCAAGCTTTTGTACAGTAGCCTTCAAGGCTGTCATGATGATGAATCCTAGAAGAATGAGGATGAGGATTTAATCATTTCTCGGCTATATTTATTCAAAACAGGTATGTTAGGAAATTAAACTGCGATTGGTTTTTTTTTTCGGATCAAAATCAAAATCAAAATCAACCAATCAAAATATTCTTTATTCAAGTAGTCTTTTACAAGATCTTTTGAATCGTTCATTTCTGCTACCATCGCTTCTGAACGTGTTGTGGCTGTGAAGAAGAAATGACGCAAGAAACTCCCTCAGCAACACGAACTGTCTTATTTTTTTGTCATCATCCGATAATTTCACTTACGGATTTCGATTTTGTAGAATTTATAAAAGAAAGAACAAACTACATCAATAAAACATGAACCTATAAACCTCCTTCAGAATAATTTGAATTTCCTATAACAGACCGGGAGACTGTTTCGGAGCCCCGTAACATCCAAGATTAACATCGTCTTAAGTACATTAAAATAATGTTCAACCCTATTTTCATTATACTCTGGTCTTGTCGTAATTTCGTACGCTTGTCGAATTGTTGCTCTTGAAGCGTTTCCATATTTCGGCAATACTCGCAATTTTATTTCCCCTCTTGTGTTCAATCCGCGAACGTTTCGACATTGTAGTTAATAAAGTGGCCTGTTATTGACAATAGCGTACGGAAGCAATAAAATATATGTATGTACAGGAAATGAGGGATTTCGTTATTGTTTTATGTTTAACCAGAAACTTCAATTTATTCGGCTAGTGGTGAATATTCGTAGTTATTCGTCCGGATAACGAACACTGTATACTATGGTAGTAATCCATGATATTGAATCACTCTAGTGAGTAGCATTTTAGGTACAACTTGTTAATATACCGTTCCATGTAGGTACAATTGTTTGGCCGGAGAATAATAAGGTCCGAAAATAAGCCATTACAGAGAGCTACCATTGCGCATTTCTTTTATCCTCTAATATTATAAAGGTAAAAGTTGGTGTGTTTCTTATTTCTTCACTCAAACGGCTGGACCAATTTGGATGAAATTTGGTATGGACGTTTTTGTCCCGATAATGTTCTTGATGAGCAAGGAATTTAACATGTATATTTGCTACTCTTTCAAACTCGAAAAGATAGTTTTGGATATAATATAAGGCGGATGTAATTGGATATAAGAGGGCAGGATTGCATGCTTTGAGTCATGAATCAGATTGATACGGGACAGAACGGGATGTAACGGGACGGTACAAGAAAAACAGTGTAAAGAACCACAGACACATTGAATTTAAATACTTATAAAACAGTACGCGAAATAATATGTAGCTATCTTTGTGGACTGGACTCAGAAAGCCGAGTCGGGCTGCTAGTTTATAAATAAACTTTGAAGCTAAAATTAATTCCTAACAGAACATTAAGGCAGCTCCAAACTTTCTACACAATCTTAATGTCTATTCTTTATAACTAAAACATCGTCCCACTCGGGCCAAAGTCCCTCGCAACTGCCCAGAATGGCGGGTCGTTTAGTGAAAATGTTTTTTGCCAAACTAACAGTATTAACTAGAGATCCTCTGTAGGGTTTCGCTGACGTCAAACTCGCCCTTGAACCCCGCACCGGCCTTGGCAAGTCGAATTAGATAATAGACAATATTTAGTTACGGGGACGGAGGACTTCTACCTCGAAATCCTTTGTCAATAGTGGTCTTAAATGTTTGTGGAGTTAGAAAGTTAAGTGGGGTTTTGGTTGCTGTGATGCATGTTTTGAAATAGCATTTGCCAGGAATATCACACGTTTATCCCTTGTGGGTAGGCAGAGATTATCGAATGGAATTGAAATCACTTTCGCTGCTTTCACATTCTTAATCTGTTCTTGTATATTCGTCGTTTAAGAGAACTCTTGAGTTGCTCTTTCTTCAGAGATCATTTATTATTTAGATATATTAGGTTCTCCTAGGGTGCCCATTGCTAACCCTTCCATCCATATTCTATTGATAAAAAAAAAGAACAAAAAAAAATACAATTTAATACTTTGTACAATTAAACAACATACATATATTTATCAGGCTTATTTTTACTTAACCTAGTCACAGAGGTAATTTATACTGAACTTGTATTATTTGAAATACAACGACAATATCAATATATTTCGGCCGTATTTTAATTAATTCAAAAGAGACATTGTAAAGCGTTATTCGCAATATCGTCGGACGTGGGTTGGTCCGACGGGAATTCGATATACAGATATTGTTTTCAATCTGGGACACTGGCCACGGTTTGTGTATTGAAAATAAGGTTTTTTTGTATAGCCTCGGATGGGACGTGCCAGAAAGGTTTTGTATTGAAATATTTGTGGATAGAATTATTATTAAGGAGACAGTAATCGTAATTCTACACGAAAGAATTTTATTCGCGAAGGGCAGCGATGCGTCTTTTTTATATTGTTAAGTTGAAATTGCCCTGAACTATTGTAATATGGTGACATTCTTCACTTGCCAGTACGTATTTTTTTATGTATATGAAATTTAAAATATCTACAAACTCTTTTTGAATTAAAAATATTTATCTAACGTAAAATAAGCACAACACGAAATTAAATACACCGGGCATTCACGCTCAGCCCGGTATCTTATCAGCACGCCAGCTTTTGTTAAATTGCAGTAATCCAGTGTTAATTAAGAGAGAATTGCCGGCCGAAGCTTGGCTCGCCTTAATTCCGCGGAATAACACCCATTTTATTCGCTGGGATCCTCGGTCCGGTTGAATAATTCCGTCCTTTGGATTAGTTAAGGCTAGGTAAGCCTTCCATTCACTTGAATAGTTTTGTGGACTGTACCTACGTTGGGTGCTGACATTATATTCGGTAAATGATGCCTGCTGAAAGTAAATGTGACAGATCTACTATAGTGTACGATATATCGAAGAATCCTTCTCCAACTGGTTGTACTATACTGATTATGGATTGGTACGCTCTTCCGTTCGTCACTATGCCAGCTTTTGTACTTTATGTGTGGTGCTGGTTTTACGGGCGGATATTAATATTAATAGAATATTCATACAAATATAAAGTGCGTGGTGGTCTGTTAGTAAACGGACCAGACGCGGCTGCTATAATGTTCACGGTAGTCGTGGGTTCGAATCCCATGGCATGTCTCTGACTTTTCGGAGTCATGTGGGTATTGATAGTCAATCAACGCGCATTATTGCAGTGAAGGAAAACATCGTGAGGAAACCTGCATACCGTGGCAATTTGCAAGAATTTATATGGTATGTAAAGTCCGCCAACGTGCACTAGGCCAGCATGGTGGATATAACATAACCCCTCTCAATCGTATTATCGATTGTAGAGGAGACCCGTGTCCTGTAGTGGGACTCATATACGGATACAGTACAGTATCGTACGAATATTCACCACCAGCCAAACTACTCAATATGCGTAATAACAGGGATAGATCAAACTATAAAATATATTTGTAAATAACACAAAACTTGTCGAAAATAATAATCAAAACCCGTGACGTTTGCTTTCGAAGCGTTTTGCAGTTTTACTTACAAACATTTTAGCTTTATCCATCAAAATTCAGCCAACCACTTTAACATCAGGTGGTGCACAATGATTACATAAAAACGAAGCAAACTTTGCTGTTCAGAATATCGTGGGATGAGCTCGTTGCACCGGTTATTGTGCAAGCTGCTTTATAATTCATTCGGACGCAGTGTGCAGGTGCGACTGTTAAGGACGTATGACGTTACTCTGTTTAATATTCCGTTGGGTTGTGACGAGACCTACAAGACGTTTTATGAAGGAATCGTGTCGAGGAGCTTGTATTGTTCTTGGTACAATTTTAATTGTTAGGATTTATGCACTATTTATGTCTCATTTACACCAACCTAGTAAGTACATGCTTATCAAATATGCTGCTACATTTCATTCGAATAATATCTTATTAGATCTTTTTGAAAAAACAAAGTAAAAATAATTACAAAACAGAATCATGTTTTCATCGAAGTCATTGTGAACCGTATCGGACAAATACACTTTTTGGCGTCGAGAGAACTTTTCGCAAATTGAATACGGCCTCTTAAACTCAGCACGAATTTCATAGATATTTCCTTGCCTTTGCCGCTGCAAATGGAATTTTCTTGTTCCAGTAAAACAAGTAGAAGGTCAATTGATAGCTAGGCTGTTGAATGGTCGTAGAGTCGACCCATATCGCATCGAAGTAAATACGGGTGATGAGTGTGTTTTCATTGCACATTTGCTTACCTCTTTGAGAATACTAGTCGGTATGCTTCCTAAGGTCGGCATAGTGTTTGAAGTATCAATTGAAAACAGACCATTTGCAGATGATTATCGCAGATAAGTTATATATCGGTGGCTGCTGAATTGTTGTTTCTTTCAATAACGTTCCGTATATCTTACACCCAAGTATACATACATACATCAAGGTACCTCCTGATTACAAATCCTCGATTCTGAAATAAAAAACTTAATCCAATATATTCACACTGAATCGGTAATGGAATACACCGCACCCAACGGTGTGCCTGTTCCAATGATTGAATATTTTACGATCTATAACAAAGATACCAATTGATCGAGATCGGAAGCCAACACGTTGGTGAATAACAAGGTCTAATTTAAATATATTTTTGGCCTGTGCGTGGAAGAGTTGGAAGGAATTGTAACGAATATTTAGCATGCAGTGCGTTCTTGTTGAAACTCAGAAGGAATATATAAATGAAATCATAACTATTTGACCTTTTTATGAAAATAAATTCCTTATTTTATATATACGGCTCAGGAGAGACGAATGGAAAAAAAAAGAAATAAACCTAACGCCCGTGAAATAACAAGCCAATCACCCGCCATTCCTTTTTATTCATTCCATAGGATAAATAAATAACAAACAAAACAATACGATCAGTTACATAATCAAATAGCACTGGGGAATTGAATTGGCGCGATATATTTTGTTTCAATCATGGAATGCCTTTGGGGCTTGAGTTTGTTCACTACGATATCAGTTTAATGGCAGAGTTGTTACACTGAGTTTCGTGTTAATATTGAAATTCGACAATGTTGCGATCAAATTCTGATTTTTTTTATTATTACTGATAAAAAAGTAATATCTTTTGATTTTGCGGAGTCATTCAAATTAGTAAAATATTGTTTTAATTTAACGAAGTATTTGAATGAAGAGACGTGACACTATTAAGTCTTGTGACATACTTTTAAGTAAGGACAATGACTGCCTCGGTGGCGTAGTTGTATTACGATACGGTTACAAAGCTGATGTCTCGGGTCCGAGTCCCGGGTCGGGCAAAGTGATATTTGATTTTTCTATTCAATATCAGCCTGGAGTCAGGAATTTGTGCCCGATATGGCGATAGGCTCGCCCCCTATCACATCGTGGGACGGAACATACAAGGCGAAATGTGGGTGTCCTGGTGGCGCTTCTGCTTACCCCTTCGGGGATAAAGGCGTGAGTTTATGTATGTATGTATGACAATGATACTATTGCCTCTGTTTTGAGTACGGCTGGAATAATATTTCAGCTGCCTACTTAAGAATATTTAAGGCATGTATAAAACGTTGCAACCTGCAACCCGCTGATATAGAGCGATTGTCCTACGATGTTTCCCTTCTTTATATAAACGAGCGTTACTAGAAAAGTAACATATATACAATAAAGTAGTATGTCCATACCCTTCCCTCGACAGTCCATTTCGCTCTCAAATAACCTCAAGCTGTATCGTAAACATCTTTACAGTAACGCAATTTGAAATACTTCACAGCGAACGTTTAAGAAGTCCCCGTCCAATTTGGTTAACTACGTTTGTGTTCGGTAATGGTGTTAGGCGGGTAAGGTTCCGGCGACGGTGGCGCCCCACGACCTCCACAATAGTACAACTGTACCGAATGAATTCAATTTCTCCATCACAAAGTTTGGACATGCTTAGATGAAGGTAGAGGCTCCTTTAGAATTGAGTAACCTTGATACAGTAGTGTAATTAAAGGATTTTGGGATCCTAGACGAGCTTGCCGTATAACGTGTTTGAAATAGGTTTCCATGTGCTTATGTGTGAGTGACTGTGTAATATGATAAATGGAATGTAAAGTAGATAAACTGTGTTGAAATTATTCAGTTATTAATCCGTTGCATACATATTTTTAATCCCTGATAACAATAATAATTACCTAGGTATGTTGTTGAGCTAATAAAACGAGTCTATTCAACTCTTATTTATTCTTTATCCGTGCAAATTAATATTATAATAACCATGTGGAACATGGACACTTATGGTATGGACCGAAGTCCCCTATATAATCCACAGCCGCAGTAAGTAATTTGCAGGATCACCTTCATTATAGTCTACGAATGCAGGCCGCTCCCCAACAATCTCGATAGAAATCAATAAATACCGCACACGATTTATTTGTTCGATCTTTCAAAATGGTCCGATTGCGTGCCTGTATTTAGTTTGAGTTTCGTTCCCAGGCATCGAGAGGGAAGTTTTGTTTGTGTTAAAGACTAAGTTGGTGCTTAAAATAAATTTCCTTATAAATTGAACTTTCTTGAAGAGAATGCGGTAGTTGTTTGTCGACAGCTTAAGGAATGGAATCGTTTGGTTTGTGATACTTGTTGTTTGTAATGAGTTTTTAGTATGCTCATGAAGTAAAAAGGACGACCAAAAAATGCTTACAGGATGTCGCTGAAAGGAGCCACAAGAGTGGGCTTCATGTGGCTGAAGAAGACGATGACGCGATGTCTAAAAAAAAAAGAGTTAAAATATAGAATGCTAACGGCCTTATTACAAAACGTGAACTAACTAAAGTACCGAGTTTAGTATCAGGTTTAGACTACGAACCAAATGAAACGTTATTACAAAACAAGATTTAAGGCGAGTGCGAGTATTATCTATGGTACCAAAAGTTAAACCACCGAGACCCCTAGTTTAGCTCCTGTACTAACCTCGAAACGTCAATTAATAAATTCGTATTGATTGGGTCAAAAGTTATTTATTACACTGATTATTAACAAGATGATGGCTTTGGACTAACCTTTTCTTCAGAAGTCCAATTTTCACCCCTTTTCTTCTTTGAATTCCCCATATTTCGACTTGATTAACTGACGTATACGTTGCGTACGAGATTTCACAAAACTATTGCACTTGTGACGCTGTTGCCGAGCTTATATATTAAAAAAGAACAACCTTTCTTTATGTTACTTTAACTGCTATTAAAAATAACAAATAATAAGCCGACTTGTCGATAATATGCAAGTATGCACGCCAAACATTTCAACAATGAACAACGTTTAAACGTGTTTGTTACTTAAAGTACTGTTAAATAGAATCAATAATAATCCGATATGTAAACATTTCGCTATTATTCAAGTACGCGCGCCACACAATTCATTCCTTTGTACGCTAGTTATATAAATAACTCAACAGCGAAACAAAACCAAAATTACGCCACTTTAAATTATTTTGATTAGGGATATATGTATATACATATTCTAATGGTAAAATTGTATATATTCAGCATGATGATCTCCATAAAAGTTACATTTTATTTAACATTTTACTATTTCTATGCACAAGTTTATGTTAAATGGAACGGTGCATATATCGGTGAGTGAATGAAATAATGGATCAGTTTAATTTTTTGCTTGTAATCTGTGGAAATCAAGAACTATCTGCGGTACTATAAAGTCCTCAGTTGGTCTTGGATTTGTAATAAGAATGAATTTTAGTCTAAGAACTGACTTTAATACCGTAACAATCCTAAACTTTTTAGTTCTGGTTTAAATCCAGTACTAAGCTATCTTTTTGTAATAAGGCCGTAAGAGTTTAGCCCCACACTGCGATCACAATGTGATCAGCAAATATTGGTTCCTACTTTAGCGTTGCAAACAGGAAACGTCTTTTATAGTTTCTGATATCCAATGCGCACGTCGTATTTTATTGTATAACATAAATTTTGCGTGTATTTTAAAGTTAAAATTGAGTTACTATCTGATGAGCGAATGTCTATCTTGCAATTTATCTTGAGTCAAGAAGTCGTCAGCCAGTAACTTTCCTGTTTCCTTTGAGAAATGCTGTCTGATTGATAACTCCGTGTTAGTGCTTGTCCCAGGACGAGTTATTTCGGTCTCTAACTCGGTGTTCTAACGGATCTACTGATTTGTCACATTGTTACTGAGTGAAACTTGCTAACTGTATAAGTTTCACTGCTGTTTGTAAAGGCAACTCGGTATTAACTACAGATTCCATCCCAGTTGCAACTCGTTTCGAAACAACTAGACGTATCTTTGTGCTTGATCAGGATAAGTTAGAACCGTTTGCATGGATTTCTGTATATTTTGTGGAAGAGGTTTTATGTTTTAGGGTGCTAAGGAGTATAATGTTTAAAATCTTTTATCCTCCCTAGCCTTTCTGAACTTATTGCAGCGAATTTCGACTGTGAATCATGGGGTCCAAAGTTCGATTTAAAAAAAAAAGGTGTTGGCCAAATGATACGTCTAACAACCGGCGACCCTAAAGATTTTAACTTATCATTACAAACTTCAGTAAGATAAAGGTGTATTCTGACATTATTATCTCATTGTTGCTATTATTTAAATTGTACCTTGTTGATTTTTAAACCCAATATTCAATGGTTTTTCTTATTTTCCGCAGGACATCGACAACCTAATGACAGAAGGCAACAAGTCCCGCACAGTAGCTGCAACCAACATGAACAGCGAGTCTTCTCGATCTCACGCCGTGTTTAGCGTGGTACTCACTCAGACGCTGTGTGATGCTGCCACCGGCGTCACCGGAGAAAAAGCCGCCCGGCTCTCGCTCGTCGATCTAGCTGGTTCCGAAAGGGCGGTCAAGACAGGCGCCGTGGGAGACCGGCTGAAGGAAGGATCGAATATTAACAAGTGAGTTACAGGGAATTGTTTTTATAGAAAAGTATATGTCGGTCATTAAGTTTATGTTGCCATCTTTTGTATTACATTAACCTTGACATTGTAAAATAGGAGACGGATGGAATTTTGTTACATTGTCAGTTTAGGATCAAAAATTTTCGTTTGGTTTACGACTCACCGGTTCTGATAGCTTAAGCTTATTTCTAAAGAAGGGAAAAATTTCCAATTTATAAGTTTTCCATTCAGCGAAATTAAAACGCTCCAGCTTAGTTGTATACAACATTTGGATATGTCCTTCGCAACCTGATTTATAATAAAACATTTAAAATCCTAATATATAGCTTAAAATTCTAATCAGTGCCAGCTAACGAAATATCCTTGTCATGCTAAGGTTTCTGTGTTCCATCAGGTCACTAACAACCCTCGGCTTGGTGATATCGAAGCTGGCGGACCAGTCGTCGGGCAAGACCAACAAGGACAAGTTCGTGCCGTACAGAGATTCAGTACTCACGTGGCTCTTAAAGGACAACCTCGGAGGGAACAGCAAAACTGTTATGGTAAGTACAACATCAGGAAGTCGCTGGAAGCAGGCTGCTTCCAACAGGTCGATGTGGAGATCTTGGGGGAGGCCTATGTTCAACAGTGGACTTTCTGTGGCTGAATAGATAGATAGAAGTGCAACAGAACCCATGTACGTAAATGAGAGAGAAAAAGAGATTACTGGATGTGCCTGAGAGAAACCAAGCTTTGTGCTCAGTGACAGGAAATTAAAGAGACGCCTGCATCTCATTTCATTTCGGTAAAATATATTTGCGCGTTCTATTTATACAACAAAACGCGCATTTTTGTTTTGATTATGGTAGGATGTTCGTATCCGTTCTAATGTATGTCGCGTCTTGGGTGCATTATGTGTTTTCCCAGATACATTTACGTCAGTTTACCATTTACCACCAGGTCCATTGAAATCACCAATTTGCCCGATTTAAAAAAAATCAAGTTATTAAAAACTTTCACTAACTCACCCGATTCCCCTAATCATGAGTCACGGTCCGTCGGGCTAGTGTAGAAATGGCTATACGCGCGTTTTGTTATTCCTCGCGCGAGCGTGGATGTTGCATCCTCTGAGTCACCGGCGCCTCGTGCCCGCCGGCCCCCACATGAGACATCTGAGCGTTAGTGTTGGAGCGACTTTACGTATTGAATGTAAATGCACCTTTATAGTTTGTGTGTATTGACATTTGATTAGATGGTTGGGAAGACAACTGAGTGTCAAAGTGGTGGTAGGGTCAAAGCTCAGTGTATAGAATTACTTCAGGTTACGTGTTTGCGTTGTTTCATCATCATCAATTACACTTTGTAAGCTTTTGCTGCTCTCATGGTATGCAACTTTGACAGTATCAGTATGGTAGATAAAAACTTAACCAATCTTCATTGTAGGGGAGACTCGTAACCAACAATGAGATGTATTATACATAAAGCATTACCAACTATTAAGGTGGATATATAAAGGTGGATGTATGAAGGTGCAATCAACTGATTAACACTGATGAATCAAGCCCATTGGCTAATGGATTGTGTTTTAGTGAATGGAATACTGAAACATTCAAAATGGATCTTTTGCGGTCTGTTTGTGCTTTTTCTTATACTGGCACAGCAATGTGATTTTACTGATTAATATCATGTGATGATGTGGGTGATGACATCCAGGTGAAGCTGGACGTATTCTGGTATATCCCGGAATATGATATGCTTCTCTTTATCTCTCTCTCTTCAGCCACAGGCCTTTTTTATATTGTTTTACTATATGATAAGCTTGGTTTTAGCTACCCGTACATATTCATAGTATATTAACGAATAATTATAGTACCTTCATATTTCGATGTAATATTCTTTTGTTTAATGTTAAAATATTGCGGTGCAAATATACGAGTATTAGTCCGCCAACCCGCACTAGGCCAGCATGGTGGACTATATGGCCTAACCACTCTCAATCGATTCTCTCGATGGTAGAGTAGGCCCGTGCCCAGCAGTGGGACTAAGTGGGCTTGATACAACTACAACAAATTGCGGTGCGTTTAGTTTACACAATATTGTATTACAATTTAGGACTTCAGCAACTATGTTTTACATTACAATAATTTATAAAACACGCTACTTAAAATAATTTACATAATATTGATTGCAGTAAAGGCGTTGGTTTCTTTTATTCAGCAGTTTGTAAAATGTTGCGTTTGTTTCTTGTATAAAGTGCTGACAACTTATTTTATAAGAATGAATATTATTACTTTATGGTTAAAATTTTCTTCCATAAGACGGCAATCTTCGTTGACAGTTATCTCAGATTGTACATGTCGAATCCTGTATGTTATATTGTTCATTTTTAGCAGATTAATTTAACTCGTGATCTTTCGGTACACAATCCTCTTATCGCTTATTGTATCAGCCCGGGTTTAACAACCAATTAACTTAATTATAGCCAACAAAATTGGTTTAACATACTATCCATTCGGCCCAATCCGCAGTCACATGCGGCACCTGCTCCTGTATGTGTATTAGAAAATTATAAGAATTAAATCAAAATATTTCTTATTTAGTAAGTGTGGTGTTATCCAAATAGATTATATTCACTGAATTCGAAAAATTGTATTGGTCGCTGACAGTTTTTCTATTATAAGATCACCACACCCTTCTTTCTATTCCTTTTACGGCGTTATCAACACGACAGTGACCTATTACAGTAGAATTCTTTGTCCTTTTTTTCTTTGTTTTTATTTTTATCTTTTAGTGACGTCATCAACCCAACAAAGACATTCCATTTTTTCTTTTGTTTTCTGAATTTTTAAGTATTTTAAGGACGTCATTAAGCCTAACCTATAAATCAACTTGTTACCCCCAGGTGGCGACAATATCCCCAGCAGCGGACAACTACGAGGAGACGCTGTCGACGCTACGCTACGCAGACCGCGCCAAGAGGATAGTGAACCACGCTGTGGTCAATGAAGATCCCAATGCACGCATCATCAGGGAGCTGCGGCAGGAGGTGGAGGCGCTGAAAGAGATGCTTAAATATGCCACGGTATGTATGATTGGTTTTAAGACATTGCAGGAACAGAGCAGTTAAAGTATCAGGCTTAAATAAACTATAGTAAAATTAAATCTAAATGGGTCAGGCTAAATAAGGTTCGGAATAACAATAAAAAAAGTTCTTTTATTTAACTTTTGTAAGTATCTAAACAACCAGGCAGAGCCGCGATCTCACGTCAGTATAGGCTATAGCAATAATCCTCACCCCTAAACTACACCTATACCTATAAACAGCTACATAAAGTAAGGAAGTACGAAACACGCGATCTACCCGGTAGTAATATTGCGGTGTTGTGTTGCAGGGGTCGCCGGTTGGCGAGGACGTGCACGAGCAGCTCGCCCAGAGCGAACACCTCATGAAGGAGATGTCCAGGACTTGGGAGGAGAAGCTGGTTGAAACTGGTATGTGATTGAAAATTTTCATTTGTTATAGAGGGGGATGTGTGTGTGGCAATTTAATGTGGAATTTGTTGAAGAAGCGGTTTAAAATTGCAAATTAGTTTTTGTTATGGTAATTTAAGAGTGTAGATGTGTAGTTATGGAGTGTAGATTTATTAACTTCAAGTAAAGAATGGATTGCCGTAGGTGTCACATTCAGCTTTGAAAAGTAGTCTTTAATATTGTAATCGTAAAGTTCAATTTTGTTATTTAGTATTTTCAAGGTGTTTGTTTTGTTAACCTTTGTTCCTGAGAGATAGCAGCAACATTTTAAAACTATATAATAAATACAAAATCCATCTAACACCGACTTTATTTGCATTATTAATAGAAGGCATTAGCGTGAGTTTGTAGCGGAAGGCTAAGTTGTCCGGAGCGGTTACTGCATCGACCCCGCGACCCCGTACAGTTGGATGTCTCGTTGCCACGACTACGGCGCATAACTCACACTAATTGTACGGAGAAGTTGTTCACTCGTACAACGGACAGTGATTTCATGTATTTAATTTTGTAACGATGCATTTGTATTGTGGAGTTTCGAGTTGAATGTAACTTTTTATTGATTTTGGCAACAAAGTAGAATTGCTAAACCAAAAAATGTCGGATACCGAATTATAAGTATTTGCCGCAAGTGAAAATAAATTCGAATATCGTAGAAATCGATATTAATGTTTCGAAATCGAAAATAGTGATCATTTCGTTGTTTAAAAGCGTAGTAGAATAGGCTTTTTAACATCCAGCATATTATAAGTATTAAAAAAATACAAAGAATTAACACAATAAAATATTAAGTAAGATAAGATAACCAAATAAGATAACCAAAACCTCAGTTATGAGTATTACTTCCAACATCCTTTTTAAAGTCCAGCTTACCATTATAAGAAGGATTAATAAAATATTTTTATTTCCAGAACGCGTGCAAAGCGAACGACAGCACGCGTTGGAGAAGATGGGCATCAGCGTGCAAGCCAGCGGCATCAAGGTGGAGAAGAACAAATACTATCTGGTCAACTTGAACGCCGACCCCTCGTTGAATGAACTTCTAGTCTATTACTTAAAAGTACGTTGGTCTTTAATGTATTTTATTATTTTTGAAACATAAAGTATCTGCGGTTTGGAAACATTTAATTTGTTTTAAAAATCCGCTAAAGATCTTTTCGATAAGATAACCATTCAAAACTTGTAGAATAAGGAAGGCGCATTACATTCTAGTTTATCTAATGGAAAACTGACACAAATAGGGTTTCTTAAAAGCCTTCCCGGTTCGCCATTTACAAGCGCTGCCACCCAGACCTTTAAACTATTACTCTCTACTTTTTTAACTTAAAAAATACTTTATTCTCTTCAGAACCGCACACTAGTAGGTGCGGACAGTTCAGCTGACATCCAGCTATCTGGTCTGGGCATACAGCCTCAACATTGCCTGCTCCTAGTAGAAGGAGGAGGTCTTTACATGGAGCCGGTGGGCGTGGCGCGCTGCTTCGTCAACGGCACGCCTGTAGTCTCTCGCGTGAGGCTAGGCCACGCAGACAGAATACTGTGGGGTAACCATCACTTCTTCAGGGTTAACTGTCCTAAGGCTACTGGTGAGTTGGATAAGGAAATTTAGTTTTTGTATAAGTTGACTGCGGTGTGAGTTCGAACGTGCGTGTAACGTGCGCGTGCGTTGCGTTGAACGTGTGAAAGTTGATGAAGAGGATTTTGTTACGTATGGTTTAAATTGTTTATATATTTAGAGTGTTATGTTATTTAACGGTTATTTCAGTTTATAAGTATCAGATGATACGTGACTTATTTTACACAGCTCATTTAAATACAATAATTATTTCAAAATCGAATCGTCTTTTAAAATAATTGACGATAAATATTTCTAAATTTTAATTAATTAATATAATTTATAGCGGCAGCTTCAGAACCCCAGACTCCGGCTCAACCCATAGACTACAACTTCGCTCGCGACGAGATCATGCTCAACGAACTCAGCAACGACCCCATCCAGACCGCCATATCGCGCCTCGAAAGACAACACGAGGAAGACAAACAAGGTAAATTTTACGATAATTCATTAGATATTGAATAAAACAGAGATTTCTTTATCTAAGTGTTAGAAACCACTCTGTGACTAAAGTTGAGTAAAGTATTAATTAATAGGGGAGGTAATCGCCAATACTGTTTCTTTTTTTCGTTTAGACAATTAGCCTTTAGTTGTAAAATCCTTCACTACTGTTATTCTCTAGAAATTATGGGTCTTCAAGGCTTGTTCACTTCTCTATGACATTGCAGAGATTGAGGTCTTCTGTGGAACAAGACGAGTATAATATTGCAAGTTCAACATTATGTGTAGAATTGGTGGGTTTCAAAAAAAAAAAAAAAACTTTTTTTTGCAGTGGCATTAGAAAAACAACGGCAGGAGTATGAGAGACAGTTCCAACAGCTGAGGAATATATTGTCGCCGTCAACACCTTACCCGCCATATTCATACGACCCGCTAAAGCTTGGTTAGTATAATCCCTTTTATTTTGTACAAAGAAATATATTATATTTGCTATTCTTAAGAATTGTAAAAGGTGATTTTTTTGTAGATCCGCAAATCTTCTTTTTCTCCAGACGATGCTCTAACTATACAGGGCTTTACATGATGTACAATATTCACAATTTACTGACCTCCAGTATAATAAAAAATATTAGCCATGTTGAAAATTGATAAAACTTGTGGTTTATTTATAAAACGCACAAAATAAAACAATCAATGTTGATAGGTAAAATGCCAGCATGCACGCCAACGACGGCGGCTCGCGTGGAGCGCTGGGCGGCAGAACGAGACGACACCTTCAAACGATCACTTGGCAGGCTCAAAGCCGACATACTGCGGGCCAACGCGCTCGTGCAGGAAGCCAACTTCCTGGCCGAAGAGATGCGACGCAACACCCGGTTCAGTGTCACCCTGCAGATACCGCCGCAAAACCTCAGCCCTAATAGGAAGGTACTTATATTTCAAGCATTTTTCTACAGCGATTTTTATTTAAAAAAAAAAAATGGTCCAAGTATCTTGCAAATTATTATCAAATATGATGTGAACCGTAGAAGTGCACTTTAATAAAGTATCGACTTTAAATAAAAGCTTAGCAGGATGTCGATAAAATTCACCGGTCTATCCCGCTCCCACACTGCAAACAATCGGCGTATAATCGAATGCAGGATACGAGATTTGAATTTTTTTCAGATGGACGAAAATGGCCGCGTGTGTTGGAGCGGGGTAAGGCTTCTTGCACACTCGGCATTCACACGTCTATACGTAGTCGATTAACTCTTTGTGTACTCACGAATCTAACAAGCGCTTTACACTCCGTCGAATGCGGAACTAACTCTTGCAGTCTATCTCTGTCACGTCAGTCTTGCGGCTTTGCCTGATGCCTGTGGAACGTTCTTGTATGTCGAGTTTTGTTAGTAATCGTATCGATACTATCGATGCAAAATTAATTGAGTTTAAGGTGACTTTGATGTATATTGCCTTTTATTTTAAGATGATCTTACCCTGCCTTATCGATAAATGCATCGTGTTGTATTAATACGTTTGCTACTTAAAATCGATAAGAGTTTTATGCAGCTAGTACAAAATATATGTTGATGCAATATCGATAATTTCAGCGAGGCGCGTTCGTGTCAGAGCCAGCGATTATGGTTAAGCGTCCGAGCCGCGGAGGCCAGGTGTGGTCTATGGAGAAACTCGACAACAAACTGGTGGACATGCGCGAGATGTACGACGAGTGGCGCCGCCGACAGCAGCGGGGTGAAGAGGAACTAGATCAGGTAACTTTACATAATGTTTCTGAATGACGAAGTTTCGTGAATACTAACAATATTTACCAATACCTTATTGACTTAAGCATCAAAAATACTATAAGATCATTTAATATTAATTTTGGTTAACATAAAGCGCTCTATTAATTATACAATATTGTGTCCCGAGAGAGGAAATTATACACGTTGAAAACACAAGCACGACTGATTTCTATACCACTACTACCCAATTTAATGTTTTTATTAAATATAAATCGTTTGTAGGATCATTTAAAACATCTAATAACCATGTTCTAAATTTTGTATTACAGGAGCTGAATGACAAAACTCTAGATCCATTCTACGAATCGCAAGAGAACCACAACCTCATCGGCGTCGCTAACGTGTTCCTTGAAGCTCTGTTCCATGACGTCACACTGGACTATCATACGCCCATCATCAGTCAACAGGGAGAGGTCGCTGGGAGATTACAGGTATGTAGTGTTTTATCACAGACCTTTGTGACTGTTTTAAATGACAAAATTTCGATGTAAAAATAGTTATATTATTGTCAATGCAACTTTGTTTTGTAATGCGAAATATACCTTCTGCATCTATGAAATTTCGTAGGGACAACTTTTCTCGATAAAGACACAAAAATGTGTTTACTAATGACAATAAAAGGTACCTATCCCCCGTGGGTAATGTAAATTTAATTTAATGTTATTGGCGCAATAAGTCAAAGTTATAATATTTGTTATTGTAGGTGGAAATAAGTCGAGTGGCGGGGCAATTTCCTCAAGACAGAATCTGCGAGGCCGCGTCAGATAGCTCTGGTGATATGAGAGACGATGACGATCCTGCCGATGTCGCTTCACAACAGGTATGCATGATAACTGTCCGATATGTTCCATTGATAGATTAAGAAATAACAGCGTATGTGTGAAATTTTTTATAGACAATTTAAAAAAATACAGAACGAGTATAGAAGACGTGTAAAGAGGAATTTTAATAGACCGTGATAATCGAGTTGCGTGGTATTATGCGACTCCATATGATTTCTGAATTATTGCTGCTTCTGCCCGAATTTGTGAAGTCACTTTGTTGTGCAAAAATAAAAAGAAATAACCGTGTACTTGATATGTAAATACGATGATATTTTACACCTTAAACGTTTGTGAATAAGGAGTATAATGGCATATGTGATTTTAGGTGACAATTCGCGTTGTGATAAAGCAAGCCACAGGCCTACCACCATCTCTCTCGCACTTCGTGTTCTGCCAGTACTCGGTCTGGGGCGCGATGAGCGCCGAGCCCGTAGTAGTCCCGCCCCACGTGAGCGCGGACACTCCGCCACCCGCCCCCACCACGCCCGCACCCCCCACCTCGCCCAGGCACCAGCCGCAAGTCACCTTCAGATTCGACCACCGACAGGACTTCACTATACCACTGACTGAGGAGTTTATTGAACATTGTGCAGGTGGGATTATTGAAGATTAAATAAAATTATAAATTGGGGAATAAAAATGTTTTAAATATGAAGAGTAATAATGTGTCTAAAAATTTGTGAATTTAGATGTTTGGTACTTATCGATTTGATTTTATTGTGCTACTCTCACATCATTAGGATAATGTTAATAAGCTGCATTTATATCAGTCCTAAAAAATAAAACGGAACGCATTAGTGGCTTCAAATTTGGATCATTGACGTCACTACATAAACTCCAACCGCCTTAAATATTCCAGAGGGCGCCCTATCGATCGAGGTGTGGGGCCACCGCTCCGCGGGGTTCAGTCGCGCGCGCGGCAACTGGGAGGTAGAACAACAGCAACTTGCCAAGGCGCGTTCGCTCGCGGACCGCTGGGCCGAGCTCACGCGCAAGATCGAGCTGTGGGTCGAGATACACGAGCTCAACGACCAGGGGGAGTACGCGCCGGTTGAGGTAAGTGGCGATGTGGAGCTGTGTAGAAATGGGTGAAGGAAAGGGATCTCTAACATCTGTAAATATAGAATGATGGACCTTGGTGATTATAGGTATAGTTGGGTCAATGGTATTTGAAAATGCGAGAGAAAAAGAGAAGGAGAGAGGGAGGTAAATATGGTAATCTTATTTATTAAACGAAATGCAACATTACGAGTATGTTTTATCGGTGGTAGGGTTATGTTCTATACAGTCTTGGCTATTTATGCTTAGACAATGTTGATTGCGAAGATTCCATTGTCTCGTTGTTGTTTCATTATTATTGTTCTTATTTGTGCAGTTTGGTCTTTCGCTTGTCAAGTTCATCACCACTACCATTGGGTTCAGTATAGTCCCTACGCCTTTATTTACCTTAACTCATGTTCCCCAGGTGGTACAACGCAACGACATGGTGACAGGCGGCGTGTACCAGCTGCGTCAAGGCCAGCAGCGCCGCTTGGGCGTGCGCGTGAGGCCGGCGCAAAACTCCGGCACGTTGCCTATCATCTGCCAGCATATCGTCAGTGTGGAGGTCGGCTCTGTTACTGTCAGGTATGTGAGGAATGTCGGGTTTGTCGATAAAAACTCATTTTGTGATATATCGATATCGCTAAACAGGTACATAAATAAAAAGGTTGATTATTCCCAAATTTTTTTAAAAAGCTTCTCATTCTTTTTGTCTATTTGATCCAAGCTGAAAAAGATTCTAAATATTTTTCGAAAATAATAAGTTGAATAATTAAGTGAAAATTAGGTCGTATACGATTTGTTTAAGTTTCATGATGGTGAGAAAATAATTTGTGGGTTTTATCTGGACGTGCTTATTATAGGGTAGATATTAAAAACATCGAAATAATTCCTGCAGCTTATATTATGTAATTATGATGTGTTGATCATGTCTATAAGTTTTAATTCATCACTTGAAACTACAATTCATATCGAAAGTTATCACTTATAACAAAATAATATTTGTAATCATATGCTTGCACATTTGTTCAGGTCGCGTCTCCAAAAGCCTTTGGACTCATATCAAGAGGAAGACTTGGCGATGCTGCGCGAGAGGTGGAGCGACGCACTCGCGCGCCGCCGACAACACTTGCACGCGCAGCTACAAGTACGTAAATCAAATGTTCTTTTATTCCGTTTAATTTATTTTACTCTTACATATTTCATCGACTTTGAATACATAAGCCAACTCTAAGGTGTGATATTTTAAATATACTAAGCTTAAAAAAAAACGATGTTTTCTTACGATTTAAGCCTTGCCGTACAAATTTATTCTAAAATATTGTTATTCAAACTAAAATGGTTACAATTGTCCCTAGCAATTGTAAATTTTATCTGCCTATAGAAATTGGTGAACATGTCGCCGTCGATGAAGAGCGAACGCGATATGGAGCGAGAACAGTCGCTCGTGGAACAGTGGGTCTCGCTTACTGAAGAAAGAAACGCAGTAAGTATAAATAATACCTTTATGAATTTGCTAAATTTCGTATTCTGTGTGATATTTTAATAGGGTAATATGTGATCTACAACTATTTGTTTCTGACTTGCGTGTTGTCTGGTAACGACAACACAAGTATCTCAATATTGTGTTAAAACCATGTCTGTGATTGATGGATGTATTAATAATGCCTTGTGTCAATATAGGTACTGGTACCTAGCCCGGGAAGTCCCATCCCAGGCGCACCAGCTGCGTGGAATCCGCCACCAGGAATGGAACAACACATACCAGTTTTATTCCTTGATCTCAATGGTGTGTATTCATTCTTGCATTTTGTTTTATTTTTAAATTTTACCTACAGCATACCTTTACCTACCTATAGCATATAGGTAAACAAGCTAATTTAATTTATAAGATTTTTAGTTTAATTTAGTTTTATATTGGAGGTTAAAGATAAGTCTATATTATTTTAATACATTGACAATAAATTCCACGAATCCGTCTATATCTGTTTTAAAAAAAATATTGTTTAAATATACTGCGTTAGTAATAGCAACTTCAAACAGGATTATCGATTCTTTACACTCTTTTGTCAATTAAAACATCGATATCGATATTTTAATCCTCACCTTATATTCGATTATCCAACTCACCGATATCATTCCATACCACAGCGGATGACCTGACTACTCACCCGAGTGGCGAGGAGGTGACCGTAGCAGGATTCAACTCGATCCTGCCCAAAGAGCACGGCAACAAGTTCTATGAACTGCAGATCCTGCATCATCACGACAAGGATGTCTCCGCCCTGGCCTCCTGGGATTCCTCCATCCATGACTCGCAGTACCTCAACCGGATCACTGAAGGTAACGTAACCTAAAAGTACCTACTCTGAACCTTTTCGTTCATCGATAATAAGAAGTGTTATCGATTGGATTTTTAACAGCATCGATTATTGTTCAATTTTCCGTTTTTTTGGGATTTATGGACATAGAATATGAAAACTGTATGCGGAATAACTAATTTGTGTATAGCAAATTATTATGATCCAAATGGCAATAACTATGACAACCAAGTAGACCGAAATAAAGGGCCTAATATTCAATTCAGTTCATTATTAATGTTTCATTAAGTGATATCTTTTCTGAAAAATGTACAATATCCCAATTTAAATATTATTTGCCATACCAGCCAACGAACGCGTGTACCTGATACTGAAGACGACCGTGAGACTGTCTCACCCGGCTCCGATGGATCTCATACTTAGGAAACGATTAGGATTAAACATTTACAAACGACAGAGCCTCACTGACAGGATACGCAAGAAAATCGTCAGGTGAGCACAAATCTTCAACGTAAAATATGTTATTTGTGTTATTAACACAAATAACATATTTTGCATAAGCCGACATAATTACGTGGAAAGTGCTAGAAATAAATGAGTATCGACATACAATAATACTTTTAAAAAACATTACATTTACCATCAGGGCTGTATGCAAGAAAATAAATATTTAGGCGCACACACATGTTTTAGTTACTAATCACTTGATCTAATATCACGAGATATTTATATAAATAGCACGCTTGAAAATCACAAGTAGATAGCTCTGATGAAGTAGCTTATCCACAATTCTGCTCTTGTGAAACAGGACCGATCAACTAACGCACACGGGTGTGACGTACGAAGTGGTATCGAATATTCCCAAAGCTTCGGAAGAACTGGAGGAACGCGAAAGTTTGGCGCAAATCGCTGCTACTGGTGAGGAAGCTAGTGCTGCTGATGGCGAGACTTATATCGGTAAGAAGAATTCCACTGACAGGGATCTTGTATGAATTTATAGGGACTAGATAGCTCCCGATGTCGACTGATAAGTGATGGAACTATCGATAATGCTCATTTGCAGTACACTTCCAATATAAATATTCGGAGGTTTCATATCAAATATAGCCTAACAGTATGGTGTAAGAAAGGTCAGAAAATAAGTAGTTTCAATAAGGACGCTGTCGAAGGGAATTTTAATAGATCTGAAATGAAAATATTCTATATGGTATATTTAGCACTGGGGCGTATAGCTAGTTAAGGGCGCATTAAATATGTGTATGATGAAGTTAAAGACATAGCTTTTATTCCTTGCAGAAAAATACACGCGAGGCGTCAGCGCAGTAGAAAGCATACTGACTCTAGACCGCTTGCGTCAAAGCGTAGCCGTCAAGGAGCTTGAACAAGCGCGCGGCCAACCAATCACAATGCGCAAGACCGCCTCCGTACCAAACTTCTCGCAGGTAACATCACACGCGATTTACTCTAGTATATTACTAACAACGGTTTTAACTAACCCACACTACAAGCCAAGATTGTTAGTTTATGTGGCACCGAATTTTGGATAGAGAGGGCCAATAAAAGCTCATCACATCACGCTTCTTAGTACTAACAACACTAGGTTTAATTTACTAACATTAGTTAATAAATAATGTATTAGCTAACGGGGAACAAGGTATTGTCAGAATATCGATGTTGTGAGGCTTAAAACCCGCTCGAAACAAGCCCATAATGAATTTTAAGTTGCTCATCGTGCTCGACAATGTAAATACGATTCTAATGAACATAACACTTAGATTATACGATTTGACTGCATTTGCGTTTCAGTGCGTTTAGTTATTTGATTTCAAGACTTTTTTTTATGTGGACTTTAGAAAATGAAGTCGAGATAACTAGATTTTATTTTGGTAAAAAAAAACAGTAAGGCTCAAGTGTTAAAAGTGAAATTTTCTTAGATTCTAGTAATGTCTTGAAACATATCCTATAGGCAGAAGAAATTATTATTCCGCTCCTCCTTTCAATTGTCAGTTAAAATCGAAAAAAGAATAAGTTTTATTGTTCCTTATTTTGCCTTATGCGTCTAAAAAAGTTTCACTTTACAATCACTTGTTTCACTTTTCAACTTAATTAACATCGAGAAATATCAAAAACAATCGATACAAACACACTGAAGCGCAACAGTATAATGACGGGCGCGTGGTTCGCTTGCTAATGGATGTGTTGTGGCGTGCACGCGGCAGCTGTCGCAGGCCCTCGAGTGCGCCGCCAAGAACGGAACCAACGTGAGTCTAGCATGGCCGCCTCACACACGCATTTTACCATGTTTTTTGTTTTTTATTTTTATTTTATATCGATGTTGTAGCACTGTCGATTATTTAGTCGATAAAATTCACGTAAATATAGGACTTGGGTGTTTATACAGAAATATTGAGCTGCTATCCTGTCATCTATAATCTGGTGACCATTTTGCTCTATGCTTTTAGATATTTTGAATAAGAGACTTAACAAAGCTCACTATTGTACCACGTGTATTCAAATTATTAGAATTTTTTGAGAAATACTGTTATTTATTATTATGAATATTTTAAAAGTGCTTGTTGAATGCTGATGTGATTGGTGCTGCTAATTCATCAGATTAAAATTACTTACAAGTTATTTATTAAAGTTAAAATTACTTACTTATTAAAGTTACAAGCCTATATTTATTAATATCGATTTTTTTTTCTTTCTAGTCTTTATAATATTTTTTGTTTAGCTTATGTGTACGGTTTGATCATCCGTTTAACTTCTTTGTTAAATTATATTCATTTCATTTTTATTACTAGTTTTGAGCTTTTAGTTTTATAAAGTTATCTCAAGTGTGTACTTGTGTTATTGTCCTTATAATATCTAAATTATTATTTTTTCATTATTCTCTTAACTCTTTAATCTAGATTTTTTTTATGAATTAGCTTTTGGTAAGAAAAGTGTTTATCGATTTAAATTATTTATCGTTTAATATAGATTTTATTGAAATAAATGCGTATGGATATGTAATAGAGGATATTTGTAGATAATGCGTCTGGACTCGTCGTTCGAGTCCCTGGCGGGGTTGTCCGGCGCGCGGTCGGGCAGCGTGGCGGACCTGGCCGACGAGCCGCCGCGCCGCGCCGCGCACCGACACTCGTACGCCGCGCCCGCGCACAGCGACGCCGACGTCACGCCCACCAAACCCTTCGGACTCGGTACGGACATGCACCCACACCTTATACTTCTATATATTCAATATTGCATCAGCCTATATACGTGCAGGGCACGGGCCTCCTCTACAATCGAGAGAACGATTGAGAGGGGTTAGGCCGTATAGTCCACCACGCTGGCCTTGTGCGGGTTGGCGGACTATTACATACCATGGTAACTCTTTCGAAATGCTACGGTACTTATATAATTTTATATCCATACCATCCTATTACAATCGATTGTATCGATAATCGCCGGGTACGCTCTCAACTCGGCGGTTTTGTGGTACAATTTAATACGCCATCTAATTGTGTCTGTTGTAATTTGTGTAGACATTTTTCCAGTAAGCAAACTTCTCCGGGACGACTTCCGAAACAATTTTCTATTATTTCCATCATGCGAATCACACACTATCATGTTCACTGCGTTTCAGAATTTTATATTTACGTACTCATAACGAAACGTTTTGCACACGTAATAAAATAGTGCATTTACGAGTGAGACGGCTTTCAATAAAGTCGTTTTTTTATTATATTAATTTAGATTATGATAATCTAGTGCACTCAGTAGTTTAGTTTAAAATTACAGTTTTAGAAGTATTGAATTTACATTGACGATTTTCTTTAGACGTTACAGGCATATGCACGGTTGCATAGGTCTTAGCATAGTATTTTGTAACGATAAACAAGGAGTTCAATATAGCACATAACTAGACATTAATAAATTATCATAAAAAATGGATTTTTAACCATTCATTCATTATCACAAAATTCAAAATATACATCTAAATCACAACGATGATACATCCACTTCATAATTCCACAGTTACATTTTATTTTCAACTTGCTTTGTGGCAATGCTATGCTCCCACAGTTCTCTGTCTGTGTTTCTCTGTCTGTCTGTCTTTAACAAACCCTATTTCTTCTCTTACTGTTACTTTCTGATTTATTATTGATTGTTTCGTCCTTTATAAACATGTAAATAACCCTTTTATTTGGATTCAATTGGCTTTGTTTAATTGGACGAATTAGGCGATAATACCATGTAGGTCAAAAATCCATCCCAAGTTTTAACTAACGATGTATTTTCTGTATCTTGATCCCTGGCTACCTTCAGGCTCGTTCCTCTCAGGTAAACAGTAAAAACAATATGGTCTTGATTCGGAATGGCAACTGTATGGCGAAATTAATTAGTCGAATGCAATATAAAATATTGAAGATAAATTTTAGATGTGTTGTAATCATTGTTACACATGGACTTTTTTATGTATGTAAATCATTGATTGGCTGTTAAGTAAATACGTAATGAAATTCGGCATTTCATCGACAATCTAATACGATCAAAGCGATGAAATATTTTTAAAATATGCTGCGCAGCGTATACGAGTCTAAATTAGACCCTATGTATTGGCTAATATAGTGCAAAATTGAACACAAGCTTCGAGCAACAAGCGGGCTTTTGTGTTTGTGTTGATCTCTGTTTGTTTGCGTGTCTATTTCATTTGCATGAACCGCGCATGTTTCGTGATTATTTCCTTCTACCCTCACCCCCCTTTTTTTTTTCAACTATTCGCTGTGGATACGAAAATCGAGAAATGCTTTGAATAAAATGTCAAAACCAAGTAATACACGCTTGTGTTATGATAAAATGAATACTATTTAGGTATCGATATAAATCAGCCGAAATATCTATAGAATTTAATATGTATCGTAAACAAAAATTGTATAATTGCATCAAATACTTGAAAGACAGTGCTGTCATGGTATTGTAGTGTACCAGTAGAGATAGACCAATACAATATCGATGTAGGTGTGTGTGTTAGGTAATATGTGCATGTGAAGTAGCGAGCAAGTGTAAAAGGTATCGAGGAACAATGTCGATAGTATGTCAGCATGTCATAGAAGATGTCTTGATAAAGATAACTCACTCTTGTAGTGTATTATAAATAGTAGGTTTTGAACTATGTATGTATGTATATTGTGAAATTGTGACTCTATTTTATCGACACGATATTGTTGTTTAACATCTAATATTAATATGTAAATGTGTTTAATATTCATCGGTAAGGATCCCAACCTTTTTAAAAATAGTTTGGATTGTATATATTGACTATAAGTACCTTAAATAACTGTTTGTATATGTAAAATGTGGTAATATAAGTGATAGTGTATATGTGTAAGAATAAATTTAGATTTGTGCCCCCAGAAGTCTTGTAATCGATGTTAGCTAGTCGTAAATAGCAGATTTGGAGTCGACATTAGGAGTTTATTGTACTGACGAGGACCTTAACATTTTTATTGCAGCTCGGCCAACGTTCCTAAACTTGAATTTGAACCTCAACTCACTGCGACTGCAGACGCCGAACAAGTGTATGTCTCGTACAAAACTCGTAGAATCACTAGTTTGGCTTGGTTTTGTTTTTAAAATTTTTATTTGAATTTCACTGGCGTAACTAGATTCTTTTTTATGTGGGATTATAAATTAAAACATATCTTTCGCTATGAACCGGATATTAATTTAAAATATTTGTAATATAAGAGCGCGATTTTTAAAACGGTAGTTAATGTTATCAAACAGCGGTATTTGTATTAGCTATTGAAAATTTATCGAAAATTACTCGATAAAAACAATTCATAAATAATTATATCGACTTTTTAAGGTCTTAGAAATATTTCATTATATGTGTTACAAGGAAAAAATGCTAATTGTAAATTAAGGGGTTGAATGCTAATAATACTGCACCCTCTAGTTACGCCGATACATCTCATAAGTTTAATTTATGTCGCTCATTGTGTTATCAATTCATAATGAACAGACACGTGTGTTGTCGAATAGTCGTTGTATTGTGCCAATTTTATTTAGAAGCATACGAGCTATCGCTTATAAAACGTCATGTGAAATTGTAGATTTGATTTTATTTGCCTTAGTCACGTCACGTGGGTCGTTTGGCGTTGTCATCGATCATTGTATTATTTCAAGCATGGATTCAAAGCTCATTAGAAACGTACCGTCAGTTCATTCGTGAGGAAAGTTTTGTATTTTTGTGAGTAGTGGTAATATTAAGTTTTTATACAGGTTTATAATTTCGCACATTGATTTATCGAATCGATTAGTCGTTTGAACGTTATTTTATTAGTATTATCGACTATCTATGTTTTTTTTTCTATTTGCAAAATAAAATATGTTGTTTATAATAATGAAAATTACCTATTTATTAATTAGCTGGTATTAAAAATGATATTCAATGTTCGGAATTATTCTCCTGCATGATATCAAGCACCGATTGTTTTGAAGAATTGGAATACACTGTTTTACTACCGCAAGAAAATATGCCACAGATAAAAAATGTGTGTGTTGTGCATTCATAGAGAACAAAACTCTTATCAATATAAAATCATCGTATGTGCAAACAATTTGTTACAATGAAATCAACAAAAAAACAAAGACGAAAGTTAACAAATATAATTTCTATGCTCAGTACATACTTTAGAAGTGCTATGCTCAAGTTATAATAATTCAATGTCGCCTGAGAATTCATACGCAATCGGACAATACTTCTGCTGATCATACTTACTCTATTATTTCGTAATCAGTGATTTCGTAGACGTTTAAAGTAGCAGCTATATTTTCATCGCTTTTTTCCAACATCTATAAGGGTATATTTATAAATAAGGGTTGTTTTGCAGCGTCCCCTGCGAGCGTTAAGCTAGGGCTGCGCATGACAACACTACACGAGGAACCGGGCCGGAGGAACGACGACGATTCACACTCCGAGCCAGAATCTGCGCCAACTGATGATCTTAATACACCGAGGTCACATGTATGTACCATTTTCTTTTTACCACACCGTGTTATACCATGACAGTGGTATAAAATGCTGCTTAAAAAAATGTTCTTTCGCATCAGTCAGCACCGTTACTGCAACACGAATTAATGCTTAACAAGTGACATTCCCGCATCATAATGTGGCGGCGACATAACGCGTTTTAAGACAGTGATTATTATCGATAATCAATGTTGGCCTCTCATTTCGACATTGATGATTTAGTAACATTATCCTTGCGTATTTATATTTTATACTTTACTGTTTATTCAGTTCGTTATGATGTGTAGTAATTCATGTTAATGTAATTGGACGTATAATTTTATAAATAATAAATAAAATATACCCAACAGTCACATACATAGTCCTGACCCCACACTAAGATCGAGTCTTGTATCGTGGGTATCAGAAGCTACGAGAGACTTTTCGGTCTCACAAACACCCAGACCCGAAACAAATACCTGTGGATCACACGAATATTTTTTTTCGGTGCGGGGATCGAACCCGCGGCCTCTCGTTTCACAGGCGGCGTCAAACCAACTGCGCCACGGATGCTGTCAAAAGGCTTTGTTCGATATAATGTCCATTTATCTATGTTGAATATTCCAGCGCACGCGTTCCCGGGCATCGTCGCGCGGGTTCCTGCCGGCGTCCAAGACGCTGGACTCGCTGCACGAGCTCGCGTGCGAGCGCCTGCCCAGCAAAAACTCGCCGTCTATATCCTCCAGCGGTTATGGTAATCAAACATTTTTAGTTTGTGAAGTTGTACTAAAAGTGTGAATTATTGTGAGCGTGTCGATAAATCTTTGACCCGACTTTTTTGTTAGAAATCAAGATCGTTTGTTAATTTCGCCTGTTAGTCAGGCTAAATCATCTATATAATTCAGCTCTTTATTAATATTGAAATGATACAGTTAAATTAATTTCAAGTGATACTAAGAATCCATATTTAGTGCCTGTTCCGATTGTAAAGGTTCGCAAGCAGTATCATCAACCAACCTGACGAACGACGACACGCTATCAATCCGTAGCATGTCGGTCGATGACACGCCGGACTTCGACAAAACGATGGACTACACCAACCTCACGCGAACGAAGAACTCCATGGCCGGCCTGAGGAACGAGATCACCGAACTTAGAAACGACATTAACGACTTGAAAAACGACATCGTCGAGTCTAAAAACGAATTAGACGATACAACGTACGCAAAGACGCCCGTATTGACTCCCGGGTCAAGGAATAGGATTAATCCGTTCCTAAGGGATTGTGAGGAGGCCGCCAAAGAGGAGGAGAACAAGGATCAGATGCTAGATCCCCTGGGAGCCCTACCGGTGGAGAGTACAGTGTTACCTAGTCAAAAGAGCGTGGAGAGTGCGCAGATGAATGGCGAGTTGCAGCATGAGAGCGTTTATGGTGAGTTTTGTTACTTAGTATCTGTAAAGTAGAGAAAAAACCATTCCTTTTAGGTTTTTTTATTTAGACAAATGTTATGTCCAATCGTGTATAAACGTATTTGATGTTTATACATCTGTATAATATCGAATTCTGCTTGCATCTTCTTAAAAACCTTTATTGAAACCCTAGGTCTCCCTGCTCAAAATATATTATTTATCAGGTTTTTTAAAAAAATATTTTAATTCCCTGACACATTCATTAGCATTTTCGTCAAACCCCAGCTTGCAATTAATAAATTTGAATTTATCACGCAGCAGGAGAAGCAGACGCGGATTCGGTAAGCTCGGGCCAATCTAGTGCGACGCGCAGCCGCTCCGAGTCCGTGGCGGGCGACAGCGACAGCGCCGAACATGCCGCCGATACCCGTGAACACGCACACGAAAACGCGCGCGAACTTACCGGCGAACACACCGTAAAGACGCACCTGCCCGCAGGGAAGGTGAGGCTGGAAAATATTGTTTTAATTGTGTAATATTTTAATATGGTGTGACGAAGTTGAAATGAGTTCTAGCAAAAATAAAAAATATGTTTCGAAAACTTCAGAGTCTTAACGACATGTTGAGTATCGACGATCCTCGTTAGTTGAGTCGCGCGCGCCAATATGAATGAGATGAATACCCAAAAATATGACCTTGCGTTCTTGTCTATAAACTTATGGTGAATTTGTTTAACGATAATTATCACAAAGATACTAAAATCGTCGGGTAACAAAGATAAGTTTTGTACGAAGGGACTTCAAGTTAATTCATGTGTTCCTATGTTTCGCAGGTAGTACGAAGGCGCGCGGGCGGCGGTGCGAGCGCGCGCGCGGCGGCTCGCGCGTCATTCCCGGGCGCGCGCGTGCGTTCCGCGCATGACTCGCCGCACAACACGTCATTACCACCACCACTCGCTGACACTCCGGCATCTTCTACTGAGAGGATCGGAGACGGTAACTATAGATATCATTTTATCTTAATTTGTAGACTCCATGCACCAGCAAACCCAGCATTGGATCAACTACTTGTCACAAGTTGATGTATATTTTTCAAGGCATAAATATGCTCAACAATATGAATATAATTAAGTGTTGTTATTAAATATGCGCTTATTACTTTCATGGTGACCGACTGCCTCGGTGGCGTAGCTGTATTACGGTATGGTTACAAAGCTGAGGTCTCGGGTTCGAGTCCCGGGTCGGGCAAAGTGATATTGGATTTTTTTATTCATTATCAGTCCGGAGTCAGGAATTTGTGCCCGATATGGCGTTAGGCTCGCCCCCTATCACATCGTGGGACGGGCGTAATGTGGGTGTTCTGGTGGCGCTTCTGCCTACCCCTTCGGGTATAAAGGCGTGAGTTTATGTATGTATGTATGTATTACTTTTATGATAGTACGTATGTTTTATTTTTGTTACGGTTGTTTTTTCCAATTAACTATTAGGCAATCAAATACCATGGTCAATAAAACAACAGATTAACAAATATGATTTATCAACAAGTTGAAACACATTATCTCCGCAGAGGAGACGCTGGAGAGTCTGCCGGAGTGGATGACGGTGGGCGAGAGCGTGCAGCTGCGGCTGAGCAACAGCACGGGCGTCATCGCGTACGCGGGGCCCACGCACTTCGCGCCCGGCTTGTGGATCGGCGTTGAGTTGGACGCGCCTACCGGTAAAGAACGAATATAATAGCGTTAGAAAAAATGACAAAAAGAAATTGTCTTTAAATGCTTTCTTACGGCGTGTAAATTCCTGCAATGTGTAATACGTTAGCCTTGGTAGGCTGGTTAAACGCGTATCAATCAAACTTTTCATTGCAGAGAACTACCGTTTTTAACAGCGACTATTTATGGGTTGATATTAACTTGTTTCTATTTTAATGCAAGCAATAAAAAATATGTCGATGACAAATGACACCCATCAAAAGTTTTATATTGCGGCCTTTTGGCTCTAAGTTATACATGTTACATAAATGATGCGACTACGAAGAAGACAAAAAGATAACACTTTAATAAATAATAAAAGATTTAAAGCCTTATTCATAGACCTATTTCTATAACCTATTTTGCGTATAAAATTTTCTATAGATAAGGCCGAAAATAAATAAAATGTGTGTGTTTCAGGCAAGAACGACGGTTCAGTGGGCGGGTCGCGGTACTTCAGCTGTCGCGCGCGGCACGGCATCTTCGTGCGCGCCGACAAGCTCGCGCACGACCGCCGCGGCCGCAGCGCGCGCGCCTACCGACACAGCGCCGCGCTCAACCACAAGGGTACACATTCACATTCATATTGCGACGGTCTCTACGTAAACTATCGAAACTGACTGAATCGAATGTCAGGAAGATGGTTTGACTGTAATAGTGACAGAGGTAGAAACACAACGCCGAGTTTAAGTCTAACTCAGAGTGTGATAGGGGGAAGACTATCGTTGTACCAATCAGAAAGTGAAACTTTAAAATTAATATTTTAATAAATTAATTTCTCATTTCAGTTCTAGTATTTTTTCAGTACCTTTAAAGGATGTACTGCATACTTTTTATTACGTGTTTAATCAAAGAAAGTTCGACAATCAGTCAAAAATTATTGACTAACACTATTTTTCTAGGTGAAGGCCTACAGAATTTACACAGATCGCGGAGTCGCGGCGACAGTATAAACGCCATCGGCACAAAGACACGGAGCAAATAGACTTGGCGTCCTCAACCACCCCCACAGAACACCACCCGCACCGCTCGCGCACGTGCCGACACCGGACCGTACACGTGCCGACACCGGACCGTACCGTGGCGACACCGGACCGAATTTAATGTGAAACGTCCACGAACCACTTTGTAATATAGTGAACACCCTCCCATCCCCGTCCCACATCTTAAGTTGCAGTCTTGTAACGCGTATGGTGCTTTATTGTTTATTTCGCGGCGGTGATACGTCGTATACTTTGTTATGCGTATTTTAAGTGGTCCGAGTGAATGCGTCCAACTCGATTATCGATTATTTTGGAAAAAAAAAAAATTTAAAATCTTGACTTGATAAGTGAATTCGAATTCAATGTATTATTATTTTTGTATAAATACAATTTGATATGTTAATATACCGAATCGTAAATGAATTGAATAATATCGATATTTTTGTGTTACAATCGAATACATTTGGACGTGTTCATTCGGAATATTTTACCGTTTGACTCTTAGACTACTTACTAACAGTGCAATGTGGAAACAAGCTCATCTCTCATTTATTGACGCGTTCAATATAATGATGCAGATGATCCGTACGAGTTTCCCGATGTATCGATATTTAGACGTAACCTATCACATTTTTGATTAGTTGACACAATCGATTGGTTAAATAATGTAAATAAAACGAAATCGTTCATTGTGATTTAATTGTTTGGTTTCAATTGTAAATATGTGATTTTATGTGTGTTTGTGTGTTGTTAATTTAATCGATTATTATAATTTAGAATCAATTAATTTGAATCGGTGATATGAAATAATTGTGTAAAAATTAATCATTTTAATGTATAGTTTCGTGGTATTGCAATATTTTGTGTACTGTAGAACATTTTCCTCGCTTGTCTTGTCTTTAATCTGTTGTATAATTTGGGAGTAATGTGTTTAGAGATTTTCGACGTGTTTTCGTGGCCAACTGTAGTGATACTACAGCCCGTATTCTCCGAATTATGGGGACAGTCCACACCGACCCAATGCGTGTTGGCTCAATGCAATTTATCAAATTCATATTCCTATATCTGCTCAGATGTTTTTGACACACGTTTGCCAGTTATATAATGATTGTGATAGTTTCTTGCCACGCTGTCGTTGATACTAAAACGTATTGTTATTTTCGGCGCTTGCTTTTTGCCCCCGATTTTTTAATATACCGAAGTAGACAATGGCGTAACTATATAAACACACATAATGTAACCTCGAATAAAATTTAGTTTTGAAAAATAAAACAATAACTTGAACATCAGTAAAATATGGAATTTTATCCAAGTTATATCAATTTGGATAATAATTTTATCATAATACGAAAAACAATAATATCAGTGAAATATTAAAAATTTTGAAATTAAAATTGAATTTGTATAATAATTTTGTGGCACTATGAGAGCACGAGTTACGCCATTGGTAGTAGTTTTACGAAATCGTCCAGATATGATACATCTTCGTCCTTATAAAAGACTTTTGTACTTAGTGCATACAACACCATTCGCGACGCAGCATACTGACCACTCTACATCGACGTTTCAGATCATTTATTAGTGATAAGCGAGGTACACATACATAATATAGTATTTATAATAAATAATGTGGCAAGTTTTGAGCCAGATTTGAATATACTGCCAGATTTTTTGCATACGTGTATTTGTAGCGGCGTAGACTTAATTAAATACACTAAAAATTCTATGTAATGCTTCTGGCTCTTGACTTGAACGCCACTAATTTATGAAAGATAATTACCCTTATATGTTTTGTATGGAAATACTACCCTCTCGCATTTAATATTTCGTGTATTCTCGCTTATTGCTAATACCTTAAACACTCATCGACTAGGTTGTGTAGGTATGAATGAAAATGTTACTAAAATGTGTGCAAACACGATGTAAAATAAAATCTTTAAAAATCATTGAAGTAATGTCCCTAACTTATAATCTCCATCCACATTTGAACAATAAAGTCAGACGTCTATCTGTAATTAGCGGAACAAGTCTGTTTCTCAAATGGTTATGAGAATAATATTATCTATTAGTTTGAAATGTTGTCTAATTTTGGTATTATATCAGAATAATGTAGCGGCATAGTACGCGTTTAATTATTGACTCGTGCAATGTCGAAAACGACTTAAGTCACGTTGGAATACACGTAGCATACCACGTTTTGATGTTGCACGCGTGAGTATCTATTAGGGAATGTCCACGATGCCCGCTCCTCGGTAAAGTGGGAGCGTTTAGTCTATAGCTCACCTAATGTATATTCCATCCTTATAGTAAATTTAAGTACACTAAACGAGTACACAAAATAGTATAAAATGCCTACATTTACTAGTGTTTGTAAGTTTTACTTTCAGCGATCATTGTAGCCCGCCACTTGCCTCCATTCCTGTATACATATACATAATGTATATTTACATTAAAGTGTAAGTGGTTATTATAAAAAAAAAAATGTTATCAAAAAATATTAAAACGCCTGTTTCAAAGTATGCACTCGAGGATTTTATGCCAATTTAGTGTGGCTGCGAATTCGTTGCGAGAGTTGCGTTCGGTGACATATAATCGATTACGATATTTATCGATTAGTAAGTACTCAGTAATCGATTGTATATCTCCTATTGTCCCCGGTCGGAGCCCAACTCTCGCGTCGGACAGTCGGCCTAATTGTAATTTGTAAGCATTGACTGACATCATATTTGTCACACGTAAATAGATTTAACACGATTATCCATTTTATCGAATGCTTATTAGACTGTCGTACTTAATACATTCCATTTTTTCTATACATTTATCTAGCAAACATTTCAGTAGTTCATATCTTTGAATTAGTTAGATTTTTAAACGACAGATGCGACTTATTTTGCATTTTTAAAGTTTGAACGTTAAAGTATAGATCAGTATGTAAAATCTGGCCCTAACTAGGACAGCTCAATGTGTAGTCGAAGTTAAAATGACGTATTTTCAAATATAGTAGGATGTGTGTTTGAAAGTCTCGATGTGCTTATGTCCAGTAGAGTAGGGCTCCATCGTAGGCGGCGCCTCCGCCGTAGTCCTCATTTAATTTATTAGACACTAAGCTGACAATGTGCTGTGCTTTTGTTTTAAACAAATAGAATGTAGGTAAATCAAATTATATGTTTAATTATTTTTTATTACATTTTAGTTGTTTTTTTTTGTATTTATTGCAAACGAATCATGATACGAGCTTCTAACGATGTAATATTGTTTGTGAAACTGTGACGTAAGGTTGGTTTTAGCGTAGTGAATAAGTTTACTTTGCCAGATTGTAAAAATAGATCACAAATGAAATAATGTATTTCTAATTGTTTTTAATTGTGATAAGGCGACTATAGGGCAGCTACTTGGTAGCATAGATGGTTGCATCTTCATTGTACACATAATGCATAATAAAGAGATTTTAATATTTAAATAACTGAAATAGTTCACTTCTTTAGTGGAGATATTTTTGCCAAGTAGCGTATTCGAGTCAACCATCGCTGTCATTATCAATAAATGTATTATAAAATATCATTTTAGTTTTACTTATTTATAATCCATACATAGATACCCCTTCATCATTGCCCGAAAAGTTAGCGAAATAGTTCACTAGAAAATAGTATGCATATTTTTTAAACAATTATTATATTTAAATGACATATTTTTGAAAAAAGAACTTTATAATCAAATATCTCTTAATTTTTTTACAGTTTTATATTAGTGATTTTAAATTAAATTATTGATAATCTGTAAGCTAATGTTTACATACACATTGAACAAAATTGGAAAATATATGAAATAATAAAATTTCGAGTTAATTTGTAAAGGTGTCTTTCCATTTCTAGGTGTTCAAAGATGGCACTAGAACAAAATAAAACCTATGCCAATTGATGTGTAAGTATATAAAATTGTCACATTATTCTTTCATATACCTTTCCAGTTTCCATTTTATCTTTCATGGTCCATAATTATTCATTATTCTCATAAAAGGTTCCACACAATTTGGATACTCAACAGATATATGCGGATTGCTGACCATTTTATAATTTAAATATGTAAGGTTTGTGGGTAACCGAAACTACCAGACCTCGGTTGGAAACAAACTAGAACCGAAGATAATATTTATATTACTTCCAACTTATACTATATAGCGTTTGTTGGAGCATATATAGAACTATTGCTCCTCATGTTGTAGCTAGTTTTAAATGCATTTACATGCCTGCTTATTTTCATTTTGTGCCTTATAAAAAAATACAAATACATTTATTAATTTATAAAACATTTTTTGCTGTAGTTAAGGATTACAAAGAACACAACTATATACAAAACATATCAATATCCTCAACAGTTTTGTTAATAAATTGCTTAAAAAATGGCAATAATTACGCTATATTTGTTTGACGATAATAATAAATTATTGACCAATAATTATAATTACATTGAGTTAATTAGGAAATAATATTTTATTTAATTGAGATACATTAAATAACCCTTAATTAATGCACATATTATTAAAGATAGGGGGACAATCAGATGGACCATCTGGTGGTAAGTAAAAGTGGCCACTGCTGGCAAATAGTAATTATTATACAATATTTTTATCTACCATCTCCCACTAATACTGTGGGCAAATAATGTACATGCTAGAATAATAAACCTAAATAAAATTGTTCTAATTACAAACTGGCTTAATTTGTAAACATCAATACTAGTTTAATAACAATCACCTTGTATTAAGTTGCTATTTGTATCGGCCTTGTAATTCCCGCCGGTACATTGCGTTCCTCCACATCCAATAAAACTTATTCCTTCGGACTTTTAGTAGTATTTTCTGCAAATAGAACAAAAACAACTTGAAGCGTACATTTTAAACATTTTAGTTTACTCTACAAAAACTCCAAGATGTTACTGTTCAAAGATGAGTACTCATACCATTCGACAGATCCGGATGCCTTCAATAAGTTGAACCCGCCACTTTATAGCTGCCAGCACAGTTACCACCGTCAACAATCTTACTGCGATCGCTGGGTAAGCGATTGTCAGCCTCACAACTACTATCAATACAGCAATGGCTATCGGCGCGAGAATTATCTACATTATTATTGTCCCTATCAACGACAAAACCGCCGCAATCGCACTAAGGACCGCTAAAACAATTGTCAGTTGAAGGAATGCAACCACTATTAACACAATCCCCTTTAACATATTGAAAATCAGTTTAAATGCCCTCTTCTTTTCTCTTTGTTTGGTTATCGAAACGCGGCCACAGGCTATAGACTCGGTTCTGTCATCGTCTCTCAACGGTACGGGAATACCCGTAACAGTGTTGCTAGTGTAGTAAAATAAAAAACTGCCGTTTCTTTATTGAACACAAAATTACATATACACGGACGTAGATGGCAAATGTTAAGAATACGAAATTAGTAATTAAGTAAGTACATGGTCCAATTCAACACAGTATTATGTGAATAAAAAAGCTCCGAATCTAAAAACCCAAATATTAAAAAACTATATATTATAATACAACTTACCACACTCCTGAAGGACCAATAGATATTATTTTTATATTCCTTTGTTTTATTATTCTCTCTCAAACCCGGGTTTATTAATTTAATTTTTATTTTGCACTTTAGGCCTCCTTGTAAGTTGAAGAGGAGTCCGATGTCTTGCTGATCCATACAATGCTGCATCAGTACAAGGTGTAGGTAGTAATGGCGGTATTATAAAGTGACAATAAACAAAATTACAAATCAAATAAACCTATATTAGTTGCGAAATCACTTTAATAATTTAAAATAGAGCTGACTATCTTTAAAAACATATAGATTTATGGGTCTACAAGGTGACTACAAAGAACCTGATGATAAGAACAGTGTAGTCCGTATGCAGTATACATCAACGTGTGATAGGTATTTTTGGCCTGTTAAGGCTCTTTTTCTTACACGAGGAAATCCCTATACGGATCCATCTAGGTATGTCGGACTCACCGTTCTAATATAAAGTAATTGGAGCGTTCTACCGAATAAAACTCCGTGTTATTACGCTACCATCTTGTTATCAAACAGGGATGCACCCGAAACTTGACAACTTACGTCATACGTGGGTATGTAGGGTGGGTTCGAATGTCCTACCAATAGCAATTTATATATTAATGTAAATTTTTCGACTTTATTGTTGTTTATTACCTTCAAAGCTTTAAGTAAATAAACGTTGTTCATTTTATATGCCAGTTTTGTTGCACGCACGCCTGAAACTTATGTACGGTAGTTAAATAATATTTTATAATAGTTGGGTACACAAGCAAAAAGAGAAAGCGAGCAAACTTTTTTGATGAAGGAATAACATATTTATGTTATTCCATTTGCAGTCATGACGGTTAATTAAAATACCAAATTATATTTTAATGTTAAAACACATTTGAATCGTAAAATAATACTACCACCGTAGAACCTGTTGTAAGGTATGGTGAGAAAATAAAATTGATCATTTATCTATGTCTCACCCTACCTTCTTGTGTGAGAACAGTCTGAAGGTAGTTTTATAATTACAACCAATATCCTGTAAATGTTCCTACTTAATCAAAATATTTAAGGTCTTGATGTACCTAGTAAATTAGACTACAGAAAGTTGTTGGAATAATGAGAATCAGAAGACTTCACATTCCTTGAAATACGTGTGAGTATACATGTACATTCATCATATTTTCCTTCAGCGTTAAAGCAATCGATGATTAACTCTCCATCTAACTTTGACGTCCATAACCGTTGTGTAAAGAGGTGTCATTATACGTGCGGATACGAAAATTCTACTACCAGCAAGCACTACGACTATAAGGCTAGCGCTTCTCTCTCTCTCTCTCTCTCTCTCTCTCCCTCTCTCTCTGTCTCTATCTCCCTCTTCAGCCACATAAAGTCCGCTGCTGAACATTGGCCTTCCCCAAGAACTACATCGACCTGTTGGAAGCGGTCTGCATCCAGCGACGAGCGCTTACTTCAATTCAATTTTCGCTGCAAGTAATAATCACACAAAAAAAAAATCGACGCCGCTCCCTCCTGTAACTCATGTGTAATTCCAAGCAGCGACAGTTGACCTTATTGTGAGCGACGTCGCGCGAGTGTCATCTGGCGGCGCGGGCGGGGCGGCGCGCGCGTACCCTGGTACGCGCTCCTGCTCATTTTACTGTCGAACTGTAGGGTCTGCAACAAAATGACAGTGAACGGTTGCTGTTTACAGAATATTTCCGAATGGTTAGGCAAATTATGTAAAAAACACTTGTAAAGTGGTAGAGCTCCGCTGTTGTCAGTCATGACTCAGTATGAATGGGCAGGCTCATCCGGGGTGGTACCACTATCTCATAGGAGCACGACGTGAAGCGACACCTTGCTGTAGCGTTTCCTTCGGTGAGTGAGATTTGCAGATGCCCAATAGCCCTTTCTTCTTCCCATTCTTTTGCCTTCCAACTCCTTTTCTGGTTTGATGGGCCGGCTGGCGGCTACATATCTATGATTCAAGGGTTGTGGATGTTTATGGGCGGTATAAAAATGATAATAAGTAATTCGCCTCATTATAATATTATCCTTGGATAGTACTCACAACGAGTTCGATTCCCCGGGACGTACCATTCCACTTCGTATAAGACTCGGATTCTAAAAGTTACGTATGGGTTGTCTGGGATTGAATATTATTCGTAGTAATGTTACAGAATCATTATTTTCTTCTTTTACGAAAATTAACCAATTGTTTCCTGGCCGAAGATATATAATTAGGTTGTACTATATGTCCTACTGTATGTTCTGTTGCATTAGTTTAATAGAATTAAGTTATTTATTGAATATTGAGAACAGCCTCTTTTTTATACCATATTACCTATCAAAAAAATATTTTAAGATCTTCACACAGTCCCAAGTATAAGATATTATAAAGCAATGACAAACAATACTGCTAATTGTATTAACTCCTTACTAAGAACAACAATTCCCACGACCACTTTCCACTTTCCACTTCACACAAATATTTTGTTATCCTTACCAGTAATCTATTTTCGTATAGCAATGCCGTTGCTCGTTACAAAGGAGACATCGTTTCATAATGGCATGCCGCTGGGACTTGCGTGACTTGCTATTTGCTTCATTCCACCTTCGTCGCTTATCAAAAAGACTCCGACCAGCGAAGTAGTCGCTTGTTCCTCGACTTTCAAAAATGACTTGAGACAAGATGGATCAACCAGGCCCGTCGACTTCTAACCAAGACCCTCGATACGATTTCATCGGTTCTTACGCTGTCAAATCTCTCAAATTGAAGCCTGAGAAATGGATGCGAGTGCTGAGTATAGAAGAGCATCGCTCCACGCTAAAAGACTTCGTTGATAAGCCATACCCGATACTTCTCGTGGTCACGTTGACGCACGCAGCACAGCTTATTCCCGTAGTGTCTTTCCCTTGCTATTTAAAAAATAAAGCTGTCTATTTCGTCAAAAAGAAGCCAGATGTCATTCCTAAAGAGAATTGCGGTGAAATGGTGGTGTTTGGTGAGTATAATGAAAGCTTTACAACCGTCTGCTGTGATCTGTTTTCGGATAATATCTGCGTAGGCAACGGCACTATGTATTTTGAATTTCTATTTGTAAATATTATACACTATAATAAGTTTTTCTTAAAATTGCAAAGATCAGGTTAAATATATTTTCGTTGAAAATATATTGTGAAAATATATTATATAGTATAACTTCGGAAAATTACAAAACGCCCCGCTCCTTGCGGAATTCTGAAACTATTTCCTATCGATTACAAATAAATTGAGTAGGTATCTTTTTAATACAACATTTAATTTAAAACTTGTATATATTTTAGGTGACCTAGCGCCACGCTTAATTGATGAATTAGCATCGTTGGTAGACGAAGTCTTCGTACCCCTTCTCTCTAATCCACTAAATCATGAAGGATGGCCACTTGTCGTCTCGCAAGATATTTTAAAGCAAATTCATAATCTCAAAAGCACTGTATATGAGGTACGTTAATATAGTAAGCTTAACATTGTAAAGACCTTAGATTTGGTGATTTGAAATCTTAGGTGCAAATAGTTTTAATAGCTCTTAATAGATATTTATTGATCATATCATCTAACAAATGTTTGATCTACTGGTGGTATTTTTTTTTCTATTAATATAATTAATCAACTTTACATTTGAAGTAAATATCTAAAGTGACTGCCTCGGTGGCGTAGTTGTACTACGGTACGAATACAAAGCTGAGGTCTCGGGTTCGAATGCCGGTCAAAGTGATATTGGATTTTTCTATTCATTATTAGACCGGATTCAGGAATTTGTGCCCGATATGGCGTTAAGCTCGCCCCCTATAACATCATGGGACGGAACATACAAGGCGAAATGTGCTTGTCCTGGTAGCACCTCTGCCTACCCCTTCTGGGAAAAAGGCGTGAGTGTATGTATGTATTTAAATATTTAATCAATGAATTGTAGGATTTTTCTGCATGCTTGCATCCAGATACAGGCTGCTTCGAATAATTTACTTTAGTATGAGGCCTATGTTCAGAAATGTAGTACTTTACCTTCTGTAATTTTATATTGTAGGTCAAAGGCAAAGTAAATGGGCAAACCGTTCTTCCAATGCCTGTGGGAGTAGAATTAGTCCACGAAGCCGAAAAGGAACTTCTAAAAGGACAAGAAGTAGACCTATACTTGAAGAGCGCAATCGAAGGCGTAGTCATCAAATGGGCTCAGCAAATCAATGACGTCATGATGGAAGATTCTGGAGCGGCGTTTGATAATGGGCAGAATCCTTTGCCTTCTGTCGGTAAGTACACACAGCAAAAGTCCAATGATTTTACATGTAAATATATTTTATTTTCACGTAATAGGGATTTAAAAAATAAAATATAATTTCTTGAAACATTACATCATGCCTTAAGGCAGCATTTAAAAAACAATTATTTTTCCAAAAATATCCGGGAAGATTATAAAGTTAATAATAGTGATCGTTTATTTAAATTCGTGAATTCCTGACGTGATTTTGCAGAGCTTGCATTCTGGAAGTCACGGTTGAGCAATTTGAATTATATTTACGACCAGCTGCGCACAGAGCGGGTGAGATGCATGGCCGTGATATTGGAGAAGACCACGTCGGCGTACTATCCTTGCTTTAGTAGACTCTTCAAGAACATTGTGTCAGGTTTGTAGCGTATATACGAACTATAATGTCAAACGTATACTTGTTTTTAGCAATAGCTTAGCAGTTCAAAGTTAATAATTAACACAATAATGTTAACGCATTTGGTAACGTAAGTAGAAAGGATTGGAAATCTACAGAATATCGCTGGTTTTATTGCATTAAAAATATTTGTGTGAGATATTAATATTTATTTCTGGCTTGGGCGTCATGTGTTTGAACATTACACGTTTTTATGGTTTTACCAACATGAGATTGTATACTAAGGACGTTTTCGAAAACATTTTGCATAAAATAATTGCACGTACGTATGCAATACTATATACATTTAAACATTCCTATTACAGCACTAGCCGAAGCACGTGAAATAGATTTATATCTAAGGACACTGGAGAAGCATTTCCAAGCATTAGAAGATACGGATTTTACCGAGTGCCAGCCGCTCTTCCGTCCTTTGTTTCATGTGATCTGTATGGTGTGGAGGGATTCAAAGTACTACTGTAGTTCCTCCAAGCTCATGGTGTTGTTAAAGCAGATATGCAATTTGCTCATATACCAGGTATGTATTTATTAAAAACACGGGTTGTTTTTACCCTTGTGTAGCCTAAAGCCCCATTTAAACGGGAAGATACGATTATCGTAGGATTAAAAAAAGTTGCATCGTGTAAACATTTGTCAGAACAGGAAAATCTATGGCGGTTATGTCATGTGATTATCGCATACGATTCTCGCCGCGAGAAACTTTCCCCATGTAAATGGTGTCTAAAAGATTATGGCATCTGTTTGTACCATATAATTCCCTTAAAGTCAAGTTATTTAAACAATGATGTATGTAATTTTTTTTAAATAATTGTTGTTAAATCGGTGTTAAGACCTTTTGACTATCTCCCCGCACAGAAGCGAATATTCATGACAGAAGTTATGTGTCTTAGTTTAGACACGGTACAATCATGCGTGTTTATTTATAGTCCAAAATTAAAACTAATTAATTGTTGTAGGCTAAGAAGTGTCTGGACCCCACCACACTATTCCACAGCGACATAGACGAAGCAACACAACGCATACAAGTCACTATAGACATAATTAAGAAGTTCCGCAACACGTTTGAATATTTTAAGGACAATTTGCCCAAATATTTCGTCGACAGAAGAGTGGTTCCCTGGACTTTCCACCCAAACATCGTATTTGAAAGAATGAACAAGTTTATGCAGAGAATGAACACGATACAATGGTTTTTCAAAACAGTACTAGAATTTCAGAAGTTAGAAAAGATCGAAATTGGAGGGATGAAGGGACGTATTCTCGGTGGTCAGATAAGAGAGATCTCAGCAGAATTCGAAGCTTATTTCCACGCATTCGCTTCAAAAAACTATGATGTACTGGATCCTGACGATGAAACTTTTAACGAGGACTTCAAAGAGTTTCAAGAGAATATCATTGATTTGGATTTAAAACTGTCGACTGTTTTGGTGGAATCGTTCGATAACTGTTCCACCTTAGAATCTATCTTTAAGGTGATTTGAAAGTGGTTTAATTTTTCTTTTTAAATAATACACAAAATAATAAACAAAATATTTGATTTTAGTTAATCGATATCGTGGGGTCTGTTTTGGAACGACCACTCATAAGAAACGAGTTTACCGCAAAGTATGTCGAAATCATAGTTATGCTTGAACAAGAAATCGTTACATGTGAAGTGAGTATCACAATACTAAGCCTCATAATTTCATCCCTGCAGAATATTCCTGTAAACATTTTTGGAACTGTTCTATAGGAATTATTCGAAGAGCAAACTCATCGCCTGGAGAAGTATGGTGTGATGGAGATAGACACTTTCTTCCCGCCCATCGCAGGAGGCCTCCTCTTCATGAACACGCTAGCTGCAAGGATCTCGAAGCCTATAGCTAGCTTTCGCAATTTGCCGCACCCGTAAGTCATCTGGGTGGGGCAAATTGCGAAAGCTGATTATTTGGCTTAATGTCTTCCATAGCTATATTCAATTGATGTTGTGAGAACTTTTCATTACATTGACCACCGTAGATACGAGTTTTGTTCACGAATCATCCTCAGTAGATATGCCAGTCATATAATTGCTATGCTTTATTTAGAAGAATTGGTTACATCTATCTACACAACAGTAATTTTTGTGTATAGGATAAAGGGTACGGATGAAGCTAAGAAGATTTTCATTAGATACGATGAGCTCATGGAGAAAATAAATGAATTCAAGAGAAAATACTTTAATAATTGGGCTGTCATAATACCCAAGATTATAGAAGAGAAGACAAATAATATGATTCTCGCAAGGCATGGATCGGATCTTGTTTTGAATTTCAATCCAGCGGTAAGTATTTTTGTAGAACACCATAATAACGCAGTTATGTAAGAGCTAAAATAATAATAAATACACCCAACAGTCACATACATAGTCCTGACCCCACACTAAGATCGAATCTTGTGTCGTGGGTATCAGAAACTACGAGAGACTTAATAAAATAAACTATTATCACGTGTAAATGCACACTTCTTAAACAATTTCTTCTACTATTCATATTAATTATATTTATGTACTATGAGTCCGTTTAACAAATAAATGCAAGTTATATAGTCACAAATACAAGCACTTATATCTTGCTTTCTTGTAGCTTTTGGACATAATGAAAGAAGTCGATCATCTACGAAACAATCCGAATGTGGCAAATGAACTACCAAAGGAAGGTCTAGAAATATTCGACAAGCGGGAAACGTACAGACAGTATCGTATAAATCTAGGTATTACTATAGACTGGTACAACCAAATTAGAAAGAACAGTCAGAAAGTGGAGTTTGATTTAGTCGAAGAGGAGATAAAAGCAATTGATCAGAGAATTAAGATGGCGCAAAATCAACTTAACTGGAATTCACAAGGTAGTAAAAGCTACTCCTATTAAAAATAGATTGATGAAATTAAACTTTAAATAAATATTATAATATTTTTTTAGATTTGTGGAATTACTTGCAAGATCTACATAATTTAGTCGGCAGCTTGTATCAAAGAATGTCGAAGATTCAAGACAACCTAAAGGAGATGAAACTGGTCATGATGGAGTGGTCAGTGCAACCGTTATTCGAAAGAAAAGAAGGAAAAAAGGTAAACAAACCAGTTATCTTACTTTAAATTTGTTATTATATGCGAACTATATTATAAAACTTCCAGTTCTATCGACTGATTTACATGGTATTTCTTTTAAATTATTAACTAAAAATCTGAGATTCCAATATATTTTTAATATAATAATCTAAAAGTAGTCCAGACGTTGGCTTCGTCATTTCGACGAAAGATCCTTAGTTTTTTCTCAATCAGCTAGCTCTATCTTTGTTGTTCTATTCGTAGGACACCTTACTAAACCTAGACGATCGCGTCGAAAGAAGAAACAAACGTTACTCTGATATCCAAAACACAGCACAGCGCATAAATGAACTGTTGAAAGAAAATATGGAGCTGTTTAATATGCAAAATAACCAGGAGAGTGAGATCTGGCTGAACTACGTCGCCTTTATAGATACGTTGATGGAAGAAGCGCTGTTTAAATCTATTGCATGCAGGTATAATGTCAGACTTCGTATGTAAAGCATGGTCGCTTATATAGTACGATATTATTTAATGTAATATAATTTGTAAAATCATGTAAATACTGCAATGAAATTTGGGAAAACGTAATTTTTTATGAATATGCGGAGTACTTTTATTTATTTCAAAATAATTTTACGTATCATTTATGCCTCCTAGGTTATGATTTGGTAATTGCTATAGTAGTGCAGTCATTTGGTCATGAGCTATTATAGACCAATCGAATAATGTGGGTTATGATTCAGAAAACCCACTAAACAAAGTTTGTAAGCATCACTGGAAGCAGCCATAATTGTTCAAAAAAGTACTTTTATAGAAAAAAAAACTGAAAAATATTTTCTTTTCAGTCTGGGTTATATAACTGAGCACATGAATCCAAAAAATAAACTAGCACCTCTTCTGGAAGCTCAGTTGGAGTTGTTAGACCCCGATATGGTATTTGCGCCAAATCTCGATCCAAACGACGAGAAAGGATTTATGGCTTTAATAAAAAGCTTAATTGAGGACATATTGAAAATGTCAACACTCATAGAAAGAATTGATACTAAGAAACAGGAATCTTATGAGGAACAAATTGCAAATAATGAAGAAATCGCAGAGATGAAAGAAGAAATAGTCAACGGAATTGACAAGGTATAAAAATGAAAAATGCTGTGCATATATCTATCCCGATCATACGACCAATCTACTATTTTGGCACTGGTTTAAACCTGATGCGGTTATCGGGTGTTACATTAGGAGTGACCGGCAAAAAATACCCAGCACCGACGCACCTCCAACAATCGAAAATAAGTCGAAAAGTTTTGACGCAAATTATTGCTCACGTGGGCTGAAAAAATAGGCTAAGTGAAGTTAACTAGCAATGAGTAGGTATGCTTTTCTAACTATTTGATTTTTGATCTTTTTTTTCAGGTTATCGAGGATGCCAATGATTTTTGCAAAACTTTTGAAAACTATGCATATCTTTGGCTAGAAGAAAGAGATGCCATCATGGAAATATTTTTAACATACGGGAGAATTTTATCAGTTGACGAAGTCGACAGGATTGGCTCCGAAGACAAAGAGACGGAGGGGCCAACACCATGCGCCCCCAAAATGGAAGCATTTAGGGAACAGATTGATCACTACGAGAATTTGTTTATGGATATTGAAGACATGGAGTCTCATAAAGTTTTCAATAGCTGGTTTCAAGTATGTGCTTTGAATATTTTTTATTTTTATTTGAGTGGATGTATTTGGTTAGTTAGAAAATATGTTTAAGACCCATAATTGTATCATCTTCACTAAAAATATTCATATAAGCTAATAATTGACAAAAATAAATAGGTAATGAGTAAAAATATAATTTAGTCATATTAAGTAATAAGACATAATATATTTTACTGTGTTTACTAGAGAAAATAGATCTAATTCAAGGGTATTACTTTCTCGAATTCATTTATATACTAAATATTTCTACATTGTTTCAGGTGGATATAAGGCCATTTCGACAAGCTTTGCTAAACACGGTGCGCAAATGGGGAAACATGTACAAAGAACATCTAGTCAACAACGTCACTTCCAGCCTCAGCGATTTGGGGAATTTCATTCGGGAGGCAGACGAAGGTACTGTTTAGATTACGATTGATGTTTGTCTGCTTTATTTAATTTAAAAGTAATAACAAAAATACGTACCTAGTAAAGTTTGAAATATCGAATTAATGAAAATGGTAGCCGAAAATGGCAGCTGAAAATCCGTTTAACATTTTATTTTTAAGGTTTACTCCAGCCAGTCCCGGAAGGCGATTACGATGCACTAGTTACCGTGATGGGGTATTTGATGAATGTCAAAGATCGAGCCACTACCACTGACGACATGTTCCAGCCGTTGACAGAGACAATAGAGCTTCTTAAATTCTACGACATGGACATACCAGAGGAAGTCAACGTTTTGCTGCAGGTAAATGGTTTTCTACGTACTCTTATAACATGTCGTTGAAAGGTATTTAAATAATAATTTTATGCGTAAAGTAAAATATTTAATATGATTTTGAGTTTTTCCGTGTGCCTGACGTTCCTTTTTGCGCAAAATATTTACTTGTAGACATAAAGAAATCATATTACGTATTAAACTAAGACATCATTATTCACTTTTAACGGCTTTTAACGAAAGAATTGATCAGAAGTCTTTATTATTTTTAATTGTAATTTTCTGTTCTAGGTGTAATAATTAACTTCATTGTATAATAGTGCAGTAAATAAACAAAGCAACTAGTATGATTATTTTCTTATATTAATAGGAATTACCAGAACAGTGGCAAACAACAAAGAAACTAGCAATAACGGTAAAGCAGCAAGTCGCACCGCTTCAAGCGGCGGAAGTATCTGGCATCAGGAAGAAAATAGCTACCTTTGACGCTCATGTCACTTATTACCGAGAAGTTTTCAAAAGATACGAGGTAAGAAGTTAAAACGCAACAGATATGATATATCTAGTATTTTCTATTGTCGAGTGGATACAATGCGTAAAATATAAACACGCAATACGGTCAAAGCTATTTGTTCATTTTTACAAGCATTTGTTTTTAGAATACTCTACAGCAGCAGTCAGTACTGCTCTTTGATCTAAGTTTGCAGGAGTGGATTTAATAAATGCAGTACGCTATTATTACTAATTATATAGAAACCAGAAAGATATAGGCTCATTTTATAATTCCTTTCATTATTATTATGTTTTAAAGGAAAGCAATAGAAGAATGAATAGTTTGTTGCACAAGATCGTGCATGTTTTTCTTACAAAATTTGGTTTCTATTTTATAGTTCTTCAAATATGAATGTGATGACCCTTACGAAGTGATGTCTAGAGTCGATTACGAAATGCTCTATCTAGAAGATGAAATGAAGAACATCCAGGAATCGGGATCTTTGTTTGAAGTTAATGTTCCAGAGTTTAAATTATTGAAGCAATGTAGAAAGGAGCTGCGGATGTTAAAGGTAAAACTGATTATTGGTTATGTTTTTATTGATACTTCCTGTTAACACTATAATAAATCCTTAGCAACTGTGGGATTACGTATACATTGTAAGAACAAGCATAGAAGATTGGAAAACAACTCCTTGGAGAAAGATTGACGTTGAGAATATGGATATTGAATGTAAGAAGTTTGCTAAAGAAATACGGCTTTTGGACAAAGAAATGAGGAGGTGGGTTCCCATTTATTATAAGTTTATTTTCAGCCATTTTCACCACGAATTACTTTCCAAGTTAAAGAGGAACGGATTTATAGAATACAATGTGTGAGATAATAACAAACTTCGGAATGAAAATCTATTACTAACACATAATATTCTTGAATTTAAGCTGGGACACTTACATCAATTTAGAAGCGACTGTGAAGAACATGCTGACATCTCTAAGGGCAGTTGGTGAGCTTCAGAACCCAGCAATCAGAGAAAGGCATTGGGACCAACTAATGCGGACCACTAAGGTGACGATATTGAAGATTTTCACAATAATGATGTCAATAAATTGTAAATAACTGTGTAAATATTCTTTGTGTCGCACTTCGAGGATTGAATGGGTTTGAAATTTCAATATGCATTTTGCATGTTTTATTCCTTCTGATAGCATGCTGTCATGCTTTGTGTGAATATTGTTCAATGCCTGACAAATTGTATCATACAATGTGTGTTTTGCAGTTATTGTGTATGATGTTTTGCGAATGTAAATATGTTTGATTCCACAGAGCTTAGCAGCATTGCCACGTGAGCTCACTGTAAGTATTTCTTCATGTGGCTGTACATAACACACAAATGGGAGTGGCCAGGAAAACAATCTTGCTTTCTGCGCATGGTTTTGCAACGTGTGTTAGAAAATATATCTTGAAATTAATATTAATTGTCTTAGCACTTGCATGATACTGTTCATAATCTTTAGTGTAGTCTCAAATAAATATATAATGATAGTAGATATTGAAAGTAATTAAGTAGAGTTTAGAAGTAACCGCACTAGAATAATCGAAAGACAATAATCTAAGGCCAATAATAATACAGGTCCGAATAGTAATGGACGAGAATACAACGCTAGCAGACTTGTTAGCGCTAAACCTACATGAATGCGAAGATGAAGTGAAGAATGTAGTTGACAAAGCGGTGAAGGAGATGTCTATGGAGAAAGTCCTTAAAGATCTTAACACTACGTGGAGTGCGATGGAGTTTGAACAGGAAGTGCACCCGAGAACCGGTTGTGTATTGCTCAGAGCGAGCGAAGAACTTATTGAGACTTTGGAAGAGAATCAGGTAAATTATACTGAAATTGGTTTAAATTTCATGAATTACTAGCTTTGTATTTCATATAAGTTTCTTTTCATTTATAATTTATATATTTTTTTTTTGGTGTCTTAAAAAGTGATTTTATATTAATGGTATTGATCTATTAATTATTTCTCAGGTACAATTGCAAAATTTGATAACATCGAAATTCATAGCACATTTCTTGGAAGAAGTTTCAACTTGGCAGCAGAAATTGTCAATAGCAGATCAAGTAATTACGTTCTGGTTTGAAGTTCAAAGGACTTGGACACATCTGGAAAGCATATTTATGAGTTCAGAAGATATAAGGAAACAACTGCCCGATGATTCTGCTAGATTTGATAGAATCGACGCTGAGTTTAAAGTAATGTTTTATTTTTTAGCCATGTACAATTTAGGAATATTTGTGGAGTAATGATATCGAATACTTTTTCCATAGGTATTGTCCAAAGATATGTCTAAAACACCAAACGTCGTCAAAGGAACGAACAAGGATGGTTTGGTGGACACACTTGACAGTCTGCAAAAGGATCTCATTATTTGCGAGAAAGCTTTAGCGGAGTACTTGGAAACCAAAAGATTGGCGTTCCCAAGATTCTACTTCGTGTCATCTGCTGATTTGTTAGATATATTGTCTAACGGAAACCAAGCAGAATTAGTCATCAGGTAAATTAAAACGTTTTGACTTTGATTGGTTTATTATTGGCGTTTCCCTCGAGATGTAGGTGTAGGCCAGGGTAGGCGAACCAATGGCACGCGTGCCATTGATGGCACGCGACACAATATTTTGGGCACGTCGCGTCGCAGAATAAGGTATTTTAAGACGATCGAACGCGATGCTCCTACGCTGCGGAGTGTTCGGTGCGCGGGGTGGGGGCAGCGAGCAACAGAAGTCACACTAATTTTACTGAAATTTAATATAAACATACCAAAATGTACCTCTTTTGCTTACTTTATATTTTAATAAAGAGTTTTGATAGTATTTATAATTATTATTTTCCAAATAATCAGAAAGTCAAAATTATTTGATGGCACGCGAATGACCCCATTAAACTTTTTTTTAGAAAAAATGTCATGTTGATGCATAAAGGTTCGCCTACCCTGGTGTAGGCCATTATAGACAGTGAGCCCTTACCTCAGGTACTTAGCTCAGGTGTACAATATAAACATTTAATACAACTATTCTGTTTTCAGACATCTCACGAAGCTTTTTGATTCAATTGCGAAATTGAAATTCATAGAAAGTGATCAACCAAATGAGAAGACTGCATCCGGTATGATCGCAAAGGATGGCGAACTTGTGCCATTCCACGGCACTTGTGATTGTACTGGCGCTGTACGTATTACCATAATACTGATTCTACTTATTTGAGACTTACTTGAGCTCTGTCCCATATGACTTCTTTTACATATTACGGGAATGATTTACTTATTTAAGTATCATATCTCTTTTAGGTGGAGATATGGTTAAACCGATTACAAGACATAATGAGATCCACTATTCGTCATTATTTCGGAGAAGCAATAGTAACTTACGAAGAGAAGCCTCGAGAGCAATGGCTTTTCGACTTCATGGCCCAAGTGTCTCTATGCGGTTCTCAAATATGGTGGACTACCGAAATGAACATGGCCTTTGCAAGACTCGAAGAGGGATATGACAATGCTTTGAAAGATTATTATAAGAAGCAGTTATCTCAATTAAGTACATTAATTTCTTTGCTGATTGGAGAGCTTAGTAAACAAGATCGGCAGAAGATTATGACAATATGTACGATAGACGTGCATTCGAGAGATGTAGTGAGCAAGATGATTCAGGGGAAGATTGAGGCTGGATCGGCATTTCAGTGGCAGTCTCAACTTAGACACAGGTTCTGAGAGAAATAAATTGTCATCTGCACTGTTTGGTTTAAGGTCATCATCATTTACACTTACATTTAGTATTATAGTTACCATTATACCATTTTTGTAGATAGTTGTTTTTACGGCGCGTGTTAATTGCATAAATATTGAGAAAGACGCCTAACTCAACACTTTCGTATTTTTAATAACTAAATTATTAGAAATTAAGGGATTTTTTGTAAGTTCAGCTTGCTACTCGTTCTGTCATAACCTTATTGTTACATATGTATCCAAATTAAACAATATGTATGCGTTGAAATCTTCCTAAGAACGTTATTTGCATTTCGTAACAATTTAATTACATTGTTCACTAAAATCTGTAATATTTGTTTTTAGATGGGATGAAACAGAAGTGCACTGCTTTGCAAATATTTGCGATGCGCAATTCAAATACAGTTACGAATATTTGGGGAACACACCCAGATTGGTCATAACGCCACTAACAGACCGCTGCTATATAACACTGACTCAGGTAGATATTGACACTGAATATTTGTTCTAAGTTGACCTTGTGGTGTTTGAAGTATATTTCTAGAAACTACTATTAATTTGACTATGAAAGATAATATTTACAATAAATAATCAAATTCAAAAATCGTAAACCCAAAAAAATACGATCGATAATTATTATGTAAAGAAATACCAAAGCGCTCTTTAAATTTTTGTCATTATTACCGTAAGCTCAAGAATGTCACACAGTTTCAAAATAAAGTAATTTCTTAAGTTTAAAAATGTTAATTGAAGTATTTTAATATTAATTTAAAGAAGATAAATCGAATTTCAATCCTGAAGTATTACTCATTAATAAAGATGAGCAATTGTTTTTTAGTCATTGCATTTAATAATGGGAGGAGGGCCTGCCGGACCAGCTGGCACAGGAAAAACAGAAACTACGAAGGATTTGGGTCGAGCACTTGGTATAATGGTCTATGTATTTAATTGCTCAGAGCAAATGGATTATCAGGTAATCATTCAACTCCTCTTATTCTTTTTTTTATAAGATAATGTTAAGTGTCAACTCTTCGCGCATCACTAGTAATCCTGTTATCTGTTTGTTTTTTTTTTTATTTCGTATGTGATAGATGTAGTGATCACTGCCGCCCATGAACATCTACAATCATGGATCATAGAGATGTTTCCGGCCTATCAAATTGGGAGGAGAGAGGGTAGGATAAAGGATGGGAAGATGAAAGGCGTATTGCGCATCCGACAATTTCACTCATCGAGCGAAGCTGTCGCTTCATGTTGTTTTCCTGTGTGACAGTGGTATCGCCACGGACGAGCCTGCCCATTCATGCTGAGTCATGACTGATAACAGCGTGGCTCTACTAATTAAAAAGCTCTACTTGTGTTTACGATGAAGCCTTTATCACGTAAAACTCTATTATTTGGAAATTAGAATTTAGATGTTGTGTTTATGATGAATATATTACTCATAAATTTTTGTTCTAGTCTTGTGGAAATATATACAAAGGATTGGCTCAAACTGGTGCATGGGGATGTTTTGACGAGTTCAATAGGATTTCTGTTGAGGTATTATCCGTAGTAGCTGTGCAAGTAAAATCCGTTCAGGATGCTATAAGGTGAATAAAGAATGCTATTTTCCAATTTGTTAAAGGAAAAGAAGCTCTGAAATCTATAACATAAGATTTTATTTCCAGGGACAAGAAAAAGACATTCAACTTTATGGGTGAGATCATAGTTTTAGTACCGTCTGTGGGCATTTTCATTACTATGAATCCTGGTTATGCAGGAAGGACAGAACTTCCAGAAAATTTAAAAGCCCTTTTCAGACCCTGTGCTATGGTTGTGCCCGATTTTGAATTGATTTGTGAAATTATGTTGGTCGCCGAAGGCTTCCAAGATGCTAAGATTTTAGCTAGAAAATTTATTACATTGTATACTTTATGTAAAGAGCTGTTATCGAAGCAAGATCATTATGATTGGGGTTTGAGAGCTATAAAATCCGTACTTGTCGTGGCTGGATCTTTAAAGGTGTGTAGAATAGCTGATCAAATTCCGTATGGTGTATAAAACTATTATTTCTGGATCATGTGTTGGAAATTATTTTATTTTATTGTAATAGTAACTGGAAAATATTTTTCTTCAGCGTGGTGACCCTGGTAGGCCTGAAGAAGAAGTACTAATGAGAACTCTTCGCGATTTTAATATACCGAAAATAATCACAGACGATATGCCAGTTTTTATGGGCCTTATTGGCGATTTGTTCCCTGCGCTTGAAGTTCCACGTAAAAGAGACTTGGAATTCGAAAGAACAGTTAAACAAGCGGCAATGGATCTCTTACTGCAACCAGAAGATAATTTCATACTGAAAGTGGTACAATTAGAAGAATTACTAGAGGTTCGACATTCAGTTTTCATAGTAGGGAATGCTGGTACGGGAAAAACTCAAGTATGGAAAACACTTTTCAAAACTTATCAAAATCTTAGAAAGAAACCTGTCTTCACTGACCTAAACCCAAAAGCAGTTACAAATGACGAATTATTTGGTATTATAAATCCAGCTACTAGAGAATGGAAGGATGGACTGTTCTCTAATATTATGAGAGATCAGGCGAATTTGGTTGGGGAGCATCCTAAATGGATAGTACTCGATGGAGACATAGATCCGATGTGGATTGAATCCCTAAATACTGTTATGGATGATAATAAAATCTTAACTTTGGCTAGTAACGAGAGGATCGCGCTCACTCCGACGATGAGACTGATGTTTGAGATTTCCAATCTTCGTACTGCCACTCCAGCTACCGTGTCCAGAGCTGGTATATTGTACATCAATCCGCAGGATTTGGGATGGAATCCGTAAGCTTAATTTGCTTTAATATCCTACGTATAAAGAATAAGTCAATATTTAATATTCCGTGATAGAAGTCATATTGTTTACTAAATTCATAACAAATAAAATAGATCGACTGTTTATCCTGGGTACTTTATTAATCACACTATAATTAAACCATTTAATTTTGTGTCTTTTCAGCTATGTTACAAGCTGGGTGGAGACAAGAAAGATCCCAGCAGAGAAATCCAATCTAGTCATACTTTTTGACAAATATATACCACCATGTTTAGAAACAGTCAGGAACCGATTCAAAAAGATCACTCCTATAGCAGATATGGCACATGTGCAAATGCTCTGCCATTTACTAGATTGCTTGCTGGTTCCTGAGAATACTCCAGCTGAGTGTCCAAAGGAGTGGCACGATATATTTTTTGTATTTGCCTGTGTCTGGGCATTTGGTTCTGCTATGTTCCAAGATACTAATATAGATTATAGAGTCGGTAAGTCTATCAAAACAATTGTACAGGTTTAGAAATAATAATATTATGATCATGATGTTAAGTTCTTGGATAAATCATACTACCGTGTTGTTTCAGAATTTACAAAGTGGTGGTTAAATGAGTTCAAAACAGTGAAATTCCCTCCGGGTGGCACTGTTTTCGATTTCTACATCGACTCTGAAACAAAACAATTTACTCCTTGGGTGGAGAAGATTCCTAAATTCGAACTGGACACAGATATTCCATTGCAAGTAAGTGTTTTACGTCAAACCAAAATATTACGTTTATGAAAATTACAACTTGCTTTATTGTTTTAAAAGAAATTACATTTCTACAATTATCAAGAATCTTAATATTTCAACCGGCTTCAATATGGCTATATTTGCAGGCTGTCTTAGTACCAACAGCTGAAACAATAAGAATAAGATTTTTCCTCGATTTGTTGATGAAGAATAGACACCCAGTCATGTTGGTGGGTGGCGCTGGATGTGGTAAAACAGTACTCGTTAACGAAAAATTACAAAGGTATTTTTTATAATTATAATCATCGCCTTAATTTTCTCTCATAGTAAAAGAAACGCCAGTAATTGGATATTTTAATCAATACTAGTCAATAACCTAGTCAATTAGAATCAGAATTTATTCTGTTATAAATTCATAGAAATAGTTTTCTTTTGTTGTTTTTTTTTATACTTAGAAGTGAATATTTAAATAGTATTTTTAAAATGGACTCGATTTTAATTTTAGCCTCGCAGAATCTTACGCCATCCAATCCGTACCATTTAATTTCTACACAACATCAGAAATGCTGCAGAAAGTTCTAGAAAAACCTTTAGAGAAGAAAGCTGGTCGTAACTATGGTCCACCAGGAAACAAAACGCTCATATACTTTATAGACGATATGAACATGCCTGAAGTAGACGCTTATGGCACTGTCCAGCCTCATACGATAATACGCCAGCATTTGGACTACAACCATTGGTATGACAGAACTAAATTGACCCTTAAGGATATACACAATACGCAATATGTCTCGTGTATGAATCCTACTTCTGGCAGTTTTACGATTAATCCGAGGCTGCAAAGGCATTTCTGCGTGTTTGCCATAAGTTTTCCCAATAATGAGGCGTTGAATAATATTTACCACTCGATTCTGAGCCAGCATTTGACTAATCCTGAGATGAAGATTAATCCTCAAATTGCTAAATTATCAGGTAAGATTTTAAATTATTTGACTCTATTAACTATACTGTAAATAATTTCGGCCTAATTTTCTTTGAATGTCTAATAGGAGATCAATATTTTATTATATTTATGTATTTTTTAAATCCAATTTAAAACAAATACTTATACATTTTTTTAGTAAGACAATATATTACAAACATTTGCTAAGGCAGGTAAATACTATATTACATATATTACAGTATATTAGTAGGTACAGTATAGTAGGTAGTATATTACAATATGCTAATATCAGAATTATAGGTTTAATATTATATTTTTATCATCATTTCGTAAGTACTATATTTTGATAATTAGATATATTGTAATATAATTATTGTAGACGGGATTCGTGTATCTAATTTATTTATGACAATAAGGCTTATAATTTTGGTTTTAATTGATTGGCAGCTAACGTAGTGAGTGCGACCGTGGGCCTTCACAACAAAATCTCTCAAGTATTTCTACCAACGGCAATTAAGTTTCATTATATCTTCAATTTGAGAGATTTGTCTAACGTATTTCAGGTATTGTTATTATTAAAATTCATTAAAGTTAATATTTTTAAACAGTCTTTATCTGAATTGAACATGGTATGTTTTATAGGGTCTCCTATTCAGTACAAACGAATGCTTGGTAAATCCGTCGGATCTGATACGGCTATGGATGCACGAAACTCACCGCGTGTATGGAGATAAACTAACAGAAGAGAAAGATATTGACGCCTTCTTGAAAATGCAGATTGATATCTGCAAGAAGAATTTCGAGGTACTTACTGATGATGAGATGCTTACTATTCGTTTTCCATATCGTAGTCAATTTTTGTTGGTTCTAACGGTCACAAACTGTTTTTGACCATACTAATGAAAGTGCATCCAAACATTGTGTTAAACGAGATAGTCACATTTCCTACTATTTAGAAGTAAAATACTAACGGCCTTATACACAGAAAGCTTATAAACCTATTTTAGTTATTGAATGTTATGTTCTTCTTCGCTCAAACCGAATTCAAAAGTCGTTCGAAAGGGAAGAAACATTCAATAATTACAATAAGATTATAAACTGTATGAGTAAGGCCGTAAAAGTTTACAGCTAATTTACAATTTGTCTTGTAAGACAAATCGCACTAGCGCAAGTACATAGTCTTCACATGAATTTAACGGAGGTCTGTGTCTACCAATAAATGACTAGGCAGCGAATATATACGATAAATTCAGAGCTGCATCGTCTGTACTTTATAAGTCATTATGCTTGTATGTTTGCTCCATATTACTATAAATCAGGACATCGACGAGGGCGTGGTGTTCGAACGTCCCAACATCTACTGCCACTTCGCTGGCGGCATCGGCGAGCCGAAGTACATGCCTATTGCCTCGTGGCATCAATTAAACAAACTCCTTACTGAAGCGATGGCGAGTTACAACGACCTCATCGCTGCCATGAACCTGGTGCTGTTTGAGGACGCCATGATGCATATCTGCAGGTATTTTTGCTTCGACAATGTGTTTTTGACTGTGAATGTTTGCCCTAGGTATTAAATGAAAATTGTTTATTTGAATGGATAAAACGGGCAATGTAGGAATTCACTAGGTTCTATTAGAAGACTTTCTAATAGAACGCTTAATTATGAAAATATTATGGCATTTAAACATACAAGCCGAATTGTGGGTGTCCTGGTGGTGCCTCTGGCTACCCCTTCTGGGATAAAGGCGTGAGTTTATGTTTGTATTATGCAATTTTGGCAATATACATGTCTGACTGATGGTGATGATTATAAGTTGAGTGTATCTGAATATTAAATGTAGTTTTAGTGTACATTTTTTATATTATGTTTATTTATTTTACTATTCCACTTTTTTTTTTAGAATAAGTCGAATTCTTGAAAGTCCGAGAGGTAGTGCGTTATTAGTGGGTGTTGGAGGGTCGGGCAAGCAATCTCTATCTCGATTAGCTGCGTTTATAGCAAGCTTGGAGGTCCTTCAAATTCAACTGAAGAAAGGATACGGTGTTTCTGACTTAAAGGTATGTTATTTAAAGATAAACTGTACGTATGTTAAAATTTTGTAATTTCTATTTATCACACAATTGCGTTACATCTTAATATTATGCATAACGCAAATGACTTTTAATTTCACGACCAGACCATATGTTATATCAATCTGTTACGGTAATTAATTATTATTTAATAATTTCAAAAATCTCCCAAACATTGCGGATCGGGAATTGAATGTGAAAATTCATAGTTTGCACCAATTTTGCCGCTAAATAAAGCGATAAATAATCACTAACGCAAGATACCCTTTTCAGCACGAACTCTCAGGACTATACATAAAAACTGGACTGAAGAATGTCGGCATCATGTTCCTGATGACTGACGCTCAGGTCGCCAACGAACAGTTTCTGGTACTCATTAACGATTTGCTCGCGTCTGGAGAGATCGCTGACTTGTTCCCTGATGATGAGATTGAAAACATTATTGCTGGAGTCAGGAATGAGGTAATGGGAATGATACAATTTAGTATGAAAACAATTTGTTAACACTTTACTACGGGTATTTTATAATAGAAAAACTGTACTTGTAATTTCATATTGAAATTGTGCGACACTGGTATAGTTTAAATTTAGCCAAGCTGTTATAGGTGTTGTCTGTGAAAAACATATTTGATATGTGTGCTTCCTTTCACTATAACACCAATATATTTTAATAAGGTTCTGATTTTTGTATGTTCTACACAATATATACTTCTTATTATAGGTCAAAGGAGCTGGATTACCTGACACCAGAGAAATATGTTGGAAATTCTTTATAGACAGAGTCCGGAAGCAACTCAAAGTGGTGCTATGCTTTTCGCCCGTGGGTTCTACTCTGCGAGTGAGATCTAGAAAGTTTCCTGCTTTAATTAACTGCACTTCCATTAATTGGTTCCATGAGTGGCCGCAAGAGGCGCTGGTGTCGGTCTCCATGAGGTTTTTGGAGGAGTTGCATGTTTTGCCTGTAAGGAACCAATGTATTTTGTTAGTGTAGGAGACATTTTTTAACTATTTTCATCTATTTCAAATATTTCATTTCTATTAATTTTAATGTGTTAATAATAACTTTTGCTTACAATTTTCCTTTGAATTAATGTCGACCATGGTATATTTCAGGTAGCCCTGAGAGATTCTATAGCGCGATTCATGGCGTATGTTCATACGTCAGTGAACACGGTATCAAAGGCATATTTAGCTAACGAGAGGAGGTATAATTACACAACGCCTAAAAGTTACTTGGAGCAGATAAGTTTGTATGCAAAACTGGTCAATCAGAAAACGGATGAATTGAGGGCGAAAATACTTAGGTAAACGACTTAAAGGTTTTCTCAACTGCAGTATTTCTTCATTTACATATTTCATATTAATACATTATCAATAATGATCCTATGTTTACTTGAATTATCTTTTTTGGGAGTTTCTTACAATTACGCACGTTAGATGCGATTTCAAATATTTAATCGATTTACATTATATAATTTTTTTAATGGAGTTACAACAGAGTCCCTTTATAAAAATATATGTTTTGTACCGTAAAGGTTGGAAAATGGTTTAGAAAAACTTCGTAGTACTGCATCACAAGTAGATGAACTGAAAGCTAAGTTAGCTATACAAGAAGTTGAGTTGCAACAGAAGAACGAAGCAGCGGACAAACTCATTGAAATGGTTGGCATTGAAACTGCTAAAGTACAATCGGAGAAAGCACTTGGTATGTTGTAGATATTGATCCCACCAAGAAACATTTTTGTGTAAAATGTTGCTAAGACGACACCATATGACTTGTACTGTCAAAGAGTTATTAGATCTCATATAGAGCCATGCTTCTTATTACTCTTCACGCCCTAACTTTACTAGGTCTAACTTCACAAACTCTATAACTTGTCAAAACATGTGGCAGACAAGCAGAAATACCATATATTGTAATAATTTGATAGAGATCACAGTAATATTTGTAATTAAAATAAATAATTCAATATTATAGATTTTTTTTCGCGAAGTAATAGGTGTGATAATGTGATTTATAGGTCTATAGCAAATTTAATCCCAAAAGTGCAATCTTCATTTCATCGATGTACGTAAGTGATTTCTGGAGCACGCTTCACTAAATAGTTACAATGAAAATTTATCAACTGAATGCACTAATTTATTAGCGATATCTTGAATTAACTTATAGCTGACGAGGAAGAAGAAAAAGTAGCAGTGATAGCTGAAGAAGTATCTAAAAAACAGAAAGATTGCGAAGAAGACCTCATTAAAGCTGAACCAGCACTAGTAGCAGCTCAAGAAGCCTTGAACACGCTGAACAAAGCCAATCTCACGGAGTTGAAATCATTTGGCTCTCCTCCGGGTGCTGTGACTAACGTTACAGCAGCTGTTATGGTCTTACTCGCTCCTGGTGGTAAAATACCTAAGGATAGGAGCTGGAAATCTGCTAAAGTAAGTTAATATGCGTTGGTGTAATTATGACGAGATAGAGATTATCTAATTTGTAATTTATTTTATAAATATTTTTCAAATAGGTAACGATGGCGAAAGTGGATGTATTTCTGGAGGCGCTGATCCACTACGATAAGGAAAATATCCATCCAGATGTAATTAAAGCTATACAACCCTATCTAAAAGACTCGGAGTTTGAACCTGGTGAGATTTTAAAATTGACTCTTATTTATCAATGTTGAAGAACGGGCGATTAATAATTTAATTACTATAAGCTGGAATACAAACTTTTCTTGAATGCATATGGTCCTTATCACAATATGGGTTCGTCTTGACCTTCATAATTTTAGTACTTTGCTGTACTCCATACTTCTTATGATCCAATAGTACCGAAGTGGTTTAAATAAAGGATCATCTTCGAATGTATCGGGAAGATATACCAAAATCAAATTTATATATGTGAACAGTGAGAGATTTTTATTTATTTTCACAGAGTTTGTAAGATCGAAGTCAGCAGCCGCAGCTGGTCTTTGCGCCTGGGTTATCAACATCATCAAATTCTACGAAGTATTTTGCGACGTGGAGCCAAAGAGGAAAGCTTTGGCAGCTGCTAATGCAGAACTGGCAGCGGCTACAGAGAAACTTAAGTCTATCAAATCTAAAGTTGCGGTGAGTTGACGAACTTCTTTTTTACCGACTAGGGTTGTATTGCAGTCGTAACATCGAAAATAATATACTTTGAACTGATGCCGTTTTAATCAAAGGGAACTAAGGAATGCATATTTAATAAAAAATGGTAAAAAGTTACAAGCACTGTGCTCCTATTTTCATAAATCGTCAAATAGTTTAAGATTCTAATTGTTAGTATAATTGTTACTATATTTTCCTAACAGTCTCTAGAAGAAATGCTAGCGACACTAACATCAGAGTTTGAGAAGGCCACGTCAGAGAAGTTGAAGTGTCAACAGGAGGCTGATGCAACCAACAGAACTATTCAGTTAGCCAACAGACTTGTTAATGGTTTAGCTAGCGAGAATGTTAGATGGGCTGAAGCAGTATCCAGGTAAAAATGATCAGAAATATAGAGAAAAGAATGATACATAATTATTTAGTTCATAAGAGTTTCTTAGATTAACGCGAATGTTACACATTGAAATAAAACTATTTTTACGAATTTTATCGCGATTTGGTTTTACATTTTTTAACTTCCCGACGTTTCGATTGCTTTCCAGCTTTCGTGGTCACGGGACGGACTGAAGTATTAGTCATCCGCTCAGTGACTGTTACAATTTAACTACCCTTAATTTTCAATTATTAAATTAAAAAAGTTAATTAACGTCGGGAAATTAAAAAAGGAAAAATTAAACCAAATCGCGATAAAATTCGTACAAATTAGCTTTATTTCAATATTTAGTTCATGTTTATTTGTTTCCAAGTCAATAAAGTTAACGCACTTTATGTTGTATATCAAATGGCTTCATTCATGAAACCTACGTCATTTTCTTTCGTATGACCAATACTACAGTGAACTCATTTGATAACAATGTCGTTTTTTTAAATATCTTTGATTTAACAATTATGTTCATTTGTTTAAGTCTAATGCAGCAAAGTACGACGCTCCCAGGCGATGTGCTTCTGGTATGTGCTTTTATATCTTACGTTGGCTGCTTCACCAAGCAATACAGACAAGACCTATTGCATAAGAACTGGCTCGTGTTCATGAAAACTTTAGAGGTAAGATTTTTCTAAATATATACATACATAAGCTCACGCCTCTTTTCCAGAAAGGGTAGGCAGAGGTGCAACTAGGACACCAACGTTTCGCCTTGTATTTTTTGTCCCACGATTTGAAATGGGACGAGCCTATCACCAAACCGGGCACAAATCCCTGACTCCGGGCTGATAATAATGAATAGAAAAATCTAATATCACTTTGCCCGAACCCAAGACCTCAGTTTTGCAATAATATCGTAGTACAACTACGCCACCGAGGCGTAGGCGAGATGTTTTTTTTTATCTATTGGGAGTTTTCTATACGCGTTGTCAGTTTAAATAAAATAACATAGTTCAGCAAGTAACATTAGAGGTAAAATGGTGCAAAATTCTGATGTATTCCCGAGTATCTTTCCACATGTGAAGAATGATAATATAAAACTTTTATCTTACGTCGGTTTTAAATGAGACTTTGTTGTACTTTTATTAATCCAACGTATTCAGACTTTAGTTTAAACTGAGACTCGACCACTTTAATTAGCATGTTTATTTTAAACCCTATGGCGTGTAATTGCGCATCTAATATTGTGATTTCTATGGACATTATTATTACATTGTAGCCTTCAGTACCAATAACCGAAGGCTTAGATCCATTGAACATGCTCACTGACGACACTACGATAGCAATGTGGCAGAATGAAGGACTACCCTCAGATCGTATGAGTACGGAGAATGCCACTATTCTATCTAATTCGGATCGTTGGCCGCTTATGATTGATCCACAGGTATGTTTTAATTTTGCTTTTTTGTGTAGTTAAATATTTAGCATAATTCAAAACCAACTTACTGCCTTTTAGAATATAATAGAAGGGGGAGATTAATGTCACTTCGATCAGTAGTCTATCAATATAGAGTTAAATAAATAGTAATTTTGCTTCAAAAAATATTTAAGTTCAATAGGTTATAGGCATAAATCGCTTAATCGGTAAATCAGGACCCTTAGAACCATCGTTGAGAGACATCATAATCATAATTGTAATGAATTATTATGTACCTTTGAAAATATTTTTTGAGAAAGCAAATATTTATTTTACAGTTACAAGGAGTGAAATGGATCAAACAAAAATACGGGGACATTTTGCGAGTGATTCGATTGGGTCAAAAAGGGTACTTAGACACAATAGAAAAGGCTATTATAAAGGGAGAGACGGTGTTATTGGAGAACATTGGAGAAACTGTTGATCCAGTACTTGATCCGTTGCTGGGGCGAAATTTGATAAAGAAGGGAAGGTAAATTGTATAGTGATTTTTATTGGTTTTCTTGATAATAATGATAACGGTTTTCCTTATATAAGTTCCCGAAAATTTTGATTTTGAATGTTTGTTATTGCTGCGACTTACTATTCACTTTTTGGGATTAGAACTGTATATTATTATGGTGATGGCATAACTAAATTCCGTTTTTATTTACAATACTTAATCACACAGCTTAAATATATATCTGTCTTTTTATCAGGGCTATTAAAATAGGAGACAAAGAAATAGAGTACAGTCCGAACTTCAGACTGATACTGCACACGAAGCTAGCCAACCCACACTACAAACCAGAAATGCAAGCCCAGACGACACTAGTCAACTTCACAGTAACAAGAGACGGTCTCGAAGACCAACTCCTTGCTGAAGTGGTGAAAGCAGAGAGACCAGATCTAGAGGAGCTAAAAGCTGAACTAACAAAGCAACAGAATGAGTTTAAGATTCAGTTGAAGGGCCTTGAGGATGATTTGCTTTCTCGCCTGTCGTCTGCTGGAGAGAATATTCTGGGTGATACAGCGCTGGTTGAAAACTTAGAGACTACTAAAAAAACAGCTGCTGATATTGAGAAAAAGGTAAGGAAATGTATTGTTACAAATATTTAAACCTTGTAAAGTGATTTGTACATTGTTTTATATCCGAGTGACAATATTTTTTATATTAAATTTTTTTTGTCTGGTATTTCTTTTTCGATTCTTATTTCAGTTTTCAGCGTTATTATGTGGGTAAAACCTGCGTTTTGTTTCTATTTAGGTGGCTGAAGCAAAAGTGACGTCACACGAAATAGACCAAGCTCGAGAGTTCTACCGGCCGGCTTCAGCTAGGGCTTCCCTCTTGTACTTCATTTTGAACGACTTGAACACAATCAATCCTATTTACCAGTTTTCTCTGAAGGTAATTGCATGCATGCTTGTATACATATTAACTATTTCTTGTTTTTGGTAATATCGTTTTACGATAAGCTAAACCAAAATTCGAGTTTGGTGCAGAGTAATTGTACTAATAAAATACTTAGATTTAGATGTACGGATTTTTCCTACTGGCTGAAAATATTAATGAAGTAGTTTTGGTATTTTTATAAATATTATAGTACCAATTTTCTAATTACCAGGCGTTCAGTGTGGTTTTTCAAAAGGCTATATCGCGAGCAGAACCTGCCGAAGAAGTGAGTCTCAGGATTAAGAATCTGATCGACTGCATCACTTACTCAGTGTTTCAGTACACGTCCCGAGGATTGTTTGAGTGTGATAAACTCATCTTCGCGTCGCAGATGACATTCCAGGTTAGTATTCTCAGTCTCTTGAAGATTATCTTACTAACTTCGTTCTTTTATATTCCTACCATACCCATCGAAAATCTCTCCTATTTTCGCTATAAATTGTTTAAATTGAACGTTATTATTGGTACAATAGTAAAGTACTGAAAAGCTTCACTACTGAATTTATTTATAAATAAAATTACAATTACCAGATCCTCCTGATGAGCGAGGAAATATCACCAGCAGAACTAGACTTCTTCCTTCGGTTCCCCATCAAGCCGCACGTTACCAGCCCCGTAGACTTTTTATCTAACCAAAGCTGGGGTGGTATTTGTTCTCTCGCTGGTAAAGACGAGTTCAGAAACCTTGATAGAGACATAGAAACATCACCTAAGCGCTGGAAAAAGATTGTTGAAATGGAATGCCCTGAGAAGGAGAAGTTTCCACAAGTCAGTATTATTAGTAATAGGAATAGTAAGATTGTTTTGTGAAATGAAATATCTATTTTATTAATGAAATGTGGTTCATGGATTAATTTTCTTTAAATAATTATCAAAAAGATCAGCTCTTCAGATTCTCGTTTAAAAATGCCATGTTACTTTGTGGCTTTTTTATTGTGCTCTTGGAAATATATATATAAGACTCCTTTAATTTTACAATATATACAACATTAGTTACATGACATCCGCTACTTTAGGTACTATTAATCCTACCTTTTATATATATATTAAAAATATCATATTAGTAATTATAGTGATCTATGATTTCACAGGAATGGAAAAATAAAACGGCACTGCAACGATTATGTATGCTAAGAGCATTGCGGCCTGACCGCATGACCTATGCCGTAGCGTAAGTATCAATACAGTTTATACCTAAATATCCATTACCATAGGATTTCATTTATTCAATTCCAACAACGAGAAAGGAAATTAAGAAATAAATCTTAGGTCTTCAGAGAGTTTGATTTTGGAGATTTCGAAGCATAGCACAACATTCGTAGACAAATCTTTTACTGTCTATGCTGCTCGCCTATGGAATGAACTGCCTATGTCTATAAGACTTGCAAAATCACTGCCTATTTTTAAGAGACTAGTCAGAACGCATTATTTATCACAACAGTAACTTAATAATATATTATAGAATATATATATATTTTTTTCTGTATTATTATTTTGTACTCATTTTATTTCTGCTTTTTTTCCCCTTTACATATTTGGTTATTTATATATTTGTATAATTTATATTGTATTTGTAGTGTATAATATTGTATTTTGTTTAGTATATGTAATATGGTTATATATGTATATAGCATTTATTTATATTTATTTATTTGTTGTACATGGTACTCGTTCATTCCTTTTTATTATACTACCTTCGGTTTCCTTCTCCTGTTCATTCCAGTCCATCCAAAGGTTGTCTGGAAGAGATCGCCGTGAGCGATAAGACCGCCGTTTGTACTCATATTTAGATTTAAGTTCCATTTATATGTTATTCTTATGTTTTGTGTACAATAAAGAATTATAAATAAATAAATAAATAAAAACAGAAGGAGCGATAATGCTCATTATGTAATTGGCTACCAATACAAGGATAAATTGGTTCAGAGAATTCTTTTGTGCACTCTTTTGTAGGTTCGCGTTGTTGGATTGTAATTTATTAAATTAAACACGCGTCAGACTTGTTTTGTATTAGAATAGACAGGTATTGGATTTCTACTAAATTCTAAGCTGATATACTTTTTTCATTAAATTATTCGCTCTTTGTACCAATGTTGATATTTTATGTATACTGACTTAAGAAAAAAGGAGATTTTGTTTTCGATACGTATGTTGTATGCCCGCGATTTTCTCAAAAACTACTTATCCGATTTCGATAAAGTTTTCATTATTTATTATTGCAATTATTATTCATCCATTATTCCATCGTACAGTGGCTACATAGAAGAGAAAATGGGCTCTAAATACGTAGAAAACCGTACAGTGGAGTTCAGCAAGTCATTCGAAGAGACTAGTCCAACCACTCCCATATTCTTCATACTGTCTCCTGGAGTAAACCCTCTGAAAGACGTGGAGGCTTTAGGCAAGGTCATGGAGTTCACGGCAGACCGGGGGAACTTCCATAATGTGTCGCTGGGCCAAGGTCAGGAAGTGGTGGCTGAGCAGGCGATAGACGAGGCCCTGAGTAAGGGACATTGGGTGGTGTTGCAGGTATGATCCATTTTAGGTTTAGTTGAGAGCTGAATGGAATGACGATATTGATGTGTTGGGAATTACGGCCCAAAAATTATTAAAGTAAAAGATACGTATATATAACTAGTGGCTTTGCATAGTTTGAGATTTCACCATAAGAAATTTGATGGTATGCGAAGTCGAGAAATATGGATAAAATCAGCGTGATTACTAAATCCTACAATCACTACTACACGCGGCTAAATAATGCTCGAACTGTAATCGGAATTGATAAATTTCTACTCAGCTAACCAACTTTCAGAACATCCATCTAGTGAAGACCTGGCTCCCAAGCCTGGAGAAGAAGATGGAAACATTCTCCACGGGTTGTAGCGATAACTTCCGCCTTTTTATGTCGGCCGAGCCCGCCGCCACTCCCGCCGCGCACATCATTCCCCAGGGCATCCTGGAGTCCAGCATCAAGATTACTAATGAGCCACCCACTGGAATGCAGGTTGGAGTACTGTTATTGTTGCATAATTAACAGCCGAGTAGAATTGAAATTAATGTTGTTTTAATTTAATTGTGATACGGGAATTGGATGGTAATTTATTTATGAGCCTGCATATAAAATATGCTTATGGTAGAAGGAAAAAGGATAAGCCGTTAATATAAGGTACCCATATTTTGAAATAAAACTACATAATTTTTACGGATTTTATGGCGATTTGGTTTAATTTTAACATTTTTGACTTCCCGACGTTTCGATTGCTTTACAGCTTTCGCGGTCACGGGGCGGGAAATGTAAAAATTAAACCAAATCGTGATAAAATCCGTAAAAATTATTTCCATGTCAATGTGTAACATTCCCGTAAATCTAAGAAACCAGTATCCATATTTTTTATCACAGATGAAGGATATATAACATCTTTGTGTATAATAAAGCAAAATGTTTGTTATTGCTATGCTGTTTCAAAAATATATGAAAGCACACAGCTCACATATTGATGTGTCTGTATTTTTATTCTCTAATAAATAAATAATAATAATTTATTTTTATAAAATCCGTACATATTTTGTTTGTCTTATAGGCAAATATACACAAAGCACTTGACAATTTCAACCAAGAGACGCTAGAGATGTGTGGTAAAGAAGCGGAGTTTAAAGCTATACTGTTCGCGTTGTGCTATTTCCACGCAGTCGTGGCAGAGAGACGGAAGTTTGGACCGCAAGGATGGAACAAGATCTATCCGTTTAATGTTGGTATGTAATAAAAACGTGTGCTTAAATTCGCTTATTCTGTACGTAAAGAAATATGAAATATGTATTAGGTATGTAAATATAATATATACTAGCTTCTGCCCGCAAACTTCGTCTGCGTGATTGATTGATAGGAATTGATAGTAAGAAGGAAAGAAAAGAAAGAAAATCGATTTATTTGTCACAGACACGAAAAAAAAAACACTACTTTATTTTGATTTGCCAATCCCGCCCCGTCCCGTTATATCCCGCCCGTCCCATCTTATTCTCACTAAAGATAATTAAGTCGCATCCGATCCCTTTAAGTATATAAAGTAACTAATATATCGAAAATCCTTCCTCATCCCACGGGAACACTAACTTTTTCGGGATTAAAAGTAGCCTAATGTTAAACCAGGGAGTCAGCTACCTCCATACCAAATTTTATCGAGATCCGTTAAGCCGTTTCTGAGTTCATCACGCACAACCGCACAGACAAACAAACAAAAATTCTTAAAATCATTGTTTTGGTTCTATTACGTTAATGCAGACCCCCCATATTAGTTTTTCTCATTTATCTTCCATGTACAGACATCGATCGGTTACAAATTTATTATATAGGGTATATCAAGACCGCGACCGAAAGCGAAGCCAGGTGGTAGTATTCGTGACTTCAGACACAATGTAATGAAAAATTTCGCAAAAAAAAAATCGACAACTTTTTTTGGTAATTTTTTACTTATCGTCGTATTTGGGTGATAAATACATAGTTTTCCTTAAATAATGATGCACACCTTTTTATTTTTTAAGACGCAATGGTACGATAGGGTTTAAATTACTATTTTCGCAATAAATAGGTATTTACTACCCAAAAGCAATGATTTTTCAAAAAATTGAAAAAAAAATCTTTCGCTTATTTTGCGAAATTTTTATTTGCATTGTGTCTGTAACCACTAAAACTACCACCCGGCTTCGTTTTCGGTCGCAGTCTTGATATACCCTGTATGTACAAATTGTATATTGTGATTTCATTAGGATTTTCGTGATGTGGAAAAACTCACTAGGCTTATGGTACTACAAATAGAAAATAATTCGTGACGTCATTGCACTTGAACGACGTGACTATGGCAGTGGACACGTACATCATGGGGAACAATTATCAATGGTGTGGCAAATCTCAAGTTTTTGGCTTTCAAAAATTGTTTATTTCAATTTCAAACTTTTTGCACTGAAGCAGCCCTTAAGCGTAGTAAAACGCTTTTAGTATCACCCTTACTGTATTAGTTTGTTGAACTAGGACCCTGAATGTTTAAATGAATTAAGGGTACCCTCATGTCCAAGCCTAACATTCTGCTTAGATGAAGTCACTAATAAACTGTTAAATTTTTTGTCGCGCATATTTCCGTAACTACATCACGATTCAGCAACTAGCGTTGAAATATTTGCAGAATAAAAATATGTTTTTTATTATAATGTTAACAGGTGACCTCACTATAAGTGTTTTCGTGCTGTACAATTACTTGGAAGCGAATTCGCGAGTGCCATGGGAGGACCTGAGGTACCTCTTTGGAGAGATAATGTATGGAGGGCATATTACTGATGACTGGGATAGAAGACTGTGCAATGCGTATCTTGAAGAATTGATGCAACCTGATCTTGTAAGTAGATATCCATTAAAATATTTTGGAGCTTGAATGTTGACTGATATTTCACTTAGGCTCAGTTGCATAAACTAACTTTGACGTAATTTTAATTTTGACAATGTCATCGCCATACATTTGTGCCATACTTTGACATTGCTAATGTATGGGATTGACGTTTCAAAGTCAAAGTTATGGGCAAAGTTAGTTTGTGCAATTTGCCCTTAATGTATCTGTCGATTATGCGGGGTTTTTACAGGGTTTTTACTGGCTATCAATTCATAAATATTTAGCAAAAGTAAAATGTATTTATACACAACAATGGGATAATAATGTAGGTAAAATATGTGGTAAATTGGTCAGTAAAATCATTTACTAAGAATCTCACTGCGTCATGCTTAATGACGTCACCATGAAAAAACATTCTACCTAATTCATCCAATATTTTAGGTCGACGGGGAACTTCATCTGGCTCCGGGTTTCCCAACTCCTCCGAATACTGATTACAGTGGCTACCATCAGTACATAGAGGAAGGAATGCCTCCAGAATCACCATATCTTTATGGTCTTCATCCAAACGCTGAAATAGGTTTCCTGACTACAACGTCAGAAAATTTGTTTAGAACTATATTTGAAATGCAACCAAGAGATGCCCAGGCTTCTGGAGCAACTACTGTTACTAGGGAGGATAAGGTAGGTTATGTTAAATTTGTTTTGTAGATGTATTTTTAAAGTATAGTTTTAATTTTGTTGTGTCAATTTATTTTTAAGTGATAATTGGTTTTTACTTTGCCCCTTTTGAGAAGTGAGGCGGGTCATGTCAGGCTTTCGCCTATTATAACTTTATAAGGATTGTTGATTAAGGCTTCAATCGGAGGAAATCTCGTGAATTACAGAAAAAATTGTGAAGGCCTATATAAATATGCTTAGGCGTCTTATTATAATATTAATCGCTGAAGTCTTAAGTAAATATTGACTGTTTTTTTTCAAGTACCTCATATATCTTTTACTTTTTCGTCTTTCTCAATATGGTTCTTTTAATGTTTTTCGTAAAATCAGATTTATGATTAACTACTAGCGCTTTTTGGTGTTTTAGGTAAAACAAATGCTAGACGAAATAATGGAGAAACTCCCCGAAGAATTTAACATGGTGGAAATTATGGGGAAAGTGGAGGAACGAACGCCTTATGTAATTGTAGCGTTCCAAGAGTGCGAGAGAATGAACCACTTGACTGGAGAGATGAAACGATCTTTGAGGGAATTAGATTTAGGATTAAAGGTAAAGAACAAGAATAAACCTTATTTTTCTTTCGCAACCTTGCAATAAATTTAACGGTGAAGGAAAACATCGTGAGGAAATCTGCATACCGTAGCGATTTTAAAGAATTTCTACGTTATGTAAGTCCGCCAACCCGCACTAGGCCAGCGTGGTGGACTATATGGCCTAACCACTCTCAATCGATTCTCTCGATTGTAGAGTAGGCCCGTGCCCTGCAGTGGGACGTATATGGGCTGATATAGATAGATAGATAGAAGCGTTTTACATTAATATTGTTTTGTTCATTTTTAGGGTGAACTCACAATAACTTCAGATATGGAAGACTTAGAAAATGCACTATTTCTGGATCAAGTAAGATTAATTACTATCCCATTTATTTGTTTACGATTTCAATGGATCACTTATTTCATAGCATTTCTTGTGTACAGGTTCCAGCCATTTGGGCGAACAGAGCGTATCCATCACTGCTTGGTTTGGCAGCGTGGTTTGTTGATTTGCTTCTTCGTCTTAGAGAACTTGAAACATGGGCTACTGATTTTGTTGTAAGTGTTCCCATACCTTGTTGAAGTGTTTAAGAGATTAATATTAACTAATTTGTACACAAAAATTTAAACTATTATAATAGTCCTCAGAATGATCAAATAATACAATTATCACTACGGAATTCCTTATAGCTGTGGCAATACTTAAATCATTAACTACCTCCACAACATGAGATATTTTACAAGTAGTACTCTTTATTTATTTATTTATCCAGTTACCAGCATCAGTATGGTTGGCTGGCTTCTTCAACCCTCAAAGTCTGTTGACGGCCATCATGCAGAGCACGGCGCGACGTTATGAACTGCCGCTTGATAAGATGTGTCTCCAATGCGATGTTACCAAAAAAATGAAGGAGGACTTCACGTAAGTGTCAATAGTACCACAACAACCCTTAGACGCAGTTACAAATTTAAATAAAATTATGTTAGTAAGATTCAAAATTGTTGGTATATTGCCTAAAATAGAAAAAAAGAGCCCGAAAATAAATACAAATTATTGTGACGGGTACTTGGCGTGTGTCATTAAATTGAGTCATAAAAACTGCCAATAAGTGAAAATAAAATTAGTAACTACAATTGCGGAAGTAAACTGTAAATAAAGGTAAAAAACCTAAAATAAATTGAAGAGATTAAGCTAGTTTCGATTATTGATTGCCACTAAGAGTTGTTCAAATAATGGATAATACTTTTATATTGCAAGTGAAAGTCAAAGCGAATACATCATTCAGAAAAGTTCAAACAAAACAGTTGATTGAGCAATTGAAATCTTGATTCAACCTTTATTTATTCTTTGTAACAAAAGAGATTTCTTTTACCAATATTATTTTCGTTTTTAAATCTGCAAGTTGGTAGTAATACAAAAGTTGTAGCCAGCGTGACGAAGCAACATGTTAATTTCCAAAAAAATGATTTATAGAATATTGCTACGAGTGAAGCATAATATACTGCAATTATACTTGTAAAATATTTCGCCTAAGCATGATATCTGGCTGATGCTGAAAATAATGGCGTTTGTCATCACGCATGACCGAGTGTATGTCGCATGTACAGAAAAAAAGCACGAGTGCGCGTCACTGGGATTTGGTTTGAAATAGCACTGTGGTACTATGCATATTATCTTGAAAGCAATATTCTAAAAATAATATTCTGACTTCCTTCCCTTCGGATTTTGTTTGCTTAATTTTGTTTGAGGGAAATTGTTTAGTTACTTTATATAGTTACTATATCTGTCCACTTATTTTATTTTTATTTACTATCCACCAAGGAGTTTATAGAATAGCCCCGATCAAATAACAGACCCTCCTTTTCAACTACTGCAGTAGAACTCTCTCTCTCTCTCTCTCTAATCGTTCTCTCAATGCTGAGGATCGTGCCCCTGTCACTTGGTCGAGTCTTGGACAGCTGTTCGTCAGTCTTGAAGGTCTTCCACCAGACGCAGCGCCTCCGGGATAGTCATGGCTAGCGTCTTGTTTATTTGATCAGCCCAACGAGCTGGTTTGCGGCCACGTGGTCAGCAGAACTACTTCTTTGTAAAATAATGGACTGTAAATTGTTTTGGGCTCTCAATTTAGCTTTGATAATACTAGCATTTCTACTTAAGAGATATTTTGGTTGCTAGTCTTTCAGGATATCATTTGGACGTGTAAATAAAGCTTATATGCTATAGTGCGGATTTTCGTAAGGTATGATCGCTTTGAGCATTGTCTTTCTGATATGTGGTTTAAGGTAATAGAGCTAGCTCTTGATTCTACCTTTGTATTCTAGCTTCAGTCTCTATAAGGTAGTTCTAAATATTTTTTATATTACAAAAACATTGAATGTTTGAGAAATATAATTAATTTACATAAATAAATTGTAATGAACTACATTAACAGCACTAAATATAGCATCGATAAAATTTGATTCAGTATTGAATGAATTGTTGTTTGGAGGCAAAATAGTAAAAACGTCTTTTGCATGATTCATTATTAAATTACTTTTTATATAAAACTTATGACGCAATTTTTCATATTAAAACTGACACTACAGTTCAAAAATTCATAGATTTTCAATACTTTCGCTTAGCTTCCTCCTGTACATACATCCAAGCTGTAATTATAACCTAGCTTGCACCGCATGCTGATGACGCTATTAATGCTCGTCCTACAGGATCGCTGATTCCAGGTCTGCGCCGCGAGATGGCGCTTATGTCCATGGACTGTTAATGGAAGGGGCCAGGTGGGATGTCCAGGCTGGAATTATAATGGACTCCAGGCTGAAGGATTTGTTCCCACCGATGCCTGTTATTAATGTTAGGGTAAGTATTTTGGAAGAATCTTGATGGATTTTGGATTGAAGATTGACTGGTTCTGGTACGGTAATAGGTTTAGTGAGTGTCGTAATTATTGTATTTATATATTATGTGTTTCTTTCGGCTTTAGAAACATGTTTCAATAAAACATCATCATTATTTTTAAACCAAAAATAATTAAAATGATAATTTTTTATTATTTATTATTTGCTTCACAAACTGGTTACAAATAAGAAAATATATACAACAACTGTTCACAAATAAAAACATACGGACAATTTATAACCTATTACAGTGAAGGCAGCATACACTAAAAGGAAAGATAAAAAAAAAAAACTCAACAGATAAAATAATTAAGTTATAAACAATTAAATTACTTAGCTTTCATACTATGACCTATTCTTTGAACCCCTGTAGAATAACTGAAGTAACTCCTGATCTGATAGTATCGTATACTATAATAATAAAACATATTATAAATTATCATTATATTGAAGCTATTTAGTACTGAATTTCAGAATTACACAACTATTTCACGCAATTCGTAATACTTAAACGTATAGTTATCATAGTAACGATGACTGTATTCCGTAAGTTTTGAAATCTTCACTGAGGAGAAATCAATGACCAATTCGTATTTTAGGCCATTACACAAGATAAGCAAGATCTGCGCAACATGTATGAGTGTCCGGTGTATAAGACCAGGACTAGAGGCCCGACTTATGTCTGGACTTTTAATCTGAAGACCAAGGATAAGCCTGCCAAGTGGATTCTGGCTGGAGTCGCGTTGTTGCTGCAAATATAGAGGCTTTTGTTATTCATGTTTGGTATTATTATATATTGTTATGCAGTGGAAATTTAATGTTACGTGATTGGTTCTTAGTTTTATGGGCACTAAAATAATATAATATTTACCGCGTTAAACAACTTTGCATCTTTGTCCTTTCTTTGTACTCGGTGAACAATAGCTGTTTATGACCAATTTTGAGATTTATTTACCCAGAATTTACGATTTTATTTACTATAATATGACAAAAAAACAGTTTATTTCAAATCAGTACATTCCTTATATTTCTCGCGATGTTAAACTGTAATAATGGTATATCTATATTGTTTTTCTGTAAAAAAACAATAATGGGTTTGTGTGGAAATTCCTATTTTATTTAATAAGTATACTTTTGAAAGTATTTTTTTAATATGTTTGATATAGGTGTGCTTTTGTTATTTATTACCTTGTGGTATACTTTACTTATAAAGATTAAATTATTGACGTTAAATACGTGTTGTTATTTAGACCTGTCAGATGAATGGAAAGCTTTATTGATAAAACGATATAAGATAGCATATTTATAGGTTGACTATTTTTATTTCAAAACTATTTCAAATGAAAATAAATACGATAATTTTACGAGTAGTATATTCAACAACAACAGCTTATTTATTATATCTTTACTATTGTCTATTTATATCTATATCAGCCCATATACGTCCCACTGCAGGGCACGGGCCTACTCTACAATCGAAAGAATTGATTGAGAGTGGTTAGGCCATATAGTCCACCACGCTGGCCTAGTGCGGGTTGGCGGACTTACATACCGTAGAAATTATTTAAAATCGCTACGGTATGCAGGTTTCCTCACGATGTTTTCCTTCACCGTTAAAGTGCGTGGTGATTGACTATCAATACACACATAACTCCGAAAAGTCAGAGGTGTGCCCTGGGATTTGAACCCGCGACCACCGTGAACATGTAGGCAGCCGCGTCTGGTCCGTTACCAACAGGCCACCGCGCACTTATTTATATACTACCTAAAATTAATTCTTACCAAATATTTTCAAATAATATTTTATACTATTTTAAATGTCACGGACAGGTCCTCTTTTTTTCCAAACAATATCCTTTGAAATCCACGCATCAAAGAGGTCATAAACAATAGACGAACTCAGCAGGCTGACTCATGGCTGACACATGGTATTAGCTGTCGCCTCTAGCTAATGAATGAGAAGACGACCTCTGGGTTGACCTTGCGGAGAGACCAGTTTACGTCAGCATGAAGCAACATTAATAAACCACTTTCTCTAGTATGAAATTTTATTTGGAAAATGAAGTGGAGTCAGAAATTTGTGTCCGATATGGCGATAGGCTCACCTCCTATCACATCATGGGACGGAACATACAAGGCGAAATGTGGGTGTCCTGGTGGCGCCTCTGCCTACCCCTCTGGAATAAAGGCGTGAGTTTATGTATGTATGTAAGTGGATTTAAAAAGTCGTATTATTGTTCTCGTGGTAGCATGGTTAAATAGGCTGTGAATTGTTAAGTCCCAGGTTCAATATTCCGAATTGGCACGAATTTTGTGTGAGTAAATTAATAAAATTAATATGAATTTCTTGGAGTTTGGGTTCTGCACCACGATAGGCTCCAACATTTAAGGACAAATTGGCCCCTCGGTGACGCGATGTAATGATATTATTATACTGTGCAAAAAGTCAATTATACGAGAACCAAACAGAACGATAAAGAAACATATATAGCTTTGGCGCATTAACGCGTGCTTCCTAGTTCATAATAATGAATTGCAAATTAAATTAATAAAATAACGAAGATGATTAAATTCATACTCCAAATTAAAGTAATACTATATCAAGCCTATCATTTTCGGATCCTTGTTTAATATAATTTATTGAACAGCCGACTGGAATGTCAATTTTATTATAATTTTCTTATAGTTATTTCTGCAAGTCGAATGACAAATTCTATGACGCCAGTTATATTTAGCTTTTTGATAAAGTATCTTGTATTCGTTTATTTATGAGAATATTTTGTGCGTTAGTCACTGTGGTTAGGTGAGGTAAATTAAATATTGCTAGCTATAAGGTCAGATCATGATTGTTAAAAAGGCGGATTTACGTTTTAACATAATTTTATATCGTTTATTTTAATTTCATGTGAATATATTGACATGTCAAATCAGTGGCATCATAAATATAGTTTTTTTGGTAATAAATATTCTGAGTAATCACTTTGCAGTTTAGTAATCAGAATCTACTTACTATTACATCATCAACACCTTTAAATGTTTGTGGAAATTGATGGACAGAGTTTACGACCTATGGGTAATAAATGTGACAAAGCTATCACTATTATATTTAATCTTCTAATTGCGTAAAGCAGCAGACCGGGCTATGTGGCGTACCTTGGGAGAGGCCTATGTCCAGCAGTGGACTGCAACGGGCTGATGATGATGATGATGATTTAATTTTCTATAATGATAGAGCCAAACTGCGGCTACTTTAGAATACATTAGGAATGGGCCGGCTTGACCGAAATAGTACCATTGTCTTACGAAAAACCCAATGTAAAATAAATATGATGTATTATGATGATTTCTCTCCCATCCTTTTTTCCATTTCCAACTTCTCCTATTAATTTAACTTTGTGATTGATTTCGTAGCGGGTTAAAGACAAGTAAGAAATTCCCGGAGACTCGCTGAGCTTCAATGCTCAGTGTTATGAAAATGCTTGCCATTGTTGATCCTGGCTTACAGGAGCTGCAGTGGCGGGTGTGAGGGCGGGACAGTCTCCCATTCTTTTTCCTTTGTTTTTCCCTTCCAATTGGTGAGGCCAGAACGCACCCACGATCCATCATCCAAGTATTATAGACGTTCAATGTGGGTAATGGTGTACCATGAAGTGAGTTGACCCGTATGATAATAATGTTTTCTCAATATTATGCTTAGTACGCAAACAGTGAAAATATAAAGCATGCCTCTGCTGCGGGGCAATTGGCTTTATTCATTTATTTAATAATACAAAACCTTTTTGCCATTTCGTATTAAATAACGCATGACAACATCTTAAAGTGTACATAATTTATATTTTCAATGTAAAACGGAATACGGTGTATTACTACACTGGTTTACCCTCACTAGTGAAATCTATTTATTCTATTACTAATTTCACTATTTGTAAATCCGTATGGTATTTTTGTGTGGTGGGCGGCGTTCGTATTTGCATAATGTTCGCGGTTTAGCTGCCTTGTTAGAAGCAAGCGTGGGACGCGAGGTGTAATTGAGACAAAAAATGCATTTAATTTTGTTTAATCGCTTGTTTATTTTTACTTAAATGTTGTTTTATTTGATTTAGTGATTTTTGTGGGGATTGTAAACTAATTGTAACATGATCAGGAGTAAAAGACTATTTGCCAATCAGTAATATTTAGCTATTTCTTTTTTTAATCAAGTTATCAATACAATTTTATAAATGCATTTTATAGATTTGATATTGATGTTTATTCATGAGACTTATTGTTCTGTAGGGGCATCCGATCCAAAGGTGTATTTTATATGCTTTAGGTACCTACCCTTTGGATTTAAATACCTAGAAGAAAGTGATTAATAGCACATACATAATATTTATGATTGATGCCGGCCATTTCTGACTATTTCTGTTTCTATTAGACAATCGGCGCTCATTACCGTATTGTAATTTTGTTTATTATTCTATCGAGCACTTCTGAGCTCATCTTTATTATTATAAATAGATACTCCAATTAAATAGTTTATGTTTTTATAATTTATTTAACATCTGCCAATATATCTCATAAATTAATTATAGCCTGAGCCTAATTATAATGGAAATTTGATTTTTAATAAAGCAACATTTTTTTCACAGCACATCCGTCATTTTCTAAATGTCAGAGCTGTAAATCATGTTTGAAGTCACGAGGAAACGTTTAATTTATGTCTATCTATCTATATATTTATCTATTCAGCCACTGAGAAAATGAAAATGAAAATATTTTATTGAACCCATGAAATGTCATACATTATTTAGATTCAGTCACTTTTTTCCACTACCACCCGGTTCACAAGGCTGTTTTCGCCAGAGAAGAATGGGAAAGAAACTCTAGTGTTGCTCTTTTCAGAACAAGTTACAATACAGTGAAATACAATACAGTAAATACAGTACAATACCGTTACAATATAGTGATTATACAGGAGTCGCAGCGCAGTTGAATTCAGCGCAGTTCATAAATAATTTAGAATAATAAGAAGATGAAATAAGAGAATCCACTGCTGAACACAGGCCTCCCCAAGAATCTTCACACCGACCTGTTGTGAGCGGCCAGCATCCTTAATCTAACTGATTTAGCTATATTTAAAACCATAGTGGGTTTGCGTAATTTTGTGAGCTTAAAAATCAAAATCTAGCTACTATCATTTAAAATTTTCGACACAATGATTTACAGCAAAGATAAATCAGCATATTTGATTTTTTTTATCTAAAAGGCTTCGTCTGTGGTACCTATTGGCATTTATGTAAGTATACATATGTGATAGTGGGACGTATTTATTTGATATATTTATGCCACATATAACTAAGTTGCATTCGTCATAAGCTCTGAATGAACCCACACGAGCTCGTACAATGGAAATGGAGCCTCGTGTCAAGGCTGCTGACGAGTTTCTATTTGCAAGTGTGAATAAGAAACAAATTACATAGTTCTAATAAGTTAGTAGTTCAGCCTGGCTTTACCTGGGTAAAAGTGCCTTCTTTTCACAATAACACCGATGCTTAAATTAAAAACCTGATTAAAAACCTTTTCCTGTATAAATTTATTTGCTCAGGTCTTAAGAGGTGTAACGTAATATTGAATAGCCTATATTTTCCTTAAGAATTGGGCTATTAAATGAAAAAAAGATTAAATGTAAATGTTACTTTAAAAGAGAGCACATTCAAACAAACATGCTTTTGATTTTATTATTTAGAAACCAGAAGAAATTCCTTTTTTTTTAAATTATTATTACTAAGACATATTAAGACAAATAAATTAACCATAGATGCATCATAAACTAGGATAAGTAAGTTTAATTCAGTTCCAGCCCTGAGACTTATTTATTTTTTTATATTTATGTATAAATATTTTATTGCACACCACACAAATGATTATCTATATATCTATATCAGCCCATATACGTCCCACTGCAGGTCACGGGCCTACTCTACAATCGAGAGAATCGATTGAGAGTGGTTAGGCCATATAGTCCACCACGCTGGCCTAGTGCGGGTTGGCGGACTTACATACCGTAGAAATTCTTTAAAATCCCTACAGTATGCAGGTTTCCTCACGATGTTTTCCTTCACCGTTAAAGTGCGTGGTGATTGACTATCAATACACACATAACTCCGAAAAGTCAGAGGTGTGCCCTGGGATTTGAACCCGCGACCACCGTGAACATGTAGGCAGCCGCATCTGGTCCGTTACCAACAGGCCACCACGCACTTTAACGCACACAAATGATTACATACAAAAAATATAAAGCGCAATATACCTGGAGAATACAGCCATATTTTAACGACATCAATGGTTGTAGTTTCCATATCTGTTTCGAGTCTCATATGATCCAAAAAAAGTCGTTTCTAGTCTCGGTATCGTAAAAAAGTTTGTCGTATTTTTTGATACATATCAGTTTTTCCAAAGTTTTTCTAAATATCGACTCTAATTTGGACCAATTTAGTTTTTTCTTAATTAACAGTTCGATATCATAGTTAAATTTTTATTACGGTTAATCTTGATCGAAATCACGAATGTATAAATTTATCATTAGTTTGATGAGTCTGATACATTTAAATAACTAATCATACAAACAAGGAAGTGATATTTGACCCCAAATGTTAATTATGTCATTAATTTATTAATATTTGTGTTAATTAAATTTTGAATGAACGTAGTTAATTGTAAGTTAAAATAAAACTTGACAGAGTCACGACTCACGACACATAGTGTTTTTGAGAAAAAAAAAATGAATTGGACAAATTTATCGACCATCAAAATTGTTGCTTGAGAGGGTTAACAGATGGCGCCACTACTACTGATAAGGAACTATGTTGAAATTAATCAGAACAATATTATCATTGGGACTTTTGCGGGTAGTTAGATAATGTACCGGACATTTTACACGTCTTGTGTCATGAGTGTCATAAACTAAAATATATTTACGGTGTCGCGGATCTAACAAACAATTGTCTTAGTGCGGGAATCGAACCACCTGTTTCACATACGTCCTGTTAATTGTGCCACGAATTGTGCAGGTAAGCGACTCTTTTATATTGAGGAAATTGCTCCAAGGATTTTAAAAAGTTACTTCACTTAGTACCCAACTATTCTACTAGCTTCTGTATCCTTTTGACCGGCAACAGTGTTTACACAAATGACAAAAATGGACAAAGCGGTGGACCTACACAGACGGCCTTGTAAACAAAGGATGATCCACATACTGTACTGTATTGTATCACCCTATAATCGTTAAACGCTAAGCAGGGGACTCCTCCACAGCTGAGAATTCGATTGAGAAAGCTTGGCCATAGTCCACGACGGCTAGTGCTTGGCTAACTTCAAATACCATACGAAACCTTGTAAGGGTCTCTATGGTATTCAGGTTTCCTTACGATGTATCCACTTGCTGGTAGATGACTGTTGCACCGCCTAATACTCAAATTGTAATTTAAAAAGTGCCTGGTGGCCTGTTGGTAAATTGACTAGACGCGACTGCCAACATGTTCACGGTGGTCGCTTGTTCAAATCCCAGGGACACCTCTGATTTTTCGGAGTCATGTGTGTATTGATGGTCAATCACCACTCACTATAACGGTGAAGGAAAACATCGTGAGGAAACCTGCATTCCATAGCGATTTACAATAAATTTCTATGGTACGTAAAGTCTGCCAACCCGCATTAGGCCAGCGTGGTGGACTATATGGCCTAACCCCTCTCAATCGTACTCTTGATTGTAGAGAATGGTCGTGCCCTGCAATGGAACGTATATAAGCTGATATAAAATTTAAAAAGACATATTTAACACAAGCAGACGTGACCATGCGTTGTTTTTTCTTAGGATGTAACAAAATATTTTATAGACGGCTATCTAGAAAAAAACTGGGACTTTTTATCGGACCAGCGTTATGTCTAGGTCGTGACATTGCGAAGGTCAAGAGCGCTTTTTGTAATGGTCATTGGTTATTTTGTTTTTTATCCCGCAGGTAAGGAACCCGTGTATTTTTGGGCTAGATAGGAATTTGGAAACTAATTAAAATCGATCTTTTAGTCTGCAGATGTTTAGTATGCACTTAAAAAAGGCTTTTGTTTTTTTTATATCCTTGTCTCGATTATTATATCATTGTACCTACATCAGACGAGGTAGTAAAATATAATGTTTCAAAAAGAGGAGGTTATTTAAATTTCTTTTTTGACTTTTTTGTTACTTAATAATTACATTTAAAAATTAATTAGATTAACTAAAACTTTGACACAAAGGATTTCAACATCAAAAATTAAACATCAAACGTTGGCGTCGCGTCGTTAAAATCAAAGTTATCCTATTACGTTAGTTTATGCAACCGACTCTTTACGTTCTTAATATAACAACGTGTTTAATACCGGGTATATCCAGACTGCGACCGGAAACGAAGCCAGGTCGTAGCATAAGTGACTTCAGATACAAAGCCAATAAAAAAAAATCACAATTTTTTTATTTTTTTTTATTTTTGACTTGTCCTATTTAGGTGATAAATACATAGTTTCCCTAAAGTACTGATGTAAACCTTTTTATTTTTAAAGATGCAATGTAATGGTTTAAATTACTATTTTCTCAAAAACTAGCTATTTACCACCCAAACACGATGATTTAAAAAAAATGCAAATAAAAAACTGTCGCCTTTATGCAAAATTTTCATTGTGTCTGTAACCACTGAAAGTACCACCTAGCTTCGTTTTCGGTTGCAGTTTTCATATACCCGATATACCATTTTTATTTTATAATAGCTCACTATAACAAAAATAATGAAACCGAGTCAGGTCTCCTATGTCTACGAGTCTCATAATAAGTACTATCGAAGTATATTAGCTAAAACTACCCAGCAATGTACAGAAATTCGTACCTCGTAGTTTGTAGCATTAGCATAAAACATAAGTAAGGAGCAATTACTCGCAGTAGTCTCTGCTGGCTCCCACATACATCCCGTTTAGATGCGTCCCTAATTAAATTAATTAGTTGCTAAGTGCCGGCATTTTAGATATTGCTTCTGGAAATTGGAATCGATTCGGTGTTAACTCTTAAGCGTAGATATATTCGATAATGTTGAGACAATGGTTTGGTTTGATTTGAATCAGTAATCGGTATCAATTGCAAACTAATAGCAGCAACTTACTTACCAGCTATAATTGCTAATCGAGTTGTGGAGAAAGTTTTTAGACAAATATTGGCCTGCAAAATACATCAGTAAACTTTGAAGACTCCTGGCAGCCAATTGAATTGTCATTACCAAATTGGCCAATTGGACTATGGCCTAACCACTCTCAATCGTACCCTCGATTGTAAAGTAGGCCCCTGCAGTGGTATATGGGCTTATACAATACAATTCAATGCAATACAATACATACTGGGTTGGTTGGTCTTCCGACAGTGTGTCTCACCTTAACTGGTACAGTTAAGCTCTTACTTCAAACCACTTGTCTGTAGGGCAATGGTAACACCTTGATCAAGGCAATTCATTCTCTAGGTAACAAGACAGACATAGTGACACTTTAAAACCCGGCGGCGTTAGTTATTTTAATGTTGGTTAGTTTTTGCCATGCCGTTGAAATTGACTTCAAGAATGTGCATGGAACAGATGTTACGCGAATGTATGACCTTACGCCGAATAAAGACGCTTGGATTTGCTAATCTAATACGGATTTTGACGTTACATATTTCGCATGTTCGAATAATTTGTTTATTTGATCTGCGACAATGCAGAAGTCCAACATCGTTGACGATACTGATAACAGGATTTAATTTTTTATACTTTAAAGCTGATTAACGAATAAATTGATTATTTTATAGAGTGCGAACATCGCCGCTTATATGTAAATATAAAAATAATACATCCAACAGTAACAGATCCTCCTCAAACTACTCTGACACATCTTACTTAAAATGAACTCCAATCGCTATTATAAACGATGGTAACATTATAGAAAGATTGAAATAAAACAATTTTTTATCGATTTTTATCGCGGTTTACCTTTACATTTTTAACTTCCCGTTATTTCGGTTGCTTTCCAGCTTTCGTGGTCACGGGGCGGACTTTAAAAAATAGTATTATTTCAATGTAACATTCGCGTAAATCTAATAAACCAATATAGAAATATTTTTAAATTTTAAGGATGGAAACAGAACGACAAGGAAAAATGAAGAACTGCCAAATCTGTAATCTCACTGATTTAAGATCACCTAAGCATACCTGGTTATTTCATATTGTTACTTATGTTTTTTATGATATAACGAAAATTGCCTATACTTACAAAACATTGCGTAGGCTACCTGGCAGTTAAGCTGTAAACTATTAATCTGTGGTTTCAATGTTTTTATGGCTGTGTCGAGCGGTTAGCGTGACTCGACGTAGTAAACCGATTAAAACAGGTGAAAGTGATATTCATACATCACTGTTTAAACGAGATGTAGATAATAAATTAATCATTCGGTTGACGTCATCATTATAAAGTGAACGGTCGGTTTATTACATACTTTATTTACGTTTATGGCGGCTTAAATATGTGTCCCACTTTTGTAATTTAAAGGTGATAGAGAGGAGCTTCAGGAGAAGAAAGGGGGGGTTGAAAATTAAGGTCATCTAGGCGAGAGGCTAATAGGCTAGTTAATATGTCTGGCTAGATTCTAGAAAATTGAATGCCCTAGCATGATATGTTCGGTTTCAAACAAGTCAGTGTAATTGTTTCCAACTGTGAGAGATTTTTTGCTAGTAAGTACATACGCTACTTGAATTGCACTCTATATGCAATAATGGATTTGTCATGCCAGAATAAAATACACTGCCATTGACCGCCTTGAAGGTGGGAAACTCTCACTGGTAACCTATCAGAAGCTGTGGTATTACATTCAAGAGGTTCAACTAATTTTCTGAAAACCAAGCTCAATATTGTGTACTTAAATTATATCTGTAAGTTCATTACTCAAATTATCCATTTAACTGTACTCATAAATCATGGTGATAAATCAGATGCCACCTGTCACATCATCAAATTGTGAACAAAACTGGAAACCATTAATCCAACGGCATAATATTGGATACTTCATAATCTTACGCTCTTAAGGCCTTCATAGCCAGGTTTAAAACCTATTTTAGTCATCGAATGTTTTGTCTTCTTCGCTCAAAATAAATTCTAAAGTAGTTCGAAAGGGACAAAACATTCGATAGCTAAAATAGGTTTTAAAGTTGTCTATGAATAAGTCTGTTAGTGTAACAAGTATTAAATCAGTACCTTTAAGCATATATCTTATCCGTAGCGCAATGGGTTAAAACTTATGATAACATAATTATTATGAAAATCATTGGTTGCATATTCAATCCGCGTACCAAGAATTACTGCGTGATAGTCAATTGTTTAGGGTCTAAATGTTGTTAAATATTTTTATACTTACAAGACTACGAGTAGACTTGTACTTAAGTATGGAATCATTGAGATCTCTGTGATTGTTGGGTCTATTTATTTATTAAAAAAGAAATGGTACTATTAATCATCGACTGCCTCGGTGGCGTAGTTGCAATACGGTACGACTACAAAGCTGAGGTCTCGGGTTGTAATCCCGGGTCGGGCAAAGTGATATTGGATTTTTCTATTCATTATCAGCCCGGAGTCAGGAATTTGTGCCCGATAAGGCGATAGGCTCGCCTCCTATCACATCGTGGGACGGAACATACAAGGTGAAATGCGAGTGTCCTGGTGGCGCCTCTGCCTACCCCTTCTGGGAAAAAGACGTGAGTTTTGAGTTTGTGTAATCATCTATAAGGTTACAAAAATCACTGTTAAACACGTATTAAGCTTCAAATGGACTCAAACCGTCAGTTTAATACAGGATGTGAGATTATTTCGTTTTTCTTCCAAACCCGTTTTGGGTTCGAACAAACCTAGGCGGGCCGAGTTTTTGCTCGAATCATTATAAAAATACACGAAACACTTAATTACCGATTCGGAACAGTTTGTGCAAGAGCTAAGTACGAGGTGCGGAGGTGTAGTTAAGAAAGAATGATTATTTCTTCAATAATAAGGCTTTATGGAGAATTTTTATTTTGATTAATAATATTACATATATACATAAACCCACGCCTTTTATCCCAGAAGGGGTAGGCTGAGGCGCCACCAGGACACCCACATTTCGCCTTGTATGTTCTGTCTCATGATATGATAGGGGGCGGTCTATCGCCATATCGTGCACAAATTTCTGACTCCGGGCTGATAATGAATAGAAAAACCCAATATCACTTTGTCCGACCCGGGATTCGAACCCGAGATCTCAGCTTTGTAATCGTGCCTTAGTACAACTACGCCAACGAGCTAGTCCAATATGTTAACAAACAATCACAAACCTGATCTAGAGGCAACGACTTAAGCTTTCCATTATATATCTATTAATAATAATTCTTGATTAAATAACATATTCAAAAACATAATCCTAACACCTAAAACTGTGACTCATATCACACCTCGTTTTAAATATAATATATCAGTAACATTTGAGGAAGTATGTCCAAAATTTCACTTTCTAAATCAGAATAATCTTCAATAACTTCTGTATTTCTATTTCAATAAAACTTGGAATATTATTAATACATTTACGAAACTAAATTAGCCACATCGTTAAAATGTCAGTAGAAAGCTGAGACATGTCCTGCGTTATAAAGATATTATGTATGTAAATTAAAATTCATATGTGTAATGTCATATGCATTTGCAATAAAAAATGCAGGTGAATTAATCTCAACGAAATTTTACTGCATAATTTAGTAAGTTTTAGATATTGGTTTACATATTCTGTCAAAAGTAAGAACCTTGATTTGAATTCTAGATAGGAAAATATTTTGTTTTTAAATTATTTCGGAAACCAAATGTCGTAATATTATTTATCTGCCTCGGTGGCGTAGTTGTACTACGGCACGATTACAAAGCTGAGGTCTCAGGTTTTTCTTTAATGGTTTTTCAGATTTACACATTGAAATAAAACTATTTTAACGGATTTTATCGCGACATGGTTTTATTTTTACATTTTTTAACTTCCCGACGTTTCGATTGCTTTTCAGCTTTCGTGGCTGACCAAATTAAACCAAATCGCGATAATATCCGTTAAAATAGTTTTATTTCAATTGGATTTTTCTATACATTATCAGCTCGGAGTCAGGAATTTGTGCCCGATATGGCGATAGGCTCGCCCCCTGTCACGTCGTGGGACGGAAAATACACGGCGAAATGTGGGTGTCCTGGTGGCGCCTCTGCCTACACCTTCTAGGATAAACTTTTCACTTTTTAGACTATTGAAGTGGTTCATTGCCTAGGAAGGTTATAATAATTGACAATAAAAGGTGGGTTGTTTTAACACAGTCGATTGGTCGTGAATGCCGTCACTCATGAGCCACAGTATTCGCAAACCAGGTACTCTAAATACTGTGTTATTAATCAGAAAGCGTGATGACCAATTACGAGGTATAAAAGCGAGTGGATTCGATTCCGCAATGTTTGTATGTCCAACGTCTGAAGCCTATGAGTGTAATAGCTTTGGGGTCGTGGATTCGGCAGAGGCCCAACCATAATTTTTTCATTTGCTGGTGGAAGGATTTATAAGGCTCTGCATATACAGGGTATATCAAAACCGCGACCGAAAACGAAGCCAGGTGGTAGTATTAGTGACTTCAGACACAATGCAATGAAAAATTTCGCAAAAAATATCGTCAACTTTTTTTTGGTAATTTTTTATTTATCGTCGTATTTGGGTGATAAATACATAGTTTTCCTAAAATAATGATGGACACCTTTTTATTTTTTAAGACGCAATAGTACGATAGGGTTTAAATTACAATTTTCGCAATAACTAGGTATTTGCTACCCAAAAACAACGATTTTCAAAAAATTGCAAAAAAAAATCTGTCGCTTATTTTGCGAAATTTTTATTTGCATTGTGTCTGTAACCACTAAAACTACCACCCGGCTTCGTTTTCGGTCGCAGTCTTGATATACCCTGTATTTATGCTAGGAATTCATTCGAGCTGGAGTAATAGTGTATTTCCCTTTGTAAGATATTATCCAATGGCGATAGAAGAATATTTCTTGACGCTTGACCCAAGAGGGTATTTAACTATGATATCGCCTTGTATTTGCCCACGATGTGACAGGAGCTATTCTATCTCCATATCGCGCACAAATTTTTGACACCAGGCTGATAATAAACATAAAAATCTATTGTCACTCCCTAACCCGGGATTCGAACCCGAGACCTCAGCGTCGTAATCGTACGGTAGTACAACTGCGAGACAGTCCACCAAATTAATATATGCGTACTACCCGTCGGAAATATCTGTGAACCTGAATAATTGTCGTCACTGGAACATAAGTGCAGCAAATTCAAAATATGGGTTAAACAAATTGAATTAAAATAGAAAAAAGAATAAAAAATATAATTTGGCATCCATATCAAAACGTTTTTAATGCAAAATAACATAGTAAATAGGGGAACACATAAAAATTAAATATGAACCGGATTCCAGCTAGGTTCACAAATATTTCCGACAGGTTATAAATAATTTTCGTGCAATTATAATGTATTAAGAATAATATTGACGGTAAGTGAGTGGTGAAAGTGGTCTCTCAGTAACTGTTACACAATTACCACTTTACTAATTGTTCGGTATCTCGAAGATTTTGATTGGTCAAAACCAACGAAAGTTGATAATGAGGTGTTACACTGTTTATAAATATTCATATGCGTTCATTTTTTAATATTAAATACGTAAATTATATTATGTTATGTGGCGTATAATTTCTTATTTTAAGATTGTAATGGTAGCAAGCTGGCGTACAAGTTTTGTTTTTGGCTTGAAATAATGAGTGCACTGCACGTGAAAAGTGACCATCGTCACCAACGTGACCGTCGATAAATCCCCACTAAATATGAAAATTCGGAAAATTCGGACCAACCACAAGGTGAACCGACGACAAAAATTGGAAGGTTATTATTGGCTTATTGAATTCGGCCTCCATTAACCAGAAATGAGGTCGCTGAAAATCTCGGCATGTGAGTTTCAGCGAATTTCTTGTGGCTGATAGTTATCTGCGAATATTTGCAGCAACTAGGATAATTTTCAGTGCTGTTAAATATGGCTGTTAATATACAATATTTTTTTTATTTATAAGGCTCTTATAACCCCCTAAATTCCACCAGTTCATTCAAACTTAATTCAAAAATGGAACATCTAAATTACTTATAATTTGGAAAGCGAGTCATAATCCAACCCTTTAATGCAAGATCATCTTATTCCAAATTCAAATAAAAAATGGAAAATGGTCGAATAAATCCAAATTTCGTGTCACCCACTTTAACTCGGTGGGCGAATCAGGTGCGCATGCGAACACATTCGACGCCGACACCACGCGCCGCGCGCGTCTTTACAACGAAATACCCCCTCCGCGATATTCGACCTTAATTGTACAAAATTAGAGTTCAATATACAGTTGTTGTGTGGCGATAATTTTTGTGCATTTGTGTGATTTTTTATTTGTTTATATTTTTGTGTTGTGATCGAATCGGAGTTGTTACGGACTTATTTTAGGATATTCATTATTTTAGGTGAGTTTTATTTCATTGTAACAAATAATAAATTAATTTACATTTACTTTATGTGATTTAGACGATGTATGGTATTATTTTCAGTGTTAGAATTAAGCTTCTTTATTGACTTGAGGATTATAATTAAGTAATTGTATTTTAGTCGAATGGTAATCATTTTTATAATAATTTAAATCCCCTTAGTTATTTTTAATATTTGTATTTTAAAATCCTTATTTCGGGGTGGGGTATATTGCTGATAGTAGCAACTATTACAATTTCTTTAATAATTAACGTGGGGAGTTTTTTTATTGACCTCATAATTGAAATTAAAAATTACTTTTAAAATATTATAAATTTATTAATAGTTATTGGTTCTATTCACCACAAATAATTTGGATTGGACGACAATGTTTAATTGTATTTTATTGTTTGCTTTTTAGAAATTATAAAGCCTATCTACCTAAACACATTGACACATATGTTAATAAATATAAAAATATTTCGGCAACATTTATACGTAGCCCAAATATTTATTTATTGTTCATACGGAGTTGAACTCGCAACGTTTTACACAAAAAGCCAATTTATTGTAGCCATTATATACGAGTAAGCCAAATTAATACGTCTTAAATGTAGGGCCTATAACCATATAAATGCTCATAGCATTGAGCTCAGGTTATACAGGGTATACCAAGACCGCGACCGAAAACGAAGCCAGGTGATAGTTTTAGCGGCTACAGACAAAATGCAACTAAAAATTTTGCAAAATAAGCGACGGATTTTTTTATAAATTTTTTTAAAAATCATCGTTTTGAGGGCCAAATTCTTAGTTTTTGCAAAAATAGTAATTTAAACCCTTACGCACCATTGCGTGTTTAAAAATTAAGCGATGTACATCATTATTTTAGAAAAACTATGTTTAATCACTCAAATACGACCATATGTAAAAAATAACAAAAAAACAAATTGACGATTTTTTTCTAAAATGTTTACTTGCATTGTGTTTGATATCACTAATACTACCTCCTGGCTTCGTTTTCGGTCGCGGTCTTGATATACCCTGTATGTAATAACGTGCGACCAATATACAATTTTCATTGTACATACACTGAACATAATAATGGGAATACATAGTTGTATTGGAAAAGTTCTTGTATTGTTTCAACGCATAAACCAAAGGACAATAAACATGTGAAAATCACGTCTGTATCGATTAAATGTCGATTATTAAACGTAAGTATGAGTTTCTCGACGGAAAAGGCTGAAGTATATTGCGGGATTGACACAATAAATAAATACATCCAACAGTCACATACAGGGTATATCAAGACCGCGACCGAAAACGAAGCCAGGTATAGTATTAGTGATATCAAACACAATGCAAGTAAAAATTTAACAAAAAAAAATGGTCATTTCTTTTTTGAAATTTTTTACTTATCGTCGTTTTTGGGTGAAAAAATACTATTTTTTTCCTAAATAATGATGTACACCTTTTTATTATTAAAGATGCAATGGTACGTAAGGGTTTAAATAATTATTTTCGCAAATACTAAGGATTTACCACGTAATAACGATGATTTTTAAAAAATTGCAAAAAATAATCTGTCGCTTAATTTGCGAAATTTTTAGTTGCATTGTGTCTATAACCACTAAAACTACCACCCGGCTTCGTTTTCGGTTGCGGTCTTGATATACCCGGTATATGTGTATAGTCCTGACTCCACATTAAAATCAATTTAGTCGTGTGACGTGGGTATCAGTAACTACGAGAGACTTTTCGGTCTCACAATCACACAGACCCGAGACAAATACTTGTGGGTCTCACAAACATTTGACTCGGTGCGAAGATCGGAACCGCGGCCTCTCGTTTCACACCGGCGTCTAACCAACTGCGCCACAGGGCTGTCCATATTATGTTCAAAACTAAAGAAATTGAAAGAGGTATGTTTATGATTTAAAGTTATGAATATACGAGTAATAAGTAGAGCCTTTCCGTAGCTTGTTAAAACTACTATACGAAACTTCGGGATCCACCGGGATGGTACTAGTATTTCAAAGAACATTAAAGTGGAATAACTTTAATGCAGCTGTTCATACAATCATTTAGAGACCCGAAAGAAAGTCTCTAACGCCGGAATATGTAAGTCCCACTTAAATGTAACCTTTAAGTGGGACTTGTAGTTAAGTGCAAATAAAAATTTAAATGGCATTTGAGTATTCGGGCGCAAAGCTGTTAGAATTATATACTTACCCAATGATATGAAAATCTTCATTAAGGGCTCGTCGGTATAACTGTTTCGATTGGCTAGAGTCGGTTATATCTTACTTTAACAGTATAGGAATATATGGGCAAAAAACTGCTTAGAGAGAGATCTCTGCAAAGATGTGAAAAGTATATAATGACCAAACCCATCATAGGTAAAAATCCGACATACCTTGCCTAAGGTGGGTATCTAACTAAAATACACGCTTTAGTAAAATAACCGACTAAAAAAGTAAAAGTAATTGATAACGAGTTTAAGATTTGAAAATGGACTGAAATTTATTAATTTTATTGTTAACAAGCTAGGGTCCTTAAGCATAAGTAATTGTTGTAAGCACACCACGCTTTACATAACATGTACGAAGCTAATAAAAGCGTGTTAAAAAAGGGGCAGTTGTAATGGAGAACGGTTTATACAACCTCAAATTATAGAGCATGTAAAGGTATATAATTGTTAATCCAGTTACTTCACCATTTATCAAAGTTATCATACATTTCCGTATTCCAAACCAGCTTCGTTGCCAACTGCGAATTTCTCTTTTCAGATGATATCTGAACACTTGGTATACACTTTAATTATTTATTCGTTCTGATTAATGTTATTCATAATTCAATGTTCGGTTATTGAGTTTATAATTTCGAAGTCGATTTCTGGGCGAGATTAAAGTGAGATGTAATTGCGAGGAAGCGGAGTAGAGGTGTTTTGAGTAATTATATGATTTTTTCCTTGTGTTACAAAACTTGGGTCGTAATGTTTGTTCGCTGAGAGAAAATATAAGTTTGTGTCATAGAGTATCTATGCCTATTGCTAATCAGCTGTTTAGTAAAAACTGGCGTCAGCCTATTTTCTTGTAGACCTAGAGCCCGTGGCTGCCAGGCTTTCGTCATTTTATAAAAGCTGAAAGTTTGTCTGCGCGTGCCTCTGACATAGGCGTCACACGATCAGCTGTTATGAAGTTGTACGAGTAAATACTTGTTTAGATTATGAAAATATCTCAAACCGTGCGTTAAATATATAATTTTAAAATTATATTTGTAGTTCCAAATTTCGCCACACTCCAATAAAAGATAAATGAATATATCAATAATTATACACAGCATTTTTATCGTCAAAAAATCTTGTCAAATTTTGACGGATATTAACTTAATTTACTTTTCATGTTGCATTTTATATATTATATTTTATAAATAAATAAAATAAAAATTTTAAATAAATAAATAAATAATAATAATAAATACACCCCACAGTCACACACATTGTCCCGACCTCACATTGTTTTAATGCGTTATCTAATTATAAAATATGCGGTAATTATTTGTATACGCTCCGGGTGGTCTCTAAACTCGCCAAATATTTTCGTATCTATTGTCCAATGGTTTGTTATATGTTAGGCCAAAAAAACATTAAAATGTGATGAATCGTGACCTCGTACAAGATCCGTTTGATGTCATGCCATATCGATTATGTAGATTTAATATTTTTCCGCCAAAATTCGATTCTGAAGGTTTTCTTTTATTCTTGTATTAGCTAGTTGTAGTTCGCGGATTTTGGGTGCTATTTTCAAAATTGATAACAATGATGGCTATTGTCAGTTGTCATCCGAATTTAGCTGAGCACATTTCCGCCCCGAGATAAGATAGGGGCGCAAATAAAAGCCCCATTCTACCTATATAAGAACTTCCAAATTGAAAATATTCATATCAATTGTGAATCAACTGAGATTCAAACCTAGGTCTTGCAACAAATACGGACATTCACAACGCATACACGTTGCCTCGACGACGAAACATATTTCCCCTTTAAAGTATGTGTTTTATTTGTTCAGTTACAACTGTCGAGTTATTTATTTTACATACCAATAAACAACAATAAATCTTGAGTGATCGATTTTCCATCGATAGCGTTCCCAGACACACTGGGTGGCGGAATCAACTGTTGCATACGAATGTTGCAATTATTTAAATATTATATGAAAGTATGTAACACAGTAGAACATAGTCAGTGGAAAGATATCTAATATAATATTAATTAGTTCATGAAATACAGAGTATATCTAGACTGCGACCTCAAACTAAGCCAGGTGGTAGTAATTAGTGACTTCAGACACAATGCAACTAAAAATTTCCCAAAAAATTTTTTTTGGAACACGTTAATTGCTGATCCTAGAGTTTTCAAATTGTTAAATTGTGGCCAAATATTTTCTTAGCGAAATATTAGAAATAGCCAGCAACCAGTGATTTTGTGAAACCTATATTAATATCTGTCCCCTTGTAGCAGTACTAGTTTAATTGCCTTTAATTTTAATTTAATTGCCTTTCCAATATTTTATTCACGATTACAAATGTACATCTATATTGTACAGATCTCAATAACATTAAAATAATAATAAAATCTCACATCTAGCTCAAGATATAAACGATTTCGACAACCATTTCCATTTGCATCTGAGAGACAAACCATTGCCTCATTGTGACTTCGATTCGAGGAAAATGATTGGTATTGAGTAAGCACTTAATACTTATATTTCACTAAGTGCCTAGTTGACGTAAGGTAGCCCCAGGACATGAAATCATAAGATCATCAGCTTTTTCAAGGCATGAGCAAAAATTACGCATTGGTGTTTTTTCTTGGTTGAGGTATCAATACCAAATATTAAGTTGTTTGTAAGAAAAAGAGCAATCAATCATCGATTGTTGAAAGTTATTCCCTCTGGTAATAAAACTAGTAAATAGTACAACTTATTTTCTTCTTCATTGCCAATTTCTCAAGATGAGCGATGGCAGGAATGAGACAGATTTTTTTGGATATTCCTACTTTTTATTGCGTCAATGGCGAGACCAGCATGCCGTTCGCCTGATGGTAAGCGATACGACCGCTCACGGACAGTAGCAAAACCAAACATCACCATGAATTACAAAGCTTGGCATTCAACTGCGCTCGCCATCCTGAGACATAAGATGTTAAGTCACATTATGTCCAGTAGCTACTCTGGCAACAATGTCCTTCAAACCGGAACACAATAGTGCATTTACACTGCTGATTGGCGGAAGAAATAGACATTCATTTATATGATTGAAGTTCAGATGGTGATAATAGGTTAGCCTGCTGATGTAACTAGTTTGGTCATATTTAGTTAAATGCGCTTAACTATCACACACATTGTTCTGGCTGAATAGTATCTTAAAAAGCCTGGTCTCGTGGGTATAAAAACTAGAGACTTTTGGTCCCACCTGAACTAGTCCCGAAGCAAATCTTTGTCTTTTTGCACCACAGTGATTGCACCTGCTTCCTCTTGTTTCACAGTCTTCTTTTATTCCAACGGCGCCACGGAGGCTGTCTTTAGTTTGTCTAACAAACCAACAGACATAAAATTCAGCATATATATTTTTTTGTTAATTTCGCAGTTAGTTCAAGATGGCATGCGCCAAATCCGTCGATGAGTCAATATACAAAGCTATAAAGTTTTCCTTATTTTTTTAAGGACATTGTAAAACACTTTTTGTTTCGTTTAGAAACTGTTATGTTCATCATGTTTTGTATGACGTTTAGTTTTTGTTGGAAATTGGTTTTATGTTGAGTTTGTTATTGTTTTGTTTAAAGGGTTTAGGCCGGCTAGCAAATTGTCGAAATAAATCTATTTTTTTCGGATTTTATCCCGATTTAGTTTAATTTTTAAATTTTTTAACTTCCCGACGTTTCGATTGCGTGGTCACGGGGCGGACTGATGACACAGTTCAGATTGAATTAAACCAAATCGCGATAAAATACGTAAAATTTATTTCAATGTGTAACACTCGTGTAAATCTAAGAAACCATTAGCAAATTGTTGTGTTTCGAATCTAATGTCCGCCACACGCGTAATGATATAACTGTGCAAGTCCGAGTTTCCATCAGTATACTGGAAAGTGTGTGCAAATAACTGCGCAAACTTCGTTGAAATTTTTGATCCGAGACCGGTGCAAACTCGCGTTTGCGCAAGCGTACTTGAATGTGTGTGGCGGACATAACGGTAATAGCATCGAAAAGTTCGACACAATTATGCCAATCTGGTTGCAACCGGATATAGGTACGTAGGATGTATAAAAAGCGTGAACACGTAAGACAATATGACGCGTCCTTAAACACTGCGTGCGGTGGTCAATAAAATCAATAACGGATTTCTAAAAATGATTACCAATGACCATGTAGAAGAAGAAGAAGAAAATACTGTGGTTGATGATGGTGCGTGCTTGTCTTATCATTATTGGATTTGGAAAGGCAGGGACGAAACTTTAGATGAATGATGAAAAGGCTTTCGACTCTCACTAACTGTAAGAATGACACACACAAATTGTTGCTAATGGCGTCACCTAGTCAAACTCACCCATATCTGTATCAGCCCATATACGTCCCACTGCTTCTACAATTGAAAGAATGATTGAGAGGGGTGTTAGACCATATAGTCCACCACGCTGACCTAGTGCAGGTTGGCGGACTTTACATACATACATAACCTCACGCCTTTATCCCAGAAGGGGTAGGCAGAGGCGCCACTAGGACACCCACATACTTACATACCCTAGAAATACTTTAAAATCGCCACGGTTCGCAGGATTCCTTACGATGTTTTCCTTCACAGTTATAGTGCGTGGTGATTATTAATACACTCACCTATATACCTAAACTAAACTCCTACAAATTAACAGAATAAATATTGCATTAGTGAAGTATGTTTTTTAATGCCACGTAGCCAATTAATATTCTTTGCGTACGAACGGGTGTTGGATAGCATTGTTCTCACTTCCTCATGTTTTGTTAAGATTAGAAGTAAAAGCGACATCGCTTTCTATGCATTTGTATCGCATTAGCTTGTATCGGAAGAAATTACCTTGTTATGCTGGTTCGCGTTGTTTGAAACCAATCGTAATCTGTGTAATGTGATGGAAGACCGTTTAATTCGTGTTTGTATTATGATGATTGGACTGTTAGGGGCTTGGCTGAGTTTCTGCACGTAAATTTTAGACCTAATCCGTTGCTGAAATGGTTTTAGAGAATAACGCCTTACATTGTAGGTAATCATTTTAAGGGCGATGATGACGGCATACAGAGGACTTAGAAGGTATGCGAACTAAGATCAGAGAATGAATTTCAGCTTTGCTATTGTGCAAGACGTATTGTCAATGACCGCTATTAGGATTTTCATATTATGCATGCGCATGCGTATCGCATTTCGGGTCTCAGTACATCCGTTTTTGATGAGACCATAATCTTATCGACCGGCCAGACGTGATTAACTGCATATCCGGACAAATACGACCTAGCAACCTTAAAAAAGGTGCCTGTTCCCACCTGAAAGGCCGGCAACGATGTTGTTGGGCAGTGATCACTTTCCGTCGGGTGAACCGTATGTTCGTTTACCCCTATAGAATAAATATAAAAAAAAATTCGATTGCATTGAGTTTAACGTCACGTGCATTTTAATAATTTCTATCATTCCAATGTTTAAGCACTTAAATAAACAATACGTCAACAGATCTACGAGTACTAACTGATTTACGATCATCAAGAGTATAGCATTCTAAAAGTGTATTACCCTTGTCAACTTTCTACGTCTCAGCGACCGCGTAACATTCGCTTTGTAAATAGATATCTGATCATCACACCGTGTAATGATTAGCTTGCGTGGTTGGCACGTTAAATTGTACCAATTGTTTACCAACACACAAATTCTTTGGTCCTGGGTGGGAGAAACTATGAGAGATCTTGTGGTCTCTCAACTTCCATACTCGAAACAAACATTTGTGGATCAGACCAACATTTATCTCAGTGCGGGGAATTCTTGTTCTCCGGTTATCTCCAACTGCACTAGAAAGCTGTTAACGTCTGCGTTAAAGTTTGATTATTTCGATGTCACTTCTTATAAATAAAAGTGTCTACGAAACAATGTGGATTTATTCGACGTACCCTGGTATCGCGAGGAGATATTGTTAATTTAAAGGCACAAACATCTAGTACCCTTGACTCAAGAGTCCTCGTACGCCCACAATCACCCTTAGCGCTCCATCTTCTACTTAAATAAATAAATAAACAACAGTCACATACATAGTCCTGACCTCACACTAAGATCGAGTCTCGTGTCGTGGGTATCAGAAACTACCAGAGACTTTTCGGTCCCACAAACACCCAGACCCGAAACAAATACCAGTGGGTCACACAATTTTTTTGTCTCAGAGCGATGATCAAGCCCACGGCCTCGCGTTTCAGCCGGCGTCTAACCAACTGCGCCACGAAAGCTGTACTAATACTTAAAATAAGCAAATGTAGAGGAGGAATAAGAAATCACTCTTTTTTCTTTTAACATACATACATAAACTCACGCCTTTATCCCCGAAGGGGTAGGCAGAGGCGTCACCAGGACACCCACATTTCGCCTTGCATGTTCCTTCCCATGATGTGATAGGGGGCGAGCCCATCGCCATATCGGGCACAAATTCCTGACTCCGGGCTGATAATGAATAGAAAAATCCAATACCACTTTGCCCGACCCGGGACTCGAACCCGAGACCTCAGCTTTGTAGCCGTACCGTAATACAACTACGCCACCGAGGCAGTTCTTTTAACTGCATCTAATAGTAAACTAGCTGCAATTAATAACACCTAATAATATTGGAATGGCGCATATCATTTCATAGCAATCAATCAACTAGCGTGCCGTGTACATTATGCAACGCAATTATCATTAGCTCAGGTGCCAATAACGTAATGAAGATATTCTGCCGGTTCGTGTATTTATGGTAGAGTTGTACAAATTGTTGTATTATGACTGAATAAACTTATATGAATAAATACATACAACAGTATGACTGCCTCGTTTCTGTAGTTGTACTACGGTACGATTACAAAGTCTCGAGTTCGAATCCCGCGTTAGACAAAGTGATATTGGATTTTGCTAATTATTATCAGCTCGGAGTCAGGAACTTGTGCCCGATATGGCGATAGGCTCGCCGCCTGTCACACCATGGGACGGAAAATACTGGTACCACCTCTGCCTATCCCTTCTGAAAAAGACATACTTACATCAAACCAAACAAGGGATACAGTCGTAAAGCTCAGTACACACATACCAACAAACATCAGATCATTTGATAGCTTAACAAATTGTACAACTGTTTGCGCAGCCGAGGTAAATGTAAACACAGCTTAAGCCGAGGTCGCTAGTTTTCGAAATATTGAATTATCCGCAGATAGATTTGAGGTCATTGAGTGTTGAATGAATGTAGTATATAGCATACATGGTTAAAATACAATTAATTGGTTTGTGATAGAATGGCCGTGAATTAATTCCAAAGATAGAACTTTTGTTGCGGGGCTTAAGATTTGATTCAATGTTTGTTTGGTACTGATACAGGCATGCAAGCTTCTCATTACAATATTATTTGGTGACTGCCTCAGTGGCGTAGTTGTACTACCGTACGACTACAAAGCTGAGGTCTCGGGTTCGAATCCCGGGTCGGGCAAAGTGATATTGGGTTTTTCTATTCATTATCAGCCCGGAGTGTAAAATTTGTGCCCGATATGGCGATAGGCTCGCCTCCCCTTTCACAACATAGGACGGAACATACAAGCCGAAATGTGGATGTCCTGGTGGCGCCTCTGCTTACCTCTTCTGGGATAAAGGTGTGAGTTTATGTATATATGTAATATTATTAGGAACTTATTTTTTTAAATTAATCAACGAGGAAATTTTCGGTTCTCCAGAAATATACAGGAACAAACTTAGTTGATCGATCAAATATTTTGTTTTAAGGATCGAACCCTGGCCTATGGTTGGCATTTAAGCCACGTGGTATGCTTTTACTTATATGAAACCCCAATTTATATGGAACTAATATTTATTTCGAGTCTATAAATATTGGCAAATCTCACACGCAAGATTACGTGCACACATTGTGTATTCGATCATAGAAACCGAACTCCAATACTTTATTGAAATTAAACATATAACATGATTTTATTTTTATCATTTCATCTCAATGTATTTATTTTAAGCCGCTAATGAAAGGCATCTAGAAAGTAATAAAAATGCTTTTTGATGCTTCAAATGCAGGATGGACTTTAATCAATTAAAAATAAAGTTAAATATTGCTTGACAAAGTATTTACTGTAAGTTATACAATAAGGCTAAGGAAGGTATTTAGTTTCTTTTACACCTACAAAAAATAAAATCGCTTATAGCCCAGTAACTGGCACTCTAATCTCACAAAAAAACCATAATACAGCCAAAAAGACATTGCCATTTAGAAATTTGATCTTTATTGACCCATCAATAAATCTGCCATGCATTCATAGACAAAAACCCGAATGCGGCCAATCGAAATCGAAAATTGGACGGAGCGGTAATGAATGGAATGCTGCTTGACTGCAGATGTGTGTTGCGCAACGGACATCGAAAGTGACCGAGACTACGCGAAAACTGCTCGTACCGACAGCACCGCAGGTGAACAATTTTGATACTTTGGGACAAAAAAGTCTCTCGTAGAATTGTACCACAGATAAACAATTTTGATACTTTGGGAGACAGAAAAAATCCCTCGTAGAATGGTATTAGTGTACGAGGTCATGATTTTAAGTGACTGATGATTTTATTTATTAAAATATTAATTACGCCAATATTTTGTGAATTAAAAAAACTGTTTTTAAAGGTATTCTATGATTAACCTATGCTTAATTTATTAATTAACAATTGACTACAAATGCATGTCACTAGGCCTCTTTACCTAAAAATTCAATACAATTTCGACTTTACAACTTCTCACTTAAAATGCGCGATTTTTTTGTTTGCTGCACTTTGTATATTCAATCATAATGGCCAATAAATAGCCATAACACAGACGGTATCAAATCAAATCAATTTATTTTACAATGATCGGCGACGAATCTATTATATCTATCAGTGTATGTAGTTAGTCATTGTTGGTCCATTAATTATGTCAGTAGCTAGTTTTGGGTTACCTTGCCATCATCGAGATATTAAAGTAAAGGGGGTATCAAAAATTTAATCTACGAGTATTAGGCTGCGAGGAATGACCAGAGAGCGAGGGAAGTAATAAGAAATACACCCAACAGTCACATACATAGTCCTGACCCCACATTAAGATCAATTAAGTCTTGTATCAGAAACTACGAGATATTTTTGATCTCACAAACACTCTGGGTGTTTGTTTTCCCACCCACACATCCACCACTGCACCTTCTGTCAGCCAGGATCAAGTGGCACGCGAAAGAATTACCACCGAGCTCCATAGCACGGCAAGTCTCTTGGGGCACTAGCTTGTCTACTACTATTTAATCATATTGTTCTATTTCCAGTAATATTTCCTTACATTTATACCTAACTCATAGATCATGACTGACAGTGGTAAATTCGGTTGTTCCATCTACATGTAAATTATAATAGTATCTTCGTTGTGTCGCATATATTTCGTCATTCTTATACCGAAGGCAACATTTTGAAGGTTCTGTTTGGTTCGTGTCTAGTAATTGAGGACAACAATTTTGTTTTGTTAATTGAATGGTATTTCGGTAGGCATTACAAATTTCGGACGTTTTAATAGTTACGTCTGATTTTACGCTAAATTCTAACATGCTATTTTTAAACTTTTATGGGGTATACAGGGACATTGTTCTGTTTGCTGTATTGTGGCATATACTATACATTATATCATTGTCATTAACCTAGGACTCAAGTGATCAGTTTCGTATATTTTTGACTGGCGAGGATGTTTCGGATTTCTTGGTTATTATTGAGGTAAAAGTTATTTTGCTCTAGAAAAAGGTTTTAGTCAATTGTCTAGGGCTTACCAACGTTAAGCCTGTTTCTGTTGTTATACAGATAAATATTTCAAGTTTGAATTTTTCATAGTTATTTTAACTTGCATTAGAACACTAAGGTTCTTTAAGATAATCTTGCGGGTCATGCTTACTAGGTAAATCAGTAAGCAAATTACATTTTGCTGGAAATGTACAGCGTAATTTTTGAAAGATCAATCACAATTGTTAATTTGAAACTAGGCGGTGTATCGCCTTTTATCAATCCAGTTCCCCAATTTCCAAAGCACGTAGTAAAATTAATATCCTGCTAACCGTTCTACGAAAGTCCGCCGTCTCACATAATAAATAATAGACTAAGAGCCCGTGGTCGCCAGACTTTCGTCATTTTATAAAAGCTGAAAGTTTGTCTTCGCATGCCTCTGACATAGGCATCACAACTCACTCACACACTCAACTCACGCATTTATCCCAGAAGGGGTAGGCAGAGGTGTCACCAGGACACCCACATTTCGCCTTGTATGTTCCGTCCCATGATGTGATAGGGGGCGAGCCTATCGCCATATCGGGCACAAATTCTTGACTCCGGGTTGATAATGAATAGAGAAACCCAATATCACTTTGCCCGACCTGGGATTCGATCCCGAGACTTAAGCTTTGTAGTCGTATAACTACGCCACGGAGGTAGTCAAGATCAGCTATAATAAAGTGCCGATCGAGGTGGCTTTGTAGTTATCAACTTTAATGTGTCTGGCAAGATGAAAGAACCATCAAAAGTGTCCGGATACCAAGGAATTAGGAAACATATGTTGATAGTTACCTAATATAGTATATAAAATTCAGCATTTAAACGAATGTCTGGCGGCCACGGGCTCTTGCTCTATAAAGGCGATATATGAAATACTTGCGTTCAAAGTGGCAGTAGATTACCGTTGCACGCTGTTGCAATCTTTATGTACGGTACGGTCGTTTTCTAGATGATGCCTATTTATATGTCATATGTGGTGTCATTATTTATAGCGTTGAGAGTGAAAATGCATTGTAGTTACTGTGTGGCATTCATGAGAATTGAGGTATATTTTTAGGGAAATATTATTGAGTCTCGGGAAGAAAATAGCAATAGAGAAATGAAGGTACATCTAATGCAGTTTACCTTTCCAAGTATGTAATTTCAATAGCATTCTACTTACGTTTGTTTCAGAGGCACATAGTTAATGAGTCATGGTTCTTGTGTAGAAATATTTCGCTTATAATCTTCTGACCGGTCCCTACCTGTAGTGAAACCTTTTGGGAAATTTTACAAACCCCTTGTACAGAATGAATTGCCTGATTGCCTGACCTGAGAATTGATTCCAAGAGATCACAGTTCACGATTGTGTACCCCAATAATCTAGGAATACTACGTTGCAGTGTTGATCACAATGAAATAGTAATACAATCTAGATTTCACGAGACTATAAAGTAAATCCAAAAACAGATAAAAATAGTTCATAGAAAAAATAAAAAAAAACACCAAATTAAAATAATTACAACACTCGTTCGTAGCAGATGGAACCCGTGTACGCAGCCAGGAATATAAGAAGTAACCTTCACTTCCTCTGGGCTATGATGCAAACGATCCATCCAATTACCACAGACCTTTACTTCAATACATTTAAAACCCTGACGCAGGCCTTAAAACTCTGGATGATGAAGATAGCACTACCAATTTACTTTGACCTTCCGAAACGTAACATTTAATACTTGAAGACAGTTCTTGTATAATGGAAGTTTAATGTAATTCCGATCAGGCAGTCAGGATGCGGTAATGCAGTGCGCATGTTAAGTCCGACACACAAAATTGGCCTTTGGCTATTGATACCGACACGTATTGGGAATTCTTCGTATTGTATTTAGTATTTGATGTGCAATGGTAATGAGACGGTCGTTGATATATTTGACAAGGTAAAAATAAATGATGAAATTTTATCAAGTTTCCTTGAACTTGAAAACGAGTAGAGAATTTTTAAAAGCGACGTATTGATTTCTTCAATAAAACAAAGTAAAATGTCTAAACGAAAAGTAAAGGCAAAACTGTTATTTAATAACTACATTAGCTATTTCTGAGATAGTGGTACAGTAACAATCGAGCTTAATTTGTGATAAAGTTCAAAGTTTATATAGTATACCTGCATCCCAAAAAGTTATTTAACTAATTCAAAAGTTCTGATGCAGATGTCGTAAGGATTGAGAAACCTAAAATTTTGTGCCAAGAGTCAAAAATAATAATCATAAGAAACCTAAAGCGGTCGATGAAGCGTATTGCAATGCTCATCCCAAAAGTAATTGAATAAAGTATCGAAAACCAGTAAAACAGGTAAACCACTACATAATACGGAGTAATGTTGAATATTTGGTAGGGTCTGAGTCAGAAATTTCTTGGCCGGCACATTGCGAAATCAACTTACTCACTACTGTTGCGAAAATGTAATTTTAAATTTAGTAAATCCATAATCTTGTTAATAATTTCGTAGTTTAAAAAATTAGGGTCTGTTTCCACGAGAATGTAACATACCATGGCTGTACTATGAACGTGATGTGAAAAAGTATTTATTGGTATGGAACGATGCCCACTAGATCATTCTTTGGTTTGCTCTATGATACATTGAATTCCTGACGCAGGCTTACGGCCAGTCCCTATATCCTATCTATCTTTAACTAGAGCTTTACATAGCTACCATTACTATGTCGATACAATGATATATTTCAATAAGCAAAGACTGACATGTATATTCATCTTACCTAGCCATCTAAAAATAAATACACCATATCTACAGGGTGTATCAAAACTGCGACCAAAAACGAAGCCAGGTGGTAGTATTGGCGACTCCAGACATAATGCAACAAAAATATCGCAAAAAAATATCGGCAATGTATTTTGGATTTTTTTACTTATCGTCGTGTTTGGGTGATAAATACAGAGTTTTCCTAAAATAATAATGTATGTAATGTAATATATAATAATCTCAAAAAACATGTATTTATCAGCCAAACACGATAGTTTAAATTGCGAAATAAAATCTGTCGCTTATTTTGCGAATTTTTAGTTGCATTGTATCTGTAACCACTAAAACTACCACCTGACTTCGTTTTCAGTCGCAGTCTTGATATACCCGGTATATCTCTCTATCTTTGTTTACTGAACTATAAAATGTACCGAAATATTTAACGAAATCTCGTGTTAAAGATAAATAGATTTTAGAAACTGGGCGTTAAAAATTCTGGTAATCGCTTGGGATTTATTCATTATGATGTTTCTGCAATGCATGGCGTGATCATAGAGACACAACATATTACTGACCTAAAGAAACTATTGTTACGAAGAAGACTCTAGAAACAACAGCGCACTATTAGGGTAATATTGAATTAGGTTCTTTTCTATTGCGCGTTAAATGAGTAGCTAAGTAAAGTAATATTTTAAGCAATAAATCCGCGATAAATCAACGTAAAGTATCTGTTAATTAAATCATTGCTTGTGGCGCCGCTTCGGTGCACATCAACTATTCAATATATATGTAAGATGGTTTCTTTTTTATTAGAGGAAGACAGGTTGCCTTTGTAATACTCCAATAACGTACATAATATTTAAAATGTGAAATTTTATGAATATCATATTTCTGTGGATAGGGCACATCTATTATAATTGAGAGTTCGATTGAGAGATTTCGTTTGGGCTTCGATCTTAATGCACCAGGAAGGCCTACTGCAATTTGGCGTACTTCAAATAATTTCCAGAGAAACTCTTGTAAGAATCTCTATGTTACGTAGCTTTCTTCACGAAGTTTTTTTTATAGTTAAATGCGGGGTAATTGACTATTGACACACACATGACCTCGAAAAGTCAGAGGAAATCACGGAATGGATATTATTTGAACCAACGCTTCTGGCAAAGGCGTTATTATTTATGTAAATTGTATACAATCTTGTTTATCAAATTAATCAACTATGACTTTTGACTTTGACTTAGGAGTTAGTCATATACTAGTTTGTTCAACTTTCTCCGTAGCATAGAACCGCTAGTTCCCTAAACTTTGTTTATAACCAGTTAAAGGCATCTAGACTCCGTTAGTTACCGGTTTAGGTGTTACAAAACGTTGCGTACGGTTTGTATGATGTCTAACCACGAATTTAACTGGCCGGCTAACCTAGCCACATAACTTGGGCGCTTACGAAACTATCTCTTTATTATCAACGCTTTGTTTCAAATCGAATGGTTGTTTGTTATGCAATATTACTTATAGTATACCAGAAACAGAATTTATGACAGTTTTATGTTTATCATAGGAAAGTATACCTTCTAGTTTGGATCCTGATCTATTGTCCCAATGCTGGGCTGAGGACTTTCTCAAATCCTTCCTTTCCCTAAAACCCTATGTATTGCTGGTATAGTCCATATGCTGCTTAAGTAGTGGAAATTACTCGAATCACATTCGTCTGTTCTGCTGGCGGTCTGCCTCGTGGCCTTTTGCCATTTTCGAGTATTTACTACGAGGCAAGTGTCATGCAATTTTTCAGATTCATCCGTGTTACGTTGCTAACCAAATCCTGGTTTGATTTTGACGATTTGTGCTTACTACCTAGATTGAGTATTTGCTATGTAATCATCATGTTCAAAATGGTTCTATAATCCTTTATATCGGATAAAACTGGCACATTTAGGCCTTGATAATCCTTTAACTTCTTTAAACCGGCGGTCAGTAAGTTATAAAATACCAAACATATGAAAGCTCACAAACGTGTGGGTCTAACTCTGGTATATTACCATTTTGCACACTTAAAGATTGTCAGTCGTTATTTTTATGTTGTGAAATTCATTGTAAATAAAGCTGGCTAGGTGGGCGACTCGCGAGAGGGTCGTAAAGATAGGATTTCTTTCAAAATATTCGTTCAAATAATGTTCATATGTTTATTACGAAGTGATGTTCGTAGGATAAGGTAAGTGAATTTTCATTGCGAGTTCATGGCTGTGTTAAATATGGTTTAAGTGTCTGATTTCGTATTAGATAAAAATCTTATACGTTATTAAGTTTCTTTATAGTTAAGATGTAAGCAAATATGTATATTAGTAGTATATTTATAATTTATTCGCATGTTAATTAAACATTAGACTATCTCTTTTGCTAACAAATTGCGTGTGTAGTTCGGCTACTAATTTTTTTTTAATATATACAAAAAAGCCTCGGCGGTGTAATAGTAGCATTTAATGAACCGTAGAGTCCTGGGCTGAATTCCACGTGGAACTGTCCATTTTAAATTAATCAGACATTGTCGGTGACAAATCTTATCTTGGAATGGAATGATAATTAATTATACCTCTGCTTACAACTACAGGATCTATACGAAATCTTATATACGTATGTATGTAAATAAATAGCTTAATTGATTTAGTGGATTTAACTAGCCGTAACTAGGGGTTCGATCGACATCTAAACAATTTTTATGTGATCAATCAATTTCTTTCGGATGTGACAAAAATGACTTCTCTTACTGTAGAAACTTTCTTAACCAATAGCCACTAAATCATACTATAGAATGAATATTTTATGAGTGAAAAGCGATTTCCAATGGATGTGCTATATTTATTCAGTACGCTATGTATTAGTAACTGCGTACATAGGCTGGGAATCGTGAGATGTTTAGTTCGATTCTCGGGACAAGATCGGGATAATTTATTCTTACTTGTATTTATATGTCATTAAATTATAAACTGTTGATACAAAAACACGGAAAAAATTTATAATAACTATAACGAATTATTTTGTTGAAATGGAAATTTCCCGTTCGTCCAAGTTCGATCCCCGTAACAAGACAAATGTTTGTGAACCACAGGTATTTGTTTCGGGGCTGGGTGTTTGTGAGACCAATAAGTCTGTCGTAGTTCCTGATACCCACGAGACAAGACTCGATCTTAGTGTGGGGTCAGGACTATGTATGTGACTGTTGGGTGTATTTTATATTACTATCCCTGGTACCCGTCAGCATTTTGGTGTCTTAATTTGGATTAAAGTAAGGATGTGACCACAGGGCATTTCGCAATATTAAATATTAAACATATTGGTTTCCGAGCGCATTGCCAAATATCCTTCGTTTTATTTTGGTTAGGCCTTAATTTATTACCGTGGGTGTGTTTTATCGACGTTAATGATAGAACATTAGTAAGGTCGAATGAGAGTTTTTAAAACAAGCTAGTGCTAAATATTTTATTCACCACCGCTCATAAAAAAATTAAGATTAGAAGGTCTTTGGGACAATTGTAACAGGAAAACCGATCGTTTTTTTTAAACCACCCCCTAGCATTGTAGTATTGATTGTGGTGATCACATTATATTCAGTTATATGTTTGTTGGCCCAATTCAATAACAAAGATATAGTTATTCAATTTAGTGAAGTTCAATGAATCGATTGTTACGATTTTTTTTATTGCTATGAATGGCGAGACGAGCATGCCATTCGCCTGATGGTAAGCGATACAACCGCTCATGGACAGTAGCAAAACCAAGCAACACCATGAATTACAATGCAATGTTTGGCATTCCAATGCGCTCGCCTTTCTGAGACATAAGATGTTAAGTCTCAATGTGTCCAGTAGTAACTCTGGCAACAATGTCCTTCGAACGAGGCCTAATACATTTTTGGACGGAAATAATTACCGTAACTGTCAATTGTGCAACTCTGCCTACCCCTCGAGGATACTAGCGTGAGCCTTACGTAGGTAACTATTTAAAAATTCAGACGGAAAATTTCACTTTTTAGGCATTATACATAATTCATACGTCATTATTACTCTAGTAAAACAATTTAGAAACTTTCTTTCCGCTCAATGATTACGATGCGGATAAACATTTTTTGTTTCAACTAATTAGCCAGTCGGATCGGTTCTTGTTAGCTTAATTGGTAGATTATTAAGCGACCTATGGCAGCCATATGATTTAGAAATTCTGATTCATTCATTTACATGCATACATATATAAACTCATGCTTTTTTCCCGGAAGTGGTATGCAGAGGTTCCCCCGGTTGTAACCAGGACACCCACGTTTCGCCTTGTATATTCCGTCCCACGATGTGATAGGGGGCGAGCGTATCGCCATATCGGGCACAAATTCCTGACTCCGGGCTGATAATGAATAGAAAAATCCAATATCGCTTTTCCCGACCTGGGATTCGAACCCGATACCTCAGCTTTGCAATCTTATCGTAGTACAACTGCGCCACTGAGGCTGTCATTTATTCGTTTATATGGTTAGTTTGTTATGTAAGTCTAGTTTAAATTTTTATCTAGTGCAATTTTAGCCGTGTATTAGTCTTACTGTTTGGCGTCATGTGTGTATTGATAATCAATCACCACGCGTTATAACGGTGAATCTTGAAGAAACCTCCATAAGATAGGCATTTCTAAGAATTTTTATGGCATTTAAAGTCCACTAACCCTCATTAGACCAGCGTGTTGGACTATATTATAGCCCCTCAATCACAAAAAAAAAATGTTAAATATAAAAGTTTAAACATAGCACTTTAAATACTACAAAAGACTATAGTTTCAAACACGTAAACCTGAAACAAATATTTATGGGTCATAAATTATTAAACAGAATCATTTCTAGTTTTGTGTTAGTCAGTTGGCCAATTGTAAACCGAAACGCTATACATAGTTTCAAGTAAAATCATTAGAATTTAGTGCATATTTTAGCGCAACATTTACGAGTATAACAAGGTTTAATAGTAATGACTGGTCTGTTCTAACCGTTTATTGATATATTGTTATAAAATAACCATTATCCGGTAGTTACTTTGAATCAGTTCGGGGCTAAATCTAATTACTTGCAACTAGTTTTTGTTGGTGGCTTTGTCTGCTAAGCTTACGCCTTATTTAGTTTATGTTTATTTGTAATTATCCTTAAAACGAGGCTTTACAGATAATTGAAATTAAACTAATTTTAACGGATTTTATCGCGATTTGGTTTAATTTAGTAACTTAGTTAAATTGTAACAGTCACTGAGCGGATAACTAATACCTCAGTCCGCCCCGTGACCACGAAAGCTGTAAAGCAATCGAAACGACGGGAAGTTAAAAAATGTAAAAAATTAAACCAAATCGCGATTAAATCCGTAAAAAATAGTTTTATTTCAATGTGTAACATTCGCGTAAATCTGAGAATCCATTTACAAATAAGTTACCGTTCTCGTATGTGTATATTTTCAAACGGGTAGGCAGGAATTACATTAGTGTCACCCACTGAGATCCAAACGAATTTCCGTTAATGATGTTATCCCAGAAAGGGTAGGTACAGGCGCCAGCAGGACACCCACATTTCGCCTTGCATGTTCCGTCCCACAATGTGAAAGGGGGCGAGCCGATCACCATATCGGGCACAAATTTCTTACTCTGGGCCGATAATGAAGAGATATATCCAATATCACTTAGCCTCACAATAATTTATTTCCAACTCCTCCTATTAATTTAACTTTTTGATTGATTTCGTTGCGGGTTAAAGACAAGTTAGACATTCCCGGAGACGCGCTGAGCTTCAATGCTCAGTGTCATTAATATGCCACTGTTGATCCTGGCTTACAGGAGTTGCAGTGGGGGGTGTGAGGGCGGGACAGTCTCCTATCACTTAGCCCGGGCCGGGACTCGAACCAGAGTTCAGCTTTGTTTTCGTACCGTAGTACAACTACGCCACCGAGGCAGTCTAAGGAGTTTAAGCTGAGTCAAAAGGCAGTTCAGGCAGTGATATTATAACAATCAAAGAATATTCTTTTTTTTTTCAGTTTAGAGTTTCCAAAAGTCCACGAGTTTAACCAGGCAGGTTCGAACATAAAATATGAAGTATATGGATAAGTAATACGTGCTTAGCAAACGGCAGTTGACCCAGATTTCGGGTGTCATCCTGCGTTACGTGGCGGTACGCGATAATTTTATTGCATAACTGTATTTACACTTGACATCATTTGTTATGTAAATATTGTACATTAGTATGACATTTTGCAAGATTTTTCTTATTTTAAGTGAAGAGTTTGTGTGTTTAGTTTTAAAGTAAAACTAGTTAATCGACCCGGCTTCATCCGGGTGCAAATACTTTTTGAGTCCAGTCCACGTCAGACGCAATATACTACATATTTCGCGTACTAATTGTTTTTATATTTCTATACGTAATGAGACTTAACATCTTATGTCTCATAATGGCGAGCGCAGTGAATTGGCATTGCTTCGTAATTCAAGATGTTATTTGGTTTTATCGCTTACCATCAGGCGAATGGGATGCTCGTCTCGCCATTCATTGCAATAAAAAACTCTTCAAGACTGCCGCCCCATATGCTGTTTGTCCAATCCAGTCCCATTACATTCTGTTCCATGAATCAAGGCGTGCAATCTTGTCCTCTAAAATCCTATTTTATCCGCCCTTTTCTCCCTCTTCCCGTTGAGTCTGAAAGAGTAGAAAATATTCATATTTGAATTCCATGCTCGTCACACGGTAATACTACATTTTTCCAGGATAAAAAGTAGCCTATGCGTTAATTCAGGGTATTGACTACATCCATACCAAGTTTCATCAAAGTTAGTCCAGCCGATTGAGCGTGAGGAAGTTACAAACACACAAACATTCGCCTTTATAATATTAGTGGGACTATGTCATTTTAAAAAGAAAAATGTGTATAGAAATTTGACACTGTTGGTTACACACTTTCTCATATAGTATAAATGGGTTTTGGGCACAAACTACTATGTTTGATTAATGATATTTGGTATATTTGGTATTTGAGCCTTCTTGTTGTTTAATAAAGGCAATGTACAAAGGGGTGTGCTCTTTGGGCAGGCCGCACAGTTTCGCGTACAAAAATGCGGTAGATAAAGATTTGATTATGCCCCCAGTATGAAGTCTATGAGTAGCGGTAGTTTCTTACCAACAGGCGGTAAATAATCTGCCACTTAAATAACGATAATTGAGTATTTTATAAAATTCTATTATACTTTTTTGAGAACATTGTTACAATGAAACAGCAGATACATCTGCGAACGTGATGTGGCTACTGGCTAGCCATGTCTTCTTCTTCATTCGTGGTCATGTTAAGGCCGATTGTTGAGCAGCGGTTCTCGCAAGTTTCTTGATGTAATGGAGCGGGAGCCGTGTCTTAAAAATGCTTAACAACTTTCCACGCACATATTACAAGGAAAACATAGCTTTGACACTTTTCTATCCTACAAAAGTTTGAACGCAAACCGTAGTAGTGTTAGTAGGCCAAAGAACCGGTTGTACCGCCCTACTAGTGCATGTTTAAATAGAAACAGAATAAACGAATAAACGTCAGCGTTATTGTACCGGCAAACTTGTTTTTGAAAGTTACCTCGTGAAAGTATTTGGAAATATTAAATTGATATTTTTATGCTATTTTCACTAACTTGCATTCCTTAACGTGTTGGAGTCAGTTAAAACGTTTATTATTTAAGTCGTAGATTACGTACCATCTTGTAGCAGAGGCAGTGTGGCTAGATTCATTCATTTCTGTCGCTAAGTAATGGTGATGAAGCATTGTTGTGTTATGGTTGGTCACGGTGGAAATCTTTAGATGAGAACTATGTACTTCCTACGCTAAAGTCCAAGGATAATGATGACAGAGGTGCAATGATTTCTCTCTCTCTCTCCAGCTACAGGAAGTCCACTGCTAAACATAGCCCTTCCCGATAGATCTCCACCTCGGCCTGATGCAAGCGACCTGCATCCAGCGCCTTCATGTGACCTTAGCCAGGTCGTCCGTCCACCTCGTCTACCAATCATTTATGGTATATGAATTATACCCGGATGATTCAAAGCCAAATAGCTAGTTTAAAAACAATACAATTATTTACCAGAACACGCAGGTTTCACTTCAATTTCGTATAACATTGAGATTTCAAGATGTAATTATTATGCACGGTCGGTAATTAGGTTTTGCCTCATTTTATGTTCGCGATTTCATTAACAAATAGAGAATTAGTACACATTAATGTTTGCGATATGTTTACTTTCATTTCATCTTGGTTGGTTATTTGTGGCAAGGTTGGGCTTTGTTTTAGAGAATTTCAAATGCCTTTACTATGTTTACAAAAGATATAAAGGTACTCAAGGTTGCATTCTCAAAAGGGTAGGTATAGTTAGTTGTCAGCAGAGACACCGATATTTCGCTGGGCAGATTATTGGAACAAAATGCGATAGATCGGGTGGCTATCACTATGCCCAAAAGAAGATTTTATTTAATGGCTTTAGATTTACGAGAAGGTTACACATATAATACAAACGAATTTTTACGGATTTTATCGTGTAATTTTTTACATTTTTTAACTACACGTCGTTTCGATTGCTTTACAGCTTTCTAGTTTACAGGGCGGACCACCGTCAGTCTGCCACGTAAAGATTTTATTTATAACTACCTTCTGCCCGCTAACTTCGTCTGCGTGATTAACTTTGTATAAAAAAAATATACATGTATAGATTAATTGGTATTTCTCATCCCGTCCCGTCCCGTTATATCCCGCCCGTCCTATCTCATTCTCACTCAAGGTATGTAATCCACGCCCATCGCATCCCTTTGGGTATAAAAAGTAACAAATGTATCGGATTTCCGTCCTCATCCCACGGGAACACTTAATTTATCTGGATAAAATGTAGCCTAAGTGTTAATCCAGTGTTAATATGGGGAATATTAGTTTTTCTCATTTATCTTCCATAATACAAAGAAACACCCTGTATGTAAATAAGACATTTACCAGTTTTTAAGTTGGACTTGTACCTATATAACTGTGAAACCGCATCTCATTTTGTCTTGTAGTTTTTACGTTATGCGTAAGTAAATAAAAAGAAACACCCTGTCTATAAATAAAATATATACCAGTTTTCAAATTGGACGTGCACCATTATTACTGTGAAAAGTGCATCTCATTTCGTATGGTAGTTTTTGAGTAATGTGCAAGCAAATAAAAAGAAACATCCTGTATGTAAATGAAATATATACCAGTTTTTAAGTTGAACCTGCAGCAATACAACTGTGAAAACCGCATCTCATTTGGTGCAGTAGTTTTTGCGTGATGCGCAAGCAAACATACAGACAGACAGACAGACAGACAGACAGACAAAAATTCTAAAAAAAATTGTTTTGGATTCTGTTGCTGTTATAAAGACCCCCCGCGTTGAAATTTCTTAAATATTTTCCATGTACAGACATCGACCATTTACATTTTTATTATATGTATATAGATAGATGTAAAAAAAAAAACAGCTCTCAGAAGATATCGTATCGCTGACAGCATAGGGTATCAATGTAATTTATAGAACTGTCGTTTCCGCGTCAGAGGATTTTTACAACTTTTATTCCCATTTGATATTGCGATAGTTTTATTTTGAAATAAAAGAATCACTTAAATATTAAAATATTTAATATAAAGGGTATTCTATTACTTAGACATTTCTGATATTATTCTTTTCTTTCTTTCCAGAATATACCAAGGCAGTGAAACTATGAGAAGTAATATACAGTGCTGATTGATAGTGTGTGTAATATTTATATATTTATTGTTTGAAGTGATAGTGATCTGTGAGTGAATACTTCAAGATGATGACCTTATACAGAACCATAAAGGGGACGAGCCTTTCGAAACGGAAGAAGCGGGAGAGAGAAAGGTAAGATTATAATTAATTATTTAATACAGATAATTTTAAAACCGATGGAGAATGTTCTCAATTCTTACCATTGCATCGTTTTAATTAAAGAAGATTCTACCTACCTATAATTTTCCAGTTATACCTATGATTTTCCAGTTATTTTCCGTTATATATCAGATAGTTTAGTAAGGAAAAGAAAAGAGAGTTGAGATGTGGAAATAATATTTATTCCAATTTAGTTATTTAACCATACACCGAAGTTACGTTTGTCTGGGGTTGATTTTCGCTCATTTTGACGTTGAGGGAAAATTACGAGATAACCTAAGTTTTTTCCACAATAATTTTAAAAGTAGGTGAAGATCACCAAACTGCACTAAGCCAGTATGGAATAAGACCTTAACCTTTTCAATCGGAGAGAAGGCCCGCCAGGGAAATCTTAAATTATAATTGATACAAATAGAGCTCCTTCTTCAGTGATTATTCCTACCCTATATCAAAATATATTTATCGTCAAAAGTGCAGAGCTACCGTGCTCTATCGTCATTGCGTGTCTCTAGCTCAGTGGCGCCACTGCATAGACTGCGGAGTTACGCGGAAACGTGCAATGCGTGCGGTTCACTTTTACTTTGGATGGTTAATTTTATTTGTACATAGTTCGCTGTGCTAACGCTAGATGGCGTATGGAGTAATGTATTCTGCGATTTTTGCAGTTGGTTTTATTTTCGTAGATTTTTGGTATTTTAAATTTTATTAATAATGGTTGAATAGTAGAGCCTTGTTGTAGGTCGTTATCGCGACGTTGCAAGTGTGTCATCCGAATGAAGTGGTACCACTGTCTACCAGAAAGCTGAATTAAATACTGGAGATCTTAAAGCAGATAATATGATATTCTTATTCCGTAATAGAGGAACCGTCTAAACGTTATATTCTTGGGTGAGCTTAGTAGCTCACTCAAGAATGTAACGTTTCGGATCCAGCCTGTGTTGTATGTATCGGGTTCCGATCAGACTCTTAAAATTGTGCGGACACTCTTTTTGAATTGCACTACAATTCCGTGATAACCAACAGAGGCGTAGTGCCAACTTAAAAAAATGTTATAGCTCAGCTTTTCATTTCCTTCTACTAAGCAATTTATCAAAAAAATAACAAACCATATATTTCACCGAAATTTAGCCATTTTTTAACTCTGTATAATAAACCATAAATGGTTTAATGTTTAACAAGCCAATAAAATTAATTTCTATTTTCGAATCCAAACAGGTTGTTCATCTTGACATAATTAATTGATTTTTGGAGACATATAAGGTTTGTTGTTGAAATAACATAACGTATTTGTGATTAATGGGTTCGTTTGCTTTTCTTCGGATATTGTGATCGGATGTGAGTTTCTAAATGGGAGATTTGATAACTATTTTTACATACATACATAAACTCACGCTTTTTTCCCAGAAGGGGTAGGCAGAGGTGCTACCAAGTACCAGGACACTCACGTTTCACCTTATGTGGTCCTTCCTACGATGAAATAGGGGGCGAGCCTATCACCATATCGAGCATAAATTCCTAACTCCGGACTAGTAAATGAATAGAACAATCCAATATCACTTTTCCCGACTTGGGATTCGAACACGAGACCTCAGCGTTGTAACCGTTCTGTTGTACAACTACGCCATCGAGGCAGTCCTACTATTTTAAACGTTATATTATTATAGAACCTCAATCATAATCTCAATTATAGTGGATACCCGTGCCCTGCGCGGATCGTATACGTATATGGGTCGATACGGATACAGATTATCCTCTACATATTATGCTCTATTGTTTTAAAAGTCTTTATTTGACCTTTTTTATTTCCAAGAATGGCGAAATGAGTATGCCTGATGGTCCGCAATATTACCGCTCATAGACAGTAGCAAAACCAAACAACACCATGAATTATAAAGCAATGGTCGGCATTCCACGGCGCTCGCCATCCTGAGACATATGTTAAGTCTCAATATGTCCAGTTGTTACTCTGGCTAAAATATCCTTTAAATCTAAACACAACAGTGCTGCTGTTTGGAGAAATAGACATTGCAATGGTACCTACTCAGGCGGCCTTTCACATAGAAACCTACCACCAATAAACCTAATTACTAACAAACTTACTCTGCTGGGTTAACCTGGATTCGTTTAATGCATTTTAAATGTATCTGAATCTGCTATAATCGTTTAATGTTCGCACAACACCTACCGTGAGTCCGAAGTGTAAGGCCTTGTTTAAAGAGGCTTCATTCAAATGTATTACTTTTTGAATTTGAAATCATTATGCTGTTTGATTCAGAATAGAATTTAAAAAGATCGATTACAATTAATACTTTATTATTCTTTAATGGGTCTTCGTATCATGGTTACAATTTCATAATAACATTCGATGATGTATCTATTAACCGTAAATGCAAATCAATTGATATGCCTTTGAAATTATTTCGTAATCGATCATTGGAGTATAACATCTGAATCGATAATCGCTAACATCAAATGGAACATGCAATCGCGTATGACCCCAGACATATTGCCATTATTGAAATTAATGATTTGAAATATTCATACAATATAATTATGAAATAACATTGTATTATTCTTTGCCACCTGTGTTATTGCCTTTTAACCACTGCCTCAATAGGCCAGGAATACGTCGAGGGGCAGCTTATGCCCCATTTACACGCTTTGTCGCGGCGAGAATAGTATGCGATTATCGCATTGTTTTCTGACAAATGTTTACACGATGCAACTTTTTATATCCTTACGATAATCGTATCTTCGAGGCGAGAACCTCCGTCCGTGTAAATGACGCTTTAGTGACCATTAATCATAGATAATTTATACTCATAGTGAGTGCTATTTTCTTTAGTAAAAAAAAACCATTCGTCTATAAAGTCTAGTAAGCAGATCGCACGCGAAACAAAACGTTGAAAAATTAAAAATTGATTGAAAACATCAAATAAATTGTAATCACGGTCAATCCTTTTAGACCAGAGTGTGCCTTTAGCCGTGCCCTTTATAAGTACACCCACACATACCGTATAATAATGATTCTACAATAAGATCGAGTCTTGTGTTTTGGGTTGGTAACCAAAAACAACTCTCGTAAAACCGACCTTAGACCGAAAAAAAATCTCGTAGTGGTCTACGGGAGTTTTTTTCGGTCTCACAAATACCCAGACCCGAAATAAGTATTTATGGATCACATAAATATTGGGTTCGGTGCGGGGATCGAACCCGCAGCTTCACGTTTCACAGCCGGCGTCTAACCAACTGCGCCACGGAGGCTATTGTTACGAAAAAGTGGGCTCTGCAATGGGACATATAAGCTGATATATTCTATGATAATTATTACACTCTAATTATAAGTATTTATTATAGCAACTAGCTTCTGCTCGCAAACTTTGTCTGCGTGATTAACTTTATTTGATGTTGACTTTATTTCGAATTTCTCATCCCGTCCAGTCCCGTCCCGTTATATCCCGCCCGTCCCGTCGGATCTGGAGGTACAATTTTCGATACACAAACCCGTTTATAGTTGCATAATATTTTGGCGGCGTGCGCGAGGTCAATAACACAAACGAAACGATAGAAGAGTTAATTACAAACGATAACTTAATTATGTTTTTGTGTTAAACTAATTTGTTGCTCATCAAACTGTCTAGATGTTTTGCGTAATGTTTATTATATAATATATACTTTTAGAGAGATTACTGGTGGTAGGTCTCTCATATGTGAGAGGCCGCCTGAGTAGGTATCACCACAATGTCTATTTCTCCCGCCAAACAGCAGTGTAAATGCACTGACGTGTTGTGTATGTAAATCAGTAGAATTTAAGTTGACATTTGTCTACGCGGCACGAACCATTCTGAGTAACTTAACGTTTTTTTTTGTCTAAAGTCTTCAGAGACCCTATAATATATATCTATCTATTCAGCCAAAGGAAGTCCACTGCTGAACATAGGCTCAGGATCTCTACATCGACCTGTTGGAAGTGGCCTGCATCCAGCATCAATATACCAACAATAATACAGGGTATATCAAGACCGCGACCGAAAACGAAGCCAGGTGGTAGTTATAGCGGTTACAGACACAATGCAACTAAAAAAAAAAACAAAATAAGCGACGGTTTTTCGTTTAATTTTTTAAAAAAATCATCTTTTTTGAGGGGTAAATAGCTAGTTTTTGCAAAAATAATAATTTAAACCCTTACCGTACCATTGCGTGTTTAAAAATTAAGCGATGTACGTCATTATTTTAGAAAAACTATGTTTAATCACTCAAATACGACGATATGTAAAAAATAACAAAAAAAAATTGACGTTTTTTTTTGTAAAATTTTTACTTGCATTGTGTTTGATATCACTAATACTACCTCCTGGCTTTGTTTTCGGTCGCGGTCTTGATATACCCTGTATATATTCTTTTTATTACTATTTAAATGATATCGTGTTTTCGTACTGTTGTTTGCTAGTCCCAATCTATTTCATCAACATATTTTGACTATATTATTACATAAAGAATGAAATCTATTAAACTAAAATAAATAAATAAAAATGATAAATACACCCAACAGTCACATACAAAGTCCTGACCCCACACTCAGATCGAGTCTTGTGTCGTGGGCATCAGAAGCTACGAGAGACTTTTCGGTCTCACAAACACCCAGACCCGAAACAAATACCTGTGGACCACACAAATATTTGTTTCGGTGCGGGGATCGAACCCGTGGCCTCTCGTTTCACAGGCGGCGTCTAACCAACTGCGCCACGGATGGACTGCTGCTGTCAGTAATTGTGCCAGCCTTATCGCAGCCGAATAAACTCAGGCTGAACTCAATATACAGGGTATATCCAGACTGAGACCGAAAACGAAGCCAGTACTTTAGTGACTTTAGACTCAATAAAACTTTGGGTGGTAAATACACAGTTTTGCCTAAATAATAACGCACACCCATTTATTGTTAAAGACACAATTGTATGCCAGAGTTTAAATTAATATTTTAGCAATAAATATACTATACCCAAATTGGATGATTTAAAAAAAAAACATAAAAATCATCACCCTAGACTGCCCTTTCTCTCTCCTTTCTTCTATGTCCATCCTAAGGTTGCCTGGAAGAGATTGCCTTGTGCAATAAGGCCGCCGATTGTACTTATTGTTTAGTTTTGTTATTACCTCTGTCTTTCTTCCGTGGTGTACAATAAAATATAAATAAATAAATAAATAAAAATTCGTCACTGTTTTTTTTCTAAATTTTTTGTTGCATTGTGTCTGTCACTAAAACTACCACCTGGCTTCGTTTTCGGTCGTAGTCTGGACATGCCCGGTATACATACTTGCGTGGGTCTATTCATCACCATGTATTGTAATTGAATAGACTTAAAACACTGGCACAAACTTGTTTTAAAACCAAATTTTAGCACGTCAATCTTTTCGTCTTATATTTTTAGAAACATGTTTCGGCTCACATAATATAGCAACGTGGTTTGAATTTAAATGGGGTCAAAATGAATTGATTTGGGTATTCTTACTCAGTATTACATTAGGATTCTAAGCTTGGTTCGTGTGGATCATCTTGATAGCGTCTCACAATTTGACGTTTCCAATGCTAATCTCGTTTGTGCAGATGTGCATGTTATTATGTAACAGTTGTAGGTTTCATTTAGTTATGCCTGCTTTAGTATGATTTTTGCTTATGTCTTTATTATCTAGAAGATATGTTTTAACGATAAACTCGATAATTAACGTTATGTTATAATCAAACGATACGCAATACAATCTTTTAGAAATTTTCAATTTCTTTAAGCCTTTGTGTAAGGTATAATGAGTGATCTGTGGTATAATGTCATAATTCTGCTTGATGCTTCTATCTGTTATAATTAGTAAAGTTGACTGCCTCGATGGCGTAGTTGTATTACGGTACGGTTATAAAGCTGAGGTCTCGGGTTCGAGTCTCGGGCCGGCAAAGAGATATTGGATTCTTTTATTCATTATCAGTCCTAGTCAGGAATTTTTGCACGATATAGCGATAGGCTCGCCCCCTATTACATCGTAGGATGGAACATACAAGGCGAAATGTGGGTGTCTTAGTGGCGCCTCTGCCTACCCCTTCGGGGATAAAGGCGTAAGTTTATGTATGTATGTATTAGTAAAGTTAAACAACAGTTGGCTCATGGTTCTTGAACACCTACTTTGTCTTCTTATATCTATCTTCTGATATCTTGCCTATATCTATGTTTGTCGGTCCAGGGGCACTGGACATCAGGTGATTTTATAATAAAGTAAGACAATTTCTAGGAAATGCGCTGCAAGCTCCTAATATAATCATGTGACCATAGCAAATATCTACATATTCATATTACTGGGATGTCCACCATCTAAGCATAGTGTGGGAATCTGCAAATGACTTCATCACGCGATCTATGGAATACTAAATATCGAGCCAGGTATACACATACACATATTACTTTATGAATTCGTGTGAGTTTTTGTAATATGATAGAAATTTTTAAAAGTAGGAATGTTTGTTATGACTAAACTTTTTTATAGCGTAAGTTCACGAAAATAGCTGCCAAGCGTAGTTAAAATTAGATGCTTAAAACACACAACACGGCAAAAAAAAAAACACGAAAAAAATATTTTATTCCAAAACGGATACATAATTTTAAAAGAAAATTTGCCCAAATGAGCACGTTACCGACATGTAAACATGGAAACGGCTGGATTTTATGTCCATATTAGTATCTCGCGAATGCAATTGTTAATAAATTTCTGATGAAGCACAATTTACGTTGATTTCATTACCTTAATAAAAATATCTGATAACGTCCCATCAAAAATCAGCCCAACAATGTTTTAAATTGGACATTCCTCTTTATTTACCCGCAAAGCGTTAAAACAACTAAAACTTCATAATCAGAAATCAACCATGCTATTGTATCTTAAATTGCAGAGCAAACTTATTTTTTCCGTAATGGGCCATGAGAATACATTTTTATCTCATTTAAACCTCGAACAAGGGAGGTACACGAATGAAGCCATATTGTGATCGCATAACAAGAGCCATTGTCTACGCGTGGGCTGAAACGTGCCAAATGTTTGTACATCAGCATAAATTGGTCACTTAGTGTCGACTCGTCAAATTCTACATGCTACGGACTAGGCAATGCTTTTAATACGAATACGAAGTGTGGATAAATATTATTTAAGGTTTTTTTAGGGAACACCTATGTGTACAAATTGATTTTGTAACGATAAGACTAGCTACAGAACCAAAAAAATAACAGAATAACGTATAAAATTGTGGCTCTGTTAAAAGCATTATCAGAAACAGTATTGAACTAATACAATTATACAAAACAATTAATAAATTAAAGGTCATATACTAGGATTACCTTTGCAAAACGAGATGTAATTGCATCAGTCGATTGCTTTTTGATCTACACCCATTTCTGAACTTCCAATCCACTTTTATACTCCGTCGTAACCTTCTATCACATTATGGAACATACAAGGCGAAATGTGGTTGTCCTGGTAGCACCGCTGCCTACCCCTTCTAGGAAAAGGGCGTTTGTGTATGTATCATAACCATAACCGACCCTAAAACGATATTTCTAATATTCAGTACTAAGGAAATACCAAACGCATGTATTCATATGCCTTCGATCCAATATCGCGATTATTACACCTATCCAATCCAATACAAGGAGATTGAGCCGTTGACGTTCTGTTGCGGCAATTCATAGATATAGACCCATTGTGACGTCACACGTTGAGGCAATTCCAGTGCAAACATCATGTATGTAGGCTTCTACGATGATGTTAATGTATTTTATTGTTATTGACTTTGTAACAATTTTATTGGACGAGTAAGTGGTTGAAAAAAGGTATTTTAGTGTTATTCGCTTGTTTTCTTTTTGGTTTACGTGTTATATATTTAAATTCTCTTCAGTAGTTGGGATGACTCGTGCGCTATGATGTTGTAGGTTCGTTTTCATAAAGATAAATATAAGCGAATTACATGTTTTTCTTTTCTAGTATATCTGATCATTCTATGTAGTGGCGGTACTTCCATACAAGCCCAAAAGCCCGGCTTGCCCTACATGATACGAATATACTCCACACTAAACACTAACCATTACATTTAATACAATACAGTCATATAAACAAAAGTCTACTTTTTGAATTTACCGCGCCGCTGGTGTCGAGCCGCGCCGTATTGCAATGAAGCGTCTGCGACGGAGCGCCCGCCGAAGCACGCGCCGCGCCGCGTAATGAAATACTTAATTCAATAATGAAATTGAACTTAAAAAGACGGAACACGCGGCACATATATCTGTCCTTTTCTCTCTCGTGTGCTTTTACGAGGCTTCTGGCAATTTGGGATCTGTTGCTCGCACATCGAGCGAAATGCTACTACTCGATCGCAACGAATGTATAGCTATAGATATTTTGTATAGCAATTTCTATAAGACGATATGCCGGGCTTTTTGTGATTAAACATCGTACGTTTCATAGTCGTCACGTTATTATTTGCTCAGTAAATTATGTTTGTTGTTATTAATTGATGTTGGTTGCTTTTTGAAATTATTTTATATATTTTGTTTTAGTACAAATAATGAAGTATTCATAAACTTTTTAATAAATTATATTTATATGTCGTAATGTTTATTTCACGTTTAATAGCAACAGGTACTGTACGAATTGCTATTAACTTTTTATTTGTATTATGACATTGTGAAGTTATGTTTATGATTATTGTTTAGGTTTTTGTGTTATTTATAGTTTTTGATATTGAATGAGTTGTATTGTTTCCTGTGATGGTTTGTGTGTGCTGTGGTGAAAGTGTTCGTTAAAAAGTTAAATTATATATTACCCTTTAAATAGGTTATGAAACAATCGTGTTTAATATGTTTTCAGACGACAAGTTTTGTGCGTTTAATTACTTGGAATATAATGTTTTAAATTTAAAATACATTAGTTCGTCCTCTCAAAAGACATTCTATTACATGTAATTCACAAAAATATGGATGTACTCATAATAATTTATGTCCACAATTTCGGTAACTTTAAAACACGGCACCACAGTAGCTATGGTTGTGCTATTGTAATGCCGGGTACTAAAAATGCAATAAAAAATTACCAATGTAAGTCCACAAGCAATCTATATTTATTTTAATCCTAATATTGATTGTGTGATTGGTCTGCCGACGTAAATTCGTTTTCTTCGTTCTTAGTAACTTTGCGTAAGTAAATCAGTAGGTACTAAACCTAAAAAAAACAAAGCTGAGGTCTCGGGTTCGAATCCCAGGTCGGGCAAAGTGATATTGGATTTTTCTATTCATTATAAGCCCGGAGTCTGGAATTTGTACCCGATATGGCGATAGGCTCGCCCCCTATCACATCGCGTGACGAACTTACAAGGCGAAATGTGGGTGTCCTGGTGGCGCCTCTGTCTACCCTTCTGGTATAGAGGCGTGAGTCTATGTATGTATGTATGTATGTTAAACCTAAAAAATATTGGGCTTGCCCTAGTCCAAAACCCTAGGCACGCCACTGATTCTATGTACCGAAGACTGTATTATATTTTATCTTTAGCTTATTTACGCGTTAACTACATTCAGCTTAATAGCATTGGTCAGTTTTAGCCAAGCGGCTTGCTTTTATCATCTTCATCGTCATTTTTGACCCCAATTCAACTAATTGTTTGTTAGATGTTGAATGTTACACTTTGAAATAAAACTATTTTTTACGGATCAAATCCCGGATTATTACAATATAACTACCCTTAATTTACAATTAAATAAACTATTATTTAATTGTATCAGTCACTGAGCGGATGACTAATACCTCAGTCCGCCCCGTGGCCACGAAAGCTGTACCTAGGTAAAGCAATCGAAACAATCGAACTTAAAAAAAGTAAAAATTAAACCAGACCCGCGATATAATCCGTAAAAAATTGTTTTATTTTAAAACAATTAAACTGCCTAAGACACATAAGCCCTCATGGATTTCTAACATCCTAATGGTTTTGCGAATATTCGCCTCGCTTGGCAGAGGTTAGTAAGCGTAGTATATAGTTTCTTAACCTTATGACGCTGTTGCCCAACATCAATCCTGGCTTTTAGCCGACTCAAATCCTTGCTAAAACCACACAAAATCCCAACATAGCCACCGCAATCAGCACACAAAACGCATGCGCAAACCTACCTTTCCACTCAGTCATTAAAAAATAAAAAACACCAAGTATTAAAACATAAATTCTCACTTAACCCTCCCCTATCTATAAAGGCATTGTTTAATTATCGGAACGGATAGAGCACGGCCAATTAAAAATTTGTTATAATAAAACAGTGGTGAGGGTTAAGAGGCGAGTTGTGTAGACTCGTTAGGCATTTTGCGCGTGAATTTAAAAAGTGTGCGTTTGTCTCGTGCCGTGTTGTATTCAAATGGAATGGTTTTGCTCTTTAGTGTTTGTTGATAAGATAGACATAAAGGAACTTGGATGAAATAGATAAGAGTAGCGCGTTATAAAAATAAAAACGGTATTTATAGGCAAAGTTGACAAGTGCCAACCGTAGGAAGCTGTAAGATTACGTAGGAAGCTAAATTCTCTGCTATCCTAATTATATGGAAAGCAAGGTCGTGCTTGGCACAAATTTCAAATTTGGGAAATTAATTGAGATTTTTAGAAACCGACAAATCATAGTACTGCCTGGGTTGCCAAGTACCAGGATTCCTAGCCAGTATTGCCACTAGACGTAACTACATTTTTAAGTATTCCATAATTATATCCCACGCCTAGATTCAAATGTCTCCCTTTGTTATGTGTATTTTAGATGTATAGAACCTATGAGAGTATTTTCCATCTCCACAGTAACCAGAGCGAAACAAATATTTGTGAGCGCACATTTGTTTCGGTATTCGAATTGAACCTGCGTCTTTTTATTTCACACATTGCTGCGCCACAGATGTTTTGAATTTGCTAATTAAATTCCCTCAGACCACACTGCTGACGGGGTCGAAATGTCCCGTACACAAATAAATTGATGGACGGCGTTACGCAAGCTTGTGGCATCGCGCCGTGTCAAGTTCGGATATTCGTCACTCTTGCATAAACTGTTGAATTTTAATGCGCCCTGTTTCTGCATTGAGCCATTGAACTTGTCTTTTGAGGCTTATGTTTTTATTTACGAGATTGGCACATAAGGCACAAGGCAGAGGTGTAAATAAATAAATACATACATTAACATCACGCCTGTATCCCATAGAGTAGACAGAGATTATAGATCTCCACTTTGCTCGATCTTGACATACTACTTACGTAAATAAATACAATTTAAATACTACTAATCGACATAATACTATGTAAACTGTTTGAGAATATCGGAGTGTTTAGCATTCTGAAAATAAACACCCATAAAGCGTTTTTATGGTTTTCATAATGAAATAATCTTCCATAACATTTCAACTTAATATGAACAGAAAACACAACACAAACGAAATGTGTGTCAACGCAAAAACAAAAAAAATTGCTATTTTCCGAATCGCCACGTCATGTCAGGTATTTTTTTGGAAAAAAATCTGCGTTTAACCCGGAGTCGTATTCAACTTGCGTGACAGAATCCGACTTGTCACACGTCATTCGCGCTTGCTGCCTCGTCTTGTTTACACAACACCTCGTAAAGTCTGGTAATGTTCTGTTACGTCACAAAACGGTATCTTTTGTTTTTTCTTTTTTGCACAGAGCGAAGCGGCGGAAATGTTTAAAATAACAGCGGTGTTAATCAATGTAGCACGTTTTTGTGATAAATCTTTATTTTGAAATGCAATAAAACGATATAATTAGCTTTTCTTAATAAATAGCGTATCCGTATTAAAATAATTTGTGAACTGTAAAGCGAGAGCTCGTAGGTTTGCCAGATACGTTTTTCTTATTTCATAAGATTTAAGAACCCATAAAGATAAAGAATTATATAGCACGTCACCGACTGTTGCCAAGCCACGGGCCCTTATAATAAGCAAAAAAAATTAATTTTAAATATATTTCATAATTTAATGTCGTGATTAAAACGCCAGGCTCCGTAAAACGAGATTTTCACATTAAAAAACTAAAAACACAAACAAAACAAAATGTTTAAAGCTTTACGTTCATATTACGGTACGTCATATAAAATGTGAATTTTACGCAGATATTACTGAACAGGTATACCTGACCCTCAGGGCGATAACCTTTGCCTTAGAAGTGCTAATTTATTTTGTTTTAGGTTTTTGCCGATTTTGATTGTATGGGATAGAGGTGTATGTGCGTGGTGGCCTGTTGGTGACGGACCAGACACGACTGCCAATTTACCACGGTGGTCGCGGGTTCAAATCCCAAGGCACACCTCTGACTTCGGAGTTATGTGTATTGATAGTCAATCACCACGTACTATAACGGTGAAGGAAAACATCGCGAGTAAACCTGCATACAGTTGCGATTTTAAAGAAATTCTACGGTATGTACAATCCGCCAGCGTGGTGGACTATATGGCTCAGCCCCTCTCAATCGTACTTTCGATAGAGGAGGCCCGTGCTCTGCAGTGGGACGTGTATGGGCTAATAGAGATACAATGATAGAGGTGTATGGAGTCAGGCAGATGTCTTGGAATACGTTACTATTGAAAGTTTTTTAGAAGGACTTTGTTCACTACTAGCGAACGAGAATGGGTTGGGACTTGGGGGCTACGACAAGGGGCTTGGGCAAGACTCGAACGGAAGTAGTTCATCTAATCCCCGATATTAATGAACATCTAAAAGTCCACAGGAGCCCTAATTTTTTTTTGTATTGCGTTGAATGACGAGACGAGCATGCCATTCGCCTTTTGGTGAGCGACACGACCGCTCATGGACAGTAGCAAAACGAAACAACACCACGAATTTCATAGCAATGCTTGGCATTCTACTGCGCTCACCATCCTGAAACACAAGATGCTAATTAAATCTTATTATGTCCAGTAGTTACTCTGGCTACAATGTCCTTCAAACCGGAACACAACAGTGCATTTACACTGCTGTTTGGGGGAAGAAATAGACATTGCGATGGTACCAACCCAGGCGGCCTCTCACATATGAGAGACCTACCTACCACCAGTGAATTACCAAACTGTAAGCATTAGCACAAAAATATTCTATCAAATAAGTATTTCCTTCTTTCCGTTGGGTAGACATAAAAACAGGTGTACGGCTTACAGTCATAAATAAGTATTACTTGGAGAAATCATATTAGGAAAGCAATGGTCTGTGGGCCGAATGACAGCATGTGAACAAAATGTCACTAGATGACTTACCTAATATGGAGAAATGTGTCACGAAGCTTGCTTTGTATTTAGCAGGTTTTGCTTTATTATTGTTTTCTATATCTGAAAATAAACGTTATATTTTCGGACACAGGTTTCCTAACTATTGATATGGCTTATCATTGCCCTGTCTTAGATTTAGATAGTAAATACATGCATAAAAAATAGTATTTGAGTAAGGAACAGGTTTCCTTATGTTAAAAACAATGTTTTGAATGTTGCTTGTTTAATTCCTTCTTGTTGATTGTTAAAGTCAATGATAACTATCATTATATGAATTTGAATGAATTCATTAACTCGAATCTGTAACTTACATCTTGTCATTATGGTACTTCTCAAAATTGATCTTTTCTTTATGTATTTACTGTGTAAGTAATTGCAAACTCTTTATCGTGTTTGTATAAAATTAGTAAGCTGCTTACTCATTTATCGCCTATGTACTTTCGACAGCCTCTTTGGCGCAGTTGGTTAGACGTTGGCTGTGAAGCGAGAGGCCACGGGTTCGATTCCCGCACCGAGCCAAATGTTTGCGGGAACCACATATATTTGTTTCTGGTCTGGGCGTTTGTGAGGCCGAAAAGTCTCTCGCAGTTTCTGATACTCGCGACACAAGACTCGATCTTAGTATAGGGACTATGTATGTGACTATTGGGTGTATTTATTTATTTACTTTTTAATATTGGATTTGGACATTTTTATCATCTAGATGTAAGGCGACAGTTACTCATTATTTGCTGTTTATCATCTTTGAAAAACTGTTCAAATATTTGTGTTGTTTGAAGTATTTTCTCTTGGTGGTTATACAAGATCATTCACTTTTTATATTCTATTGTTTTGATTAGAACCTACTGAAAAAATATGAATATTTCATTTTTAATTATTTCAAAAGACCGTCCAATACTGGACTTGTTCTGTAAATTCTATACTATAATACTAAAATCGTATAAAAAAGCCATTTAATATTTTTTTCCTTTTTAAATGCCACAAGAATTAGGCAACTTTATAACGGTTCGAGGCATTCAGAATTCAAAAAACGCATTAAACGACCGCTGTATACGTGACAAAATAAAATTCCCCAAAACCGCAATCATAAATCAAGTGAATTAAGGAAAAAAGTTCAAAACAGGTCGGATTATCTCGACATTTGTCATCGGAGAAATGGAGATGATTCCCGCTGGAATGGCGCGCATTTATCCATAACTTTATCATAAACGATACAGGCACCGTTATTTAACTGTACTGACATTTAAGATGCCAAATTCGATTGTTTTTATATAACTCTTTGATCTTGTCTCAAAACAAACGTATGGTTTTGCAAAAATGTTTTTGCGGTTGCCAAAATGCTTTTCGTCTTTAAAGCTAAGTTAGAAAAGTTCATTTTCAGTATTTTTGGTTTTTAAACTGGCAAATATTTAATTGTGTATTTTTTCGGGTGGGTGTACATACACATTGTCATCTGTTTGCGCAATCTGGCTAATTTATCTCATAAGATGAAGTGGTCAACTGTCCTATGTTTTTTTGCTTTTTAATAAATGTACTTTATGCAGATTATGGGCGGGTGTTTTTTGCGGTAGCGCCTTACGTGAAAATATGCTCCCAAGAGTGCCTGATGTTCGATGATATAAATGATTATAATTTTTAAGACGCTTTTAGTTTTGATACTTATTCGTGTTACTTGGAGACCTACTATATATTTTTATGCCTTAAATTACTGTACTGCCACAATACAGATTGAATGTGCCGAATTAAACCATGTTAACACTTCTTTCTCACAGAAAACCAATGTGAAGTGATGGTTTTTCTGTCGTGTCATTTGGTAAAATTACTGAAAGCCCAAAATCTCTTTCCTTTTACCATAATTTTTCATTCTGTCTCAATTCATTGACATGAAAAGTCTTGTTCCTTGTGTTATATTTATATAGACGTACTCACGCATCTTTAACATTACCAATAGTCTTTTATTTCTGCAATAGCGTGTGTGGTCTTCCTATTGTTGTGGTATGAATAGTAATTGTGTCAATAGTATTGAAGATCTTCAAAGAAAGTTTGCAACACCTTTTGACTCGTGCTGCATCGAAATTCGTCTAGTCATGTGATGTGCTAACATTCGATAAATGCATTCTCTTTGATGATCAGATGTTACTGGGTACCGAGGTGAGGATTGTATTGAGAAATATTTTATAATATAAATCGCTATTGTAATTATAGCGAAAGTCCTAGGTTCATAAGTGGACTTTCTGTGCCTGAGGAAGTAGAAAGTAGAATGTATATATTTAAAGCTTTATCGTACACCAGAAATAAAACAACAAAGTAGACAATAAACAGAGAAAAAGAGAGAAAACAACTAGAAATGATACCAACTAAAAAAAGAACCAGAAATACAACAAAATATGTATATTATGCACATTGCACATACCAATACCACCTGTACATATTACAATCGATGACTCAATCGAAATATATTGTAAAGCCACAGGAATATTTTCTATAAAGCATTTAAGGTAATAAAGGGAAGTACAAAATAATCAGGCACGTAGGTAAGTTTTAAATGAAGCTACAATTCTGAGAAAAAAATCTGCTAGGAGTTTACCTCTTCTGATGAGTCGTCACTAATCCAATTTTAAATCTTTTCCTTGAATTAAAAGTGCCTACGCATATTCTTACGACCAAACATTTCTATCACTCATTACTTAAATGGTGTATTCATAATATATGAATACCATTTGAATGTAGTGCCCGTTCGATCATAATTGCGATGACAATATTTGAGCTTAGAAAATAAATCAACAAGGACAAGAAAACTGCTATTTCCTTACCAAAAGAATCTTTAGAAATTACGTAGAAGTTCACTTTACAATCGACTCCTAGATTTCTGTGCCGAGTAACATATGTACCATTTAAGATTAAAAGTCATAATATGTATCTTAAACAATTATGCTAAATATCACACTGTTGTATAAAAACGCTTGTAATCCTTACGATATTGTAAAATGCAGTCTCCTTGTGGTTTGATTTTTCTGATGGCTTATAATATATAGCTTTTAATTGAACAACGTCCGGCTAGTTGGCATTCGTAAACTAGGTATTGTGTGGTAGGTGGTTGCGAACACTGGTGGTAGTTCTCGTATATATGAGAGGCCACCTGGGTACCACCGCAATGTCTATTTCTCCCGCCAAACAGCAGTATAAATGTACTGTTGTGTTCCGGTTTGAAGGACATTTTAGCACTACTGGACTAAAGACTTAACATCTTATGTCTCAGGATGGCGAGCGCAGTGGAATGCCAACAATACCCTGTAATGCATGATTTTGTTTGGTTTTTTATTGTCCATGAGCGGTCGTATTGCTTACCATTAGTTCAATATTTTGCTTTGTGCTTTTGTATATTCAATACAAGTATTTTCAATAGTAGTACCTTGAATTATCATAAATTATCTGTAGAATACGGATAATAATTAATTACACGTCCTTTGATCGCAAGTGCTCATTAATTTATTATTTAGATTTTGATTTAACCTTTATTGGTTTCGGTGATTATTGATTTTTTATATTTCCGTGTGAGGTGTTTTTATTAGTCTTACGTCATTTAGCTTCCAGTTTTTAAAATAATGTTAGTTTCATAGTATAGGAGGGAAATATCAGAATTCGGTACTTAAATACTTAAATTGTTTAATGAGCTTTGGTTTATTAGCAGGGTATATGCTGTGAATGTTGTGCTCACCGATTCTATCTAAGAGTGATGTAAAAATATTTAATTTTAAGGTGATAAGCGAAATCGCTGTGCAAGCGGCAACAAAATCATTTTCATTTCATAAACTACTTTTCTAAATATTTTATTAAAATCTCGTAATATTTATTATTTCGTATGCTAGATGTACTACTACGTATGCCTAATATACTTGTAAAAATAAAACCATGATTCATCGACAAGATTCATCGTAGTGGAGTAATAAAATAAAATGTATCTCTCTTATTACTGAAAAATAAAAGAAATACTCTTTTAAAAGTACTTCTCGTACTGAGAACTTACTTTAACGTTACATTAAGCACGCGAAAACATAACATGATAAGCCCAGTAATGCTCGGAATAAACATATTCAATGTTGCTGTATTCTCGATTACAAGTGCTGCAATATTGAACATGGAGATCAAAATGATTTCTGTATTTATTAAAAAGAATGCATAAATACTTGGTAGTTGTGTAGTTGTACTACGGTACGATTACAAAGCTGAGACGGTTCGAATCCCGGGTCAGGCAAAGTGATATTGGATTTTCCTATTCATTATCAGCCCGGAGTCAGAAATTTGTGCTCGATATGGCGTTAGTCTCGCCTCCAATCACATGGTGGGACGGAACATACTAGGCGAAATGTGGGTATCTTGGTGGCGCACCTGCCTACCCCTTCTGGTATAAAGGCGTGAGTGTATGTATGTAAGGACTTTTTGGAAGATTAGACAGATTGGACAGAGGCATACATGCTAATGAGACCGAGGATTGAAGCTTATCAAGTCTCTGCGCATTTTAATGACTACTCTTAGCCACAATCTTAGCTGGTATTGTACCTTAATACTGCGTGTCACAAAGTTACGTAACGCTTTACAATTACAGAAACAGTTCTTAACTTTAGCAATTCCTAAATATTAATCTATCAAAAATTTACTTCTAAAAGCGATCATCAATTAAGAAATAAAACTAGTATTATAAAGTTCTTATTATCCGTTTATTAAAGCTCAGTTTCCCTTGTTCCAGGTAAAGCAGAATGGGATCAAGTCGTGACCACGCGTTTGATGATTTCATTCGGTCACGTGCGGGGCTTGCGACATCACGGCACCTTTTGTTTGCTAACCATAGTTTATAGGGTCAATACTCGAACTTTCTATAGATACTAGGGTTTTGATAAGCCATTAGAATATTCATGGACTAGACCTAAATTAGATCATAAGAAAATCTAGGAAATGGTGTGTGAGAACCAATAATAACGTTGACATTGGGTTATGTAAAAACACACTGTAATGATTTGTAAATTAATTAAAATAATTAAGAAAGGCAGGGCTCTTTCTCTTGAATTTGTCTGATAATCAAACCACAATGACATTGTTATTTAACAAGGTGTTTCATTTAATGAACTTGTTGGATAAGCACTTAGATAGAAAATAGGTGATGGTAATTTTATTATCATTGGGGTAATCCTGATAGTTTTATATCTTCTTATTAAAATCTGATTAAAAAAAATATTTCTAAAGGCAAAGGCCAAAAGCCTCCCTCCTTTCCTTCCATTTGTAGCGGTAAGGTGCTAATTGCGACCAGTTCAAATGTAATTATTATTATTTATTTTTTTTAAACTGGCACGGCATAGTGACTGCATTGCACCTGATGGTAAGTGCTAATGCCGTCCAGATAGAGTATCGAATGGTATCAAACGGTAGTCTCATACCATTCGATACAATCATGCCGGCCCGCTGAGATGCCTCTTCACGCTACGGCGGAAGGACCCAGGACTATAGGAAGGAGGGAACACGTGCGATGGCAAACCGTTCCACAGCTTGACTGTACGGCAGAAAAAAGAGTTAGAGAACCTTTTGGTTCGCGCCGAAATGGAATGAACAGTCAAGCTATGGCTCCGCAAGCCAGCACGCGTGGTTCTGTTAAGGAAAGGAGAGGAGGGGATTAAATTGAACAATTCCTCAGAGCATTCGCCATGATACAGACGGTAGAACACGCTTACTACGCTACGCTAGACGGTAGAATTAGAGTTCGTCTGATTTAAAATAAACAAGAATTATGAAAGCACACCATTTAATAAATTAAATATAAAATTTATTTTTGCGACTTTTTTGTTCTAATACATATATACATAAACTCACGCCCTTATCCCCGAAGGAGTAGGCAGAGGCGCCTCCAGGACACCCACATTTCGCCTTGTTCTAAATTCCACCTATAATTCTTTGTATACACAATAAATTACAAATATTCCAATAGCAAGTATATTACTATTATTTATTCGGTAATTCTATTCCGATCACAGACCAGCGGGCAGGTAAATGATTGCAAGCGTTTGGTTACTACCCCGGTTCCACTCGCCATTGTCACATTAATTTGTCGTTGTGCTTGACAATATTTTGTCGACTATTGTTACATAAACCGGGCTGTAAATTGCTGTGATTAATATGTTGTATTATGTAGATATGGATAGTTTTGAGTTGAGCCTAATACTGGTTTGAAAGGCGTGGTGGTAGTCTCATGCAAAAGTGACATGAAACAAGTTTTGCTGAAGTATTTTGAGGGGTTAGTTGAGTTCACGAAGACTCAGTAATTCCTCAGCAGTTCTACGGAAATCAAAAAGATGAGGTTTTCTTGGGAAGAGACCCGAAAACCAGGATAGATGGCAATGTAGTCACGGGAACAAATTATCTAACGCAATATTTACTTTTGGCAAATATAAAATCTCAGTAATGTCTCATGGAATTCAACAAAAAATTCCTGTAATACAATTTCAAGACTTTATATTTTCGATATAAAAAAGACTATGGACCAAATTATAATTAATCATATCTCAATGAACAACCAAAAATCTCTCCAAATACACAAACAATCCCCCATAGAACCTCACTTTAATCCTAAACCCGACTACAACAGTAGGGTATCACGTCGCAACATTGTCTCCAAAATAGCTATAAATTAAGTGTACTCTACGTGAATAAATCGCTTTTATTTATAGTGGACAGGCCGGGGTACGGCTGACAGATTGTGCTGGAATGAACACATCTTGTAATTGTATACTAAAGAGCGAGGAGGTCCCGAATTGACATTATAATAGAGGCCGAGCGCGCGGAATGAAAGGAAACTAAATGTGGGGGCACAGGTTGCGCCCAACACGCCACGACGCGTGGTTATTTTGATGTATAGTTTTAAACGATTTTTATTCCTAGTCTGAGCTTGTTATTTAAATTGTGAGACTGTGAGAAAAAAAAGATTTTAAAACATATAATAGAACATGAGATCGGTGTTGTATGATGTTGATGCATGATGCAGAAAGATTTAGATAATACATTGTTTTACGATTGGCTGCCTGCTTGTATTTTGATAAATTATTCTATCCCAGAGAGAGATCTCTTTCGATTACATTATTGAAATTTGTGATATGTCCCACCTGAAAATCGAAGCTATATTCTCACTATCCAATGAGGTAAATAGCCCGTGAACCTATTGGTAAATTATTTTGTTTCCACTATATTTTTTATCTTTTACTAATAAATGAATAATTTTGTAATTTAAATTTGCCGGTGTAGGTATTTTCGTAGGGACTCGACTCAACGGTCGCTTGGATGGTAACATCTTTCCCGAGTGGCTCATAGTTGAGTCGTAAGACCGGTGAAAGCAACATCACCGCTCTGCCTCTCCCCGGGCAGCGGTAGCAATAAAAAAGCAATTATTATCCACGGCCCCAAGGTCCTTCATACCCTTTTTCATTAATACAAAATTCCTCCATTTGCACGTGTCTTCACGTCGCGTGTACTAACTGTACCCAACCCTGAAAGCAATTTATTCATTTCATAGCATCAACAGGACATTTTTCTTTGAAAGTTTAATATCAGGACAAGTGTATAGAATATCGGTGAGCTCGGACGAAATTTTTGCTTTAGTTTTTACTGTCGCATGCGCACGATCTTCTCAATTTATTTCGCCAAGTTCAAGATAAAAATTGTTTAATGTTGCCCCCGTGTATAAATTTTGTGATACGCTTTTGTTTGCGCAGTTGGAGACCTTTGCAAGTTCGGTTGCAAATATTGGTGTTGTTGAAAAAGGTTGATGTACATGTGTTCTTGTTTGCTTGTATGATTTTTATATTTGAATTGGTCGCTTTATTGCTGTATTGTGTGTATTGATAGTGGAAAGTTGGGTTTGGGACTACTTTTGTGTTTTTTTTTTTCATGTGGGATGTAATCATATTTTTTTCGGGGTTTGCTTCCTTCTTTTTGAATACTTCTTCTAATTCTTACGTAGACGTGTTTAAAATATTTAGAAATTTAGAAATGGATAGTATTGTATATTGTTTGTTTTAAATTGAATGCAATTAAAAATAACTTTGCAATCGTGAACAGGGTTTTATATTTTTTGACGTTCCGATTACATCGACACAGTACTTAATTAAATTAAGTAGGTATAAAAGAATAAATAAAACACAAACCACATATACTGATAACATCTGTATTTTCCCGTCAATGGAACCCCAAAACTTCCATAAATATTTCATCATTTGCTGAAACTTTTATTGGAACAAAAGCGATTGTCCGTCAGCAATGAATGGTTATGCAAAGTGCTGCGACAGCCCAATGCGGAGTATTGTATGCGCCAGCTCTTATTGAGCTGCCTGCCGCGTCCCGCCCAGAAAACTGCTGAATAGATTTTTCTTTGGCTTCCTTGGTTTGTGTTTAGTAATATAAAATATATTGGAAAGAAAACATTCTTAAATCAAACGTATCAAAGTAGTTAAAAACTATCATCAAAATTATTAATTAATATTGTCTACGCAATTCACATTCTTTTTTTATTGAACCCAAACTCGACAAATTAAAGTTGTTATGTTTTTGTATTTAATCATTAATTTTTGTGAATTATTATTTATAGTTCCTATTGTATGATTAAAGGCAAAAAATGTCATAAAACTTAGCATATCCTTTAGTTGAGAATATGTATAATGTGCATTAATTGCCTACAAATGACAGAGTCATTAAAGCGAAGTCCGAGGTTCCACTCCCGAAATTGCGAGCCTAATTTTGATGAGATTTTTAATGAAAAGCCTGAATTGTCCGGGATTAAGTTTAGGAAACGATTAATGTTAGTTTCCACTAAGATAAGATTATATTGAAAATGGTGCCCTTGAATTTTTAAAATATTCACGATATGTGGATAAAGGTTCGTTAACAAAATGATTAATGTAATTACAATTCGGGTAGTAATAAATGGATAAAATAAGTAAGTATAATAAGCTTGTGAGCACACATTATACGGTTGACATTTCGGCAAAAAATAGCCTTATTTTTGTAGTACGTCTACACCTTCTCAATTAGTTTTAAGAATTTAAATAGAAAAAGTCATAAAATATTTTTATTTCCACATTCTAAGTCGTAAAAACCGATTTCAAAACCACATTTCTGACTTTCCCTCCGTCTAACATCGCAAAAACTAACACGGCGGGGCGCCTGCGGGTAAGTAACATCCATCCGCCGCACTCCATACATCACGTCCTACGGGCGACAATACTCCATACAAGCTATAAATAACAGATACGTCATCGGCCATGCTCGGCAGCGGCCGAAACGCGCGATCCGCGATACCCTTTATAACGTAATAAATAACGCGATATGTGACCAGACACCTACTTACTTACGTGCGGCGCTGAATTGATAGCTTCACACTTGTGTTTAGAAACTGAAAAAATATTTTAGAATTTGGGGCAGTTATTGTTGGTGAGAGATTAGCATGTTTCGGTGTGATGGTCTATCAGTTTCTGGACTGTACTGGACTTAACATTTTAGTTGGGGCTATGGCGTATTGCCATCGTCGTTATTGGTTGGTATGCCAGAGTAACTACTGGACATATTGAGACTTAACATCTTATGTCTCAGGATGACGAGCGCAGTGGAATGCCAAGCGCTGCCTTGTAATTCATGGTGTTGTTTGGTTTTGCTACTGTCCATGAGCGGTCGTATCGCTTACCGTCAGGCAAAAGGCATGCTTGTCTCGTGATTCATTGCAATAAAAAAAAATGCCGGTGTAGGAATTTGGGAGAAACGAGACGCAACGGTCGTCCGGATGGTAACATGTTTTCCGGGTGGCTCAACGTTAATAAATAAATAAATAATAAAGTTTTATTTATTTGCAAAAAACATAGGTGTGATAATACTAGAATTAGTGAGTTATCAATAATTGGCATATCTGCGTTGAATACAATATTATCAGGTGTCCCCAAACTACGTCATGCCTGTATCTTGGGGTACCTAATAGAGAGAATACAAAAGTAGCCGAAAATGCTTTAAAACAAGAAAACATTTGTCAGTTGAGTAATAACACCGGTGAAACCAAAACCGCTCTGCCTCCCCCAGGCAGCGGTAGCGATAAATCGTTTTACCCCGGGAAAACAAAAAAAAAGTTCATTTGATTTACTTTCTCGTTTCGATATAATGTCGCTTACTCAATTATTTTACTATTTCAGAGCAGACATGACTAATGAAAGGACCATAACAGATCCACAATAATACGTATAATTGTGTATTGGTATCGTGGTAAAAGACGCCTGCTATATTTCAATGAGCAATGATTCATTGAACATTAAATTACACTGCGGCTTACACAAGATTAAAACAACTTTGGATATTCAAAAATATCGACATGTATCCGCTCTAATTCTTTTGTATTTCCTTATGAATTTTATTATAATTGAAACAAATTATATTATTATGAAATGTAAACTAAAAAAAAATCCTAGTCATTTATAAAATTAGTTCGAATCAAAATTCAAAGTTAACAGTTTATCAATTCAAATCCACAGATTCCAACCATTTATTTATGCCTTGCAGTATGAGACCAATAGAAGAAATTAATATATTCCCACATAATTCGTATGTACAGAAACAATTTTAAAAAATCGCCAGCCATAAACCCTTCAAATTTTCTTCGTCCTTTGACGGCAATCCTACCCGGAAATAATTAAATCCAGACCAAAAAATAACTAATATCTCACGCATTCATCAAATTAGTTCAAGTTAACAGTACATTTGCGTTCCTCCGCTCAAAGCTTTTAACATTGAATTACAGTGTGTCAAATTTATCACGGATGAGGTTGCGAAGGGTGGTACATACGAAGGCTTAAGCCGCTATAAATACTGGTACCGCAAGCTCGCATCGATTGGGAGCTCGGGGTGGTATTCTGGTTGATTATTAATATTACGAGTGGTATCTTTCGATAAGCAATGCTTGGTATTCCACTGCGGTCGCATTAAGTCTCATTATGTCCAGTAGTTACTCTGGCTACAATGTCCTTCAAACCGGAACACAACAGTGCATTTACATAGCTGTTTGGCGGAAGAAATAGATATTGCGGTGGTACCTATCCAGGCGGCCTCTCACATATGAGCGACCGACTACTAGTAGAAACCACCAGTAAGTGATACTTTATTAAGGGGGAAAGTGGCGATACGTGAAGTGTAATTCAGAAAAAGGAGGGAGTGGTGGTATATTACCTTTTAGATTTCGGCACAATATGTCGACCTGTTTATAAGTCGGGCTATGGACGTCAAATATTTTATCAAACTAAATGTTCATGTATGCTCTTAAAGTATTGAATTGGATTTATTGATTTACCGATTAGGAATACTCGAATACAGGAAGTATTAGAATTAAAATTAAAGGTTTATAATATTTTTGTTATTTAAACATAAGGATACAGTCATCAATTCACTTTAAAAACACCGTGTCTTACAACTTCATTAATATACATCGAACTAAAAAGTAGGTAATTCGTAATTCCTTTTTTTATTATTCGGTATAATTAGGAACAATAATTGTTTAGAAATTCAAGCACATTCACTATCGACAATTTATCGAACCTGTTCACAATTGCCCCCCGTATTTTCGGGAAGCATCTCCGAGTGTCAGGCGCTCGGGTACTGTTGGTTACCAAGAACGGAGAGTTTACGAGGGGTCCCGGGATCGTACATCGCTCCCCGGGCGGTATGACACACTTACTCTTTAACCCAGTCATGCGTTGCGGGACTTTGTAAAATAGGCTGGAGTTTTGGCTTTGTTGTGTACGGGTATTTTTGTGCTTAATTTTTGAAGATGTTGAAAGACACTTGTTTGACCTATTCCTAGCGTAAACAATATGTGCAGTATAATATAATTCTACATTATAATATAAAGTCCGCCATCCCGCACTAGGCCAGCGTGCCGGACTATATGGCCCAACCCCTCTCAATCGTACTCTCGATTATAGAGGAGGCCCGTGCCCTGAGTGGGACGTATATGGGCTGATACATACAATATAATTATGATTTTAATTCCCAAGACGGGCAAAGTAAAGTGCGAGATGCGTCATACTATTTAAAAAATACTCACGGCCTTGCTATTTCAGTTTAACTTTAAAAATAGATAATAATAATGCGTTTCGCGATTATTTTTACGAAACTAATTTTCATTGACTTTGTTAAGATGGGAATTGTTATATACAATTATTATAATCTTCTTTTTCTTCTACGTCTTCTTTTCAGCCACAGGAAGTACTCCCTGCTGAACATAGGCCTCCCCCAAGGATATAATTATTATAATAATTATACATTATCTGAATTTTAACTAGGTATGTTCTAAGCCCTATCAATCGAAATATGGATGTAGACGAACCGTATGGACGATTATAGGCTTACATAATACTGTTATTAATCATTGTTTAAATTAATTGTTACTCGCAAAATACCAACGCCGAAAAAAAATCTCAAATTATTCACTTAAATTCACTCGGAATGAAAATTGCAGCGACCACCGGCACGAAAGCAGTGAATGAATGCATAACTGTCCCCACTGCGTTATGTAAAAGAGCCTACATATTACACAACTTAACGGTTGTCAAGCAATCGCAAGGACGAATCGAGTAACTGAACACTACGCTTCCCTACAAATAAACAAATAAACGCAAATTTATTTTTGCCGTTTATAAACTCGCGTTTATTTGGTAGGTGGCTGAATTGCATGTTTGCCAATGGTAAATGAATTGTCGGACGAAAATTCACTACCCACGTTGTTTGTCTTTCACATTAACTGGATAAACCGTTGGACACACAATGAAATTCTCGGATTTTGTTACTGTACTTAAGGCGGATTTTTGTTTTATTAATGTTCCATTTTTGGATTTATGTTATAAAATAGACATTTTTTGTTTTTGCAATAATAAAAATGCGCATAAATTATTGTCAAAGAAAGAACAATTTGTTAGGAATGTTATCAGAGAAAATATTATCCCTACAACCTAGGTACTTTGCTTTAAGGAAAAATAATATATTTTCAATCAAGCTGAAAATATTTTTTTTATTAAATCTTAGGATGCCAAGATTTTCCTCCATATATCAATAAAGAGTTTACAGCGTGCATATAAGTTACACACAATACACGTTTGCTGTTAAAGATAAATCATATCCTTTAATTTTTTTAGACCACTAAATAGAAGTATCGACAGAAAAATAATACCATTTTTAATATTGCTAAATAATTAGTTTACGTATGTGCGATCAAGGAGCATTTAAAAGATAACTATACAGATGCAAGAATAACGGGGACGCATCACAAGAGATTATTTGCGACACAAAAAATATGTTGTCGATTACAATATCACGTCCAAATAAATAAACAAATGTAAAGACATTGTAATTAATATTTTAAACCAGATCCAAAATATATTTGTACCTAAATTTGGCAATTAATCTCCCTGGCAACATTTCTCACGAATAAATATTCATGAATTTTGCATATCAATGAGAGTTAGTTCTCGATTTGCCAAAGTATTATTAATATCTTCATTACGCTCCCAAACACTAGCATTACGAACTTTTATTGCACCATAAATACTGTTGTGTCGTCGATAAATAAATATTTATAACAATTAATTATAAAAATGCACTTTCATTTTTGCGTGCTGGCAACTTTCGCATTTCTACGAATATGTTTGCAATTTGTTCGCGATATCGCGCCGCAATGAGTGCTTTTAGGGCTGGCATCACTAGTAGACGGTACTTGAAGATGACTTTTCATTAAAGATAAATAGAGAGGATCCTTGACTATTTTTTCTGTTTTAAGAGTATATAGAGGAGATATAAAGAACCACAAATAGTAGTTATTTTTTTTTTTTTGCATAATACTAACAAATTATCTATTTATCTAAAATTTTCACCATCTAAATTTATAGATGACAATATTCACTGAAATTATTACTCATTAATTTTTCTTCTAAGTAATGTTTTGATGGATAAAAACTGGTTCGAAAAGTACTATTTTTTTACCAAATGGCGCACGGAATGCGTATGTGCTCTTAATGTCTATTGGAATACGATTTGTATTGTTTCATTATTTTGTAATTGTCTCTATCATTACTTTAGTAATACACAGGTCTATTTTATTTTGATTATGAAATCATTATTTTGTCATTAAATTTTTGAAAGTAATACTTTCATTTTTATTGCTCATGTATGAGGTACATTGACAGCATTCGTGGCGCAGTTAGTTAGACGCCGGCTGTGAAACGAAAGGCCGCGGGTTCGACCCACAAGAAAAATATTTGTGTGATCCACAGATATTTATTTCGAATCTAGGTGTTTGTGAGACCGAAAAGCCACTCATAGTTTCTGAGACCCACGGCACAAGACTCGATCTTAGTGTGGGGTAAGGACTATGTATGTGACTGTTGGGTGTATTCATCATCATCATTAGCCCGTTGCAGTCCACTGCTGGACATTGGCGTCTACCAATTACATACATAAACACATAAATTCCTGACTCCGGGCTGATAATGAATAGAAAAATCCAATATCACTTTGCCCGACCCGGGAATCGAACCCGAGACCTCAGCTTTGTAACCGTACCGTAATACAACTACGCCACCGAGGCAGTCTACCAATTGGGTGTATAAATTTATGTTTTTTTAATTAACTAGAGCGTAACAGCCCTGAGAGTCCAGGCGGGAAGAAGACAGATAACACGCGGAAGCATCGACGATTCTTACTTAACGAATGATTCGATTTTTTTTTATATTTTTACAAAGTCACGGCGCGGCGCCTTAAGGTATCGGTTCCTGTAACACCGGTTACACAGGATAAGGATATTTTTAGCAGACATTAAAAGGGTAACGGTATGCCTTTATGATTTTTAGAGATTTTAATCTACGTATTGACGAGTAAATTAGAGGTAAATAAGTCTGGACGTTTCCTTGTTTTAATATAGATCTATTCAATTAAGAATTTAATAAATTGACATTATTAACTTGAACAGATTGGCAATAGTGTCTGAGATAAATGGACTTTCAGATTTTTATTACACTAAACTATCTTTAAAGAATTTTTTAATTACAAACAGTAAGTTTCTTTAAAGGTGTTCCGGGGCAACAGTCATTTACCACACCACTTCCCATAAGGTGCCTATTTCGTTTGCTACCAGATCCAAAAATAAGTGTCAGCTACTAAAAGCGTATATATTTTCTCAAATCTAAAAAACACGTCACCAATATTTCCTTCAATTACAACTACACGCAATTAAGTTAAGCCCAATATTTCTCATGCTTCTAGATTTTTGACTGACGGGTGATGTCATAGAATCATCGAGAGAAAAAATGTATCACATCATCGACCACTACGTCATCGGATATGTTCCATCCAATGTAATTAATAGCTATTATATTTTGACCCCAGATGGATGGAGTAGCCTCAGGACTATTGTTGTCTGTATTTAGATTCGCAAGAATTGTTCATTTATTTTATGTCCTTGTCAAATTGAAAATTAGATTTCTAAAACACAATTGATAAAATATACTCAATATTTTATCATTTTTATAGATTTTGTAGTAGATGTATGTCGATGTTTTGTAGTTGTGTTAAACAATTTGTTTTTTTTTAATTTGAAATCGAAATCATAATAAAAAAATAATAATTATCAAATAAAATGCAAATGGGTTATAACAAATGAAGCGAACGATACGTAATAACTGATTCTTGATTTAAAAAAATATCCTTAAAACGCAAGGAATATGATTTTTTTGTAGTATGTAGCGTAGTTCCACACTATTACTGTAATTAATATATCATTACAACATGAAAGCATTTCCTACTCAAAAGCGTAAAATCGATTTATCATTGGTCATTAAATTAAACAAACTAACAATTTTGATATCTGAAAATAAATTTATAATCGATTAAGTACATTCAAACAGGAGTATTGAAAACAAAATTTACAATCGAAATTGTTTAATCGATTTACGACTTTTTGTATGAAACAAATTGGAGGTACATTTTGGGCTCGTGTCGAGAGTAATAGGTTTTTAAATGCGTTGTTTCGGTAATGTATCATCAGTGTGCATTCAAGGAAAGATATTGCATTTATTTGCATTCAGAATTAACATGTCTGCGTTTAAAGGAGCGTACTTTTTACTTTTTTTAACATAGTATAGTGGCTAGTAAAAATAAATACAATTATCTAATATTCGATAACTTGAAATAAGCATAAATTCTTAATTATGAAAACTATTTCTTGAAATATTTGTATAAAAATAATGAATACGCCGTTGCTACTTAAAAAAAGGTTTACAGCTAACATTCTAGGCTGTATCATTATTTTCTTAGCCAGAAAATAAAAAAATAGAAGTTTAATTTGTGAATTATAAATATTAGAGATGCGAATCGATATAATAACAGCTCTTGCATTCGAATTTCGAATTATATTCTTCCGTATAAAAAGGCGGGAACGAAATTTAATTAAACACCGATAAGCATGCTTTATTGGCGGCTTTTTCAATTGTTAAATTCGAATAAATCAGATAAGATTTTTTCTTCTCTGAAGGTAAATATGACCATACTGGTTACATTTGGAATTTGGTTTCTTTTGAATTTGTATTTTATTTAAATTTGTCTACATTCCGCCATAAGTTCTTTGTTTTGGGTATTCATTATAATATCATATAATTGTCGTCACAATATTTTCAGCCTTCGTGGCGCAGTTGGTTCGACGCCGGCTGTGAAACGAAAGGTCTCGGGTTCGATCCCCGCACAGAGAGAAATGTTTGTGTGAACCACAAGTATTTGTTTCGGTTCTGGGATTTTGTGAGACCGAAAAGTCTCTCGTAGTTTCTAATACCCACGACATAAGACTGGATCTTAGTGTGGGGACTATGTATGTGACTGTTGTGTGTATTTATTTATAATTTTTGGCGTGAGCTTTTATGCGGTATCAAAAACTAGATAAAACCACGTCTCTCCACCTACGTTTTCATCTGCCTCTTTAATATTAAAAATTCATAGCTTTATATTAAATATCTATGGTTCATGAGCATAAAATCCAGTGCTTCGGGGCTCAGAGCAAACAGTTCAAGAAAAAAAAAAATTGAATGAAAAAAAAATATTGTATAATTCAAACTCAGATCTTCGCTCTGCACCGTGTAGCTCCGCAAGGGCATGCAAGCGACCAACATGGAAACTTGCATATTCCACAGTCGTACATTACAAACAAATAGGTAAACACGGTTACATCACCTTGTATATAGCAGTGATGTCACATTGCAAGTATGGTACTTAGTGGCGGGTCATTGAACTCAGTGTTTTTTTTAAATATAAACAAAAGAAAGCAATTGCTTATGGAAAAAATATTGAAATTCAACCGAAACATAGACGAAGCGGTGATACTTTTTTATGTTAGTGGAGATTAAAAACCAAAACCATCAAAATCAAAAAGCGCAAGACTAGAATATCTCGGCCAAGTGCTTAGGCACGAAAGACATAAGCTGCTCTGTTAATAATTATATTACGCTGGACAAAGAAAAAAACCGTGGCTGCGAAACATCCGGGAGTAGACCGGTATCAGCACCGTTGAACAACTATTCCACCTGGCTAAAGACAAGGAAAAATACAAGTAGCTGACGGCCAACCTTCAGCACTGGAGAGGCACTCGAAGAAAAAGTAGAAGAAGGAGATTAAAGCTTTTTGTGCTGGCTGGAAAACAAAAATAGAATCCACCCGATGTTAAAGGCAATGGTGTTCAGACAGAAAATTCACTAACGCGAGAGAGATATCTCCCAACGATCAACATAATGTTGGCATGATTGTAACTGCTGAGTGGTCACCTAAATGTCACAGCGATGCGCAAACTCCTTTAATATATAATTTTATTTTAATTTCTAATTTTAATGTTATGCAATGTGTTTTCTTTCTTTCTAACCTGTTTATGTAACCTGACCTGAAATGTTACACACTACACTATACTATTTTAGTTTAACTCTCAATTTCGTATAAATTGGCGAAGCCTAGCTCAATAGCATCATTATGTCTTATTAATACTTTGGGCGTGGTGTGAACTATTATCCTACGCATCTTAAGCTATAGTTTTTTATTACAAATAGTTTTTACACTTGTATCATAATAGCTATTAGATACGGATATTTGGTTCTTTAGACCACAGCATCCGCAAAAAACCTAAAAACCAATGAGTGACATGAACATGTTTAAATTTACGCAGGATTTTCCTTGAATATTTGGACTGGCCCAGGAAATAATTACAGCAGAAATAGACTGACATTAATTAATCATATGTACTGATAGTAAGTGCGTGGTGGCCTGTTGGTAATGGACCAGACGCGGCTGCCTACATGTTCACGGTGGTCGCAGGTTCAGATCCTAGGGCACACCTCTGACTTTTCGGAGTTATGTGTGTATTAATAGTCAAGCACCACGCACTTTAACTTTAACGGTGAAGGAAAACATCGTGAGGAAACCTGCATACTGTAGCGATTTTAAAGAATTTCTACGGTATGTAAATCCGCCAACCCGCACTAGGCCAGCGTGGTGTACTATATGTACTATATGTGTGGCCTAACCACTCTCAATCGATTCTCTCGATTGTAGAGTAGGCCCGTGCCCTGCAGTGGGACGTATATGGGCTGATATATAGTGTATATTAATCATGTGTATTGATAGTAAGTGCGTGGTAGCCTGTCGGTAAACAGACCAGACGCGCCTGTCAACATGTTGACGGTGGTCGTGGGTTCAAATCCCAGGGCACACTTCTGATTTTTCGGAGTCATATACGTATTGATTGTCAATCACGACGCATTATAACGGTGAAGGAAAACGTCGTGATGAAACCTGCGTACCATAGCGATTTGTAATAATTTCTAAGGTATGTAAAGTCCGCCAACCCGCACTAGGCCAGCGTGGTGGTCTATATGGCTTACCCCTCTCAATCGTACCCTTAATTGTAGAGGAGGTTCGTTCCTTGCAGTGGGACGTTTATGGGCTAATACATACATACAATATACATACATACATTGATAGTAAGCGAAATAAAAACATTTTCAAATGTAATTCCACACGCACAGCAATTAACGATTATATTATTTATGGGAGTTACAGAACGATTGTTCTTTTGATTATGATTGTCTTACTAATTTATTAGATTTTTCATCATAAAACATCAAACCAGAATTTCTTACTAAAAACGCCGATATAACCTAACTAACGCTTAGAAATTGAAATCGGAGCCTTAAAGTATAAATACCTACTTATTAAACTAAAAATTTGGGCGATAAAAATTTTACGCCACATTCCGATTAAATTAAGGTTATTGTTGACCAAGGCGACAGATAATTAAAATCTTATTTGGTCACTAAAATACATAAAGAAACGAAAACACTCCAATATTTCTATATAATTTTATCGCGTCAGGCTTTTTAATTTCATTGTTTTATCGCTTCCTTAATGGATTCGATACTTAACGCCCCATTATGATAGGTCGGGCCATTCAAATTCTATTATTGTAAAAATATATTTTTCATCTGAAGTGAGATTTTATTAAGGGGTCGTTCCTTTGAGAGTAAAGTTGTTGCGAGTTTTTATCTGCTGTCAGTTTTGATATTATGCTAAAAATGTTATTTTTAATTAAAAAAAAGCAACGCATAATACTTAATATTATTAAATTACGACCATTTCTGCTTCCTACAAAGTTTATTAAAAACGTTTACCATCAGATTGATATATATTTTTTAAGTATTATGTTTATTTAAGTACATAAGTTACCTACAACGATTTTAAATTTTGCGTTTGATATTTTTATCATGTCTCAAATATATGCAAAGCCTATGACGTCTTGCCTATAGTCATGACTTACAACCAAGATGAACGCATCAAGACTCAATGGAACTAGACCCTTATCACAAAGCGATTAAATAAACGTATAACAGAAATGTGTGGTTCGATGAGTAAAAACACACTTTCTTAATTTCTTTGTTATCTTAATCACAGTTTGTTATCACGTCGGGGATGATAAGTTGTGGTTACGTGATAGTCGCGTTATATGTGTGTCAGCTATATATACACCGATATATTATTGCACGTGAAAGGCAACTTCGTCGGGCTCTGTGAGCTGGATTCCCAGTTCACGCAATTAATGACGTCATTTTTTTACGTGAAAATTTTTCTGTGAGCTCAGCCTTAAATTACTGTCCCTGTCACCTTATACGATTTTCTTTTCAAATTGAAAATGAATTTCTCTTCCCCCAAGGTTATATATTTGAACTCAGGAACTCAATAGTCATAACCCATAGTATATATGTATATTTTATCACTACAATCATTAGATTACTTATGGTATTTCATTTAAACCACATGTTTCTAACCACCCCAGGTAACTTTGTGCCAAGTTTTAAGGGCGGGTTATACCGATTTTTGCCTTTTTTAAACATCGGTAGCTCCGTTGATATACAACTTATACATAAAAAACAAGCATTTAAGCAAAATTGGGAATACAACCGAGGGAATTGTAAAGCCAGAAACATAAATTATAATAATAAATTCGATCAAAAATCACCTCAAATATGGGTCTAAATCGCTTTTTCAAACACGTTTTATACTGCGACATTCTATCAAAATCATGTAAAAATTTTATCAAAAGATAGGCTTTTTAATTTTTTAGGGATCTGTAAGAAAACATTTTCAAATATTGGTGTATTTTTTTTATAAAGAAATAAAAACTAAAATTTTTAGCAATGCACGCGTTCGAACCAGCTCGTCAGTCGACGCCGAGGCGTCATCGAGGTCGGACCCACGCCGATTTTTTTACGAAATGTCACTGCGAAATACATTAAAACAATAGCGTAAATGCGCCACAGTAAAAATAAATTCATTTGATATACTGTACTTAATCAAATTGACATTTAAAATATGAATGACATGTTAAATGAAACTGAAGTTATTGATATAATAGATTCAGTGTTACAATGTCATTGTATGGAAAATATTTAAGGTAATCTCTACGTCTTACGCCCGAATACTGGAACGACTTAGAGTATTTAATATCTAGAGAGAGCACTATCATACAATTGCGTCTTCAAAAACGAGTCAATGAACCTATGTAAGAACTATTCTATTAGATTGAAATTCAAATCATTTATTGGTCACGTAGGCACTTAAATAGCTCTGATGACAAATACACATAGTACTTTTTTTCTATTTACAAGATATTTGTTGCGTTATTATTTATATTAAATTTACTATTTTTCGGAAGTTATTACACACAGGCGAAGCTAGTAAAAGCGTGTTAATAATCCATCCATCCATCCATCAGCCTAAGGACGTCCACTGCTGAACATAGGCCTCTCCTAATGATTTCCACAGTGACCTGTTGGAGGCATCCTGCATGTGTTAATAATGGCGACTAACAATTATGAAAAAAGAATATTATGGAGGTGTAATAAGGGGCGAAATATTGTATTGAAATACATAACCACTTCAATGTATTAATGTCAAAAACTCATAATTACTAAAATAATGGCATGCTTAGTTTTCTTTATTGGACCTAACAAGGCGAAAAGGCATTGATTTTTTCGAACATTTTTTTTAGTGCCGCGCCGCGCTTGGGACGGGAATTAATTGGTAGAAATAATTTAGATGGGAAATCTTTATACATATGTTATTATATACGTTCGAGAAAAATAATAATATTGATATTAATGTGGAAGCACAATAAAACAAACAGTCCAGGAGATGCTAGTTTATTTCTGACTTGACAGAAGAATAGTGCAAAAGCGCGCGCTTCGGTTTTCCGCTTTTATTGCAAGGCATAGAAAATGTGAAATACATACCAAAAAATTCAATATTTTTTTAGTTCCTATAGGTACTTCAAAAATTTTATTTCGTATTCAGAATTTTAAATGGTGGCCGTGATTTTGTGGTCTTAAATTATTAATCCGATTGTTTTATAAATCTATATCTGAGACACTCTTTGTTCGAATAAATTAAATTTATAGGCAGAATTTGGGAAAAAATATAGAAAAATTTTGTTATTGATCCGACTTGTCTCAAATCGATATTTTCCTCTCTTAGTGTCGATTTTCTAAATGCATAGTCAAAATTACTGGGATAGCTGATACATTTCTTTTGATGGGATAGGAGAAAATATAAAGGCTTGGAATGACAAAGGATAGAACGGGACCGATCGGAAAGTGACGGAACAGACGGGATTGAACAGGACAGGTTGTGGTTAGGGCATCAGAACCGGTTTTTCCCGGTTCTGAAAGACCCTGATAGAACCGGTTCTGTAAAACGAGGAACCGGTTTTTTCGGTTCTTACGGTTCTCTCTTAAAATTTTAGAAATAATATTATCTCTATAATACTCTTAATGCTAAATATCAAGTTATTATCCAAATTTATTATTAAAACAGAATATATGCAGTTATTTCACTGTTAAAGTAATAAATAACATTATAATTTATTATTAATGATGAATCTTTAAGAAACTTACAAGGGACATGAAAGTAAATGCTCCAGGATACCCCGCGAAATTCAATTTTTTTACAGTTGTTTTGCAATTTTCAGCTCGGTCTCGGATAGTAAGATAGTGAATTTTTTAAAGTTTAAGTTTTATTATTTCCCTTTTTGATCTCTGTAGTGTAGTGAATTATAAAGAACTGATTGTAACTGATTATGAAAATACTGAATTTTAAAGAACTGATTGTTGCCAAAAATAGTTAAAAACGATGTTGTAATTTGAGTATACTTCAAAAAATATATAAATATGCGTACCAATAAAGTGTGTTTTATTTAGACACTTTTCAAATAGAATTTATGAAAAAAACCCGGAAGAACCGAAAGAACCGGGTACCCGGTTCCGTCTAGAATTTAGAACCGAAAGAACCGGTTCCTAAAATAGGACCGGTTCTCGATGCCCTAGTTGTGGTGGGAAGAAATGCAGTATATTAATGAAATTCAATAGATAATAATAACTAAGTACTACATGACGGAAAGTGCAATGTGAGACTTACCATCAAATGGACCGATGACTTGGGAGAAATTGTGGGACACTATTGGTTATAAATTGCAGAAAATAGCAAATAGCCGACGCTGTATACTGTGGAAAAAATGGTGAGGCTATGTCCGGTAGCGGACAGCAGTCGCGAATGCGTCAAGTATAATGGAAAAAACGGTGTATATTAATTATGTAAGTCTATAGTAAACAACCGTAACAATAAAAACTCAAAGTAACAATTTAATTTAATTTAATTAAAACATATCACATTAATAATGTAATAATAAAGCATTTTATCAAACAATATAATAAACAATTTAAATTACCTCACACGAACAATTAAATAAATAAACCACGTTAAATAAAAGATATACTCAATGTACATTCCTATTACGAAGTAGGGAGCGTTCATGAGAAATTTTTGAAATTGCATGGTGAGTTAGCATGCTGTACTCATTTGAACTGTGGCGTCGGTTGATGTCAGTGTGCGCTGTGCGCCGAGCTCCGGGTGTGCGGAGTGAGATGACGTTTAATACCTAAACACCTCGGTAAAAGAGGCCCTTAAAAAATAACTGCTTGGTTGGTTTGTCAAATATCTTGCGCCAAAAAAGACGGTTAGCAGTAGTTTTTGTTACATAGAATTTATTTTTTCAAATATACACCCCACAGTCACATACATAGCCCTGACCCCACACTAAGATCGAGTCTTGTATCGTGGGTATCAGAATTACGATAGACTTTTCGGTCTCAAAAATACCCAGACCCGAAACAAATACCTGCGGTTCACACATATATTTGTTCCGGTGCGGGGATCGAACCTGCGGCCTCTCGTTTCACAGGCGGCGTTGAACCAACTGCGCCACGGAGGCTGTCATTTATCAAATGTCACTGAAGGAGTCATCTTCCACTACACATTTGCGTCATAAATACTTTTTACGACGTCATGGTTCGTCATGACCTCACTGATTGTGGTAAAAAGTTCAGTTATCCCACATGAATGAAATAATGAATGAAAGCACGATTCCGGTAATGACTCCATAAAATGGATCTCGGGTTATTATAAAAAGTGCTTGACAGACAGCTCACTGGCTATGGAATTTACTATTTTAATCAATATACCCAACAGTCACATACAAAGTCCTGACCCCACACTAAGATCTATCGAGAGTATCAGGAACTACGAGAGACTTTTCGGCCTCACAAACACCCAGACTCGAAACAAATACCTGTGGATCACACAAATATTTTTCTAGGGGATCGAACCTTTTTTCGTTTCACAGCCGGCTTCTATCCAACAGCGTCACGGAGCTGTGTGTGCAAAATTACTTAACAAAATAATTATTTGCTCAGAGGAAGAAAAAACCACAACAGTAAAGTATTCCACATATCGTCATTAACATATCATAGTTGTGAGTGTTGAAATAAGGTGGGGTCATACTGCTAGCGGAGATAAAGTTACAGCGAGAATAAAAATTACAATATTTAGTTGGAATTCATAAATATTAAATCCGTCATTAGTATGTCAGGCGATTGTCAACTTAAAAAGAAGATTAGATATTTGGTCGTTGATTAGTTTTAAATAAATACATATTTAAAATAAATACCGTTAAATAATTAATTCTTTACTCTCTCTAACATTACTAAAGTTTATTAGTTAAGTGTAAGACTGGTGACATATGAAAGGATAGGACGCCAGCCTGCTCTTACAATTAACAAAAATAATATTCAATAAAAATTCGATACTCGTCTTTACATATTAATATGGACTTATCAAAAAGTAGAAGAGATTAAAATTATTAGTGCAATAATCGCTTCGCTTGTAAAACCGCTAATAGTATAACCGCATCCGATAAAGGAAACCCAAGGCCGTCTGACTCTACAATTAATGCCTATTTTCTCTCAATGTCACGCGGTCTTCGGCCTTATTGCCTTGACATAAGGTAGTTTATACCTGAAGGACATGCCCACGTCATTATTTGGGTTTTACCCGTAGATGTTGGATCGGTGACGTTTTCATGAGGTATTCTTTGTCAAGTCCATAATGACGAATTTGATGACTTTTAATAACTTGGTAATCCGGTTAGTTTGTGATTTTTTGCGGGATTTCCTGTTGTTGGTGATTTTTAGGTCCACTTTTAATGAACGATCGATTTCCTGAACCAATTGCATCAGACATCATTATTGTTGTTTTTTCAAGTGTTATTAGTAGCCATTTAAATTAGACTTCTTGTAATTCTTTAAGGAAAAAAATGGGTATCGCTGCTTTTGTCAAACTTACTTTATTATTAATATGAAATACATGATTATCTATTTACCTAGCCAATGTGCATGTACGGGGCTTTTAAAAAACCTTAAATTAGTCACTGTAATTTAGGAATCAAAAAACACTTATCCAAGAATGAATCAGCTTCCTTCCTAATCGTCTCTGCAGCTCATTTTTTCTAAGAATTAGAGCTAATGTTTAGTGTTACGCACTAAAGTGAACAATTCAAAATAAATATAAACTTTGACTGAAATTGGTCGATCTACCAAAATATACATCCATCCATCAGCCAATGGAAGTCTACTGCTGAACATAGGGCCCTCCCAATGATTTCCACAGCGACCTGTTGGAGGCGGACTGCATCCAGCGACGACCCGCGACCTTTACCAGGTCGTCGGACCACCTTGTAGGTGGACGTCCTAAGCTGCGCTTTCCGCTATATAATATTAAATAATTATTATATGAAAACGATGTTCATACTACAATCTTAGAATTATTATGAATCATTAGAATCATTTTATTTTTCATCACTGTATATGTGGCGCTGTTCGTGGACTTTATATATAAATAAAAGTTGTACTGTAAACCTTATTTCTCCGCGTTTCTAGATAGGTGCAAAATGAGGTATATTTTCCACAAAAACAAAATATGCAACATTAGTCATGACAAAACCAATTTATATTCACGACAAATAAAACTGACGATTCGCAAATCTTCCTGAGAGATTTACAATTTAAAAATAAATCAAGATGCCTGTTAATGTCACGGACACAAGTAAGTAGAAATTAAATAGTCCAAATGATGAGTTAATTGCACCGAGTACAATGTCGCAACTATCGATACACTATGTGGGCCAATGCCAAGTTAAGGTGGTTGCATACGAGACTAGAATTTGTGCGTCTTGTATACAAGTGTGTTATGTGATCCCGTAGCTATGTATGTTATTTTTCAGTGAATGGCGAGACGAGCATGCCATTCGCCTGATGGTAAGCGATACGACCGCTCAAAAAGTAAAAAGGCAAACAACACCATAAATTACAAAGCAATGCTTGGCTTCCCACTGCGCTTACCATCCTAAGACATAAGGTGTTAAGTCTCATTATGTCTCATTATGTTAGTTGTACAGTATGTAGTGGTAATGTGTCATGATATAAATATCTTTGGTATGTATCCATCACACATAAGATCCAGGGTCAGTTGTAGAATTACCATCGTTTGGGCGACATTACTACGTACCCCTACATACCATTCAAATCCTCGCGTTTAACATGAAGAGTAGACTTTTCGGCTCTTTGAATTCTGGCATCATGGACGACCGATTCAGCGCGCTCTACTGTATCTCAACTAACGCCTCTATTAACTCATATAGAACTTAAATAATTTCATAAGTCTCTCCTGCAGTTCAGAGAGATATACCCAAAAAAATATTTTTAAGGTATCATACCTGAGATATGCCTTTTGTGTAAAACCACCTTTATCCCAATCCATCCCACACTCGTCACATCAGTATCAAGTGTATATAATTGTCGGTTTCATCGCCGTCGCGCCGCGTGGGTCGGCTTACTCCACTTGACATGTGTTCAAACGTTTAAATACACAGCACTTGATATTATGGTAATGTTACGAGAAGTTTGATTTCTAATTCAGGGCCATAGGTGCTGTTAGAAAAAACATTTTTTATTTTGTTTCATCGATTGTACTAATGGCAGATGTTTGTATGAGAATTTTATTTATTTGCGCTTTTTGAATTTTGTACATGGACTTACGCGTAATGTGCTTTCTACACGTATGCGTATTCGTAATCACGAAAAAAATGTATAAGAAAAAAATATTTGTGTAGCATATATACATAAATATTCTATATTGAAATATATTTTTAGCACAAGTTCCCTGAAGGATCTAAAGAAAGTGCGAAATTACATTTCACTACCTGCCTCTCTTTCCTGGTAACAAATTTATCGAACAAAATGCTACCTGCATAAATGTATGAAATTGCTACCAATTTGCAAAATTACGGTACAATCATCCAATAATGTAATTATTGACGGGCTTGTCAAATTGTAAGGACAAAAGCAGAATTCGATTTGAGTTAAAATATTATTTGAGAGGCGAATCAATTGTTTTGTTTTATCATACATGATAAGATTACGTCACATAGTTTTACAAACGATTAATGACCTTTAATGCCTCAGAGAGTCACTCTCTCAACTCAAAAAACTGTTTAATTTTGCCCTATTCTATCCTATTAAAAAAAAAACACAATTGCTGGCCTACGAATCCACAACTTGATGGACATTATCATCCTGGCTATAAGCAATAGATTCAATAATTTCTATCTCTTTTGTACCATCAGGCTGTGAAACAGATGATAGTACGCAGAAACGTAGACTGGCTAACCAAGAGTTTTCCTCTTCCTATAATTTTGGGTCTTTTGGAACAGACTATGACGCACGTTGCAGTCATAATGAACTAGAAGGCGAAGATGTGAAATCGAAGGAATTTTGCATATGACTGTGGAACCTTTGGCGATCTCATTCATGAAACAAAAGGCTACTGGAAGCATTGCTTTGGTTAATTTTTTTGCTAATATTTTTTCGGTCGAGCTAGCCCATTAAAGACTTACGACATCCACAACGTAGCTGTCTCAATTATGAATTATAAGTTAATAATTGTTCTGCCATTTCATCAGATTTTAATTTGTTTCAAGAAAAAACATTTCCTAGATGACTACATTCACATTGACTTTGTTTATCTGGGTCAATAAGACCTTAACATTGGGTTAATTTCCAAAATGACTAACAAATTATGCAAGTATTGCGCGGAATTGTGCGACATTGAAACATTTCGATTAATGTGACGTGATGCATCGGGACATTCCTGTCACGTGTCTGGTAAATTATTTGACATGTTACGTCAGTTTGTAGTCTTAATTCTGGTAATTCATAAAAGACAATGAAAAAGAGAAGCGAAGAAAATAAATGTAAAATAAGACATAGCAAAGATTTATTGTACGATATACGAAAGTTAAAGAGTATTTGAAAAAGGAATACTTTGATATCCTATGCTTTATGTAGTTCAATTTTTTTTGATAACGAATTGTATTTCCTATGCGCTTAGGTAAGTCATGTGGGTAATCAATAAAAGAGGAGTTAAGTATGCTGGTGTAATTTTGACAATTGTCATAATATATACTGGCCTGGCCACTTAATTTAGAAGGCTCTAAAGTCACTATAAAAACTTGCACAATACAATGTTATAAATTATTACAAATTTCCTGTTTTACTTATTATATAACAAACTACATAGGAGTCAGAGATGAAGATACTTCATATATTTCATAAAAATAATTGACATTTTAATATTATGCTAAAGACACAGATTCTACGAAAAATAAATCTACAAAAACTTTTGTTCTCCAACAATGACAAAGGTTAATCTGCTTGACATTTAAGCTGGGTTTCGACTTGTCTCGCTTCTAGAAAAAATTGGAACATTTTTAGAGCACCTTTGCTGTAATATTTCTTTTTTACAACAATCGGCCTGTATGTTAGAAATTTTAGGTTTAGGGATTCTAGTTCAACTAACAGTTTGTTAAAAATCAAAATAAATTGCGAAGGGCTTACAATCGCTTTAGATTCGTATAAAAAAAGGAAAGACGTACAAGTATAAAAAAATTATCGTTTAAAAAAAACAGCACCCATATTATATCGTATTTTGTAACTTCTTATTTCATTACGTATTTTGGCTTTCTTCTATTCATAACTATCAAGTTTATTCTTTCCTTTAGCAATTGTTATTTCTAACAAGCATAAGCCTTATATAAGCATGACCACCAAAAACTTTTTATTTTTATATATTTTAGGATAATATTACGCATGCAACGAGTCACGTAGGCAAATAAATATTGGTTCCAGAATCTTGACATTGGACCCAATAGCCAATGAGTAACGCGCCAATTTGGCAAACGTTGGTCTTCCGTCTGTTACGTCAGATCATCCGACGACCTCAGATGGGCCGATGCGACCTTCCACTATTGCAGGAGAAATGACATGTCGCGTTCAGATCCGTTTCACCTTGTGATGTGCTAGTACAAGTGATGAGATAACGCGATTTTCGAAGTTGTAATCTGGTTGGACACAATAAATTAAATATTAAGGTATTTCAATGGATTTCACTATATGTAAATTTGAGGCTTATTTATGAAAGCTTAATTGTAAGTTCAGATTTAATTTTCGTACTAGGCGTGAGTATAGCAAATCTGACAATCTATCTTAATGCTAATATAACATGAAAATGCATAAACCACATCAGACATTAGTAATTATGTTTATTAAATTACCAAATAAAGTACATAATATCACCAACACCTTATCATTCAAAAACAGCCCTTATACTCAAATCAATAGAGCACTCAAAAATCGCTCTGCGCTCAAACTTGGGTCCAAATCACAGTCGCGATAGCAACGCGATTAGTATTTCGGGCGGCAATGGTGGGAGTAGCGCGCGCAGTCTCTCGCCGCCAGCCGCTCCGCGCGCACGCCTCCGCGCGCACCGTCGACGCGCCAAATTCAAATAAAACCACCGAAAACCCGTGTCCACCCCACATGTGTTTCAGTGTTGTGTGCCCATAGTGTTAGCGTGCAACTCGTACTTTCACCACCCGCAGCGTTCTTACAAGTGAGTGCTTTTCGCCTTAAACGTTATTGTCATTACACAATACAGTTTCGCTAATGCTCGGAAAACTATTTCGAAATACTTTGTAGTTTGCGCTATCGTAATTAAGTGAATGTTTGTGGTTTTAATGTCGTTGAGTGATAAGGCTTATCGAATTTATGAATAATGTAATTTATCATTAAATACTGCGTATGCGGTTGGTTTTCATGTGTAAAATGTTCAGTGACGTAGTATTGGAGCTCGTTGATGTCTTTTGTATGCGCAGCGTTTTACATGAGCCACGAAAGTGTAGTTAGACATTCCGTTGCGTTTTCTAAAGTCAGCGTTCGCGATATGTTCAATAAACATTTGAATTATCGCAATGCAGATTGTGCTGCTATTTATATGGATTAACTATTCATGATAATCGTATCGAGCTAGTCATACAGAGCGTATATTTGAGAATATCGGATCTGACTACACTGCTAATATTTGACTACCATAATTTTGTGTAGGTATTATTTGAATTTCGTCGCATTCATATGGTTGTTTTGTCAGGTGCGTGACATTAATTTGATAAAAATTAAAATACTAAAGATACTCGTGCCAAAAATAATATTCATAATCTGTTTTTTGCCTTCTCTTTCCTCTCAAGGTCAGTTTATTGTCGACAATTTTACTAGGCTGTATAATTACCCACTGCCCTTAATTACCCACTGCTTGGCACAGAACTCCTCTACAATCCAAAATTCGATTGAGAAGGGTTAGGCCATAGCCCACCACCAATGATGTCTACGTATTATTTTTAATGTTGCCATATCCTTAATATGCAGTGACGTACAATGGCGGTTTTCAATGGCGGAGAAATTATCGCATGCGGGATATTTTCTTGCCCCGAGGAAAATGATTGCGTTTCCGTAAGACGTTTCTACTGATGCAAGTCATTTAATTTGCAAGTATCAGGAGTCTTTGTAGGGAAATAGCACTATAGTATTATTTAAGTTTGTAAAAATTAAATTGTTGAGTCACCTCTCTACTACATGATGTGAGATTGAACTTTATTTTTGACTTACAATCTTAATTTGATCTAATGATATATTTACGATTTTTTTAAATAAATTTAAAAATATTCTTGAATGAAACCTCAGTTACGTTATTGATACACCATGGTTTTGAACAAGTTTAAAAAAATATTTGAACTATAATTTTATAACCACACACCTGCCTAACCAGGCATGAAATATTTACTAAAAAAAGTAAGATGAAATATAACTTTATCTGGAAATTTTAAAGCAGAAAGTTTGTCGCAGGTAAATGCTGTTGAATAATTTAAATTCATATGACCTTGTTATTTTCTAACTCAAAGACATCTATAAAATTAAATTGATAATAATCCTTCACATGATCGATGGATAGACGAATAAAAACTTATTAAGAAACGTTAATTGCCGGGCCAAAGATGTTCTTACGATTTATGCATATATTTAGTAAGAACGTTCGACGCAAGGCTGTCCAGACGGCTTGCGCCACAAATACTTTACGTGTGTTTGGAAACCGCGAGATATAGTGATTATATCATCGATTTAAAAATCTTTTTTCTTTGTTACTGTCAATTTTGTCTGAGGCTGAATTGTAAATCGACAAGTTCTAAGCTCTATGCTTATAAGTGAATTTGTTTTTGGAGTCTTAGATTCGAATTTTCTTTTTAGATTACACAATTTTCCAAAACAATTAATAACAGGCAGGAATATAGCTTTTATCCCGAATCGTTTAATAGTCTACAACTCCACCTTATAAAATAAAGGTCTCTATGTAGCAATATTCATGTCTTAAATAAAGATTTTTACTGGCAAAGAACTCGCAACCGCTGTGCATATTGGTCATTATTGGTATTTAACAAGCTACCAGTCACAAGTACATTTGTCCGTTTGTGATTCATAACCATTTGGCCTAATTAACTATCTGTTGCAGTAGCGATCATAATGCACTATGAATCAGTCTATTGGGATTGTTTCGAATATTTGTCTGAGAAAATCAACCATGCTCCAGCTCAGTCATATTAACGTCAAATACTGAACAAGTAAGGAGGTTGAAAACATTAAAGGCGGTGACATCAAGTTAGGTATCATATTTGTGTCACTCCGACATCTGTTACTACGGAGCACGGGCCTCTATGATAGAGAGGTGTGAAGTCTAAGTCAGCCTCATAGAATAGTGCGAATTGATGAATTTCAAAAAATATACTTTGGATTTTTTTGTGGAGTATTGTTAGATATAAAGTTTATCTTGGCTGTCAAAGTGACAAATAAAAAATTCCAAAACGTACTCACGACGCATATCGGTATTTATTTTAGACAGGTAGACGTTTATAAGAAACCAAAATATTTTGTTGGTCGTCAAAGTCTGTCTTAAGAGATTTTGCAAACAAATGCAAAATTTTACGACACCTAACACTATGTTGCCAAATTTATGCAAATATCAATGGGAAGGTATCGAAAACATATTTCGTAATATGAATTTATTATGCCTAAGGCTTTAGTATTATAGTCTTGAGTTACTTTTGTAACACTTCGTATAATTTGCAAATATCCAATATTTCTACTGAAAAAGTGTATAAACTTAATATAATATCGATTCTTGATAAAATCTTTATGTTATTATTTATTATTATTAAATAATAATATAATAAATTATTAATTTTATCCCTAATCAATACAATTAGTCGGCTGCTTAGTTATGAACTGCTTCTTCACGATCATTATATGTTTAATTTCGTAATAATGTTACCGCTATAAGTTAAACCTCAAATATATTTTAAATACTTAAAAAAAACTACGCACACGCGTCGCGCCCAAAAAATCCGTCACACACGGAAAAATTAACATAAAAGAAAACAAATTGTAGGGGGAACACGACGATTTGAATAAATTTGTCAACGGACAAAGGAGAGCAAATGGTCCGGCTAACCGCTTTGTTACGGATTAACCGGCAACGTTACCGTCGGTTTATTGTTAGTTGACAATAACATTTTAACAGGTTGTTGAGTAATCGATCTACGTCACATATGGTTGTGTGTATGGTAGAGATGACGAATGACTTTAATGTTTTCTATAGAGTTAGGGCAGAAAATATTTTTGTTATTTTATAAGTTATGTATATGCCTGATTTAATGTTGTGAACATTTCCAAATACTAGACATTTTGTTGGGAAAAATTAACGTTCTATGTAACGATCTTATAATACTACGTTGTAACCATTATAATATTATTATATTTATATACCTATATAATAATCTACCTTTTTTCTTCAATAACCTATACCTATTGTACATTTAAGTAAAAACAAGGCAATATTATTAAATGTATTAAAACCATTAGACCAACGAGTCAATCATGATTTAATAACAAAAAAATGCACACATGACTAGTTATATTTTTACTCAATAGAGAGGAAATATCAAATGTAATTTTATGACTGACTAAAGCAATAACCAGTTGATAATAAAGATAGCCATCGCGAATGTCCAATCAAGTGATTTTATTATACAAATTGTCTATTACTACTATATTATGTTATATACTAGTCAGTTAGTGAACTATGAGGTTCTACGTTCGATTCTCATTTCATTCAGTGTCTTTTCGATTTGATAGATATCATATGAGTTGCCCAGGAATGAAAGTTGTACCTGAAATGGGGATTAGCTCAACAACCATGTCTTAGGATGGCCCTAATTTATTTATTTTTATCAATGATGAAAGATGGTAGACATTTCCGCAAAAAATATTCTTGACACATATTTTCATCAGTGAGAAGCTACACATAAGAAAAAACACGTTCAGACCTCATATTTTCATCTAAAATATTATTTCCACTACATCGAATTATTGTGTCTCTTACATTTTATTTTTTATTTATTTGCTTTATGTAGCAAAATGTATACAGGCGGACTTAATACCAGAAGCATTCTATTACAGTCTACCTTTGTCTACATTTTCATTCCAAACAATCAGAAACAGACTATAATTTCCGATCAATTCCAAAACGTCGTAACAGGTAAAGCGATTTTAATACACTTCGTTTGCATCACTGAGATCACTTAACCTACATTAAATATTCTCATAAGTAGTAGTTTCTACGCGATTTTCCTTCGGCCGTAGATGTTTGATATCAGTAGTGCAAGGGCATTCCCTTTTACGGTTCGATTTTATCTTTTTAGAACAGTAAAAGTAGCACAAAACAATGATTTGTGTCACGTTTTGACACTTCGAGTGATATAACCGAAGGAATGTTGTTTTGAAAGTGTGTATTTTTTGTATGAATGTGACTCTACGTCTCTACTTTACCTATTTAAATAGTGATTACATTTTAAAGTTTGATATATTTTTATAAGGTGACTCTACCTCGCTGATTTAATTGATAGTTAAAAAATTTGTTTCTTGGTTCAATAATGTAGTTTATGTAATAAAAAACAATATTGATCCATCTAGAACTTTAATCTTTTTCAGTTATATTTTCAGTTTATGTTTACGCCTGCAACGGTTCCGTTGTTACCTCGTTAAATGCTATATGTTTGCAAATTCGCAAAAATTCAAAACTTTGCAAGCAAAATATTTTTGTGCTAGGTTCATATACCAACACAATGTCGCGTTGTTTACGCATATGGAAATTATTTCTGCAAACGCACCTACGGTAGGAAAATTCCTAGTGAATGACAATGCATTGTAAAATAATATGGTATGTTTTTAAAACTATAAATCTACAATTTACCGTCTATGTGCTCTACCAACTGAACTACAAGAGCCATCGAGGTTAGGTTTTTCAATGTGCTGCATATAAATTCCACAATATAGTAGTACAAAATACGAATTGTTCGGCACACATTTCCGAGTATTAAGGCCGGAGGAAGAACATAATTTGTGTATATCTTTTCAACCATTATCTCTTTCCGATTCGCTAGAAACGCTTGTTCCGGTACTCTATAACAACTTATGTTTATATGTTTGGAAAATGAATCTTATCTTGCATACTATAGAGATAAAAATAATTTGTAAGCCATTTGAATGGACGGTCAGCCACTTTCGGTTGTTGCTTCAAATTGCACAAATTATTTTTACACACGATAAAGTGATCTTTTAGCAACTGATGAATGCGTGCCGCGATGTTTTTTGAACACATAATTGATGTAAATTATTTTATCATCACGAGGATTATCGAATAATGAATTAAATATTTTGTGCAGACAGTGCAACCAAATGTACGTCAGAAGAATGCGTTATGAATATAAATGTTGGGTATTTACGCCAGTGTGTAGTTTTTGAATCAGTAATGCTTAGAATTCTTTTGAATAATCTAGTCAGCTAAGGCAATAAAATCGGTTTCCTGCCTTGACTTTATGACCTAAGAATTTAGTCAATTCAACTCGTACCAATGTCAAATTCTTGCGGTTATATTTTTTTTTTTTAATTCACCTGTCAACGTTTTCGTATGACTTCTGCTATAATGAGATGATATTAATTATCAGCATTTTTTTTTGCCGATCCATTGCTGTATCACTATCGGCTATCGACTCTACATCTCTATCAATGTTTGCAATCGACACCCCGCAAATTAAATACTAACCACATCACGCTACCAGTCGGCACTTGCTTTCGCCATTCACAATTAGAAGTACGTGTGCACGCGCCGCCTTGCAAAACCGCCGCCCGGGGAATCGAAAGCGGCTGCCATTGTTATGTTGTTTATGAGTGTATAGTTATATGTTGGAGAGGTGATGGTCGTTGGGAGTAAAGGATTTGATTGGAGACCACGATAAGATAATTTAGTATTTATTATTATGTCACTCAAAACGGTGGTTATTTGTAGGAGCTGAGGGATGAGAAATATAATTTCAACTGGTTTACAATAACACCTTTTAAGGCATTATTGTAAATTGTTTAATAAATATGAAAGCGGTGGTTAAAAATTCAGACGCTTAGGCCAAAATTATCGCCTTTCTGAGATCGCATTACGGCAGTTTTTACTCAATAATAGTATGGTGATACTTAAAAAAATGTTATGTGTGAAGTTTATGTTTTACAATTTTCATAAAAAAATATAGAGCAGTGCTCTACGAATAGATAGCCTGTCTGACCCTTTATCGACTTATACTGCGGTATCATGACTCCGAGAGATGTTATCTCGAGATATTAATGGTAGTTGCTACCTGTTTTTACATTGTTTCGAATGATAGCTTGCTTTGTTATGGCTTGTTTGTAGCTTCTAACACCTGTGAATTGTTTGGCTTCGGAATTATGATTGTATTTTTTTGTAATGTTATAACTGCTAATTTAGTTTTATGTAAATAATATTGAAAATTTTACTGCAAAATATTTTAACAACAACAAGAAGGTATATTTGGATCCTACATTTACAATATACAAAAACACAATTTTAAATACTAAACACACAATTTTTTGTTAATGAAGCCTCGTATCATCAAAGTCAGCTGTTAATAAAAACATATAAAAAAAAAACAACTAACTCACCACAATATGGTCCAAATCATCCTGGCTAGATTTCGTCAACAAAACATAATATAATCTACTCCCACTGACGAGATAGACCAGGAAAATGCCAACAATTTAAAATGTAAATATTTGTCCCATAAGTCCGGTTAAGAAATACCAAATGACTCACGAAATCGATAATAATTACAAAAAATAAATAAAGGACTTTAAAGACATCACCACATTTTTCGATGAACCTCTTTCCGCGCAATTATCGACCTTTATGGAAAACCTTCCAACTTTTCGAGTTTTCGGAAGTGCCGCGGAATTGAACTTGGCAGTGATTATAGCCATTCTGATACGCAAGGAAATTGGTTTGCCCTCGCCTTTGGCACGACGTTGATTCTTGACAATGAGAGGTGTCAAATACCTCGATTGTTTTTTTACGGTTTCGCGTTAAGTGAAGGATAGGTGCGTCTATTTTCTTAGCTAAGTGAGCATGTACTTTCTCTAGACGAAAATGTTCTTTAGTATGTTGTGATAATATTGGCTAAGTGAGTTTCTAGATGTAACAGTCCTGAGTGTGATCTTCAACATAGGGTTGATCTAAGAGGTAGATATTTTTTTACATCATTTGCTACAAAGTGTCATTTATAAATACCTTCCACAGACACTTTTTTATTACCCCTACTGCAACTAGATTTTTTTTTCTTGTCTGGAATAAAAACAAAAAAAAATCGAGAGTTTGAAGTCAAGACTGATATTAATTTTATACTTAATCCAACATTAACTGTCAAAATATTACCTAAAGAATTAACAAACACTGTTATATCGACAAAAAAAAATAGGTTTATTGATCTTAACTAACGTAGTAAAATGAAATGATGTGGGTTTTGCCATCGACTCTTGTATTTTGCCATAAATTCTATCTTAATTTTATTGTAACTGTACTGGGGCTTAACATAATAAATATATGTATTATATTTATTTATTTATATTCTTTATTCTACACAAAATATAACAATAGGATATATAGAGACAACAAAGTACAAATGGCGGTCTTATCGCACTAAGACAATCTCTACCAGACAACCATTGGATGGATTTATGAGAAGGAGAAAGAAAGGGCAGTGTATAATAAAGACAATAAAAGCTTAAATAAATAATACTATGGGCCTAAAATTTATTCCTAAAAATAACGCTATATTGGTCTTTAGTTAAAAATCCTGGCGTCTTAATTTTAATTGACTATTCTTGAACTATGAATTTCATTAATTCAATCAATGTAGGAAATTACACGTATTTGGTATATTACATGTTATGTTCGTAATAACTTTATTGACAATTTTGTACCATTAATTTCAATCTGATGTCAATGAACCAACGACGATAATTCTGTCGTTAATATAGTAAGTTCCCGGATGTTGTATGTATAAAAAATCTATCGCTCTTATGATACTATAGGCTCAAGTTTAATTAATAACTATGTATGAATATATGTACAGCAATCAAGATAATATTCTTGACTATTGATGTTGGCATACTGGGTCTGAAGAATTACAAAGACCTTTCATGTTACACGATAATACATACGTACATAAACCGCCTTTTTCCCAGAAGGGGTACGTAGAGCTGCTATCAGGAAACCCACATTTCGCCTTGTATGTTCCGTCCCATGATGTGAAAGGGGACGAGCCTATCTTAATATTGGGCACAAATTCCTGACTCCGGGCTGATAATGAATACAAAAATCCAATATCACTTTGCCCGACCTCGAATTCGATCCCGAAACCTCAGCTTTGTAATCGTACCGTAGTATAACTACGCCACCGAGGCGGTCACATACGATAAAACGCACATACAAAATATTTCTCAGATCTCAGTCACCAACCACTTACTCTTACTTTACTATAGATGTCACATTTGACAGATAGATCTACTTTACATAATCAAACAGTGACCTTGACAATCAAAAAACCTTTAAACATTTCGTTCCATAAAAAACACCTATTATAGAAATTTTAACAAATTAGTCCGTCGATAAATCATTACCCGGATCTTCTTAGATTGTTGTTCGATGACGGAGCCTATGAGGTCAAATATTTGACGACCCATATATACTTTTAATGAGAATGGTTCGGTATAAGAAAATTTTATATAATCATTTATATAATATACTTTTAATGGAAATGGTTCGGTATAAGAAAAAATAATTCTATCATTTATATAAAGATGCATTAGTTCATGTCTGTATCCTCGAAGTGTAGGTATATCACCTTTACCTATATTGTAACTGACGACTGAGCGAACTGACGACGTTCGCCTAGATTATTCTTCTTAAAAGATGTGGACTGGAATCCGAACTGCGACTTGAACAAAGGACTTATTTATATTTCAATCTGTTGGAGTTTGTTATTATGTAGAGGCAGTGTTAATAAACTGTTAATGGAAAGGTCGAATCAATTTATTACATTAAAGTTTTTCATTGGAAAAATATGACTTTTACTGGACAGGACAGTTTTTCAAAAAAGTTCATATCAAAATACCTGCCGCAAAATAAAAAAAACTTAAAATACATGTTTGACCTACCACGAAAAGTAAATTGCGGAACCCTAACGCAACGCCTCAACGCTCATCTTGACATGAACTTTATCTTAAAACTGGTAATGGATACAGTGTCACTAAATTAGATACTTCGAAGACTTGTTACGTTGTTTTTATGCTTTTGTAACTAATTTGCATAGCTTTAAAAATATAGCAGCAAATTGTTACTCAATCAGGTCTGTCACGTGAAGACTTGATGATAGAAAAATATATATTAAAAACCCATTTGGAGGTTATTGGTCCAAGCATTGACGGGGTTTAGAGCATTAAAAAATATAAGACGAGTTTACTAAATCAAATAATAATTTAATTGAAGTGTGTTTCAAATGCCAATGGGTGATTTTTATTGGTTTCGGGGCTTAAGGTCAATCCCTTATAATTTTTAAATTATGTGAAACTAATTCTTCGTCTAAATTTCACCACAGGTTTTCTTATGAACTTCTAAAAACCTGCGAGAATTTCCTGAATGCCTCGTATTGTATAATACTTTGTGTCCAATAGATGATGTAAGTTCTATTACAAATACTTTTATCAATACAAATGTAAATGTGAAAAATGCGCAGCCGAAATTACCTGTCATCATATGATGGGCATCTTAAAGCTACTAATAATAATATTCAAAAATCATATTGTTGCTCTAAACGTATTTAACATGTGAAATATATTGGGCGTTCTGATCATAATCATGTTTAATATAAATTACCGTTACTGGTTTTTAAATTGGGTGTTATTCTGGCGCCTTCGAGTTTTGCTTCTACGTCATATTTGATGTAGTAAATATAGACTGCCTCGGTGGCGTAGTTGTACTACAGTACGACTACAAAGCTGAGTTCTCGGGTTCAAATCCCAGGTAGGGCAAAGAATATTGGGTTTTTCTATTCATTATCAGCCCGGAGTCAGGAATTTGTGCCCGATATGGTGATAGGCTCGCATATCACATCATGAGACGGAACATACAAGGCGAAATGTAGGTGTCCTGGTGGCGCCTCTGCCTACCCCTTCTTGGATAAAGGCGTGAGTTTATGTATGTAATAATTAACTTTACCTTACTGTTATGTCTTGTCCATATGAATAAAGCTTCCCAATCCTCATGAAATCATAAGCTTTCTCATCCACGGCATTTGAAGCCTAATCTTTCTAACCCTATTTATGCATTATAAGTAACATAGAAACTTAACCTTTTATAAATTATAAAATGAATATATTGTCCAATCAATCAGCAATGGCAATTGTGTTCATTGACAATATTACACTCAACAAAAGACATTGAGCATCAGACGTATACTTCTGTCGAGTGGAACATATCGAATGTTCGAGAATAAGTGGAGTTGTATCGCAGTGATTAGAAAGGGATTGTCTATTTGAATTTGATTTGGAGCCTGCTGCCCGCAGCAATGACTACAAATTTTTATAATGAAATGCACTCACGACGTTAATTGAATCCAATCTTGTTACGAATTGTGTAGATGGTGTGTTTGTGATTACAAATAACTTATTAAAATAAGTTTTTTCTATTAAAATACAACATTGTAATGATTAAACTTTGATTTCGTTGGGGGCTTTGTAGACTTAAACTTTAGTAGGTATAATTAGTAAAAATAATATATTATGCCGTACTCTCCTTTGTAATTAAACAGAAATTAACTTCTATTTATTTCTCATTACTTTTTTTGCCTTATCGATTAATAGATATATCACTCCTTAAGCTTAAGCGAGTATGAATATGTGGGACTTAGGAAAAAAAACAATAATAAATCTTAAGTCGCTGAAGTCATTCATGCTCTATCATGACTCTACCTGTAAATAACCCGACCTTTCCACTCGTCTCCTTTTAATTGCCATAATGCACGGAATATTTGTCGCCAACTGGCACCGCTCGGCACAGACGTGACATTTGGAAACTAGTCGTACATATGTTATTTTGGTAGAACTCGCCGACCTCTGTCGCCGCGGCCTCCACGAGCGAACAGTGAATGGACACTCGATGCTTCGTGTAATAATAAATATATTTTTAATATGTTTACGCTTTGTCTGAAATTAATTTATTATAAAAAAGAGATTTTATTAAATAGATTTTATGATATTTTTTGTCCGTGGATTACTTTTCAATGGAAATTGCGTTGGTAATCTGCATTGAATAATTAATCGTCATTAATTAATTTTGGAATCATTAATTTATATGAAAATCAAAGGCACTGTACTCTACCACTTCCATATAACTTATAAATTATTTAAATATAAAATAAAAATCACTTAACACAATGGAATTTCCTAATAATGTATATTGTATGCAAATATTTACAAAAGAAGCAAATAATATGATTCCAAATATTCTATCTCTATTAAGATAAATAAATTGCGTTTTAAAGGATTTGTATTATTAAACAATGCTAAATTGTTACTTTTGTACTTATTTTACAGTTACTTATTATTAACAATGACATTAGGAAAGACCCAAACGAGATCAAGAAGATATTAAGCGCTGTACATAAGGAAATATATGGTGTCCATACTTTAACTATTTAAATATTGTTTGTTTGTCTGTGCTGAGATAAATGGTGAAGATTTAGACAAATATATTCACCATTGCTAAACTTATTAACTATGGAAAAGGACCCTCAATCTAAAACACATATATTGAATAAAATTTATAAATAGCTCAGTACATACAAAATATATTAACTGTATAATTAATAGCCGAGAAACTTATCTGCGCTATATAAACATTTCACAATTAACTCGGCAGTTTCGCTATTCAGTTTTATTACGACACTAGCCGGCCCTTAGACTTTCTACTACAATCTTATTTATAAGGGAAATTTCATTTTGTAAGATTTACGACCATTGGCGCTTTTATAGATGAAAACATCTACTTTCAAGGACAAGAAAACTCTACAACTTGCAAATGCTTTTTCATATAAAGTTTTACTTTTTATGCCTATTATTTCTGAACTCTGAGCTATTGAATTGAATAATTATGGATTCATTAATATACCATTCTCACACACAACCAAAGACACTTTGGTACTTCAATAATGGTGAGTCCAGGTATATAACTACACTTGGTTGAGAAAGATGAAAAAATAATGAAGAACTATATTTTCACATCTTGATTTAATTTACAAAAACAATTAATACATCCAACTGTCCAAACACTATTCGAAACAAATACCTGTGGATCACACAAATATTTGTCTCACTACGGGAATCAAACCCGCGGCCTCACGTTTCACAGCCGGCGTCTAACCAACTGCGCCACGGACGCTGTCAAGTATCAAGGCTTCTGAATTAGAAATTCATAGTGACATTACTTAATCTAATTACCTCACCCCATTACTTCTCACTTCGAATTATGTGAGTATATTTATATTCCGGTACATCACAGATGCGGAATAAAGTATTAAAAGTCATAAACTAGTTTATCTGCCGTAAACATCGCGTCAAATATGAACGCGACCTTCAGTTACTCCGGATTATACGGATGTCTTGTGTCTCAGTCATTTCCAACTATTGGTTAAATACTAAATTTATTTATTCTGACTGCCTCGGTGGCGTAGTTATACTGCTGTACGACTACAAAGCTGAGGTCTTGGGTTTGAATCCCGGGTCAGGCAAAGTGATATTGGTTTTTCTATTTATTATCAGCCCGGAGTCTGGAATTTTTGCCCGATATGGCGATAGGCTCGCCCCCTATCACATCATGGGACGGAACATACAAGGCGAAATGTGGGTGTCCTGGTGGCGCCTCTACCTACTCCTTCTGGGATAAAGGCTTAAGTTTATGTATGTATGTATTTGACAGCCTCCGTGGCGCAGTTGGTTAGACGCCGGCCTGTGAAACGAGAGGCCGTGGGTTCGATCCCCGCACCGAAACAAATATTTGTGTGATCCACAGGTATTTGTTTCGGGTCTGGGTGTTTGTGAGACCGAAAAGTCTCTCGTAGTTTCTGATACCCACGACACAAGACTCGATCTTAGTGTGGGGTCAGTATGTGACTGTTGGGTGTATTTATTATTATTTATTATTTATTCGTTTATTAAATCACACAATTAGGTTTCTGAGGCATTTGAATTATTATCAAATTCTTAGGGAATAATTTTCTGTTTATTTTGATTGCAGCAATTTAAAACATGGTACAGAACTTTATGTGGTACAAATCTAATCTCCTTAAAAATACGATTCGTTTACTTTAACATACACCAATAAATTCTTTAAAATATAATTCCGAAAAGTGCAATTCTAATTCCAAACTTGCGCCAAATATTAATTAAATAACATTTCTAATATTTACTTACTGCCTCAGTTGAAAGATTCTAGAACTCATAAAGTAGATTATCACCAACCAATCAGCATTGCAATAGAAATTGCATTTAATTTAGAACACAATGCAAACACTTTCTTCCTTGCATCTGGGGCACAAGGTTATATCGGAAGCTGCCAGACGAAGTGAATGTTAGTGCGTCTGCACCGAGACTACGTAGGTTTAGCGACTTTGTTTGTACAAAGATATGGCATGTGATTACAGCTAAGTATGTGATGTTGTGAATTTAATATTTTTTCATTTTATTGGTATTTTAATTGACTAAGGAAAGAGTATATTTTTACAAGACGTTGATTATATAAACGTAAAAATTTTAATTAAAATATACCTAATCTGGGGACCATAGTTCGGAACAAAAATACATTGAAAAAGAAGTTGATTTTTCAGAATACATTTCATATCTTCGATTAATTAATTTTCGTTTCACAATTAGTTATTTTAATAAAGTCAGAGTTTTAGAGCCGGACTTGTAGTTTTAAGGATGACTTATAAAATCACATAAAATGATAAAGTATAATTGTAGATATCGCAGGTAAGACGCCTTGACCGAATCTAATGGATCTGCGGTTGTCGTGTGGTGACTATTATTATTAAGTATGTCCCGACGTACTAATGGTCGGAGCAAATCTTCACATTCTGACCTTTATCTTTTTTTGTTTTACAATCCACAGCCCTGTTATTAAAGTCTATCATATGACTTATATAAAAAACGATTAAACTGAAATAGTGCGAACGACTCTACCTCTAAATGAGTGACTTTACTTCTGAACGAGTTCGAGTGTCCTGATTATTTGCATTATAAGATATACTCACGATGTTCTGTAAGCCTGGTCGCTTTAAAAGTAATGAGTATAGCTTTATTTTAGCTTTTTTACGAACTATAGCATTGGTAATTAACAGATAACCTAATATAATGTTTTATGGTTGATAAGTCTTAACAATAACATCAAAATTAGTAACACCCTTTTTTCTTTCTTTGAAATTCTCAGGAATAACACGCATGGTTACCGCATATATTTATGAGGTCAAAACATGGGTTTTAGCAAGCTTGAGGGCTCTAAACGTCTCAGATAATATTAGTCTTATTTAGGTCATGACCACATCTGATTGTTTTCTTTAAATTATGGGAATAAAGGATGAAATGTCTTCAGGGAGATTTCAAGCACGGGTTGTGTCGGTTAGAATAGGGATTATAATATGATGTTATTTTATTTCAAATTTTACGGTTAATTTCACGTTGATGCGTTTTAAATTTGATAGGGGAGTAATCATAAATTATATAGTTGCACAATGTTTTAAATGGGGTTTATAATTGAATATTCATACAGTGCGTGATAATTTAAAGACTTTATAATATTTTTATTTTGTGATTTAAATTATTGTAATAATTATTTTTACGAGTTCAATATTTGTATACCGTCCACTACCAAATTCATAACATTTTAAAATAAGTCTTTTACTCCCATGCGAATATTACGTTCATTACGTTTTTATGGTTCTTTATATGATACAAATGATTTGCATATTCATAAACACGTAACTTCTAGATGCGCTAACACTGGGTTATTCAACTTGGCTCGAAAGCTAGAGAAATGTAGAGAAATTCGCACAACTGTCGTGCTACACCGAGCGCGGCGGCCGTCGCGTCGAAACAATTTACCATTTGTTATAAAACAATGATATATATGGAAATTGTTTTTTTTTGTATAATTAGCTTAAAATAATAAAAATAATTTACTATTTTTTAGATAATTATGAGCTAGTAAAAGTTGCAGTAAGTCGATGAAAGCAGTTTGCTACTAATATGTCACAATGAGCATTCGAAGGAATATAATCTACAATGGATGAACTAAATCAGGTTGCATGTGCCCAGTATTTGTCTCCAAACTTTTGGACGGTTGATGATTTATTTTGGGCGTCTGAACAAATCCATTTAAAGTCAAAATTAAAAAACAGGTGTCAATAGGCACTTTTTTCATACTGCTTCATCATTTTGATATAACGATAGATGCACTAATTTATCATCTTTGATGATTTCATAACTATTTTTTATACGAAATTCACAAAAAAATTACAAGGACGAAAGTAGACATGTTTGCGTTAGTTTTTTTCAAGACTGTATTTCTCGTGACAAAAAATAGTTTTGCAATTTTTAATTATCACAAAACTAATTAATTTATTGCAATCAACTTTTACCGCACTGAAATGAGCCGGCCTCATAACCGACAAAAAAATTACAAAGAACCTCAGTCACGACGCAATTTCTTTATTTCCACACTGTTTGAATGTTCCCACTGACTTTACGCTCGTGTCAAATTTAGTGTCGACACTTTCATCCTTACAAAGGTGTTCAAAGAGTAAAATTGTGTGAAAGTGCGTGACCGGTGCGGAAACTCTACTAACAAAGGTAGAGCTTAGGATATTGTTGCTAGAGTTTGGGGTGATGGTAGAGGAAAAGTTTCAACGCTGCATATGTTTTCTCCTTCATTTGTTGATATTTTTTTGTAGAAATGAAAATGAGTATCCATAATGTATTAATTTTAAATAAATAAATGAAAATGTTTTCTGCCATTTGCAATAAATTAATCGTTTTGTGTTTTTGCGGTCTTTTTGGTTTTCAGAGATATCTTAAAAACGTGAACCGTATTTACTGTATATTACAAAACAGTTTTATAAAATGTACCGTACCGTAAAAGATCTAAAATTAACAGTTATCCAATAAATGTCTAAAGAGAAACTCTATCGTTTTTGTTGCCAACAATGCGTCTTCAAACTGTTGCTCTAAATTTATGTTACTTACACAAAACCTATTTCATAACAAAAAGCCTTAAAACTGTAACAGTATTTTAGCAGTCGCTGAATGACACAAATCATTTTTCTTTTGGAGCTGTTTTAAAAACGACAAATTGCCAACTATTTCACTCTAATATGACAGGTGATTCTTTTCCAAAGTTCACCAATTAGCCTATGATTCTCAAGCATCATAACAAAATATATTTTAGCCTTTAAAAAAAATCGATAATACTATCCTATAATACTGGGTCCTTCCGCCGTAGCGTGAAGAGGCATCTCAGCGGGCCGACAGGATTGTATCGAATAGTATGAGACTGCCGTCTGATGCCATTCGATTCTCTATCTGAACGGCATTAGCACTTGCCACCATGTGCTATGCAGTCACAGTGCCGTGTCAGAATAAAAACAACTGCAAAATAAATAAATAATTAAATACATCCAACAGTCACATACATAGTCCTGACCCCACACTAAGATCGAGTCTTGTGTCGTGGGTATCAAGAACTGAGACTTTTCGGTCTCACAAACACCTAGACCCGAAATAAATACACAAACATTTATTCGGTGCGGGGATCGAACCCTCAGCCTCTTGTTTCACAGCTGATATCTGATCAACTGCGCGACGTAGGCTGTCAAAAAATACACATATACAAATATTTTAATACACCGAAGCAAAAACATTAAACAGTCTCGACACATAACGTAATACACGTAACAGTCAAAATACATAATAATTTAGTATTTAGCGTTGTAAAGCAGTCATCAGCTCGCCGGAGCATATCATGGGTGAAAGGCATTGCGCAACCGTCAGAGAGTGTGTCTAATTGTCAGTGCCGTGACATAATATTGACTTATGACATTAAGTTCCAAATTATGTATGACTTTTATAGGTTTTTGGGACGTGCTCAATTTGGAGGTTGAAAAAGGCACTTTGACTCCCCATTATTATTCATATTTTTGGTACCTTGTGACGTAGTATTATAAAATAAATAATTTTTGTGCAGGGATCAAAATCCTAGGTTTTTTTAACTACGTCTCGACTACTCCTATGAAAAGTAACATAAATACTTCCAATAATTTCATAATATTGCCAAGGTTCTAAATATATCAAGCCCATATTCCATACATTCCTGGCCTTAGGATTCTTCTATAATTGAGAATTCGGGAAACGACACTTTACTCTTACGTATGTAAATAAAAATTAACATTCTAATGCATACATTTTAATTAAAAAATGGAACCAATCATTAGTCCCAATCAAATATAAGTTTTAATATTTTCAATCCCGAAAGTAAATATTGATAGCGCATCAGCTATGACGCAACGCAAGTCAGACGGCCAGTCGTCAGTAATACGTCACTGACAAACACTCGCCCGACGAAAGCCGATTAGCTATAAATCATTTATATTTAAACATATTGATGCGTCTTTGTATTGCGTAAGTTTGGAACGAAAGTATGGCGGAAGGTGTTCCAAATTTAAATATTTTTTTATAAAATAATATGGCATTTTATTTATGGGATCAGCGCAATGGGATTCCATGCAAGATGTTAATTTATTTTATGCAGATGCCACAAACAAGCAGTAATGAACCTTGCGGTTATCGCCATTTACAAACACCCATTATATTTGAGGATCTAATGCGATGATACTTTGTCGGAGTTTGTTGATAGGAAAATCATGATGGCAAATAATAGATCTAACATCAATTGGGTCCTCCACCTATTTCTATCACAAAACTTCACGTGTTTTTTTTGTAAGTCAGTAGTACCACCCCAGATCAACCATAATACTTATTTTGTACCTATAACCGACTACAAGGTGGACGGATGACCTGGTTAAGGTTGCAAGAAGTCGCTGGATGCAGGTGGCTTTCAATAGGTCGATGTGGATATCCTTGTGGGAGACTGTCCCGCCCTCACACCCGCCACTGCAACTCCTGTAAGCCAGGATCAACAGTGGCACGCATTTTAATGACACTGAGCATTGAAGCTCAGCGCGTCTCCGGGAATGTCTAACTTGTCTTTAACCCGCAACGAAATCAATCAAAAAAGTTAAATTAATAGGAGGACTTGGAAATAAATTATTGTCCACTTCCCTCCCTAATAAAGCGGGTGACAAAACAATGAACTAAAGAGGTAAATAACCTCGCATAAAGACATTTACAGCCAGTGAAGCCAGCTGTAAAGCACCACGGATTAGGATCCTTGGGGGAGGAGACTGTCCCGCCCTCACACCCGCCACTGCAACTCCTGTAAGCCAGGATCAACAGTGGCACGCATTTTAATGACACTGAACATTGAAGCCCAGCGCGTCTCCGGGAATGTCTAACTTGTCTTTATCCCGCAACGAAATCAATCAAAAAAGTTAAATTAATAGGAGGAGTTGGAAATAAATTATTGTCCACTTCCCTCCCTAATAAAGCGGGTGACAAAAACAATGAACTAAAGAGGTAAATAACCTCGCATAAAGACGTTTACAGCCAGATAAGCCAGCTGTAAAGCACCACGGATTAGTCATTATAATATTTAAATGGGACCTATAATGTAAGCTGTTATACTTGATTCCAATAATAGGTATGGCAAAATCGCCGGAAAGCACGGAAATTCTTCCTAGTCTCCACAAGGTCCGTGTAGTATACAACTCCAGATGTTATTTGCATACTATCTAGCATGGTTTTACGCTCATTCTGCCAAAGACTACACTCCCACAGTATATGATGCGCGGACTGCTCATATTCGCAATAAGGTGTTGAACATGAGCACGCAGGCGAATCAACGAGCTTAAATGAGTACAGTTTAGACTTAAAGTTACCATGGCCCGTAAGAAACTGTGATACGTAATAATCGATATCTAGCCAAGTCTTAGTCAAACGATCACGCACGCATGGAAAATATTGGTATAGATGCCGACCCTTCAAAGATAAATCCCATCTATTTTGCCATTCATCTATTAGTTCGTTATATACAACTGAGAGCGGCTTAAATAATCTGTCTACTTTTAAAAGTTCACGTGAATTTAAGAATCTTTTGTCCATATTCTCTCTAGTTGAGTAATACATCGCGGCGCGACGTTGTACCTCCAGGTCGACTGGAAGTACACCCGCCAGGACTGGCAAAGCTTCGGTACTAACAGTTCTATACGCCTTACACAAGAATATCAACGCCAAACGTTGGCTCTGGAGCAATTTCCGTCGCACAGCACCGATAGTGGCCCTATCAGCCCATACGGGGGATCCGTAAGTAATACATCCTAAGTAAGTCGCTCCATAGATGGTTTTTAAAGTATTGAAAGATAGCCCCCACGTTGATTTCGATATTCTTGTCAAAGCAAAAAAGTTATTTTTCGATTTTTCCCCGACTTTCTTAATATGTTCAAGAAAGGAAAAATTCCTTTCCAAAATTAGACCAAGATAACAAACTGATTCTTTTTTCTTTACGGTGATATTATTAAATTTAATTCGCGGCGGTGATTTTAAAATTCCTTTTAGAAGTAATTGGAACGTTTTATGTGGTGCGAACTGTAAGCGATTTCGATCGCCCCAATCAGATATTAATTTTAAACACGTGTCTGCCATATTTTCGAGTCCCGACCTACTGTTTGACTCAATAAGCAAGAGGCCATCGTCCGCATATCCAATCAAAGAACACCCCGACGGTAAGGGAATTGTAAGAAAATCGTCGAAGCCTAAATTCCATAAATAAGGACCCAAGACCGAGCCCTGTGGACAGCCCATCGACAGTGGCTTCGACACGGCATGGTGTCCAAGTTTAAGTTTTGTTGTTCCGTGCGAGAAATACGAGTATATAAGTGAATATATATTTTTAAAGCAACCTCGCAATTTCAACTTAAGAAGCAGCATTGGCCACCAAGCATTGTCGAAAGCACCGGAGATGTCCAGGAAAATACCGAGTACATATTTGCGTATCGATGTACTTACTCTTCTTCTAACCGAAATTGCCGCGTCAATAGTCGACCTACCCATAGTAAAACCGAACTGTTTTTCATGGAATATTGGTCCACCTGGTAGCAATCGAGGGACGGTAAGACGTTCTAAAAGTTTATTGGATTATCATTTTGTTGGATATTTTATCGTCACCGGAAGCCTTGTTTAGGGGCAAAGATCGAACTATTTCACTAAATTCATCAAATGATGAGAGATTTGAATCGCAAGAGTTTGGCAGTTCCGCGGCCCACATCCTAATCTGCTTGTGGTATTCTGTGTCATTCCCAACATTATCATCCGGTATTAATGATTGTAACAAAGCTTCCGTTGTCTCCTCAATGCCAGTTGTGTAGTTGTTATTAATTTTTATATTCTCAATATAAGCTAAATTGGGGGAGGGGAGGCTAATGTACAGCAGTTGACTTCTTGTGGCTGAATAGATAGATATAACAGACTGCCACATATTTCTTTTATCCAATTATATATCCCCAACATAAGCAATTGCATCTTTCAAGACCATCCTGTTTTAAAAAAACTTCAAAGGGTTTTAATGCACCAATATGCCTCGACATAAATTATTTTAATTTTAACCTTTCCAGATTTTTATTAAATTTACCTGTAATAAAGTGGACGTCTGACTTTTTCGACTCAATGTAAACAGCTATATGTCAAGAGCCTTGACAAACTAAATATCACGGAAACTTAACGATTAAGATAGTATTTTTGACCGACTTCAAAAGAGGAGGTAATCAATTCGACTGAATTTTTTTTTTTTTTATTGTATGTTTGTTACTCGATTACGCTGGTATTTGGGATCCGATTTTAAAAATTTCTTTTTTGTCGGAAAGCATGATATACTAGGTTGGTACCATAAAAAATTGGTGAAGACCTGATGAATATCTTCGGTCCTGAAGACCAGAACTCCTCAAAATTGAACGGTACAGCAATAATTCTTTTTGCACCTGGTTCAGTATAAGTGTATTACTACAAAGGGGGGGTTAAAAGGGAAAAGGAGTGTATGGGGGGGGGGGAGAAAATTGATACTAATGAAATACTCAATATCTGTGGCAGTACTTAAACGATTAAAAAAATAATAATTTTGTCGACAAGTATGATATGTTAGATTGGTGTCATTAAAAAATGGTGATGACCTGATGAATATCTTCGGACCTGAAGAACAGAACTCCTCAAAATTGAACGGTACGGCAATAATTCTTTTTGCACCTGGTTCAGTATAAGTGTATTACTACAAAGGGGGGGGGGGTTAAAAGGGGAAAGGAGTGTAGGGGGGGTAGGTAAAAGATACAATTAATATCCGTTTTCAATATAAAAGTTTTACTATAAACAGTAGGTGAAGAAGAGGGAGAGTGAGAGAAATAGATACGTAAATTACCGACGTAAACTAAAGAGAATCCGACCTGGTCAGTGTCTAACAATAGCGGATATCATGATTATAATGACTTACAATCTTCTCATAATTTCACAGCAATAATATCATGTTTGGTCTGAAGGATTCGTAAATTTTAAAGACTACGTTTTGATTATATTATGATCACCTTTCTCATGATTACGATGCCTATGAAAACTAAAAAGGGACAAATAAAATAATTTTTAATAAAAAATAAAAACCGACTTCAAAGTGCTACTACAAAGTAACAAATAATATATATTTCATCGTGCTAGTACACAATGATTAATGTTCTTATTGACTTGACTAGCTAACAAATCTTAAATACGTAATATTTTGAAGGCGGGTCGCTAAATAACAAACACGTATAAATTTAAGCAAATGTTACACCATTTAATATTACATGTAGATCCTGCAATCTTGGCTCAGAAAGGCACGTAAGTAAATTAAACAAAAATGAATATAATGTGCTAATCCAACGTATAAAATTGAAGTTTTGATAGAATTTCTATGTGTCTTACATGTGTGTGGTAGCCTGTTGATAATTATCTAGATATGATCCACGAGACGGTTGACCACCGTCTCGGTTATAATTCCAGGGTATACACCTCTGGAATTATCGGAGTCACTTGTGTGTTGATGATATTCAATTACCAAACTCTTTAACAGTGATATAATTTAAACCATAGTCAGGAAACCTGCATGACATAAAGGCATTTAAGTACAAGAAAGGGTATGTTGTGTCCCATGCTCAACAGTGGACGATTACGGCCTGATATATTAAGACAAATTATGATTTATTTTGATTGTTATTTATGACGTGTGAGTCGTCTGGTTATATTAATTAGATTAAGAGATTTAAAACTAATTTTATATAAGATTCTTGATCAGGAAATGTTTTTTACTTTGCTAACGAATATTGAATGAAACTTAAATGTTTTCAAATAAATTGGATGTATTTTTTTTAATTCGTCAAGTGATAAATTTGTTCATGTAAAATCTCTTAAAAAAAAACATTTTCATCAACAACTTGATTTACTATTCCAATTCCAGACCATTATTAATCTTTATATAACGAACAACCAAATAGAAAAATGTCAATTACTGTGTTACCGGAAGTGAGCGAGGCATCGAACCTGAGTCATGCGACGTGACATCGTGAACGGAACTAAAGCGGAAGGTTCATTAAACTATTCGGGCTTTGTGTATAAAAACATTACGCATCTATTCTTGTATGTGTATGTCACGATTTTTTATTGTCGTGTGTTGTGTTATCACTTGTTGGGTTAGTAGGAGCAATGGTATGAAATTAGTATGGGCTGAGATTTGTCAGTCTCAGTTCGTTTCCCAGGCCGGGAAAAACTCTTTAAAAAAAAAATATTTGTGAGAAAAATTTGTTGTAACACCAAGTTGATGCGAAAAGTAATGAGAGACGAAACATACAAACCATACATTCCTTAGAAAATAGAGCCTATTAAAGGCTATATTTAATATAAAACTATGTATTTTTGACATATTTTTTTGTTTTATACAGATGAAACCACGTTTTACCATTGCGATATTTATAATAATATTCCGATTAATATGATTCGTATTAAATTGTTAATCAGTTATTTAAATCTGTTCATATTTCACACGCGGTCATCTCTTCAACTTTCACGGTCCGATTGATCTAAAATATCATACTTATCAGCATAATAAAAAATCTCGTTGACATCACTCAATTTAAAACTCTAATACATTAACAATAAGTCTTAGTATTGCTTGATTAACGTCCCCTATAAATCATTTTATACGCACCCGTGATAGTCTAAGAGGTAGCAACGTTTTTGAGAGAGAATTTCAGGTAGGCCAGTTTTTAGATATGCTATCTCTCTCACTCTCCCGGACGTCATACAGGCTATCTGGCTGGCGGTAGTGGTTGCGTTCGTCAGTGCGCAGCCTACCTATACAGGTAAAATATCGAATTTTAAAATCATTTTAAGAAGCTTTTTTCCTTTATTATTATTTTTATTGAACTTTTTGCAACATGAATCTATTATTGCCAGATATTTCTATTGTTGTTTAAACTGTGCCAGACGCTAATTTTGAATTAAAAAAATATTATTTTTCAAAGTATTTCAATATGGCTGTAATTTTTATATGATGTTATTTAAGTATCTAAAAACCTAAATTTAATTTGCCAGACATTAATTCGATTGTTAAACCTTCAGCCAGACCGATCTAAAAGTGAAAAGTGATTGGGCATGTTGAAAGAGTACAGACAATCACGTGTTATTTTTAATGTGTATAACAAAATTGTATTATAATGGCTAGCGAAAAATTATAATGTGGTTTTTGTAAAGACAGAAATGGAAAAATAATAACTTTTGTTGAAGATACATTAAAAAAGTGTAAAGAAGTTCTGCAAATACGTGTAAATTTTAAACTGAAATACAGGGTATATCAAGACCGCGACCGAAAACGAAGCCAGGTGGTAGTATTAGTGACTTCAGACACAATGCAAGTAAAAATTTCGCAAAAAATATCGTCAACTTTTTTTTGTAATTTTTTACTAATCGTCGTATTTGGGTGATAAAAACATAATTTTCCTAAAATAAAGATGTAGACCTCTTTATTTTTAAACACGCAATGGTACATAAGGGTTTAAATTAGTATTTTCGCAAAAATAGGTATTTTCCACCAAAACACGATGATTTTAAAAAATATATAAAAAAATATCTATCACTGTTTTGGCGAAATTTTTATTTGCATCGTGTTTGGAGCCACTAAAACTACAACCTGGCTTCGTTTTCGGTCGCAGTCTTGATATACCCGGTATAATAGTGTACAGTTACCGGAGCAAGTTATGACACTGATGGATATCACAGAAATTGTTACAGCAGTTTTACAGCTCTAATGACAAAATATCGTAATTTATCTGAAATTAATTTCTCGTCAACAGTAGATCTTCCCGGCACATCTAGTTCAACTTCGTTATCAAATACTGCAGTAGATGTTAGCGAAACCCTGCCAGATAATACGTCTCAGAATTCACATACAGAAGTTAATATCCAAGAAATTGACACTTCTAATGCAATTAACAAGTGCTTTTCATACCGGGTTGAAAGTAATAAGGTTATTAAAACTGTTGAAGATGTACTGTCTTGCGAAGAACAAGAAGAAGCCGATTCTCAAATAATAATATATCACATTTGTCAAATAAATGTCGATGGCGAAGTTGTGATACGCTGCTCAGACACAGATATTTTAATAATACTTCTTGGTAACATGGAGCATTTGAATGCATCACTAAAATCTGGGTAAATTTGGGCGTGGGGAATTATGAGCGATTTATAAACGTCATCAAGTACACGAAATTCTAGAGAATTCTTTATCGAAAGCTCTACCGTGCTTTTATGCACTCACTGGATGCGACTACACACCAGGTTTTTTCCGGAAAGGCAAACTTCGATCTTTAAACTGTTAGAACAATCAGAAGAGTATCAATTAGCCTGTCAAAATATTATAACAGATGATGAAGAATTGCTGGATGAGACATTTAAGATCTTAGAAAAGTTAATTTGTCATATTTACGGAGCTCGGGATTCATGGAACGTCAATGAACTTCGGTGTCATCTGTTTTCAAACACATATCGGTTTACAAAATCAGATGATAATTTTGAAAAAACAAAATCGTAATTTTGATCCATCAAGCCTACCACCATGCAAAGCTGAATTTTATCAGCATTTACTACGAGTTCGTTACGTTACAAAGTTTCGGAGAAATGATCATTTACAACAACCAACATCTCTATCACCTCAAGTTTCCGGCTGGACCATAAATATGATTTTATCTGGTTTGTTGGAGAGCAATTGCCATCATTAGTTGCCGACATTATCATTAAAGGTAAAAATTAAAAATAAAATACTAATAAATTTATTTGCCGATAGATTATAAAATGTTTCATTCTTTTACAGATAATAACTTATTACAAGACGATGACATTTCAAAAGACGACGATGACAATAAAAATGACTACAGTGCTGAAGATGATGATGATGATGATAATTATCAAGATGCCTCCGTTTTTTTTGTGATAAAATTATGGATTGAAAAATATAATTTTTGGTTATTTTCATCCTTGAGATTGATTATTATCTTATTTTGTACAACGATAAATAGTTATTTTGATACTATATTAATCCACACATTAATTCAATAGTTTTTAATTAGTTCTATGTAATTTATTCGACAACTATTCCTAGATCAAGCAAAATGATACCACATCACTTTTCACTTTTAGGTCGGTCTGGCTGAAGGTTTAACAATCGAATTAATGTCTGGCAAATTAAATTTAGGTTTTTATATACTTAAATAACATCATATAAAAATTACAGCCATACTGAAATACTTTGAAAAATAATATTTTTTTAATTCAAAATTAGCGTCTGGCATAGTTTAAACAACAATAGAAATATCTGGCAATAATAGATTCATGTTGCAAAAAGTTCAATAAAAATAATAATAAAGGCAAAAAGCTTCTTAAAATGATTTTAAAATTCGATATTTTACCTGTATAGGTAGGCTGCGCACTGACGAACGCAACCACTACCGCCAGCCAGATAGCCTGTATGACGTCCGGGAGAGTGAGAGAGATAGCATATCTAAAAACTGGCCTACCTGAAATGCTTGTTTTCCAGACGTTGCTAGCTCCCGTACCATGACGTGGACTTGACGGACACAAGCTGGCCTGATAAAAAAATATATTAACAAGTGACTAATTTGAAACGATGCCCTTATCACAGAACACGTGTACGACTATCTGTTTATCTTAAATTGTCTGGGTTATAAAAGTTAAATTGTTGTTGTGGTGAAAGTGTGGGTAATCGATTCATGATAAGGTCAATCGTTGCATAATGATTTATGGAGATGTATGGCCATTCGGGTATTAATGTCCTGCTTGGATGACTGACCCTGTTATGGACAAAAAGGAAAGAGTGATTGGGATTTGGCGAATCTTATAATATATTTTTTACATTTAATGAAAGAAGCAGCAGCTGTTAATAATTACAAGTAGAATAGTTATTTTTTATCGCAGTAAGCAAGCATTAACATTTTTTACTTGTAAGTTGTTGATATTGTAATGTGAAAACATTTTTGTAATTTCTAATGAAACATGTTTTTGTTTCAGGTAACTATCACCACTATCTACTTTTGACACAAACAACGAGAGTATGTATAATTAATTGAAACAGAAAAAAACACAAACCAATTATTGTAATTTAAATAATAAAATTGAAATACCTGATACAGATAACGCATAGCGTAATAAAAACGAAATTAGAAAAGAATTTTCTAGAATTGTCATTTTTATAAATAGTTATATAATGGTGTGAAAGATCAAATGTCACCGACAGGATAACCCATTAGGCACACCCAATATTTTAATTATTTAAAATACTTCACCCATCCACACCTGGCTAATCCCCGGGGGATTTCCTCATTTTCACCGATTAGTATTCAATCAACGCATTCGTGAAGAAAGCTCCCTAACTGCCCGCGTCCCGACACAAAGGCCGCCACTCCCGATCAATATGCATGTAAACGTAACAAACGTTCTGGGAACGCTGTCTTTGTGTCTTGGTCTTTTAATTCGTTTTGTTTAGTTTTTATTGATGACGTATGAATATTCAAGGTTTTATCAAATATACGAAACAGATATTTAAAGCTGCGTAAGTAAAAATATGAAAATCAACTGCTTTGTTATTATTATGAAAATAATTTTTCGTCAATATTCTTAAAAATCACGTATTTCTAGGTATTATATTTCTTATTGACGAAAGAGGTAGTTAATAGATCAAAGAAATAGCGCAGAGCTCCTCATTCACGATTAATAGGATGAATCTAAATACATTTATTTTGCATATCAATACATATGGATTGCTCGCAATAATGTGTATAATTAGTACTTTTGCATGACTACTTAATTACGAATACAAATAAATGACGTGTTAACAATATAATAAATAATTATTCCATATTTATTGCCTTCTCAAAAATACGTGGCTATAAAACTATTACGTAAACACCACAAATTAACGGTTATAAAAATAACAATAATAAATTTGCATAATTATAACTAATAAATTTACTTTTAATTGATTGTTGAAAGAATTTCCGCTTTTAGTTTTGAGTGTTGTATCATACTTGATTTATTTTATTCCTTGTATAGTAATTAGAAGAATATCATAATACGGAATTCAATTTTTACACGATTTACCGAAGATGTAATAAATTTGCAAAAAAACACAGATTTTAAGACTAAGTTTCCTTCTAAAGAAACCATGTATTCGCACAAAAAAAATTACATAAATATATATTTTTGAAATATTTTATTTAGTATCTTTCTTACTTTACTTTTGCATAAAGAAGTGATATCAATATGATCACCTGTGTTAACGAAATAACAAAAAAATACAAGTTAAATACATTAATAGACATCCTAAACCGAACTAACGGCACTGCACTTGCAATCAAGAAAAATATACCTTATAACCTGAGTCAGTAAAAACATGCATAACTATAAATCATATTAGAATTATTTAACATCCTATAAACAATACAAAAATCACTGCAACCCGATAAAAGATAAGTCAATTATTTGAGTACTAATGTGTGTTACAAAATCGTGTACTTATCTAATTCGCTGCGTTGTAGCCTCGACGCGGCCGTGACGTGATAGGCATAAACTCGACGTGTCACCGCCGGCCACTCTGAATTTTAAGCAGGTGAAATTTGTTTGTTCTATAGTAAAAAAATAGGTACTTGTTCGAACAGGATATCGAGCCGTTTCATTTGATTGTTTAGTGGAAATATTTATAAGTTTTTTATTGATGTGATTTTATTGGCAGTATATTTTATATGGAATATAATATTAAAATTCATATTTATAGCATTTTTATAATGGCATGGTATAATTATTAAGTAATATGTGTTTATTTGTTAAGTGGTGTACAATAAACTGTTCGCTGTCTATCTATAAGAACTGCTATGTGTTTTATGAAAATAAGTTCTACTTTTGAGATATTCTTATGAGAGCTCACATTAGGTTGTTATATCAATTATTGCTTATTATACTCAATTAACTAATTAATTTCTACATACTGTGATAATAATGGTTTATGAGACGGTTAAGTTTCAGTCCTTATCTCTAATTATAAAATCAACTTGTTATGAATCAAAAATATACCCAGTAAAAGGTAGCATAAAGACTTACATAATATATACATTGATATACAATATATAACAATAAGCTAGTAAGTTATATAAATAAACCACTGATAAAGTAGCACGAATATGCCATGTGCTATAGAACGGCCCACATATTTGACAGCTGACTGTTAGCGAACGTGTCAAGTTTAAAGATTGATTTATTGTTAAATTGAAACTGTCTACTTAGTATGCACTAAATCGGACTTTAAATCCAGGTTAAAATTTCAAAAAGCTTATAATATTTTAATTTGACTCATTCCTAAGCCATAGATCTCAAAATACTAATTTTATTTTCAGTTTAATGCAAGGGTGTGAATTTACTTAAACTTTGATTTGTGAATTGTGATCGAGAAGACGATAAAAACTTTATCATGTCCTGTGAACAAATGAATGCATAACTTTGACCGAATTTGTAGGAGAAATACTTAGTAATGTAAATGTTGAAATTACGTAAACTACTTTTTGTTGCCGTTTAAATTTAAAAAAATACGGCACATGACTTTTCTACTCGATTCACAAATGTCAATTCATTTTTGGCGACTGTTCTAATTTTAAGCCCGATAGCTCTATTCGCATTTCAACGTGTCCCGATTCGATCTGTCGGCAAAAAAATATATTTTTTCGTCTGCCATTCCTTAATGTGTAAGTAGGGTACCATTTTTTATCAGATCGGAGTCCTAACATTTATCTCGATACCTCTATCAATTAACTCCCACTGAAATCGCCTACAAAGCGAGATTTTTAACTGTGCCCTTAGGATCGCGTGGCAAGATTGCTTAAAAACCTCAATTTCTTGTGTTTTATTGCACTATTAATTGTTTTTTAATCTATTTAAAGGAGGACGGTTGATGCTATCTCAGTTTAGACACGCGAATTGTTTTGTAAAGTTTTTGTAAAAATCTTGATGAGTCAAATGGACATCTACAAGATACAGCAATTAACATATTGATAATAAATTTTCATTTTATACTCAAGAGGTTTTTTTTATAATTATTTATTTTAACTCACACAATGCCTGAGTGGTAAAGGTCTTCCATTTTTTATTCCATTCACACTTGTTTTTATACTCTTTGGTTAAAATTCAATTAAGTTATTGACATTATTAAAGAACACAGGTGCTGACTTCTTTCTGCTCATATACGCTTGATAAACAGACGAATAACAAATATTTTTTTAGTCTACGAACAGAATACGCAATAATTTCATAGTTTCCTGTCTCAGTCCAACTGCCTATTAAAATATTAATGAAGTGAAGGAACTGTATTATTTGCATACGAGTACGATTTCTAAGTAATTACTTATTAATGAAGGAAAAAGGTATGAACCTAGACCGCTCTATGAATGAACGGACACATCACGATAATGACTTATTTCACAATAACTTGATGACTTATGTTCTACAAACCTTTTGCGATGCTGCAATATCATAGCTGGGATATTGCAGTGAGCCTCCGTGGCGCAGTTGGTTAGACGCCGGCTGTGAAACGAGAGAGCGGGTTCGAATCCCGCACCGTGACAAATGTTTGTGATGCCCACAAATATTTGTTTCGGGTCCGGGTGTTTGTGAGACCGAAAAGTCTCTCGTAGTTCCTGATACCCACGACACAAGACCCGATCTTAGTGTGGGGTCAGGACTATGTATGTGACTGTTGGGTGTATTTATTTATTATTTATTTGCCTCGGGTCTAAATTGTGAGAAAAGTCACTTTTAGATTCTGATACCCACGACACAAGACTTAATTGATCGTAATGTGGGGTCAGGACTATGTATTTGACTGTTCGGTGTATTTATTTATTTATAAATGTATACGTACACCTGTTCTTTATACAAAAATATAAAATTTAGGTAAGCAGTAGAATGTCTTGCTGTACGATAGACCAATGTCTTCAAAATGGCGGTTAGATGGATTCGGGATGCTAAAGACCGGGATGGTTGGCGCGTACTTTGGAAGGCTTATGTTCAGCAGTGAGCATCGATAAGAGGCGTAAAATGACAATTTGCTGACGGTAATTCTTGTGTGTATTACAATTGGAATGTACATCGAATGCAGGCAGTAGAAAATATATTTAATTTAAAAAAAAATACGCCTTTAATCTTTTAAGATGGATAACCTAATTGGAAATGACCAGGCTGCTAAAAGGAGGGTAATAGTAGATTCAATAAGATTTTCTTGATGCGAGAGTTCGAACCTGCGGCTTATAGTTTCACAGCCCTTTACCTACTGCGCCACAGAGGCTTTCATATACACCTGTTATGAAAGGCACATGATCTAATCTTTTTCCCAGCACACATCACATGTGCGCGATGCGAGACATGTAAGGCAGGCATTCTTTTACATGATTCCCATTGTAAATAACTATGCTTGGTGTCATCAAGAGTATTACTCAACTCATAAATCACGCGCACGTGATCTCCTCTTATAAAAAATACATAACATAATATACGTATACATACATAAACTCACGGCTTTTTCCCAGAAGGTGCTACCAGGACAACCACATTTCGCCTTGTATGTTCCGTCTCACGATACGATAGGGGGCGAGCCTATCGCCATATCGGGCACAAATTCCTGAATCAATCACTTTGTCCGACCCGGGATTCGAACCCAAGACCTAGTAATCGTATCGATGTACAACAAATGGTCCTTCGAGCCAGATAATTTATTTATTTATTTATTTAATTCTTTCCTTCTTGTGACGTAAACACATGCGACAATTGGCCAGTTGAATCGTTTCAAACACCTACGTAATAAACAACGATCACCTACTATAACAGATAGCAATACAGTTACGCGACGCGAACCGAACTACTATTAGTATTCACATGGGCGTCTGTAACGGTGATGTGAAGTAAGGTACGGTTAGACTTACTTTATGAAATTAATGTTATGTAACTCTGGCCTTGATTTTTCAATTAATGGGCCAGGGCTGGACAGCCCTTTGCCTTTTCTGGTGTATCATTATCATCATCAGCCTATACTAGTCCACCGCTGGACATAGGCCTCCTCCAAATTTCGCCATTTCACCCAGTCTTCGGCTTGTCGCAACAACTGCCAGCGACCTTTCGCAAATCGCCACTCCGCCTAGTTAGAGGGCGTCCTACACTACGTTCCGGTGTATTCGTGTGAGCTAATAAGTTGATCATTTGATTGGTACTTGGTAGTGATTACCGCGACTTATATAGTTATTAATAATGCGTAGAGTCGTTACTGTATGCTTGGGTTTTTGGAAGGAAGCGCTGGCTTTGCTGGTTCTTGAAAATTGGTGGATAGAGAAGGAAGAAGGAAGAGAAACATCTTTCTGAAGTTTATGAGACTTTTTTATTTGAAAACGCACCCATTACAACGGACTAATGTTAAAACTAGGTCAATAACAAAATACACTTACCATATGATACATTTTATAATCATAAATCACACATACATACATAAACTCAGGCCTTTTTCCCAGAGCGGGTAGACAGAGGTGCTACCAGGACACCTACGTTTAGCCTTGTGTGTTCCGTCCTACGATGTGATAGGGAGCAAGCATATCGCCATATTGGGCACAAATTCCTTACTCTGGGCTGATAAGGAATACAAAAATCTGATATCACTTTACCCGACCCGGGATGGAACCCAAGACCTTATCGTTGTAACTGTACCGTAGTACAACTACGCCACTGAGGCAGTCATAAATCAATTAATACAATAATATCAATAAAAATTACTCAATACACATTGTTTAAGAGCATACTTTAATGTGGTTTAACGAGCGAATAAGTTACCTCACGCTCAAAGTCGTTTAAAGCGATATTGCAAAAACGTAAAAGATTTAACTTCATTGCGTTGCGTTGTAATTTGTAATGAAACGTTGCTTTTTATTATCTGCGCTGTTTCGTTCGGTTGGTCAATCGATAATGGAAAAATTACTCAGAATTATTATTATTGAAATTCGGGTGTGCAGTGTTCTTGGTAATTTGATTTGCGAAAATTATTTTTGGTAGGAGTATTTCTTAATATAAAATAGATTACAGCAAAAATTTTAAACAAATCGAGGAATCAGACAGTTTGAAACATTTTCATTCCATAAAAACTAGATTTCCTTAAGAATATTTTTATTATTCACAAAATGTGTCAACGCTAACATAGAGCACAAAACTTATTTTCAAAATCTCAGGCACTGCCAATTACTAACTAAACACTCCAAATCCACCAAAAAACAACATAATGTCCGCCATAACTCTTGATACTAAAAATGTAGAGTAGCATTTCGCGTCCACCCACTCGGCTCTATTTAAGTCATGCACGTCACAACTAGCTGTCTCGGTAAATCTGGCTGAAGTGCGCAACACTTCCGAGTTTTCAATTAGGTGGTAATACTTTGAACAGAGTATTACGGTCCAAATACAGTATATGTGAAACGTTTGTATGGTAGAGCTGACTCTTATAGTGTTGTATTTATCGTTAATTTTTATTAAAGTTTTGATACGTTTTGATCGTGGTTTCATTAAATGTAGTATGGTAGAGTATGTGTGTAAATGGTAGAGTCCTTAATTTCATTGTTTTGTGAGCTTATTATTGATAATTGTAATGCTTGTTATTCTAACTTAGAAAATAAAATAGAGTTGAGTATTAGTAATACGTCAATAAAATCATAATAACGATTGTGGTTTATACAGGAGATGTCAACCTATTTGATGAATAAAGGATTTGAGATATCAAAGTAAATACATTTCCTAACCTATATGCGCCAACGAAGTTGTGTTTTCTTCTACATCCATGTGATAAATATATTACATAAGACATCATCGTCTATACAAAAGAAAAAAAAAACATAATATATTAATTGTTATTAACTTTAAACATAGAAATAATTCAATAATCAATTTTACATTTTATCCTCCAGTTTGACCTTTAATAATAAAAAGACTTTTGACCAGATATTGGGTCAAATGTTTGATCATAGGCGATATTTTTTCCAAATACAATGCAATCAGTAAAGCCAAACGTTCAAAAATCATAATAGCACGTATGCAACAATATTCAAATATTATAAAAATTACAACAATAACAATTACAAATTAAATTCGTATTTAATTAACAGAAGCGCTCGTTTGCGACATCCGAAAGTTACAACAGTATTCGCCGTCCCTCTCACACCCATTGTGTGTGCGCGCGCGCAAGCGAGTGATGCGCCACTTCTTACATTTAAAACCTGAAATATTATGATAATTAGATTGCAATATGTTCTAATTAACAGTAGTTGCAAATGTTTGTGGTTCGCGAGTGGTTGTGCCTGTGTTGTGCTTGTGAATAATGGATTTGAGGAATCACAGATTGTTCAAAATGGCTAAAAAGCCGAGCCTCTCGCGGTCGTCGTCGATATCCACACCAAGGTCTGTTTGCGAAATATTTAGTTTTAACGGCTTATATTAATTAGAATTTTAATATATTTTTGATTAATTTTTATATCATTGTATTATAAAATTAATACATTAAATTATAATAAAACGTTAGCTAAATTTGCAAGCGATTCTACACCTTATTTGTGTGAAAATTAAGTAGCTATTTATTTACATGGAAGCCCTCAATCGCGCCCTGTCGTTTCTGACCGTACTTAGTACTAAATTATAAATGAATTAACGAGCTCTATGAAGTATTAAAGTGCATTTTTATACTGACGTAGTTTTAAGGTTCAAAAAAGTAAAATTAATTAATTAATTAATTTGCAAAAATAAACAAGTGATTTGTATTATTACATTATTAAAGACTGCAGCTATGGTAGATTCAGTATGAACTATAAATTACTTCTTTTTTGTAATTGAAGGATAATATCTTTACAACCGATTGTAAAATCAGAGCTGACAAAAAAGAGAATCAACTGTGTAGAAACCGTTGTTTCTCAGTCGAAATAATTTTGTCGGCCTGATAGATATCGGATATACACATTGATCACAATTAGGAGAAGTTTCCAATTATGCTATCTAGACGGATACAAATAACTTACCACGAAGCAAATTCGAATAGTTTCATTCCCAATATTAGTTCACAACACTCAATAAAACTTCATTTACTCATTCACAGTAATTTTCATTTCTCCGCACCTCAGCGAAATAATATTATGCGAATATCGATTGCACTATTTCACATCGATTTTGAAATTGTAAAGGTTTCCGAACTGGTTTTTCGCGTATTAATGACGAATAAAATCGAAAACAAGTAATATTTAGCTGCCGAACATTCCGGCGTACCCGTGCTCGACTATTAAGAAACATAAATTATAATCTAATTTGAAAAGCATTTATAATGTCGTTGAGGAATTTTAATGTCTGACTAGAAAAACTAGTAGTCGGCGCATTAGGTACTTAGCTGCAAATCTACCCACAATTCCATTATAATGAATTATGGACAAAGAAATGTACCTGAAATTGTTGTAACGAAGGTTGGAGCAAGTTAAATGCATACTTTCATTTCTTCCAATAGGTCGCTACGCAAATAATTGGTAAAGCCTATGTACATTATTCTAGATTATTATTTACTCCTTGACTGCCCTCTCATTCTCCTGTTTTTATATCCATCCCAAGATTGCCTGGAAGAAATTGCCCAGTGCGATAAGGCCGCTTTTTGTACTTTTTCTTTTTTATATTATTTCATTGTTATTGTTTTTCTTTATGGTGCAATAAAGGATTAATAAATAATATATAATAAATAAATAAATACATTTAACTTCTAAAGGCTTAAAATGATTTTTAAAAACATATAAATATCATTCCACACTCTAGTTATTACACCCGATGAAATGTCAACATCAACAGCTTCTGAGCAATTTTGGTTGGCAACCAACGCATTCCAAGCGAACATAATTATTATTTAAAAAATATAATTTGTAAGCATCCAATGTTTTAAATATTACTGAGCACACACCTTCTCATGTATTACGTTGATTATATTAAACCGAGTCTAATATAATGACGTAAAGTATTGTCCTATAATATTAAGTACCGTATGTATTTATTACACTATTTACTATTTTTCACTCGGTGCCTACGAGGCTGAGGTTTCGGGTTCGAATTCTGGGTCGGGTAAAGTGATATTGAGTTTTTCTATTCATGATCAGCCCGGAGTCAAGAATTTGTGCCCGATATGGCAATAGGCTCGCCCCCTATCACATCATGGGACGGAACATGCAAGAAATGTGGGTGTCCTGGTGGCGCCTCTGCCTACCCCTTCTGGGATAAAGGTGTGAGTTTATGTATGTATGTATGTATTATACTAAGTTGTTCGGATGAATACGAACATCACTAGTACAGGAGCATAGAACCAACTTCTTGGAACGGTAGGTAAGGCATATAGATTTTTTGTCCGCCGGCCCGACAATTGCCACATCATGACCTCACGTACAACTCGACACTATAAAACACTAGATCTTAAATAGGTCTAGTATTATAATAGATATTGTTCTCACGGCCATGTAGAAAAATCTAGCGAAGCCTTATACGGCAGAGGCGACTTATATGTAATAACCATTTGCCATTCTGGTGGGCCATATTCGGCGTCTGTGAACTGGCGCAATGGAAATTAATTTTAAAATTTTAAATATACTCACAGCTTGTTTCATAGTTGGTAGAGCTGTCACACACAATCCTGACTTTTTCGAGAATATTTTCGAACTCTTCTACTGAAATATCTCAGCTGATATTGACACTAAAAACATAAGACAAATAATTCTGCTATATGAACAAATCTCATAAGTATAAAACGTATTTGTATGGACAGGTATAATAAAAATGATACAGTGTAGGCATCGTAATTATAAATAAAAAACACATTTTCTGGTAGAATGATACGATTTTTAATGTCTCATATGTGTTTATGCCTATAATAGTAAAAGATTTTATCTGACCAACTAAAGTGTGCCATGCGTAAAAATGTCCAAAAATTTGTTTCCCTTTTCAACATACATAATATTTTATATATTTTATTCTGCATATTAAACTGGGTTTCAATGTCGCTTATAAGACTTATTAATCAAAAGTTATATGTTAGTCAGCTGTCGTGTCCCACCTTGGAGGTGAAAAGTAGGTGATCTCGATTTCGTTTCACCTGCCTTATAAGGACAAATAATTTTGGTAACATTATAGCAGTTTTGATCTAGTAATGGACTATTTCAGTTATGAATTGTCATTTTGATACTACGGGTAGATAAAAATTTCGTGGAGGTTTTGTTTTCATTAATTGAAAGGATTTATCGGTGTCCTGGCGTTCTTTAACAGATTTTCATTTATATCTGTTTTTGAAGTGTTTATTGTACAAAACATAAACTTAATTTAAAAACTTCTGTTTCACTTCAAATCTTTCCTTTAAATGTGCTATTTTGCACAAAATAAAATGTAAAAGGCGTCAAGTAATTCTAATAATGCCCAGTAAAAATGGTTTAGACACTCAAATGCCATACAAATCACAAGTAACTGAAGACTGCGACGAAATCCGACGCGATGCTAACGGCAGATAAGCCGCACATTGCGTTTTTTGAGTAGCGGTCTGTCATGTTTCGGCTCCTTGATATTTGCCAAACCGAAAATGTACGTGAAATGTTTTAATCAAATGTTCGAAACATTAACATATTCCCGTGTTGTGGGTACGGGTTTTTCCCCATAATGAAAGGTACATCTCTCATATTGGTAGAACACGGAATGGTAACATTGATCGAACTTAACTAGGTCATTATTAACTTTTTTAGAATCTTTTGGTACGACAAATTGACTACATATTGTTCCATAATTGAATTCAAATAGAGTATTAATCAATGACAGATGGTTCTATCTAGCCAGTCGTAAAAATTATAAGGTTTCAGACCTTCCACGGATGCAAATAGCCACTAGCTTACAAAACTCTGTAAATATAACTGTTTGACTGTTGTTGAACTACGGTACGACAAAGCTGAGGTCGCGTGTTCGAATCCCGGGTCGGGCAAAGTGATATTGGGTTTTTCTATTCATTACCAGCCCGGAGTCAGGAATTTGTGCCCGATGTGGCGATAGGCTCGCCCCATCACAACATGGGACGAAACATACAAGGCGAAATGTGGATGTCCTGGTGGCGCGTCTGCCTACCCCTTCTCGGATAAAGACATGAGTTCATGGATGTATGTGTGTATGTATATACAACTGTTAAATACATATCTAGGTAGATAAAAACCCAGTGTCCGCACAAGAAGCAGTAAAACCCATATAAAGAGTGGCTAAACGCTATCTATACTATAGATAAAAAAACTAGTGAACAAATGTGTGGATGGTTATCATAGTACAGACGCACACGCCAAAATAATTGGTCATCTGATCGTGCGGGATAAGCTTAAAAATGTTAGCGGGACAAAAAATGTTTGGTAATAGAATTCTAGAACTATATTTCAACGTAAATGTTGTGTGAAATTATATTTAAGTGTATATAAAATATGCATTTTAATACACCCAAAGCAATTTGTATTTGTGGATAGCAGACATTTAATCAGACTTTTTAATACCTAAAAAGATCTATACCTAAACTGTATATAGGTTTATACAAAATAATATAGCGCTACGCCCATATTTTTGTGTTGTGTAAAATACCTTTAAATGATGTAAGTGCCTGTGTGTGGTGGCCCGTTGGTAAAAGACCAGACGCGGCTGCCAACATGTTCACGGTGGTCGCGGGTTCAAATCCCAGGGCACACCTCTGACTTTTCGGAGTCATGTGTGTATTGATAGTCAATCATCACGCATTATGACGGTGAAAGAAAACATCGTGGGGTTTCTGCATAAAGTAGCGATAATGAAAATTTTCTACGGTATGTAAAGTATGCCAACCTGCACTAGGCCAGCTTGGCGGACTATATAGTTCTGTCATATGGCCTAACCCCTCTCAATCGTACTCTCGATAGTAGAAGAGGCTCGTACCCTGCAGTGGGACGTATTTGGGTTGAACAAAAAAAAAGTAAATATTAGAATAAAAATAAATTAATAAAAGTCGAAGTCTTCCCAATTAATATGCACTTTTATTTACGACCATTACGTACTCCAAAAGGGTTAAATTGCTCATAACGTGGTTCTTTAAAATCGTACTCCCAATTAGAAAGAAATCAAGATTTGGACTATATCCGCATTTTCTAGGAAGAAGACGCAAAATTCCAACATGAACTATATCACAGATCGGACCTCATTACATTTTACGAGTGGCCAACTTAGATGAATCTAAAGCGAGCATACATATGCGAGTTTACAGAGTTAATTTGTGTGGGCGAGGATGGCTAAATCCAAAACTATGAGCAATACTGAAAAGAGTGACGAGTCCAATTTTGATGACGCTCAAAACTGCATATTTGAATTTTTGAATCAATATTCCATAAGATCACCTGACGTTGTTTTTGATTTCTTTTTATTCCATTCAATTATCAGCTTTTTAAAACAGTTCGTTATATCTAAATCTCATAGTGAATTTCATCGCTAACCTACTGTTATAGAACCATTGTATCAAATAGCGAGGTTTCTCCCTGTTGTCAGTTAAAACACCCCACACACCTAAACATAACACCTTACGGAGACATAGTCAAATATCCCTACATAATAAAACACAGGCGGAAAAAAACCTACTGTTGATAAAGGACATAAAAAAAATTAAAAATCTGACACTTTCCATACATTTGAAGGAACGTTTCGTTTTAGATTAATGTCTTCTGGTCGGTTAGTTTACGCTAATCGCCCATCACTTGCGAACGCTGTAGACGCACGTGTGTAACGGTACCTTAAGTTAGTAGGCTAAATGTTTGCAGACAAAAGAAATGGCATCGCGATTGCGAAGGTGAGGGTCAGTAACTAGCAGTAACTTCTAGTAACTTCTAGTAACTTCAAATCTAAGGATTTTGTGTATAGCAGCATCTTATTAGGAGTTCCGGCTGGAGCAGATATCTGAGACACTGATAACTGCAATGTTTTAGAAAAGATAGCTAACGAGCAGTCTCCGGCCCATCAAGCGCCTTGTTACATGACTTGATTTTAAATAAACCTTAGTTACATTACTCAAAGATACTGGATATTAAAAAATTCCCCAGGCATTAACTGCACCAAATTCATCATATCATATCAAGCCTGAACGGAGGTTTTAGATCTAAAGCCTTTTCAAACCTATTGATTATAGAAGGCCCGAGCTCTGCAAAGAGCTATGTTTAGGCTAATAATAGACTACTTTGTTATTATGTTCTGCTCGTCGTAAAACACGTAGGTCAGGTAGAATTGTCAGCCATCCATATAATCTTAACTTTGGTCCTAAAATCACAGTAATGTAATACATATCTACACAGTAAATATGTGTAAGCAATACATAAATCTGTACTCGCAGTGTAAATGCGACTCCCACACTCTGCATGACCTTTCATTTACGTAATAAGGTGTGGGTACAGCGTGACTGAGGATTCAGACTCTTGTTTAATAACATGCACATTGTCGCTATAGATAATGATATAGTGTTTCAATAAGACAAAGTGGCTACAATGCACATGATGGCATTTCAAACTAAATAGATTTTTTTTTATTGCGATATGGTTTTTTTTATGAATGGCGACACGAGCGTGCGATTCGCCTGATGGTACGCCATAAGACCACTCATGGACAGTAGCAAAACCAGAGAACACCGTAACAAAGCATTACTTCGCATTCCACTGCGCTCGCCATCCTAGACACAAGATGTTAAAGTCTCAATATGTCCAGTAGTTACTCTGGCTACAATGTCCTTCAAACGGGAATACAACAGTGCATTTAGACTGCTGTTTGGCGGAAGAAATAGACATTGCGGTGGTACCTACCCAGGCAGAATATCACATATGGAGACCTACCACCAGTGACTTGACAGTAATAAGACAGACTTTAAATATTTAATGGCGTTTTGTAGAAATGCCGATTCTAAACCTCCCGACTGCTCAGTCACCAATTAAATAACAGTTGTCGAACAAAACACAAATGTTTGTTGTTGCATAACATTATTGTAATACGAAATTCATATTTACTGTGTATGGTATTGTTATTGACTGTTACGTTACTTCAATGCCCTTTTACTGGGGATATTTCATACATACATTACATAGGGTTGATTGTGTTGATAATGCGTTGCTAAATCAGGAAGGAACGTCCTTTAGAGAAGCCTGATGATGCATTTGTGTAGACTGGAATTATTGTATTCTGTGGTAGCAATAAGAAGCAAGGTCCTTCAAAAGAAGCATGAAGAAGTAATTGAATAGACTCGGTGCTTCAGCGAGACTGTATTTACCTATTACCAAGTGCATTGTTACGTTGACGTGGAAATAAAAATACTATATTTTATAAACTGGCAATGTCGTCTCAATTTGCCACAGTGCAGTTATTTCTCTTTATTATTATACCAGGTTTTAAATAAGTCTGCCTGGGCTGACGACATTCTAAATAACTAGATACATAACTGTATTGTTAAAAAAATTTAAAATTAAATATGTGATAATCTATGCCATTCCCCTAGTGTTGAACATCTGAATACTAGGATGACAAAAAATCATTCACAAAGTTCCGACCTTGTGTCACCAACATTCACAAGACGTTGCACAAACAGTTCATCCCATACAATAAATGTTTGGTGAAAATGGAACGCGACCAATCGTCTATACACTGTGACATGTAGAAACAACGAGACACACTCAATTCTCAACCTTAAGCACTTTGCATAAAGTCGACATTATAAAAGCAAATGTATAGAGTTTTGTCACAGTACATAACATAATAGTAATACAATTAGGATCACTACGGTCATTTGACTTGGAAAGCAGTTCGTTTGTTATGCCATGAATTTTTAACATGTTTCATAATTATGGGTTTTTGACAATCACTAGTGTAGTTAGCGGTTTGTAGAAGTACTTTACCCAGGGTAAAGTAAGTAGAAAGCTGTAACATTGACATTATTCCCGCTATTTTAAGCAAAAATCCTGATGCCAAAACGAATATCACTACTGAATTTTTGCCAAAAAAATGCTCCCAAAAAAGAGGTAATGTTATTTGTAATTTAATTCAATAACATTACATACACTACGCAACGAATTAATTCATTTTGTTTTCAATACAAAAACATTAATTGGTGTTTATATATAACAGAAAATTAACCAACTGCATAAAAACTAAATTCGTATTGCTTGTACTTCCTTCCAAAGCGCCTCAAATGAACGAAGGATTTGCAGTTCCGCCACTTAAGGGAAATGGTATCGCCATTTATAAATTAAACCACGTTGGTTGAGCAATGACGGTTAAGCCTCTAATGCAGGTATTTATGAACTCAAAACATTTAGTACACGAATTATTGAATTTTTAAGTTGTAGTTAAGATAACTTTTGGAATATGTTTTCGCAATTAAAATAGCCTATAGATCTAAATGAATTATAGTGGATGTACTTTTAAATTACCATAAACAAATGATACAATCGATACCTACAATCGACGGCTTATCCATAATTTGATTATCATTGTGTGTTCATCGAAAGTGAAGATGACTTACCATCAGACAAGCCGCTTGCTTATTAAAAAAGTCAAATTAAATAAAGATTACATTGAGATCATACTTTATAGATTTATTAAACGCATATCCAAGCAACGAAACAAACCATCACTTTCCAAAAAACTACCATATAGAAACTTTTTACAATTACCTGGCAACACTGAATCGGTAACATTTGTACTACGTATGTGTGTCAGTGAGGTCGGCTGCACCGGAGCGAGTCACTAATAAACATCAATTACGTATCTTCCACCCGACAGTTATAAAAAGCGAACAACTATCAAGCGATTACATCATGCCACGTGCTATCCTGGGCACTCAGGGTTGCCTGGGAGGGTAATTGATTTAATTACTATTTTACTATTTACATGGGTATTTATTAGTTATTCGCTGTATTATTTTCATGTTTAATATTCTAGCTCGAGAATATAATTAAATAATAAATATAAGCTCTAAAATATGACAAGAATACTCTTGCAATAAATTTAAATTTATTCCAAAAAAATACCAACTGCAAGCGTTTATTTATATTGATATTGGAGTGTTGATCCCCTATTATTATTTTTTAATTTATTCAGTATTGTGATAATAAAACTGAAAAAAAAAATATACATAATAACAATCACTAACATCACAGCAAAAAAGAGCCATTTGCATTCATATTTTTAATAAGCCACTAATGATACACTTTACTCAATGACTTAAAAGGGTTGAAAATAATAAATATATTTGTCAATAAAATAACCAAGAAAATGTTTAAACCTATTTAACACATTTTTAAACATTGGCAACCCTGCATGTACCGTAGCAATCGGCCAGGGAATGCCTTCACGCGCGGTAAAAGAAAATAAAAGTCGGAACCTGTTCCGCCAAGCGACTCCTGTAATGACTACTAGTAGGGCTAGCGGGATCCGGGACGAATGTCGATAACGTTCATTTATCTATTATGTTTTTGTAAAAAAATATTTTGTTTAGACTAAGGTCTGTGTTTTTCATCGATGGTATGTTGTTTATTTAATTTCATCAACGTTTTTTTTGTTTTCATTTACTTTAGCAGAACCTGCACATGAGTGTAAATGGTAAGAATAATTAGTGAAATATTCTACAATCTTCACCATTCTGTTTAGGAAGAATAGTAATATGGAGATATATGTTAGAGATTACACAAGTTTGATCCACGCAGGATGAATGCCATACGCATTGATGTTACTTATTTTATTGGAATTGCAACACAGTCCGACATGATTGAAGTCTTTTAAGTTATCAGTTGCCTATGGTAACGCTGAATGGTCTGTCAGTAGAGTCTGTGATCGGTTTAATAATATTTAATTGTTTCTATTGTAATCTTGCTCGGAACAGCGCCAAACGTGCGCACTGACTGATTAATAAGAATCATCATGTCGGACGGCAACGACGGCCATATAAATCGCAATCTGTATGATTCTGCGACAGCAGCGGTGGGATCGATCTCAAAATCATCCCTTGTGCCTACCGCATTGCCTGCTACCCAAACTGAAGAATATTTTTGGTCGGAACGCAAGACTCAGTAGTGCGGCCACGTACATCGAGTATTCTACCAATAAAGCAGCGCTGATAGATGGGCTAGGTACTGACAGCTCTAACGATATCGAGATTTCTAGAATCACAGACGTCTAGGCAAAGAACTACGGATGTGGAGAATACGCCAGGAATTATACGATTACAATGGTGAATATTTATTAAGATGCAAAATTAGCAAAAGCAAGCGTTGATTCTGGCATTGAAAACTCCATTGGAATTGAAAAGAAGATTGATAGATCAATTGATAGACGTTGAAAAAGATGATACGTTTTCATCAACATGCAATTGGTGGAAGTAATTATTTAAAGGTATCAACTTGTTATAGCGATTGGTAAAATATTAAGAGGATCCATGTGGTTGTTGCGGATAAATTGTCCAGGTACGACGTGAACATTTAAATAACTTTGTCGTACGAATTGTATCTAAAGGTTATGACACTTTTGGTAACATTTCTATCGTGGTCAAAACGTGAATAGTCCGAAATCTACTCCGCAGTCGTAGATCAATTGTCATGCCTGCGATAAGCTTGGACATAAGATTTGGCATGTATAGAAAATAGGCTAAGATATCATTAATTGCTCCTATGACGAGTTTTGGCTATCGCCAACAATCTTGCTTGCCAGTATGTTATAGGTATGGTTCATCAGTTCACATGGTGAGTCGCTGTCCTCACGGGTCCAGCGCCGCAGCATCGACATCTGTTGTAGAACGTGTTGACATATTATGTGTGGCCGAGCTGCTCCCCGAAACACTAAAACCCTTTATAATTGTTTTAAATTTGGTTTTACTTTGGCGCTGAGTATCTCTTTGCAAAAGAGTCTGCCGCAAGTTAAGAGGTAAGCGAATTGATATTGTTTGGCCAGGTGCTTTTCTTGATGTGAATTGTCACACGCGTTGATGGTGAGGGAAAATATAGAGAGGAAACCAGCATACATTGCTGTGATGTGTTAAACAAATCAACGTACGCTGCCTGAGCATAGTGGTCTGTGGTCTAGCTCTTTTCAATCGAACTCTCGATTATGGAGAAGTCCTATGCTAAACAGGGATACAATACTTACTGTGTAATTGTTATATTTGGTAGAAATTAATGATTCAAGCATCGAAATTGTATTTCACTTTTGGCTGGTAAAGAATCGTCGCAAAAATAAAATATTGGGTTGCGACATTTTGAATTATAGTTTTCAAATAAGCATGTCCATACATTAGTTGTATCTGACAAGGTTGGCGTCTGTAAACACAAGTCTTAACACATAGCACGTTTAATACTGTTACACAGATGAAACAATTTGTCCATAATTCATCAATTCTTATGAATCCAGCATTATAAATTGGCGTTCGGTAAATGCCTAATTGAATTAGCGAATAATTGCTACAAGACACGGCAGTAGACAGCTCATATCCAATACCATACCAATGAACCAATGATATTTAAGACACAGTATCTATACTAAGTTTCATGCAGATGCCAGTGCCAATAACTATGGTGCTATTTTATTCTAACCTGTAAGAATGAAACTAAGGCCTATCGCATACTTTAGCAAAACTACGATGTTAGCAGAATCGTGTTGTGACATAAGCAAGCCACGTTGCAGCCAGGTCTGTAGTATGAGGGATGGATCGAATGGTGTTTTTCCATTTTCTTATAGAAGGCCGGCGTGACGTGTAGAAATATTATTATTATTATTATGTGAGTGAGATGGTCGAAGGCCATTTTGCTAGTGGTAGGATTTTCATTCTGCCCGGATGGCTACGACAGTGAATAGTGGATAGATACCCATTATGGTTACTTACGTTAGCGTATCGAGACCATCCCGTGTATATCCGTGTGTAATTGGACCGGCATAGTTGTGTGGATCGGCGAGAGTGAAACATATAGTGCCAGTTGATATTCCATTTGGTCTACACCGCGCTTGCCATCGTGCGGGTTATGGTCACTTTGCTGTTGTAAAGTGTGAAAGTAAGTACCAACGACTTTTAAGGGATTTCTTGAATTAATAAAGTAGCGGTTACAAATTACAATAATCGATACATATGAATGAACTTTCTGTTGTAGAACGCTGTCGACTATTTTAATTGCCCGGAGTGTGGCCAGCCCGGCGCCGCAGACCCTGCACGGTACCTCCGCATTGCACCCTGTGTCGAGTGGCGAAGATGCCCAACGTGGCACCCCCGTAATCTCCGCTAAGGAGTTTTTATAACTCTGTCACTAACAGTCGTGCCGTTATAAATAATAAAACTGGAACTCTTGCCATGGTAAAAGCAGTTGGTCACTTCAGACAATACTTCCGTGGCCGGACATTTACGATTATGACTAACTCTTTTGAATTCATCATTTTATAAGGTAGAATGGGTGGATTAATATTGATTATTGCGTTTTACACTTTCTTACTGGCCAAGGTAACTTAAAGTCTTAAACTGTACTATAAATTTAAGCTCGTTGATTAGCATGCGTGAACACGCAACATGAACATGTTCAGCACTTAATGGCGAATATAGACAGTCCGCGCATCATTTACTTTGGGATTCTAGTCTTTAACAAAAAGAGCATAGTGTTGGTTAGTATGCAAACATTATCTGGAATTGTATGGTACATGGACCTAGTGCAGACTAGGACGAAATTTCGTGCTTTGCGGCGTTCTGGAGTTCTGGAATCAAGTAGAACAGTCTCCAAACCTTTGATTTTAACATTAATACATCCGTAACGAGCACATCCGCGGCAGCCTTGGTGTCCGCGATGTGACAGATAAACTCCAAGAGTGTCGCTTGAGATGGTAAGGTCATGTCCTGAGAAAGCCGCAGGAGTACGTCGGCAATGTGTGCCTGAGCCTCAACATTCCAGGACCTCGACCGAGGGGTAGACCGAAGAAGCGCTGGCTTGATGTCGTCAAGGAAGATATGAGAGTCAATGGCCTTACTATTGAGGATACCGAAGACCGGGCGAAATGGAGGAGACTAAGCCGGAAGGCGGACCCTGGCACCGGCCGGGATAACGCCTAAGTAGAAGTAGAAGAAGAAGAATAATAGATGATATGTGTAGGCACATGCTGGTTTCGTTGTACTGAATTTATAACTCCTGACATAAAAATAGATGACAAGCAGAATTAATTATCTGGTAGATCAGGCCTCTAGCAAACTTAGTAACACAACGATATTGAAGAGGTAATTGCCAATCTCAGTCAGGGAATACTAAGGAATGATGCAACTAGGATATACGAGTTAATACCAGGAATAAGATAAGAATAGGATGGACGAGCAGGCGACGAAAGATAAAAGTCGTTATGACTAATAAAGCCACTGTTGTGTAAAAATGCCAATCATTGTTTGAATTTTAGTGATAATTCTGTAGTAATTCTGTGCTGAAAAATAATAATCTTATATTGGAAGCTTGTGGTGTGTGTGTTGGTGATTGATAAAATGTTCTATTGAAACTCAAAGCTGCTATGCTTTATTGAAAGATGGATTGAAAGTATTATCACTTTGTCCTTATGATCTGTTGAAAGCCATGACGCTTTGCAGGGTGGATTGAAAGCTTGAGCGCTTTGCCTTTATGATCTGTTGAAAGCCATTACGCTTTGCAGGATGGATTGAAAGCATGAGCGCTTTGTCCTTGTGATCTGTTGAAAGCCATCACGCTTTGCAGGGTGGATTGAAAGCATGAGCGCTTTGTCCTTGTGATCTGTTGAAAGCCATCACGCTTTGCAGGGTGGATTGAAAGCATGAGCGCTTTGTCCTTGTGATCTGTTGAAAGCCATCACGCTTTGCAGGGTGGATTGAAAGCATGAGCGCTTTGTCCTAGTGATCGGTTGAAAGCCATCACGCCTTACAGGTGGATTGAAAGCATGAGCGCTTTGTCCTTATGATCTGCTGAAAGCCATCACGCTTTGCAGGGTGGATTGAAAGCATGAGCGCTTTGTCCTTGTGATCTGTTGAAAGCCATCACGCTTTGCAGGGTGGATTGAAAGCATTAACGCTTTATCCTTGTGATTTGTTGAAAGCTACCACGCTTTGCAGGATAGATTGAAAGCATTAACGCTTTGTCCTTGTTGTCTGTTGAAAGCTATCACGCTTTGCAGTGAGATTGGGGTCTGATTTATTTTGACTAAAGGTCGATGCTGAAAGCTACGACGCATTGCTAAACGTTAGAAGTCACGTGCTGAAAGCTGTTACGCTTTGCGTTGTGTGTGAGGTTGAAAGCTGTTTGTGTAAATACTGTGCTTGGGTGCTATGCGCTGTTCCATGTAGCTTGGCTCTGATGTCAATAAGCAACGCGAGAGCGCGTTGAGGCGCAGAATGGCCGTGTTAGAGATTACACAAGTTTGATCCACGCAGGATGAATGCCATACGCATTGATGTTACTTATTTTATTGGAATTGCAACACAGTCCGACATGATTGAAGTCTTTTAAGTTATCAGTTGCCTATGGTAACGCTGAATGGTCTGTCAGTAGAGTCTGTGATCGGTTTAATAATATTTAATTGTTTCTATTGTAATCTTGCTCGGAACAGCGCCAAACGTGCGCACTGACTGATTAATAAGAATCATCATGTCGGACGGCAACGACGGCCATATAAATCGCAATCTGTATGATTCTGCGACATATATATGAGATTAAATCTTTTATCCTCAAATAACACACATTTGACATTAAGAACTTAAAAGTGCCAGAATAAGAAAAATAACTAGTGTGTCCCTTACCATAAAAAAACTCTATTTAAAAATAACTGGCGTAGTTGCATTACGGTACGGTTACAAAACTGAGGTCTCGGGTTCGAGTCCCGGGTCGGGCAAAGTGATATTGGATTTTTCTATTCATTATCAGTCCGGAGTCAGGAATTTGTGCCCGATATGGCGATAGGCTCGCCGCCTATCACATCGTGAGACGGAACATACAAGGCGAAATGTAGGTGTCCTGATGGCGCCTCTGCCTACCTCTTCGGGGATAAAGGCATGAGTTTATGTATGTATGTATGTATTTTCAAAATGGTAAATTTTTCTTTCGAAAATATCCTATGTTTCACTATCGACCAATATCCCGCGAACAACCCTACCCGCTCACCTCTTGATATGGGTCAGCGTGCCTCGTAAACAGGTCCTGTGACGTCAGCATTAACGACGCCAACCCTTCAATGTTTATTGCTTTACATTGAATAATAACTGTTAACCCTCCGGCCGTATGTGTCGACAGGTGTCGACATGCGCTTATGCCGTGGATGTATCGTGGCGTTTTGTTTTTGCTTGTTCTTCTGTTTGCAATAGACTTATTTTTATTGTTTACGTAATGTTTATGGATTCAATTTTAGAAAGAAAGAAAGAAAGAAAAACTATTTATTGATCACAGTTGCAACACGTAACAATAAACATGAAAACAAACATACACAATAAAAATGGCTGATCGCGACTGTGACCGGTAGGTGGCCACTCAGCTTTATGTTATGATGTGGTGAAAACCACAACACAACGCTGATTTTCAGTGGCCACCATAGTTTAGTTTTAGTTACTTACTTATAATAATTTTTACTTACTTATAATAATATTTTGCTGTGAAGTATTTTCATACATAAGATAAGGTCTTTTGTCCCCGAGAGTGTAAAGAAAAGCGAAATTATCTACTTGTACCACCAACTGCTCGATATTTTTTCCGCCAATAAAATAATAGTAAACACTTTCACACACACAACTTTCTAAATACTGACGGGCTGAAGTGCTAAAAGAAATCCTCCTTCCCTGTAAAAAGTCAATAATAGACTTTTTAATCTTGAACCACACACATTAATGTGTACTTATGATCATAATTTCGGAACATCTACTACTAAGTATAGGCCGCTAAACATATTCAGACTATTAAAAGTAACCTGTTTATGTCAAGCCATACGAGTGCATAATTCGTTGTAAGATTTATGTTTAAAGAATTTATTCTCATAAATAAATAAATACACCCAACAGTCACATACAAAGTTCTGACCCTACACTAAGATCGAGTCTTGTGTCGTGGGTATCTGAAACTATGAGAGACTTTTCGGTCTCACAAACACCCGAAACAAATACTTGTGGTTAACACAAATATTTTTCTCGGTGCGGGGATCGAACCCGCGGCCACTCGTTTCACAGGCGGCGTCTAACCAACTGCGCCACGAAGGCTGTCAAAATATACAGTTCACTTACAAGAATTAGGGAAGGGGGAAAGATTTAGGGCGAGTATTGTCATAAATTCTCAGAATAGAAAGTTGCTTTACAGCCACGATGGTGGCCTATCTCACAGAATCTAGTCGAGGCACTTTAGACTACCGCGCAGGTCACTCAGTTGTTACACATATATTACCTCACTTTACAAAGTCTACGAATTCAATTGTGTGTATAATAAGAACGAAGACGAGGGACGTAGTGGCATACACTTAGGACTACAAATAACAACTGATAATGAAAATAAAAGGGACTGTAAAACTTGCAGTGTGAACATGATTCCATCTTTTTCTAATATTATAAAAATGTGTGTCACTACTTACATTAGATTCAGTTTCAGATATTCTTCTTCTTTTTGGAGTGCCTCTTCAGTGCTGAAGGTCGGCCGTCAGCTTCTTGTATTTCTCCCTGTCCTTAGCCAGGTGGAATAGTTGTTCAACGGTGCTGATACCGGTCCACTCCCGGATGTTTCGCAGCCACGATTTTTTCCTTCGTCCAGCGCGTATATATAGATATATTATCTCCCAAAGTTGTACCATTAAATTCTGTACTAACTACACCAAAATGAACTACTGCAAACTACTATACCAATTTTGCAAAAATAATAATACCGCTACTAACTCAAATGATCACTCTTACACAAATACGCATCAATATTCAAACTGTATTTACACTAAAAAAACATTAAAACAGCATAACCACCAAGACCTCAGCGATCTTTAACCTATGATCCACTTCAAACACCTTCAGATTAGCTACTCTTGATATGTTTGCCAACTCTCCGCCGCTGTCGCAATCTTTCACGCGATACAGAGGCACGCTAAGCACGTGACTGGCTTTGAAAGTAGAAATACAGTTTTTACGAGAATGTAAAGCGGTTTCAACGGAATATTAGGTAATATCAGAGGTTGCAGATATTTTGATCGTGAAAGATAAATTGGGGGTGAAGGTTGACCTTGAAAATTTTCGGGATTATTCTACATAAAACATTTTAGATTAGAAAAGTGTACAACAAGAAGTTTATGATAAGAAAGAAAATTATGAAGCTTTAGAAAAGAAAAATAGTGATGAAATTGAAATTCATTTGCCAATACACATTGGCCCATTCAAAGATTCTTCGCGCAAATCATTGCCCAACGTTGCAATCCTATGCGATGCGCAAACATCTAGGCTACAATTTGTTTGATCTGTGACGACAGAATTTCACGCTGATTTGATTAAAAGTTACAATCTTGGAAAGGAATGTTCATTTAGTGTGGTTTTTATAGAATCATAATCTAATGGTGTACGGGCTGAACGTCCAACCGTAACTGAAAGTATTATATTAAAATAGGTTAAATGAAAAATCTATTAGATTTCTCTCAGAATTAATCTACTTTAAAATGTATTCAAATTTGAATTGATAAAGATAGAACCTCTAATAACATCAAATATTTCTAATCAAAACAAATAAACCGATCGGTAGAAAATCAGTAACGTCAACATATCGGTAGCATTGTACGCAATTAGAGAAACAGCAAGAAATGCTATGTTCTTTATCGGTGCAAGATCAGCAGCCGTTGAAATCGAACAAAGCTATCTCGATCTGGGATGCTGTAACACCGATTGTACTTATTAGAGCAAACTAAATCAAGTGTGAAAGTGAGAACGGCCTATTGTAAACGCACAAAAATGTATACGTATTTCTGTGACATAATGTGCTGTTTTGTTTGTTTAGTGGTTCAGTAAAATAATGTTTGGTAGTAAGCGCAGTTCCGTACAAATATCAGATAGAGTGGACAATTATCGTGACATGCTTGCGTAGGTCAGTTTCAGTATAGTGAAATCCATTTCTTATTTTATCATCCACTACAAAAATATTTAAAATTTAGTACGATATTGCTATATCGTTGTTCATTACCACGTACGGGAATGTTGAATGATAAAACAGATCTCTTTTAAATGATAAAAATACTAGAATATGTATGTCATTTTATGCTAGAGATCCGCAGGCCCATATAAGATGAAAGCGTAATTCCGTCTCCGCTGCAATTACATACCGGTGTGGTTTTTATAATTCCTCTGACATGGTAAATACCAATGTAGACATAAAGTCAATGTCCCTGCAATGAAAATATTTAGAAATCAATTCAACATTAAAATACCAGAATGAAATAGGGAATGATTTAAAAAAAGAGGCGCAGGATTTTTTTTGTTTGATTACTCGAAACATATTTTTGAAAATTCGTCTTCTAATGGGGGCACAGTAAAAACGAAAGGTGTTGAACATAGACCTATTTGATATTTAAAAAATGAATTTAGACTGATACGCCGACGTGACGATAGGAAATTCCACCAGGCAAAAAGCCAGTAGGTAATTATTTACTCAGTTTTTGTTAAGAAATATTAGGTCAATTACTCAATAAAAAATGCATATATTTTCAAAGTAATCTATTATAGTTAACTCAATGCAATTATTTACCATGAAACCAAATGATATAAGGCATATAAACACCGTTTAGCATGTCGTAAAGAAAACGCTAAAAGGATAATTGCATTCAAAGTACGAATGTAACTTTCTTTAGTAAATTGCGTAAAGAAAATTACATTAGACTTTCCAGTGATTGATATAAACGAGGCGCAAACATTTTAGACGCACTTAGCTGTTATGTGCTAAGTGTTAAATGGTGAAATGAAAATTCAGTTTGCAAAGGCACGTGAGAAATCGTCGATGGTACGTAGTGACATCTATTGGTTTCGAAAGGTTTTGGGGACGGATATTGTAAAACTTTGCATATTCATGAATAATCACGAATATTTAACTAAAATCTTGATTTTATTTTCATACTTAAACTTAATTATCATAAGCTATTTTTATAGTACTTTTAAATAAAATATTTTTTGTAAATCAATTAATGTTTTCAGATTGCCTAAAACTTATAAACAATCTATGGATCATTTTATCATACCTAGTAAAAGTTGTATTAAGATGCTATCCAGACCGATTTTAACGAGCTACTGAAAATCTTTTGCGGGATGTCCAATGGTTAAGAGACTTCTCACGAAGAGGATGAATCATCAGATTATAATACAGCCTGGCCCTTCCAACTTTACATTTGCAACTCCACAAATTCTCAGCCAAATCTTAAAATAATTCGGACGTGGGTGTTTCTTCATATTTTTCCTTGTCTTACGTCAGTTGAGACGTGTCAGAATCAATGAACCATCCTGTATCAAGTCGATGAGACAGACCTGCCTCGTATCTTATTACTTATGGGACTAATATTACGACATAGAGCGTAATGATCATGTTACTGTTATAGCAATAGCTGTTATTGATAAAAGAGAAGTAGCAGATGATACTGTAATGTGTATTGTGCATAGTGTTGTAATTGTGTTAGGTTTGAACATTCATTCAGCAGCAGTTGCTAGTTCAGTAGTATTCAGCAGTTTTGTCTAAATTGGTTGTAGATTCTAGAAAGGCGTTACTTTCAAATCGAAATTGAATGAAATTAATGCTAATGTATTTAAAAATTAGTTACTTGCAAATATACTAACAGATATTTTATTTTGTATTCTTTATTATAAGTATACGCGAGTGAGAACCTAAATAAAAGCCATTTAATCTCCTAGAGAAAGAACGTAGCTTCTTTAGATGCCTCAACATTTTCTTATTTATGTGTATTCGTATCTTTTTGAAGTTACTAAGACGGTATATTAGAATAGTATAATCATTTTATAACTAACAGAGATTTCTTATCAGAATTTAAAAAGTATGTGAATCTACCACAACTCACTAAGCTAGTCTTAGATCTAATCCTTGTCAATAGAGAAGCTCTCTATCCAAGGACATGAAGCACGGCTAATATAGACGATAATAATATAGACGCGTTTAAAGTATCTTTGAAACATTACATGATTAACCCAACAACAAATGATACTTCAAGTACAGCTAATCCCACTAACGTGGCAATTGTATAGGAGGAACCGGCGGATAGTTAGACACGCAACACGGCCGCCAATGTCGAACCCAATGCCGCACATTGTTACATCTCGGAAGGAAGCCATGTGAGCCTTTGTTAACGTTACAAGCTCGGTGTAAGTAGTGGATTTTATTCGCATTGACATTAATAGTTATAAAACTGAGATTTGGGAGAAATTAGGTATGGGATTTATTTAAAGTAAATATGTTTAAAACCTTTCGATTGGTAGGTTTGTAAATTTAGAAGGCGATACCAATGGACCTGATTTGTATTTGAAACTCTTTTAAGTGTAAACTATAATATGTGATTTTCGTTCTGAATGTGCTCATCGCAAGGTGAATTGAAATTCTATTTTTTTATATGCTTGCTTTCTAAATGAGAAAAAATCCTAAAACTACTACTCGTGATAATGATAAAAACATAACAAATATTTATACGAACACAGATGTCTGACAAATAATACCCATCTTCAAAGTAATGATACGCGCACATGTTACAATACAATATGAAATACACGCGAAAGACACGGCTGAGAACGGTAATAATAGCGAACACTTTCTCCCATTCGTCATTTCCGTTTTATAATACGGTTAAATGTTCATTACCATTATGTTGTAGAAAGTTTTGCATTTATTTTGTCAATATTATACAATGATGCCGTAAAATATTACTGTAATAACCTTTTCTGGTGTTATTTGGAAGATGAAATTGCTGTGCTGTAATTGGATCTACATTTGCTGTATTGATATTTGAATGAGTTGTGGGTTCTAATAAAAGACCTGAGATATTAACTGCTACATAAATATGGGGAAATTCATTCTTGCTACTCCTTTTTTTAATGCTACCGTGGAATACAGTATGATAAATATTTTTTTATCAACGTCGTCCTTTTCGAAAATAAACTTTAGTCCGCCTAACTGGCCTAATGCAAATCTTCACAAAATCTTTGCATCCTGGTGAAGAAATTACAAAGCAGCTCCTTCTTTATAGTTAAAGCGAACTATGTTATGACAGCAGACCGGGCTCTGTGGCGTACCTTGGGAGAGGCCTATGTCCAGCAGTGGACTGCAGCGGGCTGATGATGATGATAATGATGATGATGTTATAACGGGCAAATTTAATCTTAAGGAAATGATATTCTTCACCTGTATCAGATTCAGTCATTACCTACTTTCAATACTCTTCAAAACGATCATTTACACACCTGCTCCATTTAGATCTATTTAAGACGCACCATTAACCACGATATTTTTCTTCCGGGCATTATCAATAGATGCGTCTTTCTTCATTAAAAGCTTGTATAAGTCAACGTTACGTGTTTACGTCCAACAGCGTAATCTTTGCATGCAGTTTTTTGTTTTAATTTACAATTTCGCAATACGTGTCATGCAATAGATTGCGTGCGTTAATTTGAAGATTTAAGCAATTAATCTGTCTTTTCCATTCTTGATGTAGAGAGCTAAATTATTTATAGAGTTAAATTTATCAAAGCAAATATAAAAATACATCCATATGACTACTTTGTAAGCAATTACCTTATAAAAGTAAATAATAGCGTTAAGTAGATATTGAAAAGATAGCATGAAAGTGACAGATACCGAGAATTGATCGTCTGTTCATAAATGGTCTGTTCATAATCGTCTGTTCATCAATTTCATAAATGGGTGGCATTTCATTCACGGTCAGTTACAGCGAATTTTAAGTGCCTATTGCTCTTTTAAATATCACAAACTATTATACATCGAAGAGAGTAATTTCAAGCATAAATAAATTACGCTAGTATCCTCTAGCTTGCATATTATCAAGGGAAAGACTTATCTTCTAGAACATCACGTTTCTTTTCTCAGTCATCACTTGCATCATTGCCAATTTGTGTGATGTTATCTGTCGGATTTAATTTGTTACATCTCACGTAGTACTCTCGTTTTGTTTTTGCACAATCGCACCGATGTAGATGTTCGCGATAATTCTTTTGTTATTGCATCTGTTTCTGTCGCCGCAGTTTTCTTAATTATCAAATTAATTGGGGCTTTCAACAAATCGTATTTGCAGACAATGGCATTGATATCTCAATATTTGATATTACGAGTACTGTTATGTTATTAACGGATAGATCAGATGGAATTTTTTGTTTTTATTAGTTGCAATTTGGACCTGGGAATTCGCATCTGCCGTTTTGGTTATTGCATCATAAACGTTTTTAACTATCCATATGTAATTTTTTTGTACAATTAAATTAATTCACTCATTATTTTTTTATAATTTTAATTAACCACAAGAGTCTTCACTAAACGAAATATTTTATAACAACAAACATTATTATCGGTTATTTATTTTGATTGCCATTTGTATCTATGCGTTTTAAATTATATTAGTTTATGAAATATTAAAAATCGATTATAAAACTAATAATGGTCTGTTTTGTTCCAGCCTAGGCCCATTCGAGGCTGCTAGCGGAGGCGAGATGGTGTCCCGACGTCGCATTCTGTCGCGCTCTCGCGACGATCTGTCGCAGGCGTTCACGCAGCAGGAGGAGGAAGAGGACGTGTGGTATCAGAAAGACAAGCTTTATAAGGTAAGAGGATTGATTTTAACCTACTTCACGAATGGAGGTTCTGTATTTGATAAGTTTTTACGTTTCTCATAAACCAATTAATTAGTATGGATGAGGTTGTAATCTTTTGTATTGAGATAGTTTCAATTGCTTTTAATAAACCTTGTAACCAAAAGTCAATGATTGAAGAACTATTCGATAAATAAAAAACTAATGGAACAGCTGTAACATTTACAAAAGTTAACAAAGTTCTAGTTGACACACACAGGAGCAACCCAAAAATAGCCGGACTATTTCTAGGCCGTACAAAAACATATATGGTTTTAGCCAAAAGGACTAACCAAAAAACCTACATACCTACTTAAATGACTATTTCTGCCTTCAACTATATCATAACACGTACAATATTTTTTTTTTGCAAACTTCCACGTTCATTGTAAGTCACCGCAGCCAGACACAAGACGACGTTAATTTTCAAACAGCGGCATCTTGTGAGCACGTTGCTGATGCCGACGGCGATCTAGACTAGACTCTAGGCTAGGTAATAAAGCTTTAGCACTAGTTTTTGTACATAACTGTCGAGATCCGTCCTCGCGATGCGCCGATAAGACTTGTTATTTAGTTAAATCAAGATTTTCATCAGGATTATAAAATACGTTTTATGTTAGTAGAATTAGTTATATAATTTGTGAAGATTTCACTAATTGATGAAGATTGATAACGCTGATATGATTTTAGGACTTGTTAAAACAGATCAAGTTTTCTGAGGTAACGTCAACCACGTGTTGTTTCATAATAATCCGCTAATTTAAATATTTTTATTTAGCAATATTTCTACAATGTAGGTTAATTTACGATTGGAAAATGTGCAAAGAGTACTTTTGCATTTTTTAAAAATGCAATAAAATCGAATACAAAAAGTGACATTCTTTATAATTATGTAAATGTAAAATATACAATTATTACTTGCTTTTCTTCAGCATTTACTTATTACAATATTTTTCTGTATATTGTTAAAAGCTTATCATGTTCTAACAAGGCTCCGTCGTCTTATCCAACATTAATGCTTTTGCCAAATAATTATTCGACCCTAGATAAATAATGTTTTCCAATTCAAACTCCCAATGCCTTATTCATATACATTTTTAAAACCTATTTTAGTTATCGAATGATTTTTGTCCCTTTCGAACGACTTTTGAATTCAGTTAACCCGAAGAAGACAAAATATTAAATCCCTGAAATACGTTTTAAAACAGTCTAGGAGTTAGGCCGTCACACTAAATAATTCACAAGTATCATTTCAACACCGACTACCACGCCGTCAAGCTAATTATAATGATGATAAATACTGCAAGCAGGTCATACTTTCAGTCCATTTGTCATCCTTTTGTTCCAGAAGGATTAATGACCGCTTTTAAACCGTACTTGATATTAACAGGTTAAATTGGCATCAAACTTTCTAAACATCAATCATTAGGTTGTAAAGGCAGTAAGATTGAGTTCACACTAGCATTTATAGTAATGTAGAATGTTAAATAATGCTGTCCGCTTAAGCTAGAATGGGGATTAGGAGAAATTATAGTAGATTGAACTTAAAATGTTAATGGCAATCATTTTTAATTTTAAAGTATCACTGCAGGGCCCGGGCCTACTCTACAATCAAGGGTACGATTGAGAGTGGTTAGGCCATATTGTCTTCCACGCTGGTCCAATGTGGACTTTTCGGACTTCGGCTTGGCGGACTTACATACCAATCAATTCTTACAAATCGCTATGGTGTGCAGGCTTCCTCGCGATGTTTTTCTTCGTCGTTATAGTGATTAAATATCAATACACACACAACTTCGAAAAGTTAGCGGCGTGCCCTGAGATTTGAACTCACGACCACCGTGAACATGTAGGCAGCCGCATCTCTTCCGCTACCAACAGGCTACCACGCACATGCACTGCATGTCTGACATGTAAGTAAATAGAACGGCTGAAGGGCGTTGAAAAGTAAATAACAATATTTTGCATGATAGCTGACGAAACGCATCTAAATTATGTTGCATTAGTTTTTATTGACTTAGAAGTCCGAATGTGCTGTTACAATAATTAAACTGACAAGGCCTGAAACGTGTTTATTAAGATTATGCTTGCTCATAGTTATTGATACAATCAGATAATTTGTTCAAAGTGTTAAATAGTTACAATATCTCACTCTAGTACTAACATATTAATTAACTCAATTCTGTTTATATGTCTCCCATAGTTGTTCCGCGTGTATTACGTTTTCCTTCCCTTTGTCTACGGTTGCGTTTTTGTAATCATTTCCGAATACTCACAGTTATTAGGGACGTGAGAAACCGCGCTGTATGAAACAAAACGCCACCACGATTCATTTGCCATCGACGTCTGTTGATAGCATCGCTACTTCCACGTACATTGACACTTTAGTTCCACTTACTTTATTGTTGAAGTAAAATAAACTGACATTGTACTCAAAAACGTAAAAATTATTCACAATGTCACTCATAGCTCTCTCTTTGTCATTGATGTCTTGGAGTTTTTATAAAAGCCATCGCCGATAGTCTGCGGTTGTTAGTGAAAGCTTGGAAATTCAAACGACACTTTCAATTTGTCTATAGTTTGATATTCTGTTATATGGCAGAACAGGTTTTTTATAGGCTCGAAAATTTGTTTTTTTTTTATCAAATTAATGTATCACATAAAAACTTTTGAGGTCTAATATCAAGTTCTTCATCTATCAATCGGTATGAAACCAAGCAATAAATCTCAATGAAATACAGGTTTGGAGCACCTAACAGGCCAATTGACCATCTCAGTAAGTCAACAGATCAATTCTGACCTATTGATCGAGAACGTGACCGATGACTAACAATAGCGAAGTTGCGGCGTCGCAAATTGTCCGGTAACCATCTGTTTGGGTGTCCGACCTTACTTTCTATACAATGTCAAATGACAGTTGTTTATTTATACTCGTAATTTTATAATATTGTGGTTTTTGGCTGTTAAATAGTAACTCAATTAATATCGATTGTATTGTTTTGGCAAAATTGTAGTAAAAAAAATTGGTGTGCTGTTTAATAATTTGCTTGTTTTCAATAGTTTAGGAGTGAACTAAACCTTCTTTTAAATTAAGTAATTAAAACACCATTTAAATGACCATAAAGATTATCCAATTAGAGGCGACAACTTAAAAAAAATCCTTGCATTACACAGTTTATCTTTATGCTGACTAATTTCGTCTTTGTTTCTTTTGGATCCTTCTTTCGTTTTGGAGTAATTAGTGTGCATTGTACGATCAAATGAGGCATTACCGTGTATAAATCTTGGAGGGCGTTGCTCCAAGTCACAAAGGTACCGAAAGACTGGCAAATTCATGACGATTCCTTTATGGCCTAACTGAAGTGGCGTCGGGATTTTGTTTCTCAGAAATGCAGTCACGTTTAACGTAACAATCATCGAAGTGAGGCGGCAAATTTTATAATCATTCTTTTCATTAGCAAGAGTCAAGATTGACATGGAAATGTTCTCGTTTCTGTGTTGTTTTGTTTCAGTTATTTCTTTCTAAATTGTTATATATTTCTTAAATACATACATGCATAAACTCACGCCTTTTTTCCTAGAAAGGGTAGGCAGAGGTGCTAATTGTACAATATGATAAATTTTGAAGATCACAAGAAGTCCAACAAATTGCCGTGTAAATCCTTGTTCAGCTAGGGACTTCTTTAAAAAAACATTAATATAAATAGTCGATTAATTAACTCAACATATAAATTCATTTGTAAGCGAACAATTACTGTCTTAACCACACCTACATCTAGACAAACGTACATATCTGCAATAGTACCTACATACTATGATGTTACATATTATTTGCTATTGTTCACGCTTGTTTTAGCATGTTCACAATACAGCACGGATGATTTACATTTGACTGAGCACATTTCAAAAATACAGTCACGATTTATTAGCTCTGAACTTAGCGTTTCAGTTAATATCAAGGCTTCGAAATGCGTTCCGTATTGAGAAATAGATGAATGCAATGACTTGAATGTAGTGTAAGGTCGTTGCTTATTCCGCTATAAACGTTTATTTCTATTCAATTATGACTTCGATTACTTTGTATAATACTAAAGAAGTTTTATCTTTAGCAAGTTTTTAAACGGGTGTACACTAATTTCATATGCACTAAGTTAATTTTTAAACGATTTTCTACGATCGTCTTTTTCTATCTTACCACTAATTTAGTATCTTTAATCCCAAACTCTAACAATTCTCTTCATTAAAAACGACCACAAAATATCCACCACCATTCACAGCCTCAGAAAATATTACTAAAATTCATTTACAAGACTAAAATGTCGAATGCGAAATATTCAAACGTTATGTCTGTCGGTCACCGCGGCGTGGCGTGTCGCAACCAGCTACCTGACACCACTTAGGCAATCCGTTCACCTGTTTGTGAACACGTATATAAACTGGATATTAAAATTTCACCTTATCTAAAACATCGTCCTGTGTTGCTAAATTTGCGTCGTAATTATTACGTCGCAACTTGGGTGTGTTTTTCTTTGTGATTTTGCGCGTTTTAAACAGCATTGTAGTAAGTTTGAATAAGCTCAGAAACTCCTGTATCTAGCTTATAGACGTAATAGACATTTACTTATCAAAACACATGTATAAGTACTTACTACACTTACGATCCATGGCTTTTCCCATCCATCCCTAACCATTCACATCTTCACTATATGTAGCCTAGTCGTAGACTTCTACTATTCTATTAATTGTATGCTCTTAATTGCTATTAAAATTATACAATCAAATGCTACCAATAGTTGGTCATTTTTGACCACGTATCACACTTTCAATATTGACTAAATGCATTTAATTTTAATACGTTAGCGAAAGTCAAATCATAATAGGTCATGTAAAAACCTATTCTAATAAATTCTATTTTATTACACACGATATTACAAAATGGACTATTCTTTATCAAGGGCTAGTTGAAGATGTAATGCAATATTAAAGCAGCGTGAATCAGTAAATATCATTTAATGGTCTATGCGCATTAGTCTAATGACATGAGTCTAAAGCGTTAGTTAGGTCCTGTTTTAGATTCTTAACTAGGTCAATATTTACATATACATAACCCTCACGTTTTCATCCCATAGGGTAGACAGAGACTATGGATCTCCACGATGTTGGTTCTTGTTACGATTTTTATATTCGTCGGAGATTGAAGGGCTGACATTCGTTAAATTATAGGACATATTATCTTTCTTCACTACATAAAATTAATTTTACTTACCAAATAAGTATGGAATAAGGGTGGGCAAAATTACATATGTAAGGTTTTTTTTTTTTTAACAATCTGAAATAATATACTTATCATTGCAAAACCACAGACAATTAATGCGTTGATTCGTAATGATTAAACCTAAGAAAGTTTAATTTATAAGTCATTGTTAGGTTGCTTTCTCTTCAAAAATGATGTTAATTATTTTACGTAATACTTATCTGCCTCATCATATCGATTGTTATCAAAGTGGACTGCTTAACGAAATGGAAAGATAGTCGTCACGACTCTGTCTTTACGATTTATATCATAGCGTGGTCTTTAAAAAGAAAGTTAATTATTTCAGCTTATTACGCAAATTTAGTTATATTTACTAATGTATGTTGAAATAAAACTAATTTTTGCGGATTTCATCGCAGATTTTGTTTCATTTTAAATCCGTAAAAATCTGGACTTTTCATTATAGTGCTCTACGAAAGGTTTTTTAAATGCAAGAACAATTACATTATAAGCTATAAATACAGGTTTATTAGATTTTTGTATGAATTACATTTTACTACTATTTCTATATTTAATGTACTAAAAAATAAAAGGCATTTTCAACGAGAACTGTTCTTGAATGTATATACGTGCAAAAACATTATATAATCACACAATATTAACCATAATAGTACAATTCAATACTTTGCCAAAGATTATCTTGTCAATTTAAAAAGGTATGACGACGACAACCTATTGCGACTTCCTTAGTATGTTAGCGGTAAAGGAAAACATCTTAAGAAAACCTGCGTACTACAGAAATCTTTACATTATTGTTGGCATGCGAAGCCCGGCAACGACACCAGTGTATTGGACTATGGCCTAAGCCGTCTCAATCGTGTTTGTGGATAGAAGAGTCCCATTCTCAGCAGGGCATAGGCTACATACAGTACAAGTATCAAACATTATCTCGTCAATTCTAAAAGTCATCGTTGGAATGTTAACACGCCCTCGTCAATTTGAAAAGTCATCCAAGGAGTCTATGCCTACAAGATTTGGCCGGCTAATAAGACAAGTGGCACGCGTGTCATAGGTCAATATTTGACATTTGTTTGATGACGTAAGCCGACGGACTGTGCAAGACGGCAAGACTTGCGAAACATCGGAGTTGTCACTCGTATGATATTCAGTTGTGTGCGTAATCATAGAAAAGGTCAGTAATAATGTATTGACTGGATTATAGAATGCTATGAATACAATGTGCAATTAGTGTGAACGCTGGTTTATGATTGTATGTGTGGATGTGGGTTTATAGGACAGGGAACTATAAATAGACTTGAGGCGTTTTGAATATTTAATGCTTGTTAATAAATATGCAAAAAATGGGTATTTTAATAAAGCCATTGTAGATATATCTTCATTGTTGCAACAAAAAAGTGTAGTAAAACTTATGGTGAACTCCTACTTCTTAAATAATGTTTGTTTTTTAAAACAGGATGTAAAATGATTCCTTGAAGAGTGATCTTTCAACAGAAAGCTGTTCCTATAATATTAAAATATTTCTGAAACAATTTTACACAAATTGGTTGTTGCGCCATGTAGGTATGTGTAGGATGAAGCCAACGTGATATAGAATATAATTATGCTCAACGAGATACCCCATACTTTTACTGACATCACTTTAAATATTACTACCTATATTACACACCAACAACGTTTCAAAACGGTACGAGTTCTAAAACCGTCCAAAAATGCCGAAACAACAAAGTTAAACTAATGATTTAAAGGTAGCGGAGTTATAAAAAGCCAAAAACGAAGGTCTGGGGCCCGACGACCTTCATAATGTGGGAACTGAAGGCATCCGCGGTGTCCTTGCAACAGACATTTCACAGGCGGACGATCGCATCCGGTTAGCCCTTATTAATGCATTCAAGACAAAAATTTGAAAGGGAACGCAGTTGTTTTTGGCTCCCAAGATTGCTTTTAAAATACGCCAGCATTATCGGCAAATAATGATCCAGGTAAAAGATTTATTACTTCGTATTGATGATATAAAATTTAAAATCGTCAGTTATATTGGATATATCTAGATATCTAATCTGACAAGCGATAAAAAAGCGATGTTACAAATTGTAGTCGATTAGATGATCAGCATTGAGTTTTAAAAACAGATTATAATACAGTCAAATATTTTTGAATACAAAGCAAATATGAATTCCCAGGGAAAATATTGACGTGCCCAATGATGGTGCATTTTTGTATCTCGAGATCTTGGAATATTCATCATTATGGAATAAAGCTTGCGAAACTTCTCAGGATGTTCAAAGTTTTTTACTTGACCTTTCAAAGATATCTATCTACGTTATATTTGTATTACGGCATTGAAAATTCGTTTCAAATCTGATAGAGTTTGCAGTTGTGTCGTCAACTTATAAAGGCTTAAAGTGACGTCACCTATGAATCAATATTTATAAATATACCAAATTCGGATCCAGCATTAGAACTGTTATTTTATTTGGGTAAAGGATATGGTTATAATCATAGCCTTCAGCTTTATAATTGTTTAAATAGTGCCTATGATGTCCAGTAGAATTCCGTCTACAGTCTTAACTATGAAAATAATGTGTTTCTTATGTCTACTTCGACTAAACTACTAGCTTGCTAATAGCAACACCACTATTTCCATTGATATCTTTGATTGCACTAAATTAATTAAAGACTAATATTACTTTGGTTATTTCTTCGAACCTCAAAAATCTCCGCTTATGTTCCTTCCCTTCTTTATGCACTCTTATATTTGCGTTAACGCATCTCGAAGTTTATTTTATGTTTAAATCCTTTTAAAACATGCTTGCGATCAATTGACATTTTGTTTAAACTCCGACCTTCTTGTACAAAGTTCATACAAGCCGAGCCTCGCGTCGAGACTTGTATAATTGGTTGGTTTGTACCAAATTCGTGAAACTCGTAAACGTTTGATAGTTAATGGCTATGCGAATTAGTGTTTTATTTCGATTTTACGATTTCCGAATTTTGTTGCAATGTAGTCTGCACGATATGTTTTATTGGTTCTTGCTGAACACTGGTGATTCGGATGAGTTAAGTTCACACAGTGTTATATTCTCATAAAAGTAGTTTTTGTCATAACCTACCACTCTAGTAGAATGCTGTAGTTTACTGTCAATTGAATCACCTTAGATTTCATATGAGTAAAAAAAATATCTTCACAATGCCTTCACATCGAATCTAATTAAATCCAGCCATATGTCAACTTGACAGTGACTTATAAGTCTTACAATCCTCAAAAATAATATGGAGGAACGCCTCAGCCCAACAGAGGAGCGTATGAATAATGAAATCGAATAGAAAAGAATAAGAGAAATGGTTTCCAAATTAGCGTAATGGTTGCTTAAGTTCAACCTTGACTATGAATATTGGTTAAATGATTTACCTACAGCATAAATAAATTCAGCAGTTTCTTAAATATTGGTACCCGATTTAAATTTCATTTTCCGTCCGAACGATCACATACGTCGCATGATGTGCAGTAATTTTATCCTGACGTCCTTTCCTTTCCCTCATTTCGATAACCAAGTGACCTCCAAAACGACCTACCTCACAGCTGCCTTTTTTGCGATTCAGCTTAATAATAACAGAAAAATCATTTTAGTTATTGAATTTTAATTGAGTATCCTCTTTGCTAAGTCTTTACGACTCGCAAAATGATTCTTAATTTGAATTCCAGTTTTGTCTAAACTTGATTGTTTCATCTGAGATTCTACTAAATCTACGATGACTAACTTTATTGTTAATTGACTTAAAATTTTATCTTAGTTAATTTGATTTAGTGTCGTGTTCTAAGATATTATTTCGATACTTTTAGTACCTTGTTCTTTGACGAATCAATCGACGCGGAAGGCCTACATAACACTCGTGATAAGACGTTGTGAGATGTCACACGTCATCATTATCTCGGTCCGCTGACATACTATTACGAACGCTGATACCAGTTTCACTTTTTAGCTTCTCCGTCTGGTGAAAGTAGATTTAGACTTCCAAAGTCTTCTGTCTCGCTTACTCTCTGATACACAATCTTTGATAGTAGGTTTTGTTCATTGCTTCTGAATTTAGCTTCGTGCTAAATTACATTCATTAATGTTTTCTACTTTTTAGTGGGTTATGAGAAATAGTAAAATACGTGTTTAATTCGTGCCTCTAGTTCATAGACGATAACAAATTTTGTAAATCGCCGCACGAGCATATAAACATTCGATTATGACAGTCATGACGATGAGGATGACAGTCTCTGTGGCGCAGTTGGTTAGACGCTGCCTGTGAAACGAGAGGCCGCGGGTTCGATCCGCGCACCGTAACAAATATTTGTGTGATCCACAGGTATTTGTTTCGGGTCTGGGTGTTTGTGAGACCGAAAAGTCTCTCGTAGTTTCTGATACCCACGACACAAGACTCGATCTTAGTGTGGGGTCAGGACTATGTATGTGACTGTTGGGTGTATTTTATTATTTATTTTAATGTCTAATCATGAAAAAATCGAATTTAACAATTGTCTTTTGTTTTTAATCTACATTCACAGTCGAATTTATAATATATCTGTAGGTGCTTCAGTGACTCTTACGATTTTATTAAGACTTAGATTCGTCCTTGTGTTTAACCTATAAATTCACCTATCACGTTTGCGACAGTTTAGATCACGATGGAACGTGACCAACCTCAACAAAGACACGTTTCAAATGCAATATACTGTGGGATGATTTTTGAATGCATCTTAATTCTTGCACCTTTGATACAAAATTACTGTCGACAAAAACTGGATAATTATATATTTGAAATTAAAACGCAAGTGCTGATTTAATAAGGTTTTTTGAACGTCTGTCAACCTTGTGATGTATTTAAAAATACTTCCATAAAGAATGCAAATAAAAAAATACAGATCCTTAGTGACTCGGAATTTTAAAAATATATTTCATATTGGAAACGTCACAAATTACTGCGTGCATTGCACTCTTATCCTAATTAGATATAAAATATTGTTGATATCCATCTATTAAACAATATAATATAAAATACTCTGTGCCTAAAACTCTTCAAAATTAAACAAAGATCTGTACAATTATTGGTTTCCATTCTTAATAACTTTGCCCAATAATTTAATAGATGATATACAGTAACCGTCCTTGCTTTGCGGAGTATAGCACCGTTCGTAACTGGGAGACGTCGAGGCGAACTACTGAGCAGGAAGAAAACAACTTTCATTTTCAAGCACCTGTCTCGCCCTGCAGCTTTATACTTGCAATTTACTTAATGAGCGATTATCGACTTTGCCGATCTAATTTTAAAGTCCATTTTTACCTGCGCTTTAGTTTCTGATCGAATTATTAGGTTTAATGTGAATACGACTGTATTGTAATGATGTAGAGTTGAATTTTAAATGCAGTTTTGTTTTAATCAGGTTACTGCCTCGTCCACAATTGTTTCCTTACTAATTATATTTCGATGGTACTTGTTAATGACGTATAAATAAATGCGATGTCTGCAATTACCTCCTCCTGTTTAAACAGGTTATTGCAGTTCGCTAATATGTTTATAGCTTATTTCGACACACATTTTTAAGCCAAGTATTTCTACGGCCAAATGTGTTTTTGCGTCAACTTCAAATATAGTTAATACAATTTTAATGAATCAATTCCAATCTCTTAATATATTACTGCGTTTTAAAACTTATTAACTTATTTTTAATCTATTGCACATATATTCGTAAATATTCGATTTAGTTAAAAATAATAGAGACCATTATCTCACGCGTCATAAAAATCTGCATATTTGTGTCTAAAAAAATTTACAACATTTTTAACACTTCATGTTCTTGTCGAGTATTTGTACAACTCATATGTCTACGGGTCTTTACGTAATGCAATCACTTTCGCTCATACGATCGTGTTACTCTACAGATGCTGTTTGATTGCTTTTAACTACTTTAGGAAGCCTGTTAATACTGATTGGAAGCGACCAGTTATCACTTCCTTAGACTAAACGTAAAAAGTTAAAAAACATTTTGGAACATTGTACGTCTCAAGAAGTTTGATTTAGCGCCATCTGTTGAAAATTATTTGAAGTTATCTAGTACTTAAAACTTGATCAGGAATTGTATCTACTTACGTAGTAATTTTAGAAAGCGGATTTTAATTATTATAATAATAGTAATTAACTTTTCAATGTGTTCTGATTTATCTTGTTAACAAGTTATTAAATTGCGTTTCGTGCGTAGACCAGAACGGTTACTACAATTTTAATTTATACAAGAATAATATGGATTTATTAATGAAAGGGTTTGAGTTTTACATTAGTCAATTTCGACTACTATTGTCTACCGAAATCAGACGTGAAATAATTTTGGTTCCTCGTTTTCTTTCATTAAAATTGCTGAAGGCCTAGTAATGATACTAGGCCTAGTAATGATACTAGGCCTTCAGCAATTTTAATGAAAGATGATATTCCTACATTCCCTTTGCCCGTTAAGTTTATAAGGATTCCAACAATTATATTAATATCAAATCAATCAATTATCATCAACTGACCCACTTGGCCGTTCAAACAACATAAAACAAAAACTAAATTCAAATTCCATGTTGCATAACGATGGTTGACACTCGAAGACTATTAGTTAACTTGTCATGTCAAATAGACATAACAAGAATGTCGTCGCCGTAGTCTATTAATCATTCAAGTCCATTGGTTTGAAGTAGAGAAAAAAGATTTTGTGTCATGTTATATATTTTTATCTGGTAATTAAGTATAGTTATGGTGGACGATTCTATGATATTAATTTATAATTATTATTAAAAAAACATAATCTAGATATTCAAGCGCTTCATAATTTGTAATTCCTAGGTGAAGGTATTTTGAGACATACGTACAGTGACTTCAATTTTATAAAAATCTAGATGTATTTTTATGTTTTATATAATTTTTAAAGTCTTAAATCGAAAACAATACTTCAAACTTCCATTTTTACCATTAAATTGATTGCATTGAATAAACATAAACAAATCGATACATCACTATTTTATCCATTTGAAAACGGATTTAAACGATGACGTGAAAAATCATATGCACTTGCAAATAGACCTATCATTTTACGATGCATATTAGTCTCAAAGTTGCGACACTAAGGTCCAAATCAATAAGAGAACAATTATACAGGGTGTGTTAAATCGTGGGCCTTCACGTGCACACGTTAAATAAATATATTAGTGTCCGATGACCTTATTATGTAATATCAAGTTGTTTTCCTGTCAAGTCAATGATTCACAAATTCGTTTGAGTGTCATGATATTTAAGTATTTATCTTGTAGTACATTGTATTAAAGTGTGGAAGAATTTGTTCGTCTACGTTCCCTTCTTATTTCGAAACAACGTGAAGATGTAATTAAGTAGATCGGCAATTTTATGTCAAATGGCAAGAGATTCTGTTGCTAATCACCACTTTTTCCGGCTGTCATTGCGTTAACCATCAGGTGCAGTATAATTAGTTTTCTGTGATATATTAAAAAGTATTATAAGGGATATTATATATGGGCTTATATTACAGAGATTATATTATATAGGGACCTTCTGTGGCTAAAAATCAATTTTCAAATAGTAATAAAGAAGAAAAAATCACGTGTTCACTTTTCGTTAGTTGCCAAATTCAATTTGTATCAAATTTAGCATCGGGTTGGTCTTTGGCAGGTCAAAAATACCCGAATTTTAGGTTCAAGGACAGATGTTCGCTTTTAGGGACGGTTCCAAAAGATAATTGGACATAAAATAAATTCGTTGTTGCGTACCTACCGTATAAGGAAAAAGTTGAGGAGCTAAAACGCCTTAGCAATAAATACTTTAAAAAACTTTATTTTAGGGACAATTTTTGGACCTTTATAGTATGCAAAATCAGCGCCGCGCCCAGAATTCGAAATGTGGATGATGTCAACTGTAGTCATTTCAATTTATTTTTTAAATCACCGGAATTCTGATATAATATTGGTATATTTGGTTGTTGAACTTATGGAATCCATTAGGTCTTGAACCTTTTTTATTTGTATTTAAGCATTGAAAAAAGATTAAATTTAAATGTATATGGAACCAAGCTGTAAAATAAGGTCTCCGAGAAATTGTACCATTACAGATCTGGAGCCGAAAGAAAGCCAAACGAAGAAAATCTATCTACTTTTTTGGCAGCTTCTTACAGCTCCAATTTGACATGGTTTATGGGTTGAATAATGAAATGCTTCTTTTAACCCTAAAATATCCATAGTTTCTGTAAGAGAATTAAAGAAGCGGAAATCTAGCTACAAATAAAATAAGGCCTCGGAATGGAGCTAAGCAACATTTTCACTATGACTTAAGTATAAATAAAATAATTATATTTTTTTTATTACTACAAATGTCAGCGTGTTTGACATAACAACATAATTTGTTAACTAGAGTACAATAACTCAAGTGTTATTAATAGTTTACAATAACTTTATACACTGAAGTATTAACACGGCCCTACTGAATCGTGACTTATCTGATAAAGGTCAGACCATGTTCTGAGAGCGGACAGTCCGCTGCTAATAATTTTAATTTATATAATTAGAATAAAGTTATAGCATAGAGCTAGACGCAGATATGTTTCATTAGTAGTATTCCATTTAGTATATATTTTTTTATCCAGTAGGGCAAACGAGCAAACAGGTCATCTAATATTAAGTGATCACTGCCGCCCATGAACACCTATAATGATAATCATAGATGTGTTGACATACATACATACATAAACTCACGCCTTTATCCCCGAAGGGGTAGGCAGAGGTGCCACTAGGACACCCACATTTCGACTTGCATGTTCTGTCCCACGATGTGATAGGGGACGAGCCTATCGCCATCTATCTATCTATATCAACCCATATACGTCCCACTGCAGGGCACGGGCCTACTCTACAATCGAGGGAATCGATTGAGAGTGGTTAGGCCATATAGTCCACCACGCTGGCCTAGTGCGGGTTCTATCGCCATATCGGGCACAAATTCCTGACTCCGGGCTGATAATGAATAGAAAAATCCAAAATCACTTTGCCCGACCCGGGATTCGAACCCGAGACCTCAGCTTTGTAACCGTACCGTAATACAACTACGCCACCGAGGCAGTCGCAGTAGATGTGTTGCCGACGCATAAAATAGAGAGAGGAACGGAAAATAAAAAGGATAAGAGGGTATTGGGCATTATTTAAATTTAAAAAAAGCAAATAACACTGAAAATAGGCACTTTGTCATAAAACTGTGGTCCGATTGTTGAATGGTGTCCATGTATACATTTTCTTAATGCTATTTGACCTCAGTTGTCACTTATCAAAGCGTCAGTTGAAGATGAAGGTAAGTGGAAAAATGTTAATATACAACGGTCTAATTATTTTCATTTTAAGCAACTTCGAATTAGGAACAAATGAATATTGCCTAAGTCACACCATCCTATGATTCTTCCTTGTACTTCTGACACTATTGATCCCGATGTAAAAGGATTTACATTTATGAATGTCAAATAAGATAATCTTTAAACAGAAGGGCTATAGACATTGGAAGCATTGTTATTAAGAATTTTGCTCTACATAGGCTATTAAATAGAGCTGTGGTACGAACAAAAACAAGTTTAAATAAATAAATCATTTTCCAATTAAGTCGCGAATGTCAATACAAAATGTTTTATTCATAAATATTATTGCTTCTATAGGCTTTTATGAGCTTCCCCTGTTTGCCTTCTGTCAATAATTTACTTATACAGCATGTTATAATACTAGGATATCACCAAACCCATAAAAGTTTAACAGTGGGCTAAATTTAATAAATCGATAGTATAAATATTCCTCAAGGTCGTTGAATCTTGATGTGACCATAAAAATATAGTGTTTTTAATTCTTCGGGTCAATTTTCAAAGTGGTTGAGCAATTTTTAAAAGTTTATAAATTTGGTTTTCTTTAAAACCCAACCTTTGATTGTTTCCTTTTGAAGTTGACATCATAACTGTCTTAAACCGAATACCTAACAAATCGTATAAGACGGAGCTCATATTAGGGCAGGTATAAGTATCTTAATTTTCAATCCACTGAACCTTTATTGCCAAAATAACTACACGCTATCTAAAACTTTTGACAAAAAATAAAAAATATACACCATTTTGAAATTTGATATCCCTAAAACACCCATGGAGCTCAAACTCCACGAATCAAGATTCACCTTCATAAAATTCCTTTTAAAATCTAAATATAATCTCGAACCTTCAAAGCCCTAATGGTGTCCACGAAACACGAGCAAAAGTCAAAGTTACCGAAATAGAACAAAAAAAAACTGAGATACGTGTCGGAGGTAAAATGAGATTTATTATCTGTGCATTATTAATGAGATACGACGCGAGCCTTGCTGCCAAAAATAATTCTCTTACACTCGAGATATTGACGCCTTGAAATGTTGGGGTAGAACATATTATGTACCGAATTTAATATGACATCGCTAGTAGAGATATAGAGAATCGTTTTGAAACATCTCTTCAAGTGTGATTTTGTGACCATCCAAGCGGAAACTAAGAGGCGTTAAAATAAAAATACAATTATTCCCCAGTAGTAGCACGCTTCGTAAAATTGAGTTAAAAAGGACTAGTTAGTTTATAAATATTTTGTTCCATTTTGGCTCTACCTACCAGTAATAAAAGATATCTCAAATAAACGATAACAATATAGCTGCGAAGATCTTAAATATAAATTCCGTTGTATGTAGTAACAGCTGCATTTATTGAAGATCTTCATACGGCATATTAAGGTCTGAATAAATCGAGACTAAAAGACAGAAATATTTTAATGTGTCTTTCAGTATCGGAATCGAATGCTCTTTTCGTTTCTCGTATTGAGATTCGGGTGATGGCTATTTAACACATACAAAGTATCTTTATACCTAACAAGGGTCTAAAAAAATACGGCCTGTAACACGTTTATTATAATAGCAAGGCTCTCGGGCAGTCTATCAAAGAATGCAGACGGAAACTTGACCCTGCAAGGCCGCTGTACTGTTACTATATGTAGATCAGCATCTTGCGAACAGGCACTCTAATATCATCGCCAGAGAGACGACAATGCGATGGAATTTATGGAATGCGGAATTCACTTTTCAGATCAGAATCTGTTTTTTTAAGCATAGCAAGCAAGCAAATTATCTTTTGGAAAGTGATCTGAGCTTAGGTTGTTCTGAACATCAACCGCAACTTCTGTAAAATAGATCATTAAGGGATGAGATTTTAAGAATACAATTAAGGGTTATTGTAGCACCAGCAATCTCAATGAACTATAATAAAGCATACAATAGAGCTGTCGCAGTTATCTTTTACGGTACCGCCCAGTGGAACAAACTCGATGATTTTACATTCAATATTGACTATGGCATTGTTCTAACACTTAAAAGTGTTTTATTGATCGATCCCATAGTTGAGTAGTCTACATTTTGTCCGTATTTGGGTTTTAAATTTTCAAGTGAGTTAGCATTTTTGCCCAGTAAGGGATTAAACTCATCATCTCCTCTAGGAACCAGAATAGTCTATAACTGATATTTCGAGATTTCAGGCCTAAAAATATCGTATGTTATGCATACAAATAACATCACCAATTCCAAGAATAGTCAATAATTAATTTATTTAAATAAATAGTTTAACTAAACGATGACCGGATATGTTTATATTCAGTGGAATTCAACGTATTTCGCGGAGTGTGAAGTATTTATTCTCAGTTTACTTTCGGCCTTCGTCCGGCGTTAATAATGCAATTTGCAATTGCTCGTATATGGTCCGAAGCACGCGTTGTATGTGTCTCGGTTGTTCAGTTATGTGGCGTGTTGCTCAACCCAGCGGTTTGCTAATCGTTTTGTTTTCAGTTGCTTCATTTTTGATATGTTGATTTTAGATTAGTTGGATCGATATTGATGTAATGAATTTGATGGTCATTTATTATGTTCGTGGTACGAAAGGCCAAATCTAACCCTGCAAAAGAGCACGGTATGTTTGGTAGGGTAAAAAAATAAAATATATCAGTATTTTTATCAGCATTTCATGTTAAAATGAAAAAAAAAACAAATGTTTAAAAAGAGAATATTAAGCTATTTATTTGACAAAATATAGCGTGCTGTCTCCTTTAAGGTCGCGATTTTAGTTAAATAATAAGAATGTAATAGTATTCATGATCATCTAAAATATGAACTTCACATAACTCCGTGAGCTCAGACAGAAATGGGAGAGGAAAAATTACCAGGCACATCGTTCCTCAGAACTCTCACATTTCGTCCTTTATCTGCCGACGCAATCTGCTTTCAACATTCAAATGTACGAAAAGGCAATGTCTCCATCCATTTCAAGATAAAAAGTTTAAAACAACATTGTGAATGCAATTAAGTCTTAAAAAAAGCTTGTTTAGAATTGCTCCAATTAAAGGCAAAACGACCATAATTGGTGTCTCGTTGAAGTCTTTCGTATGGCAGAAATAAGCGGTCAATGTCCGGAGTGACAAATATAATTAGAACTCGTATATATTGTTTTTTCTTGGCAAGGACGACTGCAGACAACCCTCCCCCACCTCATACCCCCCTTTCCTCCAGGTAATCTAGTCAAATCGATTCCAAACTAGTTTTTGTTGAAGTATTTAATATTGTGTGTAGGTACATGTTTTAATATGTATGGTATATTTAGCTTGAAGCTAATTTTTTATCCAACTGAAAGATCTATAATGCATAAAATTAATATACTTGTGTGGCATAAATATAAATGAGAATCATAGAAAAATATTTCTAAGAAATCGCGTTGCAAGTCTCCAGCTGCTAAATTAAATGAAAATATTTGACAATCTATAGAATGTGTGAACTATTATTCATGCTACGTAAAATGAATAGAAACAAGTACATTCTTAGTAAAAATAATCTCAATCTCAAGGTCAAATCCAAACTTAATTCCCAATGAAATCAAAAGAAGCACAACTTGTATTCTCTTAAGACTTATTCATATTTTTATATGTAAGTATATTTTGGAATGAAAGTATATAAAATGACTATTATTCGTTGCCTATACGGTAAAACAATTAAAAGTCCAACTTAAACATCTCTCATCCACAAGCACAAAATATTTTTAATTCAAAATAATACAAAGAATGAACAACTCAATCGTTCGATACTCGTCAAAAGTAGTCCAAGCTCGACAAACGGATCGAATAAGGCGATCGAGCGGAGTGTGGTCAACCTTGATCAGTCTCACTCTACTGTACATGTTTACTATTGTTACCTATACAAACAAATATTATGACGTAGAGAATTCATTGAAATTTAAAAATAGAACGAACGCAGACTATGTGATTAGTGAAATGAATCGGAATTTTATTTTGACCTAAAACCAAAGTGTTTTTTTATGACCGTAATCATTATCAGAATAATCTTTTATTATCTTGCTCCCATTTAGAAGGTGAAAAGTGATTGGTAAAGATAGAGTTTATTGAACCTCCAGAAAATCGGTGACTGTTTTCTGACGTAATTTTCTTTGAGTTTTACTATCTCGTTCACCTATTTTTATTTAGGTAACTAACTACAACGAGATTGCCACTTCCCAAATCAATTTTTCATAGATTCTAAACAAAGGTAGTCTTAAAAAGGGTCAAGGTTACTTATTTATTTTTGTATTTATTTATTTAATGAATAAAACAACATTATATAGAAAATAATGACGTTCACACGCGTTTATCAAAGTCTTATGATGTCATTTTAAGGTGCGTATTTTAAGCATAAAGTTCATGTAATTAGCATAGTGGTAGGAGTGCTGTGTTTGACATTAGCATAATAATAACATACAAAATACTTCGTGCCGTTGGAGAATCAATATTTGTTTGTATTTTTAATGCTTTGCCTTTTATTTTAATCCAAAAAATAGTAACGTTTAGTTTTTACTCTTTTTTGACAAAATATTCGTAGCACGAAGCTGAAAATGAATATATTATAATAGTTTGAATCGCTAAATTAAATTAAATAGCTATGTAAACAACTTATACAATTAAATATTGTTCATCATTTTTAATAAAGTCTACGATGAATTTGTCATTCCCATATGACTCTCCTGTGTTAGAAATATTGGCAATAGCTCAAACATATATACGAGTATAAATGAAGGATCGAATACTCGTCAGCTTTGCGCCCACCGAAGATTTATTTGTTTAAGATTATCTCTGCAAAGGCTGAAAAATATTTAAAAACCACTCCAATAGTCCAATTTGCCCTTTCAAATCCCCAAGTCACGTCCCCAATTTGTCAAGTCATTAGAACAATTACAGACACGAGATACAATTTCAGATATAGCACATAAATGTTCTTGAGGCGTTCCGATGATTATGCATGAGTGACTGTCCGTGCGAGAAATAAGTACAAGTCTGTGACACTAACGAGCCCTATTCAGTGCAAATAAAACTTGGCGTCCCCGTATCAACAATAAACAGATTGTAGAGCCGATCGCACTTGGACGTAGCATAGAACCTTTTATGCTAATAGCTAGTCATTGTAGACAAATCCTTTCAAGATATCATAAATAATATTGTTTGATTTGATTTTGTAACTTATAGAAAAGGCTTTCAAGAATTCTAGCCATCGAAATTGGGATAAGAATAGGATTTTGCTCTATAGATAAAGGGAATAAAAACTTTTTTTTTCTTTGAATGCAATTTATAATACTACATATTTAACTATAGAGTATAATTGAATACTACTTCAAAGCCACAAGACAGATTATGGTTTTAGAAATTATTACAAAGCGTGCATCATTTTCACAAAGCTGTGCCACAACTATAATTAGAAAAAAACGTCTAATACAAAGTCCATAAATAAATCAACGAGCGAATGCAATCAACCCGCAGTCATGAGATCTCGTGGAACACAACATTCCAACTCATAATGCCTTGGTATTTATCAAAAAGGTCGCCTATTCGTACCGTGAGTCTAATGATCGCACAGACTATGACGAATCCTGATAAAGAATTGAAGTAATAGGTAATGAACCAAGAGGCTACTATTATGACCACGCTTTACTTTGAAATGTGAACAAATATTTGATTTATCACTTCTACCCTCGACTTAGTCATTTGCTAAAAAAATGATGTGGAATTGCACACTTGTGCCACGTCACTCCGATCTTTCATTGGGAACAAATGATAAATCGATCAGGCTAGTGAATAAATATTAAGAAATAACATTCAATTTTAAAAGTCATACAGCATTGAGGCGCTTGTGTTTACTTTCCTATAGTTCGTTTGGACGTTTTGTTAAGATTTTTATAGGTTTTGCATATGATTGAGTGGTAGTCACATTAAGATAGTTTTGTCATCCGCATAATACAACATGGTAGAATGGACGTAAAACTCAACTTTGTTGTCGATTTACGTATGATCAAAGAGTCAGATGTCAAATAATATTCTTTATTTGTTTACCCTCGCCTCTCTATCATTAAATAGGAGCAACTCGCTTACATCTTGCTTCAGAATAAATCACACTAAAGTAATGATTAAATGCTAAAAAATATTCCATACTATAACTAAGACTCTATACTCAACCTCAAAAGAATAAAATTGAAACATCACTCAAGTCAATAATCTTTTCATTGCTACAAAAAATGGACTTTAGCCAATCAAATAAAAATGGAAAGTCAATCACGTTCTCACAGTTCCAGTGGCTCAGTCCAATTACATCAAAATAACTGTAATCAAATTCTCTTTTGCTGAGTAAAACCGAAAGTAAACCCGACGTAGCATCAAGCGGAAAGGAAATTAAAACGTATTGTACGCTAATATCTAATTATTGCATAACACGAAAAATACATAAAACCAACACTACTGTTGCTTGCTCTGCCTTATTATCTGTTAGGGCTGTCAAACATTTTTATTTTGAGTTTTTTGTTCATTATTTTGGTCAGGATAATCTTTATTTTCGTACACGATACGATGTTATTCCAATTAGTTACTCTATATTAGACAACCTTGATGGAAACTAGACATTCTTAATACACATAAAACACTATTACGTACTAAATATTATAAAAGCATTAAGTTTCTAAAATATATCCCTTAACTCTATCTTTAATGACCAAGTTCGGTTAGCAACGTCGGTCACAGATTTCCCATAACTCAACACGGGCTTTCCAAAAATTTCCTCAGAGATCCATTGAAAACAATCTTCTACTAGCGACCCCATGAAAAAAACTACGTATACAAGGGATAACCCCATAATAATAACTTCATGCCAGCCCTAAAGACCCGCTGTGCGATTGCCAGAAATGTTTCAAAATTTTTTGCCAAAAGTAACGGTCTATTTAGAGTCAACATTTTGGTAGCAAACGCAGTTTATTGTTACGTGCGAGCAAAAACAGAGGTGCGTTTACACAGGCCGATGCCCGCTCAAATTGCCGTTCATTCAAACGTATTTTTCGAAACTGGACTTAATGACCTCATGCATAAGGATAATTTTTCTCTGGCAGATGTACACGATATTGGCTCTATAGCGTTTCACATGAACATGCATAACTTTTTCTTCGTAATTCGTAACACTTTCAATAGTTGTGGTATCTGTTTCTGTTGTGGTTACTGTTTTGAGTTTTTACATCTGATCACCGCTCTGAAAACCGCTTTCGTGTATATTTTTAAATGTGTTCCACTTTGCACTATCGCTTTGCTTTCTTCATTTTTATCTGTCTCGTTTATTTCTTGGCTTTTGAAGTTGAGGTGGTTATCTCAAGTTCAAAATATTATCAAAATGGTGTTTAAATGAAGTTATTTTGTCTTTTATTTACATTATTTGAAAATGTTACACATTGATTGAAAAAAAAAATATGTTAGTTAAAGTAGAAAATTGTCGTAAATATTTTTTTATTTAATAAATTAAAAACTTTTAACAAATTGTGTTTTTAAAACATTGCTTAAAAACCCAAAACTACACCCAGAACAGCTGAAACGAACATAAAAACAATCATCAATGTCAATGAATCATTGGCTGTAACGAATCAACAAGACACACGGCGACGTGAATAAAGGATCAAAACACATGTAACAAGAACCAACTGTGTTACTAGAGCGTAACACTTGCGGCCAGACTCCGATGTCGCCTGATTGTGACACAATTACTTCACTGCGATTAGCATGCAAACTACTCATGTTGGATAAGACTGTACTTCAAGGTCATTGGGGCAGCCTTCACAAAATATAGATTAGTGGATGGATATTCATAATAACCAGATATTTATCTACATTTTCTTTATTACACTACAAGTTTCATATTTTAATCTGGTTATCATTAAATAATGTACAATAATGTATAGCAAATTGCAAGATTTTTCAAGGCTTACAATCCGTCGTGGTTTATTAAATGCGAAATATCAAAGCTAACTGTAAATTCATCTTTACGACTTGATCTTAAATACCCATGGAGCGAAATCTCATGCGCCTAAAATAAATTTAAATGTGGCGTCAGTTTAAATTAAAGCGTGAAGTTAGTTCCTTCGACCCTGCTTTTGGAACGTCTTGATGGCTTTTAGTTCTGGATGGCAGATGTTAAAAGATTGCGGAAAAAATACATTATGCTGTTAAAGGTCACACGTTAATGTCAATTAAAAAAAAATACAACTAAATCGAGGGTATATTTAATTCGTTTCTTTTTCATATTTAGTAGTATTTATTAATATTTTATTCATATATCATCCAATATATAATTTATTTGTCAGATTACTAATTTATCATCATCATCTTGAGCATCACCTACCTTTACCTAGATTTGTAATTATCACGAGAAAATTAAAAAAAGCTTTGAAAGATAAATGCAAATTGAAGTGTGTTGCATTGCAAATATTGTCCAATCTTGATATTATATCAATTTTATTAAAACAAAAACAATTTCTTGTCCACAGGAACACATACAGGAAGTGCTGGACAAATGGACACAGATCGATGATGAAATATGGGCTAAGGTGATTGTGTTTGAGAAGAACAGACGTGTTGCTAAAGCATATGCGCGCGCGCCGGTGCTCACTATCAATGGATCTGACGACGGATTTGACGGCATGAGGTAAGCTGATGATCCATAATGCTTTAGTAATATATACAGTGTTGAAGATGAAGATTATGTGGTATATGTTATTACAAATTTAGCAAATAGATTTGAAATTAGAGATGTGGCTTGTGTTAACGAAACTCTCTCTCTCTCTCTCTAAATCGTTCCCTCACTGCTGAGGATCGTGACTCCGTTTGATTCCGTCAACCATTTGTCTCCATCGGTTTCGTTCTGTTATTGTCTTCAGTTGTGTTAACTACTTCGGTAGCCTGATGACATACTATCGAAGAGTCTAAACTAGCGATACGATAGACGAATACGTAAGAACTATACTTACAGCCAAATACCTAACGTAGCAGTGTTAGCTTTGAGATCAATGCAAAAATAAATAAAGTAAGTTCTTGAAACGTCAATTTCGGCCAATTATAAAATGGAGTATAATTTAACAATCTAGTACTTACCAAGGCATGCAGCTAGAAACAAGAAAAACTACAAATAAATTCATGAACATAAGCTGCAATTTTATACAATCTGGCAGCATTAAAAACTTGCTCCATCAAGAATTTGATCGTTTCATTGCAGTAGATCCAGATATTAAATCAAACACACCCAGAGTTTCAATTATAAAATCTAAATCAGGATTGTGAAACGTGATAAATTATTGTACTTGGTACCATAGTTATGAGATTATTGGCTAACTGCCCTGTCACGTGTCTACCCTAAATTGTTATCATTTATTACCTTTAATAACTGACTTAGTCGTGAGCATTTGTAACATATTTATACTTACAAGTTTACTTTTCATAGAATTTGAATCTGCAAATTGCATATTACATAACCTGATGTCTACATATATTAATCCACAATATTAATATAACTAATATACGTAATTAATAATTTGTCATACAGGCAAAATTACCGTTAGTTTTTGCATAATGAAGGAAATTATGTATAAATTTAATTTAGTTAAATTTATGACTCCTAATGATGTGACGAAGGTATCATTATATTCTTAATGGATATTCATATGGCAAGCGTTCTTAGGAGATAAAATTAAATTTACAATATTTCCGTGAAGGACCATTAAAATTCTTTAAAGCTATAAAGCTATCAATTAAGATAACACAGTAACCTTAGTCAAAAGTGCGTGGTGGCCTGTTGGTAAACGGACCAGACGCGGCTGCCTACATGTTCACGGTGGTCGCGGGTTCAAATCCCAGGGCACACCTCTGACTTTTCGGAGTTATGTGTGTATTGATAGTCAATCACCACGCACTTTAACGGTGAAGGAAAACATCGTGAGGAAACCTGCATACCGTAGCGATTTTAAAGAATTTCTACGGTATGTAAGTCCGCCAACCCGCACTAGCCAGCCATATAGGCCAGCGTGGTGGACTATATGGCCTAACCACTCTCAATCGATTCTCTCGATTGTAGAGTAGGCCCGTGCCCTGCAGTGGGACGTATATGGGCTGATATAGATATAGTAACCTTAGTCATTGATGTCATGTAAGATGTCGTAATCTACAACATTATCATCACCAGGCTATAACATTAAATCTTTCCAAATGTGCCCTACTGTTCACGGTCTTAATCTTCTTTTATATTCACCCTTAGCTTACCACTTAGTAAAGATCTACGCTCTATCTACTATAAGGGTATTCTCCATAAAATAATTATTAACCAGCCTGACTTTTTAACAATCAAATTTTCTAACATCAAATCATAAATCTGACCTCGTGGAATATGAATAATTCCTGATATTATTAGGAGCCATTTGTTTCGTACTTAATAAGATCTGTTACTACTGGGTTTATAATTGCCTAATAATTTCTGAGTGAGTTGTGCAATTTCTTCTGGGTCAAACATATTACATGTACGAAGTCGTGATTCATTTGGCTTATCGATTTGACTTTAATTATTTCTTTGTGTTTAATTGTCTGTCATTGTGTGTTGACCTTATTTCGAAATAGGTGAATGTTTGTGCGGAATTTATGTTAATTGTCTAACAGCTGTATGAGGTATATCATATTTATTTTCTTGTTAAATTTTATAGTTATATCCGGAACAAAAATGCTACTTCAAGTCATATATTTCGTGTATTTTCTACCGAAGTACTAATTGGTATAAAATCAGAGTTAATTAACCCCCAGTCTACAAATTTAGACTCAGCAATCAAGACGTGTCTCACAAAGCTAAAATAGCGTATTTTCCTAGCCTGTGTGAAGTATTAGTAACAAAGACACGGGACCAGCGGACCGTGCGGCGACCAAGGTTACCGTCGTAACTGTGGTTTCACCTGCTTTTAATAGCGAATAATATTTTTATCATGATCTCCATTCGTATGTGATAGTGAAAGTTACGCTTTATGTTGGGTAAGATCGCGTGCGGGTGCTTCGATAAACGTTTCTTCATCTTCGTCTCGAGTTTTTTGTGTTATTGATTTGTTTTGATGTTTGATGTCTGGTATCTGATGTAAATATTTGAAATCAGTATTTTGATTGTTGATATTATTATCAGGTTTTAAAGAAATCAGTAGTTGGATCATAATTTCAGCCAGTGTCTTATTATTCCATCTTTATCTCTTTGTTTGTTTCGTGATTTTCTACAATATAGTCAGACGACCTTATAAATTCGCAGAAGGGTCTTGGCAACAAATAGCTTCCAGCGATCAATATTAAAATGCTTGGGAGCAGCTAACATGTGGCTGAAGATGATAATGATAGTGTTAAAATAAAACCAGCTGTTAAACTTGTTCCATTTAGTGAGTCTTAATTCATTTTATCTTCTCGATCACATTCTCTAAACACAGTTTCAAACTTGCTGTTCTAATTTCATACTGTTTAACATTACGCAGCAGACTTATCTCAGCGTCGTGACCTGATCTAAGTAGGCTTTCGGAAGTGACTGGCCTTTATAACTGAAACGGCAAAAATACACGCGTAATTTTATCTAAATTCATGGACTAACAAACTATAGCCTTATCGTAAAAAATAAAATAAACTGGCGAGTTTGTTAGCTGCGGTCGTGATTTCATACGGCCGGAAGGAATGAGCGCAATCTTTTGTTGTTTAATATGTGTATTTTTTATGTTTTTTTCATTTGCTTTTAGGTAATAAGAAGAGCATATAATCTATTCGTTTTTTAAATTCACTCAATTTGTTTGATTTATATAAAAACAAAAGATTGTGACAAAACATACTTGAATCGCAGTTGAAAATCGTATTTTGATCGCGTCTCAATGATGTTTTTTTTAAATAACGAACCTTACACTAATATACACTGTCATTGTATCTCCCATATCCCTTACGTACCTACCCTTGATATCCACAGAACAATAACTCACTGCGATAAATTCCTTCACTGCATTAGAACTAGCATATTCAGCAAGGCGCTCTCAAAATGCATTCCACAAGCCCTTAGCCTGAACAAAAAAGCCACTCCATCCGAATCGTTCCCACCATCTGTCCATAATTACACGAGAGCCACCGCACTTGCATGTTGTAGCGGATCAGACAATACCGGCGCGTGCTGATGCCATCTCAGTCCCGTCCTATCGCATAATGACATGGAAGTCACTGGCATGCTTTAGATCATCGCCATCCTGGAGTTTGGAAGTGGCATTAAAGGATCGTGGACATTTGTCAGGGTAAATTTGCTATCTAAGATGTCTTTTGGGTCTTGAGCAATGTTTTATAGCGTGGTCAGTGGATGGAATGCTTCACAAATGTGTCAAGAGCTAACTAAGGGTTTTGGATCTTGAGTAATGTTTTGTGAGATGATGGTGGCAAATTTACGTGTATTTATTTTCATAGAATTCATTTCTCGGGTTCGAATCCCAGGTCGGGCAAAGTGATATTGGATTTTTCTGTTCATTATCAGCCCGGAGTCAGGAATTTGTGCCCGATATGGCGATAGGCTCGCCCCCTATCACATCATGGGACGGAACATGCAAGGCGAAATGTGGGTGTCCTAGTGGCGCCTCTGCCTACCCCTTCGGGGATAAAGGCGTGAATTTATGTATGTATGTATGTATTTTCATAGATAATGTTAATACATATTTTGTGTAATAAAAAATATTTTATAAATAAATTCATAAGGATGAGATGATTAAGAGTAATTCTTTTGGTTCAAAATGCCTCTTCAACAGCTGCTATAATATGGTGTTTCCTAATATCACTTACTACAAAATTCAAATATATATTTTTAATCCTTCCTATAATTAATAGTCGTCGCTGTTCTAAACATACATGTAGTACAAACCTACATACATCAGGAAGTAAATCTCGAATGACAAATTCTAAAACTCAAAGCGCTAAAGTAAGTAATAAAATGATATTTAGTTTTGAACACGGAACCACAACTTTTAATCTATATCGGCGACGAGGAAGTGTCCCGTCTTAGGCGTCCGCATACACGCTATCTGATGAAGCCACACGAATATAACCAAACCCGACCAACTCGCTTAGCATTTAATTAGTCTACTTCTGGTAGCAAACAATAAAGATCGAACACACGGCACTAATAATTAGGACTTGTACGAGAATGTCCGATAGCGGAATGGTCGGTTTAAACGTAATTTTATTTCAATTAATTGGATTTATCGTATAGGAAATGGGACTCGCTGTGCTTCTCCAACGTTTGCGTTTTAAATGTAAGGTCATCTTCACATGCTTTGTTATACAATTTGTTATTAGGTAGTGTTGCATGAGCGAAGATAATTTGTGATACAAGTTAACACGGAGTAATGTTTTGTTCTTCTAACTAGCCTTATCCTATATCCTCAAGGGGTTGGAGTAACATAACTTTTATACAGTTAACATCTTTGCTAGTCGAAACTGTATCTAGTCATTAGCACCCTTTTCATCATTATAGTCTGTTTTACCATCGTAATAATTAGTATATCCAGCCTTAGGAAGACCATTGGTAAAACAAAGCCGTAGAACTTTCACAGCGACCTGTCACAAATAACATGCATCCAGTGACTTCTTCCGACTTTTGTCTTCTATCTTCTAATGGGTAGATGTCTGACGTTGCATTTTCATAAAAACAAAATATTCTTGGTCTAAGTATTCATACACTTAGTTAACCCAAATTCTCGAACACATAGATCACTACACGGGTACAAAAATTAATTGAAGTGTTAAAAACAGTTGTGTTAAACGGTATTTCACACTTCAAACTAATTCGTGTGCGTTATAAACTTGTTTACGTTTGTCTAACTTTTTGCTATTCAGTTAGTTTTGCGGAAATTGCGCATACTTTAAATGACCGTTGCTTTGGAACTGTTTCGTGTGAATTGTTACACTTTGAACTTAATTAGCGAATTGTGTCTGTACTACTGTCAAAACTTCCCGGTGGTATACTTATGAATATCCTCCAAAATTATTCAATTTAGGTCGTTATGATAATGGAATTTATTAAAATAATGGCCATCCCAGAGTCAAAATTTTCGAACTCTCTTTGGGCTTTTGGTCACTTTGAACCAGTATTTTGGCCTAAAACAATAATTTACTTATGTTAAAGATCGTACCTATCCAATATTTACTATACAAAATATTCAAAATTTCCTTACATAAAGAACTTGGTTGTTTGCGAAATATATTAATATCTTTAACAAACTAATTTATTATTATTTACACGAAGCATTTGCGAACCGCAAAACGTCAAAAGCCAACGTCCTCAGTATGTATGCAAGGCTACATACTGTCAATTGGAGAGACCCATTAAGGACACATTACAACGATTTAGTTCCACAAAAACCAAGGTTGGGCCAAGTCTATTGTGGCTTGGCGCACGCACAAAGCACATATCGATAAGAAGACAATATACAATCGCAGTTGCACCACTGCTATGTGACCGATTGTAGGTTTTTTTTACAAATACGAGTATTTTTTATTCTTATTGTACTTGTACGGGCTGTGAACTAGTCCTGAGTTCGACTTCTGGGTAGGAGAATATACTTTCGGCAAACTGTATCACAGAAATGATCTTAGAAGCTGAACATCGTAATTTATGTTTAAAAAATCTGACAATGATTATATTATATCGCATAGAAACGTTAATTATTAATTGCAGCATAAAGACTGTAAGGTCTAGAATCAATACCCACTTTGCTAGATATGATGCTCCATTTAATGTCCAGTGCGAAACATAAGCTACCCAAGAAATTCTATGGCCGCTTGTTAAAAGCGGCTTACAGCGATATTATACGATCTTAACCTCGCAAATATCTTTGGAAATGACATAATATAGCTTATTTATGTAATTTCCAGAGACTTTATTTAAACGATAGTATCATAATGGTTTCTTAGATTAACGCGAATGTTACACATTGAAATAAATCTATTTATACGAATTTTATCGCGATTTGGTTTAATTTTTACATTTTTTAACTTCCCGACGTTTCAATTACTTTACAGCTTTCGTGGCTAGTTCGCCCCGTGACCTCGAAAGCTATAAAGTAATCGAAACATAAAATCGCGATAAAATCCGTATAAATAGTTTTATTTCAACGATAGTATCATCTTGATCACTGATTTATTGAGTCCTTACAATATACACATGCCAATACATGTTGCGTTAGATCATGTCGGATTGAAGTGTCGGCATCTCTCGGGCATTGGGAATCTGGGTCAATACATACATGTAGGCGTGTTGTCAAATGTAAATATAGTACGATATAGTCATCAATTTTCTATTGGCCTGTGGCAAAATTTGGAACTACAAAATATAAAATTAAAAAATATATAATATTCAAAGCATTGTTTGTAATATGTTTTCATAATATAATAACAAGCATTTATACTCCTCATCTAATACTCACGTCCAATGTAAAAAAAACAATTCTTCATATTTTGATATCAGCGCTTTCGGCGATAGAAGATCGTAAACGACCCACAAATAATATGTGTTATTTATCTTTAAAATAATTTAAATTTAAAAAGTAATTTTAAAATAGTCAATTGCTTAAGCGTTAAGTTACGTAGGTCTTTCAATAAAGATAATGTCTAATTGATTGAACCAGACTTAAGTTTATAACGTCTTGATTTGTATTGATTGAATACTGGGCTTTTGATAATTTCGAATATTCCACGATATATTATATTATGATGATTATACTCATGATACTTTTCGTATATTTATCTGAATTACAATATCGTACATTATTTTGTTACTGGCGGTACATTGTGCAGTTATACTTGTGCAATTTTTTTTTTTTTCTATCTTCCTTGTTTCTGTATAAATAAAATAACAAATAAATAAAAATACAAAAACTCGTGAACTTATATGGTAAGTCAAGTGTTAGAATATAGCAGGTTCGAGGACGAGTCGAGGTCTTTAAATGTCAAAGTAATCATGGTAGAATTTGCATTCAAAAGGGATCGTCTTATATAAAAAACAGGATGTTACATTAGTAAAGACGTCAAATTGTTTAAAATTTCTAGCATTATATATTTCGGTATTTCCTAGTTTTTATCTTTTTTTACAATTTGGCATATGTTTTAGGTTATGGAAACTTGTTATTATGGTAAATGATAATAGATAAATAAACATATTTTTTGTACTATGTATATTTTAATTACAAAATACGTAGAATCTAATATACTGGGAACTATGATAAATAATTACTTCGTTTTTTAGTATTCTGTGACGTAAAAATCATACGTTTTAATTGTTTTAGAAAAATTGATTTCACATTCTTTACACTCTGTAGTCAACGATAAGTTAATGCCAACACCTATATATGTATAAATTTCAATCATTGTTTAACAAAACATTAATTGCATTAAATTACCTAACTGCATTCCTGACAATCCTCACCTAATACATAATATACGTATACATACATATGTATGTACATACATGCATACGTAAGCTTGCGCTTGACCACCTAAAGGAAAAGCAGAGTTACATTAAATTCCATTCAGAGTCAGTCGAGATTTCTTTCACAGAATTTTTTGTTTGAGCCTAGATTAATTCAAGCAAATTCAAGCATCTTTAAAGTTTTTTTTAGAAATAGATCGCATAGAAAATAGTGCTCCTGATGTTTGAATGTATTGCCATTTACCTTGAGATTTACATACACCCTGCCACAAGAGTAATTAGAAAGTTAGATAGAAGAATTTAGATAGAACAATATTTTAGTATCATCTATATTTTTTAATTCACACGCAAATATTCCATACAAAATTGATGAACAAAACCGCACTCATTGAATCTTTTGTTCATGGTTTACTATTTGTACCATCTCAGTGGTGTCATTTTGTGCCATTTTCGCTTAAATAACGCGACAGAGCGCGCCATTCTTTCGCATAGTAAATAAAGCGATTGTTAACCTTAAACAGAAGCATTGATTTTATTTATCGTAACTCCTTTACCACGTTCCATGTTCGTTTGACATAACCAAATCGAATCCTTCACTATATTTATTATTTTTAAACGGAACAATGCTTTTTCATGGCGGGATGCCTTTATGGACATTTTAGGAACAATATTATGTTGGTAGTCAATTAAATGGGATTTAAAGGTTCGTTATAATAGTTATTATAAGTTAATGAAATTGAAATTTATGGAACAGATTCAGTGTGGAATTTATGTGTCTTTTGCTTGGCATTATCTAGGGCGGTGACGGACCGATTTTCTGTGCGATTTTCTCATGTGATCATTAAAAACTCTTGACAAAAAGAACCCTTTTGTAAAATATGCTCAGTACGCAAATTAATTATATCGAACCCTCGCAGAATATTGCAATCCTTAACTTTCATATATCAATCCGTTTATAGAGGCACTGATTACTCACCATCGGATAGTGAAACTGCTCTATAGGTTCACAGCGACAAATTAACTTTAAATATTTTTTCGTATTTTGAACAAATAAACGTTCGCCGTATTAGCTATAGTCTTCTGTAAATAATTATAATTCACATTTCAACTTTAATACCTTTAGAACATTTCTCATGAATTCCTATTACCTTCCAATACATGTGGTATCAAACTTACCGCCTCGCATTTTACTATCCATTTTAATTAATATTTCTCCACAGCTATTTCTCGGAGCGAATATTAAATATTTTAGGTGTCTATAAACATAAAGTGCAACCACCACAATAGATTTAATACCATAGATATAGACCATTCGGTTTAACACCGACTGTTGTGTAATTGTCCTCTTAACTACCAAAAGTCCACCGGCATTCTCTAATATCCTGATTCCAGAAATAATAAATATCATACCTTATACCATTGCATTACAGTAACATTTTCAACTGCATTAAAATTTTGCATGGATTTAATTCCTGTTCTATTGTTCAGCGATAGCTTGCAATTTGACAAACTTTGCGTCCTAATTTAGGACTTATTCCGTGTGTTTAAGCGAGCATTTCGCTTGCGTAAGTTATAGCTGGTCTGTGTGATATTGTTTGCTATATTGTCCACATAATAACAGATACGTTGGGAAAGTAGGGCGGCATTGAAGCAGACTTTTGTAAGCGATCGTGTTGGTCAGTGTCAATGGATTTGTCTCAGATGTTATGCAAGAATTTTGTTACGATTATGGTCTCATTTTTATAATTAAATGCATGTTTTAATGTTAGATTTCCTTTCAAAAAATTGTTTCATCAATTCGTTAGCCAACATTTACTAATTTTTCACATTTTTGGTCAAATATATTAGATAGATAGATAGATACAAACGTTTATTTTGGCCACAAAAAACACACAAAACAATCATCGAGAAAATAACATCAACATAGGTAGTGATTACAGATACATATTACCAATACTTGTTTATTTATTTACTGCTATTGAGATTCCTTCACAAAGCTATCATTTATTTCCTTTCCTATCTTCTACATCACGAGCATCTTCAACGTCTTCAAAATCATCCAATGATTCTTAATACCTTGCTCACATTACGACAAAATAATTAAAAACCTACCAAATAACCAGACCCTTCCAACACAAGATCACAATCCGACAATCTAACCAAAACGCTCACTTTCATCAAACGACCTTAATCGCAGTTAAATTTACTTAACGGCTGTTTAAATCCGCGAGTAGTTGCGTGAGAGATCTAATTTACAAAAATTGCCACAGTTAATTCCATTTCTAACTCGTAAGAAGTCGATTAAGATTTTAAATACAATTTGCGGGTGTCGGGAAAGTGACTTCCTCTAGTCCTACTCATAGATGTTTAGTCGTGGATGTCAATCAAGACGTGGAAAGTTAAGGGCGTAAATATAGAGAATATGACCTTACCCTCCTTAATCGAACTCTCAATTATAGAAGAAACCCTTGTTCACCAGTGAACGATTGTAGGTCGATACAGTGCAGTAAAATAGAAAAGTTTGATAAACAATTGGAATTTAAGCGATTATACGTCAGCTAATATCATATACGACTGGGTAAATATCTTTAATGCGATAAGAATAATATCGTATTCTACTAATTTATCCATACATAAGTGGATAAAGAAACGACAATTAGTAGCCACAAAAAAATCAGTGATTTTTTACCTCAATTTTCTTCTATTATGCTTACATCGATTTAGTAATCACAATTACGGATTACCTCAATCAAATCTGAACATGCAAGTATAAATGTTGCAATTTTTGAAAAATACCCCATTATAACATCAAAGTTATAAGTAATGAAATTACATTTCTGTAATGTTACGTAATATCGTGCTTATGTAATGCACCGTAATTCACCTTAGGTCAATCATTCGTAACATGATTCTACTTATGAATATATTTTTTATAATGACAGAAAAAAATTGAGCACCTTAAAATGTATTCTTATATATTGTTTATGGGTAATGTAGAATTTTATCTAAACCATCAAAACAAATGAAACAATCTCAAGGAAAATGTCTCCCGTACACTTAATCCAACGATATTTAATGTCCATCACGGAGCAGAAGCACGCAAATCCATCCATTAGCCCTCACGCACTGTGATGTGACATCCCCGAGATCGAAATAACAAATCAGCCAGATTACATATCCAGTGCAGTTTTCTACGCATTTCTAAACAGACTATATATGCAAATGGGGGCGGTATCTGATGGCCCGGCGCACGTGGGTACAGCTCAGTCTTTTAATAGAAGATTAGTGGAATTGATTCGACCCACGACAGCGCGTGCGGTTCGGTTCCTGTATTTATGTTGGGACTGTTTCACATTTACCTTGAATTACACAAAAGAAACTTTGATAGTTTTTAGGCAAACATTTGTCATGACTTAATTAGTTCTTGCAAAGGCTAAATAGTAAGCACAGCGTTGGACGCACAATTCCAGAAGAAATCCTAAATATGACCGCATAAATTGATAAATACAGATCCTTTCTAACAGGATGCTTTAAAAATCCTCGACGGGGTCAAATATGTAGTCATGTTTTGTAATACTTAGCTGTAGACACCTGTAGCTAATGATGATGACAGCATAATTGCAACACCTCAATACTGAAGAATTTGCTTGAACAAAAAGTACTACTCTAACACTAAAGTGACAATTCATATTTTTAGCATCAAAATTACGACACCGATTTACAACCTCATGACTGTTAAAATCACAGTCATATGCCAAAATTCTGCATTGTTTCGAGATGACTTCTATTGACTGTATATATATGTAGGTACTATGTTACCAAAAACCTATAGAGCTCTACTGCTTGTCTATCATCCTTAACAATATTTGTTGGCTTAATCAGTAGTGCTCTATCTCATAGAATATCTTCCATTTTTATCATTAACAAGATGTCTTCTGCTAAATACTGGCTCCCTTAATGAAGTGTCTTCCTTTGGGTCGGATTATCGACAGCTTCCGTGGCCCAGTTGGTTAGACGCCACCTGTGAAACGAGAGGCCGCGGTTCGATCCCCGCACCGAAACAAATATTTGTGTGATCCACAGGTACTTGTTTCGGGTCTGGGTGTTTGTGAGACCGAAAAGTCTCTCGTAGTTTCTGATAACCACGACACAAGACTCGATCTTAGTGTGGGGTCAGGGCTATGTGTGTGACTGTTGGGTGTATTTATTTATTTATTTAAATACGTATGGTTACTATTGATTGCTAACAGCATTCAACTAAAAATTGAAGCCGAATTTCCAATCCTAATATTACAGTGTCCAATTGAGGAAAAGAGACTGGCTGGTATGTAAACGGCTTAACATGAAATCATGTTTCTCTTAAAATAAAGCATGTCTAAAGGTAAACATCAGTTTTTGCGGAGCCGTCGCGTTTCGTGGCGTTCGGAGTAAATTTCTCGCTTTGGCGTGACTTTATCCTACTTATGAATTTGACATGAGCTGTGTTAGAATTGTTTGGCGTTTTATTCAAATTGTATAGATGTGTAGACATGACATTTCATGAGAACAATGTATTTATTTATAATGGCTGAAGAGGAATGTAAACGGATTGACGAAGGAAACTTGTAGTGATGTTTTCGACAGATCCGAATACTCTTATAATTATAATATAGATTTAAAATTATTATTGTTCTATGTGTTTCCCCCTCGATGGTCTTCTTATGAAATGTATTAATGTTGTAAATAGAGGTTTGATCTTGATAGCGAAATTGAATATGTTATTACTAAAGCTATATTTTCTCAGAATTGGATAGTTTCCCGAATGGCTTAATAAAAGTCAGCTGTGCTCAGTATAACCTAGATCCGTATAATGATCAAACATACATAAATACATAAACTCACGTCTTTTTCCTGGAATAGGTAGGCAGAATTTCCTCTGGTAGCAACCAGGACATCCACGTTTTGCCTTGTATTTTCCGTCCCACGATATGATAGGGGGCGAGCTAATTAATAGAAAAATCCAATATCACTTTGCCCGACCCGGGATTCGAACCCGAGACCTCAGCTTTGCAATCATACCGTAGTACAACTGCGCCACCGAGGCAGTAATAATTATAGGCACTTATAAATCATATTGCCCAATAACATAAAGTATGGATTAAGGGCAAGCAGAAGAGCAATAATATTCAAAGCAGTAATGTTTTATGATTGAGAGTAAACATCAAGCTGGTCATTTATTTTATTTTACTGTTTCATATAATCAATGTGTTCTGTTAATTAACATGACCTATGCCAAATGCCAAGGAGTCGCTAAAATGGCAGCATTTTACGAACAACCTAAAGATGTATAGATTTATTTATTGTTATCTTCTATAGGACGGAGACAAAATAAATTCTAGGTATTGATTCCTTCTTTAGCGATCTTCTGCAAAAATACAGATTCTAATGCCTGCATAAAATTGGCAAATTTCAGTCTGCAAAAATTGTTAATTATTGGTAAAGATTAAATAAAATACGTAATATTGTTGTATAAGAAAATAACGCATCTCAAAATTGGTGAACTATTTCATTTTAGTTGACGCAATCTTTGAATAATAAAAATAATTCGTATAAGATAAAGCTAAAAACCCAAAAACAGCAGAACCAACAATCAGAATTTTCGTCGGAACTCTAATTTATGTTTGTAACTAATTATCTAAAAATTGTTGAACTCACAATCAGAATTTCTGTCAAAACTCTTGTATTTTTGTAGCCAGTAATCTCAACAATAAATAAGTACACCCAACAGTGTGACACCGTGTGACAGACCATGCTAAGTATTAAAAAGCGAATCTTACGGGGGAATCTATTAGATAAGGTGATACAAGGCTGTTACACTTGTTACGTGTGGCGGTGTGAAAATGCTTTAGTGAAAGTGTGCCTCGGGCGAGACAATGTAATCTATTCATCTGACATGGAGTTTGACAATATTGTTTCTCTTGGAAAATATTTCAGTCAACATGGGAATTGCTTGACGTGTCTTGGGGAAATAGAGCATTTTGTATTATTGGTTAGTTATTATTGGTTCATATTTACATTTTATTTTTTTAATATAATATATTTACCTCTGCCTCGGTCGGTTACAAAGCTGAAGTCTAGGGTTCGAATCCCAGGTCGGGTGAAAGTGGTATCGGTATTTTCTATTAATTATAATTATCAGCCCGGAGTCAGGAATTTGTGCCCGATATGGCGATAGGCTCGCCCTCATCATATCACAGGACGGAACATACAAGGCGAAATGTGGGTGTGTTGGTAGCACCTCTGCCTACCCTTTCTGGGAAAAAGGCGTGAGTTTATCTATGTATGTAATATAGTTACTACAGAAAGATAGCGTTATTGGTATGCCCAAAACCAGATATTTTTTTTTTGGAAAATTCTGCATTTAATTAGGATTTAAATAACACACGGTGCAGATTATCCTAAAATGTAATTCTTGCACACGACGCTACGCAACATACGATGTCATCTAAAACCCTTTTTGGGATGAAACCGGCAGCATTTTTGGCGATTTTATGGGTTGATTTTATCTGTGTGCTGGCAAAACTGTTTTAATTACTAACATTATGTGCAATGTTTGAACATAATAATAATTAAATGCTTAATTATGCGTTCAGATCAAGTTCCTGATAAAAATCCCACAGGATATATTGTTGAGTTTATTTAATTTTAGGTTCATTTTATTTTTCAAATGAATTCTATGAAATAAAACCTAGTAGTTTACGTTTGCAGCCTCTATAATTATCGCAGATTATACTATTTATACTTCATTGTAGCATCTATAAACATTGCTTATCACGAAAACTTGCATACGGCAGCGACTGGATGCGTAAAGCAGCAAACCGGGCTCTGTAGCCCACCTTGGGTGAGGCCTATGTCCAACAGTGGACTGCGACAGGCTAATGATGATGAATACAAAAAATAATACATATTTGAACTGTATATAACAGTCATTAAGTGTCGAATAATTATATACCTCTAAGAATGTATTTCAAAACCTAACATTCCATATGGGTATATAATCGATTACAGCGATCACCGAATCGATTTTTCATTACAATCGATACATTTATCGATTATCGAGCTACATTCTGACCTTGCACATTAGAAAGGTTATTGTTTCTTACCGCAATCAATCATAAAGGTCACATGAATTTTGTATAGCATATTTTAAATTCATCAAATGACTTTTCAAGGGTAGCTTCAATAGTCATCATTGTTAACTATGTATCATGCGGCTTTTAATTGGGTGCTATGGAAAAACTTAAAGCCTAAGTTTAGTAGTGAACTTTGAATGGCTGAGGATGATAATTAATTTAATGATAATGAAGTAATAAATCTGCACATAGACCTGTTGGAAGCGGCCTATATCCATCGACTTCACCGACCTTAACCAGGTCGTCCGTCCACCTTGTGGGTGGGCGTCCGACACTTCGCTTGCTTGTACGTGGCCTTATAAATCATTGAGCATGTGTAAGTACATATAGGTTAATAATTCATAACCATATTTTTGTCGGAATCTTCGAACATTAATAATAAAACCCGAAAACCAGTACTCATTATGTTATCTTAAATCGAAGTTATTTTTAAATATTTACAAAATGCTCATTAATTATAGCATTCTTAGCATAATTTATTTATTCATAACACGTGTAATGTGAATCCTCGATAATACTTAAAATATTTTGAACACTTAACTACAGGAAGGACGATGCTTAATTATCTGTTTCCTTTACATTACGAATTAAATGTACGTATTAACATTCCAATAGTATTAGCCATATCAATAAATTTTGTTTACCATCCTTAATATAGCGACATCTAGCGGGACATGCTAGAACTATTACTAATACATAGTACACATATTTAAAATTATAATTGCCGTATAAGTTTACTGTAGTTAGATCAATTTTAACTTCTTGCATATTAATTATGCAATTCTAACATAATAATCTAAAAAGTCTTTTACTCTATAATCAAAGCTGTTATTAACCAAACACTTCTTTTCATAGCACATAGGTTAAGTTTATATGATTTTTTAAACTATGGAAATATGTTAATTGGCCAAGATTTTTATGCATTCAGGGACAATAGATATATCCATATTGATAGTAACAATTTACGTTTACGTGGAAGGCAATATCGAATTTTAAGATATATTTTTGCATTTATATTATGGTTACGATTTAGTTCTGGTGACAATACGATAATCAGTTACACTACAGAGAGAAAACTATTGTTTAAAAACAACCAAAGACAAGTCAATCTGATAGTTGGAATATAAAAGGCTATCATTACAATCATTCCAATCAAATGCGTAGTTAAAATGTAGCAATTTGTTTATCTTAAATGTAAGTCTGTCACGCAAAGTAAACCCTAAGGGCAAGATGTTATAATCACATAATATAGTGGATCATGATGTTTCTACACAAGTATTAATTGACGATAATGACGTAATAAAGTTACATTCCTTTGATTATTTTTGGCAAACATTTAATGTCTTAATTGGTTGAACTTTGTGGCTCAATTTGATCCGTGACATTTATTTATTTTGTACAATTAATTTCGTGAATAAATTTACATTGAATAATTTTTATAATTTTAAAATTGCAATAAATATATATTTAGTGATATTACGGAAAAAACAATGATACCTACAATCAATGTCATTTAAAATGTGAGATATTGAATAAACCTATTTCCATACTTATCAACACATTTTAAAATACAAAATAATGAAATTGTGTGGTAGTGGCTATTTTTAACAATAAATTATACCAAGAGCAATACTATCAAAATACATAAATTCATCCCAAAACTGATAAACATGCCAATATTTACCTGAATCGACGGCGAAAGAACATTTGTGTCTAACATTAATTGCCTGTTTCTTAACCATGTATCGTGATCATAAAGATGCACTCTGTTGAAACGTATTTGGTCTCTTTAAATTGGTCAAGCGACCTTTAGCTCTGCAAGTTTTGGTTCATTGACTCTAATTTGATGATTGCAGGATGTTAAGCTTAATAAATTAGGTATACGGCCTTCCACGTCGACTGTGGTATGTAATTACCCATAAGAGACATATCCGATGGAGTTTTCGGCGTATCTTATGAGGATATGTACTGAGTTCATGATAATTTGGTTTCGAAATTCATTTCATTACTGAAAGCCGGTGAGAAGTGTTTATTGACTTGAATATATACTTATAGAAAATTGAAAACATTGGTGACATTTTGAAGCTTTTAAATCTATTAATACTACTAAAAAACTAGCACTATTCATTCTCGCTAAGCTAAACATCTTATCAGATTAAGTGACACACAATGCATACCTAACTTCTGTAGAAGCTGAACAAAAAGCTAATACTACGAAATGTCTCAATCAGCTTGCAAAAAACGTATTAGATTATACATCGTATACATAGGCATGGTTTCATCACACGGGGATTAAATTTGTAAGTGTGTTCCCCGCAAAAAGGTCAGAAATAATGTGAGTTTAAGCAACCATAACTTATGAACCTTACAACTATGGTAAATTTCGTAGAATATGTATTGCATCCCAGCGTAAATAATAAGGTAAAGACGGTTAAAGGTATGGTTAGGTTTCAAATTTTGGTGCAATTCGATTAAAAAATGTCAGATGATTTACATCTTAATTACAGTATAAATAGAACTTGTCAAATATACATCTGATAGTAAATATTATATATTATAGATAGGCACATATTATGTATAAAGTCTAAACTAATAATAAGATGCGTTTTTGTAAAGTGGATACGAGACACTACGAGAAACTTTTCTGCCCGCAGCAAAAATAACTCGCAACAAATATTTTTATTTCGAGAATATCTATTTGTCTCAGTGTGAGGGCCGAACTCCCATCTTAATTCGCACACATCACGCCCTTTGCCCCACGGAGGTAAAAAAATCAAACAAAAACTACAATACCAATGCCCTACGCAAAAAAAACGGGGAACACAATCGAGTTGCTGACGTATTCATGCAAATGCAAGTCAAAAATGTCGTGACGCCGACATCCTGTTCGGTGCCAATGGTTTGGTGGGTGTGACGAAGGTCGACTGCGCCCGCATGCTTCGAGTCTAAATCATTGACACTATTGTTTGCGATAAAATTGTCCGGAGTCGTGTCAAAGGTCCGGTGAGATTTTGTTGGTTTTGTAAAGTTGATATGTCGGTTGGGTTGAGTTTTTATTATGTAGCATATTAAATATAGCTGGTATGGTGTAATTGTGTTTTTAAGAAACTGAACAAATGAGGACATTTAATCAGAGAAGCCAATAAAATAAAATTTCGTTATAAAACTTGGGTGAATGTGGAGAGAGTATTGAAGTAATTGGGTCCATCAGTATTGGCCATAGAAATACCTAAACGTCCCCCTATTTTGGAGAACACGTACACACGTTGGTCCTGGTTGTTGCTATAGAAGCTTTTATGCCTGTCATAAATCCTTTAGGTCCTGTATAAAAATATGCAACAAGGACGTTTCATCGTCATCATCATCAGCCCGTTGCAGTCCACTGCTAGACATAGGCCTCTCCTAAGGTACGCCACAGAGCCCGGATGTTTATTATTTATTTATTCATGTTTACCTTTAGGTGTTGCCCAATTCAAAGGCCCTTTAATATCGACAACTTAAATTACCAAACGAAATCTCTCAACTACTTGTAATATCTATAATTTATGCTTGTCTTGAACTTTAGTACCAACTTCACTCAAAATGCCTAGATCGGTATTGGCAATACAATGAGTTATTGTAACATTATTCATTGTGCATTCCGAGTTAATGCCATTGAGAACTATTTATAAACGACGTCGGTTGTATGTATTTTGTGTATTTACCACGCTCCATTTGGCGTGTTGACATGAAGAGTAAATTGTTGTATACAAACGGCAAATTGTTATTTACCATCATTGCTGTTGAAATCTTTTATATAATTTGTATTGGTAACGGTCAGTCCAATGCTGCAATTTTGAAACTTATCATTAAAGGGCTTCTTACTTCATTTATTGTTATTGTCATTATAGTTAGTATATTTGTTAAATTAAATTAAAACGCAATTACGACCACTATACTTTCAGTATAACACTAAAATTCCACGTCCCTATATCTACGAAAGCTCACATAGTTGGCCCTTATAATCAAAACTCCATAATCTAAGATTAATATTAGAGTTTTTGTACGTACGTGCATCAAATAAAAATATTTATTGTTCATATCTTACACGTGTTTTGACTTTTCTCAAGCATGATTGATGCCGGAAATTACCTAACGTATATGTCCTTTACATATTCCAACTTGAGGTTATTAGAAAACACCTTCAACAATTGTTTGTAACCCTATCATTACGATGCTTTCTCTATCAATTTTTATACTTCCTGGGCCTATAATTTCATCTGTATCATTAACTGGATACAAACCCTCGTGTTGTTTAATTCTAACAACATAATTATGTTTAATTTCTAGTCGATTAGGTGGGGTTATGTAGGGCGCGTAGATTTCGTCACTAGGAACCATTATTGGGTCTAGGTGTAGCAACGTTGCTTGCAGCAAGGCATGCTCCTTAACTGTTATCGCTTTGAGCGCTAGATCAATAACGTTCGCTTTCAAAATCGCATCGGGACTGGATTGGCAACAATTACATCTAATGATAGTTACGTGATCAACAATTATAATTATTTTCGATATTACGTGTCCAATGAATATTCATAAACAATTTATTTTAATTTTCGCATGAAGTAATAATTTAGGTATTCAAACTTATCGATATTATTATTCAGATAAAGCTTTAATTCAAATCCGCATACATCTGTTAATGTGTAGAAAAAGACTGCAATTAATTTGAAACAAACTTGAAATTAATAAAAATAAATAAAGATGAATAGTAATTTGTGCAATAATTATGCATCATTGATACTAAAACCTCCAAGGCAAATATTTAGAATTATTACTTTAATAAAAATATTTAAGTAAATGCGCAAAATGAACTCCAAGTAGTTCTATACTCAATGCCATATTAAAATTCAGAATGAATAAAACGGCTATATAAATATGTACTGTAGCTGCTGATGACATCTTTAAATACCAACTAGGTTCTTCAATGCCTCATAACAAATCAAAGTTAATGATCTATGATTAGATACTACGTCATTAAATTACTGTTAGATTCATTAAATTACATTATTTTTTCACTTCCCACAAAACTGGTATGGTGATTACGGAATCTGAAGGCGCTTGGTTTGAGTTCATTCCAAAAATTATAGTAGTTTTCTTACAAACAATATATATATATCAATAAATTTATATACTTTATCTTTAATATTCCACAAAAAAATCTTATTATGCATTTATTTACCTGCAGAAAATATATTTTCTATTGCCTATACGTTCAATATTGCCGGAGTTATGTAGGTTTCTTTCTTCATAACTCCTCAGGAATGTGCTCAATAGTAAAAATGCGTCAGTGATAGCTTTTGTATTGAATGTTAAAATCACGAGATACAAGGCCTTTAATTAACATTTGGAATGTGAGGTCACCTATTATTATCTTCCTTAAATTAATTGTATGCAAAATGACTAAGCCAATGATCTTCTAGCAGTCACGAAACATTTTACTAAACCAAAAGCGTGGAGAAGTGGTATCGCTGATTTTAATAACATTATCATTTCTAATAAATGGAGCGTTGTTAAATTCATTATGGAGTAATGTAAAAAAGAAAGTAAAGAAGTGGTGCAATCAATCGATTTCACGGATGGAGTAACCGTTTGTCGACACAATGCGGAAAGCAGCAACACTACGGAAACGTTCATCAATTTTGCTTTATTGATAGACACTATTCCACTGGATTTAGAACCTTAAGAACTAAGAATTAGATATCAAATTAACTAGCAGCTACTTATTCAATCATAATTTTCTCCGGCGCGCTTCAAATCTATAAATAACCATTCTTTTCATGGAACACTTCGTTTGATGGTTTATAGGTTTAATTTTTCTCACTTTCTTTACCTTGACTTAGTTATGATGCTTCAGTTCTTTTATAGCCATCGCGACTTTAAGGTCAAATCGATGTACCTTGAAGCCCTTATTTGTTAGATCACTTATCTTTCAAATACACATATTATATCATACTGTTCTAAATGCACAATACCATACATGAAACAAAAGTGCACGAAGGAATCCAAACAGCAATTTTAATATCATAATTGGGTTCTTACACAGAATTACCAACTATATCACGAACCTCGTTTATGCTATTAAATTGTAGCGTAAATACTAAAGTTCACAAATTGATACGTAAATTATTCAGCAAGATATCGTAATGTATATTAATATTTGATGGTACATCTCGATTTAATCGATCCGGGTCGTACAAGGTGACAGAGCGGTGTATCCGATCACCTCAGTCCTTGGCACCAAACATCTTCCACTTAGCCGGTTTCATGGATCATATCACATACCTATTGTTTCACGTCCATATTGACCTACAGCCGAACATCTTTATGATGCGAGGACACGAGCTCATTGTCCTAAATTGGCATGGTAGGGTCATTTAATGAGATTACGTTTGTTCTTTGTTGAGGGTTATTATTTGTGATACGGCGTTTTTCTCAATCTGTAGCTCTTTAGTGATTTAACTTAAATTTAGCAAAGGCTATATGAGGTAAAAACAAAATATTGTTGAATTTACTTAACAATACTTAATCATTAAAAATTAAATACTTATTCAAATATTATTTACGACATCTTTTAACACTTCAACTTTGGAACACCTTATGGCTTAACAAGAAACATAAAACTTTCAATAACTTGCTTCATTTAAGTAGGTTATTATTACTGTACACTAATTTAAATAACTTTAATTGATTTCCCGGCCCTTACCCTACCTTTCAAAACAGATGTAACGTCACTCCCAAACCATACAAAATATCAATTAACTCTTCATAATTGGAATGATTTGGGTTTTCTTCTTCATTGACAGGGTCGGTAATTATCACATCCTCGTATCCATTCTGTTTGTTTTCTACGTTTCAAACCTGTAGTCCACATCGGTAATTACTCGGCGCACCTATACAGCTCTCGTTAAATTAATTACCAATGTTACGAGCCATTTGTGTCGCACTTTCACCGTCAGCAATAATGAGCAGTTAATTGTCTGGTAAACTTGCTTGAGTTATGAGAGGTGTGATTTGTATTATGCATTTGGTTGCTGTGTGGTGAAATGAGATAAGATAGTTATGAATTGTAAATTTAAAATAACTCTTTAATTTTTTTGCTAATTAATATATTTTTAGTGTGATATTTGACTAATAAATAATAAAAGATTGAGTATTCTTATGAATGTAAATACATTTGATGGCATACTAGTATATTATTAAAAGTTATATCGCATAACTGTATGTTCTTCACTAACATAGTACAAAATGCAATAAGCAACGGAAAATTTATCTTTACGTTTCTACAGCTGATCATGAACACAACCGTGTTAAATGTAACTTATTAATTTTGGTCACTTAAAGCTTGATACACCTAAATTCTTATATTCTACTACTACTAATCCTAACAGGACTGACTTAAATACATATATCCACGCAAAATTGTACATGTATGTGAAGGTCAAAGTATCGAGGACAAACAACGTCAGTCAAGTCATCAATCAATCATCAAGCATCAGTTTGTTTAGACAAAGATCATCTAAAATTGGTCGTAGGTTGGCAGTATGACCTTTAGACTCAGACTTAACAATCAAGTAAACAAATAGGTATTGTTCTTTTTGTAAATTGATCGTGAGTATCCAACCTTTATTTGTGTCAAAACTAGATATCAATGTTAAGATATTTTCGAATGTTGAGTCAGATCTCCTCCGAGATAAACCAGCTTATGATATTATAAACAAAATTACAAATTTTATAAAGAGGTATGAGTCAAATTTATTTTACTCTTTTATATATCCATCAGGATCTGTTGAAAATCTTTGCGGTTGACTACATAAGACTAAAGATGATGATGAATATGATATGATATACATATTTTAATTTTAAATGCATAGGAAACTGGACCTATAAACTGTAGAAATCTTACGGTTGCCCGCAAAATTAACATTTACACCATAATTATACAGAGCATAATATCCGCGATTTAACCAATATTCCAATATTTGTCTTCAAACATAACATGAATCACATATTCTGTATTCATAAAACAATTCATCATCGTCTTCGTTAAGACTGTCTTCATATATTCCGTCAGCATAATGGTTGATATCGAACCGCGCTTATAAATCCGGTATTGGCAAGCTTTTACTTTCAACGGTTGTGCCCTCGTCTTCCGCGAACGAAAGTACTCTGCTGATTTTTCATTAGCTTCCACGGTTTTTACTTTCTCACCAATACTTTCGTTTTTATCTTAATTTGTAATTATGGGGTCGGCTATTATGTTATTCTGACAATAAATTTCGTTATCGATTACTGGCGGAAATTTTGGTTACTGGTAAAGCTTTCTGCAGCCAGTTTTCATAACACCACTAATGAGCCAAACTAACGAGACTGGGACTTTGCTATTGTATCTCCTTTAGTGAGTAGGGTTTGCTACAAGTTTCCCTTCTCTGTCTTTTTCCTTACTTTTCCCGTCCAGTTTCAAAGTTTGGCTAAGCATCTAAATTTTCAAGTATTTTTAGTATCTATAGGCGGCGCGGCGGTTATCACTTTCCGTAAACTACTTGATCGCTTATAAAACCTCCTATGGAAATATCCTTAAATATGATATCCGTGTATTTAATTCGTATTCAACCAAGATCCGTATTAAACCCGTAAATGTACAATAAGTTTGATAAATGGCTCTTGGACTTAATTAATTCATTTACGTAGGCTGTTTTTACTTATTCGGCATGCTGGTCCAATATTTGATATTTAAATTATCGTCTTTTTAGGTCACTAGTCCATTAAAATCATGTTTTAGCACAAGAATTTAATAATACAAAGCAAAATTCATGATGGTTTTAACTTTGATCAAATATATTTATTGGATAATCTCAACATCAATATAAGGTATGGGAAATTCCTAGTTTTAAATTAGGTTTTTGTAACATATAAATCGAATTACTTTTAGCTAATTTTACCAAAATATCTTCTTACATTCAACATATGATTTTATCATCAACAATAAGAGTTCAATTTGGAACGCAATGTTGTAAATTGAAAAACAATTTGTTTAATGAGCGTAATATTATCACTACAAGTTCTCCAATAGCAATAAGGAAGTGTGTGGCACATAATATACAAAATTGATGTTGAATAAATACTGTTAAATCATAATAATAGACCGTAAGTTAATTTCTAACGATATTATTATTGACTGCCTCGGTAGCGTAATTGTACTACGGTACGATTACAAAACTGAGGTCACGGGTTCGACTCCCGAGTCGGGTAAAGTGATATTTGATTTTCGATTATCAGCTCGGAGTCAGGATTTTGTGCCTGCTCGCTCCCTATCACATCGTGGGACGGAACACACAAGGCGAAACGTGGGTGTCCTGATAGCACCTTAGCCTACCCCTTCTGGGAAAAAGGCGTGAGTTTATGTATATATGTATTGTTATTGTCAATATATTTTACCTTTATAGTTTGAATAGTTGCGTAAATGATCTTTGAAGCGCAAGGTCCTGGGTTAAATTTTAAGACGGGCAAGTTTGATCAAATTTTAAGTTTAGAAACTCATACTTTACTTATATGTTTGGTCTGACCAATTCTTAAATATATACACAAATAAAATAAGTGAGTAATGAAAGCGAGCATGATCCCCGGAAAAAGCATTTTTTTATGACAAAAATGATATATTTTTCTTTCAAGTCTGTCGCGATTGACGACTCCCTTGTAGTATCTGTTTTCTTGCTATAATAAAAGTATTTATTTAGAACCCACACTTACGCGTAACATTTGACAAAAACAAGAATTTTCTTCCTCACTTACCATCAGTATTCATCACCCAAGTATGACCTTACCAAGGACATTAGATCATCTTTGGCTCTCATCCAACCCTACATCCGCTCGTAAATAAATAAAATAAATAAATACACCCAACAGTCACATACATAGTCCTGATCCCACACTAAGATCGAGTCTTGTGTCGTGGGTATCAGAAACTACGAGAGACTTTTCGGTCTCACAAACACCCAGACCCGAAACAAATACCTGTGGATTACACAAATATTTGTTTCGGTGCGGGGATCGAACCCGCGGCCTCTCGTTTCACAGGCGGCGTCTAACCACGGAGCCACGGAGGCTGTCAAATCCACTGTAAAGTAAATTCCTGACTCAATAAGAAGCGAAATCTAACCCTTGGGCCTGAACCTTTTTGATTAAGTTTTAATGACAGAGATCAACAACCTACTCGATCCGGAGACAAAAAACACATTATGCGCCAACGATTTTTACAATTTTACTTAGTCACAGTCCTTTGTCACTGTTAAAGTGTTTTAATGGGTTATTTTTTTTATTTGCTCATTTTATTTTGCTTCCACGTATTTCAAAATTGTAGTAATATCCTGTGGTGTGATATTAAGAGGGGTTTTTAACAATGTAGAGTCCCTTTTCTTAGCACTACGTTGCTGTGGTGTAAATTTTATACAAACTGAGTGTTGATATTTGAGAGCAAAAAATATAGGGATAGGCTATTATCTAAAAAACCCCTCATAAGAAATCTAAGAAAACAGCAGTGGAAATTATATCTTGGTTTTCGTCTCAAATTAACTATTAATCTGACATTTTACAAAAAACATTTTATATTTATTATTTTATATCGAAAAATCTATTTTAATTTTTTTTTATCTTTAGTTTACCTAAGCTCTTATAGCTATATTTTCTAAAACACAATGTTTTTACTCAGCCCAGTTGTTATTAAACCAGTCAGCCGCATTGTTTTATCAGCTACACGATCAAAGCCCACAATTTGATAAAACAGGTCATGACTGCATTTAATGACCAAATAACACGTAATTGAATTAGATAAAGGAACCATATCGCTGAGACGTTGGGTGTATTTCATTAGGGCAATTGACATGTCCTTGAATAGTCACGAGTGTCCTCTATAGATCATTATCAGTATTACTGATTGTAATAGATAAGACTGTTGGCAGTATTATAGCGTTTTTAGTATCAGTGTTTTTTGTATTTTTCTTTTGAATTAAAGAAATGCGGGCTTGTTAAGAAAATTGGGAAATGGTCGTAAAGCCACACGAATAAAGTTTAAAATTCAATTATTTTTTTATTAGTGAATTGAGCAGGTTATTTAATTTAAAATTAATTGTTGGATTAATATTTTGGGAAAATGGGTAAACCTTATAGTTTAGACAACCACATTAAATTAACCTAAGCCATAAATTCTCCTTAATAATGTTATTATCATAATTTTATTTGCATTATGAGTAATACGGTAGCCATGACAACAGACTCGGAGACGGGACTATTCACCTTTTTTCATATCATTAATATATCCTTACTTGGCGAAACAAGCTCAATTCATACAACCACATTGCTAGCGGTTTTTTAACATTTTTATTAATGCACATGACATTTCCTTAACATCAGAGCATCTGAATATAAACGTCATAAGAACAATGTGTTGCACGAACTTGATTTTCGCTAAAACACAACTGCGTTATTCACATTGTAAATACAAGTTACTAAGTTAAATAAATAGCGTATTATCGACGTCGACAATATGGATAAAAGTTTAAGGGCTTTTACTTTTCATTTAAAAATGTTGAAAATTTAGTAAATTGAAGATAATTGAACCGAAAGGGCTATAATTATAGGTAAAATAATTTTAAAAGTAACTTTCTGAAGTCGGGAACCCGCACTGGGTGCGTATTGTTGACAAAGGTAGTAAAACCTTTTAATCATAGGAGACGCTCAGCACTACCTATATGTACGGTCTCCTTTCTCTCCCACAAAACCTGGCATTTCTCAATTTTCCAACACTACAAAGGAACATAGATACCGCCTTTTAAAATTGACATTTCCCTATGTTAGTACGTGTTCATTTAAACATTGTGTATTTAAATCTGTGTGAGGGTGTCGCGTACCGGCGGTGACGGGCGCGCGCCAAGGCCGACGGCCGCTCACTCGCGCCTACAACTAATAAATAAATTAACTAATTGAAAGTTAGAAATGTTATTACTAACTTTAAGGAGTGTTTTAAATAAATGGTATTTTGAAATTGGAACATTGAAGGTAGATTGAAGAATTCAAGGTCAAATACACAATCACAACGTCCAACTATTTTGCAATCCAGTTGTTTAGTATTTGCATCCGATTAAATAAGGACAACGGCATGCAAGGCATCTGCCCTAGTGTCCCAAGCAACTATGATTAGATGTGACACTAGCCAATTTGGTTTCGTAAAAGTCACCATAATTGTATCAACAGATGAGAAATCTCTATGTTCCGCTTCTCGACACTCTATCTGGACAGTATTACAATAGCCAGCAATTACTGTTACGATTAAGCTATACTTTTCTCTTTGTTTATGACATAAATCTCAAAAATATGAAATAAAGAATCCCGTGATAGCCATGTAATGGAAACCTTTCTGTGTGCTAACCTTTCTTTCTTTCTTGTATGGATTTGGCGTAACATACCATTCAATAAACACATTTAAAACAGAATGAAAATACGTCAAATATAACATTTTCTCATGTGTATCTCTATAACAATGGAACTTGACCCAAATTTCGTATCTCTATATAAAAAGGTCGTAACTCTTATAGGTAAATAATAGTTACTTACGCACGTACCATGGCGGGTTATTAGATAAATTAACACCTTTGCCAACATTATACTCAAAATGACAATAGAATTATATTTTCAAGGGCCTGACAAGCTTCGACTTGCGCAAGGTCAATTGCACCGGATGGGTTTAAGAATGGGATGAGCAATAGAAATATCGATGGAAGAAAATAAATAAATACGTACTATTTGACATTTAATGAAAATAAATAATATAATTGATAGCCCAGACTTTACAAATGACAAAGATATAAATAAACGTATATCCAAAATCCGTATAAATATAAAGATCCTGCAACGAAACGATCAAATGTAACCACCGATTTTAGTAGTAAAATCCTAGGCTTCTGTAACTGAAGTTATTGTTCCCACTTTTCGCCAAATTCCAAATGGCAATGTTTTTTAATCTATGACTGATTCTATACATAATAATATAACTAGTTTTAAAATGCGAAGTTATTGACCTGCTGCCTGTTTACAAGATAAAAATGTTCTTTATAGTAATTTATACAACAATGACATCACCGAATCAAATTCACAACATTCCAAAATTGCGTAAGCATACCACACCGAAATTCACTTTCGTCAAATTCGAATTCCCAATGCGAAAGAGCCACTTTCATACGCACACCATGGACATAAATTTTCACCTTTGAATAGAAAACTTTGTACATTAAACGGTACCCACAATATAGAATAGAAAATTCAATCGGTGCACAAAGCCAGAAGTTGGTACTTCATGTGAATATAAACGAGGCGCCAATGTGGATTCTCAGGGCAACGCCAACGAACGGTTTTGAGAAAACGATATTCCGATAGGGTACGCACACGAAATACTAATGTCCGACAAATTCCTATGTTGTCATTATTCAATTTGTCACATGAGAATCGAATGAAGCAGTTTTTGTTCGGTTAATGGACATCGGAGCACGTCCCACTTACCGCTGATGTGTTTATGTTTTACAAAATTATTTGCTAAATTATATATCAAAAATATTTTGTTGTACACTTTGTTGTATCTACTACAGTATTAGTTTCTAGTAAAATTGATTCTAATATATATGATATTTTTGAGGAAACCACAGCATAGCGATTCATTAAGAAATCATTATCATTTGCATAAATCATCAAGTTTTTAATATTAACCAAGAATTATTTAATGTTAACTGAACAACAAGAACATAGTCAAACGACTTCTGCGAACGTGGATACCTAACAGCCTCTAGGTTTTCCTATTGTTATACATTCAATATTTAGCATTGCATAGAATCACAGTCGGCAAATACCAATGATGTTATGAATGGTCATGACAAAACATGCAAATCGTCCTTGCGGCCACCAATGCTAGTAAACAATACGCTGTTATTTACGATGAAGGTTTTTTCAAGTTTTAAAGTAATTCTTTCGCTTGGCCACGTTCCAAGCTATGTAAACATGATCGCATCAAAAATATTGTTTTCGTGCGGAGAATTTCAATTATATGTTTCTAACTCTTTTCTCCTTCTTTTCAGAATTGGACTATGCGGGTTTGACAATCCACACAGAGACCAGAAGACGGACGAACTAAAAAGACACATAGGACAGGTGTGTATGAATTTATTATGCTTTACCGACACACGGTAAATTGTGAATATATTTAAATTAAAGATCACGGATTAGTCAACGACCGAAATAATTTTTTACTTTTAGATCAAAGTAACAATGTGAAAATATTAAAATCAAAATTGGCTTCATCAGATCAATTTACAAACACAATACCATTTAAAAATCCCCAAAATTCCCTCGGGATATGAAGCTGTTTTTACCGATAAGTCTATTAACAAATTGACGTGTTATACCGGCATTGTACAGTCGAAATGTATTTAACGCCACTCCATCACCAGCTTCACGTCAAACATGACGGGGCTTTAGACTGACAACAAACAAAAAAATGTTGATGAGTTCACAACAAAGATCAGGCCCAATCAAATCTTCACCGTATAAATCCTTAATCGACTTGACCGTATTTCTTTTGGGCAAGGCACATGACGTAATGGGCAATTTCGACGGCTCTATTGTTTATCTGTCTTGTTTATTTGTGTTTATCATCGTGAACCCTAGATTTGAATATAATGTAATTATAAACATTATTTTCATTGTTAATTATTCTAATTATAGTGTTAGCAGTAGTAATTGCAGCGCTTTGGATCTTGTAATTTGAAGTCCCTTATATTCATTATGACTTAATATTTCTCGCCTTTGGTAATTTTGTAACGGCTTGAATCTAGCTTAAGATTAATCTTGAAAAACCTAGTCGCTTCCTAGCCTGATACTTCAATAAAGCCTCATGTAAACTCGTTCTGTCAATTTGAGTTACGAGCCCTCTGACACCCATGTTAATCTTAGTGCACGCATATTCATATCTAATTATCTTACAATAGTATAACTAATTCAAGGATCCAGTAATTGATCTACGAGGAAGACATACATGACATAACAGAATATTAAATCATTAGCAACATAGCTAAAACAATCACTCAAATAGAAAATATACATAAAATACATGAGATCGCTAAATTGAAACAATAAGAATAGCCCATATGGGAACGAATGCTAACGATATACTAAAAATGAGAACAAAAAATGACGAGGGATCAGCGAAACACAATAGATGTCCGGGGCAATTATACTAGGAAGCGATGAGGCATAACATTTGGTAGATCTTGTTATAAAATCACCAACAACAATAGCTTACTAGACTAACAAGGTCCCGACAATGGTATGGAAATTTTGATATTCAAATTAGATGCGTAGAGATGTCTGAAGCGAGGTCGATGTGTATTGCGATTTAAATATGTTTATATCAATATTTAATAAGACGATGCGTGTCTAATGCTTGTTTTCACCGTTTGTATGAGTAACTCCTTGGTGGTTGTATTTGTATCTTTATAGAAAGCGAGCATAATGTAAAAAGTGTAAAACGTGCTAAAATATCTGTTGCTCATACGTAAAAATATTGTTTTGTTTCTGTATTAGGCAAAATTCAATGCTCATACGGATTGCTCCATCTGGATAAAAAATAGGACCTCATGAATGTGCAGTAATTGCGTCTATTCACTGCCCATTTGGCAGTCCAGGCCTAACCTAACTGAGCTTAAAATTATAAATAAAAAACGAATAACTAAGGTTAATCACTCGATGATTCAGCAATATACCTAAAAGTGAACAACAAAACCACAAACAGAAATATTGATATAAAAATATTTCCTTTGTTTGCGCCAATCAATAAAATTACGTAAACAGCAAATTTTACTTCATACATTTATTGACGAAGATTTATAAGATCCCCTTGACAAGTCTATAATTTTAACTCAATCTGATCGATAATGCCACAAAAAATATTTATACATTGACTCCACCAACGCGAAGCATAATCACACAGAACCTGGTATTAAGAAGAAAAAAACAAAATACACTCTTAATACCCGAGTCCAATCTAATCGAGGTCGCTTCATAATATTCCATATTACACTTTAAATTACTTTTAAGGAGGAGTGTGGATTGGTCACGGTGTTTCTTGTACGTTCATTACAACATGGGACCATGTACCGACTTTGGACTTATTATCTACGGGCTACTGGGCCGAAGGTATTCGATACTGGCGTACGACAATTAAAAACGGGTTTCGTCAATATATACATTGTTACTACACTTCCCGCTACCGGCTTTGGTAATGGAGTAACGGCACTCGTTGTATAATTGTGCGAAAGTGAAGTCAAAGAGGCTATTGGGTGTGAAATTCAATCAGTGAGGAATATTGGTAGCGATTACGAAGAATGAATATTCAGTTTTAATAGAATAATTAGCTAATATTATTTGTAGTAGACAGCCATACAAAAAATGGTTTGTAGTAAACACTAGATTTATCATAAATCCGAGATATAAAATGCATTCGATCGCGTTTATTTTATTAAAATATCGTTATTAATAATCACATCATTAATCTATATCAAAATCTATTAGTTCAATTGTTATTGTGCTGATAGATTTCCGCTTAATTCTTCTATGTATGATTATGTATTGAACGTATTACGTACGTATGATCATGCATTAAATTCTATGAATGTCTCAGTAAAACAACGTCGGCGATTCAATAATGGCTAATATGGATTATTTTGAGACTTTGTTTAGAATTTATTCTAGCTACAATTCTTTCACTCTTAAAACCATCCAATACAGTCTGAATGATCTTAACAAAATCTTTGTTCTCATCAAATTGATTGCACAAATTGCTGACCTCACCAAGGTATACAAAATAATCTTATAACAGATTAAAACAAATTCTAAATCTTGTCTAAATCTAAAGCCCAACAAAGACGCAAATAATGCACGTCATTTGGAAACCGACGAGGAAGCGTCAAGCTAGTAAAAAATGCGAGATCGTATCATATACAAATAAGATAGGGTATGTTTATTCTTGTATATTTTGCTTTCTGTTTCTCTTAATGACAAGGTCATTACAAAGTAGGGAAGGTCATATTTCTATGTCAGTATTTTTTATCACGAACTCGTCAATTATTATTTTTAAGTATATAAATATTTATTTGGATATACCAGGCTATTTTATATGTTTTTCTTTTCTGGCCTAGGCAAAAAAATAAAGATGTGAGAAATACCTAAAATAAATTATTTTATTACATTTTCATCACGTAAAAAAATGAAATGACACAATGTATATTTCATTACTTGGTAAAATATCAAAAGCTATTCAGTCAATTTAAACCAAAAACATAAATAAAAATGTAAACTCAAGTTTAATAGCATAATTTTATATCAGCACTCTCAGATTGCTACATTCAAAAATCAATTAACTTTTAAGCCATTATGCAGGTAGTATCAATTCCTAATAGCAACTGAATGATAATCCGCAAAATTTTAAATAACCGTAACAAAAGGCATTATTTTGCTGTAACAAACGAGGGAAGGTCGCTGATGTCATAGGTCGCACGATTGGGGCCTATTCCATTGTTGAACACCTCTGCAATGTCATAAATCATAATGAGATAGTGTTAAAAGAAAAAACCATAACGCCAGTTATTGACCTTGCTGAACCAGATAAGGACATGATGTGATCTCATACCACTAACGGTTCGAGACAATAGAATTTTGTGTTAAAGGTGATTGGCCGTTCGTAAAACTAAGTTTACTACACAGAATCCGAAATAAGAAAGCGAATTCGGACGTTGAACGGATTCGCGTGAACCAGATCACGGTTACCTAATACGTGATGAAGATGTGGAGCGTATAACTGAACTAATCCTTTCAAAAAACTTAACATATTAAACGAAAATATACGATGTAAATGCAAGTTATGGTGGTGATCCAAATAAACAAGATAAAGTGGAGTTCGAATACGAATTTTGTAACGTTGACAATAAATGTACAATAAATCAGAAATTTAATTTAGTGCAACCTTAAATTATTTGCCTGGGAATATTGTCCTCGGCTATAGATTTTACTAACTCAAAACTAGTTACATTGAAATTCTATTCGTACCAAATGCTATAAGCAATAAGTTTAATATACCGAAATAGTAATAACCAAACACTCGTAAGTCGTCGACCCAATGAGTAATTGGCAGGTAATTGTCTTGTCATAAATTGTAACTCATTTGTTTGCTTCAAGAGATACTAGATCGATCATTGCAAATATTCTCAAATCACTTTAAGGTTCTTACAACCTGTCAGATCACGAGTCTCTTTGGACAATCTTAATCAACTATGAATATTATACATAATATTATGGATATTTTTCTAACGGCTTGTATTATTCATAGGAAGCCCACTGCTAAATCTGATGTAATTTATACTAACTATAAATTATTCTTTCCCAGGGTGTCAAAATAAAAATGGATGACGCCGGTAATATACTCATCAGACGCTACTCCAAGAGTAGCGTGTTTGTGAAGAGTACTGCGGCCACCAGCAACGAAGAGACGGCCATCGGGCAAGACATACTCAAACTACCTGGCTACTCGTTGGAGCAAGAGAAAATATTCAAGGTTTGTGATAAAAACTTCTTTCTTTTTAGACACAAGAAGGTCTGCTGAAGTGTTCCCCTCAAGAATTTCCTTAGCTACTTTTAAAAATATCTTTTTTCTGAACAATTTCTTGTTTTTCAGAGATATAAGCCAACCCAACACCCGTTTTGATATTTCTAAGTATAAAAAATGATACAATCAATCCATTAGATTGATTTCACCTAAGATAGACCTACTTTAAAAGTTAAGAAAAAAATATTTAGTACAAATTTTAATGAAACGAAATAAACACATACTACATAATTTGAAAAGGTTTAAAATGATGCTTTACTTTTGTAATACAGTTTCTCGTTTAAGTAAATTGCCTATTATAATATTAGACACATCGAATTTAATCGATCATTCAACTAAATTAAGCTATTTTGCTAATGACTATGGTAATTTTAGAACTTAATCTACCAGCGCATTTGTTAATCCTTTCAGAATGAATGTTGGTCTAATGAAAGTATACACAACATATGATCCAAATTCCTTCAAGAATATGTATTTGGGTAATGTTGGACAAGGTAAACTCGTTTCGTGCATACCGAATTACTTACGTTAATAATTTCCGTCAAGATGGGCGCTCGTGAAATGAGATGTTGTAACATTTGTCTATTAATTTCATGGTTGCTCACATAATGACCCAACTTGCTATGATGGCGTGGTGTGCAATTAACAAACCGTATTTGGTATAGCAATCTACTACAGTAATCTTAGTAAAATATTGAGGCTTTTGCATGTTAAATGTTTTTCTGTGGTCAATTTGTTTTGTTGTTCTACGTCTTTTCTTTATAGCTTCACGAAGGTAATACCTATTTGTTTCACTTATCATGACATAACCAAAATTTGGTTCAACTGAAATCACTTTTACGTTTCTTTGGTTTAACTTCACTAGCCATTGCATCATCGTACCGCGCTTTTACAATTTTCTCGCGTTCATGATTGTTAAAGACAATAATCATTGTAAAGATATTAAGCGGGCAATGCATTGCGGCTTCGTCATTTGAAGTGCATCACGACTGCACAGATTGTGTTTGGGCACGATTCACACTGACCGTGACATTGCTGGGTAAATCCTTGTAATGACGAAATAACTCGAGACTCTCTTAAAATTATTATAATTGGTTTTTAATATTGAACTTCAAAGCAGCTGCTGCTTTGTTACATTTTATCTCAAGTAGCTTCATTTTGGTGTAATGAAATAATCCAATTCGTTTAATAAATCTTTTCAAAATATACAACATCGTCGTGATTGCTATTACATAAAATAATATTGGAAACGTGAACTTTCATTAATTAATCACTCGGGAGTTGCAGAAACATCACGCGATCCATTTCTATAACGACCCAAACAGACAATAGACACTATATTCACTTCCTAGTGAATGAACTAAAGATTCATTAATTCATACACCATTACCGGCTATGTTTTACGTAACTTACAAACAATGCGAACAGATAGCGCCATTGACGAGAGAATGGTCATTGCCTCACTTGTTTGTGTGGATGGAGTTTCTTTGGGAGCAACGAAAGTAAATTTGCGGAAAGTGAAAAGCTCCATTGTTCGCGTCGGAGCGGTGAAAAATTGTATATTGATATCCATTTCCTCAAGTGTTATAGGAAATGATCATTTAATCAAGGTTCATTATACTAATCTTCATTCCACTCATGCTGAGTAAATGCAATATAATTTTACCTCCTGTTTCTCTGTTAATGGATGACGAAGACGTTCTCGCAGTGAATACAAATTATACATTAACAAGAAAACACAATAATGTGGTATTTAGTTTATAGGTTTTCCTTTAACATTTAGCATCCTATCAAAATGTGGTGTAATCCCTGATTTCCACAGTTTCTTCACACAAAGCAACAGTTTCAGTCAATTAATTTACCAGGTCCATAATTAACATTGTAATTATAAGACTGAATTCTATTGGATCCAATTAGAAGTTTGCGAAACCGAAATTGCGCCGTGCTGAACAATAATCTCATGACGGTGGAGTTAGGTTTTCATACAAATAGGATTTCTTCTGAACAATACCGTCTAATGTCGAAACGGCGTGATCTTTGAGATTTTTTCTGCGCGATTCGTCTCCGTTCCCACAACAGATTCCCTTGTGACCGAAATACGAACAATGCTAACGCTTCAAGAAATTTCGAATGATGTTCATATGACGCATTTAATGTATCATCGTAACGTCTATCCAATGAGAAGTTAAAAAATATATCAAACATTAAACCCAACATTTAAGTCACTTACAATTTAAAATGAATAGAGTATTTCCATTCACAATCGTGTAAATGCAAAACATTTGTTTAAACATGTGTATTCAGCAGTAATGAGTTTGCAAAAGTACATATTACATGCTAGATCACTTAACGTAAGTGGCATTGATCGAAAACACTTCTTTCACAGAATACGAGTAGCAATAAACCAATCACATGTCCAGTGATTTCAGAATAGGTCAGCCAGCGACTTTAGATAGCATCTGCTGTCCATTGTAGCTGCGCGCAGTTGGACATCTTGATGCGGGGCCAGATTCATGTCTGGAAAGTGCATCGCTTGTGAAACAACTTCATAAACTTCATTCAATTCCATCGAATCTGAGTAGGGAGTTTTAGTTTTATTTGTAGGGTTCCTTATAATCTGTACAATTTATATATCTTGTTTACCATGTAAATGAATGAGTAATACATAATAACATTTACACATGTTGCTAGTTAGTGAGTTTTTTATGCGAGGTTGAAATAACTAGGTATAGGTATTGAAGCAGTAACATAAATGAGTTTGTTCAAACTAAACACAATTTAAAAATAAGATGTAACAAAACAAATTATAGCGATGCGCACTGACAAAAACTGTATGTGCCTACATTTATTTTCCTCTATAATACAATATGCAACTAATTAACCACAGAATATTTTATACTCTCACAAATTTCGTCCTAAAAATGTTAAACATAAAGATATTGCAATCAATAAATATTAAATGCATTATGAAAAATTTAAAATGTCCAATTCGATCAGTTCGTGCTTGGCTATTCGTTCCATAGAGGCGTGCTGCGTGCACCCATCACGAAGTCGCGTGGCATGTTCCAAGTTTGTTTGATCGCATAATTTCCTCTCCAATGCCGACCACGTCTTGTTATGTAATATTAATTCGATAACATCTCCAGTCCTGCATTGATTCGTCTGTAAAGCTATTTGTATAGATCATCGCATCTATTGTTAATTAAGATAAAAAATCTCGGCTCGTTTTTTCATTACTTCTATGTAACTCATCTGTATCTTATGTTGGATCTTGATTACTATTATCAGCAGTTAAAACTAGTTTTTCTCTTTCAATCATACCTGCCAAATTGTCGGGTAATTCCATTATGTTATCGCGATCTCGGGTGTTATTTGAATAAGACCTTAGGTTTTTATGTCTAAAATTATCTCGTCTTGATAACACCTTATTATGTTTGTGATTTCAAGATACATACTTGTTTATTCTTTAAATAATGAAGCACTTTAAGTATAAATATAAGCATATACAGTGTAATTAAGCTTATATCAACATTGTTCAGATATATTGACTCCATGAAACCGGAACCAATCCTTTTTTTACTATTAACTATTCCGCTTTCACACCATCCACTATATCTCTTATGCGCTGTCAACAGCACATATTATTAACACCGATCAAGGTAAAAGCAGAATGGACAGCAGTTGCAAATAAATTCATATACACATATTTTATGTTTGTTGTGATTTCAGTATTAACCCCAACTTCTCTTCCCCAGCTATTCGACATGAAGAAGTTCCAGTCGAATGTGAACCGTGAGCTGCGGCGCGCGTACCCCGACCGCCGGAGACTGGAGACCCAGTGCCTCAGCGCCATCGCCTTTGTCAAGTCTGACAGTGAGCTCCTCGAGTGTCCCATCTGGGTGATGGTCATCAACGTCGTCGCTATGGACATGCTCAAATCAAAACTGCCTCCAAGTAAGTGTCATATTGATTAATCTCGTAAAACTGTAGGATAAAGATACTAAGAGTATTAATACGTCCTATATTTGTTTATTATTATTTAACAAGCAAAATATCACCATACTTGGGGTCCGTAAGGTAGACTTATATTTCCTCCATAGATTGTAAAGGAGGGGTAACATCATCACACGTATGGACTTATAACAAATCCAGTTAAAGTAACATAATTTCCAGGAATATCTCCATTTACTTGGATACCATCAAGATTGTAGATTTCTGTTGAAATGCCTGAATAATTGAAATCACGCTTGAGAACCAAGTACACATATTGATCCGAGTTATATCTTAACTTCAAATGGAATCGAAGCAACTAGCAATAATGTACTTTATTAACATGTTTTACTTAAAACTTTTGTACAACACTCTTGATAAAAATCTTTTGTATTTTGATGGAAAATACATTAAGAGTAAGTCCCCCAAAGTTTTTGATACCCGCGACACAAGACCTGTAGCTAAGTGTGGAGTATGTATGTGATTCTTGGGTTTATTTATTAAACATTCAAGTGTTCGTATGCACATGATTTTAGTATTTATCAGCTTACCGCGAGCACAAACGCCTCTAGAAAGCGACAGTTGCGTATTGTATCAAGGTCGCCTTCTGACGTTTAACCGGACATAGCCAGCCCTTAGTCAAGTACGACAGCGCGTGCGCGCTCTATCTTGTTTATTGTCTAGGCAGCTGTGTTGGCACGATTGTTTCTTTGATCATTGTAATTTGCTGTCCATAATATACTTCAATTAAGGTAAAGCAGTTCTGTTAGTTTCGTATATTTAATATTCGATTGTTACTACTTCGATTGGTTGCGATAATTGATTCTGGTTAAAATAACCTTTTATCTTTGCTATGAAGATCCAATATTAATGTTGGATGGATGTAAACTTTTCCGTAAACGTTAACGATAACGTTACAAATGTTCATGATTTGATGAAACAGTGTAATTTCCTTACAAGTTTAAAAGGATGCTCTATTGTAGACAGAAATACTTTTAAAAATATCATAAAACGCATGTTAATGATTCAATCGCAAATTAGTATTAGTAGTCTTGTCAATACACTGCCAATTATAAATATATTAATCTCATTTTCAAAATTCGTTAATTTTAATAAAAGAAAAAGTAAACCAAACCGACAAATCACACGATAACAGTCGTTAAAATGACGATGAGTAATGATGCCTTATAGCAAAAAGTGACGAAGAACTAATTACATTTTTTACGAACCGCAGTATTAATGTTTCTAAATGCTAAGGTGCAAGCAATTAGCTTCCAAAGACATATAATTTGTCCAAAAAGTTTTGATGTTTCTTCCCACACCCAGGCTATTTCCTAGTTATTTTAATTTTAGCTGTAATTCTATCGAATTGTTTGTATTCTGCAAATACTGGTTTGTTTACTGGTACCCAGATGCAACCGCTCCACAAGTTTCCATTATTTAATATATTGAATTAACTTAAAAATGTGTTCTTTTCCATTATTGTTGTTGAACTCTATTAAGTATCATATCATAAAACTAACTCACAAAACCGATTTTTAAATGAATTTCTCAAACCAACTAGGATAGCAGCGGACATATTTTGAAGTCTTTATTTCTGACAGTCGGGCTCATACGTCATTGAATCCCAAGAATTCCAATCATTTTGCAAAAATAAAATACTCTTTATACACAATAATAAAGGCTGAGGACGTTAAGATCTCAAATGTCCGCAATATTAACAAAGCTGAAGTATTAGTCGTAAATGTTATTTGATAAAAACATTTCCGTGTTAAAAACTTAGCAGTTATCATCTTCAAGTTCAATGCGAACCAGGTACTGGCCACGATTCCTAACTTCTACGTATGATACATAGTTTTTATATTCAGTTTTTGCCAAGTAAGGCTTGATTAAGTAAAGCATGGTCAAGACGCACCGATTTTTATTTCTATATTTATTTGCGTCTTTTAATTCCACCTAAATTTGTTTCTCATAAAGTGTGGTGCTGTATTTTTAGTTCAATATTTGGAAGTTGCAATTAACTTTGCGATCGATTTGGATTCCATAAAAGGTTTTATGTTAGACAAATGATGAGTAATTAAAGTGATTGTAAAAATTGTTGGCGATTTAAATACTTTGCGCCGTCCTTTGACGACTAGTGTAAATATCTATAGGAAATATTAGTCGAATAGGTTTCCTAATAAACCAATATACAACCACCACAAAATTAAATAATAATCACAGTAAATATTGACATATCCTCCTCGTTCCGATTAAGATGAGAATGAGATTCATTTTGCTGTAAGTGAAATAGTCTGAAAACTAACAATTTTTTACGGATTTTATCGCGATTTGGTAAAATTTTTACATTTTTTAACTTCCCGACATTTCGTTCACTTTACAGTTTTCGTGCTCACGGGTCAAATCGCGATAAAATCCGTAAAAAATTGTTTTAATTCAATGTGTAACATTCGCGTAAATCTAAAAAAACATTATTACCGATAATACCTTGTTAAAATGTACACCAGCCTATGGGAAAATATAAGTAATAAAACATTTGATGAAAATCCCATGTACGTCACTCCAAAATTAACGTAACAGGAAGCGAGCCTGTTCAAATTATTATTCTTGAATATCGTATCAAATTAAATGTACTTGATCTATATAAATTTATTCCGCGTTTTCATTACTTATACTTGTTCTACTAATTATAAATACAAAAAATGAGGTTTGCCTTTACGAGTGTATTATTAAGTCGCCCACTATTTGACTTTCTTAATAGTTGGTTCGATATTCGTGTTTAAAATTAACGATAATCGATACCTGTTGTTACTTACAAACAATTATTTCTTATTCATATCACGCCTTTATTAAAGGTTTTAAATTTATTGTTGTTTGCACTTTGTTGGTAATAAGACGTCATAAAATCTGGTTTTATACATTGATATCGATGTTTTTATCATAAGTTCTCGCATACGTATTATGAAAAGAAATCGTTTATTTTTTTATTAAGCTTGATATTAATCGAATATAAGTGAAGGAAAATACATCGCTCTAAAAATTATAAGGATATAAGCTCCTGAGTTCAATCATTGCCGACATTAATGTATTCAATTGAAATAATCGCGTTACTGCTTAATTTAGTGTAACAATTTTATCCTTTAATATAAGTTAAAAATGTATCGGTGAATGAAAAATATGATTTGACATTTACCATAATAATCTTTCGGGTTCAGAAAAAAATATTAAAAGTAATACAGGCACGAAAAGAAACAACGAAGAAATCCATTAATCATTGTTATCTACTTGTAAAACTGCAAACGAAGCACCCTAGTTTCTCAAGGCAATCTAAATCTGTTTAGAGTCCTTAGAACTGTATCATTAAGGCTGACACGAGTAACTAAACGGTTTCACGCCGCGACGATACAATAGCACAAACAACAAGCAAAATGGACGAAAAAAATGACATCAACAATCTCGCAACAACGCGAACGCACAATACTTGTCATATCGGATAAATTGCCTAACACCGACCCCCGAGACAGAGATACATGCCTCGCTGAAGAACTAACTGCCTCTTTATCTCGCACCAGAAAAATATGCCATTACAATATTGCTATACAATATTTATCATACCCAACGTGGGAGTTAATGTACGCCGCGGCTTTTAGCTTTAATATCGATGTCCGCTCCTTCATCGAGAGCGTCATTATCTGAAACATCCGTGAGAACAATGACATTCGGTTTGTTATTTTTAACTCTTTCTATATCATCAGTTACAAGGACTCAAACATCAGTCACGCGTCATCAACGTCGTGTAATTATCATTGAATGGTTAACGCACATGCGAACACAGGAGCCGGTAGGTTGCAGGCAGTATGAGATGCATTATATTTACCTTGTCTTAGACCTCCGAGAACTGCAGCCACCTCGGCTTTTAACAATGAGCCGACCTCTACACTTGTCATTAACAAAACAAAAATAAAAATTTTAATTTTTATAATGAACATACAATTCTCACGCGAAACCGTGAACGCACTGTTCAATCAACGTTTTAACCTTGAATTTATTAAGTTTTTAAATAGGGCTAAAAATAGTTAATGTTGACTAGTAAGAAAACTTTTAAAAAGGGACTGATTACACGCTGTAGGTAAGTGTTCAGAGTGACCTTAAGACGGGGATCATCAAGCCATTTTTTCTTTAAGTAATTGCCGTCAGAACGTTCAAAAGCTGTTTTGATCATATTTGCAAGGTGATCGGGCGGTAATGAATGTTGAAATTCGAAAGAATTCGCCGGAAATGTACCGCGCGATCGAAGAACCGGGCACACAATATCTTAACGACCCCGCGCCCGGCTGGAATAAAATTATTTTGGGCCCTGACGATGACCATTTGTATGTGACGGAAACTTGGGTGCTATCGCGTTCATGAATGCATTCCATCCAACTTGTAGGCGAGAACATACACAATAAATATAATTTTGTAGAAAATTACAAATCTGATTTAGTTCCCATACCACGCAACCGCATCAACTATGCGAGAGATCACCCCGCAGTAGCCTGCTTTATTGTTGTGCACAATACAATCTTCCATCGATCTCATGACGTATTGCACTTCATTTCACTCAAATCGCACAGCAAATTTCTAACAAACAACATCTATTTTGCCAACTTAGCAACTGTTCAACAGGCAATATTGGTTTTGTTCAAATCACGCTAGATCTATGGGAAAGAAACCACATTGCAAGATTCCCATGATTTTCCGCAGCGGATAAGATGCGTTCCTAGATTTTCTGCAATGGTTTAGCGGTCTAGCCACTGTTTATCGGTCGTAGAACTCAAATAAATCTAATAAGTAACGTATCTAATGTTTTTCAGTATAAAAGTCGTGACACTTAGCGTGGGGACCGGCGTTTTTGTTTCTCTCAGTTCAACTATTAAATTAGTGTCATCGACCTTCTAAATCATGTTCTGTTAATCTTATTATTGTTTTAAATTCATTTTAATCAATTAGTTTAATCTTTAAATTAATGACCTAATGTCCTCGCTCATAAATTACTCGTATGTCTCGCTATCTTCATATAAGATCCAGTATAGGAGTTGTATAGAGTTTACCAGTCAATCGCGCAAAATGCCGAAACGATTTACCGTACATTGTAAAGCACACGATTCTCATTACATAAAATTTCGATTTCGTAACGAAGGCCGAACAATGCTTCGTGACCGATGTGCCATAACCAGATCATCGAGTTCGAAGCACTATTTACCTATATCCCATTACGATAGTTTAAAAACTGGCGCAATTGAAACATCAAAGACTTAGGGGGCAGATCGTGACCAGTCTTATGCAAAATAGCGAGACATCGGCTATAGGAAGCGTTTTGTGATCGAAATACTAAATTGAATCGAGAATTGAGCAAGCACCCTAATTTAGAACTATATTTGGAAGACCAAAATGATTTAGATTAAATCCTTAACAGTATAATATAGTCATGGTGTCAATATAATCTTTGTTACTCATGAATTATAATGCAATATGCGATTTATAAATAGATTTAATTCGTCGAGAAGTATTAATATATACAGTACAGTCGTATTGTGGTGCAATTAAAATTATTCTCGTGACGTGTAAAATACATTCTTATGAAACAATCATTGGATTTCTAATATAACTTGAGTATTGCTCACTTTGCCAATTAACAAGGTCTAACATCAGCTTTATATTCAGATACAGAAGGTCTTAATAATTTTACTAATGAAGAAGTAGAAGTAGGTAAAAGTCAAATAGTACCAATATTTCTAAAGATTCGCTGAGCTGCAATGCTCTTCAGCGTCAAAACAATGCGTGCCGCTGTTAATCCTAGCTTACAGGAGTTGCAATGGCAGGCAGAATAGCCAAATATACCAAAAGATCAAAGAAAAACATTTTAACGTAAAAAAGTGATCAAGATAAATTTAATAGTTAAATAAATCTACATTTTTTGTTTAAAAAATTTACCTGGCCTTTACAAGTATCGAGTAAAGAATAACTTGTTTTCGTAGATACAATTTTCTTAGCATTTTAAAACTTACTTTAGCATTCAGGTCACCTTGGGCACTAATCTGGATTCTAATCCCGTTCTCGTGGCGTCTACGGTATTTCCAACTTAGGTATAAATTTAAGCGCGTGTTGTGTTCAAAGATTTTTATCATCATTACATTATTTTAAAATAGGTTTATATCTGGTTTTATTGTTTTCGAATGGCAACGATAATCGGTGGGGTTTATTTCTTTATGTTAATATTGTTTATGGCCACTTTGTTATATAAATATATTGTTTGTTATGTGCACATAAATAACTCTTCTTTTCTGGCGTGTAATGGCGTTGACATATTGAATTATCATTTTATAGGTTCATTGTCGAAGGGTTTATTGGATGTGCACTAGACTTAAATCTAAGGTTCGATGAGACATAATAATTTGTATTCTATATGTGTGATAAAGATTTCGTCGGAATAAGATGTGAACCTATCTATTTTCTGAAAAATCTCACTAGGATTATTAGATTAATTCCATTATTCATTTTCCCGTCAAAGATGTTTAATTTACATTAAACGACTATGAGATATTCCTATGTATTCAACTAGAACGAATACTATTTAATACCATGAAAGCCATTTCTAAATCATTTTAAGTCATTCTTAACAACAGCAGCAAGAACCAGCACACAATTAAGATGTCAGCAAAACACATTTGGAACATAAAATAAGAAGAAAAAAATAAAATATAACCTCTTAAATTTTACATCAATAAAAACACGAAATATTAAACACTTCCTGTACCAATGCAGTAATCAAAACATCATTTAAAACCTTTCAAATTGTTTGAAATATATCAACGGTGTGCACTCGCACATTATCGTAATTGCCACATTTGTAACCAACGAAAACACTGTAATTAAAATAAAAAACAATGTATTGCCTGTATAAATAACATATGTATAATATGGCCAAATGTTTTATCTCTTTTGGCCAATGTTTCCAAACTACTACAAATTATACATATTGACCAAAAGATTACTGTTTGGCGCTCTACTTTGGCCAATGTTTGGCTACTGGTAATGGCTTCCTATTGAATAGTATTTATAGGAAGAATGGATCGTAAAAATATACTTTGCTAATACATTCCGTGTCAGTTCCGGTAAGTCCGATTTGCATTTCTTTAATGTGCTGAGTACTGATAGGAAGTATTTTTTGTTCGGCGCGGAAATATTTCAACTGGTTTATACAGTGCATAAAAATTCACATGTACTAGGAACTTAACGCAGGTATTTTTGTAAACAAATTTAGTAAAAACAGTATTATTATTTAATAAAAAGACGTTAGCATCAAATCCGCTTTAAAATTAATCTGATTTCAAGATAATTTGCCGCCCTGAAAAGCATAACGGACGTATTAATTTACCTGATGAATTCTTCGTCATCTTAACTCTCTTATCTTTTATTTCCTTAATCCACTTTTTTTATTATTACTTCGCTGTTACGTTCGTTACTTTGCATCAATCAGCAATAAGTAGTTTTTTCTCTTCAATTTTCAAATCCCTTCTTCAGCCTATCCTAGGAAACCTTTGCACAAAACAAAATTCCTCGATCCGTCCACAATTAACCAAAGTTGAATTCTAATGATTAAAGGTACATAATTGTGTAGGTGTAATAAAAGCTCCATCGTTTACCGTCATAACCGTAGGTAGTGTGTAGTCGTGAACTGAAATGATTGCCATCCCAGTACATCACGACGTTGAGTTTGCGCAACCGTCGCTAAATGTTACCAATTGTGTGTTGGAGCATTCATTTTGTATCGCCAATAGCTTTGTTGGCATGAGCGATTTGAATCGTGCAAATGTTGATTCTGTAAGTTATGGGTGCAGTTTTGAATTGTGTGCCGTAAATAATGTTGTTGCAGAAGGATTATGGATAAGGGAATCGGCTTCTTTGATAGATGATTTAATAATATAAATGTTGTCCAATTTTCAGGACATTTATACATAATTTTAACATTTCTATTGTTTAAGATCATCATGATATGAAGTTCAATAAGCCACGTAGGACCTCGAAATCTCCTCAATTTTAAACATTTCCCAAAATAAAATCGTCAAACAAAAATATAACTTGAATACTCTTCTTCTCCAACAGTTCAAAGACCGATGGACATCAAGAATAGACCGCGCATTCCAATTCCCGACGAGGATCCGTACAGCATCGCGAGTTCCAACGCGAACGGGTCAGGGTCCAGTGGCAGCTCCGGCGGCTACGGGCTCGGCAATGGACACGGCAACGGGCATGGAGTGGTGGCCGCGACTAGAGAGCAGCTGATGATGCAGATGGGCCAGAGGAGAGGCGAGAAGCCTCCGAATCTACCACCAAGGGAGAATGGATATGGGCCAGCTGATATTCCTAAGGTATGTGGATATTTTATTATAATAAATTAGACACATGAGTGCCTTATATGTTGATACGTGATCAACGCCATTAAAAACGCCAGGTTACAAATGAAGTTTGTAAACCATTGACTAAAAGTCGTTAAGAGAACCCTAAGCCTGTGTCCAGTAACGGACTTCCTGTAGCTAAGGATGATGATGATGATGAAGAATATGAAAAATATTATTATCAATTAATTTATAGTTACATAATACGAATCTTTATGAATATACATATCCATACATTTACGCCCCACTGCAGGGCACGGGCCTCCTCTATAATTATAATACGATTGAGAGGTGTTAGGACATATAGTCTAATATAGCTAAAGCTAGAATCACTCGTATGACTTGATTGATTATTGGGTTATTGATGTAGTTTATTCAATTGACTGAATAACATTTAAAGGTTAGGTACCATTCATTAAATTAATGATCTTAAATTCTTAATGCACGTAGTCATATTTTGATAAAGCATTCTCTAAAGAAATTTATATGTTTCCAGTTCTAGTCTGCACTTTGTGATTCATGCAACACCTACATGCATTATTGTGTTACATGTCATAATTAATTAACTATGATTTGTTCATGGTTAAATCAATCTGGTGTCGAACCTATTAACCCACGGATTTTAATATGCAAATTCGAAACCAGGGTCTTCACAGAAAATTCAAAATTTTAGATCAAATTTTTATGGTTAAATGTTGTTGAATCCTTTCTCGGTGAGATTACAACTATAGCCCTAATAAGGTGTGCAACTTAAAAAACCTGGTATTCACGCTGCCGCTACGTCTATCACAAAGCTAAAAGAATTACCTTTAAATCATCGTAAAAAATAGCTCCACCGCAGTCCAACGTGCTAACACAATTTGCAATTTTCACTTACAAAATTGCGCTGGTGTTGGTAACCACATTATATAATATATTACATCGAAATAAGACAGGGAAACTAGCTAGTAGCTGCTGTTCAATCATGGAATCGTGATATTTGTACATTCAGCCTTTCTTAGAGTTTAAATAAGTTATAAAATGATGGAGGAAAATATTCTATGTGATCAAATAAATATTATCGATATGATGTGGACTGTAGAAGACTGCTTTAAATTAGATAAATTTCATGTTAGTCGTGCAATACACAATTTACCAGTTACCATCGCCGCAAGAAAGCAATTGTCGATTAATGTACGGCATTAAAAATTACTAAAAATTATATTATCAGCGGGATATAAAATTTTACTCGTTTGATTAATTTGTTAATTTTTTATTATATGCAAATCTCGATAAAATTCTTCCGCAATAAAATTTATGGCGAGGCAAAACATTAATCTTCGAAATGCGCCGAAAAGAAATTAAAGATAAAGATGTAAACTAAATCAAGAAACATGAGTCACGAAAAATCGAGAGGCCATTTGATCCGCACCTCGCCAAATAAAGGTCCAAACACATTAGCGATAAAAGTCAAATTTATGCAAATTGAAAAGTCGAAACGTATCTCAGGTAGTTTTTGAAAGCAGTTTTGATCAATCCTTCGTCCTAATGGATCAGTCAGTTAGGAGTAGCACCTGAGAAACAAAATAAGTAAATAAAATGTTAATTTTTTTTAAAGCCGACGGATCCAAAATTATTTTCTTATTGGGGTTCAAAGACTATGAAAATTGGTTTTTAAGTGGAATCAGTAGCGCTTAAGCAATCTTTATGTAACGTAAAACCTTCCATTCTAAATCATAATAAAGGTGTAATCCAAAGTTTCCGAACTGATTCTATCGAATCAGCTACGATATTTTATTAATCAGGCAATTTGACTTCCTTCCAAAATCCGAGAAATTATTATTCCCTAAAATCCCAAAACCATATCTATTTGATTATTATAGGCTAGTACAAAATCTATCACGGAAAAAGAAACAAAACAACTCAATTAGTTCTAATAAAAAAAATCTATAGAATTCGAACTCCACATTCTTTTAACCATAAACAGTCCTATAGATGGGTGGTGATTACAATTAGCATTCATTTCAATTTAACGGGACATTCTCTGCACGCCAAACTAGGATATTTATGTCAATCTGTAAATATTAGCAAAGGCGCGGAATTTGGGTGCGGTGCGTTAGGCCTCGTAGCATTTTGTTTACTATGTGCTTTCTAAAATGGTATTCTAATTTGCTGACCAACATTAAGCAAACTAATCTTAGAGTTAATTAAATTAGCTTCATACGGTATTATAGTAAACATATTACTAATAATTTCAATTATCGATATTTCATTCTGTCCTTCCTAGTAGTGAATATTTTGTTTTTTAGGTTTAATTTGATAATATCCATCAGCCGACGCAGAAACACCATATATTATTTTGTCGGTTAATATTAAGTGAAAGTTTTAAAATATTATTTATACAAACGAGTTTGCAATGTATTCATTTTGAATAATCCTGACATCCAAAAAATCCTTTATAAAATTAAATAAATATTGCCGAAATACATAAAAACCCGTAGGTTCAATTTGCAAAACTCAACATCGTTATCGACTTTACGAAGGCCAGATAGCAACCAGATTCTTGAACGGAGGTCCACCTCAAATAGGAAGTCGTATCTCCGATCTGATCGCTTGAAATCAAAGATAAAATTGTAAACTCGCTCCCGATCCACCTAAACTGTTGCCGCGAAAGCAAATGACACTATACAAATGAACAATGTCTTTTGTGTGCCTGTTAACCTTCACTTTTAAGTCTTACGACCTGGCAAACTGAATAAAATATCTAGTTTTGTTCACGTCTCGCGCATACTTATTGTCAGCGGCGGCGTAATACTGTCACATGAAAACGTATTGAACGCAATCTATTGATCAGATTACGTATTGAGACTTTATTTACGTGTGTTTCTTCAAACAATGCGAACTGTAGTAGTCTGGAATCTACAGCGAGTTTATGTGTTGAAGACAAATCTTTGTACCAAGAGTTAGTGGGTGGTGCGTGGATTATTTAAATGTTGATTTGTTATGCATAAAATGAATACTTTATAAACAGTAAAAAGACGTCTCTAACAAGGGCGTTGCGAGTCTAAAATATGTTGAGATTAACACACTTAAGTCGAAATACACTTTTGCCCCTAGTGTGGCTTTCATAACTTCTTTAACTTGATAAGGAACCTATGTGTTTTATACCGGTGTTTGTTTTTTTCTGATGCCATCTTTGAGCCTCCACAAGGTAAAGATTGTAATGCACCCACGCTTTATTTTATTGCATAAGTTCTTTTTACTTGGGAATTGCATGTTTTTACATGTTTCTACACCCTTAATCTTGTCTATGGATGCATTACGTACTGTCGGTTTGGGTGTTCCACATGTATTTACATTTGTCTTATCTTTTTGCATTACTTAGTTTATAATACAATTTCTTTGTGTTGTTATTTAAGTTTGTTATTACCCTCATATTGTATTACTTTAATAAAAGCTTTATTTAAATTGACGGGTTTATTTCAGTTTATAATTATTTTATCATGTTCTGCATTGTGTGCCAATGATTACTATGTAGAAAGTGATTTAGCGACACATGTATCACTTATTTTACTAAAAATGGATTAAGGATATTGATTGTAGCAAACTTTAGGATTTATAATACCTACTATATATCATATATTACTTGTTTGTTTTCAGCCTGATTACGACGACATTGAAGTGAACGGCCGCGTGCCGACGCAGTTCCCGCGTGGCAAATCCGACAAAGGCAAAGAGAAGAAATACGGTAAGTGAACAGTTCTTTACAGAGCTAATTACGTCCACTACGGCTGATCATACATTATCGACTTCCATTAATGACCGCGACTTAACAATGCACAACAAAAAGGAGATCAAGGGGCCGCTTTGTGCTAAATATAAGAGTTTGAATATTCATGCATTTTCCTCCTGGAGATAGGCGACGAAAGCTTGAGTTATGAAGGCGTCAAAGGACTTTTTGTTTTACTAAAAATGTAATTTAGCTGTGGTTTTTTGCTAAATTAAGATTTATTTAGTCTTCGAGAAGAATCTGGCATTTGATTACCTACTTAAACACACAAGGTCCGGTTATTTCTAAAGATATCTCAATAAAGAACGAAGTTTCTAGAAGCTTAATTCACAAAGGTACCTATGGTCCTACTAAAGGTAATTAGTAAAATCTATTGGTCAATTATTTCGTCCCGTCCCACATAAGCCTATCTCCAGAAAAACCGCATTAATTACTCGATGCAAATAAATTTGCCTCATCAGTATTTGTACCATGTATTCTGTCTTGCTCAATAGACCATAATAGTATTTAAAAGGGCGCGCCTCAACAGGCGCCTGCCTCAAGAATAGGCCCTCGGATTACTTTCCATGTATGGATAAAGAGAAGCTCATAACTCCTCGGTAATGGACAAATAACACCTGAAATGCATCTCCTTGTGTACTCGCATTTTGCTTTTGTTGTAAACATTGGTCACATTAAGAGATTTTTTCCATATTGGTAGTATTTATCTGCATTTCTTACAAGGTCTTTGGTTTAAATTACGGCGTGTGTAATCAAGAAGAATGCGATTCAATTAATCAGTAACTCGATTTCTGGGTTTCTTTATTCGGTCGGCAGACTACATTAAACGAACTATTCGGTTTTTTTTTTTACTTCCTTAGTTAATTTTTGTGGAGGATTATATAATGAGAAGTCCACAGGTGGTAGTATTTTTAAATCAGAAGCCGTTTCTTTTACAAATTCGTGACATATTTTAAACTGTATACGATTTGCTAAAACGAATTGATGTATTCATCGAAGATTCTCTTGACATTTTTTTAATTCATGCAAAAATATTTTTCTCTAATATCTTTGTTTGCTCTTGTCCATGGCCGAATGCGTCGACACCGCTGCAGATTTATCGCCCGAACTGGCAATTTATACGGAGCGATTTTGCAAGTGTGAACATTATATCAACCGAATGACAGAACATCATTTATAACACCGGGATGTCCACGCGCCATCGCAAGATTTACTATGCAGGATATCTATATATAATATTAAGCAAAAAATATGTAAACAACACTCTATAGTATTTGTATAACTGGCATTCCTTTTAAGTTGGATTTAAGTGTTTGATCACAATTAATGGTGTTAGGTATTAGAAATAATTTGTTTGCACATTAGTGGTATTTTATTTCGTATTTTGGTTTTACGTTGCTTTAAATTATTCACAAGTGAGGCATTATTTATGTCTGCATATCAAGTCAGGATATAAAACATAATCTCCAAAAATACTTGAATGACTCAACAAACATTTAATACATTAAAAAATCAATATGATTTAAAACCGCACACATAAATTCGAAATCACGCCACGAGAACAGATTTGCAAAAATCACATTCATTCTAAAATTTACAATACTTTCTGCGTGAAGCCAAACAAACGAATGCTCACGGACCCAGCCATACATCACAGATTACACGGCGACACTTGCTCAAACACAAGTGCCAGGATAAGAGCATATTTTATTTCAAAATATTTAATATTCTCTCACATTCTCGACTTTTTGAAATACGAGACAAGTCTGCATGCGCACTTTATGTAAGCCAAAAAGTTTCTAATATAAAATGTGGGCTACAATAATCCTGCTTGATACATAATTATGTTTATGTTAACGTTCCAAGAGTTTAAATTAATCGAATGTGATGTTTCTAATGCCTGTTTTGAAATCTCTAGCTTCGTAGCTCTTGCATCGGAATTGGTTCGACAAGTTGTTATTAATTTTAAATTCCTTATGCTTAATCGATTGCATCTGAGTAATTGATGTTTAGATTTGTTTATAATTTGAATTAGAGGCCCACAAGTTCATTTAATCAGATGAATGGACTATATTCTTACCATATTAGTTATAAGCGTTATGTAAGGATTTATTTTATGAAAGTTGAAGTTCCTTTTAACTGTCAGGAAACATTTTCTAAATAATTTAAATTAGTTTATTCAGTAATTAACCAATGTTTTTGTTTCTTGGTTTGAACACAATATATTTTCAATTTACTAATTTTATAAACCTATGCATACCAAAATGCATGTTTTAAATTCCAATTCAAAATATTATTAATCATCGATCTCACGTTTTGTTGTTAGGCGCCAGAATAACTTAAGTTATATCGGAACAATAGCTCGACGTGTTGCAATTCTGTTGGCATTTCTATGTATCCTTGATATTTGGACTAGCGGTATTTGGAACAAGCCGGCGTAGGACGGGACACGGCACCGAGCAGTCTAGAATATCTGCCATGTATCATACTCAGAAACATGGACAACTCTTAACGATGCTGTCTAGAATTTAAGCTGTTAGGTGGTCTAAACATCTTAGACGTGTATGTTCTGTTTACACTGTTGTGGTAGTGTAAGTGTTCTTGGGAAATTGCTTGTTTAGACCGATTACGTGTTGTAAGGAAATGTGCATGGATGTTCGATACAGCGAACTGATCATGCATGTAGCGTGTTATTTATTTCACATATGAATTGCACTACAAGGATATTAACATTGGAATAAGTGTTTCTAAACTATAAATATTTTTGTTTAAGTATTGAAATTGATTGAATGTTTCTTTTTTCAGATGACCCCTACTACTGCGGTCTGCGCGCGCGCGTTCCCAACTTCGTGAAGGCGAACGGAGCTAAAGTTCTGCCGACGATGCCGATGCCGGACCGCCTCGCCCTGAAGGAGGCGCCGGTGCCCAGCAAGCGTTACAGCGTGGCCCACCCCCACCCTGGGCCATTCCCGCCACATATGCCAGCGTTCGCCCACGCGCCCATGCCACCGACGGCCTTGTGGCACGCACGCTCGTACGAGAGCGGAATCGGTGCGTACGACAGACCCCCCAGAAAGGAGAAGCTCATGTACCAATTCTATCCTAACAGGGAGCCCAGGCTGCGACCGCTCGTCATCCAGCAGCCCCGCTAAAGTACATATACAGACTAACCCCGCACTTTAATTCCACCCCCTCGCAGCGGACTCTTCGCTCCAACCTTGGTATTTAAAACTTTCTGTTATTTTAGACGGCTTCGCTTGGTAGCACATCGCCTTTAGCTTCGTTTCCTTTCACACTTCTGTGCTTACAAAATACATGTTCATCTTGAAATTCTTATTCATGACCATATCTATCAGATTTTTCTGATCTTTTATGTGTTTTTGCATTGCAAGCTTTGCAATCATCCTTAGAATAGGCGATTTGATTTAGTTTTTCCAATATACTTATTTATAACTTTATATATTGACTACATTTCTTTATGATAAAAATACAACCCAAGTTTACCCCTCTTGAATGTTTCAAAGTATTACGTTTCTAAAAATAATACTTTATTGTGTTACCTTTGCACCCCTATGATTTGGTACCCCTGTAAACTATATGTGTATATGTACAAATTATATATAGAAATATAAATAATAGGCGAGCGGTTAAACCTTATAATGAAAATTATAACAAATTTACTAATAAACAATCATGAAGACTGATTAACAATCCCTTAAAAGACTATATTGAATTTATTAATATCGCAATTGAGCGTTTTGGAGTCTTGAATTAAAATTATTGAATACTTCCCTTCGTGCGTGCCTTAATAAGACATGCCCTCACCTCGGCGCAAAAGATAAAGATAATTTAAACGCTTTTACTCCCAAATATCAATATTAATTTGAAAGACAGGTATCGGTTGGTGACAGTTTGGTAAGAATAACTGCAGAAGAACTTTCAATTAATGAAGTTGATGTTTCAGACGGAGAACACTATGACCCATACGCGTTATATGGCCGCTTGCCCGTACCAGGACGCGGCTTCCCACCCCCGCCTGCACCTCACGCACGTCACATGTTCATTGGAGAATGGGATTAAAGTGCATCACCACAAACTTGGCAATTCTATCCGATATTGACTCGAATTTAAGATATTGTCACATCGATGTTAAGTAACAATAATTATAGACGCAGTCCTCCGAATTACGACGCTAAGGCTGCTGTGTAAAAAAATGTAAATGATTTTATATGACCAAAGACTGATGTCTTTATCGATGAATATTTGTAGGAATCACGCATGTCGATGTGACGATATTGAAATTAGAATTGGTGTAAATATTGATAATGTATTAAGTTATCGTGAATTTAAAATGAAAACTGATCATGATGATAATGCGATGAAAATAGAAAGTAGTTCTGAAGTTTAAGTGGAACTAATAGAAACTAAGGTCAGCCTGGTAGTACATGGCAGATCCATTTCGCAAAATTGAATTACTGGTAGATTTGTAACTGGTAAATTGAAATTTGTTTGTGTTACGTTTCATAAGTAAGATAAGACATATTTAAGCGATTTTGTAAACGTAGTTAAGCTTGAATACCTTAAGTTAACTATCACTGCCAATTAATTTAAACGATGTTCTCGTGTTCAGCTGCATCTATGCGTTTCTTTATTTCCTTTTTATACTTTATAATATGTCAATCCTAGTCAGAACAGGGTTGGGATTAATTATAGACATGTTTTGCGTATCGTCATGTTGAGAATTTAAAAGCATTTCATATCAGACGAAAGTGTACATTGGTCATCGACTGATGCAATATCTGGTTATTTTTATTGTATCGTCTTAGTATTACCATAAGTCTGTATATTGGTATATATACGGTTATTGTAGTTAATAAGGCATACCATAACTTGTTTTTTAGTATTCTATTGTAAATAAATCTCTTTCTCGTTTTCCCATAGATTTTATTTTTAACATTTTATACGGTCCTTTTAAACGTTTTCTCTCCAATACTCATTTAATTTTTGTAGATTTAATAACGTTACGTTACGCATTAAATTAAGTTGACTTTAATGTAATTTATTGTCACAACTTAATTTGTTAAGTTTATCTCGTGTAGATGTCAAATAATCTTATGTACACTTTAGATGTAATGTGTGTATTCGATATTTAAGTGTTTAGGTTAAACAATACATTCCTTAAAAGAACTATGCTGGATAAAAGAATAGTTCTTTTTAGTGGAGTATATTTAATGCTTTTTTATTATATAATGTAATGTAGCTCTTCAAGATTTTATAGTATCGGAGGTGCTACGCTGGTTACCATTTTGTATCGTATGCATTATTGTAGATAATTATATAGATACTGAATCGTTCATTTAATGGCTGGATATAACGAAATATTTAAGGTACGGATCATTCGACCACAAATAATTACCATTAAATATAAATTAGTTCCAATATATTCACGTGCCTCCACATATTGCAGTTGTATAAAACGTTATGAAGGTTTGAAAATTTATAGCATTTCTATGTAACCAGAAACCAATTATTGTATTTTATATGTAAAATTGTATCGAATTAAGATATGTAATCATATTTTTATAACGAATTTTAAATATCAACATCCGACATTATTATGTAACATAGGGTGTTGGTTAACAAGTAACCTATTGTAAGGATGAACATGTATGAGTAAATACATATATTTTTCAATATATCTTTTGTTTTATTTATTAGACGGAATATTTTTCACAAAGAATTTTTTTTTTTTGCTATATTAAACACAGAACTAAGTCAATAATATAAATTCTCGGGGAAAGTTATTTCTACATTCTTTTAAATTGGCTTTAAATATTCCCCGGCTCCAATCCATTTTTTGACTAAATATTTTACATAAGATCTTGCACTTTTTAACTCCTCCGGATCGTCCTGTCTATTTGAAAACAAATCTCTACAATGCGATGCACGAGGGATCACTTTCGCCGGGGCATCGTATGAAACATCTTCTAATACTCCAAGCTTATGATAAGGATCTAAATCACCATTCACAAACACTACATGTGTAACATTAGGTTTCAAACCACAATACAATTCGTTCGTCTTATTCACTCCCTCCTCAATTCTTTTCTCGTCAAAATTTGGTCCAAATAATTTTGTGCACATTTTATAAAATAAATCAATTTTAATATTCTTCGTAAAAGGCTGTTTATCTGACGAACTGCTGGGAAAATAACTAAATTCAGTACATGTTTGATACGTCCATGACATTAGCCAATCAATATCTCTCATGCTTTTCACCATTCCGTCAAAATCGTAGTCAAAGCATTCGTTTTTTGCATTCCACACTGTTTCATTCTTAGCTGATCTGACTACTGATGTGCTACTTAAATCTTCACAGTGGCGTTTAATAGATTCAGGAGTTCCGTATTGCGCTGTGTACATGAACTCGGAACTTTTTTCTAGGAAAAATATTTGTTTATTATCTTCTTTATTCATATCTGTAAAGTTGCAAATGCGCTCTTCTGCTTTCAACTGTTCAATACCAGCGGGCGTCTTAAAACGATCATCATACGTTTTAAATATTTCTTTTATTTTATCAAGACATTTTTCAGTGCCATGGTGTTCAAAATCTTCACTGACGTTTTCTAGATACTCGTAGAAATCTTTCTTCGCCACGACAGGAGCACTGCTTGCTATTGCAGCATCAATTAAATCGGGATACAATAGTTTCATCCATGCTGCTAAGTTCCCAGCATATGATCCACCAACAACGACAACTTTAGATGATTTAAATTGAGGTAATTGTTTAATTTCTTCTAACAGCTTTGCTACATCTGCAAGCGCTTGTCGCGAACTCAAGTATTTTAAATTTTCTGTTCTATAATCATCTAGTGGCATACTCTTACCATAATATCGGTGTTCTGATAGATACATCGCACCTCCAGTTTCTTTTGCGAGTTCATACATAATGCCAGTTTGTAGAAATGCTTGGGTGGCTTCAGCTTCACCGTTGATAAATAAGTAAATAGCACCGTCAGGTTTCCATTTGTCGAGTCTCTCAAAGTATCTCATATTCCATGTTCTTTTCTCTTTCTCGTCAAAGTGGTCTAACGGTTGTTCAATCCATTTAGTTTCAATGGTCGATGCATCGAAATTTGCTACTATTTCGTCCAATTCTTTTAATAGAAATCTGTATCCGTTTCCAAGACTGAAAGGAGCCAGTCCGTTAGCAGCGTTGAAACAAAAGAAAACTAGGATTTTTAAAGAAATTAAGTACATGATGACTCTCGGAGGCTCCTACAACTACTGCGATGATAAACGATTCCCCCTATATTTGTAGTTGTAAGTTATCTAGAACACTGACGATAGTATGAATATGACGTGCATGCGGGTATTGAAAGACGTTCATTTGAATTTCTTCATATTAAAATGGTTTAATGTGTGTCTGTAGGTACTTAAAATTGGAAAGTAAAATATAGAAACCGATTCCTGTTAGTTAAAATTGAAAAGTAAAATATATAAACCAATTTCAGACAGTTACAATTGAAAATTAAAATTTGATATAAACCGATTCCAATGTCTAATTCAGTTTTAACAATTTTTTAACCGCTGGTAGTGTAAATTTTTATCAGTGTTTTAGTAGTGTGGTCAATTATTGAAGTAGGTAAGTGTTGTAGTATCGGTCAAAGCTAATATTTGGCTTCAATTTTTTTATTTGGAATCTACAATCCCCGTCGTCTATAAAATCGTCTATGAAAAAAATAAAACCAGAATGAGTACCTACGGGCGACACAGACTATAGTAAACGTGATAAGAATATTATCAATTAATCAGCATATCTACCCACAGGTGAAGTGTTCTTGAAATAGTAATACAAGTTTATATCGGCCCATATACGTCCCACTGGCCACTGCAGGGCACGGGCCTCTTCAATCGAGAGTACGATTTAAGAGGTTATACCATATAGTCTATCACGCTGGCCTTGTGCGGGCTGGTGGACCATAATATATATGAAAAATTTAATGCTAAGAAAAAGTAATTGATTTGCATAATGCATTTCTTGTTCTGAGACGTTAATTTGATGCACGTGTATGTTGTTTACTGATGAATCAAGTACTATAAATTATACCCGAACATTATTTATAATAGAAAGCAATTTGATCACTTTTTTTTTCTTGATCACTATGAATATTAATGAAACTTTTGCTCAACAACCTCATAAGTGGCTTCTATTGCCGTTGCCATAGCAACAAATAAACAACAAAGCAACTGCGCTTGTTCTATAGTTTTTTCCACACCTGACCTACATTTAGAGGTGAAAAATAATTTGCAAAAAGTATTATGGATTATTCTGAAGGCAGCGGGGATCGGAGCGGGGGTAGGCGCCCCGACGCACCTCGACCCGTGTCCAGAAGGGGTTATAGAGAGTATACTAACAGTGGTTCTGCTGTGTCTAGGTAAGTTTTGTTCAATATACTCTGGGATCATTAGTTTTTAATTATAAAATTTAGGTTCATTATGAACAGGCAATGTTGGTGCATTTCGCCAATATTATGTACCTATGCCTTATTTTACCGCTTCAATAAGTGAACAACCTAACCAATCCTGCATGAATAATAACATTCTTTGTTTACAAATTATAATTACTGTGCACTTATTTAGGAAGTTCTCATTTTTATCATATAAATAATTAATAGTGGATTATGAATAGAAATTTATAATTTGTCCCGGTGCGGTGACCACAAATATTAAACTCAATGAAATATTTTAGGTTTTATTGACGTAGCATCAGATATCACAATGTTTGGCCGATATCATAAATCACTCAGAAGCCAACTTGATTGATAACAAAGTGCCTAATAAAAATATTATGTAGCCTTTGTTTCTCACTAGGGTCCGAAACTTCGATTCCTCACTATGTGTTAAAAGTCTACGATATGGTGTAACGAGCATTGACATCCAATAACATTTATTTAGAAGCGGCAGCATGAGGCCGACTTCGGCATATCGTGGCAGTACTGCCTCTCGCTTATCTACGTCAGGTTTTGGACCAGCACCACCAACAGCGAGCCGACAGCCCACAGCCATGACTGGATTTTCTATGGTAAGAAGGAATACGAAGCATCAATGCTATATCTGTTGATGTTTTATTATTATTATTGAAAATACTGCTCTAAATTTTTAGGAACTTCTAGGAAGGGGCAGTTTTTGCTAGAAATGGCGATATAATATTTTTAATACTGTGTCATATCTCATGTTTGTTTCATGGTTGCTTATCAATTTCCTAACACTTATGGCCTGACAATTGTCTGATTCAATAAATACAAATATTGTAAAGAACTCTTATCATCCATCTAGGTTGATCGTCCAATAACTCAGCAAGGCATATCAGGACTCCGTACAAGTACCGCTCGAGGATTTAGGACGAGGCAACTCCAAGATAAAAGATATTGGGAAGAGCTGATGCAGGTCAAGGTTAGAGAGATGAAGGCCGAGATTGCCAGACTCAGCGAAAAAGCTGACGCGGGTGAGAGGGAAAAATCAGCGAAGAAACATTATGAAAAGAGGGTTAGAGAACTGGCTCAAGAGTTAACTGGTGAGATCCTAATTTTAATTTTAAAATAAGAGTCAAATTTAACATGTCCTTAAAAAAAAAATATGTTATGATGGCAAATCTAACACATTTAAAAAATAAACAATAACTCAAAATTTATAATAACCGAAGCATATTTTTAAAACGACGCATTTATTATCGTAAATTGACTAATTAGTGCAATAATCAAGTTTAATATTTCGTTTTAGATTTACAAGGACGTCTAGCAGATTACAACACAGCGATAAGAATCGCTAACGGAGAAGCGTCGAAACAATCAGTAGAAGAGCAAACAAAAGAGTTAGAATTAGCCAATCAGAAGATGCAGGATGAAGTAGAACAAGTGTTCATGGAAAAACAAAGGAAGGAAAACCAACTAAGACAACTCAGAGAACAAATGGAGAAAGTAAGTAACCGTATGACTACATTAAAACGACAACATCCCCCTGCATTGTCCCTTTCCACCTACAGGGTTTATCAATACTGCGACCGAAAATGAAGCCAGGTGGTAGTATCGACTACAGACTTGTGTCTGAAGTCGAAAATAAAAAAATTGCGAAAAAGCGACAGTTTATTTTTTGCAATATTTAGTTTGGATGGTAAATAGCCAGTTTTTGCCAAAATTATGATTTGAACCTTTTCGTACTATTGTGTCTTAAAAATTAAAAAGGTGCGCATTATCATTTTAGGAAAATATGTGTTTACCACCCAATTACGACGATAAGTAAAAAAATATAAAAAAAGTTGTCACCTTTTTGCAAAAAAATTATTTGCTTTGAGTCTGAAGTCATTAATACTACCGCCTGGCTTCTTTTTCGGCCGCAGTCTTGATTTACCCTGTATAATAAAGAAACCAATAAAAAAAAACAACCACATATTAAAATTTTACTAATATGTATTATAGGAACAATCAACAATATCCAAGCTTATGGCCGATATGACACCTGAACAAAAAGAGCAATACGGTGAGCTAGAATCAACAGCAGCAGCATTAAGAGAAGAAGTAGAACAAACAAGAACTCAAATTGATCACCTGAATAGAGAGAAGGAGGAATTTAGTAGGGAAATATCTGGGTCACAGGTAAGGTAAATTTTATTTTTTAGGCTTATATAAAAATAGCCATAGATATAATTGGATATTTAATGGATTTTACAGATAAAGATGCATCTACTTGAACTACATCGAAGGCTAGCTTCTGCTGAAGAAAAACGTGATAACATGAAAAATGAGATGAATAGCCGTTTAGACCCACAAGAAGAGAGGGAGAAGTTGTTGCTTCAGGTATTGAGAATGTTGGACCATATAAAATTTATATACGAAAATTGTACCTGCCGTAAATGATACACATTTTATTTCAAGGTACGGGAAGATAATGCAGCCATCGCTTCTCTAGATAGCAACGCAGCTAATTTAAAGGAGCAAATAAAAAAGGTGCAGGAATTAATCGAGCAAGCTGAACAAGTAAGTTTCCATATTTGTTGGGGCAACTTTTACCTTGGGACTTTCTGATAAATATGTCGTTACGGTTTCACCTAAATTAAGAGAATATTTGTTATGATCATTTCAAACATAAAATAATATTTGTTAATTAAAACTAAATTGAAACTTCAGGATCTTGAAGAAGGCAACTCGGAACGTCATCAGAAATATCGTGAACTAAAGAAGAGAGAAGAGACCATGGATGGTTTTATGACAACTTATGAAGAAAATCTCAAAAAAGAACAAGATAAAATTGAACAACTCGAGAAAGATATTGTTTTTGCTTTGGAACACAGTAGTTCGAACATAGATTTAGATCTCAGAGAAATAGACAATCTAAAGCAAAAGGAAGGTTATACATCAGTGTATGACAATAATAAGAAATCTATCGACGCTTTAATGAAGGATTACGAAAGGTTCCAAACTAATTTGAAAAAGGTACGTACGTATACTATAACAATATCATTCGTCTAGACTCTAGCCCTTAATTTCCGTTAGCACTCAGGATAATTGGGACCTCCGAATCTGATGAGTTTTGATATATTGAGCAGCAGGGTTGCGTTTGTAGGTATGACAATTGTGTTAAGAGTGTTTTATATTTCCAATATCTTTAATTTACTTTGGTTGATCATTAACAAATAACAACAATTCTCGTGTTCGTTATTTTAGTGGATTATTAAAAAAAAATACAGAAAATCCTTTATCGCACAATAATAATATTTTTTTTTTACCAGGCAGAGGCTACTCGTGAACGTCTTGCAACCGAACTGCAAACATTGCCTGAGAAAACGCAAGTCATGAAAGATGAACTGGTTACACTCAGCGACCTAGACAAACTTAGAGAGGAACGTAAGTTGTGTTATCTGACTTTTGAAATATAAGAATTTCTAATTATGGATTCTATTTTTTTTATGTGTTATGCTTATCTAATAATAAACGAATTATTGTTTTAGGTGAAGTTGAGAAGAAAAGTTTCGAAGTTGAACTACAGCAGCTGAAAGAGAAAATTACTCCTACTGAAAACGCTGTTATAGAAGCATCAAAGAAACTGAAACTATTGCAGGTAAAATATAGATATTTACAAAAATCTTAAGCCATGAATACACAAAGACAACGCTAAACCTGTAAAAATAAAGGGAAAAGCAGAAATGAAGGAGATTAAGTGGATCCACTTTAACCAATGTTTTGTTTCGTCCACTTTCATCGATCTCATAAGTGGTTGAGTATTTTATGATACCTCTGCCTTGTCCCTTGCTTGGAATATCGAATAATGTGATTAAATAACTAGGTATTTAAATAAATATTTAACCCTACAACCGTATCAAACATGATATTTTCATTTACAGGAAAGTTTGGACGGCAACGAAATGTACACGAAACTAAACAATCTAGAGGAACAACTGGCTCAGTTGGAATCAAGAAAAACAATACTTGAAGAGGATATCGCTTCAATCACTTTAAAGGCAGACTATGAGCCTTTGAAAAAGCAAGCTATGGAGGAACTAGCAGCTTTGAATAATAAGATTATTGAAGACCTTAACAGTGCGAAGTCTTATTGATTTTTGTATTAAATAAACGTATAATATTGTCCAAATATTTTCCTTCATTTGTGCGAAGTTGGAAGTTTCTGTGCATTTGATTGCTTATAATATGTTCCGCACGTTATAAAATAGGGGAAGCGGGTATTACACCATCGATATTGAGATACAAAAAGTACCTTCTAGGGCAACAAAGCATGAACGTTTCGTTAAGCCTATGTTAACAATATGCACCACGGCCACAGACGTAACAACATATCAAAGACCACAAAACAAAACTTAAAGTCAGGAATGAGGTTTCGTTAAGGCTATGTCATCAATATGCGCTATATTTCTCAAAGCACAAAAAGTACACAAAAAGCAAGGAGAAAGAAAGGTTTTCTAAAACTTGTCATAAACTTATGTTACTACACGAACCGAAGTTACATTTAATATGCGACATGCAACAACAATGTTGCAATATTACACTGATGTATGTTACTAAACGAACCTAAGTTACATTTTTATGCGACATGCAACATCAATGTTGCAATAATACACGGATGTATGTTACTAAACGAACCTAAGTTACATTTTTATGCGACATGCAACAACAATGTTGCAATAATACACTGATGTGTGTTACTATACGAACCTAAGTTAAATTTTTATGCGACATGCAACAACAATGTTGCAATAATACACTAATGGTATGTTACTAAACGAACCTAAGTTACATTTTTATGCGACATGCAACAACAATGTTGCAATATTACACTGATGTGTGTTACTAAACGAACCTAAGTTACATTTTTATGCGACATGCAACAACACTGTTGCAATATTACACTGATGTGTGTTACTAAACGAACCTAAGTTACATTTTTTATGCGACATGCAACAACAATGTTGCAATATTACACTGATGTGTGTTACTAAACGAACCTAAGTTACATTTTTTATGCGACATGCAACAACAATGTTGCAATATTACACTGATGTGTGTTACTAAACGAACCTAAGTTACATTTTTTATGCGACATGCAACAACAATGTTGCAATATTACACTGATGTGTGTTACTAAACGAACCTAAGTTACATTTTTATGCGACATGCAACAACAATGTTGCAATATTACACTGATGTGTGTTACTAAACGAACCTAAGTTACATTTTTTATGCGACATGCAACAACAATGTTGCATGCGTAAGAACTCTCAGAAGTAAAAATGTACAAGGGCGAAAAAAAATTAGAGGAAGTTACTATGGTTAGAGAGGTCTACCCACAATCCCTACCCATAGTTCAATGTCTAGCCCCAATTATATATCTACCCGCACTTTCATACCCCTCACTAAGAATATTAAGTTATCAATACAGTGAGATTGTCATGTCATCAATTTATTACACAGAGGTGTCTGAATGCTATTTCAATATTGATCAAAGAATGTCCCTTTAGTAGGTTATGTAACAATAAAGTAAAAAAAAAACATATTTTTTACAACTAATAATTTATTTACACTTTACAATTTTAATATCACAGTCGACACCAACTAATTACAAATAAAACACAGTACAGTTTTTGACTATACACAATATCAACTTTGACATTCTAATTAATCTTCGTCATTTGTGTAATTTCTTTAACCTTTATGGGATTGGTCATTTTAAATAATATAATTTTAAGCTTCATACCTATTTACAAATTAATTAATGTAAAACAAGTTTATTTTTGGCAGTAATGGAAAGGTCTTTTATCATAATTTCATTTTCGAAATCATTATCATCGATCCGAAATCCTGCATATTTAATTGGCAGCCTAATATTGTTAATAGTGATGACTGCGCTTATACTCATCACAAATTCAAAACAATTGTTGTATTTTGCTTCTAGAACATTCAAAAGGACCTGCAGTACAAAGTATGGTACATCCACACCGTAGGTACCTTTTGTGGAGCAACATTATAAATTGTTACCACATGTTATTTATTGTTTTAACACGGCAACATGTTAAAACAATAAATAACATTCCGTTATTAGATGTTGCGGAATGATGAGTAACATTCGGAAACATTTGCTCAACAATAATTGGTGTGGATGCACCATATTGTATTTATTAGCATTTTTATGATAAAGAAGCCTTAGCTTGCTTGTCAAGTAATATACTAAGTCCTGAAGGCACTTCTTTGTTGTTTGATTTTATGATTGAGCAAAGGATTTTGACGAACTTCTGTGACGGCGGTATGTCTGCTTCTTGCATTCTTGTCCATAACGACATTGCCTCTTGGTAGTTATCGTCGCGTTCTGAAAATAAAGTTTTTTGTAAAAAAAACATCTAGAAAAAAAGTGTTTTTATTAGTTTTAAAATCTGATGGTAAACATATTTATCCACGTCAAGATACTATCTTCTAGAATTAGCTTAATTATGTCGGCTATTCTAAAATTGCAGCAGTTATTTGTTTATCAAATAAGTTATATGAATTGAGACTAATAACAATCAATCCGTTCAATCCATTAATCAGGTGCCAGACCAGAATAATTTAAGAACAGAAATTATTGAATTCCAGCTAAATTTAAAATATCTTCCAAAATACACTAATGCCCACAGTGGACATTAAAGGAGGATTTTATTGGTTTAACTAGCCTAGTTGTGTTACGACCCTAAAAAAAGTCCTAATCACTATACAGAGTGCTCCAAATTCAAAACAATGAAAAAAAACTCACGATGTATATCCAGAATGAGGTCATAAATCTCGTCGACCTCCACTCTTCTTAGATCCTTGGCGCACGTAGCTATTGTCTCCAAGGCATTCACTTTCTTCTCATCAGCGAATCTCTCGCACCTTCGTAGTAGGGCGTCTGGGTGGAACTTTACTGTGGGGTCGAGGAATAGCTTACGTAACGTCTTCTTGTAGCCCACTTCTGCTAGGGCCGCTATTAGTGTTAGCTGTAATGGGTAATTAAAATGTATGATTAAAACAAAAAAATAATTGTATGCTTTTCATGATAGGAACAGAAAAGAGGACCAAAATTTGGTCTTTTGGAAAAAGATAGGTAGTTGTCGGATAAAACGGTTAGATTATTTTCTATTTCTTCTTCATACACCCAACAGTCACATACATAGTCCTGACCCCACACTAAGATCGAATCTTGTGTCGTGGGTATCAGAAACTACTAGAAACGTTTCGGTCTCACAAACACCCAGACACGAAACAAATACTTGTGGATCACACAAATATTTGTTTCGATGCGGGGATCGAACCCGCGGCCTCTCTTTTCACAAGCGGCGTCTAACCAACTGCGCCACGGAGGCTGTCTGTTACAAATGTAAACAAATGTCTAATGTAACAAAAGAACCTCACAATATAACTTAAGCTGAAAAATGGTCTAGACTGACTATTCTTCCTGCTTCGGCTTCTACCAAGCAGTTTCTTCATGAAATATTTTTCTTGATGCAATGTTATGCTCGACTGTACATAAGCGGCTAGTCACCACATACCATCAGGGAAGTCTCTAGCTCTTTTGCACATCAAATATATCCTTCGACCCCACGTATAGCAGAATTGTTACACTATGGCTGCGGAGCCAGCTGAAAATCAGTGCTGTTGTAAAACAACGTAATGAGTTGGTATCCTTTCTACGCGCATATTACGGTAAATAGGTAGACCTTTTCTTTGTATTATATTTTTATTTAGTTGTATTGTGTGTGTGGAAAAAAGAAATGGTTTAAATGGTAGATCATACCTGCACATCACCCGGTCCATGAACCTTCTTGTCAATATTCAGTATAGTCTGGACGAGTTTATTAAACCTTCCGTTAGACCTCTCGTTGCTCAGGAAATTGTCCTCAGATTGTCCGTCGCTCATGGTCTGTAGTATTTTACATAGGAGCTCGTGTTTGAGTGGTGTCTTGTTGTATTTCAACGCGAGCCGGGAAAATTCTTGCACGGCGTCTTGTAGATTACCACTAAATATTAATAAAATTGCTAAATTTGAACTGTTACAAAAGTTAAGAAGCATATTTTTATAAGTTTTCGTACTAACTCGAGAAAGGAACTATTAATGCACCGTATGGCAGGTGCAGAACAGAACCAGATAAGGTAACTCGAATAGCTAGGAGTTATTACCACACAGGCATAACGACCATAAAACCCTAGATATTCTTATAAAGAACTATATTTAGTATGCAGCTTATCTCATGATCTATTTGTTCACCATAAAAGTGCGTGTAAATTGACTACCAATACACATGACTCCGAAAAGTCAGAAGTGTGCCTTGGGATGTAAAACTCCAATTGACTCGACTGTCGTCACGTCCGTCACCAGCAGGCAACTACACAACTATACAGGGTATATCAAGACCGCGACCGAAAACGAAGCCAGGTGGTAGTTTAAGCGGTTACAGACACAATGCAACTTAAAATTTTGAAAAACAACGACGGATTTTTTTTTTTAAATTTTTTAAAAATTTTCATTTTTGGTGGTTAAATACCTAGTTTTTGCAAAAATAGTAATTTAAACCCTTACGTATCAACACGTGTTTAAAAATAAAGCGGTATACGTCATAATTACAGAAAAAACTATGTATTTATCACTCAAATACGACGATAAGTAAAAAAAATTAAAAAAAGTTGACGATGTTTTTTGTGAAATTTTTACTTGCATTGTGTTTGATATCACTAACACTACCACCTGGCTTCGTTTACGGTCGCGGTCTTGATATACCCTGTATAATAAGAAAGCAACCAATCTTCATATATCGGACTTAACAGTCTCTCGTTGTTTCCAAAGAGAAGATATTTGACGTGAGTTATTTCTCTCTCTTGTCAGCCATAGGAAGTCCACTGCTGAACATAGACCTCCTCCACGGAACTCCACATTGACCCGTTGGAAGTGGCCTGCATCCAGACTTCCTGCAATCTTATCTAGGTCGTCTGACCAATTTGTCCTTGATTTATTTACATATGAAAAAAATTACGTATTGGGACGGAACATACAAGGCGAAATGTGGGTGTCCTGGTGGCGCCTCTGCCTACCCCTTCGGGGATAAAGGCGTGAGTTTATGTATGTATGTATGAAAAAAATTAAAATTACTCACAGTTTCAAATGCGCCCGTATCAATGGTCCTAGTAGCACATTGGTTGGGTTACAATATCTATGTGTTGTTAGCAACTCGAACATTTTGCGGACATCTTGTAGCGAGCCGTGTGCGGCTGTAGCGTCCAATAACCGCCAGCAGTTCATTATTAACCCGCGACCACCCACTACCCGCCTAAAAGAAAAAAAAATAGAAGGATTGGGAGCTTCAGTGGCGCAGTTGGTGCTGAGACAAATGTTAGTGTAATCCACAAGTATATTTCAGGTCTGCGTGTTGCGAGATCGAAGAGTCTTTCGTAATTTCTGATACCCACGACACAAGACTCGATCATAGTGTGGAGTCAAGACAGTGTCGGTTGAGTGGGGGACATCAAAAAATGTCCCTATTGATCAGGGACCGAAAACCGCTATACATTACGGTACCGGTATCGACGAATTTCGATTACCTTTCTGATTTAGGTAACTGTTATGATGGTAACCAATACAAATTATAAAGGTTACCCTTAAATAAGATTACCGTTTTAATACCGCTAACCGGTAACGGCGAGTTCGTGATTGGTCGGCGTGCGGCGGTACACACATATAAACACTGTCCGCGCTTTGACTTACGCCGACGGCACGTGTAATATAAAGGTAATGCTTATTTCGGTTACCGGTATGATACCGGTAAAATCGGACAAATTTAATAATAATTAGTGGATAAGGGTTACCTTTTAAAATACCGGTAATTTTTTTCGGTAACCAATAAATACCGGTATTTTCGGCACCGGTTTTGGTCCCTGCTATCGATAATTACAAAAAAATCTTACTAAATTTTTATTAAATTACCGATAATATAAACACACCTTCTTTTAGACTCCTCAGTGATCAGTTCAAACGCCTTCTTGATGTTCTTCTTGTAGACCATTAGTGTGGCAAAGTCGATGATTTTGAACTCATCCAGTATAAAGTTTGGTGAAGTTTTGATCAGGTCAGCGAGCGCCAACTCCGCTAGATCCAGTTCACCGGATTTTACGTGAAGATCGAATATGGCCGCTTTCATACCCGGGGATAGGAATACCTGTGATGATATTAAAACAACTGATACTAATATAAGTGTCAAAGTGAGTGCGTCGATTGGTCGTAAAAAGAAAAGATAGAGCTTAAGACCTAAAGAACAAAAGTTAAATTTTGGATTGTAATTAATTCTATATCATCTCGCCTATCCCGAAGGATAACTAGGATAAGTACATACAACACAATGTTCGTGCCATTGTTACCACAATTGTATGTAGGTACATATTATATGACTGTTGGGTGTATTCATTGATTATTTATTCTGGGGTACTCACGCCTTCAGCATGACACTTGTCAGCGATCTCCCTGGCGGCCTTGAGGTTTCCCTCCCTGCAGTACTGCTGCAGTAGTTTCCTCAGCACGCCGCGTGTGTTCAACCCCTTAGTCTCTAGTTCTGTGAGGTGCGCACTTAAAGACTCCTCGTTCATGTGTTTCTGCAATTCATTTATTATACTGTTTTATCTGTAACTGTATAATTTTCGTCCCACTGCAGGGCACGGGCCACCTCTACAATCGAGAGCACGATTGAGAGAGGTTATGCCAATTAGTCCAACACGCTGGCCCAATATTATTGTACACAATAAGGAAAAGAATAACAGTTTATAGAGACAATACAAAACAATAAAGTACAAATGGCGGTCCTATCGTTCTAAGGCAATTTTTGCCAGACAACTAAGGGATAGCCATAAGAGAAGAAGAAAGAGCAGGAAATATACTTACAGGGTGAGGCATATGAGGCACAAACATATCTCCCTCATCAACTAGAGTCTCGTCAGTGATTTCTATGAGTTGATCTCTAAATGATGCTACAGTTTCCTTGCTGTATTTCTCTGGTAATCTGTTCATGCAGTAGTCAGCTGCTGACGGCGATATTTTTAAATTGGATTTTGTCAGCGCCTGTAAGTGTGAATGTTGGTTATTGCATAATTGGACCGGTGACACTATACAGGTGTTGGAGAAATGACAACATTAATTGAAACGTCATACTGTGTATCGCATTTTTACACAAAATACAATAATATTATAAACAAAACTGGTTTTTAATTTTGTTTTGACACCAAATTTATTAATTTATAATATTTTTAATAACACGTAACCATACTGTTGAAGTGAAACTTCTTTATCGGGGTTGGAAAAAATTTTTCGTTACGCGTCACATTCTTCCGTTACGCGCCATCTTTTTTTATTTAGTAAATTAGTACCCACTTCAGTAAGCCACACCCCCAACCGTTTCCAAGCCCCACCCAAAATTTTAAGTCCCACCCACTTTTTTGTAATATGATCCTTACCCCCCCTCTGGCCTTCCCCCACCCTAAATCCAAAACAGTGCCCAATAGCCTCCCCACGAAACCTCCCCCCCCCCCGCTTACCCCCACCCTAAAAATTTTACCTCACCCCCCGACTCATATCTCCGGCATTATCCATCGTAGACCCACCGACCTTGGGTTCATTGTAACCGGCTCGGTGAGGCCTACAATCCTGCCCCAACAGAATTCCCGAATTCCCCCTCCACAACTTTCCCCACCCAAAAATATTTTAAGGTGCCCAATAGCCCCCCCACGAAACCTACCCCCCCCCCTACCCCCACCTAAAATTTTTACCTCACCCCCCCTAAACCTATCTCGGCCAATAAAGGTCGTGGACCCACCGAGCTTGGTATCCTCGGAACCGTCTCGGTGAGGGCTACAAATTGGCCCCGATAGAAATCCCAAATTCCCTCAAAAATTTCCCCCCTCATAAACTTAAACTTTATTTAATTTAGCTTTATTTTACCAATTCTGTAAATTTGTAAATAGTAGATCATTTTTCGAAAAATGATGTCATAAAGAAGTTTCACTTCTTACATGTGTACACTAATACACACACACATTTTTTATTGTTGAATTTCATCACGTCTCCATCACTCTGTAATTACTTCAGGTGTCCAAGAGCTCATTTCGGGCCTGCTGTCAAAAATTTGATGACGTTGCCCATTGTTTTTCAATTGTTTTCCATTGTCAAATCTCATCTGTCAACACATGGACACCTGAGGGGAAGTCTGTATACTTCTAAACATTATTTTTTTGTTCCAAATACTTTTTATTTGAATCCCTACCTTCACCAAATTAACGAAGTCTGTTAAATCCTCCTTGACTTTTTTGTGTTTCATGAACACGCACAGAAATCTCCCGGTCCAGTCCTTGTTTTTCTCCAGTGCTTTATTTAAAACATCTTCGAGTATATGAACAGTGTTTTTCACATCTGCACTCGTCAAATATCCTTTTAGTAATGGCTTTAGTATTCTCTCCGCGTCTACTTTGCCTTGGAATAACTCGCCTACGGAATAGTCAACATAATTTTAACAAAAAACTACTACTGATAACATCGACAATTCAATGGAACTTAAATTAGCAATTTAAACATTAAATTGAATATAAAAATAATTGATAAATTCTAGAGAAATTCTACTAATAAGATTATCAAAAAGATATAGACGCGCGAAAGTACGCACACACGAACGCAAATGCGCACGCACGAACGCTTCTCTTAATATTACATTGAACATTTTCAATCATAATAAAAATAGAGATTTCTATGATTATATGCTACTTACATATCTCACTAGCCGCCCTGACTTGTCCAGTATTGAGTAAAGTCTCCATCATAGGCGTCAACACAGTGGTCACTGACAGACCCGCCTCTAAGAACTTCTTCATCAGATTCTGTGGTGATGTAAAACTAACATAGGGTAGAGTGTACTCCATAATCGTTTCGTAATCGGGCTTCACTTCCATTTGCACCATTGTCGATAGTGTATTCATTATTCCTGCAAGTTAACATTTTAATTTGTATTTCAAAGTTAAAGTATGGCAATGTCGTATCTGCGGTTTATAAATCATGACACAAGAAGAGTAACTGCATTTTTATATAAGTAAATAAATAAATAATATTGTTTTTAAACCGGTATAATAAATCTCACTGTATTGGGCGGTAGTTGACACGACGTAAATATTGACAGCCGAGCGACATATACCTATCGATAATCGATATAATCGAGAGACAATCGAGAGACAACAATTAAAAATGGATTTTTAATTGTATCTTTTGATATGTTTGATTCGATATTTGATACAATAACTGATAAAATGACACAATTTCAAATATCACTACTCGCAAATTAAGTATAACATTAACATACCTTTCTCTCCATAAGTCTTTGACGATTGAAGTAATATAGGCCAGAAGTAATGTGGCCTTAGCGGCATACCCAACTGCTGCATCCTCGTGAACATATCCAGCGCGAGAGGAATCTTGCCCAGTTGTAGCGCAGCCTCCGAAGCGTTTTGTAACGCTATCGGATTCCGGCCTGATGACATCAGCTCTTGCGTCACTAGGGCGACGATGCTTGAGGGCTTAAAAAATAGTAAATAGGTATTTAAATAAGTTCTAATATTGTGTCGATAAGCGTAATTGCTCGTTGAGTGAGTTGAAAAAGGTTTTTTTTTTCTATTGATCGATAGGTAAGTTTGCAACTATCCAGTTAAATGTTCCGTGGTTTTCTAGGATTCTATTAATAATACACATTTGCGTTGATGTAAATAAAAAATATCGATATATTGTGAGTTCAATACTTTGCTAACAGTCCACTGTGATGATCTTCTGTGTTGTACTTTTTTTTTATTATTATTTTTTTACTTTTCTTCGGTAACAAGCCACAACACTCTTATTTAGCAAAGCATTTGAATATTGCTTCCAACATCATCGACAACTTACAAATCTCTTCATTTTACTACTAAAGTTAGTTGATAAAAGCATGCAATTACCATGTTAAACGTAATAAACAAATATAATTACCATAGCAGCTTTCACACAGTCTCGAACTAAACTTCGTCCATGTAATCCCCTGTCATCTTTAGGTCCAAAAGATGGTAACGGTAGACACTTATACACCTCCAATGCTACCATGGGATGGTTTTGAAATACCAGGAATGTGCAAACACTTTGCATATATGGAGATATAGATGGCGAGTTTAAAGTTTCTTCAGGTAGGTATCGCAGAATCTGTAAGCAATAAATACATAAATAGATACAAGCAACACAACAATAATCTTCACCCCAACTTAAGATATAACATAGATATCTCTTACTAGTTAATTTTTTTTAAAAAAATTTTGACTACTTGAAAGATTGTCAAAAAATAAAGTTAAAACCATTACTATTTAATTCAGTCTACATAAAAAAAGTGAAGTGAAAAAATGAAGTGCGTGGTGGCCTGTTGGTAACGGACCAGACGCGGCCGCCTACATGTTCACGGTGGTCGCGGGTTCAAATCCCAGGGCACACCTCTGACTTTTCGGAGTTATGTGTGTATTGATAGTCAATCACCACGCACTTTAACGGTGAAGGAAAACATCGTGAGGAAACCTGCATACCGTAGCGATTTTAAAGAATTTCTACGGTATGTAAGTCCGCCAACCCGCACTAGGCCAGCGTGGTGGACTATATGGCCTAACCACTCTCAATCGATTCTCTCGATTGTAGAGTAGGCCCGTGCCCTGCAGTGGGACGTATATGGGCTGATATAGATAGATAGAGATACATAAAAAAATGGTTCATGAGACAAAGCAAAACACTCGGAAATATATTTATTATTTCCGAAAATATATTAATATATTTTACACAATATGAGAACTAATTTCAAGAGCTCACAATGATATTCATGTTTCAAAACTAGATAAACTATTAAGTATTTAGTGATCATTAATACTATGGGTATTGAAAGTATTATTTTTTACCCTAGTATTAAAAATCTCCAAAAAGCGTCTTATATGAATATATGTTATGTATTGAATCGTTAAAACAATACTAACTTTAGGTATGGGATCATAATGTGAAACTGCTGCAAGAGTCTTGACAATTTCCATAACATGTCTTTCTTCAAGTTGAAGCCCATTTCTTCGTGTTTTGTCCATCTCTTCGAGAAGTTTGTCTGTCTTCTTGTTCCATGCCATACCCCGAGCTATAGCCGTATGTGTTTCCAGTGTAGGTTCTAACTTGAGTGATTTCATCATAGATAGTACTTCCTGAATGTTTTGAAGATTTCTGTAATATTTATTTATATAATGTAAGCTTCTACCTGCAACTTTATATGCATAGAATTACACTGTAGTGGTATAAGAAAGAAAGTAGAAACCATGCATTTACTTAAGTTACAAATACCATGTCTTTCTACAAACCAAAAAACAGATATTATAAATTATTACCAGGGAAATATAAATACCCCAAAATTAACAATACTTCTTGTAATAATAAATATAAAATGTATGAACTTACCCAGCTTTCCCTTGACAGACAATGAGTGAATTGAAAATGCTCTCTGTGGCTGGCAAATCTTGTGATTTCATATTTGATATCACTTCAGTGGCTTGGTTTATATCACCGGCCTAAAACAACATTTTAATGTCAGTCACAAACCTTCTACATAAAGATAATTATATATTTATTGCTACTTTTTTCCTTCCTTTGCGGCTATCATTTAAAAAGGAAAGCAACACACCAAGCGCTGTATAAGTCCATGGGCATTTTTGTAGTTGTAATTTACCATTGGGAAAGCTGTGAGATTAATAAACAATAGTGATTCCATTGCTTTATAAAAGGACAAAACATCTAGCACAAGTTTCTACAGTATATTATTAAACAACCTTACCTCACCCAGGGCCTTTAATATCAATTCATATGTAGTAATATTAGGTTTCACAGGTGCCATTTTGTTTAAGAATGTGCTGACAGTGAGTGTTCTGTTGTTTGCTATGTAAACTCTCAATAGTTCATTGTAGTGCTCCACTTCAAATTTTGTGTGAGGTCTGAAAGTTATAAAATAATCATAATATTGCTGACAGATTATACCCATCATTTTCTGTTATCTATATAGACTAAGACTAGTTCAAATTCTAGAACACAAGCATATGAAAAAATGGGTTACTTTAAACTACTGAATATAAATTTAATTATTATATATGTAATCAGAAGGGACCAGGATTAAAGTAAAATTATTTTACTGCATGCTTTACAAATGTGGATTGATCAGCATTGATAAAAATAATATTCTGAGGAAGTTTCTTACGCTGTATCTTCTTCACATGCAGTAGTAGCAGTAATTAACAATTCAAAAGATCTTGTAAAAGACTATAAAACTTAAAAATTAGCAACTTACATAATAGTATTCCAAACAGTTTCAACCAATCCCATTTTTGAAGACATAGACTCATCAGGCAACAATTCTGCACAGCACCTGATCAGCAACAAGCCCTGTTTCTTAGTAGAAAAGTTCAATTCCTTAATCTTGAGTATAACCCGCATCAAATCATTCTTATAAACCCTATTCTTTTGATGGATATCTGTTGAAAGGCCAGCAATAAGTTTCTCAAGCAAATCCTCTGAAGATGCAGAGCTTTTCATAGTTTCCCTTGGTAAGTCTTTGCTTATTTTAGTGTTTACAACTGTGTTTGTTATCTTAGACATGTTGTCTGCATAGTATAAGCTTTTGTGTGACGCAATGGATCTGAAAAAGGATTAATTAAAGGAAAATTTTAAAAATCAGTAAATAAAATGTACGCTAAAGGAGGATGGATGTAAAAAAAAGCATTGATGGGTAATTTCCATCAATGCATATATCAATGAATATAAAAATAAAATAAAGTATATAAACTAAAACAGTTTTATAATATTCAGAAACTAACCTAAAATATTGGTTACCGAATAGACATGGGCATGGACCGTAAACATTTTTCCTCCTAATTGGAAACTTCTTATGAAGGGCAAACCTGGCATAATTAGCTAGTCTTAGACTACGACCACTCAACATTTTAATAATTTATCAATAACTTTCCATTCAATATAGGAACCAAAACAATAAGATGTCAAAATTGTAATTAGTGTTGCTAATTGTAAAAATAAATGGTTCACAAGGCTCAACATCACTATTGCCCATACATACTGGACTACTTTGGCCCAACATAGGCGGTGATGCAAGCTTAAATAATATATTTAATACAGATAATTATGTTGACATAGTGTGTGTAGTGGCCCCACGTCGTTCAGTTCATTTGAATTATACGCTGCCGGTGTGTTGCATAAATATAAATTCCATTCGTTTTCTAATTGCCTTTTTTCAATATATGAAACTTACTTTAAAATTTCAAATTATAAATGACTTTCTACCGGTACACACTTCTATGTACACATTATACTCGTAATAAGAGTGCACAATGTAACAAAGAGCCATACACCACACCATCACAAAATACTCGATTGCCGATGTACCGACGAATACTATAGATGGGCTCATATTATCTTGCATGACCTGGTACATGGCCCGTTGTGTAATAAAACATCAAGACTGAACAACGATTTAATAATTTCTAAGCAACTGGGGTTTCTTTGCCCTAGAATATTAATTTTTTATACATGTTAACTAATGAAAAAAAAATTCTGTCTTTGGGACGTGGGCACAGATTACTTAGTACTGAAGTGGGTATTGGTTTTTAAAATATTTTGGTTAAATTGAGTATTCTAGTTTATAAAATACAATAACTTAGGTAGAATACAACAATTAAATCTTATTTATTATAATTTTACTGCTTTACTCTCATATGTGAGAGGCCGCCTGGGTAGTTACCACCCTAATGTCTATTTCTCGCCAAACAGCAATGTACATACACTGTTGTGTTCCGCTTTGAAGGACATTGTAGCTAGAGTACCTACTGAACTTATTGAGGCTTAACATCTTATGTCTCAGGATAGCGAGCGCAGGGGAATTCCAAGCATTGCTTTGTAATTCATGGTGTTGTTGGGTTTTCCTACTGTTCATGAGCGTTCGTATCGCTTACAATCAATTGAATAGCATGCTCGTCACGCCAATAGGCTATTTGACTAATTTCTGAAAAGTGTTTTAAACTCTAGATATAATCACTCTATACCTCTTCAAACTATTAATTTATTTTTAAAGAGTTGTTTATAACGAATAAACATATTTTTCAGTTTTATCATCATATATGTCACTAAAACGGTAGGTCACGTGACTTTGAAAAAGTTACGTCACGCTTTATAAATGGTGAATGATCTTAGTGGCAGAGATGAATGAAAATTGGAAATCGTGACATCACACGCTGCACAATGACAGCTTGTCGTGTTTTGTTACATTTAATCAACAGATAAAAAATGGCAAACTTATTTTAGACAATTTAAATATTTATAATTTAGATAAATATAAATAAAAATACCTATAATTATTGTTTACCAAAAAGCTATCATATGCAACACATTTTATAATTTATTGCCACAACAGTCAAATACCCAATTCTAGCAATAAAAGAAATTGAGATTACTAAGATAAGAAAGCACTAAAAATTCAATTAATTTTAATTGAAATGTGTATGGTATTACAGGCCACCTTTTATCCAAAAAGGTATTTCAGTAGCATTATAATGAAAAGGCTCAAAGAATCGATATTCCCATACGCATTTCAAACTGAAGTCACCGGACTGTAGTTCTTCAAAAGTGCATAGCGCTAGTATCGCGCCGCTGTCATTGTCAGATTCAATCGGATTCGTGGATGTGGAGTGTTTTGTGTTGTGTGTGAGTGTTGAAAATTGATGTAATCTGTTGTGGTCATGTGGTAAGTACCTTTTACTTTATAATTGAATTTGAAATATGTTGTTATAATGGCGAATTTATATAATGCGCGGAGTTGTGTTGTTGACCAGACCGGTTGTTCGGCCGCCGTTATTTCACAGGGCGCCATCGCCCAAGCTTGCCGACTGCCGACTCCGCCTATAGTACATAACGTGACATTTGTGACAAATTCAGTATAATATAACTTGTGACAAACGCTTCGTCGGCAAGTAAGGTATTTAACACATAAATCTGACCTGATGACCTAACCTTTAAGGAATCCGTCCCTTCAATACAACCAGTTTACAGATTCAATGCAATATTGTGGCCGACTTTCCGGCGATGAATCACGGTGTTTGAATATTTATACTTTTTGTAATACTAGATATCTCTGTATTCAGTTATATTTAAGTTAGGAATTCGTTATTTCACAGCATGTTCACTTTCGCACGCCTCACGTGATGTTGCAAAAGTTTTTTTCTTTATAATTTTAGTTTGTTGTTTAATCTGTATAAAATGTGTTAGTGAGTCATAAAATAATTGGTTTTAATAGTTTGCACACTAAAAAACGCGCGAATTTCTTGCAGTTTCCTGGTAATTTGCACTTTAATTAAACACATGTCTCTTTTCCCACATAAGTTTGTGATATTCTTATGTGTTGTGGCTACTCATTTACCTTTACCTTTTCACATTTAAATTCATGACTTTTACATTAATTTTATATCAGTTCCTATCAGACCACTACTATAAAATCACAGTAAATTAATGAGATGTTAGTAAAAGCACCTTCACAATACTTTTATGGCACTAAACATAGACAAAATATAATCTACACTTGTATATTTCAGGAAAACCAATATAATAAATAATACATTTTTTTTTAAATTATTATCAATCATTTATACTTATTATTGCATAACAAATGACTTATGTAAAGTGTTTGACCTATTTTGCACTATCTGTTATGTTACTATTGATGTTAAGTGTCTGTTAGAATTAATTTAAATTATTGTAATAAATCATATAGTAAAGTTGTCTGTTTAGATACTGTTGAATTGCTTCTTGTCCTCAATAAGTCTTATTTAGAATATAACATCACATCCCAAATGGGGAACTAAATGGGTTTCTTAATGAATATCCAATAATGTTGGTTCCAAGAAAAAGAAAATTACAGACGCAATGTCCATATTTGTATATAAAATGTAACCGTAATAGTACAGATCACAGAATTATAATTATCACCATTCTCAATTATTTATGTTAAAATTGTCCTCATGTGATATCATAAGTCATAACATTAGTATGTAATAATGTCTAAAACACAGGCTGCATAGCTCAATGACATTGTAAAAACTATCAGCATTTAATATGCTAGCATATTTGATTGGGCACCTTACATTTGGCACGCACAGGTCAATGATGTGTGAATTGAACCCAATTAGCTCGCCCCAAGTTCACACAACTATTGAGTAGTGCGTCTACTAGTATTTTTTAGTCTGACCTTGTGTTTAGTAGTGTTTTACACAAGTTCTCAGAGATGCAGATGGTGTATTATGATTCATCTGGTTAATGTGTTTTATTTGGTAGGGTTCTAGTGAAAATACTATACTAGATTTTATAGGGTATTTTGCTCATGTTGTGTTATCCATTTGTCAATATGTTTTTAAATCTGGTATCCAAGTATACATAAATCGTCGTATTTAGCAGCCTCATGTTTAGAAAAAATAATGTGCCATTAATATGAAAAACTTTCTAACATTTTGTATACCTACCTTTTTTTTTCAATTCCTTCTTAATTACCATAATTGCAACTCCAGTAAGGCAAGATCAAAAATAGCGCCCATCAAAATATCGAAATATAAGAGTAAGCTCGCAATAAACTTCGTGGTCTCCTTGGGGCACATTAGCTTGGCAATAATTTCCCATGCAATCAAGTCCCGTCGTCTTATTCGATGCTTATGACTTTACACCTAACACATTACTCACTTCTAGAGTAACAAGGGATATAAATTAGGCTCTCTACTTAATTCGTATACCCTCCCCACCGCGTCTACTTAGAAGGATTTATAAATATTTCGCTGTAAAGCCAAAGGTTAAGTGATCACTTGTTTATTATGTTATAGGTGAAGAGTTCAAGGGTGAATCTAATAGGCGCACTGTTTCTAGTAAGAATTTAACGACTGGACTCTGGCTTTTTAATGGGTTTAAATTTTTAGCAGACAAGTTGATTTGCTCTTTACAGTTTCGACGATAAAGCTGTGTTAACTGCGCTATCAGAATCGATATTTAAAGCCCGCTAGATGTAACAAAACCCACAAAATAGTGGAAAATGCCTAACAAGCATAAGGTTTAAAATCAAAGCCTAAGTAGAGTTGCTTGTGCACCATGAGAGCCATTTACACGAATTAATACCGAAACAGAATTCTTCCCAGAAACCACAAAAATCTTTAGACCATATGTCCGGCGCAATAATAACTATCTTAGCCACAACGTTAATCAGTTTTCATATTAGAATTAATAGTACAGCGAATTTCAAACGTATACTTCAGCAGTTGCTGAAGTAGCTTTAGGACAGCCGGTGACATTACATAATAAAAATAAAATAAAAAAATAAATAAATGGAAGATGTTGTAGTGTGCAGAGCCATCAATAAAAGAATAAAGTAAATACTAGAGCGGTCATCGCGAACAAAATGTAAACGCACTGCGCAAATACATACCAGGACCGCGGGAGCCCTATTGAACAACAGTGAAGATAGTGTGACTGGATAAGAGTGACAGGGACATAAAATATCACTACATGTACCACTATTGCTACACATGTTCATAGTGTCCTCTCTATTGTACTTTATCAGCCCATATTCGTCCACTACTGAACAGGCGACTCGTCTAGAAGTCTAGAATATACTGAGAGGGATTCTAGATCTCAATGTTCGAGGGTCAAGCGAATGAACGTACATATTGTCGGCAAGTCGGTGTGTTTACACTAGAGCGATTATTGCGGTTGGAGTTGGATAACGGCACCGCGGCTTTGATTGTAGCCGTAATGGTTCCGGATCTCCGGAAACATGTTCTCAACGATGCCGAAGAATGCTGTTTGTGCTTTGAATTGTTTTTGTAATTGAATACCTCGTAATTACTCGTGTGGGTTTTGTACGGGTCGATCCAAGTGTAGAGAGTCACGCATTACGTTGGTAACACTGTCGTAAGAATAAAAACTCAGTGCAGTGTGGAACTTTAGATCTGTGAGACAGCTAGAGGCTCGTTCTCATCCTGTAAATTTCTATTCTCTGTCCTTTACTCCCAAACGCCGCGAACATATATCTACGATTTCTAGATATCGTATTTGTACGCATATTCTGAAGGCAGCATTGATCACTTTCCATCCAGTTAGCTTAATCGTTAGCCTCGCTTTTCTTAATAAAATGATGCGAGGAAACCCGTCGATGCGTTCATAGGTTATAGCGCGTTGTAGTGAATTGACCGTATTTGCTTGTGTCAGCTGACCCAGATGACACCTTCCCGCACGGCTGCGAATCTCAAAGCGTAGAATGAACACATTTTATGAACAGAGGTTTTCAGCGGAGTCCTTTAGCTGTCTAGAAAATATATCAGAATATACATCCACTACTGATAAAAGGGCTCTAAAATCTAACTTTCAGTGATTAGATCGCTGTCTACCACTAAAAATATGCTGTATTCAAGAAACATCGTGAGATAAAAGCTAACTTTAGTAGAGATAATTTTAAGCAGGCACTTGTTGAGATAATCGATGTAGCGTTAAAACGAAAATCAATCATCTAAAGGGATTTGGATCGAAAAGTATTATTACAATTTACACTTTCCACCTGATATTATTCCGAAAATGCCGGATCCGTATTTTTACCTAATTTCTTCTTCGTCCCGTAATCCTTTAAAAATACAATTTCCATAGTAGTAATAGAAATTCAATAAGCGAATTGTAATGCTTGTGCTGCCTTTATAAATAATACCATTGTTCTATTCATTGCAGAATTTAAATCATACAATTCTTATTAGTAGGTTAGTAGAAAATTAAAGGAGGAAAACTATAAATTCTCAGTTTGTTTTGGTACCGAAACAAGCCAAGTTCGCGTTTAATGGTATATTCTTGTGGTTTTCGTAATAAAATTAGCCAATGTTCAATCGAAATCGTATTTCGAAATACTGCATGTAATTGCATGAATCTTAATTGACAATTCTCTAGTCGATGAAAATACTGGACAATATTGTATTAATGAACACTCGTTCGAAATATCTGTTGATTTTGTTAAATAATATCTTTGTGTTAAAGTTCTCCTGCACAGTCCAGCCCTCGCTAAGTACTTGACCCCCTGGAGCGAACATTTAAATTATCTTAGTTTGTACGAATAGTACCACGTTTCTAAAATCTGAAAGAATCGGCCTCTGGTTTGTTTATTTTAAGATAGTGTACCATGCTCTTATCAAAGGTATTACTTAGAGTTTCAAATAAGACAACTAATGGCTGCTCAAATAAACACCATATTTTACAGTCAAGTCGAAAGCTTAGTTTTTTTTGTTTGCCTGCCGTACCATTAGTTTTCCGGTGCACGTTTGTCTTCTTTCATATCTATCTATCTATCTATATCAGCCCATATACGTCCCACTGCAGGGCACGGGCCTACTCTACAATCGAGAGAATCGATTGAGAGTGGTTAGGCCATATAGTCCACCACGCTGGCCTAGTGCGGGTTGGCGGACTTACATACCGTAGAAATTCTTTAAAATCGCTACGGTATGCAGGTTTCCTCACGATGTTTTCCTTCACCGTTAAAGTGCGTGGTGATTGACTATCAATACACATATAACTCCGAAAAGTCAGAGGTGTGCCCTGGGATTTGAACCCGCGACCACCGTGAACATGTAGGCAGTCGCGTCTGGTCCGTTTACCAACAGGCCACCACGCACTATCGCACGCATCTTTCATATACCCATAAGTATTTAAAAGGAAAGATGAAGCGTCATGCAATCAATTCAGCAAAATTTGCAAATGCCTGGAATAACATCTCACTAGATAATACTCCATGTAATAATGATTGCGATGCGAATGATTATCATGAGCAGTACAGTCTTTTGGCCGTAGTTTAAAAAACGCACAAGAAAGCTCAATTACAGTCTCACAGTATACGGGAAAACCGTAGAAGCGACGTTGGGAAATCAGTGGATGCGACCAGCGTAACATTGGTAGTTGGTATACGTGCGTCCGCGATCGGATCTCGTTTGTCATGCGCGACGGTTTCAACGCCGGATGGCAACTGATTCGCGAGGCATGCCCCAAGTCACGAGATACTGAACAAATCCTGATAAACTTATCTCCTCATGAATGGGCTTTAATTACTTTAATAGCCTAGATAGTGAATTTTTATGGAAGTTTATTGTATTGATGACTATATAGATACTGATTTTAATATTTTGATACTAGAAATAAAATTATGTAATCGATGACAAAATTAATCCTCATTATTCACATCTGTGCATTATACAGTTTTAGGAATTATTGTGATAATTGGAATGCGGCAGTGATTGTTTAGTTGCTAGTACGATATGAAAAGTCGTCGAGGAAATTTTGGAAAGGTCCATAAGTGAAGCTTAAAAGAATGTACATACCCGGGTACCGTTTTACCAGTCATCTTTCCCGCTCTATATATTCGCGACTTTTAAGGCCAATCTCATCAAGAAAAAGTTACAGTGGGCTGGGGGTAATAAATTGAACAAAACAATAATTAAACTCTGCTTAAACAAAGGTTAAAACCATAAGTATATAGTATATAGTCTCAAAAAAATCGATTTTCCCACAATCGGGGCGTTGCTACCCCGTCACGCTTCGCTCATGACTTGTCCGGTAACGGCCGTGGGTGTGCGTCATGGACGGAAACCTCGCGTGCTCTCGCGCACTCCCGTTCACAGACCAGTGCCAATCCGCGTTGGAGCCGTGTTACACGTGTGTTGTGCTGGTGTAATCGATTAGAAAATAAATCGATACAATCGTTTGTTTGTGATAGTGAGTGGGAAATGTGTGTTTAGTGTTGTCAATCGGTGAAACGTAACGTAGGTATTTTTATACTAGATTTTTTTTACGTTAATAAGTTGCCTTATGTGCAAAATCGAGTAGACAAAAATCAAGACGATTAGCTTAGAAATGTCCTTTATTAGAGGCCCCTGCACAAGAGAAAAAAATAGGTTTTAACGGATCTCTTAATTTTATGTCACTGATTTAAACAATTTTACCAAGGCATAGCTTTTAAAACAAACTCTTCTCATAATATTTACCCCGCAGTTATTCCATAAAATTGTGTCAACAACTCACTTACGAGCATAAAGGCACTAAACCAATAGAAAGTCTATGGAAAAAGTGGAAATGGCGTCGCTGAGTCAATGGGCGCGGTAATGTGTTGCGATTGCTTCGTTCCTCGTAAACATTCCATCGTATGAATGGAAGTATTTCGAACAATACATCGTGAAACTGTTTATTGGAATTATGAGTGGTATAGGGTGTGCTTGCATCGGATACTTTATTTACTTAATGATTCCTGGCTTTAAGGCTCATGGTGGATCTTTTTTACGGGACCGTACATTTAACGTAGATTAAAATTGGTCAGTTTTTGGGGAGCTTTAGTAGATTAAGGATCATAGACATCAAAGAGACCAAGACATTTATAGAAATAAATATTTGCAATACGCCTAAACAGTTCATTATTATTGACTTTACTTACCAGCTTCCAATAAAATATAAGGAAAAAAGCCATGTGCTTAATTGGAATTCGGAACTGTAACAGTTCGCATTAGCCTCCAATGAATATTCAATATTTATCGGAGTAATTTATAGACGAGCTTGTCACGAATGTACTGACGTGGGAAAATATATTTTAGGGCCGACTATTGCCCTGTGCCCTGGCTGTAAACGACCTTACGCACGCTACTGAAATGCGGTCCGGCGCCTTGTCGTCAAGCCATTATCTCCAGTTTTGCCTGACATTCGTGTATAGTAGACTGAGTAATAAATTCCTGTTTTGATGCAATTATATGTATTGTTTTGGCAAAGCTATTACAGTTGTCAAATAGCATGACCAGGAAGGAAAACAGGTTGTACATTGAAATAGGTTAATAATTCATATATTGTACAATAAACTCAAGGTTAGACAAGTAATGCTCAAAATAAACATTCTTAGTCAAAAGAACCAGTACTTTTCTTGTACAGCAATTGATGAATGAGTATCGTTAAGTCTATTTGGGACCTTTTGGTCTTGAGCAGAAACAAACGTATTGTGCTACCGTAAGGTGGACAGATGACCAAATTAAAGATTTTAGTTTTAATCTTTAAATTAATTTCTACGCCAGGAAGTAGTAATAAATTGTTCTCGCTTAGTAACATTTATCTGATTAGCAATTTGGCTCGAATTCTTACGTTGGTACGCCAAGATAGTTTTAATTGTTGAATGTTCTAGTTTGAATCTAAATGTTTCATATTCGTTCGTGAGGTGTATTAATAGAGTTATTGATTATGCAATAAGGTTTACTATTCAAATGCAAAATAAGTGTATTTGGATGATATGAAAGAAATTGTATGGGCGTCGGCGACTTTTGGATCATAGAATGAGATAGCAACAGCATACATGTTAGCTGTAACACATTAAAACTTAATGACTGCAAAACATATCCATTAAAATTTGTTAACAAAAACTGGAAACGGGTGACATTCAGCAGATTAGGGAGCGATTTCCTAAATAAAATGACTGAATTGCATTAACTTCTTGGATATTTATTAGAAAAATTGTATTTCGAGGATTTTTATTATAGTTTAGATAATAAATACGGTAGCTTTTTGTTTTAATTATTTCGTAGTCTTAAAACATGTGCTGAGCAGATTACAATTACAAATAACCTTGACTCAAACACTTGTTATCAAGACATTTGATTGACCTCATTCATTCCGGCAATGGTAAAACATTTGTCAACGAATTAATCAGTTTTTGAGGAACACTTTCAGTTTTCAAGAGGCCGTCAGCTTTTGGACTAGGTCCAAATCCACCTGAATCAATTGTATGGACGTAGCCATTAAATTTGATCTATGAGAGGCTAGGTCAATAATCCTATTTCTTTTTTGAAACAAAATGTAAAATTGTATGTTGTTAAATTTACGTGTGTATTACGACTTAATTGTAATATATTTATAACATGAACCGAATTTCGTACCTTTAAAATTTTTGTTGCTAACTTTAGTGCGCCAGACAGTTGTGTATTGTTCACTATAAAGTTGTCGAAGTCTTCGCTTTTTCCTCGTTCCCGTCGAATCGTTCTTGGAATTTCGATGGTTTAATATTAAATCGGTCGAGATTTCTTTCGATTGCTTCATCAAAGTTTTATTGAAGTTTGCGTTTTATACTGGCTTGCTGCGGTGAAATAAGGAATCATTATATGCTTTTATTTCATCAGAGTGACTTTAGTCGTTAAACAATTATGTAATGTTGTTTCAGTTGCTAGACTAACATTTTTAAATACATCATATTTAACAAGAAGATACCAGACGATTTAATATAGGTCGTAAAAGCACGCCGAATGTGTTCTTTTTTATCATTCTCTATTGATTCTTCCTAGAGATTATTCTTAGAATTTGGGGAAGTTCTATAATTAAAGGTTTATATCTTACCAATTTAACGATGATAATCTAACTGGAAAAACCTAGTTAATACGTATCATATTGTCTTGGATATTTAAAAAGCGGAGCACAGCGCCACTAATAGAATAACCGACAAAAATTACTTTAATCTTGTAAAGCATTATTTTGTTAGCTTTATCTACGTACCACGATTGGGTTTTAATGATGTATGTTTAAACAGTTGCTCATAGAAGACATGATAATTGCGTTTAATAACCGCGACGAAGTAATCTCTTTATGAGTTGATTAGACTTTTTACATTGTTGCATATGTTTAATTATAGTCAATAGATTAATTTATGAGCTATGTTGTTGGTACCAGTGCATTATGAGTGGTAAAGGATTAATAGAGATTGATTGCCAGTTGAGACTATGTGCTATTTGCAAAGGGCATCTAGTAACAGGCAATCTGCTCGTCTACATTTTAAGTCATATTATTGAGATTCTTATGAGTTGGGTATTTGTAGATCAAAAAACATTATTGCTCCTTACTTGAATGCTTCGCTTAGTTGAAACTTTCTCGACAAAAATTAAATAGATGTCGCTTATCAGATCAGTGCTGATGGGAAGCAAATAAATCTCTTTCTTTCAATTATAATTAGGTACTTGGATTCCTAATGAGATTACCACAGGCTGACTGCCAATCGTAAAATCTTAATCCAAATCTTCCTGCATCACACATGTAATAAAATACGCTGCGTAGACCCCCAGCAACTAATAAGGAAAGCGGTAAAAGATAATTACTCTGATACGAATGTAATTAGATTAAGAAAGACATTTCCCTATTGCGTGACGGTGTAGCATTTGTGCCTTTAGCCTTTGCAGACTTATACAGCTTCGCTGGATTAGCAATAAACCTACCAAGTTATGAATATATTGACATGTATAAAATACCTTTTTGAACCGAGTGGTAGACTGTTTTCACTGCTGGTAATAAAGAAAGAAAATGTCATAAAGAAAAAAAAACGTTTTAAAAAATGATGTTTCGATAAAAAAATAGGTGTTTAATTTGATAAAATGACTGAGCTTACTTCTTTCTCATAATAAGTGTGTGAGAGAGAAAGACAGACGTAAAGAAGAGGCGAGAAAAGGTCGTAAGGAAAATTCGATGTTTGTGAATGAACGGTTGAAGTAAATAGATGTTCGTCGCGATCTTATCGTTGTAGGTTATTATCAACTTAATATTTTTACAACAGTGATAATAGTTATGACGACTGGAATTCCCTCTCATAAAATGATTTGTATATTGACTCAAATTGCTTCCTATTTCTCCTAACTACCTATTCTTGAATAGAAAATAAATACACTGCTTCTCAGCTCATAAACTCAGCAATCTATTCATTTAAAACTACAAAATGTCTTCGTAGTTATTTTGTAAAAATAACTTCATGTTACGGAATTATGGTAGAAAACCTTTGATTTGGAAGTTCCATTCGAATACAGGAGCAAACTTAAAATTTGTTATTACATGATAAAAATTTGCATATAGACAGAATCTACAGAGTAAATCTTAATTACAATAATGATGTTTAGGAATCAAAGAACTTACAGTATGTATTTAGGTTTTTGCAATTTGTACTTTATGCTCAAGTGCCGTTAAGTTACAATTTGCTGAAAGCCTTAATCGTGTTACGTCCATAAAGCCCCGGGTTAAAGGTTTAATTTTCAGGATGTTGAAGTGATTGTCCATATTTCCTTAATTTCACGCTTGTTGTTTCTATTGTTTCAGGTTATGTGTGTTAGATAAGCGTCAAAACTAGTGCGGTTGGTTGTTGACAACAATCAACACTGTGGAATGGTTCCTGTGTGTTGGCGACCTGTTCTATATGTAAGTAATTTATAATACATTACACTTTCGCCACATCTTAGTGTGTTCCATTGACCAGGTGATAACGCAATGGAAACGCAACGTTTAAGGAAAAAAATCGTAATAAGATGCCCGTTTTATAGCCTGTATGATACAATTTTAAATAGGTTCTATATTACAGCTACCGAATGTACTGAAAATAGAACAGCACGAAATATTAGTACAATATCACCAAACATACAATAATGTCAATGCGGTTGAAAGAAATAATTAGAACACGCGAGTAGACGTCTCGGCTTTCCCGCAAATTGTTGGAATACAACAAACCAAATATATGACGTAATGGATACATTTTTAAAATTGACGATGGCTAATGAGCATTCACTAATGGCCAGACAATGCCGCTACATATTTTCAAGGAGAATGAAAAGAAAGCAATTCTACTGGAGGCGAAATGGCTTATAATAGTAGATTCCTCCTTTGATTGTATCATGAATACACGCAGTTAAATTGTCTTTATCAATGTATTATCTTTTTCACCTATGTACCACCATTAAATATTTCGCCTTTGAATTCTTTTGTCGCTGATCCCTTATATCATCAGCCTTTTATTGTTCACTGCTGGATATAGGTTTCCTCCAAATCGCACCATTTCACCATATCTTGGACTTGTTGCATCCAGCATCTGCCATCGACATTTCGCAAATCGTCACTCCACGTAGCTGGAGCGCGTCCTACACCCCTAATACATCTGAGTATAAAAGTATAAAAGCCTTTGAAGACTACAAGTATACTGGTTATAAAGAATTAATTTCTTTTCACTAAAACGCTCTCAAAAGAACCTCAAGCACATTTCTATGGGTTTCTAAGTCGGTTTAATTGCAGCAATAAATGAAACCGTAGTCCAACCACCTTACCTAGACCCGTAGCTGCGTGAATTGTTAAAGTTCCTCCGCTTCCCTATTCTGAACTAGTTTCCCAACAAATTAAAAGTTTAATGAGCGTGTTTCCTTCTTATTTGGTTAAGAATTCGTTCAGATGTAATTACATTTCTTGTAATGGAATTTTACTTCTTATTTAGGAATTGGTAGTGTTACTTTTATTTGGTTCTTAAATGGACCCTTTTCTGCAACTTACGGTCGGGTTAGCTCAACTTGGTGAATTTGTTTCTAAGTTAGTCCACAATCAGCTAATTCTGAGCCCGCGGCTTGTGTACAACCAAAACTTCGATTGAGAGGATTTAAGCGAAATGCTTATATGTTGAGCTGGAGACAGACCATCCTTGAAGACACATACAGCTTAAACTGTAATGAATGTTACGAGTTTTTTAATTGCTTTTATCATATTTAAGATAGGTTTCATTTTCTGTTCATTAGAAAGTACGAGGGATTTTTCGCTCCCACTACACATAGACAGATGCAAATTATTATTGCTGATAAAAAAACGTTTGTTTTGATGTTGGGATCGAACCCGCGATCATGCGTTTTTATTAAGCATTGCCCTACGAAGGTTGTGTATAATGAACATAAAACTAATTAGTGTTATAACAAACATTAGTCAATTTGTTCAGTAAAATGTGTTTTAGTTCCCACGAGAGTGTATATTTCGCTTAATTATGTGTGCCTAATTCTAATTACCTCTAATTTATTGAGTCTGGAAAACTCTCAATAATTAGTTTTCATAAATTCGTAAGCTTACGCCCGTATCCCAGAGGTGTAGGCAGGCCTGCCACTAGTGCCAACTTTTAACGAGCTTCTTTTCGACTTTAGGTATAATACAAGACGACCCTATAGCCAAGCAGCGCCGGGCTTATATTCCAACTCTTGACGTGGCTAATTTTGTTTAGGATATTGATTTTATTTAGTTCTCGAATAGGATTAAATGGCCATATGCATAATACTGACATGAATATGTAATTCTATGAGAAAAGTTTAGGTGTGTAATGCATGAGCTGATGTCAACGACGGTATGAGGTTACTGTCACTGCCAACCATGGAATATTTTCTTATACCTCAGTTGAAGAACAAGTAAATAGAAAATACGAAATTTTATTCCGGACCCAACACTTATGAGCTTTAGAGCTATATAATTCGTTGTTATTTCGAAGTCACATTGAATTGTAGCTGATTATCGACTACTTTAACGGTGAATACAGAAATCGCGGCCTACATAACTAAGAGTTCTACACAAGAATTTCGATGGTATGTGAAGTTTTTCGACCTGCGCTGGACTAAAACGTAGACTTTTATACCAGATGGGGAGCTTAACAGGTATTCTCACGCAAACTGTACGATACAATGTATCAGCCCATATACGTCCCATTGTAGGCACGGATCTCCTCAACAATCGAGAGTACGATTGAGATGGCTTAGGCCATATGACTTGACGGCGGACTTTACATACCATAGAAATTCCTACAAATCGCTTTGGTATGCAGGTTTCCTCACGATATTTTCCCTCACTGTTGTAGAATGTGGTGATTGACTATCAATACACACGACTCCGAAAAGTCAGAGGTGTGCCTTGGGATTTGAACCCCCGATAGATTTGAATATGTTGGCAGCCGTGTCTGGTCCGTTACCAACAGATCACGAACTTTTTATCACTCATAGTATTATAAGAAATACCAAGTTATATTACGTGTATACTCAACACTGTGTTTGCATACAGACGAAAAGGCGATTAAACGCTCAAACAGTAGCCGTCGGTTTTAATAAGTGCCGACGAACATGCGCCGAGGTAAACCAATTAGTATTCACGGTGTGCCCGACGACAGTTGTACAGCGTGTACTGAGTGTTCTATCACATTAAGCCACGGTCAACGAGCCCACCACGCTGAATGTTTAATCGTAGGAACACTTGGGGTAAATATCGTTTTGTCTATGGCTAGATTAAATAGGGAAGGTGAAGTAAGCGGTTTGTGTAGCAAGTAAATTGTCATTTTTTTACCAGAGGGGCTTGAGAATATTTTTGTTGTGCCTGTCATTGCTAGTTGCAAAAAAAAAAAATAGATCCTTATTTTTGACAGGGTTGAAGATAGAGTTGGTTGAACCATTCTTGATGAGATTTACATATTACAGAATTTTCCAAGGAGACATTATTTTTTCGTATGTTTATTGTATTGTATCAACCTATATACTTCCCACAGCAGGCCACCGGCCGCCTCTACAATCGAGAGAACGATTGAGAAGGGTTAGACCGTATAGTGGCCACGTTGGCCTAGTGCAGGTTGGCTGTATGTTTATAATTTAATAATATTTTTGATAAAAGGGTACTATTGTACGATGTGGTCGACGACAGTAATTGTACAGCATGTATTTAATGTTCTATCACATCAAGCCACGGTCAACGAGCCCCAACCGCTGAATGTTTAATCGCAGGAACACTTGGGGTAAATATCGTTTTGAAGTAAACGGTTCGTGTAGCCACTTGCACAACGTTGTTAACTTGCTTAGGGGCCGTTTGTTGTGTCCTTGATGCCCAGTTGCGAAAATAAATATTTTTAGTTTGGCAGGGTTTAAGTTAGATTCAGCTGAACCATTTCTGATGATATTCACAGGAATTTTAAAGTAATCTATTTATATTCTTCTTATAATTTATAATTTCACCCAACTGAAATTTAACAAGAAAGCAGTACTTGTAGTTCATTCTTATTTTCGTTGATGATATCTGCTATGAGTGAAAAATGCGTGTATGAAATGTGAAAAACCATATTTGACACCTCATCCATTTGACTGCCTAGTTAATAATACTTACTACCCGCAAGTTCCACTAAATAAATAAACAAAAGACCATTGCGATAACCCGCCTAGCCACTCCTTAAAGATTGTGGAAACAAGCCATCAAAATGTTTTAAAATGTAAACAAGAAGCATTGCGGCGAACAATGGCGGATTGACTCCACTTTATTGCTGCATCGTAAATCTCTGTCAGGTTGTACGGGGCTCGACAAAGTGGAAAGTATGGGGTATTTCATGTATACAGATTGGTCAGTAATGGAAAATCATGTTATGAAATTGTTAGGCAAGCAGTTGATTAGTTTACTGGTGTTAATGCCAGAGTATTGCTTTTGCACAGGTCTCTTCGAGAAGGTTGCTCTGGTAATTGCTCCTACATCCTATGTTAGGGCAATGGTCAGAAATGGATTGAAGATGGTGCCTGCTTTGCTGGTCTCGATGAGATAGAATGCGTAGCAATCTGTTTCTTAGTTGACTTATCGACTCTCTGAACTCCGCATACTGTCCGATATTTTAATTTTAATTTATGAACTAACAAACGTGACGTGACAAGTCTTAAGAAACAATGTCAATTCATTAATCATTATTTGTTTGGATAATATATGCACGGTTTACTTAATACCTTAATCCAATATGCTTACCCTAAGCATACCCTATAAATACATCTTCGAACTTGAATGCCGATATCAATTTTGCTTCACCCACTTTCAATCCCCATAAATAAGGAAAAAGTTATAATACCATGAAACATAAGGGACATGACCTCGCCTCGTATCAGACTGCTTTGTCACTTATCTGGATAATTACGGGAGTCATTATGTGACCGTTTAAAACTCCAGACTTTAATGCACGCTTTAAATAATGGAGCGTAGAATCACTGCCATTTGTATTTACGTGTTTTACTTATTTTTTTGTATTATTTTTAATTAACTATATTGCCTAGGATGTGATAAAAGGATAATAGTTGTTTTGTGTTAAAAACTTAGCTGGCCAACGTCTATTTAAGATTTTTGCTTCTGATTATAACATTAATTAAAAAGCCATTGAAAAATAACATTAACAGCATTTGTTTTTTTATGGGGAAGAGAAGGTTTGTAAAGCTTACATTGTAATTTATGTTAGTTGTGAAAATAAAATGATCAAGATATATCTCTATTATACTCTTGACAATTTAGCGTGTACAATCAATATTTACCTTTCGTATTATTGTGGTTCAGACTATAACCAAATTCCTAATTTATTCTTAATATAATACCGATATTGAATTAAATCTAAGACATTTAGCAACTATTGAAATAAATTAATTTGGTTACTCACAAATAATAATATACTGGAGTAGTATTATGGGATTATTAACTGCATAATACACAATAAAACATCATTGAATTCACCTTCTGCGCGTTTGTGAACTTCGATAGGTTCCTCATCATGTTAATTAATAAATAACTTCGCACAGTCAAATCATTATAACCCCAGAAATACCAATTCAATCACTCGATTAGTCAAATCATTCGTAGGTATAAACTATAATCGAAACCATATCGATGACAATCGCTTCAAGCAACATTCCGGATGAAGTACGAACCACGGCAGGTCGTCAACTTTTAATGAAGTGAGGAAATACGTCGCCCTGTATGTCGGCACGACGCACGCTTGTAGCCCGGTCGCCCGGCAACAGAGCGTCACGCCGCGCCGGTACGCCTATTAAGGTTAATATTACATTGAATCCCGTGTGATGTGTAAAGGCTGAAAATGCTATTTTGAAGTTATTTATGGTCGTAATTGCTGAGTTATTTATGTTATGGATATGTTCCGATACCGATGTGAACGATTACACAGCTGAATGATATATTGGAGGTAAGAATCATTGCGTTTTTAAATTTGCATGTGTATTTTAGTTGACTATCACTTCGCAAAACAATAGTTCATCAAGTGAATCATTCATACGCTGTTCTACTAATATCTCCTCAAATGCATTAAGTACATAATATAACATAATATTTATAAGACGAGTCCAAGACCAACAATTTTCCAGTTTATTAATATTACCTAATCCAGTAATATCCTGTACGAGTGTAGCGCAGGAACAGCTAATCGCGTTCTAGATGAATCTCAGGATGTACTTATTGCTACTGAATTAAACTATCCTCTTAGACAGAGTGCAATCAAAGTCCACCTACTCGAATCTGTCTGCACTCCCACGGCGGTTGACCTTCACCTGCTCTCGTTTCGTCCAGCTGCATTTGAAATGTGACGCCTTTTGTATCTAGATTTGTTGAATGACTTTGTTTTACATCATTCTCAATTTAGTCGATCTGGAGGTTTTCCTTTTTTGGGATGATAATGCAGTTACGTCTTAACTTTCACAATGCCACTAATAATGCCTATTTTTATGCTCTTGACAGATTGTTTCTATTTGAAGGACATTTTCTCTTGGATGATATATGACAAACACGGGAAACTAGCTTTTCAAACTATCCTTATCCCGGCTCGGGAATCCACTTTGATTGGCATGGTCTTCCCTACTATTTCGGATTTGTGGTCTTCACAATTTTGCTTAATTAATTCTAAGGGAGAACTCTCAGATATACAGTTTTTCTCACGATGTTTCTCTACGGTCTAACAGAGCAGTAGTAAACTACGAAAGCACGCCAATTAATCAGCTTTTTCTTTACATGGCTGATATGAACTCTGAGACCTACTATTTAGATTATAAAACACATTTCAGAAGCTAGACATGATTGTCTAGATTTCTATTGGCTAAAACTTTGCAGTGATACGTCATTAGCACGACGCGACGTTATCTAGGTGAATGTATCACAACCCCTTTATGCCCTTGTTGTTGTAGTGCGACCTGGCGTGGAATAAGGGATTACTCATGGAGTTCTAAGGTCCTAGGTTAACAGGAAAGGTATGTACTTCATTGTGATGTCATATATTTGTACCACAAATAAAAAGAAGTAATAAAAGAGATTTATTGCATCACGAAGTTTCCCGCATCGCGTGAGGGTTGTACGATATAGAAATTTAAAGAATATGTCGTGTCTCCTTCATATTATGTAACTACCGATTATTTTGCCAGCGCACTTATTCTTCGAGCCATGAAATTCTTCATCAGATTACCAGGTACCTTACTTGTTTTATTTACCGTCTCAAAAATATAAAAATATTGTCCCAATAGACGATTCGAATACGGTCTTGTTTTTAAAAGTAAACCGCATCTATATGATCCTCAGATTTCACGTACGTGTGGAAAAAGGGAGGGTAGATAGACATCTGTTTTGAAAGATAATATAATCGTTTTAAACAAGCAAGCAAATGTGACACCAATTTGTCCCATTTGTGTTTGGAGAAATCATGGCGCCACATGATCTCATAAATCAATCCGTCGAGATCCCACTCAGGGCAGTCAGATAATAATAAACCTATAATGTGGCGAGTCGAATGGTCCGTAGTAATTTCACCCATACAAAATTACGACTAGTGTTAGATGAACCATTGTGCTAAAAATAATCCTTTTAGTGGCAGTGAAAGCGTCAGCCCTGTTTGGACAAGTGTTTACGTCAAATACGAGCTTCAGGGGACGGTTACAGTAAAGTTCGACGACCCTACACATGTGTTAAAACTTGAAGCTGTAGAAATATTGCGAACTACACAATTGTTTATGAACAGCGAAAGGACTCGGAGGACGGTTTTAATTTTAAGTTTTAATGAATCCGCCGCTGTGTTATTTTTTTAATGTCACGTTCGTGGAATATGCTCTTGTTTTATGTTTGTGCTGTCATGTGAAAATGTTTTTGTTGAGTCAGCGTCGCGGTAAAGTTGTTCGTGACCTTATATAGTGTATTTCATAATATCGCATGCATTTTTGAAGGGGTCATTAATCAGTAGCTTAGGTGGGTATCGCAAAACATGGATACCGTCTAAACACGCAACATCGATACTGATAATTACCATTTGAACTTTGAAGCGGTAGAGCTACATTGTTGCTAATTTAGTTTTCGAAACGATTGGGCTAGCCAGGGTACTATCGCCCTATCTAAAGATACCAACTTGAAATGCTACTTTAGTTGTTTTGTCTATTAAATAAGATTAACGAAAACTCAATAATTCATCCAAATTCATTATTGATACGAGAATCACTAGTTTTTTTTGCATTTTTTTTATTTATTAACAAGTCCTTCGGTCAATGCCTGTTCTTATAGACTAATGGATATTTTTTACGTGAATAACATGTGCTTTCTAAAACTCAGTGACTGAAAAAGTCCACAGATAGAACTTAAAACTGAAGCACGTAGAAACATAAGAGAAAACAGCAAGAGAATACGTTTGGTAACAGAATTCGTTCTAACATAATTACATTAACAAACTCACAAGTACTCTGACTACATTTAACCCGCTCAAAGTAATTGTACATAAGTAGATGAATATTATAAAATACATTAGAAGTTAGAAATCAGAAATTTTTATCCAGCGCTATGGCGCACGTCGGGTGACCTAAATACCGAGTGAATTCACACCGTCTTAATTGAACTACTTGTGTGCTATGTGACTGTGACATTCAAAATATTCTTTCTAACTTCGGAGTTGCGTAGGGAACTAGGTTTGGAAGATTAAAGTTCAAATGAAGTGAATGCAACCACGCATTATGTCGTATTGTGCCGTGACTTGTGGGAACGCCGCTAGCGTGGGTCAATATGGCAGATTTTACTTCTAATTGGCTATCATGCTATATCCATCATTAAAGGTTTGTGAAGTATAGGATATCAAATTAAATTTAATAAAAAATATAAAATGAACAATAAATCGTAGGTTAGGTACCTACGATTTATTGTTGATCTCAGTATTATCATCGTCATAATCATCAGGCATTGTACATCACAGACCTTCAATGTTCCCCACAGCGACCACATGGAAGCGGCTTGCATTTAATTATTTTCTTTAATCTTTAATACATATCTTACAGTACTTTGCCTTTCTTGCATCTAAGTATATACGATAATAATTCTCTATTGTTCCCTCAACAATTCGATATATCGTCGTGAGGTGCCGTTGGCCTAGTTACTTTGACTTTGGCGCGGCTCAGTGTTCGCTCAGTGATATATCGTCTGAAGCTGACAGCCGGTGTAGAAAAAAATGCTATACAGTTTCAGTGGCAAGTACACCGCTGTGGAACTTGACTTGACTTTTTGCGTTTATTGCAGAATTCTGGATCAAATAATAAATAATATAAAATAAATAAATACACCCAACAGTCACATACATAGTCCTGACCCCACACTAAGATCGAGTCTTGTGTCGTGGGTATCAGAAGCTACGAGAGACTTTTCGGTCTCACAAACACCCAGACCCGAAACAAATACCTGTGGATCACACAAATATTTGTTTCGGTGCGGGGATCGAACCCGCGGCCTCTCGTTTCACAGGCAGCGTCAAACCAACTGCGCTACGGAGGCTGTCAAATAAATTTCGTTGATATGGTCTGTAGCATAAATAGTGATGACGACGATGTTGTCTTTCATAAGATGTATAGAATAATACAAATCTCAATTAGGTACAATAACATTAATGACTTAAAGCGATTTAATCCCACACCGTCCCACCATCATGATAATCTGAAATTCTATGAGCTTTCCTACAAAGCTTAGTTTTAATTAAATTTTTAATCCTCTTTAATGGAGTAGCACTAAACGACGTGGGAGGTTTATTAGAAAATAAAGTACTTTGTCGAATAAAACAAAGTACTAAATCTATGAAGATGAAATAGCTCGGAATAAAACCTGAATCAGTGAGATTGAATATTATGTACCAATTACTAAGAGTACTTTAAAAAATTGTGTAAATAATCCATCTTCTATTATTATAAAGGCCAAAGTTTGTATGTTTGTTTCTTCTTCAAGCTCAAACGGCTGGACCAATTTTAGTGAAATTTGGTATGGAGGTAGTTGATACCCTGGATTAACGAATAGGCTACATTTTATTTCGAAAAATGTATGTGGAATGGACTCAAAATGTCTGCACCTAGGCGAAGCCGGGTCGGACCGCTAATTGTTTAATAAAATTAGATATCTATAGAATAGTGGTATTAGCAGTGAAATGGTTTTCGTCTATATTGCACTTGTAATTGTAACTGTCTGGACTGATTTTATGGATGCAAATTTTATCTCTTATTGAGAAAGTTTTTACAGCCGCCACTTCGCTCTAATCTGTGAGCCGATTGGTTCATTTCGGTTGCTATTTACAAGTGGAATTATAACTCCTAACCGTCCTTATCCGTGCCTTATATGCCAGAAAGATTTAACATAGGATTTACGCAAATGTTTTTAAAAATGTGATCCCAGGCCAATATGTAGAATATATTCGAACCTAAAGACTAAAAACGATTTGTTGGGATTGGAAATCCGACACCAAAGTTTTCGAGCTAAGAACGTTGCTATTAGAGCTTTGAGCTTTGAAACAAGCAAAAACGGAACACAATACTGTACTTACACCTACTTAATTGTAATCACTACCTGGACTGCGTCTTGGATAAGCCCAAGAGATCAATACACAATCCGAGACAATTGTTTGACATCAAAGGTAAAGCGAAAACTGAAGAGGCCTCGAGCTTCCAAGACGTTTCGTTAACTTGCTCGTAGAGTGTGTTTGAATTAAATATTATGTCGCCTGCTGGATGTGAGTCGTTCTATCTATTGTTTCCGAGATTGATAAAAATACTAGAAAGTAGATTGAATTGTAAAAGAAAGGTGAGACGTTCGGACTTTTTCTAAGTTTGATAAGTACAATTGATACTTTATCAGCTTACATTCGTCTCAATATCCCGTCTTTTTAAAATGCAGATTGCAAATAAAGTAAGTTATATAGTATTTAGTCTTGTATCAGAATTTTAAAACTAACAATAATGTTTCAGTTAACACCGTAAGTACCCATCCACGTCATCTTAGCACATCAAACAATACAAATCTAGTTTGCAATAACACAACTCCTTACATAATTCTAAAGCATTAGTGTACACAAGTACTTAATAGTTAATACTCTACTGTTTATTGTATGGAAGCCCTCGAAAGTGTTGACAATGTATGTACGTGTAACTACCAACTAACCGAGTCGTTGCCGACCGTGTAGCATGCCTTTATATCGCGTGATTATTTTACATTGGCTTCTTGATGTTTATTTTTGGATATTTTTTTCTTTTCTTCAACCAACGTAACGGCATTCACTTCTTTATCTAACGTTTTACGATCTTTTTTGTTGTTATATTAGTAACGTTTTTTGCGGTTTGAGAAATGGCACTACTTTCAACGTTTGTGGAAGATTATTTGCGCAATTTGAGCTGCGGGTGATGTATTATTGGAAATCGGAAACTAGTACTGTAATTAGTTTGTTGAAATAAAAGGTATACATTATTTTCAGGTCACACAATTAAGAGTTTCGCGTGCTGGGAAGGGATTACCGCCTATAAAAAATAACATCTAAGACTAGGTACATGTTTTATCGGCTTTTGCTGATGCATGGGATAATGAAGGGAAGAACAAAATTTGCTGGGTATCCGAGAGTATAATTATCATGGGGCTAAAACCTTGCATATTTGTCAAACATCCTCTAGCGATAGCGATTGAAAACAACATTTTATTATATATGAGTGAACACAAAGATGATAAAACATCCGTTGAACAAATAACACGCGATCACCCTCATTTTATTTTAGACGTTTTTTTATTAGTTTGTACAGCTCTTTATCAAAACGGACACACACTAAAATGTGACATATCTAGTGATAAAATTTCAAAACAGGCTCTCTTTAGTGTTCACTTGTTTACAAATATACAAATTTAGTAGAAATGTAAAATAAATGTTAAACAAATTGTAACCAACTTTTCAGTGGAGTGTCTCGTATATTCATGATAACTAAAAATATGATTAAACTATAGAAAATTAAAACCAGTATTATCATCATTATATTTCAGCCATTGAAAGTTCATTGTTGCATATAAAGGCCAAGGGATTTCACAGCAACATGTTCAGAGCAAGCTGTGATTATTGGGTTGTCCTTCACCTTGTAGGTGGAAGTCCAATGCTACGTTTTAAGAAGATAGTTCTTGAAAGAAGGCCACGTCCAGTACGAGGTCTCCATTCCAGAACCTTCTAATCCCATAAGTTATTAATTCTCAGCTCTATATGCCCAGAACCTTCTAATCCCATGAGTTATTAATTCTCAGCTCTATATGCCCTGATCACTGCTACTTCAACTGGCTATTCTGCCGGGCTATCGGCAACTTCACATTCACTTTCACTATTACATCCAGTTTGCAAGTCCATCATGACGTACCCAGAGGGGGATTTTAGCAAGAAGTACCTTACATTACGTACTTGAATCATATAATAGTTCTTTGAAAGTTCATATCCAAAGGGAATTGAACAATACAATAAAAAACAAAAAGATCTTCGAACGTATGTAGACATGGATGCTCATGGGAACTTTCATCCAGCACGCGGCTGGTGTCTAAATAATCATTAAGTAGTGATTTACGTCACTACCTTATCTTTTGTTTATTTACGTCATAATAGTAGGTGTAGGTAGGAAATTAAAACCCTCAGAATTATCGAAGTTATTGAAAAATTTGGGCGTGGATGGATACTGTTTTATACTTAAGCTATTATTATAAAACTGTGGGAGTGGAAAGGCTAAATTTGAAACGTAGGTTGGAGATCGATTCAGTCCGCTGGCTAAGATCTAATCCTTGTGTACCTCGGAAAGTTTATGTGTTTCGGTTGCATTGCAACAATGGCAGCACTCGCTAAACACCTTCATATATTTTTCGCCGATAGGGGTGCTACTGCACGAGCCAAACAAAACAGACGTTCATCCACTTTGATCAAGTCAGCTTTGAAGACTATTCAGTTTCTATCCTTAAAAGCCGGTGAAGGTGTCCCTAACTTAGCACCATCAGTACAATAAGTGATAAACGCCTACTTCATAAGATTTTACTCTGTTCGGTACTTTTACCGTAGATTGACAAACTGAATTGATATTTTCGAAAATCATGACAATCTTATCTAATAATAGATTCGGGCATGTTCCTACTAGCACCACAAAGTGATTACTTACAAGTTTCGGTCAACCTGATGAAAAGTGAAGTTAAATACAAAGCGTGAAATGATTAACTCCACAGTCGAAACAATAATGCCAGCCTGTTTAATATAGAATATTATTTTCTGAACTACTAAGAAGTATCTCTATAATTCACAAAGCAATAGAGCAAACAGGAAGCACAAAGACGATAGTTAAACATGTACATTGTCTCGGTACAAACGCCTGTAATTCGATTACGTGACCTCTCGACGTTGTGTCGACGTTTACTTAGACGTCTGACCAACTTAGCATTGTTCAATGTTCTACCGTCTTCGAGATAATGTAGCCAATTTTGTAGAGTCGGGAATTATAGTGGCTGTGTTTTGAAATTTAGGTGGAATTTAATTCTGTGGGTAATATGCTTTAATGTTCTTAATAACAATTTATCTGTATTTAAATATACTGCACTTCACGGCGAAACCAGTATTGGTACATAGAGTATCTGGCGATAGAAAGATATATATTATGCTGGTATACTCAAAACTGGATGTTCACTGGTTAATCCTGGGTGATAAAACACTTGTCTGGTTTACTAGCTTGGCGTTTCATAAAACCAGTTTACGTTGGCTATATACATATATGAACTATTCTTTTGATCCAAAATAACATAACAATGACTGATGAGATTTCTCATAGATATTTCAGAATCAATTTTTATTTATTAATTGCTTAAATGTTTTAATTTAATGACGATGCTTTCTACCTGCATTAATATAATTATTTCAGTCTGATGAACGTATGTACGTGATGTCATGGCAATCGTTAGGAGTTGTGGAATCATTCCAACAAACGGTTCAGAATACAATGCGTAAGTGATATCATATCCCGTGTATTATGAAGTCATTTGTATAGTTCACTCATTATGAGTGTATGAGATAAGTGCTATGATATTGTTTATAGTTGCTATGGCTTATACTGCGATTATAGAAAAAAATACCTCCAATTAGTGTGTAAAGTCTGAGAAATTTGCGAGTATTTCTATTGAAGTCTACGTTGTTACAGTTTTGGACTAGTTTGGGACGTCACATCGGAATTAGTCTTCTGTTGCAATCAATAATGATATGAGCTTCATAGTTTTACCACTGTATGTGAATAACGAGGTAATGAGTGAGTTTCTCGGAGTTGCTCTACAGATAGCTGTAAGAATTTCGATTGCCGCAACAAGACATATTTTTGGGTTTAGTTATGGGATTTAAAAGCTAATCGTAATTTCTTATAGCTTTAATATGTAGTGGTTTCCTACTATGCGATATATTTTATCTTTATGCCTGATAAATGTTTAAATAAATTGTATAATACTTTGGTAATGTTTGCATCAGATATCCAATTGCTGTTCCAATTACCTATCTTTCGGAAGATTTAACCAACTAAAACATATTAAAACGAACGCACCGCAGAACATTGTGGTGCAATGTACACTTTCAAACATAAATCGTGTCTCGGCGAGTGCTATCGCTGAGTGCAGTAACGCGAAAGGAAGCCAAGTTCTCTCTTACCACCGTATGTGTGTCAACGTGCTTCATGTACTTTTGAAGATCGCTGGCATATCTTATACGCTTGCAAATATCTTGAGGGTCTCCGGTATTTAAGTATTTTCACAAGTAAAATATTATCGCTTGTGAAGGAATTGGACTGAATGAAACCTAGATTCGACAGCGCTTTTGGTAATTGTAAACATTTGAAAACAACAATCTGCTGTGTTTTGCCCGTTCTTTGCTTGCAGAAACTTCTTTTCGAACATATAATTGAGTCTAAATGATGCATAACATTTTTATGGATTCAATAAATTATTTCCATTTCATTGAACTACTGTGGAATTTTATCGGTCAGGGATACAACGGTCTTATAGGCGTGTCGTGTTAATTCATACTAAGATTATGTGTTTGTCCGATACGTAATAGCTAAATCATCGATCGATCATGAATCTTAAGAATATAATTATTCTTTGGTACATAATCAACGTTACTAAGTGTGTGGTCCGTGGTAGCCTGTTGGTAACGGACCAGACGCGGCTGCCAACATGTTCACAGTGGTGATGGGTTCAAATCTCAAGGCACACCTCTCGAGTTTTCAGAGTCATTTTTGTATTGATAGTCAATCACCACACACTATAACGGCGAAGGAAAACATCGTGAGGAAACCTGCATACCATAGTGATTTGTAAAAATTCTATGGTATGTAAAGTCCGCCAACCTGCATTAGGCCAGCGTGGTGGACTAGTGTACTATACGGCCTAACCCCACACAATCGTGCTCTTAATTGTAAAGGAGGATAATGCCCTGCAGTGGGACGTAAATGGGCTGATACAGACACAGACAACATTACTATGGACTTTGATGCACTTCGCAGTAAAGACTGAAATGTAAGGTTTCTACTTTTTTTCTTTTCGTCAATATCTTTATTTGGTACCGTAAATGGGAATAAGTTTGGCGAACTGTGGTAGGCATTAGTGACGGTTTTGCCAATACCTTCGTGTATGTAGGCGGTTATTTTTGTATGTAGGATTGCAGTCAAACTCTTGATAAACAGTAGACTAAAACTTAGCATAACTACTTAATGTATTATGGAATACTTTTAACACTCTGCCTACTTGACAGACGAATTTCGATGAAATATTCATCATAATATCTATAAATGTACGCAGTTCCCACGTCGAATTACTGCGTAGTTAATAAACAATTTCACTTTCAACTAAAATAAAAACGAAGTTAATGTGAACGGAGAAAGCTGCCGCCCGCGTACTCTCTCGTATAACCTTTATTTTAATTAACTACGAGTGGGTAATTTTATTCTTTATAACAGTATATAAGACGATTACGCAAGTCAATAACAATTAAAAACTATGTGCATTTATAAGGTCTACTGGTCAGAGAAAAAACACCAAGAAATTCATGCAGTTCTTTTTGTAAAGCCTAACCTATTGTTATTTGATGATTTGAGTATGCTAGAAAAGAAGAAATTTCGCATATTGTAGAATTCTCCATATGTATTGAACTATTGACAAGAAAAGACGAAATAAGTATCTATGTCTACATTACGGTCATATTTTTCTTGTTTCACATTGTATTTCTAATAATATCCCAGCGTTCCGACCAGGTTGCATGTCTAAGATTTACGGCACGTAATCTCCCACAAAGGTCACAGTGGCACCTGTTATTCCACGGCTCTCGCAATGCCGGCCGCATTCCTCGCAAACTGTTCCGAAGTGAATTGGACCCGCTTGTCCGATACAAATGATTTGCAGATTTGCTGCCACTCAACGATTTGACATTCTAGATAATAAACGAGGCCGATTGTCGTTCGGAATTCGATTATAGGTATATCTAGCGCTTTGTGTGCCGCGCTTTATCGATTCGCGATCGGGTTATTATTGGTCGTAAAAGCGTGTAATTAAATGCAGTTATTTTAATATGATTTGAATTTTAATTAACTATGTAATTTTTCATTAACATCCTCTATTTTGCAGGTTTTGAACCTCGTATTAAACCGGTTTATAATATCACGGGTGATTAAAACTTATGGCACCTGATCATCAAACTCTTCCAAGCTTCAAAGTTCAAAAGGCTCAATCTTTACAATTAACATATTCATTTCTATATCAATTAACATAATGAAAATTTAATAAACCCTATATTTTAAGTGGGCTTCTCGTATTAGATAATATTATCCATTGACGGCCTTATTCATTGACAAATCTAAAACCTATTTTAGTTATCGAATGTTTTGCCTTTTTAGCTCAAAATGAATTCAAAAGTCGTTCGAAACGGACGAAACATTCGTTAATAAAATTGGTTTTAAAACTGTCTATGAATGAGGCCGTGAGTGTATACCTTCATTGCATAAATAATATTTGAAATTGCGCAATAAGAAATATATATTTTCTAACCCATTGACGTCCCCAATACATAGGACAAATTTGATTTGGGATAAATTTGGGACCCTCAACAGTTTGCAATTTCACCGCCCCCGTCACTAATAAATACGTGGTGCTATCGTGTAAGGGCCGAAGCTATAAAATACAGTTGTGTCCAATAATACCATTAGTGTGCTTGTAGCGTAAGCCACACGTCTGAGGGGCACTTTAGTAACCCGGCCGCAATGTTCAGCTGTTTGCACATAGGTTGCATGTTAGGTGACCTTTAAAACAACCGTGACTGTCAAACCTACGCAGTCTTCTTCCCGGTATACATTGCTCTGGAATCAGCTTTCTCCAGAGGTCTTTCTATTCAATGCAAAAAAACATCATTCAAGAAAACAGCTGATACTTTTCAAGGTTGGCACCGCACCAACGATTCGTCAGATGTTGTGATCGTATGCTCGTTTGCGTTCAATTGTTTTATAAAACCGCGAGTGTGTTCTGTGATCAGCTAGTGTCATCTGGTTTCAAGTATAAATTGTCAACTGAACGACAGAAATAATCACCTACCAGAGGTTGGCGTAAAATGATGTAACATAGAGTGCCTGTTTGCCTTGCTGTTCGTTTGTGGGCGTTTAAAGACGGCAGTGAACAATCACATCAGCTATTGGTTTGCAGACATAATAATATAATCTCAATGTTTGTGGTTGTGACACAAAATCCTCGCATTTTACGAACCGAAGCCTTACGTTAACAGTCATAGTTACAGACCACGATTTGTAAAGAATCTTATTAACCTTTTTTATCGTGTTGAACGGAGCGTTGTTCTTCGCCCGGACAGAGCAATAAGTCTAAGCAGAGGGGGGAATGGGAGGGGAGAGGTCTTGATAAATTACGTAATGTCTCACAGCCTTTAACGGTAGATCGGGTCTCGAATAATAAGATTAAGATTTATTAATACGTCTTTTATAGGATTTTCATTATTAAGAGCGGTGGTCTCAATTCAATTATTTGCAAAAATGTTAAAATGTTGGTTCCACCTGTCTATTATTCCTCTTAGGGTAAGTAATGATCTTATGCCAAAAGCCCATTCCATTCCATGTGAGAAACCAGAGCCCCACAGTGTGTGGACTGATTTATATCAGCATATTAACTTTTTATATATCAGTTTTTGAACCCAAAATCAAGTAGGCTGATAGTAACTTTAATCTCGAATGCTACATCAAAAATTGATCGTCAGTTTGTCCAATATGACAAAAAAAAAAATGCACGCAAAACCAGTCATAGCGATTAAAAGACTATTTTTCAAGGGTAATACGACGATTTCGTTATTCAAAGCACTTGACGATCATAAATTCACGTCAACTCGCGAGAAATGTCAGACCTCTATCAAATAGACAATCATTTCGACGACAAATGGCTTTCATCGTCATTCTGCTGTCTTCGAATAAAAATAAAAACGTATGGAAGCTTGATGAATTCCTTTTTGTACGATCGCCCATATAAACATAGTTTCCGGCGTCTATGCACATGTGATTTGACATATTTTAATGTCTGTCTTTAAAATTTACTAAAGTCAATTTTGTGACAAATTACATGGAAGATAAAAACAATGATCATCTCATCTATGGCCAAATAAATTGTTACATATCTTATTGTAAACGTAGAAATCATCGAAATTATTATGCCGTTAGGACTTTAGCATTTTTTATCTACACAGCTATTCCTTCAAGAGATACATGTTACTTTTCATCGCGAAATACGTATAGCTTTACTGCTTCATAAAATTTGATGTAATCTTCATCGGGAAAGTTGCAAAAGTTATTTCTTTAAACAGCACGATATCGCCGGTATCATGGCAAGTCACCCCATCTTGTTCGTATCGTAAAATATTGTCTTCCTGGTACGAGACCCCTCCCCTTCTTGGTTGAGTAGTCGAGCCCCTTTTTGCTTTGATATATTGACAGTATTAGCATGGCAAAAAGTCGTGAAGAAAGCCTGCTTCGTAATTTTTCATGTTGTTGTTGCAATATTTCACTTTTTAGCGCTTGATTAGGCTAGGCATACAAGTAGGTATCTTGAAGGGAAGTGTTTATGTTTGACAATAACTATCCACCAGTAAAAGAACGCAAATGCCTTGTCTTGGTGAAGCACACAAAGGTGGTGTTTTATCTTCTTGAAATTTAATGTCAAATAAGTATTTGTCTTAGTACTTTTTGGTACTTAGTCTAAACAAAAGTATCTTGTTCGGTGGGAAATACGAGAAATTGTACATTCTCTTAAAACAGACTAGAAACAATTATTTGTTCAGCACACTAACATTTGTCACGATACGGAATTTCGTTTGGCAACGCCGCGTGTGTAATATTTGTAAGAGTCAATGATCCACGTGGAACAAAAGTAGGTACTATTCCTAACACCAAATTAATTTTAACAACTCTATAGTGTACGTTTTTAATAGCGGTCTGCGAGTTGTTGCATACAATTTAATTCCAGTTTGCAAATGCAAGTACGTTGAAAATTCGCTAACTAGTTAACTGTTCCGACAAACTGCTAACTTTTCGAAATGCACCTCGTTCGGGTCGTGCATATCGCACTGCGCTATTGTGCATGTATACATGTTTCAGTTCCGCGTATAATTGTATTTGGGATAACGTGAGTAAAGGCACCATGCAAAGATCATGCTATTTAATTTACTATTTGATTCATATCGTTGCGGTTTAAGGATATTTTATTCATACTCGAACTTGCTGAGCTTTGATGCTTGGTATCATTTTAATTCGTGCCGTTGTTTGTCCTGACTTACCAAAGTAGACGCGGCTGTGAGGGCGGGAGTCTACTACGAAAAGATTTTCAGATATCAACAATTGATATTATTTCCCCTTCTTACCTTCTTTTTCCTCAAAAGCTGGCAATAGTTCGTCTGATAACACGGGGGTTTGCAGTATAACGTTTCCTATCTAAGAAGATTTGTCCCATGACTATGCGGCTTATGTCTTTCTTATATTAAATCCTCTTGCAACGGTATCTATTTGTCCAAATCACATTTTCCAATCGAAAAACCCTAACAAAGGGAATAGGCTAACGTGGCGGTGAGAAGTGAACACAAATCGAATATGAAATATTGAAATTCACACCCAATGAACATGGCGCGATAGAATTAGAATATTATAGTATAATAATCTCTCAGAATACACACCACACGCTTACAGTGCTGAAACCGCTGGGGACAAGTGTAAAACTTGTTATAGAAAGGAGTTGAGTTAGCATTTCATTATCCAGTAAAACGCGCCTTTGTGGATGTAATTTACTCGTCATTTGTCCCATCTCGTTTTGGAGATTAAGCCTTTCACAGTTAAAGGTCGCGGCTTTAGTGCGCAACTGCGAGACTGCTTACCAAGCTCTCCGAGGGATTTAACTTTGGACGTTATATGGTCGATTCACCTCAAATTGTGATCTTTGAGAATAGACCACACATTTCTGAGTGAACTAAATCAATACGAGTATCAACAATAAAACAAAATTATAGATGCGTGCACCGCAAACACTGTCAAGGCATACATATTTGAAACGGTAATACCAGATATCAGAATGGTTACCACGTGTCTCGTTTCCGTGTCGGATGGTCGTTGCGACGTTTTGTTTTCGCCGCGTCCGCTGACGTTATTCCGTGTGATGTGAACTGATTATAATACTGTTCCATTCTGGGATTAGTTTATGGGAATGTGTTGTGTAATACGCCATTGTAGTTGTATTGGACAGGAAGTTAAATTTGTAAATTACTTTGATACAAATTTTAGTGTCTTCTTCATCTGTTGGTGCGTTATTTATTTTTGTAAATTCATGTTTGCTATATTTATCTAATACTTTCATTGGTCAACTAATTACAAAGAAATAGATTATTATTCCGGTTGCAGCCAACTCGAAAAGTATAAACTTACGTAATGGTCGTAATTTTGCAAGATCGCTATCTATCTGTGTAAATCTACTTCGTGCGGTTTTGTGTCTACATTTTTGATCTCGTTTTCTTCTAAACTCAAATGGAATGTAAATATAAAATCTATTAATACAGTTACCTGCTGGTCTATTGCGATTTTGTGCTCTGTTTGCCCTTTGTCTGCCCCAGTTCATGAATTTTACAAACTACGAAACATCTGCCTGTCGTGCCGGGGTTGACGTTTATTTTTAACAGACTCCATTGTGATATTCCATTTGGAACGTAAAGTCACATTCGAATTATGTTTGAATGGCTGGATGGGTGGAAAATCAAATACAGACGCGTAATGTAAATATGACTGCCTCGGTGGCGTAGTTGTACTACGGTATGATTACAAAGCTGAGGTCTCGGATTCGAATCCCGCTTCAGGCAAAGTTATATTGGGTGATTCTATTCATTATCAGCCCGGAGTCAGGAATTTGTGCCCGATATGGCGATAGGCTCGCCCCCTATCACATCACGGGACGGAACATACAAGGCGAAATGTGGGTGTCCTGGTGGCGCCTCTGCCTACCCCTTTTGGGATAAAGGCGTGAGTATATGTAAATATAGTAAAATTGAACTGTTATGCCCATTTTCCACCATCATAAATGAGGTACACGGAGTTTCTTATCTGAATAAAAGTTTTATCAATAGTCAAGTTGTTAATTCTTGAATGCTTGGTTCCATATGAATAAAATTTTCATTGGATTAGCTGGATGTATTTAATTCGTCGGAGTTTAATTTGTCATATTTGATTCATTTTGATTCTTAGTCTACGTTATATTATAGAGCTGTTCCAAAAAGGTTTAGGGGGAACTAATACAGTCTTGTTAGAATTTTCAATTTACCTCTACCAATTCAATACACACACTATGCAGAAAGTAATAAATGTATAAAAACATACGATAAGATCGCGTCTAAGAGTTTAATAGTTATACCGTTATCAGCAGACACGGCCGTCTCGGCCACCGAATGCATTTTTTCCCCCACTAACCTACTAAGGAGCCGCGCTAGCAGACTGGTTTTGCAAGGTGACGAGCGAACAACTAAAATCTTGACTTCAATATCGCGCTTGTAGTAGAGTCTATTTACTTAATAAGTTGCGTAGCCATTTTCAATGCCTTTTCTAAAATTAGTATTATTTTTTAGTATGGGGCCTTGTCTAAGTAAGTGGACATCACCGCCCATACACATCTACGTATGTAGTGGGAAGGTGGGTGCATAGCTGACCCTTGAAGAATGAGTTTCAATCATTTTTCAAAGCTACATAAGTGATATTGATCTGGAAGATCTTAGAATCAAGTTAATTCCCGAATAAAATTAAACTATTAAAAAGAACGTAATATAACAATTACTACAGAACATGTTTTTTTTTTCAAAATAAGAAATTACGGATTAAGCGTACTGTAACTGGGTGGCATACCTAATAAATATACAGGAAATTTCAAATTAAAGATAGTTTTTAAATTTTGAATCTAAATTCTGGGTACAGGGAAGTTGTTAGCATTAAACATTATTTTCGTATTAGAAATTGCTTTGGACGATGATAGGATCAAACGCGTTTATAATGTTTGTCGTCGATTTCGTGTGATTGCGCAGTTTTCGTGGGAAGTAATGTCGTAAAATACACAAGAAACGACGACACTTCCGAAAGATGATTTCTTTAGAGATATTGAACAAAAAATGTGCTACGGTCGCAATGGACTTCAAGCATGGTTGATTATTCTTTTCCCAAGTAATCAACATGGATGTCTATGCTGTTGTGGAAATGATGGATATTTATGATGCAATAATGTTCAGAAAAAAAAAAAACTTATGAAACGGGCAACAGTCATTAAGAAAGATCTGGCCAATGACCAATCCCATGTCACTGAATACGGTCTTCTTCCTTAATCAATTATCACCTACTCTACGAAAATTTACATTAAACCTTATCCAAAAGTATCCAACACTTTATGTCTGATCATCATATCTTTCTTTGATGTAGCATATAAAAGATTCGGTGATACAATTATATTTTTTTTTATGACTAGCAATCAAAATATATCAGCAGAATTAAAAAATCCGCGTAGTTATATTTAAAGTTTCTATTTTAGTTGCTGTTCGAGAACTAATTGATAATGTTCAACTGTGCGTGTTCTGATGCAACGATTCGGTTATACAATATATGTATGTTCGGGTTCACGAATATTGAACAAAGAAAATTATCATAAATTATAATAATAGGTCGGATTGCGTTTGGATCCGTGGCCTAATTTGTGATCATAAATAAATTTGATATTGATATTGCTGCTCGTAAACACACAGATTTTGTTTTGTTGTATCGGAAGTCAGGATAAGTAAGAAATTTATAAGAACGTAGTAACGAGTTTTAGCAAGTATATAAGAGAGATTTTAAAGAGCTTAAGTGACTTAGAATAGAATGCAAGAAGCTGCCTGTTGCGTAAAAGGCTTGAAACTTGTGTTTAGGATCAGCAAGTTTTAGCGCAAAAGATTTTTAGGTATAATAACTTTCGAAAAATGCTTATCCCATCTTTGGAGCGTAGCTTTGCCTCTGACTATTCAAAGAGCGCATAATGTCTAAAAATCTACTTGTGTTCTCCAGATGTTTGCTGATAAGCAACAATGATTCTTTTACATTCGTTCTTACTGTTGCTACATTACTATTCCTATTCTATAAGAACACATTGTCAGGCATATCGAATCCAAGATGTTAGGTCTAAAAAGAACATTAGAGCAAAGAATAAAATTATCCCCTCAACATAAATTATCGCGTTGATCCGGTGTCTGGCCTTGATCCAACATGTTGGAGCAATTAGCGCAGTTTACTTAACGCGTTTGTACATCGTATCGGCATTGTTTGGTGAATCACACGCGGGTCATTTGCATTCTGTGGTTGGATTTGATTTTTATTAGGCGGCAGTTAGTGGTTTTATTGGTTTCGTTGAAAGCAGTTGCTATGGGTTAGGAATATGTTTTGAGTGAGTTACCAGAGTTTGTCTATTTACTGCTCTTTTTCCATCAGTTGTCTCAAAAGATTAATGCTCCAATAATGTATAACGATTACATTTAGTCCAGTTGAGAATTACTTTTGTAATATGGTTACATTTCGGGTTTAATGATGGTTCGTATTTACATAATGAAATGATTACGTGTTCTTCAAGTCTATTTGTTATAATATGCAATATTTTGTCTACTAGAAAGCCTTGTGAGTCCATTCATACAATTGTATTTATTATACCAGATGGGCAGAGACTAGGGTCTCATCTGGCCGTTAGTATCGTATCGTATAGATCATCTGTAGACTTCTATTTCAGAAGAATAATTACAAGTGTGATGTCAGTTGTGTGTATTGTTGAATCTGCGTCACTAATGATCTAACTAAACTCAACAGCCGACCTGATACTAATTATAAACCCAGCATCATGAATATCAATTACGGTGTCTTCAATAGAGATTCTGATTAAATTCTACCGACGCAGTGAGATACGATCGATAAAAATGATTAAATGGCTACCAGAGAGGTGTATGACTGGCGCCGAGCCAAACGCTGCAGGCGAAACGTCAGCTTTCCGAAAACTACAAGGGGATAGGGGCAGTGTAATGGATGAATTAATTTGTTTTGGAATTAATTCAACGGGATATTATTGAAATCTAACAGCGGGATTAATTTGCGAAACGTTCGATGTAATTGAATCTTTATTTGATGTTGTAGGTCTTGTTTGTAATTTGGGTAATTAATTTTATTGATCTTAATATGTTTCCATGCCAATAAGCATTAAATAGGGAATTAGAATCGTAGATTATGCGAATGACTGTTTATAAGATTTCGATAAAACAAAATCGATAATTTTAGAAACAGGTCTTTTCGATTTTATCCAAATTTGAAGACTTCTGATAAAGCGTAGTAAAACAACTTTAAGCTTCCCATACAGCTTAATATTCTTAAGCCTTACCAAACAACTACTGATGAGCCCACTAATATTTCGCTTCTATAAACTCTTATTTCCGTCCAGTCTTTCCAAACTGTGCGCAATTCGTCACGCATCAACGGGCAATATCTTATACAAAGCGCAGATTAGGAGAGCCGCAACGGTTCTGAGGCCGTCTACGGCGGATGACCCTTCTATTTCCGCCGGGTCAATGCTTGGGCGTCAACCATTTCCACGTCATTTCCCCTTCGAGCCAATTGCTACAGCTGATAAGTTTTTGGCCAAAACACTTCAGCGGAAACGGAGATAACGTTTACGCCCTAAAATGAGACGTATGGTTATTTTTATATTGTCATTTTACAAAACAGTTTACAATTCATTCGAATAATAATAATTGTATATAATCATTTTTTTTTATTTCAAGTCGATGGAAAGGAAATTGTTTATTTTTTAGTAATTTTATGATAATGATATTCCCGATTGAAATTCTATGAAAGAACTCAGGGAAAAGCGATCTACTGAAGGTACAATGGTGGCTGACTATTATGGATCTTTTTACGATGTTATGGTAACGTATGTGGTGTAGTAAAGATAAATTTCTATCAAAGGTAATATAAATACGTATTGTATAGGTAAATATTTTGTAATAAATGCAGGGTTATGAAATTACTAAAACAGATCAGTATGAAGTGCTAAGCTTGAATTTTAATCTGTCACACATGGAGAGCAACATAGACTACATTTTTTCTCGAAAAATTGAAACAGTCGCCACGTATTCCTTTTTCTTCCGAGTCCGCAGTTTCGCATAGGAACTGAATTGTTTTTTCAACGGGACATAAAATATTCACACATCGGCTTTTAGGGTATGCGATTGAAGCGATATTACCCATGAGATCGAAAGTTCAATGTCCTGTGTTGATACATTGTTCTTAGTTTTGTTACCATGTAAACTTAGTAAATATATTTGTTTGATAAAGAAGCTTTTTCTCTAATTTTTTATCGAAGTTCATTTTGTTCTTGTATGTTTCGGAACAAATGTCCTATAACTACGATGGACAGCTTGACTTCAGTAGTTATAAAAATAAAAATTAAACGTTTTCTAACCACGTTGTCTCTCATGAGTTCTAGTTTCACATCCAGTTTTTCATCAATTACCTGATGGTGGTTGATTATAGGGCTATTGACATACACATGCGAATTATTTATTTAAAATATTGCTAAGATCGAGTGCGTTCCGCGTTTTTTGACCTCATTTAGGGTACCGCGCTCGGATGTACCCTCGTTTAGATTTTACGACGCCGCGCCGCGGCACGGCTTTATTTTGTTTATCGACCGAATAACTGAACTGATGCAATCGATACCAGGCGATGTCCGATACAGTCCATGCGATTCGTAAAGGATGTTTATTGAGGAGTAAATGTATGTTTATTAAGGATAGAGTACAATTCCGTGACGTAAGTCAAAATCCGGGATGAGATGCTGCATATTTTAGAAATGAAACTCTTAAGCTTTGCCTTTCTTCTAAGAACACAGCACAAGCACTGCTCTTATGTGAAACTTTGGGTTTCTTACAATTCTCTTTTGTCCCCAAAAAAACTTCACAACCTTTGAACCCCAATTCATCTAAAGTGTGTAAAATAAGCCTATCTCTGACAGTAACTAAAGCCGATTTTCTTACACAAACTCAACGATCGAGGGAAGCGTGGAACTAGGTGAGATACTTTAAGGGTCCTCACCCGTCCGGCATTTAGGCGTCGTGTATGTAGGCCATCAAGTGGCATCGACGTGGCTCGGCTGATTTTAGCATACATTGCTGCTCCAAGCCCCGCTAGTTCTAATTGGTTGTGTAATCGTCCATATTTATAGTTACTGCTATGTATGAATTCATATGAAGGAATGGAAACGGATAGTGATCATGGATGCAGAGATATAGTAACGCTTTGGAGATCGACTATTGTAAGGTGTGGTGGTAAAGCACATGATTTACTAATCTTGAAGTACCGCTTATGATTTTCTGTATAAAATGTTGTAAAACTGGTTTATTCGAAGTGATAAATAGTCTTATCCCTGGGCATGGATTATCAAAAGTTTCTCGTGACGCCGGATTTTGGATGTCTAATTGTTAATTTAAGCAAAGCATTCTAAGAGCTTAAAAAGATAATCATGAAATTTGATGCCTTATAATTACAAAACTAGGTATGGTCGAATTTTCCATCTATTTACGTATAAAAATATAACCCTTAGACCAGTAATGCATATTACAGAATACAGATATGTCACATTGTTCCGCACTGACTTACGAGTATCATATTTCATCGCCTTGTTTGGCGATATCGCGGGTTATACCGGGGGTTTATGTCAAACGCGTTTATTGAATGGAAATAGGTTATTGTAGGACGGTGAATTAGTTTCCCTGTTAGTGCATCAATCATTAATTATACGGGATAATTGGAATGGGTAGTGAGGGATAATTTAGTTTTCAATTATTGGAGTTTATAATTACGTATGTTGTCTTTCTGATGTCTTATTTACAAGGTGCCGAGATTTGCAGTAACCAATTTGTATTGTATGTAATTCGGTTGTTGGCTGTGTTACAAAATATTGATGAAAAACCGAGTATTGCTTTTTCGCTTTTTCGCGTTTCGTCAGTCTAATTGTCAGTGGCACATCATTAACTTCAGCCACGATAAGTCCACTGCTGAACATAGGCTGTCCGAAAGTATTTCTACAGTCACATGTATTTAGAGACTACTCGTTATCTTCAATATCTCGTGATTTAAAATAAAAAAATGTATTTACAGTGTTGATTACATAACCTAAGAATAAAAAAAACTAAATGAATAATTAACTAACCAATCAAGTTTTAATCCGTGCCGGCGTGGCGCTCTCATTTTGAACTTGAGTTTATTTTTAGTTACTACCCTCGACCATCTCTTAATTGGGTTACGTTAAGAACAAGGGCGGTTAGGCTGCAAAACTTGGCTTATATTCTTGAATGAAATATTAGATGAAAATTATTTTATTATTTATTTAAATGTTTGTGTAGAGGATTAATATGCTGCAGCATATTTTGAGATGTTGAAAGTTTCTGTATTTTGTTGTGAATTGCGATACTTCAACATTTTCATTTTTTCTTACAAACATAGTGTAGATACCTACATTTGTTTGTATTTTTGTCAATATCCATGTCGACGGCATTTTTATTTATTGTGCTGTGAAGTATAGTAACAGGATTAACGATTTAGACGAATATTTTACAAAATAATCTTATTTTACTTTCGTGGCCTAAATAAGTCGAATCGAAAACCACAGGAGCTACCACCAATAAGCGAAATCCTCTATTTCGCAAAATCAAAACAAGGCGCGTTTAATTTATTGCAATCAAGCATTATCTCTTTAATCGCGGAAGTTCATCAAACACGCCAATTAGAAAACCAGTCGAGTAGAAAATGTGTTCTTCGAAAGCCTTGTTCCAATTTGGAAACGTGATACAGGAACGAAGTTTGATGAAATAAGTTGATCCGCGTTTCTGTTTCTATAATTTTTCTTTCGATTGTGATTTCGATTTGGATTTAAATTTGAAAGCCGATCGGCTTGGTTCTCCTGAGATGTTTACATTCGATCATCTGGTAGTGTTTGCGTACGTTCCAAGTAAAATTACATTGTTGAACAAAGACGGGCTTGGTCTTAATCCTGGTTAAAGCACCACGCTGTCATGGGAGTTTTAAGTGGAATTTTGGAGGTGTAAATTCTACTACTTATACTATCGGTTCAGCGTTTTCTAATGTTAGCTGGATTTAACAAAAAAAAACCCAAGATGTCCACACATAGTTCTACCCTATAGCGGAATGTACCTATATGTGTTCTGGGTGGTTATTAGAGACTACTAAATCTTGGACACTCAGACTTATAACATTTTTTAGGATGCTAAAACTGTAATCAGGGCATGCAATAAGCAGCCGGCTTTTCGGCCCCCAATGTCTTTGTAGGTAGCGATCTAAAGGCAATTTATGATATTTCTGCGTTTCGTTTGCACTATGTATTACGTAATCTCATTCAAACTTGAAAATTAATTTAAAGTACCAAAGTTCTCGAAGTGTTAACTTGCGTTAGTCTTCAGTGTACACTGGCGAAGTTTCCGACCTGGAAGTTTAGCCACAACCGGCGTGTAGCTTTAAAACACTGTTTCAGACTTTCAAGTGTTGTTGGAAATATTCTGACCCGGAAAAGCTGGGATTATGCAATTTTGTTTACTAGATATCTGGTTTTCAATTTTACGTGTCAACAATGTAGTTGGTAGGAAAATAGCGCAACCGTTACTGGTGGATTTGCTATTCAAATCAATAATTTTATTAAACAAACACGACAGGAAGATCAACCAAGTGTTAGCAAACTGTCCTACTGTATTTTATGTATGAAAATAATTGAAATACATATTTTAATGGGCCGATTATGGCGATACTATATTACATAATGCCGGGCACAAATTCCAACCTCAGATTTCTGATGCGAAAGTTTACATACAATATCTAATTTATATTTTCTATTGTTTCCAGTTGTGCGGTTGAGGCGAGTTCGGCACCATGGGAAAGCTGCTATCAAAGATCTTCGGCAACAAGGAGATGAGGATATTGATGTTGGGCCTCGACGCAGCCGGCAAGACTAGTATCCTTTTAAAAAAATCATTCTTGGTTGGTATAACGTGGTGTTATGCCTGCCGTTCAGATTCACCATACTAATGAATCGTTTACCTTTGGAATCCTTTTTTTGTTTTATTGCTTGGGTCGTGTTGCCGGCCCTTGAAATAAGGAGGGGAGCGAGAAGGAAAAAGATAGGAAGGGTAAAGGGTTATTGGACATTCAGCAAAGCTGTCGCTACACGTCGATTTCGTGAGAGACAGTGGTACCACCCCGGACGAGTCTGGTCGTTCATGCTGAGTCATGGCTGACAACAGCGTGGCTCAACCACATATAAAAACGCCCATGCCATATACGTTCAAAGAATTTTTTTAATCAAATATGGATAATTAAATAAACTGATAATATTGTTTACAATTTTAATATTTTTATTAATCGATTTTTGCATTGAAATCCCAATAATTTTAAGCCTCTGGTGTAATTAAAAATTACATTGACTATTTCAAAATCAACCAATCAGCAATGCATTAATATTCCTTAGCGAATTGTCCGCAGCCATTTTATATAAATTAAAATTAGGTCAGTCAGTCACAACGATACCGACGGTTGGTTTCAACGTCGAGACAGTCACGTATAAAAACGTCAAATTCAACGTATGGGACGTCGGGGGGCAGGACAAAATACGACCGCTTTGGAGGCATTATTACACAGGTGAGATGCTACTGATTATATTAGCCTCTTTTTCAGTAGATGGAAGTCCATTGCACAACGTAGACTTCCAGTTTCTTTGAAACGTTTCCGCAGCGACCTACTGGAAGCGGCCTGCATCTAGTGAAACAGCTCTCTTTTATTATGAGTAGCTGTTAAACCTCACCTTCTGGTACTTTGAGGCGGCCAATAGGCAATAGGAGTGTGCCAGTGTCACTGCCCTTCAAGCCCACTGTGATTAGAATATTGCGGCCGGACCACTAACACACCTACGCCGACATGCCGATTCAAAACTATGAATATTATCAACACATCTGTTAGAAAAAGGAATGCCCTGAAAACCGCAATCCCTTTTTCATAAGACTTGGAGAACAATTCCAGTTTAATTATAATACTTCTTTGATTCCTAGTTATTTTAATAGACAGTGGTAAATATCCGAGATTACGTACATATAATGAGTAATTTATTTCCATTTCAATATTTCTCAATCAATGTTTGGTGTTTATAGTAAACATCTGCATTATGCGTGCGGTCATTAGTACAAATAACATTTATTGACTCAGACACACTTTTGCGCGTGTGTATGTAATTGTAAATATTTTGATTTATTCTTTTATTTTACAAATCATTTTATAAATGCAAATATGAGTTTATTTATTTATTACGGTTTCACAATTTGACTACTCGATGTATCTTTATGAAATTGTTGTCAGGTTTATAGAAAATAAAGTAAAGTACCTTTCATCCAGAAAAAAAATCCCGAAGGATGGGAAAAGTAACTCGTTTAATATTAACGCTTCATGTCTCCACAGACAATCTGTATTTGTTGCCTAAATCAACAAAAACACGAGTGTATTCGCGATTTTCCTCTGCAATTTTAAATATGTACATACAAAAATAACTTTGTACTAAAATAATACTAAAATATTTTTAATGTAATTTTCAGGCACTCAAGGTCTTATATTCGTGGTGGACTGCGCGGACCGCGACCGTATCGACGAGGCTCGTCAAGAGTTGCACCGGATCATCAACGATAGGGAAATGCGAGACGCCATTATACTCATCTTCGCTAACAAACAGGACTTGCCTGACGGTGAGACTGACTCTTTTTTTTATCACTAGATAACCCTCACATCATCAGGAAACTTGTAATGAGACAGTATTTTATATCTTTAACAATAACCCTATTGTTATTTCTAGGGATAAGTGTCCTTTAAGATTTGATTTTCAAACTGATTAACAGCTGAGGGTAAATAAATAGACCCAACAGTCACATACATAGTCCTGACCTCACTTAAGCACCAATTAAGTTATGTATCGTGGGCATCAGAAACTTTGAGACTTTTCAGTCCCACAAATACGCAGATCTGAAACGAATATTTGTGATTTGTATAAATATTTGTGTCGGTGGGGGGGATCGAACCGGCGGCCTCCCGTTTTACAGCCGCCGTCTGACCAACTGCGTCATGGAGGCTGTTTAATACTAGATAATCCTCACATATTTAGAAAACTTTTAATGGGACAGTATGTAATGTACAGTGTTTGATAAAACCCTATTACTTTCAAGGACAAGTGCCTTTTAATCCAAATAATCGATCTTCTAAATGATAACAGCTGAGTGATGTGTCGGGTGAATGACCTACTAATACAGCGAGCGGGAACCGCCTTTGATGTTCTGTGTGCATGGATATCGATTCTGATAACGCAATTAATTAGAAAAAGTATAGTTTTTGTTAAAATGTTGAATAGTGTGTCATTATGATAATCTTTTGTGTGCGAGAGTCCGTCGATGTAGGTACCGCAGCTTTGATTTTTCTGCCGCAAAGCTGAGGTGTATAAGCGTTGTTAGACTCCAATTTGGAGGACATTGTAACTAGTGATTACTAGGTAACAAGCTCTTGCAAATATAAAAACAAAGCGCTGGCAGTCAGGATGTCAAAATTTCTCAAGCCTGACAATTCCCTTTCATGTCATCCATGTTGACCAAATAATCTGCAGCATTGACTTGTTTCGTGCTTAGTGTGTTTTGATTTAAAATATACACAAAAATTACATTAATATAATGCAGACTGGCACTGTCATCACCGACAATATATCACTTGCTATGACAGTTGGAACAATGGCGCGATATAATCGTGAATAAACTCAGTAATTAGTTTTTACAACGTTCACATTTAAACACAAAGACATACCGTCTACTTTCACGAAATTGTGTGAGAACAATCTTATTAGCGCATCATAAACTATGTAAATCGAATTGAATTCGTGTTTCTACCATACCAAGAGTTTTCTAAATGACCATTCATGTAATGGTAAATGTACTGTCTGGATTTTGACAATTCGACACAATTAATCCTGCTTGCCCTGTTTGCTGCATTATTATTAAATTAAATGTTATATTTACCAACCCACACCAGGTCAAAAAAATTGCCTAAGGCCAATAATTATGGCCATCTCTTTCGAACTTTCGATCGTAGAAAAGACTTGTGGCATGCAGCGGATTTTAAAATCTATTTAATTTATTAAATAAGTTCACTATATATAAAAACAAAGAACTAAAAAGCGATTCTTCCTGAGAACTTTTAATGAAGACTAATTAATAATTTGATTAATTACGTGTGCATTCCAGCAATGAAGCCACACGAGATCCAAGAGAAGCTGGGTCTGACGCGCATCCGCGACCGCAACTGGTACGTGCAGCCGTCGTGCGCCACGTCGGGCGACGGACTGTACGAGGGCCTCACGTGGCTCACCAGCAACCACAAGTTATGAGCTGCGGAGTAGGCGGCACGCGACACGCGACACGCCGCCTTCACGCGCCACGGTAATAAAACCATATTTTTTTTATTTAATTCGGGACTTTTATCCAAGAAGGATGTGCCAACCACACTTTATTTTTCTCTAATCGTTCCCTCAATAATGAGGATCATGCCCTCGGTCAATTGGTCGAGTCTTGGACAGCTGATCGCCAGGCTTGACGGTCCTCCGCCAGATGCAGCGCCTCCGGGATAGTCATGTCTTGCTTATTTGATCAGCCAAACGAGTATATCAGCTTGTGTATCTTTATACACATACACCTTATTTTATTTTATAACTAGCAGTCTGGGGGTTTACTCTTGTGATCCGAAATGAAGTTCGAATGTTCATACGTCGTACGTAAAACTGTACGAATGTGTCTGAGTACTCCACAAAAGTTTTGAATACTCTATCGCACGTCGTAACCATAGACTAAGTTCAGAGTGAATGATAAGTGTCATAGAGAATAGTATTGATTTTTAGAAGTGGAAATCTCATAACTTACTACTTATTATTACTTTTACTTATTCGAACACCGCCTGGGTGCAGATACTCTTTTACTCCGCTTCACACTGAAAATTACATGAAGATAAATTTTCCCCGTTTTTGCAAAGTTTTTCATTTATGCTCCGCTCCTACTGGTCATAGAAATAGTAGCGACTAACGTTAGATTGTCAAAACACCGATTTTTATAATAAGGCTCTACAAAGCCACGACGGTCAGGTTATAAATCGGGAACAGTGTTTTTCTAATATAACATTTTTACCTAAACCATAAAAATATGCGCTTATATATAATAATAAAATCAATTAATTGACTTCAACGTTCCATTTCAGGTGAGGATTTCGATGCCATTTAATTTAAGTAAGCTGCCCCCGTGTCGTCGGATCGAATAATTTGATTGTGTACTACGTTAATTGATATGAAGATTTAACGATACTAAAATAGCCAGTGAAGGTGCGAAGAGACTGTACGCAGTGTGTCGTCTACACACAGACTAATTCATTAGTTAGCTGAGTGTCAAGTTGTCACGCGGATAAAATCAATTATTCCATTAAATAATTAAAAAATACAAGAATACAAGGAAACTCTAGATAACGTTGTAACGTGAATACATTATTATTATTTTTTTATGTTATTTAAAAATGAAAAATTACATAGAGTAAATTGATTTTTTTTTCTATTATTTAGTTTAATGTTTACCTCCAATTTTGTATGTATAGTAAGGTAGAAAGTTTTCTGATGCATTATTATAATCAAATTGAAGACTTGGGTGATATGTGGGACGCGTTGGTTTTTGCGTTGTTTTGTAAAAGCTATGCAGTATGCACGCATGCGCGGTGTGTTGATTGTGATGTGGCCTGACTGTTGTGAATATTGGACTAAGCGTGTCGCCTTTTGTGGGCGTAGCCAGAACTACAATATTAAAAAAAAAAAACTGTTGATAGTCCCCGGACCAGTAATGGACAGCGAAGAAATCATGTTTGATAGTTATCAATTTCTATTGTAAGTATCCAGGTAATAGTTTGCAATATGTTTTGGTAAATTTCCTCACAATTAGCTTCCTTATGAAACGTAGTTCAGTAGTCATTTGTAGGTAAAATAGTAACAAATATACACGTTAATTGGCGATATATACAAATATTTGGTGCCTAGTAGATAAATGGTTGAAAACCGTTTGTTAAAATGAATACCTTTGTGTTTTAATTATGGATAAATCTTTCAACCGCCATAGCTCTAATGACTATTATCGGCCATACGAAAGTTTATTAGGATAATTTGCTTGTAATAAAACATTCGCAATGTTATTACTATTGCAAGTGAGAAAAGGCAATGTCCACTAGAGGCGAAATACACACGAATTCATTCGCGGATTGTCTTAATAATGGGCGCTAACACGTCGTTTATAGGAACGCGTGAATTTTGATTTGTCGTGCGTAACTTGTCTTTTCTGTCGCATTTGTAGATTTTGTCTAGCAAGGGGCGAATTACATGCGAATTATTGACGCCATAACATGGTATCCAAAAGCATCGGGAGAATTTATATTATTCGCGCCTTTATTGTTTAAGTGCCTACCGTATTCGCGTACAATTCGCGCGTAATTCGCCTCGTCTGGACAAGGTCTAATTTTAATTCAGTGACCGTCTATATATCGGAACAATGGCTGCGCCCTATGCCTCTTGCTTGATACAGCACATATCGACGATGTAGTTGAGATTTAGTCTACGCGACGGTTATTTTTGATTTATTGAAAGAAAATTTATAGAAATATTGTTTTTTTTTATAGATTATTGAATATATAGATTTATAATGGGTATATAATCTAAATTGTCATTGTAATTCAATAGGGCCGGGTGAGTCCGCATATTTGATTTGTCTTTGTAATGTGATTGAATAAGCAATAAAAGATGGCATGTTATTATTATATTGTATTGAAAAAATTTGTAATATCACAATAGTAAACTAACTTATGTAAAAGTCGATAATAATATTATGATTTATATTAATATTAATATTGACAAAAACAAGGATTATTTGTACCCATATTAGCCAACTACGACTTTAAATTCCCGATTAGCACGTGATGCGATGCAATCGACTTCGCCAATAAAGCTTTTTTACTATTATGTGATACGACAAAAAAATATTTGATAGTTAATGTAAACTACTTGATTGTAATAGCTGGAATTGTATCGTAATTTGTATTAGTGACGGAATCCAAATTTTAAATGTATACAATATACAACATTTTATTATAGTGTTTTTGTCATGTTGTCTTAAGGTCGATTCATACTAGCGCAAACTTAAAGTGTAGCAAACCGTCAATATAAAAGTTGGCAAACGCAATTCACCCGTACATCTACTAGGTAATTCGCATATTTCTATTGAAAAACAATATAAAAAGTGTTAGTCGCACGCAGACGCGCGTAATTTGCGCGAAATTGCGAGTCGTTTGTCTTATCTCCATAGAAATATGTGCGTTACGTTATTTAGATAAGGTTGAATTTGCTATGCTACCTTTTAGATTGAAATTTCGCCTGAGCGTTTTAATGAGTCGACGCTCGTCCAAAGATAACGATTCTGTTTACACTAGTGTTTACTTAAACCCAAACACCGGTAGTCGAAAGAGTCTATTTCTGATGTTGACCAATTAAGCTCTTTTGAGTACCAGTAACAATTTTATTGGATTCCGTCGCTACTTTTAGATTTAAGGCGCACCACACACCAAAGCCGCCGGTCCGGCGACACATCCCGCCGACAACCCGGCGGCCTATAAGAAAACAATCATGTTGGCTACAAGCGCCCGCGCGTGTTGCCAACATGTTGGCGACGCGAGCGATCAGCTCAGTTGCCCAGCGACATTCAACAACGTCATGAGTGAAGTCGCCAACTAGCTTGCCAACAAAGTTGCCGACATTGGTCGGCGGGTCGGCGACTTGTGTAGTGCGCTTGAGATGTAGGACTCACCCGCGCGATCACATTCACACAACAGTCACGCTACAACGATGATGAGTCGTGAAGCAATGTACATAATTGAAATTATACGCTCTATGTACATAATAAAGAGTATTTTTATTACATTCACCTTGTTTTCGCCACTTAGCTTTACATGCCTCGATTTTGTCGGAAGGGTTATCTAGCTGAATTTTCATGGTACTTTCTCGATCAATAATAGGTAGGGTAATAGCTGTTCGATTTACGCTCATGCATAGTCTCCCAGGGGTAGCTAATCGTGGCACTAGTTTACCAAGTCTAATTCCGTCAAGGGAAACTCACGATATTTAACAATTTAAACAATACGGGGTATCGACTAGGCTTTCGAAGACATAACTTCGCAGTTCATAACCTATACACGCAGCCATCAGACCAATGAGGAAATTATAGCGTTGATTTTAGTTGTTTTTTCATTGGCTAATTGAGATACTTCTGGTTTTGATATTCGGTGAGTGGCTAGCTGTTATAATAAGGGCGATATTTGGCGAACATCTAGTAAGCTTATTTTACGTGGGTCTACCAATGAGCAGTGTTTGTGGCAAGTTCAAATAAGAGAGATTTACTTTGTTCTAGTTTCTTTATGAGTTTACCTCAATAAATTCAAAAAAGGATATGTTTTTGAGGTTGATTGCAGTTTCGAAATCATAAACCAAATATTTGTAAAATAATAGTAGGACCTTAGTAATAGTCTTTGTTTTTAATCCAACCATAAATTATAATTCGAGCATGTTTATGTAGTAATGAAGTATAACCTATTAGAAATTTAACTGACCACTCCATCAAAATCTGGACTAACTTCGTGCTTTATAAATCTCGCTTTAGTCTAACAAAGCTGCATCGCTTTTCTCTTTTAATGTGCATTTCTCGTGCGTTTTTACAATAAAGGGCTACCGGCTGACTCCTACACGATACGCAATGTATTACAAACAGCAACATCGAATTGAAACCCTTTCAAATTAAATGGTGTAAGAATAGACTGGGATGCCAAGAAATTACAATGTTCTTTAAATATGGCAATCGTTTTATGCGTAGGAAAAAATAATGAATTGCAAATCATTTTGATAGGAAACCAAACTGGTTAACTAAACACAGCTTGTAATTTAGACAAAAAAATATACAAATACGTCGTAGGATTTCAAGACTACCAGATTGCTTGCTATTCGCTACGTCTTATTTGGAGTTTTAGATTTTTTAAAATAATTATGCTGTTGATGATCCATCATCATGCTCAATAACTTTTTACCGTCATACAGCATAACATCATAACATAACAACATCATACAGCATAATATTAGATGTATTGATATTAATAAGCATTATTCTAACACTGTTTTGCCTATAACATAATATTCTAAAAATAAACTGCTTACTTAATCATTTTTCCTGTAAGGATCATGACGTCATCATATTCGTTATCACGTCTACTGGACAGTCAAAGCTGGGGTACTTTACCCTTGATATAAGTGTTGATAACATCTAAATAAACACTTATTAGCTTGGTCATCAAGTGGTGGGACTTGAAACCAACTTGAAAACTCGTTATTTTGATAACCTCCTTGGTGCATTTGGTTAGACGCCAGCTGTGAAACGAGGCAGCGGGTGCGATCCCGCACTGAGACAAATTTTTGTGATGTCCACAAGTATTTAGCTTGGGTCTGTGTGTATGTGAAATCGAAAAGTCTCTCGTAGTTTCTGATACCCACGACTTCACTGATCTTAATGTGGGGTACTTTATTTATTGTATTAATGTCGTAGAACCTCATCATTTGCCAATAATTAATTATTGTATCAATTAACAATTTAATTTATGACCAGTATGTTTCTACTCCTGCAAGAAGGATCTACAGGTAAATGAACACTAAAACCCCATCTATTATCAATGTTATATTTCAATGCCCTCTTGCAATATCATTTAGAATCCAGCCGATGTACATGATCATCTTGCAAAAGTGTCTTCTGGAAAATTGTTTGAACTTCCCTTTCCAGCGTGCTCTGAGCCTAAGTCGTGTCTTTATAAACTTCATAAATACCTAGTAAACATTTTCAGTGGGTAATGTACTTTTAACTATTGCTTGAAGCTGTAGTTATTGACGATTCAGCCGTAATGTCATCGCACCTAGGCGGTAGAATTATTTGCAGTTGCTCGTTGAGTTGCACTTCGTCTTCGGGTAAGTGGTCTTCTGCTACGGTGGTGTCGTATTGTTCGTTATTTGCATTACTATTGGGGATAAATAAATTAAAATTAATAGTTTTTAATTAAATAATAACACACTTTAAACTTTAAAGTAGAAGATTAGCGTTGGCGGAAAATGCTTTCATAAGTGCTGAGACAGATTTATGGTAATTCTTGCTTTTATTTAGTTTAAGCAGTGGGACAGTTGCGGGCTACACGTTACTTATTTCCTATGTTTTTACCTTCATCAGGGTCTTTGAAAAAAAAATGCCGGTTTTGTTATGTCCAATGACGGAAGAAAATCAGCTGTTGCCAATTGACATTCAAATTTCAATAAAGGTAGCACCGCACTTACTATTAAGCTGGACACTCACTAGCGCAACGTAATCTTTTCCATGTATGTAAGCCAAAAACAGTGTGTACATGGTTCGCAAACCTGTTGCGAGCGGTACGCGTGCGGCTCACAGCGACGGTTACACTCATTCTGCAACCGTAAACTGTCACACGCGTATACAGAACGTCTTTCCATGCAACATACAGTTACAGCTCGTTAGTGAATAGTGAGTACCCGGCTTTAGATTAAATAGTCACTGCTGTGTTATAAAGAAGTAAGATGAATCGCTCACTCTAGTTGGTCTCCAGCCCTGGCACTGGCGAGCACGGAGGTGTAAAGCCTGGCGCGCGCTCCGTGCAGCCTCATGCAAGCGGGTACGTCCTCCACTCCAGACCGCGTCTCTGGTATTGCACGCAAAGCGTTAGCTCCACCTGATAAACGCACTATTTAAACTAACGTCTATAAGCTTCCAACTCCTATTAATTTAACTTTATGATTGATTTTGTTGCGGGTTAAAGATAAGTTAGACATTCCCGGAGACTCGCTCGTTTCATGCTCGGTATCATTAAAATGTGTGCCACTGTTGATTCTGGCTGGCAGGAGTTGCAGTGGTGGGTGTAGGGCCGGCAGTCAAAAACATTTATAAATTAATGCAATGAAGTGCAATGCAGTCAATATGCCGTGCCAGAATAAAAAAAAAATACTCCCAACAGCCACAGCCCTGACATTGCTCATAGTTGTGTCGTGGGTATCAGAAAATAAGAGAGGCTTTTCGGTCTCACTAAAACCTAGGCCCAAAATGAACACTAATTGTAGATCACATAAACATATATTGTCTCAGTGATGGATGGAACACGCGGCCTCTTGTTTCACAGCCGGCGAATGGCGATACAGACTATCTTCATGTAATACAGCAAAACTATAGAATTTCCAAACTCATAAACCTGGTTTAAACTCTATCTATCTATATCAGCCCATATACGTCCCACTGCAGGGCACGGGCCTACTCTACAATCGAGAGAATCGATTGAGAGTGGTTAGGCCATATAGTCCACCACGCTGGCCTAGTGCGGGTTGGCGGACTTACATACCGTAGAAATTCTTTAAAATCGCTACGGTATGCAGGTTTCCTCACGATGTTTTTTGTTTCTGTATTTACTCTATAAATAAGTTTACATTTACTATGCCCCTGGCATTGCAGTCACTTCTCGAGCGAGTAGGTAACGAAAAGCTTACCGTTACCCTGGTTGGTTTCCTTGTTTTTTAAATCGTTCCCTGGACTGCTTTCGAATGGCGGCAGCAAAACTCTTGTTTCGTCGCGGTTATCTAAGAACAAATATATGAGCAGTTAACTAAAACACGGTTTTAATCTCGGGTGGCTAATCATAATCCGATACCTTTTTATTTCCAACATAAAATACAAAATATATTTCGTGTTATATACTTTTACAAATGGTTGTAGATATTTTAATTTGTATGTGCAAATAGTACCTACCTACTAGCTATTCTTTTTCATGTCCTATACATGTTAACACCGCTTCATCAAGTTCGTATGCATATTGCAGGACAGATTGTGACAAGACAAAGAAATATTTCCTTTACCAAGCTTCACCACTCTTGTGGGCACGTCAGCGTATCCTCGGAACAGAATCTCCAGCTCATCGGGTGTCATGCGGCGTAGATACGGCACCCGTTTCAGATCCGGACGGTGGAGGCAACGGAAAGAATTGCGGTGCTGTGAAACAGAAGAAAAATATACATTGTTACCACTGCTTTAATTACATTAGGTCTATTGTTAGTATCTTTACCATTGCACAAAAATGACGATAGGACACATTTTTAGTACCTACTCAAAATTCATTCTGTGTCACTGGTAACTCATGGCATTATCGTGGCAGTTTCTACATTAAATTAAACGCTTCTGTTTTTTGTGGTATTTAAAGTTTCACACCACAAGCCGGGCAACTGGGGTATTTTATAAATTGTTGGCACCTTCACAACGCCAGGTGGCACTTGTAACCTCTCGCATGCTCGAGACATGCTGAGGCATTGTATCACGCTGTCGTGTTTCACCGATATTGCTGACAATCCGCTGCGCACCAGGTCTTCATTGATCTAGAACAAAATACAATATAGGTACTAAATATGATTATCTATCTTAGATTTTATAACATGCATTGGTATTTGGTGTACAGATTTCTGCTAAAGCAGCAGAAGTAAATCCAAATTAGTCC